>CM060945.1:786871775-789371775 GCA_030765085.1 Allium cepa | reverse complement strand
TTGATGGATACGGAATTTCAAAAAAGAAAATCGGGTACGATCCGAACCCTAGCTGCAGCGCAGAGCACCCGCATAGTTAATTCAAAATTCAACTTAGTAAAGAAACATTCTGATCGTTCCATGACTGGACTGGACATAGGAGATTACAACAACAATTGTTGAAATGCAGTCGAGGAATGGGTATTGAAATACTACTCAACCGGTGCCCCTAGAGGCCGGAGAACCTAGCTAGTATGCCAAGAACTGGAGTTGATTAATATATCATGCTTCTAAGGTGGACTGCAACTTCCTCCAATTGACCGGCTTTTAAAACTCCTGAATTGACAACTATGGTACGATGGCTAATATGACAACTGCTCTACACTGTCAACTCTGCCAATTCAAAGCATAGCTGGTCACCACTGAATTATCTTCAAATGCCCACATCTTAATCATTCCACATCTATACGACTAAAAGCATGGCATACAACCCCCAGAGAACTTCCTTAATACCTTATACTGGTCACCTATCTGTTAGCCCATCTTAACCAACTCACATCGAATCAGTGTTACCAACCATTCAAACATTGGGCAATCAGGCATGCATCATTCACTAGTATTACAAGACCATGTAGCCAAAAAATGGACTTGATAATATTGATTGTTATTCATCGAAATCACCCTACATACAAAATTTCTAGCAAAAATTCAGCATGGTGACTATGTCAGTGTACTATGGAAATTCAACCTCCGCCACTATCTCATGAAGTGAGAATGGTGGACGGAGTCCATGAAAAGTGATGAATGCCATCAAATGCATTGTATCCCCTATTCCTCAAAGAAGACTGTCAATCGTGGTTAGATATACCATTTCTACTTCTCATATTGCTAAAGGGAATAAAGAAGCTGGCGGCCAACGAATTGATCAAAATCCACAGCTCGTTGCTGCCAACACTTATAAATGAAATCAGCACAAAAAGCTTATTTCCAGAGTTTGATAAGAGAACTGGCAGATAGCCACCAACAACTACACCAACATAACGTGTCTAATGTTGAATTGATGAACTAGATGAAGGATCGGTGTCGCAAGATAAGGAGAAAACCTAATCCATGCTCTAAATCGGGAAGTTCCTCTTCTCTACATGGCTACCGTAGATGTCAACGCCATAAGGCTGCTTCGGAAAGAATAGCTCTGACAATATGTTCAAGCCCCACAAAACGAAGGGCCGGAAAACCCCGGCCCCTATCAATCAATAACGTTGATCAAACTGAACCATTTGCGTTAGACTTCCAACTTTGAAGGGCTGGACCGAAGTGCAATAGCGAGCATACGACGCCGCTTCACACATCAATGAGATTTAATCCGATCTTTTTTGAATTAATTCTATTTCTTTCGTTTATGTTGCGAAATATAACCGACTTGGATTAAACTACTTACAAATGATGCGGGTTACCGAGTACTTAAGGATGGGTGCAATACAACCTTCGTGGACTATGCTCAAGTCATTGAGATATCATCATGGAAAGCATAATTCAACCACTCGTCGGCTGTTGTATGCACCTGACTTGGGGCAGGCCATCAAAGCGGAAGAGACAGACAAGTTCAGGGCTCTAGTACGAAGTGGATGCAACCGACCATCCACTCACATGCATATGCAATTTAATTAGGAGATTTGAGAAAGACTTGGAGTTATATGTCCCAACCATGCACTCTCCATCTCTTACTTGAAGCTCGCCAAAATACTTATGCTTCCTTGGATGCCCAATAAAATTTAAATCACACCAAGAGTCGACGTGACATGGCCATCTATGCATCCAATCCTACATTAGAACTTGGGGTGATTTGAGGACATATGTTTAAAGTGGATATGATTTGATCATTCACTCTCCAGTTTGCATCTATGATTCGGCAAAACAATCATGCCTTAAACCGACTTCATCAGGGGCCAACCTCAATCTATAGTCATCAACGACTGACTTCCTACTCACAAACCATCATGAGCCATCATTTCAACTCTCTTCCTCAGCTTAATCGGAAGAACGCAAAGTATAAAGTGGATATGACTTATCCATCCACTTTCCAATTCTTGCCCCTGACTTAAGGGAAAACGCACAACTCAAAGTGGATGTAGTTCGACCATCCTCTCATCTCCTCTCCTCGAGCCCAAAGCTTGCCGAATACTAATCTTAATCCTTAGGATTGGTAAAAGCGGAATCCGAATGAACATTGACGCGACTCAACCGTCCATAAACTAAATCTCATCATTGAGGGAAGATAAGTGGAAAGCTATCGGGATCCCACCGATCACCTGCCAAGTGAAACCCTGAGCACGGGGACAAGTCACCACACCGAAGCCAAAAAAAGATTGATACACGATAATCTTTAACTAACTCCAAACTCCCGGAGTGCGAGTTGGGGTATAAAACTCATAAATGCAGTTTCGAAGAGGGTGGATCCCTTCACCTAACGACTTTGGCCGTATCCTTATGGCGTTAACTAAGGGGATCGACCCTGAATCTGAGTTTGGCAACTGGTTAGCTGGAAAACCACCAGCATCATTGGACCGTTTCCATGCCAAGGCAGCTTAATTCCTGAGAAGGCAAGATGCGAGACAGTCTAGGAAGCAAACTGATGCAGGGCCAAGTATGGAAGGGATCCAAAGCAATGTTGCAATCAAACAGTCCGGTGATAGCTCCGAAAAAGTTCAGTTGAACGTTAAAAACAAACAAGCTCGGCGAAGAGAGAGCGTGAATCAAACTAGAAAATGAGATCAAAATCGTGGCCCGCAGCGGAAGAATCCAATGTTTGACAGTTACACTCCTCTGAATACATCACTAGAGGACTTGTACTTACAAACCTGTAATACAATTCAGTACCAAAAACCCGCATCAACACCGTCGTCGAAGAGGCAAATGCAGACGGGAAAATTTTGCAGGTTCCACGAAAGCTACGGGCACAATACGAACGAGTTCGTCACTTACAAGATCTCGTTGAAAAATTGATCAGAGAAAGGAAGCTGGAACATTTTGTGCGGACACCGCAGCCCAGAGAAGCGTGCCCATCCAATCCAAACAATGAACCCAATCGACCGAGACAGGAGGACTCCACTTGTCCCCGCGGAAGATTGGTGATAAACGCCATCAGTGGCGGACCAACTTTCTCAGGAGCCTGGAACGACGAAGATCTTCATTACTGTCACCCATGACAGGCTCATTCAATCTATGAATACTTTGCAATTTCCTTTACATTCTGAAATTTGAGCTTGTAATAAGGCACTGACTTTGCCATATTTCCTTATTTCAGCAATAAATTACTATCTCTTCAAGCTAGAGCTGTGATTCACCGAATGCAACGTTCAACAATCATGACACACGAAGAGCAAAGTTCCATCAAACAATGGAATTTATTCAAATAGCGAGTGACTGTGATACGACCGACCACTCACTAAGTGAAACCCCAGCTCGGGGGCAAGCCATCACATCAAAGGCTGAACTGGACAACACACGACAGTCCTACAAATAACTCGTTCCCAAAGTACGAACGGACTCCAACTTCCCAGAGTGCGAATTGGAGTATAAACATCAAATAAATCGTTCCCAGAGCGCGAACGGACTCCAAATTCCCGGAGTGCGAATTGGAGTATAAACATCCAATAAATCGTTCCCAGAGTGCGAACGGACTCCAACTTCCCGGAGTGTGAATTGGAGTATAAACATCCAATAAATCGTTCCCAGAGTGCGAACGGACTCCAACTTCCCAGAGTGTGAATTGGAGTATAAACATCTGATAAATCGTTCCCGGAGTGCGAACGGACTCCAACTTCCCAGAGTGCGAATTGGAGTATAAACATCCGATAAATCGTTCCCAGAGTGCGAACGGACTCCAACTTCCCAGAGTGTGAATTGGAGTATAAACATCCAATAAATCGTTCCCAGAGTGCGGACGGACTCCAACTTCCCAGAGTGTGAATTGGAGTATAAACATCCAATAAATCGTTCCCAGAGTGCGGACGGACTCCAACTTCCCAGAGTGTGAATTGGAGTATAAACATCCAATGAATCGTTCCCAGAGTGTGAGCGGACACCAAATTCCCAGAGTGCGAATTGGAGTATAAAAATCAAATCCATCGTTCTCAGAGTTTGAACGAATTCCTAAAAAGCCCAAATAGGTGTGACTGACCATCTATCGGCTGACTCCAACTTCCCAGAGTGTGAATTGGAGTATAAACATCAATTCCAGGTTCCCGGAGTGCGAACCGAAACGTCAATGCTAGATCCAAGTTCCCAGAGCGTGAATTGGAGGATAAACATCAATTCCAGGTTCCCAGAGTGCAAACCAAAATGCAAATGCTAACTCCAGATTCCCAGAGTGCGAATTGGAGTATAAACATCAATTCCAGGTTCTCGAAGTGCGAACCCAAAACATACATGCTAACTCCAAATTCCCAGAGCGTGAAGTGGAGTATAAACACAATTCCAGATTCCCGGAGCGTGAACCAAAATATACATGCCAACTCCAGATTCCTAGAATGCGAACTGGAGTATAAACATCAACTAACTATAGTCCCGAGAGCGCAGACTGGAGTATAAGTACCAAACGGGTTTGGCTGACAACCCATCAACCAACACCAGTCCTCAAAGCTAGAATTGGAATATAAATATCAGTAGGGATGTGATTCGACTGTCCATCTATCAACTCTGATCCCATAGCAAGTCCTGTAGACAAAAAGTGGATGTGATTCAACCATCCGCTTTCGTATCTTCCCTGACATGGGGGCATACTTATCATTAAAAATCGAATGCTTCGACCATCTAGCATAAAGCGGGAACGACACGACCGTTCACGCATCAACACTTATCCCCGGCATGGGACCTATAACATAATCTTATAGGGATGCACTCCAACCGAACAAGACAGAATTTCTTCCATGATTCGACAGGGAGATGCAGATTAGAAAAATGGACCTAGCTAAACGTCTTGTTCTAAATGGATGTGATTACCCATCCTATCGCAAATGAACGTGACATGACCATTCATCCACTAACTCTAGCTAATGATCTGGCGGGTTGTGCATGCAACGTGGCCGGATATGACCCAACCATCCGCCAATTAGCTCCTTTCTCCAAATCAAAAGGAGGAACATCAAATTAAAGTTGTCACAATGTGACCGACTACACTTCGACTTTCGTCATTGACTAGCGCCAGAGGAATTAATCGAGGAAAATGTGGTTCGACCATTTTCTGCTAAAATTCTTAGTCCCCAGAGTGTGGACATGGATGTAAATATCAAATAGGTGTGACTAATGGCCCTTCAACTAACTCTCATCTCCGGAGTACGACTACGAGCGTAGACAGATGAATGAATGTGATCCGACCATTCATTCACCAACTCCGACCAAAAGTCGACGGGAGGAATATAAACTCTCTACAGGTGCAATTAGACTATCCACAAACTAACTCTACGACTGTGGGCAGAATAACGGATCATTGAAAAGAAGAGAAAGGTGATTCGCTACATCGCTAGCTTAGCGTCCTTCACAACTTAAGGAAATGACTGCAAAGAGACCTCTCATTTTATCCAAGCCGTTGGATCATGAAGATCTATACCACAATTGGGTCATGTCAACACAAGCCATAAGCATTGCAATGCTATGTGAAGATAAACTAATCCAAAGACCATTATATGATGAAAGCTAGCTATTGACAAGCTTACCCCGTTAATGTTTGTACCGACCAACCGTTACGATAGGTCCAATGGCAACCTTAAATGTCTGAAAGGTTACTCAAATGGAATAATAAAGCTAAGTATGAAGCCTTGGTCGCCAAGCTAAGACTTGCAAAAAGAATAGGAATGGAAGCTTTACGTATCTTATACGATTTCTGCTTAATGTGCCAAGTCAGGGAGGACTATCTAACTAGGGGGCAACGTCTTGCTCCGTATCTCAATTGGATCCTAGATATACTAGCCGACTTCTAGTATTACACCACTGTACCAATCCTTAGAGAACGAAACGAAAAGGCTGAATCATTGGCCGAGCTAGCCAGTTCTGGGGATGCGCAACAAATAGACTTTATCCCAGTAGAAATACTTATTATTCCAAGCACTGATAGATGAAGATCGACTAGATTTTAGAGATGGATCCAAGAAAGGGGTCATGGATGACTCCTATCAAAGGCTATCTACCGTGGGGAATTCTTCTTCAATAGACGAATGAGAGATGGCATATCCTCCACAAACAATCACTGCATGATTATGTCTGGATCGTTCGACTCCATCGACACAAAGCATTACACTTGTATCCATCAATCCAAGATCCAATATTAAGTATCCATCGATACGAAGCATACATTCTAACATCCCAAATCGATCCAGGAGAGGATCGATACAAAAGGAAGGACTTAAAACAACCATCGAACGTTGTTACAACTTCGATCCAGGAGAGGATCGATACAAACTCAATCCAAACAAAAACTAAAGAACTTGATAACGACCCGCAAATGTGCAAACATGAATAGGTGTCAGCCTAACATATGTGCATGTATGTCAAACTAACACTCAATTTTCAAAGTTACCAGGAATTGAATGCTTACCTGATGACAATCAAAATGATGAACAGCAAATCGCTAGTGCTCAACACTCAATTACAACAAAACACTTCATGATCATTGACAATCAACAGTTTGACATCTACGTCACTGAAGATCAACCAAAGGCAAAATCTTTTGACGAAAAGATAGCAACTAATCAGTGAATTGGATAGAACTTTTCATAATGAAAGATGGCAGTTATCAAATCACGTCATGTTCACAAAAGACGTACTTTGGGGGGCAAATGTTATCCCGCCTTTTGGCAAGGCCGTGACACCAAGAACTTGATTAGAGATCAAGGATGGTTCGTCCTAGAGATCGTTAACGCATAGGTCTGCTATGGATGTCGGTAAATTTTTCCGAGTCTAGATCGAGCTACAATTGATATGACCTGACAAGAAAAGCTAATAAAGCCAACATTCCAAATTTCATGTCAATCGGAGTTGGTATGCTTAAGATATTGATCGATCACGGTTGAGAAATCCAAACTTGCATCGATCATAACTCAAGATCTACAAGTCCAAATGCCACCAAATTTTCACAGTATCTTACTGCCAACATGAGGAATGTTCTTGCCAAATTTCAGCTCAATTGGATCAAATCCCGATCGATTCGAAGTTGCCTCGTATCGATCACGGACCAACTTGCATCGATCATATCTCACAATCCACATGTCCAAATGCTATGAAATTTTCACAGTATCTTACTGCCAACATGAGGAATGTTCATGCCAAATTTCAGCTCAATCGGATCAAATCTTGATCGATTTGAAATTGAGTTCGAATCGATCCCGGAATGGGCCCCAATTTCCTAAGGCCGGGCATTTGGGCCCCCTCACGTGCCAGAAGCGGTCTCCCTGGATTTTAGGCGAAATATCAGCCTCCGGCACTTATAAATAGAGCCCCTGGTCATTCAGAAAAAAGGGATTGGAGAATTTTGAGAGTAAAAGAGCGCCCGGACTCTGCCACGTTCACTCCAGAACGTCATTACTGCCATTGATCTCGAATTTAAGCTTATTATCTGTTGTACTTCGTTATCAAAAACTTGTAATCTTCAAGTATCAAGCAATAAAGTGATAAAACTTCATAGTGGACGTAGGCAACACGACGAACCACTCTAAAACTCCGTGTTTCTGTGAATTTTCTTATATGTTTATCGGTGTGTTTGTTAGATCTGCTTCATTTTACACTTATTCTCTTCATTTTATCTCTTCAAACACATCGAAGAGTGTTGTGCCCAATTTTGGTACGATCCGAACCGTAGCCGCAGCGCAGAGCACCCGCATAGTTAATTCAAAACTCAACTTAGTAAAGAAACATTCTGATCGTTCCATGATTGGACTGGACATAGGAGATTACAACAACAATTGTTGAAATGCAATCGAGGAATGGGTATTGAAATACTACTCAACCGGTGCCCCTAGAGGCCGGAGAACCTAGCTAGTATGCTAAGAACTGGAGTTGATTAATATATCATGCTTCTAAGGTGGACTGCAACTTCCTCGAATTGACCAGCTTTTAAAACTCCTGAATTGACAACTGTGGTACGATGGCTAATATGACAACTGCTCTACACTGTCAACTCTGCCAATTCAAAGCATAGCTAGTCACCACTGAATCATCTTCAAATGCCCACATCTTAATCATTCCACATCTATACGACTAAAAGCATGGCATACAACCCCCAGAGAACTTCCTTAATACTTATACTGGTCACCTATCTGTTAGCCCATCTTAACCAACTCACATCGAATCAGTGTTACCAACCATTCGAACATTGGGCAATCAGGCATGCATCATTCACTAGTATTACAAGACCATGTAGCCAAAAAATGGACTTGATAATATTGATTGCTATTCATCGAAATCATCCTACATACAAAATTTCTAGCAAAAATTCAGCATGGTGACTATGTCAGTGTACTATGGAAATTCAACCTCCGCCACTATCTCATGAAGTGAGAATGGTGGACGGAGTCCATGAAAAGTGATGAATGCCATCAAATGCGTTGTATCCCCTATTCCTCAAAGAAGACTTTCAATCGTGGTTAGGCATACCATTTCTACTTCTCATATTGCTAAAGGGAATAAAGAAACTGGCGGCCAACGAATTGATCAAAATCCGCAGCTCGTTGCTGCCAACACTTATAGATGAAATCAGCACAAAAAGCTTATTTCTAGAGTTTGATAAGAGAACTGGCAGATAGCCACCAACATAACGTGTCTAATGTTGAATTGATGAACTAGATGAAGGATCGGTGTCGCAAGATAAGGAGAAAACCTAATCCATGCTCTAAATCGGGAGGCTCCTCTTCTCTACATGGCTACCGTGGACGTCAACGCCATAAGGCTGCTCCGGAAAGAATAGCTCTGACAATATGTTCAAGCCCTATAAAACGAAGGGCCGGAAAACCCTGGCCCCTATCAATCAATAACGTTGATCAAGCTGAACCATTTGCGTTAGACTTCCAACTTTGAAGGGCTGGACCGAAGTGCAATAGCGAGCATACGACACCGCTTCACACGTCAATGAGATTTAATCCGATCTTTTTTGAATTAATTCTATTTCTTTCGTTTATGTTGCGAAATATGACCGACTTGAATTAAACTACTTACAAATGATGCAGGTTACCGAGTACTTAAGGATGGGTGCAATACAACCTTCGTGGACTATGCTCAAGTCATTGAGATATCATCATGGCAAGCATAATTCAACCACTCGTCGGCTGTTGTATGCACCTGACTTGGGGCAGGCCATCAAAGCGGAAGAGACAGACAAGTTCAGGGCTCCAGTACAAAGTGGATGCAACCGACCATCCACTCACATGCCTATGCAATTTAATTAGGAGATTTGAGAAAGACTTAAGTTATATTTCCCAATCATGCACTCTCCATCTCTTACTTGAAGCTCGCCAAAATACTTATGCTTCCTTAGATGCCCAATAAAATTTAAATTACACCGAGAGTCGACGTGACATGGCTATCTATGCATCCAATCCTACATTAGAACTTGGGGTGATTTGAGGACATATGTTTAAAGTGGATATGATTTGATCATTCACTCTCCAGTTTGCATCTGTGATTCGGCAAAACAATCATGCCTTAAACCGACTTCATCAGGGGCCAACCTCAATCTATAGTCATCGACGACTGACTGCCTACTCACAAACCATCATGAGCCATCATTTCAACTCTCTTCCTCAGCTTAATCGGAAGAACGCAAAGTATAAAGTGGATGTGACTTATCCATCCACTTTCCAATTCTTGCCCCTGACTTAAGGAAAACGCACAACTCAAAGTGGATGTAGTTCGACCATCCTCTCATCTCCTCTCCTCGAGCCCAAAGCTTGCCGAATACTAATCTTAATCCTTAGGCTTGGTAAAAGCGGAATCCGAATGAACATGGACGCGACTCAACCGTCCATAAACTAAATCTCATCATTGAGGGCAGATAAGTGGAAAGCTATCGGGATCCCACCGATCACCCGCCAAGTGAAACCCTGAGAAAGGGGACAAGTCACCACACCGAAGCCAAAAAAAGATTGATACACGATAATCTTTAACTAACTCCAAACTCCCGGAGTGCGAGTTGGGGTATAAAACTCATAAATGCGGTTTTGAAGAGGGTGGATCCCTTCATCTAACGACTTTGGCGGTATCCTTATGGCGTTAACTAAGGGGATCGACCCCGAATCTGAGTTTGGCAACTGGTTAGCTGGAAAACCACCAGCATCATTGGACCGTTTCCACGCCAAGGCGGCTCAATTCTTGAGAAGGGAAGATGCGAGACAGTCTACGAAGCAAACTGATGCAGGGCCAAGTACGGAAGGGATCCAAAGCAATGTTGCAATCAAACAGTCCGGTGAGAGCTCCGAAAAAGTTCAGTTGAACGTTAAAAACAAACAAGCTCGGCGAAGAGAGAGTGTGAATCAAACTAGAAAATGAGATCAAATTCGTGGCCCGCAGCGGAAGAATCCAATGTTTGACAGTTACACTCCTCTGAATACATCACTAGAGGACTTGTACTTACAAACCTGTAATACAATTCAGTACCGAAAACCCGCATCAACACCGTCGTCAGAGAGGCAAATGCAGATGGGAAAATTTTGCAGGTTCCACGAAAGCTACGGGTACAATACGAATGAGTGTCGTCACTTACAAGATCTCATTGAAAAATTGATCAGAGAAAGGAAGCTGGAACAGTTTGTGCGGACACCGCAGCCCAGAGAAGCGGGCCCATCCAATCTAAACAATGAACCCAATCGACCAAGACAGGAGGACTCCACTTGTCCCCGCGGAAGATTGGTGATAAACGCCATCAGTGGCGGACCAACTTTCTCAGGAGCCTGGAACGACGAAGATCTTCGTCACTGTCACCCATGACAGGCTCATTCAATCTATGAATACTTTGCAATTTCCTTTACATTCTGAAATTTGAGCTTGTAATAAGGCACTGTCTTTGCCATATTTCCTTATTTCAACAATAAATTACTATCTCTTCAAGCTAGAGTTGTGATTCACCGAATGCAACGTTCAACAATCATGACACACGAAGAGCTAAGTTCCATCAAACAATGGAATTTATTCAAATAGCGAGTGACTGTGATACGACCGACCACTCACTAAGTGAAACCCCAGCTCGGGGGCAAGCCATCACATCAAAGGCTGAACTGGACAACACACGACAGTCCTACAAATAACTTGTTCCCAGAGTGCGAACGGACTCCAACTTCCCAGAGTGCGAATTGGAGTATAAACATCAAATAAATCGTTCCCAGAGCGCGAACGGACTCCAAATTCCCGGAGTGCGAATTGGAGTATAAACATCCAATAAATCGTTCCCAGAGTGCGAACGGACTCCAACTTCCCAGAGTGTGAATTGGAGTATAAACATCGGGTACGATCCGAACAGGGGTAAATCTTTCTCTCCAGTGGGAGCTACCCACGAAGCCTTGCTGCGCCTCTCCTGTTTTAGCCATTCCCGGTTGATGAGGCTTGAGGCTAGGATTACCTTTAGAGAACACATCTCTTAGAATGCTCATCGCCCACTTGACGATGTTCTGAAAGCATTCAATCCATACAAGTTCATTCCGGGTTCGAATGAAACCAAAGGCATTATCTCGTTACACTCATTTTGGAATCACCCTCAGAGTTTATGACGATAACCCTTACACTCTAAATCACCATCTCGGACCTATAAGAACTATCTCTGTCAAACTCATCACGGAATCACCCCCAGAGTTATACTGACGTATAGTCCTTACACCTCGAATCTTCACTCTTCACAAGAGATTCACGACCTATCATTAATTTGGATCGATGTGGTTTTCGGATATCCAAATATGGAAACCCGATCCCGGTCTCATCGAAATCCAAAGCGTGTCTTTTAAGGCCAAGTTGTTTTAAAGGTTTAAAACAATTCAATTATATATATCCAATAGATAAATCACAGATTCACAACAGATAATCAACATTATCATCACATCAGATAAACCATATTATCATTATCAAAAAAGATAATCTATATCAATATCACAATGCAACTAATGCATCCAAATCACTCAACATTATTCATCTCATATCCGAGATCAAACCATTCAAGGCAAACAACATTATCCAACCATATAAGCCATGCTTTAATATCACACTAAATATAATAAATTTAAAATGAATTAAATTAATTACATCATTCAAATAAATTTAAAGTAAATTAAATTAATTACTTCATCAATATCAACTTCCTTATATCACTATTGATTAATTATCAATCAATTAATTAATCATCAATCAATTATTTATTTTAATTAATCATCCCTGGTTAATTAATCTTTAATTACATTCAAGTAATTATTCACCAATTAATTCCTTCAAATTAATAATATTTAATCAAATACAGAAATTAATCTTTAATTACTTTCTTATTTAATTAACCATGAATTAATTGCATTACTCCTTTATTAATTACATTAGTTAATTAATTCATTGATTAATTAATTCTAATTAAATCCATTTTAATTACATTATTAATTATAATAATTAATGATTTCTTATTACATTTTCTTTTAAATTAATTACATTAAGTAATTAATCTTAATTTAAAAGAATAATTGTTAATCATCCTTAATTAACTTTATTCAGTAATTAACTACACTTAATTACTTTCCCAAAATAAATTAATTACTTCATAATTAATTATCTCAAATTAATCCCTTGATTAATTTTACAAAGTAATTATATTCAAATAACTCAATATCAAATCATTTCCAATTAATTACGTATAGTAATATATATTAATTACTTCTTTAAGTAATTCCTCTTCATTAAATTACATTAAGTAATTATCCTCCACAAATCATCAAATGATTAACTTTAAATTAATTAAACTGAATTAATTTACTTAATCTAATCAAATTAAACTCAACTAATTACAATAAGTAATTAATTCCTTAATTACCTCCATAAGTAATTGTACTACTCAAATGATTATCTTAAAATTTATTAATCTAATTAATAATTAAAATTAATCACATAAATTAGTTATTAAATAATTCTTAGTTAATGACCATCAGTAAGTCATCAAAAATTTCCTTAATTATCTGACTTAAGTAATTAATTTAAATTACTCATTATTAATCACAAATTTATTAATCTTTAAAAATTATTTAATTAATCACTAATTATTTCATTAATTAAGTTTTTAACTTAACAACTCTTAACCTCTTGATAAATTAATTTTTAATCATTAATTAAAACCTTAACTTATTCAATTAATGATCTTATTTCCAAATTAATTAACTCAACCTTAATTAATTAATTCAAAATCCTTATTTAATTAATTTAATTAATCAATTAATCATCTAATTAGCTTACTAATTTAATAAACCAAAATCATTTAAATCTTTGATTTATTATAAGTGAAACATTTCTTATTAATGATTACATTATCATTAACCAAGCAAATTTAAACAACTTACTTTAAAATTTGTTTCTAAATTACATTTAAAATTTAAAATTTAAAATGAAAACCACACTTAACCTTTAACAAAGTTTAAAACATTTTAAAACCTTGTTTAAAAACTTCTACTAAATAATTTCTTATTTTATAAAGAAGTTAAAAGGAAATTTAAAACCAATTTCATTTTTAAGATACAAATCATATTTAAAATATGTTCAACATCAAATTTTGTTTAAAGATTTTAACGTTTTAAAAAAACTTTCTTTATTTTCAAAACATTGATTCAGATTGAATTTTGATTCCAGATTTAAAACTTAGGTTCAAACTTCTAGTCTTATTTCAAATTTTGTTGTTAAATTCAAATTATTAAAACAACTTAAAGTTGTTTAAAATATCTTAAATTTCAAAACTTACATTATGACAAAATAAGATTCAAATTAGACTCTGAATACAGATTTAAAACTTGGTTCAAACTTTGCTTAAACCTTGCCTTATATTCTAAAGTTTTCATTTAAAAGTTACAGAACAAACAGGTTTTGAAAAACCTGTAATCCAACACAAGCTCGAGCATCCAAAATTTACTTCGAGCAAAACCTCTCTTGACTTCGATAAATCCACGAAGCAACCCGAAAGGAAACCTGAGGAAAACACAACCTTCCAAACCCACTTCATTACCAGATACTCTGTGCACTTGTGCACCTCCACCGGCGAACCACGCTACTCCGACCATCCCCGATGATCCACACAAGTGTACGTTCAACCTTGCACCCCATTTCAATACTCAGATCACCAGAAGTAGCTCAAGATCTAGATCGAGCCCTAAAGCCCAAACTGGAACACAAATTGAAACCTGGAATTAATCTCGTCAACTCATCTCCGACCACCATCACCTCTGAAATTTTGACCAAACCATTGTCAACGCTCCAGCTACCACCTTCCTAAATTCTATGGAACTCGATCACCCGAGACTATAGGACGATCACTAATTTCTCAAGCAGCAAAAACTAGGTTTATAAAATTCCCCTATCAACCACCGTCGCCACGATCAACTATACATCGATCCACTATTTTTCCTCTACTCTCAGATCATTCTACCATCACTAGAAACAACCCCTATCTCACAGATTGTAGAGTTCATCAGAATTTTCCAAAAACCCCAAAACAGTGTAAAGCCGACATGCACTTCAATTCAACTTTTAAAATTTTAAATTTAGATCTTAAATATCCTATTTTTTTTGAATCAGTATTCAATTTATATCTTAAATTAAAGAATTACAGTGTTAATTTTTTTTCTAAAACTTAAACTTTTCTGTTGTTTTGTTTCCAGAGCAAAAATACAATTTATTTTAACTTAACTAAAATTTTTAAAGCTTCTTTATAATCAAACAATCAGATATTATCTTAATCTTAAATCCTAACATAAACTTGTTTAAGAGAAAATGGATTTAAATCAAGAATTCTTGCTCCTGGAACTAGGTACAGGTAGAACCAATGCACAGCACACAATATATATACATTCAAACATTCTTTATATATTTACAGCAATGCATTTTATACACTCGGGCATAATAATCAACATGCAACTAGATATGCATACATAAACCATACTTATTCCAGCCATCGATCAAGCAACAATTTTAAACTTAAGTTTTAAATAGAAAGTGTTACTCACAAATTTTTTAGGGGTAGAGCAATCTTATTTTCTGGAAAAGCTTTCCCTGGTGCATGCTTCCCAGAAAATGCAAGCATTTGAATTTTTGCAGAATGATCATATGGCTTCAGATGATTTTCAGATGCATGCAAATTCCAGAGAAAATTTTGCAGGCTTCCAGAAAAATGTATGCAGGACTTGAAGTTGCAAATGAATTCCAGGTTTATGAATTTGCAGAATTGAATTTAGTTTTGAAGTTGCAGTTGCAAATTTATTTTCTCAGGTCAATGAATTGCATGTTTTAGATGAATGCAGATTAATGAATTTCAGATAGCTTTTGGATTTGAGGATCATATTGTTTCAGATATAATTTGAGGAAAACAGATTTTGGTGATTTTGATTTTAGTTTAAATTTTGTTTACAGATCTTTGGTTTTGATTTTGAAGAAGAAGATTTCAGATTTTCATGGCTGAAGATCTTAAGTTTTGAAAAAAAAAATAGAAAAGAAAAATGAATTTTAGAGGAGATGGATTTATATAAGTATATTTTGATTTTATTAAAAATACAAGAACAAGAAAAATAAGACACTTGTTCAATTTTTAAACATTTGTCACTTTAATTAGTTTAGGTCTTAACACATGTCTTTTTAAGTCTTAATAAACTTACACATGTATTTTAAGTTTTCTAATTTTAATTTAAAATTGTTTATAAGCTTTTAAATCTTAATTTACTATTCTTATGTATATATAAATGAGTTTATCTCTTTCTAAATTAAAAAGAAATGAAAACAATCAAATTATAAATATAAGCTTATTCTAATATTTTTAAAATACTTATCCTTTATTCAGTATTTTAAACATTTATTCTTTAAATTTTCAAAGCATTGAATTCAAATTTAAATTAATTTTGAAGCCAAGTTATATATAAGCATATATAACTCTTATTAAATTAAAAATAACAATCTATTTCTAAAAATCTATTTATGTTTTATGAAAAACTAAGTATTATCATTTTTATTTAAAAATAACAAATTAAACAATGTTGAATAATTTATAAAAGAGATTATAAATTCCTTTATTATTCCATATATTAAAATCATATGTAAGTTTGCATTTTAACTCTTATATAAAAATTTTAGTAATATTTAAAATAAAATAAAACAAAGCTTTAATGTTAATCTAATTCAAATTCATATTTAAGCTAATTAAAAATATTTAAGCTAATAAAATATTTATTAAAAGATGATTATTAGATCAATTCAAAATTTTATTATCAAGAATTATCAAACCAAATAAATTTTTAAACATAGATTATTAAATTTATGTTGCCAAATTTTCCGGGATATCACAATTTTATTCAAACAAATATTTTCTTACAATTTTGAATAGTACAAATTTTAGCTCTCACTATATATACACAATTTCAATTACAATAAAATTTCGATTACATCACAATTTTCAATTTACATTTGCACCTCCCTACATATCACTCATTCACTCATATTTATCTTCAACTCTATTCCAGATTGAATCCAGCATCTGAGTTATATGCAAAATAAATACTGATGTGGTAAAATTGAAAAAGAAATATTTGTGCAGTGTAAAATTAAATGTGTATTTTGAAAATGTTATTTGCCTCAGTTATTTAGGTTGTTCGTCATCATATTTATTTTGAATTCATCTTAGACGAATAGTTTGTGACATGCACAGTGTATCACTATACATGCCATAAGGCCGTGCATATCGATATACACTTGATAAAATTGCAGGGATAGGTGAGCATAAGGTCAAACCCAATCAAAAGATAGGTTCAACTCAAGTGCAATAAAAATAAAGTCACGATATGAGCACAAGGACAAACTGGAGCCAAAGCTAGGTTCAACTCAGGTTCATTACAAAAACATCACAAAATTGTCGAGTACAAGAATTCAAAAACCAACATAAACAAGCTCGACCAAAAATTAAATGTACATTTGAACCCAGACTGGTTAGAGAAACCAAAATGCACATGTCAATAGCGGTGACTTCAAGAACAAACAAAACCTCTAATGGTCAGACTCACAAGTCCAATGAAAACATGCATGAATGCAAAAAACCTCAGACATGTCAGCTTTAAAAGGAACCCAACTGTATGAAACCAAGACAACAAATCACCATACAATGCAACACAGACCAGGAAATGAAATAACTCGAAGCAAATGCAAAACTAACCAAGGTCAGTTAAGAAGCAAGAACCACATAGTAAGATAGTGAGTTACTCAAATACAAATGCAAATACAGCATACAAAGTGAAACCAGTCAACATAACATGAATGCAAAGCTTCCACCAGACCATACTTAAGAGCTCAGACATGTATGTGTGTGTATGCAAACTAGCTCGAGGATACAATTAAATGCAAGACAAATTCCAAAATTACAATAAACCAGTACAAAGGAGATGGACAGCACACAAAGGAGCAACACTGACATATATATGCAATGCATAAAAAATTCATGTGGAACTAGACTTGGTAAAAATAGAAAGCAATTTGAGTTCATATGCAAAAACAGTAAACAATGGAATGCAACTAAGGTGAACACAGACACATATATACATACATTTATGTAATGTATGTATACAAGTGGAGATTAACATCAACACAGCAGTTTGAAAAATGACAAGCACACATGAATCACTATGCAATGAACAAAGATAAAAATAAGTATATATGATGGTCAAAGAAACAATGGAGCATGGTCAGATATGGAACCAAATACAAATGGTCGAGTACAAGTTTCAATGAACCGTACTCAGACTCAAGGAAATGTGGCGGCAAAATGGTCAGACCATCAAATGAATGCAAATACAAGGCAGTTTTTTCAAATCAATGTACATCAAGCCAGAGAAGGCTACACAAAGACCACATAAACATATATACATATATGCACATATTTATGTATACACATATATGAGTTCAAAGGAAACAACCATATGCAAGCAATCAAACTGCATTAGAGGCATGCACAACAACAACAAAAGTTTTCTAAGAAATGTAAATGAACACACATGAAAAAATGTATCAAAACCTGACATCAAATGGTACAAGTGCAGAGTTCAAATTTTAACATTTCAGTGGAAACTAGACAAGACTCCACAAAGTATATAGGAACCAGCATACATGCACCAGAGACAACAAGACCATATGATACTGCAACTACCAGAGTCCATCAAGAAACAACAAAGCGTACAGGTAAACCAGAGAATTCAACACAAAGGAGTCAAGGCCAAAATCAATTAGAGTTTATCAAGTCCAATATATACATGATGCAACAAACATATATACATACACACACACACATATGCATTCACACATGTATACATATATCCAAACAGTTTTCTAAAGAAAATTAAGTTGCAGCAGTAAAAAGAGGAACAAAGTTCGAATGTAGTCAAGGTCACATTTAAATGCAGATTTTAAGCAAACTTCAGAGAAGTGTTAATCGCCAGCAAAGAAAATTCATGAAGTTGAAGTCAATTATCAAAAATTCAAAGCGGCCGAAGTCAAACCAAAAAAGAATGGAACAAAATCTAAAGAAACCATAATAAAAATATATACGAAATCGAATTGATCGTGATCAATCATAAGAAAGCCAGCAAAATCGAACGATAGAGCAAAAAATAACAGACAAATTCAAAAATATTTTCGAACGATAATTAAGGGGATCGAACCCTATTTAAACCCAATCATCGTCGGCAAATCAGAATAAATCAAGTTCATGCATATCAACGAGAGTAATAAAGGAAATCACATACCAATTCAAATCAAACTCGATGAATTGAAGCAACCATGTGCAAATCAAAGAGACGATCGATCAACGAAGCAATCAACGCTAAATATCTATTCAATTGATCAACCAAAATCGGCAGCGCTCAATTTCCAGAAGCCCTAAATTCTCAAAGAGGAAGGAACGCTGCCATTTTCATCAAGCAAAGGATACGGGGAGATAATAAAAAAGAGAATAAGGATACGGGCTGATAACATAAAAGAAAAGAGGGAAATTTATTTTACTGTGTTTTAATTTGGGCCGGTGTCTTTTAAATATAATTGGGTTTTATTGTCGATTAGGGTTTCTTGTTTTTAGTTTTCTTTTAAACTTCTATATAATTCTAGTCGTGTGATAAGAGAATGAACTATTGTGGTGTAATTTGAGAATTCGTAACTCAGTGGCTGAGTTGTGGCAGGGTTTTAAGCGTGGAGTTGGTTAGTCCATAGCGGGTGTCGTGATTTTACATATGTAAGCGTCTGACTACTTAATTTCTAGTAGAAACCTTAGGGCAGCACGTAGGTAGGGTTTTGCCGAAGCTGGGTAAATCTGTGTTGTTCTATTTCTGCTTTTAATATTCTGCTATTATCTGTGATGCTATTATTCTGCTATTATCAATGCTGCAATTATTTTATATATTTCAGCATTAAATTTTTATAATTGTTAGTATCACCGTATTTACCCTCTTCTAGGGTGAAAGCGATCCTACAAGTGGTATCAGAGTTAGGAACGAAAGCCAATTTTTGCTTTAAAAATTTTATTTTTCAAAAGCAAATTTTGTTTTAAATTTTTTACTTTTAATAATGCTTTTGTTGAGGGTCGATCCATAGTTAGACCACCGATGTTCAATGGTGAATATGCTTACTGGAAAAATAGAATGAATTTTTTTTTGAAAACCATTGATGCTTGGAATATTGTTGAGACAGGTTATAGGACACCAACTATAGTGATAGATAATCATAAAATAGATAAACGGATGGATCAGTTGACAGATATAGAAAATAAACTACAGAATGCTAATGCTAAAGCTATGAGTTCTATTATATGTTCATTGGATCAAATAGAATTTAATCGTGTCTCACATTGTCTAACTGCGTAGTAAATATGGCACACACACTTGAAGTAACTCACGAAGGAACATCTCAAGTCAAGGAATCTCGCCTTGCCATACTTAGTAGCAAATAAGAGAACTTCACAATGGCCAAGAATGAAAATGTCAAAGAGATGTATGGATGACTTTCCAATCTCATATACAAATCAAAAGCTTTTGAAAAATAATACACAGAGTTGGAAATAGTCCGAAAAATCCTCAGAGTCCTTCCACGGAATTTTGAAGCAAAAGTTACTGCCATTCAAGAATCAAAAGATTTGAAACAAGTTAAATTCGAAGAACTTGTCGGAAATATCACCACTTATGAGCTAGAAATGAAATTCAAGGAAGAACGCGAAGGAGGTGATACACGAAGGAAATCAATAGCTCTTAAAGGAACAACGGAAAGTAGTGATGATGATGATGATGATGGAGTAGCTGAGCCGGCGCTACTAATAATGAGATTCAAAAAGTGGAATCTTAAGTATGGAAATCCAGCTCTAATCAACAACTGTAAAGCAGAATAGTCAAAGTTCTAGATAACCCAGAAGAGCAGAAGATCATTTGTCACTAGTGCAATAAACCCGGTTATACTAAGCGAAATTAAGCTCAGAATCGATTCAGCCAAGGAAAGAAACCGAAAAGGAGAAGTTTTGCAGCCACTTGGGATGAAACTGATGAAGATGGTAAAAGCACTGGCGGTGAGAGAGAAAAAGCAGATCTGTGCCTTCGAGGTGATATAACCGACAGTGATGATGACGAGTCAAGCGAGGTATCAAAACTTACTCATTCATAATTACTTATATATTTTCACGGAGTAAATGGCTGTTTTCAATGACTTAGGGAGAAATACGCTAAAATTGAATCACAAAGAGACACTTTGATGGAATTAAATAAACAACTTGATCAATTGGTTAGAAATTATCGAACCAAGAGCACTGAGTATGATAAGTGTCCATCACTTAAAGAAGAAATTAAAAAATCAGAAATTAAAATAAAATCACTTCGAAATGAAATTCTGATTTTGAAAGAAAGTGAAAATACTAGGAGAGAAAATTCTATCAAAAGTGCACTCAATTATTGAATGAAAATGAATCTCTCAAAACACAAGTCCAACAATTGTCTACAACTTTAGAAAAATTTTCCAAAGGAGAAAGATCATTAAATATGCTATTAGGGAAACAATTTGTTAATACAGATAGACAAGGACTTGGATATAATCAATTTAAATTCGTTAGAAGAAAAATTAATCAAGTCAAATCTGAGTGCACAATTTGTAGAAAAATTGGACATAATCAAAACAATTGTTGGTATAGACCCAAAAACGTAAAAACCATACCAATTTGGGTTCCAAAATGTACGAATATAAAATCACTTAAAGTGAAAAAAATCTAGGTGCCAAAAGAAACAAATTATAGTCTTGGGTCTACACAAAAATATTTTTCAAAATCTTTTGCCACTAACAACCATGGACCTATAAAAACAAATAGGTCACAAAAATCTTTTCTCGTGTAGGTGTGGTGGCAGGCTAAGGAACAACAACAGTGTTACCTGAATTCTGGTTATTCCAGGTACGCGAAGGGCGACATATCAAAGTTCCTTAGCCTAGTATAAAGGTGGTAGAATCACAATAGGCAATAATGAAAAATTATTGTAAAGGTAAAATAGGTAACGGTATATTTATTTTGAACGATTTATTAAAATTAAAAATATGCACCATAATCTGATTTATTTCAGCCAGTTATGTGATAAAGAGATAGCTGTTGATTTTTGATTAACGGTCAATTATCCTTTTATGCCAAGAACTCTAGAGTCTCTGAACTATTTCATACAGATTTGCTTTGGATTAACGATGTTGAAAGTTTACTCATAATACACGTGGATATATTTGTTTATCTTGTTTATTCTGGTCTCTCAATAAATTCACTGTTTGTTTGCATGGTTTCAATTTAAATTTAGAAAAATTTCATTTAAAAGTTGTAAAAAGGATTTTAAGGAATATGTTGCAACTTCATGTTCTGGTCTGTGATATCTAATGATAAATTTGAGTCAACAAGAAATTTAGATGCAGATTACACCGGTAATCTAGTTGATAGAAAAATTACTAGTGGAACGTGTTTTATGCAGAGACACTCATTAGCTGCATCACATTTTAAAAAAAAAATATGCATCTGTTTCATTTCAAATAATTTTCAATTAGTAGACATTTTTTTTTATAAAAGCCCTTCCAGAAAATAGTTTTTGTTGACCTTGTTTCATATTAGTCTTTTTAGAAAATTTGATTTTATAATTATTTCTAAAATTGATCTTAAATGACTACATTAACTAATCTGACTCCCTATTGATTATCAAAAAGATAAATAGTGATTGAAAAAGTGATGAGTGCTGATATTAATCATATATTATAACCTGAGACAGTATGTTTAGTAAAAAAAAAATTAACCAAGATTTATAATAATTTTTTATAGGTAAAAATTCCATGACTAACTCTATTTCTATCGTATTTCTAACAACCATCAGTCATCAAAATCCAATATAATATGTCAAAATGTTGTAGTTTTAACCGGAATTATTCGTTTTCATTTTATTTTATTTTTTTAATAAAAACATCCAAAGTATTCACTCTCATTTAAAAGTCCTCACGGTTATGCATGGGTGAATTACTTAGAATATTTGTATATTTGCTTTCATGATCATTTAAAAGTCCTCATGGTTATGCATGTATGGAACACAAAACAAAATTGGTTATTAAATAGACAAGTTGATTCTAATCCCATTTAAAAGTCTTCGCGGTTATGTGTGGTTAGAAGATGCTTGAAATTCATTTTTTTTTAATTTGAAATACTACAAATCTCATTTAAAAGTCCTAACAGTTATGCATGGTTAGTAGATATTCAAATTCCTGATATAAATATACTACAAATAGACACAGCTATATGGTTTTACATCATCCCTGTCATTCTAATGTGGAATATGCGCCTAATAGAGTATTTACGATTTTTGTTTGATTTTCTATTGAAATTTAATATTTACACTCGATGGGGCATTAATATTGTATTAATGTCTATCACTTTATCTCTATTTTTCTAACACTATAACTCTTCTTGCTGATAACAAAAAAGGGAGAGAATAGTTAAAATTTTGGCAAATAAAGGTCAAATATTTTTTTTGTATTTTCTATTTGCATCTAGGTTCATTTGCATATTTTTATCTATTTTCATGCATATTTGAAGAAGGAGCTTTGTTATGGAGAGGGAGCATTCAGCAAATTGAATGATCAAATACATTTAATAAATTCAAAATTTTAAATATATGTTTGTTATCATCATAAGGGGAAGAATGTTGAATATGCTAGTATATGATTTTTGCTTGATGATAATAAACATATATATATACACACACACATTTAAATGTATTTGTTATTGTACTATTTTATTTTTCACATAATTAAATAAATATTTGCTGAATAAAATAAATAATACAAAATTTAAATTCAAACAAATATTTTACTCAAACAAATATTTTATTACAATTTTGAATGGTACAAATTTGAGCTCTCACTATATATACATAATTTCAATTACAATACGATTTCGATTACATCACAATTTTCAATTTACATTTACACCTCACTACATATCACTCATTCACTCGTATTTATCTTCAACTCTATTCAGATTGAATCCAGCATCTGAGTTATCTGCAAAATAAACACTGACGCGGTAAAATTGAAAAAGAAATATTTGTGCAGTGTAAAATAAAATGTGTATTTTGAAAATGTTATTTGCCTCAGTTATTTGGGTTGTTCATCGTCATATTTGTTTTGAACTCATCTTACACAAACAGCATGTGACATACACAGTGTATCACTGTACATGCCAAAAGGCCGTACACACACTTGATAAAATTACAGGGACATGTAAGCATAAGGTCAAACCCAATCAAAAGCAAGGTTCAACTCAAGTGCAATAAAAATAAAGTCATGACATGAGCACAAGGTCAAACCCGAGCCAAAGCTAGGTTCAACTCAGGTGCATTACAAAAACATCATAAAATTGTCGAGTAAAAGAATTCAAAAATCAACATAAAATAAGCCTCGACCAAAAATTAAATATACACTTGAACCCAGACTGGTCAGAGAAACCAAAATGCACATGTGAACAGTGGTGACTTCAAAAACAAACAAAACCTCAAATGGTCAGACTTACAAGTCCAATGACAACATGCATGAATGCAAAAAGCCTCAAACATGCCAGCTTCAAAAGGAACCCAACTATATGCAACCAAGACAGCAACTCACCACATGATGCAACACAGACCAGGAAATGAAACAACTCGAAGCAAATGCAAAACTAACCAAGGTCGGTTCAGAAGCAAGAACCACACAGCAAGACAGTGAGTTACTCAAATACAAATGCAAATACAAATACAGCATACAAAGTGAAACTAGTCAACGTTACATGAATGCAAAGCTTCCACCAGACCAGACTTAAGAGTTCAGACATGTATGTGTATGCAAACTAGCTCGAGGCTACAACTCAGTGCAAGACAAATCCAAAATTACAGTAAACCAGCACAAAAAGAGGCGGACAACACATAAAGGAGCAACACTGACATATATATGCTATGCATAAAAAAAATTCATGTGGAACCGAACCTGGTAAAAATAGAAAACAATTTGAGTTCATACGCAAAAACAGTAAACAATACAATGCAACTAAGGTGAACACACACACATATATACATACATTTATGTATGTATGTATACAAGTAGAGATGAACATCAGCACAGCAGTTTGAAAAATGACAAGCACATATGAATCACCGTGCAGTGAACAAAGATAAAAACAAGTATATATGATGGCCAAAGAAAACAATAAAGCATGGTCAGATATGGAACCAGATACAAATGGTCGAGTACAAGTTTCAATGAACTGTACTAAGACTCAAGGAAATGTGCAACTGCAAAATGGTCAGACCACCAAGTGAATGAAAATACAAGGCAGTTTTTTCAAATCAATGTACATCAAGCCAGAGAAGGCTATACAAAGACCACATAAACATATATACATATATGCACATATATATGTATATACATATATGAGTTCAAAGGCAACAACCATATGCAAGCAATCAACCTGCATCAGAGGCATGCAAAACAACAACAAAAGTTTTCTAAGCAATGTGAATGAACACACATGAAAAAATATATCAAAACCTGACATCAAATGGTACAAGTGCAGAGTTAAAATTTTAACATTTCAGTGGAAACCAGACCAGACTCCACAAAGTATACAGGAACCAACACACAAGCACCAGAGACAACAAGACCACATGATACTGCAACTACCAAAGTCCATCAAGCAACAACAAAGTGTACAGGTAAACCAAAGAATTCAACACAAAGGAGTCAAGACCGAAATCAGAGTTTATCAAGTCCAGTATATACATGATGCAACAAACATACATACATACATACATACATACATACATACATACATATATATATATGTATATACACATATGCATTCACACATGTATACATATATCCAGACATTTTTCTAAAGAAAATTAAGTTGCAGCAGTAAAAGGAAGTACAAAATTCGAATGTAGTCAAGGTCACATTCAAATGCATATTTTAAGCAAACTTCAGAGAAGTGTTAATTGCCAGCAAAGAAAATTCATGTAGTTGAAGTCAATTATCACAAATTCAAAGCAGCTGAAGTCAAACCAGAAAAGAACGGAACAAAATCTAAAGCAAACTCATGAAGCCGTTGGTGACCAAGCTACCATAACAGAAAATATACGAAATTGAACCGGTCAGGATCAATCACAAGCAACGAAGCAAAATCGAACAACAGAGCAAAAAGTAACAGACGAATTCAAAAATATATTCGAACGATAATTAAGGGAATTGAACCCTATTTAAACCCAATCATCGTTGGCAAATCAAAATAAATCGAGTTCAAGTATATCAACAGGAGTAATAAAGGAAATCACATACCAATTCAAATCGAACTCGACGAATTGAAGTAGCCGTGTGCAAATCAAAGAGACGATCGACCGACGAAGCAATCAACACTATATATCTATTCAATCGATCAACTAAAATCGGCAGTGCTCAATTTCCAGAAGCCCTAAATTCTTAAAGAGGAACGAACGCTGCTATTTTCATCAAGCAAAGGATACGGGCTGATAATAAAAAAGAGAAGAAGGATACGAGCCGATAATATAAAAAGAAAAGGAGGGAAATTATTTTATTATGTTCTAATTTGAGCCGGTGTCTTTTAAATATAATTGGGATTTATTGTCAATTAGGGTTTCTTTTTTTTTAATTTGTAATTTTCTTTTAAACTTATGTATAATTCTAGTCGTGTGACTAGGGGACGAACTACGACGGTGTAGTTCGAGAATTCGCAACTCAGTGCTAAGTTGTGGCAGGTTTTGAGCATAGAGCTAGGTTAGTCGATAGCGGGTGTCGCGAGTTTACGTGTGCAAGCGTCTGATTACTTAATTTCTAGTAGAAACCTTAAGGCAACACAGAGGCAGGGTTTCGCCAAAGCTGGATAAATCTTTGTTGTTCTATTTCTGCTTTTAATATTCTGCTATTATCTATGCTGCTATTATTCTGCTATCATCAGTGCTGCAATTATTTTATATATTTCCGCATTAAATTTTTATAATTACTAGTATCACCCTATTCACCCCCCACCCTCTAAGGTGAAATCGATCCTACAATTTTTCTATTTTTAATATCACCCACTAACACATCGGTACATTTTTTCATAGACATAGGTCCTGGCGTGATGTCCATGAACAAAATTCTAGTAGTGATTTTGCCATATAACAATATATTTTGAGCATTAAGGCAATAGACATTTATCTATATTTTAGATATAACTGTTATTTTGGAATTGATAATCCGGGTAACCAGAAAACTCTTTAAAATGATAAAGGCCTAATTTATTATTTTAGAATGATAATTGAGTTTTGAATGTTTTGTGTTAAAGATCCTATTTTCAAAAGGAGTAAGTCTTTATTGTAGTAAGACATTAAAAAGGGATGTTTGAAAGAATGTATGGATCATATATGTGTATCTAATATGCAAGTATAATAAAATACAAACTTATAAATAACGGAGTAAAGTAAATAACAGTAAAGAAATAATCACACTAGAGTTTTTACACTGGTTCGGACCTCCCGTCCTACGTCCAGTCTCAAAGATCCTCTTCGACCTTAAGTAACAAACAACTCTCGCTTTGCCCGGAGGAATAGGCTCGATACAATAGTTCTTTCTAAGACAAGTATGTGTTCTAGGAAACACTGATTCTGACTGCTCGGTACAAATCTTCCAATAATCTCCTTTAAGAAGTATGTATATGTGAGGCTTTGATTTTAGGAAGTAATAAAGGCTGATACTTTTTGCTTTTGAAATCAGAGTATGCAAAGAATATAGATAAGAGATTCAGAAAATTCAGATGCTTTTAAAACTTAAAATCTTTGCATATATATCGTTGATGAAGGGTTATGATGAAAAGTAGTATCTTTTGAGTTTTCTGATTCGATCTAATGGTTGCAACTATTGATAGAGAAGAGATGCGGTGAAGAGTTGTGAAAGTATCCATTAAAATGAAGAAGATATCTTTTCAAAACTAAAGCCCGTTACCCAGTATAGACGTTTGGGTATAAGTTCGGACGTCTGAGCAGTTGTATATTTTTTAGACAAAGCACAGACACAGACATCTGAAATATCTAACAGACGTCTGAAGTTGGTTCGAATTTAAAACAGAAACTACAGTCAGACGTCTGATATGTAATATCAGATGTTTGACATTTGAAGTTTGCTCTTCTTCAGCCTTTTTTTAAAAAGAGTTTGAAAGAATTTTTCTGTGCAAATGTTTATATTTAAAAGTAACTACTAAAGGAGATTTTACAAATCATATCTATGACGATAATAGCACTATATGAACTTTGATGATTCTTCTCCTTTGTTGAGTTTTCTTCACTCTTAAAGCTTTTTCTAGCAAGTAGATAGACCATATATACTGTATGTGTATGATTTTATAGTTGTTGTTATCGAAACCATAGAATAACAGTTCTAACATTCTCCCCCTTTTTGATGATGACCACTATACAATTGTTTTTAAACATATAACTCCCCCTGAATGTGATTCCTCCCACTATAAACATGTAATATGATATTTCTCCCCTTTGGCATAATAAAAAAGAATATGATATAGTAGAGGATGAACATAATTAAATAATAGTGCAAAAAATCTTCAACTAAGAGAGTTTTGAACTAGTTATACAGTAATCCAAAGAGTAGAAATAGACTAACAAAGATACATAAAAACAATAAATTGTACTAAAAGCTTATAGATAGTTATAATAACCCCAGAATCCGGACGAGTCTTCATCGTATGAACCATGTTGCCACTGAGACTGATCGACATACACCTCATCTTCCTCAATTGACATTCGTTGAAATGATGTGTAGTAGCTAGAGTCTTGAGGATCATGTGACACATATGGATCTTCAGAAGAGAAAGATAAGCCTTCACTCTCCTCGGTATCAAGACAAATATGTTGTTTGCCAGGACGAGATTGATGTGGAGGTTGCTTTGAAAGCCCTACTTCTGAAGAAGGTCCAGGTTGAAAGACTGGCGCTGATGGTGACGCAGGAGAAGGAGAAGACGACGACCATGATAAAGAGCGACCATGAACTTTGTGGAGAACTTTTCCCAAAGTTGAGACAACCTCCTCTAACGTCTTTTCTAGTTTTGTCATACAAGTAGAAAAAGACCATTCCAATCGTGACATCTTTTTATCAAGCACTTGTTGGTTTAAGGAGAGTAGACGTTGGCTTTGTAACGTAATATCTCGGTATTTCTCTCCTGGACCTGCTGCTATCCTAGCTTCTTGTATTTTAAAATTAGAGTAATACTTTGTTGCTACTAAAGCTCTAGTAGGTTAGGAAGGTCGAGCTGGAGGTGCTTCTTGATGTTGTTGAGCATGTTGATATTGGGTAAAAGGAATAATGTTCGATGGTATTTCCGATAGATGCATTAAGGAGAGAAATCTAATGCCACTATTTTTGATAGGTATTTCTTCATATTGAGAGAGATATGAAGAAATTCCTAATGACCATAGAATTCTCATAATGTATGGTGCATAAACAATGCTACGACGGGCTGGAGTCCAAAAAATTTAATTTGATCAAAAATATATTGAGCCCAATTGACTTTTATGTGACCAAAAATAGCGTACAAAGTTTTATGATCATCATCGTAGACTTGTTCATGAATTCCTAATCTAGGGATAACAGTGTTTATTATCATTCGGTTAAGAAGACGTGCTTGAGGACGGAAATTAGATGGTCTTAATTTCTGGAAGTCATCGTCCCAAATTAGGTGAGTGATTGCACCTCGAGTGAAACACCTCATACCTCTTAATATACCCAAAAGGACACATTAAAAGGCATGGTGCGCTGTAGGTATAACAAAAGCTAATAGAGACTAAGATTCACAAGACAAAATAAGTAAAAACAGCGAAAACTTAAAACGGTAACTTATTTTAAACAAAACCTCATTATTGCTTCATAAATAAGTAAGTCAAATACCAAATACAACATTCATGTCTCAAACCCAATATGTCTTATGAAATAAAAACTCATAGTCTCAAAAATCAAAGTACATAATATCCCTCAAAATAAGCCAGTACAGGGAAAGAACAAAAAGCTGGAATAAGAGAAATACATGGTAGAAATATTCTCCAAGAAACCTATAAGCAACCACAATTATACTATCCTCCCCCTTGATTGCCTAAGGGGGAAAAGGGAAAAATAGAGGAGTGTGTCAGACTAAAAGTTTGGTAAATGATAGTAATTACTAGAATCTTTAAGTAAGATAAAAATAATAGACTCTGCAACAGTTCTAGTATAAAAAAAGGAAAACAAAGAAAATAGGAAAGAGATAAATTAGAAGTAAATACGATTAAACTGTTACTTAAATAAGATAAGTTAACTTTGATTGTGTGCACTTGTTTTTAATAGCTGGTTTGATTAGGCTGAATTCCTAATCCTATAATTAGGCTGAATTCCTAATTCTACCCTTCGATCAGCCTGCTACTTCACAGACCTTACCGCGGACCAGAGACTAAGTAACTCCCTACACAGCAGCCAATGATATTTACGAAATATGCACAAAGCAACCACTGTGGATCCAGACGATACATAGCTCACTATACAGAAGGCAATTGTGTTTACGAAAGACACATGTACTAAGCGCTCGGAACTCATAGCAATTACTGTGCACCAAAATGGAAGTCGCACGCGTAACTGCCACCATGCCCATGCTACCTTTTGCTCCACCTATTGGGTCTTCTTATTACCTCAAACTCCAACATAAGCGTGCCCATCGTCTCACTTCAGGCTTACGTGAGACCACCGTGTGTCCATAGAAAATAGGAAAAATATTGTTCGTACTGGCCCGTCATCCAAACAATATCTAGTTGTGCCCCTTATCCAAATCCCCCGTGATTTGGACTTCTAATTGACCAGTACTACCATTTTTAGCATAAGCGTGCCCTCATCTCACTTCAGGCTAATGTGAGACCACCGTTTTGTCTAATAGGGAATGCTATTTGGTACGGGTCCTACTTCCATCTTTGCTTATTAACTTAGATAAATTATTTAAATAGGTCTTTACACATTTCTCTACTATCTTTGCTAATTAATTTATCCTAAGTATTAAAATATGCCTTATTCTATTCTTTTTTTTAATACAACCTACGTTATAATCATGCTTATTACTTAACCCAAGGTCTAAGCGTGAAATAAGCCATTTTCATCTTTTACTCTTTTTGTTATAATTCTTAGTTATAACTAGGCCAATCTTTTTAGTTCAGTCCAACTAATGTCATAATTAGGCATAATTTCAGTCTAATTCCATTTATATTACAGTCTTTGTAATTTACATCTTATATTCCATTATTTCAATTTTCTTACAATTTAATCCATATTCACGTTAATCCTATTCTAATCCATACGCGAAGAAGGAGGAATAAAAGAAAATTGAAAATAGAAGAAAACCCAAAGCGTAAAAAGAAGATGTAAATAACGTATAAATAACAGTAAATAAACTAAAACTGTAAATAAACTATAAATAAACAGAAAAGCTGTAATTAACAGAAATAAACTAAAATTACTGAAAAGAATAGCTGAAAGGAAATAGATTGAAAATAATTCTAAAAACTGTAGATAAACTACTGAAAGGCTATTTCAAAAATCATAGTAAAACTAGAACTATTGGAAACCTATTATTTTAAATTATTTAAAGAAATCTAAAATAATTACAATCACTCACCTCCAGTCCTAAGCATTTCCTCTGGTCTTTTCAGATCCACTTGGAGTTGTTAAATAATTTAACTTATAATGATTTTCTCCTTGGAAAAATTATTCTGTTTAGGGTCCTTCCTAGAAAGGCGAACCCAATTGGAGAAAACTTAGAATGATAAAAAACGTTAGGTCTAGGGGTCTATTTATAAGGGTAGAAGTGGATCTCGGACTGTTAGATTTTGAAGATTGAATGGGATGCAACCATTTCACAGGCTGAATAGGAGCCATTGGATGCAAGAATGGAAGGACCGAATCGAGGTAAAGACTGCAAAACACATCATTAAGTCTGAAAAATTTTCTCTGGAACATTTGAACGAATGAACGTTCGTTCGTAATTAAGGGAGGCAGGTCGATCGGGTGGTCGATCTCTTGTGCCTAGGTCGACCGGTCGGTCGACCTGCCTTATTTTTTTTCCTATCTTAGTCATATTAGCTCAGTTTCTGACATTCTATATACAGAGATTGACCAGAAAATTACCATAGACGCAATGGTGCAACTCCCGCGGCTCAATTCTGATAATCTCACAAAGTTATTTTTTTATTTAATTAGTTAACGAAATAATTATGAAGAGTTACATTTTTGGGTTGTTACATCGGTGAGCGTAACGTTTATCAAGGATTTCTTGTAAATGAGTTCCTTCATATGAACAATTAAGTATTTGGCCAATCATTTCAATGCTTAGTTTAATTACCTTACCATAAACACTGATCCATATTCAATTGTCACCATCAGAAGGATTCCAAATAGCAATTGAACAAAGATTAATCAAAAGAATAAACACTGCTACTTGGTCAATATTACCCACACTGTCTTCATAATTGATCAAGTTATCCAAGTTTTGTTTTCCTTTATTAAATTTTAAAATATTGTTAGTAATCTTGTCAAACTTATCGGTAAGATGAGAAATATCGAATTTCAATGTGTGAGGACCCGCAAATCCGTACTCCTTGAATATACACTAATCTCCCTTGATTAATTCAAGATGAACAGAAATACGAATGCTCAATGTTTAAGAAAAAGGAAAAGGGAGAAGAAGAGAGAGAAAGATAGGAAAAGATAGAAAATAGAGAGGAAAGAAAATAGAAAATAGAACGGAATAGAAAACAACAGAACAATATCAGAATCTCACAATTCGCAGCGGAACAACATATAATAAATAAATGAATAATCTTTAAACAAAGAACTATATCAGTTATTACATTACATCACATTACATTTCATTACATCATATCATCAGAGTGTATAACAAACAACAACAACAAACAGCAGAAAAGAAATACTATATACTAATAATACGCCATGCCACCCAGCTTGCCTCCAGCAACTCCAGAATATCCAGAATATCCTGATAAACCTAACTTTTGACTGCCCGTGTAGAAATTGGTGGGCACCCAGAGTTTAGGAAGGAAAACAATAAACTCCGAGTCAGTCATTTGACTGGTGTGAGAACTCAAAACAGTTTATTTATCTTTGAAAACAAAATAGATGAATATTTTTAAAGTCAATTCGAAATGCTTTTAAAAATGAGACTACCATAAGACCTCCCGCACACACACACAATGCAAACGCAGAATCGGAGGAGATTTCTCCTTATGATAGTCAAAGATGCTTGGTACGCATTAAAAAGAACATTTGATATTATTAATAGTGCATAGTGTATAAAGCAATTTCGAAAGTAGAATATAAATCTTAGCCAGCATAGACATTCCGCACTTATGCCTACTATAGCTACCATGTTCAATAGCAGGTTACCGCCACATTCCATGGCAGGTTATACAACTAAAACCGTACAAGATCGTATTGTTTCTTTGGATTTCCAACGAATGATTAGGCCAAGGAACTTCCCATTGCCACACGAGAATGCCTCTGGAAGGACATTCCCGAGAGCCAAACCGGATCTCTGCCAACACAAGGCCGGGTTACCCCTAACTGAGTAACAACTGACCGAATATGCCATCTTCCGATCCTTTGGGACCTTTAACCGAGCGCTCGTAATCAATTCACACAATCATAAAGTGTTTTCAAGATGAGTAAGTATCTGGGCTCCATACCATGATACCATCCTTTTCCAGAAGGAAATGCACATACCCTAAAGGGTGCTACCCCTCATAACCTTGCCGCATCTTTCCTGTTTTGACCATTTCCGGGGTGTGAGGCTCGACGAAGTCACGTCCACAAAAACATACTTTATACAAAAGCCATGCTTTGGGTCAACAAATGATCATAGAAATGATCACCAAGATAGACGATCAAATAAATGATCCTATCACAAATGATCAACACAATGATCATTTCACAGCAACACTCAGCATGTCACATTACCAAATTAGGATATATTGCTGATAACCTTCAACTACATAACCTCTGAGCTCGTACGTCTCAGAGAAGGGTGTTAAGCTAAAAGAATAAATTCTCCGCCACCAACAGAAATATATTTGAAAGAAATCTGCTTTATATCTCAATCTGTAACGTCAGACATACAATCCATACAAGTCTGTTCCGGGATCAAACAGAACCAAAGGCACTTACAAAGAAGTCCTTGCAATCCGGATATCCACAATCCTGATCGGATTTCCCATCACATATGGAGAACTCTATACCGGAGCAACTCGGTGCAGAGTCAATCGACAGGTCATCCTATCGCTCTCGCAAATACCGGGTCTTCAACACCGATCTTCAATGCTATCCATTACGTCGTATCACTATTCGGAATGGGTAATCCGAATAACGAGCGCAATAATTTAAAAATAAGTGTAGCATTCAAATTCAAACAAATCATAACAAATACCTTTCAAAGGTAATTATTGATAGTCGGTTATTGAACTATCAATGGATATGCACAACATCACCAGATTCCAAATAATTTTCCAAATTATTTATTTCCCAAAAATATCTTTACAAGATATATAATTTTCACACTTCAAAAATAAATCAATATTTATTTTTAAAAAAATTCCACTTTCTTTTATAAATTCCATAGTGAATTTATATTTCACAATATCCATGCATATACGATTTCAATTATTCATTTCAATTTATCTTCAAAAAGATAAATTCTCATAATATTCACTTTATATTGGAAAACATTTCCATACTTACTTATTAAGTAATTCTCAATCCATTTATTTTCAACACTTGGAAAATATTCAATATACTTCAATCGAAATTAAGTATATATTTCATTCTTTAAGGAAATCATTCTCTTAACCATATTTATTTGGGCCAAAACGAATGTTGCGTAAAACATCGTTACGACAACCCAAAATCACTAGTATAGGGATTCGAAATTAAAATAGATATATAAATCCCAATACTATACAAAACATTTCCTTTCGGACATCATTTACTATAATAACAGTGTTATAGTCCACCATTTCCTTCTATTTCTCGAAAACGTCTATTTCAACAATAAATGTTGAAATCTATGGTTTCGAATCTTAACACAATTAAAAACATCGTTAGATCGTTTTAATTCTATTTAAAATATCGCATTCAAAACAATTTCTTTAACTTATTATTCACTATTCAAAAACGTGAATATACTACGTTAACCAATTTCATCATTTCTATACGTTTCATTTTAAAGGATTATTCACTATCTAAAATGTGAATATAACTCCATAAATAAGTTATAACAATTTACTTATCAAAATAAGTCGTTTGCGAATTTATAAAACAATGTTTATAAATTCCCTTATTATTTATTTTATAACAACTTCCATTTATACATCTCCTTTATTAACCTATCTCAATTCATATCTCATGATATACTAGAAATTCATACTATAAGTCAAATACTTATAATTTATTTGTTTGCCAAAAATCGTTCTTTTAAACTTCATAATTATAAATCTTATAACTTATAAGATTCGTTTATTTATCCAAACCTATTCTTCAAATAACTTTACAAATTTTATAAACCTACTGTTTATAAAATTCTATTTCTAACTTCACCGTTTATAATTCTACAAATTTCATTCATTTATGAAATTCATTCACAATTCATTCCAACACTTATAAAAACTCGTTTTATAATTCAAATATTCTAATTTATAAATATCCATCTTATAATTTTTTTATATAAATCAATTTATACTATTATTTTAAAACATCTTTAAATTTCTTTGAAATTCCATCATTTCTGATTTATAAAATAATCAAATTTTATAAATCCTATATTTCAACTTTTCACAATAAATTTAAAAATTCCGATTAAACTATTTTATAAAATCATTAGCCTCATATTTTCGAAAATCAACCTTTAACTATGTTTCTCAAAAAAAACATAATTTTTATAACATTAAAATTATAACGTTTATTTATTTAAAATGAATCAATTCCAAAAATATTTTATAAACGTATACTTTCATAATCACTTTAAAAATCATTTTTAAAATTCCAAAATTTGGTCCAATGATGCTACACACCAAATAGTCAATCACGACTACAACGACATCATATATCGATATGATAATCAATCAAATATCAAAATATTTGAAATCAAATAAATACTGTTGAGGAATCCAGTTGGATCCCTCCAACCTGTTTTCCTGCATCCACAAACATTAGCACAATACCAATTTCGCTCTAGTACGAAATTATCGCGGTATATGGGATTTAAAATATTATCCGCTTAATAGACGGCGCAATAGGGTCTCATCCGCTATACAATGCGGGAAATCAATAACTGCAATATATGCATATGCCAATATATATATATATATATTGCTATTATATATAATACCAATTTCACTGTTTATGAAATATTCACGGTATATGTTTTTAACAAATAACATCCGCTTACTAACGGCGCATAATGTCTATTTTATCAATCAATAGATAACAATCATCATTCAAACATGCATTCAAATATTTTAAATATAATTATTTAAAATAAAAATCGAAACTGATTCGATTGAGTGAGAAGTTCTCACCTTGATTTCAATTTCGTTTTTAGCGATTTATTTCGAATAAAATTAAACAGACGTTTAATTTTACCCGAAATTCTCACTAACTCCAAACAACTCCAATCCAATTTTTATCGCGTAGTGCTCGTCCATACGATTCCAACGCTTTTTGTTTCGCGCGTTTTCGACCTTGTATGAAAAAGATATGGATTTTCAAAGTTTATACTAATTTTTTATAACTAAATTTACAACATAATTAAAAAAAATTAACCTAGGCCATTGGATCTTCCCCCTGCAACATCACAGCCGTGCGTTCCTACTCCCTTCATCCTCCCAAACTCACGCGTCATCTTCAGAGAAGCCGAACCCAACATCCACACTTAAACCCTAATCCACGCGGCAACCCTAGGCAACTCGAAGGCGATCTAACACCGCCACATCAACGCTCTACCCAAGCACCACCATCGGCCAGAAGGGGTTGGAGCTCGGCTGCACCCTTTTCCCTAGAAACGCGTGCGAACGCGATGGCTTTGAGCCCAATTTCCCGTTGATCTACGCCTCTATAGACGATCACCACCGTTGATTTGATAGAACTCGATGCCCTCTACATTTTTCATGTTGGAAGATTGTTGAATTATTGCTCGGATTTGAAGATTTGGAGGGAGGAAGATGGGTTGTTTTCGGCCGTGGGTTGAGGGGGTGGCGGCTGCATTAGGTTTAGGGTTTATAATTTTTTTTTTATTGTGAGAGAGAGGGGGCTATTTATAGAAGTTTGAACGACACTATTCATCCCGGAAATTCCAAACTCCGATTCACGCGCGGTGACCTGCGTTTCTAGGGTTTACCCCACGTTCCGGACACAATGGAATAGGTTTCGGAAGCTAATTCAATCATTTGTGCGAGCTATGGCTATAAACGTTCGATTTAAATTAAACCGATTTAAACGATTTTCTAGGCGTTTTAATTTGTACCGGAAAAACGGTAAATCCAATTGACACGAAATTTGAAACCTTACAATAATATCACATTACGGATCTGATGAAACTGGTTTCGTCAAAATCCGAGACTTTTTGAAAAATGGCTATTTTAACTCGCCAAATTAATATTAAAAACAATTCGATGCGTTTCGAGCTGCCACGATCAAACGATAACTCCAATTGCTACGAAAATTGAAATCCGGTAATAACTAATTATTACGGATCCAATGGAACTAGTTTCATCCAATTTTGAGACTGTTCAAAAATTGACTAATTTCACTAGTCGATTTAATATTAAAATATTCAATTTTCACAAATTAACTCTTAATTCAATTTTAAAAGTTCTAAAATATCATTCTAACTCCAACATGACAAAATAAAATTTTACAAATCATTTTCAATCATATTTAACCAAATTTTCAATTATTTCCATAATTTCACATATTAAATTATCGATTTAATTATCCAATTAAATCCAATTATTCAAAATAAAATTTATTCGACTTATAAATTTCACTTATTAATATTTAAAATTAATTAAATATTCAATTTTTAATTAATTAAAATTCTAGGTCGTTACAATCTTCCCCCCTTAAAAGAATTTCGTCCTCGAAATTATTAAGTAAGAAAAGTTACATAATCTATTAACTTTCCCAAACAAATTTTAAACTTCTTACAATATCTTTACTAAGTTTTCAAATCATACTTGGTTATCTTTTCAAAAACAACTACTATTGTTTAACTTTCAATTCCAAATCAAAGTTATAGTTTTCAAAAATTTTCAATTTTCTCAAAATTTTTCTAACGCCTTAAATTTTCGGAAAAATTCGCCATAGTCTCCTTTGCGCGGCTCGATCCGAAAAAAAAATGACAGTATATATATCACAAATATACATCTCATCAAGTAATGAGGCATCCCGCAGGGAAAAAAGTGTAAAAGTATGGTATGTAATCCGAGATATGTACCTTATATTTTATTAGCAAGCATATACCGCTAATATAGCGCGAAAGCGAGCTCCAAATGCAAAGCAAACGCGATCCACACCTACTAAACACTCAACAAACAACATGAGAACCATGTATATAGACAATAGTATCAATATACAACATATAGAAACATAATAACTATATATGCCAACATAGCAATTGAAACAAAAGCAATATATTCAACCAACTATCATCCATAACCAATAAATATTCATTCATATTCGAATTAGTATTCAATGAAATGGGTTTCAATTTAATCACCTTTGATTCATTAACATTGGATTTACTAACATTTATTTTCAATTAGTTTATATTCACTAATTCATATTCAAGTTGGTTCACTTCCAAATCAAATTCAATTCTATTTAAGATTCACTTAACTTCAAATTGGATTTCAATTACTTTAGCTTCCAATTTCATTAATGTTTAATGAATTATATACATTCAACTAACAATCAAATAACAACCAATGTTTATTAATTACAACCAAATTCCTTTGCTTATATTCATTCAATTTGGTTTAACACCTTCACTTTCAATTGGTTTAATTAAATTGATTTTCATTCAACTATTCAACTTTCAATAACATTAGATTTTAATGAATTAACACTTATATCCATTATTTCATATCAACTATTTAACCTTCAATTGATTAACATTCAATCCATTTATTCAATTCAATTACAAAAGTTGAATTTCATTTGCATAACTTAAGTTCATATTTATCACTTCACTTTATTATTTTACTTTGATATCAAAATCAACTTCATTCAATATCTCTTAAGTTATACTTCACTTTATAAACATCACTTGGTTTTACATAACTTAAATTCCAACTTATAAATCAATTCAGCTTCCAAATTCTAAAGTAAATTTCCATTTAACTTTAAATTCATTTTTTTATTTATAACTCATATTCATAAATATGTTCATATAGTTTCTCTTCTTATATATATAAGTTTGTTTCACAATTGTAAATCACTTTAATTATAATTCAATTCTTATAATTCTTTTGCTTATACAATTATTCTTTTATTTAGATTATTCAAACAACTTATTCAACAACTTATATATACTTTAATAATTCTGAAAACTTATTGCTTCATATATAAAAATATAATCAAGGTAAAATTATTTCATTTACTCAATTTAAAACAATACTGTGTCGAATTGTTCTGTACAAGTGTTTAGAGATCCCTATCAACAACGTTAATTACTCGTAATAACCAGAATCCATATACCACTCAACAAACCAATCATCACAATATAAAACAATTTCATATTCACTAACAAATACGCACTCATATCTATTATTACACTCTAACTCATTCTAGAGTACTACTGACTCTATCTCTAATGAGTAATACCCAACAGAACCATGGTTGTCGCTTAACCATATGCTCCGATACCACCTGTGAGGACCCGCAAATCCGTACTCCTTCAATATACACTAATCTCCCTTGATTAATTCAAGATGAATAGAAATACGAATGCTCAATGTTTAAGAAAAAGGAAAAGGGAGAAGAAGAGAGAGAAAGATAGGAAAAGATAGAAAATAGAGAGGAAAGAAAATAGAAAATAGAACGGAATAGAAAACAACAGAACAATATGATAATCTCACAATTCGCAGCGGAACAACATATAATAAATAAATGAATAATCTTTAAACAAAGAACTATATCAGTTATTACATTACATCACATTACATTTCATTACATCATATCATCAGAGTGTACAACAAACAACAACAACAAACAGCGGAAAAGGAATACTATATACTAATAATACGCCATGCCACCCAGCTTGCCTCCAGCAACTCCAGAATATCCAGAATATCCTGATAAACCTAACTTTTGACTGCCCGTGTAGAAATTGGTGGGCACCCAGAGTTTAGGAAGGAAAACAATAAACTCCGAGTCAGTCATGTGACTGGTGTGAGAACTCAAAACAGTTTATTTATCTTTGAAAACAAAATAGATGAATGTTTTTAAAGTCAATTCGCAATGCTTTTAAAAACGAGACTACCATAAGACCTCCCGCACACACACACAATGCAAACGCAGAATCGGAGGAGATTTCTCCTTATGATAGTCAAAGATGCTTGGTACGCATTAAAAAGAACATTTGATATTATTAATAGTGCATAGTGTATAAAGCAATTTCGAAAGTAGAATATAAATCTTAGCCAGCATAGACATTCCGCACTTATGCCTACTATAGCTACCATGTTCAATAGCAGGTTACCGCCACATTCCATGGCAGGTTATACAACTAAAACCGTACAAGATCGTATTGTTTCTTTGGATTTTCAACGAATGATCAGGCCAAGGAACTTCCCATTGCCACATGAGAATGCCTCTGGAAGGACATTCCCGAGAACCAAACCGGATCTCTGCCAACACAAGGCCGGGTTACCCCTAACTGAGTAACAACTGACCGAATATGCCATCCCCCGATCCTTTGGGACCTTTAACCGAGCGCTCGTAATCAATTCACACAATCATAAAGTGTTTTCAACATGAGTAAGTATCTGGGCTCCATACCATGATACCACCCTTTTCCAGAAGGAAATGCACATACCCTAAAGGGCGCTACCCCTCATAACCTTGCCGCATCTTTCCTGTTTTGACCATTTCCGGGGTATGAGGCTCGACGAAGTCACGTCCACAAAAACATACTTTATACAAAAGCCATGCTTTGGGTCAACAAATGATCATAGAAATGATCACCAAGATAAACGATCAAATAAATGATCCTATCACAAATGATCAACACAATGATCATTTCACAGCAACACTCAGCATGTCACATTACCAAATTGGGATATATTGCTGATAACCTTCAACTACATAACCTCTGAGCTCGTACGTCTCAGAGAAGGGTGTTAAGCTAAAAGAATAAATTCTCCGCCACCAACAGAAATATATTTGAAAGAAATCTGCTTTATATCTCAATCTGTAACGTCAGACATACAATCCATACAAGTCTGTTTCGGGATCGAACAGAACCGAAGGCACTTACAAAAAAGTCCTTGCAATCCGGATATCCACAATCCTGATCGGATTTCCCATCACATATGGAGAACTCTATACCGGAGCAACTCGGTGCAGAGTCAATCGACAGGTCATCCTATCGCTCTCGCAAATACCGGGTCTTCAACACCGATCTTCAATGCTATCCATTACGTCGTATCACTATTCGGAATGGGTAATCCGAATAACGAGCGCAATAATTTAAAATTAAGTGTAGCATTCAAATTCAAACAAATCACAACAAATACCTTTCAAAGGTAATTATTGATAGTCGGTTATTGAACTATCAATGGATATGCACAACATCACCAGATTCCAAATAATTTTCCAAATTATTTATTTCCTAAAAATATCTTTACAAGATATATAATTTTCACACTTCAAAAATAAATCAATATTTATTTTTAAACAAATTCCACTTTCTTTTATAAATTCCATAGTGAATTTATATTTCACAATATCCACGCATATACGATTTCAATTATTCATTTCAATTTATCTTCAAAAAGATAAATTCTCATAATATTCACTTTATATTGGAAAACATTTCCATACTTACTTATTAAGTAATTCTTAATCCATTTATTTTCAACACTTGGAAAATATTCAATATACTTCAATCGAAATTAAGTATATATTACATTCTTTAAGGAAATCATTCTCTTAACCATATTTATTTGGGCCAAAACGAATGTTGCGTAAAACATCGTTACGACAACCCAAAATCACTAGTATAGGGATTCGAAATTAAAATAGATATATAAATCCCAATACTATTCAAAACATTTCCTTTCGGAAATCATTTACTATAACAATAGTGTTATAGTCCACCATTTCCTTCTATTTGTCGAAAACGTCTATTTCAACAATAAATGTTGAAATCTATGGTTTCGAATCTTAACACAATTAAAAACATCGTTAGATCGTTTCAATTCTATTTAAAATATCGCATTCAAAACAATTTCTTTAACTTATTATCCACTATTCAAAAACGTGAATATACTACGTTAACCAATTTCATCATTTCTATACGTTTCATTTTAAAGGATTATTCACTATCTAAAATGTGAATATAACTCCATAAATAAGTTATAACAATTTACTTATCAAAATAAGTCGTTTGCGAATTTATAAAACAATGTTTATAAATTCCCTTATTATTTATTTTATAACAACTTCCATTTATACATCTCCTTTATTAACCTATCTCAATTCATATCTCATGATATACTAGAAATTCATACTATAAGTCAAATACTTATAATTTATTTGTTTGCCAAAAATCGTTCTTTTAAACTTCATAATTATAAATCTTATAACTTATAAGATTCGTTTATTTATCCGAACCTATTCTTCAAATAACTTTACAAATTTTATAAACCTACTGTTTATAAAATTCTATTTCTAACTTCACCGTTTATAATTCTACAAATTTCATTCATTTATGAAATTCATTCACAATTCATTCCAACACTTATAAAAACTCGTTTTTATAATTCAAATATTCTAATTTATAAATATCCATCTTATAATTCTTTTATATAAATCAATTTATACTATTATTTTAAAACATCTTTAAATTTCTTTGAAATTCCATCATTTCTGATTTATAAAATAATCAAATTTTATAAATCCTATATTTCAACTTTTCACAATAAATTTAAAAATTCCGATTAAACTATTTTATAAAATCATTAGCCTCATATTTTCGAAAATCAACCTTTAACTATATTTGTCAAAAAAAAACATAATTTTTATAACATTAAAATTATAACGTTTATTTATTTAAAATGAATCAATTCCAAAAATATTTTATAAACGTATACTTTCATAATCACTTTAAAAATCATTTTTAAAATTCCAAAATTTGGTCCAATGATGCTACACACCAAATAGTCAATCACGACTACAACGACATCATATATCGATATGATAATCAATCAAATATCAAAATATCTGAAATTAAATAAATACTGTTGAGGAATCCAGTTGGATCCCTCCAACCTGTTTTCCTGCATCCACAAACATTAGCACAATACCAATTTCGCTCTAGTACGAAATTATCGCGGTATATGGGATTTAAAATATTATCCGCTTAATAGACGGCGCAACAGGGTCTCATCCGCTATACAATGCGGGAAATCAATAACTGCAATATATACATATGCCAATATATATATATTGCTATTATATATAATACCAATTTCACTGTTTATGAAATATTCGCGGTATATGTTTTTAATAAATAACATCCGCTTACTAACGGCGCATAATGTCTATTTTATCAATCAATAGATAACAATCATCATTCAAACATGCATTCAAATATTTTAAATATAATTATTTAAAATAAAAATCGAAACTGATTCGATTGAGTGAGAAGGTCTCACCTTGATTTCAATTTCGTTTTTAGCGATTTATTTCGAATAAAATTAAACGGACGTTTAATTTTACCCAAAATTCTCACTAACTCCAAACGACTCCAATCCAATTTTTATCGCGTAGTGCTCGTCCATACGATTCCAACGCTTCTTGTTTCGCGTGTTTTCGATCTCGTATGAAAAAGATATGGATTTTCAAAGTTTATACTAATTTTTTATAACTAAATTTACAACATAATTAAAAAAAAATTAACCTAGGCCATTGGATCTTCCCCCTGCAACATCACAGCCGTGCGTTCCTACTCCCTTCATCCTCCCAAACTCACGCGTCATCTTCAGAGAAGCCGAACCCAACATCCACACTTAAACCCTAATCCACGCGGCAACCCTAGGCAACTCGAAGGCGATCTAACACCGCCACATCAACGCTCTACCCAAGCACCACCATCGGCCAGAAGGGGTTGGAGCTCGGCTGCACCCTTTTCCCTAGAAACGCGTGCGAACGCGATGGCTTTGAGCCTAATTTCCCGTTGATCTACGCCTCTATAGACGATCACCACCGTTGATTTGATAGAACTCGATGCCCTCTACATTTTTCATGTTGGAAGATTGTTGAATTATTGCTTGGATTTGAAGATTTGGAGGGAGGAAGATGGGTTGTTTTCGGCCGTGGGTTGAGGGGGTGGCAGCTGCATTAGGTTTAGGGTTTATAAATTTTTTTTTTTTATTTTGAGAGAGAGGGGGCTATTTATAGAAGTTTGAACGACACTATTCATCCCGGAAATTCCAAACTCCGATTCACGCGCGGTGACCTGCGTTTCTAGGGTTTACCCCACGTTCCGGACACAATGGAACAGGTTTCGGAAGCTAATTCAATCATCTGTGCGAGCTATGGCTATAAACGTTCGATTTAAATTAAACCGATTTAAACGATTTTCTAGGCGTTTTAATTTGTACCGGACAAACCGTAAATCCAATTGACACGAAATTTGAAACCTTACAATAATATCACATTACGGATCCGATGAAACTAGTTTCGTCGAAATCCGAGACTTTTTGAAAAATGGCTATTTTAACTCGCCAAATTAATATTAAAAACAATTCGATGCGTTTCGAGCTGCCACGATCAAACGATAACTCCAGTTGCTACGAAAATTGAAATCCGGTAATAACTAATTATTACGGATCCAATGGTACTAGTTTCGTCGAATTCTGAGACTGTTCAAAAATTGACTAATTTCACTGGTCGATTTAATATTAAAATATTCAATTTTCACAAATTAACTCTTAATTCAATTTTAAAAGTTCTAAAATATCATTCTAACTCCAACATGATAAAATAAAATTTTACAAATCATTTTCTATCATATTTAACCAAATTTTCAATTATTTCCATAATTTCACATATTAAATTATCGATTTAATTATCCAATTAAATCCAATTATTCAAAATAAAATTTATTCGACTTATAAATTTCACTTATTAATATTTAAAATTAATTAAATATTCGATTTTTAATTAATTAAAATTCTGGGTCGTTACACAATGCTTCTATATTGTTTTTTAATATATCATTTTCTTTTCTGATTTCATCATTTTCTAGTTTAACTTTTCCAATTTCACATAATAATAACTCATTTTGAATAGATAAATTCTTATATTTCGCTTGTGAAGTTTCTAATTCTTCATCTAATATTGTTTTCTCATCTTTTAAAAGTCCTATTTAAAGTTCCAAACAATTAATTTGGCAACATACTCTTTATTTTGCTTTTTATTTTCTCTATATTTGTCATCTAACTCTATTCTAAGTTCTAAAATTTCATCATAGATAAGATCAAGGAATTCCTCTTTAGGGTTTTCCATAAAACAGACATTAGCCTGCTTAGAATCACTATTGTTGTCACTGTTTGATGACGACGACGAATCTGAGTCATCCCAGGTCACTTGAAAAGCCTATTTTCTTTTCTTTAATTTCTCGAACCTACCTTTCTTTTTGTCATTATTAAGCTCTGGACATTGTTTCTTCATGTGTCTGAACTTGTCACGCCTAAAGCATTTAGTTGAAGTTTGGTTAGATGAATTTAAATTTCCTCCATTTTGGGATCTTGTCATTTTCTTGAATTTGTTATAATTTTTGGCAATAAATACAATCTCTTCTTCATCTAAATCCGAGTTATGATCATTGGCTTGGAAGGCTATTTTTTTTCCTTGATCTGTTCCTTTCTTACTTGTAGATTTGCTTCGTATGACATTAAATTTCTGTGATAGCCCTGATTTTATGAACAAGTTTTATAATTTAATCTAGTTATGCTTGTCTAAAAATTTTGTTGCCCAGAAAAAAAATAATAAATATAATAAACTGACCACAAATGCATTGTGTAAGTATTGATATGTATGCAAGATGGAACACACACATGCACATATTTCTCTGGAAAAAAAAACAAAAATTAATTTGTAAGCTAGAGTAAACTACAAATACATGGATATGATATGATTATTACAGATAGGAATGTGTCATTGAAACAAGTCTAGAATAAGGAAAATAAAGGCTTAGGCAAGGATAGAAATATAGGTATTATACAGGCATTTTAAACAAATGCTGGCTGAAGGAAAAATTAGAAATTGCATGGAAATGGTATGAGTTGTTGAATAAATACTTTATCTACTTTTAGCAATTTCCTTAGCTTTAAAAAAAAAGAAACAGAGATCATGCAAATAAGATGACTGGGGTAATAAGGTGTAATTTCTGTTAATAGAAATAGGGACCACTTACCCATTTTCTCTTGAAATAGAATGAGAGGATGATCATAAGTGACAGGGGAAAATTGACATTGGGTAAATTTTAAAAACCCTAGAGGCAGCCAAGGTCTTTTATAAGAAGGCTTAAGGGTAGAAGGATCTGTCACCATTTTCTTAAAAACAGAAAGAAAGAAAAAATATACAGTAAGCAAAAGAAAGAGAAGCATTGGCCATTAGAGATAAGTAGGAAATAGCAGATCAAAAGAAAAGGATTAAGGTGAGTAACCTCACTGAAAATTGGCATTAAGTCCTGAATATTGAGGCAACCTAAATGATTTTATATTTTTATTCAATCTGTGTTTGTTTTATGATTTGGTGTGTTAATGATCTGTTAAATGTTTAACTCTTCTTATGTTAATATACCCAGAAAATATGTTTATGGTTTTCATGTTTAAATGTTTACTGTGTCATGAATTATCTTTGAGATGAGATGCTTTCTTTTATGTGACTTTTACATGCAGATCAATTCATGGAAATTCCAAGGATATATGTTATAGATCTATGGTCAAAGGAAAAAAAATGAATGAAAAAAAATGGGACTGCAGTATAAAGTGGTTGCTGCTTATGTCTCATGATTAAATAAATGGTAACATAGAAGTGCAATGTCATACATGTGCTGAACTTCTATGTTTACAAATAAATCCAGATGAGAATAAAGACTTGTGGTTTAGTCAGATCTTATGAATTCGTGAGTACCTGATTAAATCAGAGGTAAATGGATGCATCAGAGCAAACTATATATATATATATATGACCATATATTTATAAGCATGACTCCTGAAAAGCCCATGATGTAAATAACATGTATACCGAGAAACCAAACTAGCTTGTATGAATAAATTTATGTTATGGAAACATGATATGTTATTCTTTGAATACATGCATGATGGTTGAGTTGTTTATTTTTCTCTGATTAATTATGAGATGCAGAAGGGATTAGCACAATGGGGGAAAAGGGAAAATAAACACTTAGTAATTTAACTAAGGATTTTGGATCTTAGGGCTGCAAAGTATGGCTTGGCAAGGTGAATATTGCAAGCTCACACATGGTATGATTATACCCAGGGGCCTGAGTGTGCTGGGTTAACAGTGAATATGCCCCAGACAATGTGTGATTTAATAGAAGGAAAGTAGCTAAAGTCCATTATAAAACACTTGACATTGAATTCTGAAAAATAAGTTCACAGGTAGGATTGGGGAAAATCCCTGATAGCCAGAAAGTTATAGATAAGGAAAATAATTAAATGATGATTATATTGGTTGGTTAGAGTATTCTATTGGAGAATTATATGTTTGTACTCCCTGATACAATTCATGGAATTATTTATTATTCTGTTATGCATAAATGAACATGCACAGGTGATACATGAGAGTATCCAAGAGAAATGTTGTTTTACCTTACCTGTTTTAAAAGTTACTTGAAAATAAGAAAAGTTATTTAAATTTAGATTTTCAGTAAGATTACTCATACCAGACAATGTAGTCTGACCCTTTGTGTGTTTGAACACCATTGGGTGTCTCATATTTTTATGAGGCAGCTCATGGTGATTGTGCAGGTAATTAGGCATTTCCTGATCAAGAATTGGATGAATTAGCTGCTAAGGAATTGGATATAATAGTACAGAATCACTAATATTATGATAGAAGTTAATTTGAATTTATGTTATGAAATGTTGGTTAAGTTGTTTTGGGAGGAAACTGGTGTAGTGCTATTTTCTGTTTGCAAGTATTGAACTAACTATGATATTTCTGTTGAAAGCTGTGAGATGCTTTTGAGAATGTTTCATTAAGTAATACAGTTTTTTTTTTATTAAACTTCTGGAATGCTTAACCAAATGTGCAGTACTAAGATAAATCTGAAATGATTTGTAGATTGGAAGTAAAAAAAAAAAGATAACCTGATATCTACTGTAAGAACTGTGAGACACATAGAGAAACCCAGATTTATTGGTATGCTGCTTGAGTAAAGTAGCAAAAGAATTCAGGCTAACTTGACCAATTTTGTCAAGCCTGGGTTCAACCAGTCTAAATGACCTGAGCTCTTTAGTTAGGAAAGGTAATAAATAAATAATACTAGTAAATCAGGTTAGTTGTATTGAAAAAGAATGGTTACTGAAATCATCCAGATACACACATGAACACAGAATACATGTACACACTTGCACATGTGACAACTATAGTCTCAGTAAATCTGAGGTCATAGAAGTGCAAACAAACCTTAAAACTAAAAAAAAGTAACATATAGAACTTGCCAAAAATTAAATAAGACAGAAATGCTACTATGGAAATTATTTTGCTATGAGGAAATCCTATGGTGAATTCCAAAAATGAATTTTCTGCCTCCAAAACTCTTATGCTCTGATTGAAAGAAAAAGAGAAAAAGAAAAACTCAAAATATTATCTATATATGTTTTCATATAAGTAAGTTAAGATGATTTGTTTATAACAATATTTTTATATTGGTTGAAAGATCCTGGACAGGAGTGAAAAGAGAAAAGATGTTCTCTTGAGTAGATGACCACTGAAGAAAAAAAAAACCTATACAACACTAAAAAAAAATTTTAGGGTAAGAAAGTGGGTCATCTCATTTGGTATCAGAGCTATGTTGATAAATAACATAGCAAAATCTTGGATGAACTTGTTTGTTTTGAATGTATGAAAGTATTGACTGTCTTGGATACTTTATTTTATACTGGTATAATATCTGTTATGATTAAATGGTAATAAGTTAGAATAGGTTAACTTATAAAAGAATAGATAATGGACTAACTCAAGTATTATAGCCATAGAACTATGGTGAGACCTAGACAACCAGATGTAGGACCAAGTGAACCACCTATGATGAATATGCAAGAATTTATGAAAGCACTAAGGGATGGAGTAGGTAACAGGCAAGAAAACCCACATGAGGAGCTTTCCAAACTTCTCAAGACCTTTACCAATCTTGGAGGCAAGACTTTTGATGGAACAGAAGGGATTATGGGAGTTCAAAATTGGCTCAGGATTTTGGATAGAATATTTGCTGATATGCAAGTTGAAGACCAAAACAAGAGGTTAATAGCATCTAGACAACTGAGGGGAGCAGCTTTGGATTGGTGGGAAGTTATTATAGCTGGAAGACCTGAAGGGGAGGTGACATGGACCCAGTTTAAAGTGATGTTGGAAGGGAGATTTGTACCTGCATCAGCTAAAGAATCTTTGCTAGAAGAATTTATTAAACTAAGACAGGGAACTATGAGAGTAACTGAATATACACAAAAGTTTGAATCCTTATCCAAGTACGGTGCAGTGCTTATCACAACTAAAGAGGCTAAAAATGGCAGATATATTCAAGGACTGAATGCCCACATTAGTATAGCTATGCTACCATATAAGGACAGGACCTTTGATCAAGTTTTGGATCTGGCTTTGAGCTATGAACAACATGATAAAGCCAGAGAAAATTTCAAAGCATTTAAAAATAACCAAAATAAGAAGGGAAAGGGAAAGTTTCACCCTTATGACAAAAAGAAAGCAGAGGTAGCTTCCACCAAGAAATCAGAAGAAATCAAAACTGCTGAAGTTAAGAAGAAAATTACTTGCTATAATTGTGGACAAGAGGGACACATGAAAAATAGGTGTACAAATCCTAAACCAGCATCCTTTAAATGTCACCAGTGTGGAAAGGAAGGTCACATAAGGAGGAACTGCCCAGAGTTTAAGCAAGGAAAAATGAGTACCTTGGAAGTGAAAAGCAAAGCAACCGAGGGACCAAATGTTGAGAAGCATGGCCAAATTGAAGGTACTTTGCTTATTCACTCCATACCTTTTGTAGTAGTATATGATACTGGGGCTACACACTCCTTAATTTCTCATGATATTGTACAACAACTAAAATTGAATTGTATGATTGTTGATAAGCCATTACTTATTAAAAGTCCTTTAGGAAATTCCTGTGTTTTGGGTATGATGTGTATGCAACTAGGATTGAATATAGGGGGGGTATGTGTTTAGTGCAGACCTATATGTGTTGAAATACCCAGGAATAGGAGTAATTTTAGGGGTTGATTGGTTAAGAAAATATAGGGCTGTTATAAACATGGAAATCTCTACCATATCTTTGAGAACTTCTGATGGGAAAAGAGCAGTTGTTCTTTGTGAAGTAAATAAGAACAGGAACATAGCCACCCTTATTACTTTGTCTAGTGAAAAGCACATGCCTGCAATAGAAGAAATCCCTATAGTAAATCAATATGCTGATGTGTTTGGTGAAGTAAAGGGGGTTGTCAACCATAGACCAGTAGAGTTTTCTATTAAACTTATTCCAGGAGCAAACCCAATAGTTAAAAGACCCACTAGAATGGGGCCTAAAGAATTAATAGAATTGAAAAAGCAACTTGTTGAACTTGAAGAAAAAGGCTTTATCAGACCTAGTAGCTCATCATGGGGAGCACCAGTAGTTTTTGTTAAGAAGCAAGATGGATCTCTTAGATTATGTATTGATTATAGAGAGTTAAATAAAATTACAGTTAAAAACAAATACCCTTTACCAAGAATTGATGATCTTTTTGATCAATTGAGTGGTGCAAAAATATTCTCTAGACTTGATTTGGCCTCAGGATTTCATCAAATGAAAGTAGAAGAGGAAAGCATTAAATATACAGCCTTTAATACTAGATATGGACTTTATGAATTTTTAGTAATGCCATTTGGCTTGACAAATGCTCCCTCTTATTTTGTTGATTTGATGAATAGAATTTTTAGAAAATACTTAGATAAATTTGTATTGATATTTATTGATGATATCTTAATTTATTCTAAGTCAGTTGAAGAGCATGAGAATCATTTGCATATAGTACTACAGAAATTAAGGCAAGAAAATTTGAAAGCAAAATTTTCAAAGTGTACTTTTTGGCAAAATGAAGTAAACTTTTTAGGTCATGTGATATCAGAAAAAGGCATATCTGTAGACCCCAATAAGGTGATGGCAGTGCAAGCATGGAAAAGGCCTACTAGTGTCACAGAGATCAGGTCATTTATGGGAATGGCTGGGTATTATAGAAGATTTATAAAGGATTTTGCAAAAATTTCAATTCCATTGACTAGATTAACTAGAAAGAATCAGGCTTTTGTTTGGACTGAGGAGTGTGAAAAAGCCTTTGAGAGGTTAAAAGAAGCACTAGTACAAGCCCCAATATTAAAGGTGCCTGAAGGAAATGAGAATTTGGTGATATATACTGATGCAAGTGGCCAGGGACTTGGGGCAGTATTGATGCAACAACATCAAGTGATAGCTTATGCCTCTAGACAGTTGAAACCCAGTGAGGTAAAGTATGCTACACATGACCTTGAATTGGCTGCCATAGTGTATGCTCTTAAATTATGGAGACATTATTTGTTAGGGGCTAAATTTGAAGTATACACAGATCATAAGTCACTCAAATATTTGTTTTCACAAAAAGAATTGAACATGAGGCAGCAAAGATGGATTGAACTCTTAGCCTCATATGATTTTGAAATATTGTATACACCTGGCAAAGCTAATAAAGTGGCAGATGCTTTAAGTAGACAACATGCCAAGATAGCTAGATTGATGATAGAAGAATTTAACACTTTATCATTACTGATTGATTCAGAGGTGGAAAGGGCCAGTGTGGAAAATATGAACATATGCAGTGAGAAGGAAGAAATAGGAAAGTTGAGTTTTGTTACTTTGGGATCAGAATTGAAAAATAAAATTGTAAAGCTACAAGATCAAGATCCATTTTTACTTGAGAAGAAGACTCAGATATTAAATGGTGAAGCAGTGGAAGGATTTCAATTGAATAAGCAAGGCTATTTGAAGAAAGGAAAAAGAATATGTGTTCCTAGCATTGAAGAATTGAAGCAAGAAATTTTAGATACTTATCACAAAAGCAAGTATACCCTACACCCAGGAAGCACAAGAATGTATCACAACCTCAAGAGAGATTATTGGTGGAGTGGTATGAAGAGTGCAGTGGCATTATATGTGTCTAAATGCATGGTTTGTCAACAGGTAAAAGCTGAATACCAAAGACCCTCAGGAATGCTTCAACCTTTACAAATACCACAGTGGAAATGGGAAGATATATCAATGGATTTCATTGATGGTTTGCCCAAAACTAGGAGGGGAAATGATAGTATTTGGGTTGTAGTAGATAGGTTAACTAAATCAGCTCATTTTATACCTGTAAAATCAGATAGGAATGCAAGCACATTAGCTCAGTTATTTATTAAAGAAATAGTTAGATTGCATGGAATACCAAAAACTATAGTAAGTGATAGAGATACCATCTTCACTTCAAAATTTTGGCAAAGTTTTCACAAAGCAATGGGGACTGATCTATGCTTGAGTACAGCATATCACCCTCAATCTGATGGTCAAACAGAAATCGTGAATAAATTACTTGAAGACATGTTGAGGGCATGTATATTGGATTGGGGAGGAAGCTGGGAAGATCACATATTTCTGGCAGAATTTGCATACAACAACATCCATCACAGTAGCATAGGCATGGCACCCTTTGAAGCACTCTATGGTAGACCATGTTTATCACCTTCAAGTTGGGTTGAATCTGGGGAGAAGGTGGTCTTAGGACCAGAAAATGTAAAAGAAACTTCTGAAAAGATAGCTTTGATTAGAAAAAGAATTGCTTCTGCCCAAGACAGGCAAAAGAAGTATGCTGATCAGAAGAGAAAGGCAGTGCAATATGATGTTGGAGACTATGTATTTATTAAAGTATCACCCATGAAAAAGATTTTGAGATTTGGAAAACAAGGAAAGTTGATTCCAAGCTATATAGGACCATATAAAATTCTAGAAAGAATTGGAAGTGTAGCATATAAGTTAGAATTGCCCGAGGAAATGAAAGCAATACATGATGTTTTTCATGTATCTCAGTTAAGGAGATGGGTTCATGATAAGGAAACAATTTTAAAATCCTCTGAGAAAGTACAGATTGAACCCAGTATGGTGTATGAGAAGAAGCCTGTAGGCATAGTTGCAAAGGAAATCAAGAAATTGAGAAACAAGGAAATAAAACTAGTAAAAGTGCAATGGAGTCTTGACCCAAATGATTGCACATGGGAGGTGGAAGATAAAATCAGAAATGATTATCCATAACTAATTGATTGAATAAAAGGTAAAAAATATATTTATATGTATATAAGTATACTAATGGATGACTTGATTAAATACTTTGATATGCATAGGGTTTGATTAAATGATTGGTCTGAGAATGATTGGTTTATTGAATTGAGGATGTCTGCATTAAGTATGAAAGAATTGTGGGACACAATTCCTAAAAGGAGGGGTATATGTGATAGCCCTGATTTTATGAACAAGTTTTATAATTTAATCTAGTTATGCTTGTCTAAAAATTTTGTTGCCCAGAAAAAAAATAATAAATATAATAAACTGACCACAAATGCATTGTGTAAGTATTGATATGTATGCAAGATGGAACACACACATGCACATATTTCTCTGGAAAAAAAAACAAAAATTAATTTGTAAGCTAGAGTAAACTACAAATACATGGATATGATATGATTATTACAGATAGGAATGTGTCATTGAAACAAGTCTAGAATAAGGAAAATAAAGGCTTAGGCAAGGATAGAAATATAGGTATTATACAGGCATTTTAAACAAATGCTGGCTGAAGGAAAAATTAGAAATTGCATGGAAATGGTATGAGTTGTTGAATAAATACTTTATCTACTTTTAGCAATTTCCTTAGCTTTAAAAAAAAAGAAACAGAGATCATGCAAATAAGATGACTGGGGTAATAAGGTGTAATTTCTGTTAATAGAAATAGGGACCACTTACCCATTTTCTCTTGAAATAGAATGAGAGGATGATCATAAGTGACAGGGTAAAATTGACATTGGGTAAATTTTAAAAACCCTAGAGGCAGCCAAGGTCTTTTATAAGAAGGCTTAAGGGTAGAAGGATCTGTCACCATTTTCTTAAAAACAGAAAGAAAAAAAAAATATACAGTAAGTAAAAGAAAGAGAAGCATTGGCCATTAGAGATAAGTAGGAAATAGCAAATCAAAAGAAAAGGATTAAGGTGAGTAACCTCACTGAAAATTGGCATTAAGTCCTGAATATTGAGGCAGCCTAAATGATTTTATATTTTTATTCAATCTGTGTTTGTTTTATGATTTTGGTGTGTTAATGATCTGTTAAATGTTTAACTCTTCTTATGTTAATATACCCAGAAAATATGTTTATGGTTTTCATGTTTAAATGTTTACTGTGTCATGAATTATCTTTGAGATGACATGCTTTCTTTTATGTGACTTTTACATACAGATCAATTCATGGAAATTCCAAGGATATATGTTATAGATCTATGGTCAAAGGGAGAAAAAAATGAATGAAAAAAAATGGGACTGCAGTATAAAGTGGTTGCTGCTTATGTCTCATGATTAAATAAATGGTAACATAGAAGTGCAATGTCATACATGTGCTGAACTTCTATGTTTACAAATAAATCCAGATGAGAATAAAGACTTGTGGTTTAGTCAGATCTTATGAATTCGTGAGTACCTGATTAAATCAGAGGTAAATGGATGCATCAGAGCAAACTATATATATATGACCATATATTTATAAGCATGACTCCTGAAAAGCCCATGATGTAAATAACATGTATACTGAGAAACCAGACTAGCTTGTATGAATAAATTTATGTTATGGAAACATGATATGTTATTCTTTGAATACATGCATGATGGTTGAGTTGTTTATTTTTCTCTGATTAATTATGAGATGCAGAAGGGATTAGCACAATGGGGGAAAAGGGAAAATAAACACTTAGTAATTTAACTAAGGATTTTGGATCTTAGGGCTGCAAAGTATGGCTTGGCAAGGTGAATATTGCAAGCTCACACATGGTATGATTATACCCAGGGGCCTGAGTGTGCTGGGTTAACAGTGAATATGCCCCAGACAATGTGTGATTTAATAGAAGGAAAGTAGCTAAAGTCCATTATAAAACACTTGACATTGAATTCTGAAAAATAAGTTCACAGGTAGGATTGGGGAAAATCCCTGATAGCCAGAAAGTTATAGATAAGGAAAATAATTAAATGATGATTATATTGGTTGGTTAGAGTATTCTATTGGAGAATTATATGTTTGTACTCCCTGATACAATTCATGGAATTATTTATTATTCTGTTATGCATAAATGAACATGCACAGGTGATACATGAGAGTATCCAAGAGAAATGTTGTTTTACCTTACCTGTTTTAAAAGTTACTTGAAAATAAGAAAAGTTATTTAAATTTAGATTTTCAGTAAGATTACTCATACCAGACAATGTAGTCTGACCCTTTGTGTGTTTGAACACCATTGGGTGTCTCATATTTTTATGAGGCAGCTCATGGTGATTGTGCAGGTAATTAGGCATTTCCTGATCAAGAATTGGATGAATTAGCTGCTAAGGAATTGGATATAATAGTACAGACTCACTAATATTATGATAGAAGTTAATTTGAATTTATGTTATGAAATGTTGGTTAAGTTGTTTTGGGAGGAAACTGGTGTAGTGCTATTTTCTGTTTGCAAGTATTGAACTAACTATGATATTTCTGTTGAAAGCTGTGAGATGCTTTTGAGAATGTTTCATTAAGTAATACAGTTTTTTTTATTAAACTTCTGGAATGCTTAACCAAATGTGCAGTACTAAGATAAATCTGAAATGATTTGTAGATTGGAAGTAAAAAAAAAAAAGATAACCTGATATCTATTGTAAGAACTGTGAGACACATAGAGAAACCCAGATTTATTGGTATGCTGCTTGAGTAAAGTAGCAAAAGAATTCAGGCTAACTTGACCAATTTTGTCAAGCCTGGGTTCAACCAGTCTAAATGACCTGAGCTCTTTAGTTAGGAAAGGTAATAAATAAATAAAACTAGTAAATCAGGTTAGTTGTATTGAAAAAGAATGGTTACTGAAATCATCCAGATACACACATGAACACAGATTACATGTACACACTTGCACATGTGACAACTATAGTCTCAGTAAATCTGAGGTCATAGAAGTGCAAACAAACCTTAAAACTAAAAAAAAGTAACATATAGAACTTGCCAAAAATTAAATAAGACAGAAATGCTACTATGGAAATTATTTTGCTATGAGGAAATCCTATGGTGAATTCCAAAAATGAATTTTCTGCCTCCAAAACTCTTATGCTCTGATTGAAAGAAAAAGAGAAAAAGAAAAACTCAAAATATTATCTATATATGTTTTCATATAAGTAAGTTAAGATCATTTGTTTATAACAATATTTTTATATTGGTTGAAAGATCCTGGACAGGAGTGAAAAGAGAAAAGATGTTCTCTTGAGTAGATGACCACTGAAGAAAAAAAAAACCTATACAACACTAAAAAAAATTTGGGGTAAGAAAGTGGGTCATCTCAATTTCCTATCAATTCTTCAACATTTAGTTAAGATAAATCATTTGCTTCTCCAATGTCTAATACTTTTCATTCCCATTCATTTGTCAAGGAATTTAGAATACGTGTAACTAAATCAAAATCTACAAATTTAACTCCAAGTGTCATGAGATCGTTTTGGATAGTTTGAAATCTAATATACATGTCACTAATAGTTTCATTTGCATTCATTTTAAATGAAGAAAACTGATTTTGTTAGATAGAAATCTTTGTTTGCTTAACTTTGTTTGTGCCTTCATGAGTGATTCCTAATGTACACCATATATCATATATAGTAGTGCACAACATGACACGTGTGAATTCATTTTTGTCAAGTAAATAAAATAAAATATCCATAACCTTAGCATTGTTTGTTGTTGTGTTCTTTTGGGCATCTGTCCAAGTGCTTGTATTAGTTTCTGGTGCTATATATTGAACTTGTGTAGCTTGCCAAATTTCTAGACCATTTGCTTCCATAAAAATACGCATACGTGTAAACTAGTAAGCATAATTTGATCCAATGAATAGTGGTGGACATGCAGTTGATTGTCCTTCTTGAAATGTACTTGCCATATTAAATGTGTTTTCAATTACGAGTTACTATGAATTGAAATAACTGTGCTCTGCTATCAAATGAAAGAATGTATGGATCTTATATGTATATCTAATATGCAAGCATAATAAAATACTAACTTATAAATAACGGAGTAAAGTAAATAACAGTAAAGAAACAATCACACCAGAGTTTTTATACTGGTTCGGACCTCCCGTCCTACGTCCAATCCTAAAGCTCCTCTTCGACCTTAACTAATAAACAACCCTTGCTTTTCTCGGAGGAATAGGCTCGATACAACAGTTCTTTCAAAGACAAGTATGTGTTCTAGGAAATACTGATTTTGACTGCTCGGTACAAATCTTCCTATAGTCTCCTTTAATTAGTATGTATATGTGAGGCTTTGATTTTAGGAAGTAATAAGGCTGATATTGTTTGCTTTTGAAATCAGAGCATGCAAAGAATATAGATAAGAGATTCAGAAAATTCAGGTGATTTTAAAACTTAAATCTTTGTATATATATCATTGACGAAGGGTTATGATGAAAAGTAGTATCTTTTGAGTTTTCTGATTCAATCTAATGGTTGTAACTATTGACAAGGAAGAGATGCGGCGAAGACTTGTGAAAGTATCCATTAAAATGAAGAAGATGTCTTTTCAAAACTAAAGCCCGTTACCCAGCATAGACGTCTGGGTATAAGTTCGGACGTCCGAGCAGTTGTATATTTTTTAAATAGAGCACAGACACAAACGTCTGATGTTGGTTCGAATTTAAAAACAGAAACTACGTTTGACATTTGCAGTTTACTCTTCTTCGGCCTTTTGTTATAAAGAGTTTGGAAGATTTTTTCATGCAACTGTTTGAGTTTAAAAGTAACTACTAAAGGAGATTTTACAAATCATATCTATGAAAATAGTAACACTATATTAACTTTGATGATTCTTCTCCTTTATTGAGCTATCTTCAATTTAAACTCTGAAAGCTTTTTTCTGCAAGTAAATAGACCATATACACTGTATGTGTATGATTGTATAGTTGTTGTCATTGAAACAATAGTAGTTCTAACAAAGTTTTCCATGGTTCCTTTTTGAAAACCAAGCAGTCTTTGAATGATATGAATTGAAAGCCTAATTTTTAAAGAGACAAATCTTTGATGAAGAAAGTTTTTATTTTGCTCCTATTTGAATCTAAGAAATTTTGAATTCTTAGTCAAGGTTTCTAAGTTAATATTTTCAAAGAAGGAAAATTTGAGTTTGGTTCTCATGTTTGTGAATTTTTAAGTTTTACGAGAAATGAGGTAATAGATATTGATTTTGAATTTAATGAAAATAGTTTGTTTAAAATCATTTTGTATGATAACTAAAATTCTAGTTTTGTAAAGACTAGTTTTTATGGAGTAGTTAGGATCACAATCTAGATAGGACAGGCTAAGGTTTTTAGGATATGAATAAAATTGGAATAAAGTGTACAGCCTAATCTGGAAGATCGAAATCGGTCCTAAATCTCTATTTGAAGAAGTTGGTAAAGTTAATAAGATATTCCAGATATGTAATTGTGTTGTAAATGAGGTTTCCTGTAGAATATGAATTTCTATATTTTAATTTTGGAGCAGTTTCTATGTAATTTCCATAAATTATCCAATTCCAAAGTATGTATAAAAGTGCATTGTTTGAAGTAACAAGGAATAAACCAATAAGGAAAGAGTTGTGTAAGAGATGGATACTGTTTTTCGTAGTTTACACTGTCCATTTCAATAAATTTATAATTAATGAGAGAAAAAAGAAATTGAATAGGGACTAATTAAGGAAAATTGATATGGCATTTATGGAAGATAGAAATTTGAATGGATTTTGGAAACCTAAAGAAGATTAAAAAGAATTAATTGGAAATGGTCCAATTTCAACTTCTATGGATATTAATTGAAGCAATAGATGGACCATATTTATTAAAGACCGAAAATGAAAAATTAAGGAAAACAAGTAACAATGGAATGACATATTAAGAAATACCTACCTTAATTTAGTAAGAAATATTAGGACCTCAACACCATTTATATCAGTTAATAATAAATGGCAGCTTCCAGCAAAATATTCTTTCAGAGTTCTTGGATTGTAGTCGCTAGTTGTCTCCCTTTGTTATTAGAAAAGTGTGATGTGGTATAAGATATATCCATGTTTATTCATGTGTTGATTTTATGAATGGGATTAACCCACTTGATAAATATATACATATTGAGAAGCAAAGAAAATAAGGAAATTTATGGGGACACTTAAGTAGCGATAAACCATAGGATCGACTGGAAGTAAATGAGGAAATTTGGTTAGCAACCTATAGTGAGTAAATGTTTAAATCCCAAAGCTTTAGAATTATGTGAAAAATAAAATTTAGCTCACAGATTGTCACCATTCAAGGAAAATATAAAATGGACAGGAATGCAAAGAAAACTACCTACTGATCAAGGATGAGGAAGAACGTGGCAAGAATTTTCTGTTAGAACCAATAAAACAACATCGTCTCCAACATAGCATCATGGAGTTGAGATTTAGCGAAAGTGACCCTTAGTTTACCAGCAAATTTTGGAGAAATTTGCTGGTAGCTTTAGGAACTAGATTTAGGAACTTCATAAAATCTGAGCATCACTTAACAATTGAAGAATGACAGACAAACTAAAGGAATGGATGAGAACTTGGAGGATTTGTTGAGAGCTTCATCTTGGATTTTGGAGATCGTTAGGAGTAACACTTTCCCTTAGTATAATTCATGCATAATAGTAGTCACCAATAGATGATTGGTATGGCACGCTTGAAATAATTTTTGAGAGGCCATACAAATTGCCAAATTGTATGTGGAAAACCTCCAAAAATTCTACTCAGACCAAATTCGAATTGCAAGACTTTGGAAAGTTATAGTTGATTAGGCAGCATGTGAAGGTCGTAAGATTAGGATATTAGAAAAGTTGGCACCAAGATCTATTGGGCCTTTCCCAATATGGGAAAAATAAAAAAATTGAGAGTTGGATGTAGTCCATGACGTTTTTCACATTTTGTGTTTAAAGAAATACGTTCATAGCATAGCAATTAGCTTAATCAATTGCGGGACTTTAAGATGGAGCCAGTTGCATTCCTACCACTGCATGTATTATGGAGAACATAACTAGGAAGCTCCTAGTGAAGAAATTAGATTGGTATGAGTAAAATGGAGAGAAAATCCGATGGAAGGCATGAGGACTTCTCATTCTATGCCTTTCTATGGTAAATTTTCTCTCTAAAATTAGGATCTTGGTTGCATCGTGGTTGCTGGATTGAATGGTAAGATATGGTTTCCATTCTCTTTCACCATCAATTTACATTCATATAGAGTTTTATGCATGTTTAGGGTATTTGCATACATATCTGCATAGCACGATCACACACTCACGCTAGGATTGAGCTCATTTATAGTATGTTTGCATTACATAATCACATCGCACTTTGGTTGAGTAGATGGTTGTGTAGATAACTTGGTTGTATTACATGGATGTTATTGCGTGTTACGTTGTTCGCCCCTTAAAAGATTTCAGGATGAAATTCTTTTGAAGGGGGAAGAATGTAACACCCCATAAAATCAACCGTAATTAAAAAAAGTAAATAAAGAGAAATTCAATTAATTAGAGTAGGGATAAAAATGAAAATTTTATTGAAGCTGGAATTTGACGACGAAAGTTATTCCATTGCGTTCATGGTGAAATTATTGTCTGTTTTCATATATAATATACGAAAAATGGAGCCCAAACGAAGAAGTTATGAACGTTTGATGTTTTTCAATTTAAATTAGTTTAATTCGAATTCAAATTCAAATGAGCAATTAAGTTTAAAGTTTGAATTTCAAAAATTAACTATGATTAGACCTGGGGGTTCAGTGAATGTTAAATTAAATAGCTAAAGTTAAAAGTTAATTACGAAACAAAATAATACACAACGGAAAATAATAAAATGTTCCCAAAACAGCATAAGCGGTCAACCTCTAGACCCAATCGGTTGACCTTTAGTGGTCGACTAATATATAGAGGGCAGTCGACCGATCCACAAGGTGGAGACTAGGGTTTTTTATGGTTAAATGCTTTAGATTTATTCGTTTTCAACCTAGTTTCGTCCTACGGTTCTGATATGTTTCAACTTTATAAATAGAACCATACCCTCTCCACTTTCATTCAGAAGTATTTTGGTAACATCGACGAAGCTCTACCAGCTCACCTCTTCTTAGATTCAGAAACATCATTAGGGTTTCAGGTAAGAAATCTTATATACCTATCTTTGTTTATTATTTAATTTCTAAACCTCTTTTCCTCCAACCTTTCTGAATCTAATATATATTATACACAAATCCCTTGTTGTACATATTGAAAAGAAGAGATCTGAAGGAAATTATAATAAGCATTGCAAATCCAAAGAGAATCAAAGCTAAGGACCAACTATTAGTGAAAATCTTAGTTTTTCTATGTTAGTAGTTGAATATTATAGTTTGGATTTGATATATGCCTTGAGGAGATTTGGATTACGAAGACCCCCAATACGAAATGTGAATTCTTAGGATTGGAATCTTAATTGTTTTGTATTAAAATAAAGGAGCTTTGTGGATTTTTGCAGTTTATGTATTCTACCTTCTATTCCACTTCTTATTCCTTTTCTCCAAATCTGCTTAAGAGATTTAATTGAGAAATGGTGTGTAAAGCATGAATCTTTATTTATAGTTTACACCACCTATTTCTATAAAATTTAGAAGAATTTATCTTGTCTAAATTCATATAAAAGAAGTTGAATAGAATGTAGAATTGATTAAATTGTAAGTTTTCACTTTTTGGTTTATTCTACTATTTTAATATGAGATAAGTTGGATTTAGATTCTATATACAAGATTATTTATTGCAATTTTGGATATGAGTATTGAATCCTTGTTATAGATATTAGAATCCCTTGTTATGGATATTGGAATTTGGACATTATTGGTAAAATGGAAGAAAAAGGAAAGACTTGCATTATTATGGTTAAAAGGGAATTGACATTTAACATTAGTTAGGGCGTAATCTCCGCACACATAGAATAATAAGTGTGTATATATTTATATATTAATTAGCATGATAAACGTATAATATAACATATAATTGCATAGTTAATTAGTTAATAATTGTCATTAAATTCCTCCATAGGAAAGTAATTGATGTTTTAAGGCGTAATAAGGAAGATTCCTTATAAGGCATTAATTATGGAATGGTGAGATGAGTATTATATATAGAGAGAGTATCTAAATTGGCTGAGTCATAGCGATGCGAGGCCGGTCAAAAGGCATACAGAAGCCTGTCTAGCTAATCTGGCTACCAACAGTGTGAATTTGGGATTGATGCAAGCATCTCTTATGATAAGTATTTATGATGACATAAGGTTAGTCTCAAATTCTATAAGGTAAATCTGCCCAGTTAATCTGGCTACCAATTCCTACAAATAGTTGGACTAATGTGAGATGTCATTATAAGTATGAGTCACAGTACAAAGAGCCTGCTTCGAGGTCTTGAGGTATTAAGTGATTGTTTGAGGGTTGTCTATTTTCCACAAATGGAGTATTAAATGGCCAAGGGGCTAGTTATTAGGCATGTTAGGTGGTATCTCGATAGGGGTCTGCTTCGAGATAAGGCATTAAGTGACTAATTGAGGGTCCACCTTTCCATAAGAAGTATTAAGTGGCTCGAGAGATTCCATGGGATGTCAGCTAGATAGATACTATTAAGAAATTTGCCTTGGTAATGCATATTAAATGATAGGCTCTGCCTCAGTTGAGGTCTTAAATGAGCAAAGTCTACCTGTTTTCCAATAAAAAGTATTAAGTGGCTTAGGTACTATCTCTCACATTGCCAGACATTTATGATGTTGGTTATCGGTTATGGGATTAGGAAACCTGGTTCGAGAATGGAAGGTATTAAGTGGTTGCTTGAGGAATCGCCTCCTTTCCCTATATGAAGTATTAAACGGTTTAGTTACATAAGACATTCTTATTTAAATTATACTGCCCAACTACTCAAATTCTTGGTACTATTCCGAGTTATCCTTATCAGAGCAATCCAAGTCCAGTATTTCCTACTTGTGTGAATACAAAGTAAGTAATTTGTTAAAGTATTTCATTTGAGTAGTTGAAATTTATAGTGTTTTGAACTCGTACTCTTTTTTTCACAGTTCTACGGTCCATCCGGGTGGATCAAGCTCTAGATTGGAAAATGATCAATTTTTACACTCCGTTCCATCAAATGCTAAGAGGTTAACAATGATGATGGAGGTCGTAGTTCACCACATATATATAGTATGCAAATTGCTTCAATGGATAATGATATGTCATGGATGGATAATATGGAAGTTAATAATGAAGCTCTAGAGTTTGAAATTAATCGTGAGAAAGAAAAATGAAAATAATGAAGCATCTTTGGTGGAAGAAGAAGATGATGATGATAACGATGAACATATGAAATTTGAGGTTCCTTTGACGGATGATTTATGTAGTGCGAAAATTATGATGGCATCATTGATTGAAAATGTAACTTCTATTAGAAATGTTTTTATCTCAGAATGTGTTGATTCTGGTTTTCAAGTGGGAATGCAATTTCAAACAAAGGAAATACTTATTCAGCAGTTAAGTGAGTGGTCAATTAAGAATTTTGTTTCTTTTAAACCCATAAAATCCCGCAAAACAGAATACACCGTGATTTGCAGTGTTGATAAAAATTGCCATTAGAATGTTTTTATTTGGTTACTACTTCCACTATTTTACCTTTTGTTCGTTTATGAATGTGTAGAGTGATGAGCCACTTGAGTGCCATGATCGTACAAGAAAATTAAAATTCATCAAGTCTAATACTCCACGAGTTCAACTTGCATTACATAGAGCGGGATTCAAGGAAATATCTAGATTGGGCTTTTTCAAAATAGATCATGCGCTATTTACATCTTTGGTAGATAGATGGAGACCTGAGACTTCAACATTCCATTTTCCTACTGGTGAAATTACCATCACATTAGAAGATGTTAGTTGTCTTCTAGGTGTTACAGTAGAAGGAAATCCTATTACTGTTAGACAGCTAAGTAATTACGAAGATATTTGTCAACAGTGTTTAGGTGTGGTTCCACTTCAGAGTGAGATAAGAGGTGCAATAGTTAGATTGACATGGCTTCACGATATGTTTGCAGATGAGCCATCACCAGATGCTTCAGATGTAGAAATTGAATATCATGCGAGAGCTACTATTATTCTACATTTGATATCTTGTCGTCTATTTCTCGATCATTCTAAAGGAATACTAAACCTTTTTTGGTTATTTTTTTTGCGAAATCTGGATGAGTGTGCACGATATTCTTGGGGCAGTGCTATATTGGCAACATTATATAATGAGTTAACAAATGTTGCATTCATGAAATCTAAATCGATAGCTGGTTGTCTCTCGCTTTTATAGGTATAATATGTATAGATATATTTGTTATGAACTCATATGTAATATTTAATTCTAATGTATTCAAATTTTTTATGTATTTTACAGCTTTGGGCATGGACACATCTTCCCATTGGTCGTCCAAATGTGACTTCATCCATGCAGATCGACAGAACATTGCCTTATAGTATAAGGTAGTGGATTTCCAACTACATTTACATGTGTATATTTTTGTACTAATAAAACTCTAATTGTATAACTATTTATATAGGTGGTTTGGTTCAAGTTGGGTTGACTCTCCAAAGCAGGTGGCCACTTACTATCGCGACCAGCTCGACATGTTAACAGATGAAGCTGTTATATGGAATCCGTACACACAGGATGTGCTAGTCGATCTTCCGCGGATATGTCTAAGTGGGATGCATAGTTGGCTTTGTAAGACACCTATCATATGCATGCAAGATGTAGAAATGTACAATCATGATCGAGTGATGCGACAATTTGGTCTTCAGCAACACATACCTGATCCATGCGAACCAAAGCCGGATTTGGAGTTTGCTATCGTCCAGTGGAACGATAGACATAACCGTATCGTATACCAACAGTTTCCTACGATTCATATTTCGAGATACATGACTTGGTACTGGTTGATTACTTGAAGATTCATTGTTGCAGATCGGACTTCTCACGAATGAGGATACACCGCTCATGCACCGCTTGAGCGAGATGTGGTAAATCTTTACATTATCGTGATATTTTTAGTTTGTTCACTTGAATTATATTTCTAATTTTGAATAATTAACTACAACTTGTAGGTCGATGTACTAGAGACGGTAGGAAGAGGGTTAGATGATATTGGACATGGTAGAATACCTGAACGAGAAGCCCAACCACGGTGTCTTGATTTGAAGAAACTTATTGACACACTCCTTTTTAGAAATCGATTAACACAGTCAAGCTCTTCCGAACAAGCTATGCGGACTAGAGAGCGAATAACTAAAAAAGGCAGGATACACACCAATCGCAACCTACTGGACCTTCTCAACCCCCACATACTCAAGACGATCCAACTCAACCATGAGTACTCCTATTTTTAGTTTACTATTAGTTTGCTTTTGTAATCGAACTATAACTTTTGCTTTAATTCGAATGTAATCGAATTTTAATTATGTTATGCTAGAATTTATTTAATGGTAGTTTTATTTGTTGGCTTTCATGTTGATAAACGTTTGCTATCATTTAAGATTGTGCATTTGGATTTGGATTTTGTGTATTTGAATTTGAATTGCTTAATATTAGTTTGTTGTCCAGGTTTGGACAGAAAAATTTGCACTGGCGCATTTCGCAGATGAGCCAGTGCAAATTTGTAGGGGCGCATTTCTGAAATGCGCCCCGTGGTGTTTTTAAAAAAAAAAAGTCAGTTCATCGCTGAGCTAGCCAAAAGTAGCATATATCTGCAAATAGTTTTAAAACCATCCTATTCATGCAAATAGTTTTGAAAATCAATCTCTTTTAAAAATTTGTCCTTAATAAAGATATAAAGAAAAAAATTATAATTTTTTTGTTGAAATTGGATTTTGAAGTTGTAATCTTATTTACGTTTCAAAATTTCAATTTGAAAATAGATATTAATTTTTGTTCTTTTCGAGATTCGAACATCTAACATCTTGTTTGCATATAAGGTTATTTTTGAAACTTCACGGTCGGATCAAAAGATTTGTGCTTCCATTCCAACTATTGATAACGAGCATTACGGCACGCGCTTCGCGCGTGATGAAGTACCTGAATTGTTTTTGTATAAATTGTATCTGTTTAATACGTATAAAAGAAAATGTTTTCCATAAATATTTAGTCATATGTTTGTGTTGAATCATATGTAGTTAATTTGAATTTTTATTTCTACGTTGCATATCTAATTTTTGTTAGTTTAATATTTGTTTATATTATTAATTTTAAAAAAAAATGGTAAAGTAGTTTATTTGTTAGGTTCTAATTTCAAGTAATATGAAGACTTGGTAAATATTTATAAAGGAAAATTTGAATCTGTAAAGGAAGGTTAATTGTCAGATCCTATTTTCGAGTTATACTAAATCTTGATAATATCTGTAGAGAGAAATTTTTGGTATTTTTTGCTGACATCAAAAGAGTGTGACGACAAATGTATTACAGCCTTTAATAAAGAAATACATATAGAGGTAATTTTGAAAATTCACGGTCGGATCAAAAGTTTGCGCTTGCAAGTCAACTATTAATGTGTGTGTGTGCATATATATATAAAATATGATATTATATATATGTATGTATGTATATATTATTGAGGTGTAGCTGATCCTTACCCTGTATGGACAAGGATCGACTATACCTCTGATTCCCTTTGATTTTCACCACAAGTTTCAACTTTTTTTTTAAACACAGGTTCAGTAACACACATACATAGGAGGCGGTTATTGAACACAAAAATGGTGACACAATTGTTGTTGGTCGTTGGATTTCCTAAGGGATTAAATTTAAGGGGAAAATCTGATGGTTAACATCTCTTTTGTCACCATTTGTGTTCAAATAAATTTTCATATATATATATATATATATATATATATATATATATATATATAGTTCAATAACACATCTACTTTTAACATCTAAATGTCTCTTAACTTTCAATATTCGATTCACCAAATCTATGGTTAAGAGAGAATGTAACATGCAAAAGAGAAACTTTTTTGTCTTTATTCGCTTTTGTTTTGATTTGATAAATCCAATGGTGCAATTTAAGAGGCAAACAGGATGCTTCAATTTCAATTTGAGGTGTTGTTGAACCCAAATACTTTATTGAAACTCTATTTTTTTTTACAAATTTATGCTTTCCTCTGAGAAAGTTGAACCATAATATAAATCTAATATCGTTTTAATTCAATTAAACCAATTACCAATCGAATTTATACAAATTAGCTAGCTTAAGTTGTTTTTAAAATCGTTGATTCCAAATTGATTTGTCAATTCAAACCATAACATATATCCACTACCCTTTTAGTTTACTCCTTAATGCATGTATTGATAATTTTCTCTTTCTTTTTAGAAAATAAAATAAAGTAAATACAACATTTAATTGGTGGAAGTAGAACGTGTTCGTCCATATGCATTTGATTCTCCGTGAATTTGAATTACAAACAAATATTTGGATCCAAATCATTCATTGATTTTCTTCATCAACCTTGAATTGTACACCAACTTGTTCGCTCCCAATCAATCCAAATTTCATACAGGGCAAGGGTTCAACATAGACCCGATTATAGATAAATATCAAACATACATAACTCCGCATTGTTAATTAAATTGGACGACTCACTGTTACATAAACCTCTGAACCGGCATTTTCTCCCCGTGTACAATTTTTATTGATACAAAATATAAGCACAACAGATGTTTTCGTGTAGATAATAGATTCATTGCAACTTCCAATCAATATCCAATGCACTATACATCACATATCTATGAATTAACCCTAAATTCTATCATGTTTGGGCCGTTAAATTACATAAGTGGAAGAAAGCCCGACGATCAAGCATCATGCAACTGGCTTATACAAGAATAACAAAAAAGAAATTTTTTTGTTTTCATAGTTCAAGCTTCATGTACGTCTTCCTGGCTTGAAATCTTTGATTTCTGTAAATATTTTTTGGCTACATCCAACATCTGCTCCATCTCTTTCTTATACTGCGTAAGAAGATGAAGTATATTTACCCCAGGTATAATCGTATGAGTTTTGTCGGTCACTCTTTGTTCCATCGAGTTGGAACTTATACATCAAAAAATTCAATATAAAATTAGAGTGAAATGAAATGATTCTACGGCAAAAACTTGTTGCAAATGTCATTCATGATTTGGGTCATCAGTAGTCTTTATGTCGGAAAACGTTTTTTAACAATATGTCACTGATTCAAATATGATTTATGATTATTAAAAGACAATCGATAGTCAGTGGCATGACCTTCCGGACTTGAGGTTTTACATGTCATGAGTTTGAACCTCCAAGACATTAAAATGAGGGTTCTGTTTGAATAATGTACCACTCTTGGTGGCAAAAAGATAGTCGATAAGTTCTTTCATAGAAAAGTTCTAGTCTACCTTCTGAACCTGTCATTACGCCTCCAGAAGTGGAAAGCCTCCACTGGAAATCTTAGAATTTTCTTATATCATATCATGTAAAATTGATTTCAGGGGTATTTTTGCAACTGGATTTCTATTCAGCTTTGCAATGGGTATTAGGTTTTCTAAAGAGAAACAATGTTGCAGCACATATATTATAGAATAATATGAAATTTATTACTGAATGGTTATGCATATTTTAAAGGACAAAGCACATTCTAATGATTGTTGCTATCATGGTTAGAACTTCATAAGGTTTTTAACAAGCGACGAAAAATTTATACCTCGTCAACAGCACCAGATTTTATCTTAGACTGCATGATGCACCATTTCTTAAAATGAGCACCTGCGAAAGAAAAGGAAAAAGTTTAGCACTGTATCACAAATAATATAGATAGATCTGAATCAGTATGAAGTGTTTGATTGGTTCGACGATGAAAATTGTTAAATCAGACCAAACCAACCGAATTAAGTTTGATTGGTTTTGTTGGTTATCCGATTTAACCAAACTAAAAATGATTCACATTTTATGTTTGAGAAATTCACCGTACTTTAAAATAAAACATAAATATAAGATTAAAATATTCTTATTTAGCATTCTTATGCCTTTTAGAGGTGGAGCCTTAACGCAATAGTTAGGTCACCCGCATGGTGATCTGGACGTCAAAGTTCGAGTCCAGAAACAGCCTTTTCGCAATACGAGGGAAAACTTTACAATACGAGGGAAAAGCTACGTACATTATCGACCTCTTCAGAGCTCGCTATCGTGTGGGAGCCTCGTGCACTGGGTTCCACCTTTTTATTATTTTTATGCCTTAAAATTGTAATTTGACACATTTATGATAAATAAAATTTATATCATTAAACTAATCTAAAAAATCATTATACCATTAGTAATTTCGAAAATATAGTAAAAATTCGATTAATTTGGTTAAATCGATAATCGAACTAATTATTTTTACACATTGATTAGAAATCAATCTAGTTTTAAAATCAAACCAAACCGACCGATCTAAATTGGTTTGGTTGGTTTATTTGGTTTAACCAAAGAACGCTCACACATAGTACGGAGCATAGCAAAATAATTCTGCAAGGATTTTAACACCTAAAACATTCATGTGTAGCAAAATAAACATTCATGTGTAGCAAAATAAACATGCAGCTTACCAACTTTAATGTCAAGCGTGCAGGATGTTTCCGAATTTGTCTTCAGTGACCACCTGCAGTGAATCTGTAACAATTTTAATATGCAGTATTCTTTTAATTAGAGAACCAGAAAGTACATAAGCAAATATTTCATATCCATTCGTAATAAGTGTGGAAGTGCAAAGATGCGAAAAAAGGGATTTAATATATAGACCAGAGGGAATATAATTCACAAGTTCTAACGGTGTTTTGTCATACCCTTTCTTTAACAATGCTTGGTATTATTATATTTGAATGCAAGAAAACCTATTTCAATGTAATACTCATAGCGTGCAGTGCGATGGCTGTTGACTCAAAAGGAAGATACAGATACTGCTTGAAAGAAAAATCTTTCGGTGTTTCCAGAAATACAGGAAAAGGAAGCAGACATATGCTTGCATGGATGCAGAGACAGTCGTGAACCTTAAGCTATAAGCAAAAAATATAATGGGGGTGGGGTGCTGTCAGCGCCAAATTTGGTCACTAACATCCAAATCCAAGCAAAAGCACCAAATTCCAGTTTCAGCTCACAGATAGAGTTTATGTGAAAGATATTAATATGAAAAACAACAAAAATTAAAATGAAAGTAGTGAAGAACAACGGATTTTATAGTGGTTCGCCTAACTCCGACCTACGTCCACTCCAGAAATTTTCTTATTTATTGCTGTAACAATCAATTACAGTTACAAAATGGTAGTGTAGCCTTAGCCTTAGAAGATAAAAAACAAGAGAGCCGAGAAGAAGATCCCCCCATCTGGAGATTCATATGCTGTATTTATAGGCAAATCCCGAGTTACTGGGCTTCCTGAGCAGTCCGGACCCATCAGTACCATAACCAAGCCAACATCCTTCATCATGACCGACCCACACTGCCGTGCCGACCGGCCTATGTCGATCCACTCCACCAATGACCGAGCCATGTACGAACTTCTAACCTTCACCGAGCGGCACGGCCCATCCACCTAATATTCCACCGAGCTACCCGAGTGATGTCCCGAATTCACGCGCCTCAAGACTCGAAGTAACCATGCTTCTGACTCAAAGCAAGGCCTTGCTGACTCACACTCCTGCCACATCCCACAAAGTTACCTGAAGCAACAACTAGTTGGACAGGAGGCTGCCGAGCAATGCCCTATGCCGAGCGATGTCCTATGCCGAGCGACCTTATATCGTACTGAGCTACCGAGCGACAACCCGAAGCAAAGGATATTGGGACTTGAAGCAATCGAGCTCCATTCCATACCGAGTCAGTTCCTTCCATTCCTACCGAGCCGCAACGACGAACCATGCCTCCCAGACCGGACGACCTCCCTAGCCGAACCACATTTGGCCGAGCCGCACTAACAAAGTCAAACCACCTTCCAAATGTGATGCGTTACTTATCCATCCAGTCGACTCCAACCTACTGCATTCTATCCTCGATAACTGAGACGCCAACTTAATTAAATCCTCCTGCTTACGGCCTCTCCAAAAGGCGGGTTAACAGGTGCTATAGTAAATTTGTTGAAACGTGATCATCTAAAAGAAAACAAAATTTGAACACTTCATGGCATTTGATTCAAGTACTAGCATAGCAAACTATATGTTTCTCTTTCTTTCACCCAAAGAATATATGAGCTAAACAATAATTTAAAATAACCTAAATTGTGTAATATAGAAACTTTCCTTTTATACGCTACATATTCCTAAACTTGAACGGTTTGAAGGTAAAATAAACATTCATCTTACAATAAAATTGTCATGCCCATACAAGATATATATAATGCAATATCAGTTTAACTGATAATTTAGAATTAGGGAACTTTAGCAAAACATTCTCCTTTAAGTTTCAAAATACACAACCGTCCATTCTAAAAACAAGTTTCAAAACAAAAAAGGGCTCTGTTTTTAAGTTTCAATGCGTTTGTAGAAATATTTGAAGAACTATTTACAGATATTTGCAATTTTTTCCAAAAAAAATAGTTTTGATCATAGAAACATGCGATTAAAGTTTAGATTCAATTTCCAAACAAAACGAAAAAAACAATTGTTTTACTAAAAATAAAAATAGAAGTAATTTATAACACGTTTTTGAAAAGGGTTTTTTATGTACTAAATTTGAAATAAGGAGCGGATCCTATTTTCCACTTAAAATTAAAGCATATTTGGTTAACAAAAACTAAGCATGATTGGTCAACTAAAAAGCAATTATCAACATTACAAAATTAAGCTATCTAAAATTTGCAGAATTGTAGAGAGAACAAAAAATTACAAATGAGAAACCTTTGTTAAAGAATAAAAGGGGAATTTCATCGTTTTACTTTTTAGATTTACTCAAAACTTGAAAAAATGTTGACGGAGGTGGAGGGATTGTACACATGAGGCAAGAATATTTGTGAGCCAAGTCTGGTTCAAAATTCCAATCTCTGATTCGTTTGTTCAAGGTTTTCAAAATTTCAGTCAATTTCGCAAATTCCAGAAATTTTGGTTATGATTCCGTTTCGGATTTTAATATTTTTTCCATAGAAAGACATTTATAGATAATACATATTTGTATTTACGAAAACAAAATATGCATTATGCATAAAAAGTTAATACAATTATTTATTTATATTGTTTCCCATGTTATTTATGTTGAATAGATTAGAATTGACAAAAGATATCACAACCTTTTTTTATTTTTTTTGATTGCTTGGCTAGTTGTTCATTTTCTATTATCTTGTTTGATTTGTTGTCTTTTAAATTCTATTTATGTTTACTGAACAAAAAAAATTATACTATTTTTCCGCACTTGAAGAGCATATTCAAGATTTATGCCAAAACTGGAATTTAGACCGAATTCTATCCAAGTTATCAGCGGAAACGAAATAGAATAACCAGAATTGGAATGCCACCGGAGTTTAAACATGGTACACAAATAGCGATGCATGCGTAGGCCAACACATTATATGTGTGTACACACACTAAACATACATGTATAAACATGATCTAATAAACGGGCTTATCCACGATCGAGGTTGGATGAGGAAGTCGGAATGCGTACTACCTAAGATAGTTAAATGATTATTGAAGGATTATATATGTGTAGAAGGCTAACTTGAGATAGTTTACAGACCATTGGATTTAGCAAAGTAATGGATGAATTACATGATGACATGAGAGAGAGAGAGAGAGGAGGGGGTGGGGGGAGAGAGGAAGCGGGGGAGGGGGGGGGGGGTTGAGAGAGAGAGAGAGAATAAAGCAATAGAGTGTGTTAAATAATTGCACTGAATTCATTATTCATCAATTGATTTGCTAAACCCAATGGTTCGTAGGAAGGGGTTGTGAAGGGATTAATGTAAGAGAGCACTGGTCCTCTATATCTATATGTATATCAGTATATGTACAAACACACACACACATATACATAATAAATATTATTTTTTAATACCTATGTAACCCAATAAACATACATGTACATCCACAATACATACTTCAAGTACTTTCAAAGATCTAGGAATCAATCCTAGCTCCTCTAGATCGTCTTTCAATGCTTATACCACATAAGCAACCCTTTGGGGGCACATGTGTGTGCATGCGTATTCACAAAATTAGAGTTGGGGATATCATGGGAAAAGCCCATATAAATCCACTAATGCATGCATGTACAATCGATCATGATAGAATTTCGTGAGTCATTCCACAGTTTTGTACTCCATTTCAAATAAATTCATCCTAGTCCAAAACTTTGCAGTATCTCAATGCACACACCACACACGTGTGTGCGTGCACATGCATGTGTTTGTTTGTCGTAAACAACATTATTTGTTATGATTGGAACAAAATACTCACTTGCAGCATTCTAATATAAAAGCATCAAACAGCTAACCAGTTTGCAGTGAGTGTAAAAGAAACATCGACTAAAGGTGTGTTACATGAATATTGATAATTTGATATTCTAATATCCACTAGAGATTATTAACAGGCATCCTTGTATCTAGCATCCCCACTACCGAGATAGAAGCAAGGAAAATATGCACGGTTAGGAAAACATTTTGACAGGAAAACAAATTCAAAGATAGGTAGTACCTCAAAGTAGGAGCCAAACGGAACATCATGCGCTTGTTGAACCGTCTCAAACAACTGAAAATGGAAAGAGGGAAAAAAAATCAAATTCAAAACATTGATGCAGCACAGAAACATACACAAAAAGATATAACAAAAAAAAAAAAAAATTGTATCACAATATTTAATTTAATCAACAACAATGACGTATACATACAAATGTCGTCTTATCAGGTGAAAGAACAGCATGTTGCCATTCCGTCATGGCTGTGTCAGGTGGACACATAGGACTATGACAAACTGATCTAAATGTTATCTCCCTAACTTGACCATCATACTCATCCGCAGCATGCCACGGACCCAACTGCAAATGACAAAGTACAGTTTTATTTTATCGCAAAGATATTAAATCAGCTCAATATAACAGAAAGTTATTCTTTCTATCCTACTTCCAACTTCTAAGTTCCCCTTGCTACCGTCAATTCAATTGTATCGTATGCAATAAGCACTGTAAGGTTTATAGATACGTATAAAATTAACAGTACAATTAGGCATAGTTTCAGTCTTTTAATTTGTACAATAGAAGAAATAAGAAACATAACATGCATTAATTTCCTACGATGGTTGCTTACATTGAGATTTGAATCCTTCCTAACTGACCGATACTCTGAAAGGAATTTTGAATCATCACTCAGTAGTTCAGTAAAAAATTGTTCTGCTGTGCAAGGGAATATATCCTATATAAGGTCAAGCCACAATTAGCTGAAAATTAATTAAGTTTTTAATGTCACTAAGAAATATCCAGATCAAGCCAAACACAGACATTATATATGTCAACAAGAACTTCTTCCTTAATGAAGGCTTGAAATTTTTCTGGCAGAGTAAGATTCTGAGGTGGGATTTGTACTTGTTCCTTCCTGCCTTTGATAGAGCTACTACGTGCACGTAATGCCGAGTGTGCACTCTCCTACAATCAAGTCAAATAAATATGATTTGAATTTTGTATTATATTATATTATCATCGTATTATTATTATTAATGTGATTTACAACAGTTTTTGTCATATTGTAAAAACGATTGAGAGCCCATTACAGATCAGCAAAAGATATAGAACAAGGATATCAGTTTATGTAAGCAATTGCATAACTATGTGCTCCTTAAAGAGAGAGCTGCATAAGTATATTTGGCTATATAAAACCTTAAGCTTTTACCGACCAGTGTAAATAGTTGTAAGCCCAAGTTTACATTAATAAATTGCTAACGCCATCAAATATAACGATGCATTTACCATGAATGCAAGCGGAGTTGTGAAAGATCTAAAGTGAGCAGCTGGGAAAGTGGAGGTAAAGTGACAGTGTTTCTGATCAGTTTGAGTTGGAATAAAACATGGATGCACAAGGAAGTTTGAATTTTATTACATTTCTTATAATTGCATTTCAATTGCATATGTAATATAAAAATATAATAAATATACCTTTAATGATTAAAAATTACAACAATATTGAGGAAAAAAACATCAAAAAACATTAATTAACTAATATGCATTAGGGGCAATTAATTTAAAGGACAAAAATTTGTATATTTTTAGCCTCAAGGACACGACCTCAATATTTTAATCACAAGAACAAACATTCTCTTAAAAATTCTTCCAAAACTGCTACTTAACTAAAAACTGATACCTAAAAACTGTTACCGATAACTACAAACTGATACATAAAAACTACTATCAATAACAAAAAATTGATACTAAAGAACGTTGTCCTTCAGGCTAAAATACTGAAGGTCTGTCCTTGAGGCTAAAATGCTGAGAAATTTTGTCCTTGACAATAATTTCATGTATGCATTAATCATCTCCAAATATTCTGCTATTGCGGATTGCATTTTATTTTCTAAACCACGTGCATCTCTAACAATTACGACTGGATCTTCTCAAATTATAAATCGAACTGAAATTATGTTGCGAGATTACAAGGGGTAGGGAAGGTATCGAAATTTTTGTGCATCCAAAAATGTCCGAATTGTGCAAATTTGAAAATAATGGTGACATTCTTTTGGTGAAGGACTGATAATTGAAATGTGTACAATTTATTAATTAACAAAATTTATAAATAAATAAAATAATAAAAATTTAAAAATGCAAAACAAAAAACACAAACATTTAGTTTGTTATATTTTAGGAATTAACATTTTTTAAACGCATCCAACGCCTCGTATGCCAGAACCCTGAAAATTCCTATTTATAACGCTTAGTACAGCGTCTTTTTTCAGTTACAGCATCGAAGGTCAAGACATCGTCCATGGTGTCCAGATTCAAATGCCGGTGTCCAACGGTGTGAAGGGGGGAGGACTTGGGAAGAGAACAAGACCTAGAATAAAATTGTGTGTGGTTAAAATGCTCATCAAACATACCTTTTTCTCTGCTTCTAACATTGCACGGAAGTTCTTCACCGCACGCTGCAACACCTTAAGAGTGTGGTTTCTGTTCCAAAATGATGCAAACATGTATCTGACTCTCCCTGAAAAATATCTGAACTTTTGTCACCAAGAATTATATGAATTAATACAAAGAGCTTTGAGCATCAAGTCCCTATTTTGATGTAATAAGAAAGTCATTGTACCAATGAATATGTAATCAGATCCCTATTTTTTAGAAACAGAAAGATCAAGTTAGTTTGCTCTTTTCCGATAGAAAACACAAGTTAGCTTGTGTTTTTTGAAGAAAATAAAAGTAAAAATAAAATAATTAATTAACGTTATTCCTAAGTAGATATAATTGTTATTTAAGTATGTTTTTATCCAAAAAAAATTACCATTACCAAATTTGATAGAATTTTTGAAAAAAAAAAAAGAATTCAAAAATCGCAAGTCAGCTTACACTCTCTATCAGAAAAGTGCAAGTCTACTGCAGCTTTCTGTTTTAAAAAAACAAAGACCTGATTTACATATTCAGTGCAAAAGGGACTTCTTTCTAACAACATTAAAAATAGAGATCTGCAACTTTTTTCCTATTAATAAAATCATATAATAAGGAATCTTTCAGAAGTGATATACCAGATTTCGATTTAAATAATTTTGCGACATTTTCTTGGGTACCATTAAAGCTGATTTTTTAATAAGGTTTGAATCTTGAAGAATTATGTGACAGCGAAAACTCCATACATAACTTCAACTAGTGATGCAGTGGAAAGGAAAGAGAAATGATTTCATACTTTCATACAAGAAACATGCATTCGGGACAGTGGGGATACCGATATAACATATTCAAACTAGCCATATGTTTAGACACTAATTTCTCAAAAATAAACACATGGAGTTGGTCAGTTATGCTATGTTTGCTGTATATCAAATATTTTATGATTATCCTAACACCCTATACGACCCTCAGTATCCTCAGTATCTTTTAATTGTCTGTGTATTTCATAATTATCTTTGTTGGCTTTACATATTTACTTTAACCATTTCATCAAGTCAAAGTCATCATGTAACCACTTTAAATTTATCATGCATAATTCTTTATGACCACTCAAATTCATTAGAGTAATTAATTGAGATGTTAATGAACATAAGTAGCCTCAGGTTGCAAAACAGAAAGAACTACGTCAAATTCTGCTTCAATTTCAAATAAGCTATACTTGTGCGTGTGCATGTGCAGAAAAAAATAGATACATCAATAAGAGTGAAGTAAACATTGAGTTAACAAGTAGCTAACCATCTGGGCTGCCCAGTGGAGGAACACCATGCCCTCCTGCTCCCATGCGAAGAATTATTGTGATAGCAGGGTTAATTACAGCATGCTGGCTTCTTTTAATCTGCAGTGCTAATTACAATGATATTTCAAATCATTTATTGTTGATGTAAAAACAAAACATAAAAAATACTGCAAACATACCTCGTGAATGTCACCAATGGGAATGGTAACCTACAAGAGAAGTTAAATGTTCAGTAATAGCTGAGTGATCATAAAACATGAAGTTAAAAAAAGTCAATTCAATCTAATATAAGCATCATGGTATACAAACATAAGAATAAGTTATGGAATTGTGTCCTTTTCAATAATAAATGTCAATAGGTCTGAATGTTAGAAGTGTTGATAAAACCAACCTTGATTTGTTTCGAAAATACATTAGAGTGGAAGCATATATGCCATGCAGAGACATACATGCGCCCATGGTACAGAAAAGACCTCTCAAGCGCACATGAGTAACTATGGTCAACAACCTGAATCGAAATACAACATATCAAATTTTGAAATCAAAGTAGGAAGCAACAAATTAATATGATCTTGCCTCGTCAGGGAGAAGACCAAATATTGTCTGCAGCGGCCCAGGTTTTTGGTGCACAATGGTCGGTCCTTGTTTATCTGAAGACAAGCGCCTTCGCGCATTAGCTCCAGCTAATCCATTCAAAGCTCTAGAAAAAATTAAAGTAAATGACCCAGTAAAACTCTAGTGCTTTGAACTTAACATTAATATCACATCATAGAATGGTAATAATCATAAAGCATGATAAAACATGATATCCTAATGTTGAACTTCTTAATTACGACCATGAACTTTTCAAACTTAAGTGAAAGAAAATTGTAAAAGAAAGTAGCATCCTAAATTAACGAAAGATTCACAATAGATTATAATATGTTCCAATAAGTTAAAAGGAAAATAATTATAAAAAAATGAAGGAAAAAAAAAGGAAAATAACCTGGAAGAATTTGCAGGTAGCTTGGTTGTCTTAATATGAAGACAAACCTGAAAGAAGAAAAAAAGAAATTAGCCTTAAGCTGATCAAAACATTGTGCGCTTCCGGTTACATGAAGTCGTGTTGTTCATTGGATGCTTATTATAATCGAAGAGAACTTCTGTATGTGTATACGAAAACGCAAACCTGGCCAGACGCACTATCAAGCGTATGCCAAACTGCTCCAGTTTGGCACTCGTTCCCAACTGGAATGGTTACAGATCCAAGAACAGCACTTTTCCATATTATATCCCAATCATATATAGTCACATTAATCTACAGTTAACAAGACAACTGATCATGAGGGTGAATAGAAAATCCAAATAGACAAATATTGTAGTTATCAAATCATCGCATCCAAGAAGCATGAACATTTGACCGACAACTACACATGCAATAAATGCAAACAAAGCATGTGCCTTCCCATATATTATTTATGCTGTATTTCAACTAGTGAACACCAATGTTTACGCCTCAAGAGTGCCTCAAGTCCCGCCTCAAGGCGAGACAGAGCCAGAACAAAATTAGGATTGTCAGAAAGACCTTTTACTGCTAAGGCCTACGCCTTGGCACCCTAACGCATGCATTTTGTCGAACTGTTGAGACACGTCTTACAAAATTTCCTTACCTCCAACTGTAATATTAAAAAAAAAAATTGTATCTAACAAAAGTTAGAAAAACCATTGTCTCAATGGTTAGGTGTTCTGGCTTTGGTCAGTAAGGTCAGGTTCAACTACATACTAACACCTAAGTACCCAATTTCAAAAGGAAAAAATTCTAGGAAACTAATAGTTTCGTATGATTTTTTATTTTTGGAATTAAATTTCGTACGATTTCATAATTGATTTCTAATTGAAATCATTTTATGATTCCGAATAAACTTTTTTACAAAGCACAAAAGAATAAAAGCAAAAGAAGAAAAATAACAAAAGAATAATATACATATTCTTATACTATTTGTAATAATGTGTGTAGGTTTTTTTTCTTATTATATTTAAATCAGATGCTACTTGTATTGGTCTATGTTCCAACCTGATATTGGATGGTGCATTTGTTGTTGCTTGAGATTGTCCACTTTTAAATAAAATCGTGTGTAGGATTTATTTATTTTTTACACAAATTTATATTGCGTTTGTGTACTTATTAATAAATGATGTATAAGATAGATATTTTTTGGATGAAATGTTTTACATGTAGTCAAAGACCAGTAGGTCAATGGCAAGTGGTACGACACTCTAGAGGTTCTAAAGATCATGAAGTCGAATCTCAAGACATTAAAATGAGTGTTTTGCTTGAATAAAAGTATCACTCTTATTCTTTAAAAAAAATGTTTTACATGTAACTGATAAAATTTTGTTTGGCTCGCATCAAATGTTTAATTATTCTCATTTTAATGATCGGCATTTATTACTCTATATTTAATTATTTGATACGAGCGCATACAAAAAGATAAGAATAAGAATAAATACATGAATATTAAGGAATTAATATATTTGTAATATATTTGCTAAAATTTTAGTAAATATATTGACTTACGGACTATAATTGTTATAAGAGACTATCTTACAAAATTGCTAAAATTAGCACATGAACATAATGGTATGCGAGAATGTTTAGCCAAACATGAGTATTTTTAATGTAAAGAAAATTATCATTGTTTATTATTCCATGTTTTTTTTGAATATGTAAGTTTTTATTTATATGATTACTTATGAAACTCTCATGATTTTGGACAAATTGTTATGTGACTTCTAATTTATATTCATTTCTTTCATACCTTATTTTACTTTTTTTGAATTTACTAGTTTATTTAATATACTTATTTGAGTAAGGGGTATTTATGAAAGTTCAGGTTCATACAAAATGATACCACTAAAAGGTATTACGACTACTGGTAAAGTTAAAGTTCATTTAAGTGCTGCAAATGTTTTTTTGAAAATTGAAGTTCTACAAATAAAATTGATATTATTTTGTTTACTTCAATTTTCTCTTTTCATCTGTAGTTAAGAAACTTATAAGAAAATATCTTTCATCTAAATTATTATTATCGTACTTAAGACTTTCTATTTTTCAATAATAAATGCAAAAAAAAAAAGACTATACATTTTCGAAAATATCAGATTATTACCATAAATGTAATAATGTATCGTTCCTAATTCAATTACGAATGGTTGCATGGGAAATCACCCAATTTATATTACTGTTTTATCCTTAACGTTTAACATGGCTTCGGATTAGATTTTATCATCATTGTTTTGGTTGTAGCTACTAATTTCTAATTTATAAGATACTGTGATATGTATTTATCTTTTTTCATGAAAAATGGCAACTTTCTGTACAAAATTTGACTTTTTTAAAAAAATGTTTAAAACTTAAATACCTGCTACATTTTAGACATTAGCAAACTTATTTAATACGCAGCTTTAGTAATACTGTTTTCCATATTAAAAAAACTACTATCGTTTAATACTACAATTTTGACAATATTAAATTGTTACTAGAAATGTAATGTACTATTTCTCCATTGGAAGCAATGATAAGAAACCAATCAATATTAATTAAATTTATATTATATATGCAATGGTATTAAATTTGGTCTTATTCTACCTTTTTTCATTTTTTGAAATTATCTTTTAATACACATAAATAAAGAACTTGGTTTTTAGGATATGTATTTTTACTAAAAATGTAATGATAAAATTATGAATGGAAGCAATGATAATAAAATAAGCTGGCCAGTATTAATTAAATTGATTCATATGGTATAGAATAAAATTAACTTTTTATTATTCCCGGTTAAATATTTCTTACTTTTTTCCATTCTTTGAATTGTTATTTAGACACGTTTGATTTGAAAGATCCTAGTTTTTAGGATATTGATTTTTTACTATAGTGTTCTCCTTTTTTAGTTGTCTTAATTATTGCATGGACAGTTTTCGTAATTCGCATCCATACCAAAATTATGCAATACCAAAGGTATGGCAACTATTAATAAAGATGTATTGTTTACTTGAAAAACTTACGCCTCAGCGCTTCGAGACATTGGCTACATCTCTGGACCACAAAAACGCTTCGTGTACGCCAAAACCGTGCGTGTGTTTTATTAACCTTCAATACTAACACTTCCAGCTTCCAGATTTTTTGCTTAAATTCAGTTTAGGAAAAATAGAGCCATATCAATGTTTAGCAATACAACTCAGCTGAATGACTACAGTGGCCCTACTCTCTGTGTATTCGAATGTGATTAGGTGAGACCAACTTTCGGGAAAAGCACCACAACATGGCGGCTTAAATAATCTGTAGTTTGTGAAATTTTTGTGTCACCCAGGCATGAGGCAGCCAGGTGACCCCTTGTCCTGTGGTAGTTCTACCACTAGTTGTACTTAGCACTTCTCTACAACCAGATCTTTATGATTTGGAATTAATACTCGAAAGTGAATTTTGGAATTAGTTGTTATAAATCACCCACGTTGCACAGCTAATTCTCAAAACTATATGAATGAAAGTAATATTTAAAGGGGAATTCAGGAAATATTTTTTATGAATCACCCACAAATTCGTTGTTACTAGAAAAGATAGAATTTGGTGTTTGATTGTGCAGAGTGAATTATATACAAATTGAAATCTGATTAAGATAGCTAAAAGTTCCGCTTGGACCAAAGTTTTGTTTCTCCATTTAGAGGAGGTTCAAATGCACTGGATTCCCAAAATAAGTGTTTTTCACATAGACACCACATGCATGTACACCAATAACATTCTCAAAGTTTTCAAATGGTCCACGTAGCGTAAAAAAAATTCACAGGTTTTAGAACCATATTTCTTGATCCACATAAATAGCGGAGATAAAGGGAAACCTGGAATAACCTGGACAGGAAGACTTTCGACAAAAAAATTGAATTCTTCTCCCCATAATGGATTTCTTGAACCAGGGACCATCGAACTGAAACAAAGTAGAGAGGAAGTAAAATTAAATTAAGCAACGCCTATCAAATTTAATCATTAATGCTTCACAAAACATCAGGTTTCATACAACAAAGAACGTATTAAGTACTTATAAGCAGATCTGAATGAGAAATGTTTTTAAATGGTACATTATATTGTTGCAGTTGGCGACTTTAGATGCAAGGAAAAGACTTTTACAGTAGTATCTTACAGTTCTGTAGTTGCATCAAATTGAAAGTCCTTTTCATTTTACAAGAGGGCAAAGTACAATGAACCGCATCACTTTCAAGAACTACTATAATCATTTTCATAAGATTATTTCTTTGTACAGAATAATGTTTACTGCTTTTTTTCAGTTTCCTTCCCCGGTAAAGTGTTATTTAAGCAAGTATTCTTGCTTGTACAGTTTTATAATACTGATGTATGAATTATACTGCAAAAGTTGCAAGTAGGAAGTGTGTTGTGGTATAGACAATTCGGGTGAAAATAAGGGCCTGCCTCGGTCAAAAAATATACGTTCTGAAAATGAAGAAAACAAATCTGAAAAAAGAAAGAATCTAGAGAGGAAAAAATACAATAAGGCACGTTCCAACTCAATATTTATAAACCTTCATCAAAGTTCAACACATAAATCATATATCAGTTATTTGTCTATTATATCATGATTTTGCTGCAAAAAAATGTTTAGCCCAAAAAACCAAGCACATCAACGGATACTTCCGAACGTGAATAGTGTCATGTCCATATCCGTATCTGAAATCATTTTCGGAAATCGGATATGTACATCCATGGATAGAGGACATCTATCGGATATTAACCTATCCGGTGACAGTTAATAAATATAAAGACATAAATATAAAATTTAGTTTAACACAAAAAGAATTCTATCTTGATGATTATAGAAGTACAAAAAATAATATAAAAAACAATGATAAAAAATTAGTTTTGACAACGAATATGCATATAATATATAATATATAATATAGACTATTATCTTGATATATACATATATATATATATATATGTATGTATGTATATGTATGTATGTATGTATCATTTATTACATAAAATATAAAATACACATAATATAAACTATTATCCTAAAAAAAACCAAACAGAAAATTTCGGATACAGATATGAAGGTATCTGCATCCATATTTTTTTTCTTAATATCGGACATTTGTCTTCTTTTCGGATACGGATGTGGATAGATATCGGATTTTTCCGGTATCAATTGATAGATCTACGAAAACCCAAAACAGAACAAGCAAGACGGGAAGACGGTCACCTAAATCGTTTTTGCTCTCCGCAAGTTATCATTGCATATGGATCAGATGTACCATTCAAATTTGCACCAATTAAATTCTTGGCAGCCAATAGTTCCACCTGAAATATTAGCAAATATTTCATAGGGAAGATTTCCATAAACAAATAGAACACTTGAAAGGCTCCACCAGTATTTTGACCTCATAAAATAAGATAAAGATTCAAAACATCCATCAATAAGTTCCTTGTGATTCGCTAATATGTAAGACATCAAACCAGCACATACCTTAATAACATACTCAAATGTTCCTTGTGATTCACCTTTTAAAGCGCCCATCTACAAAATAAGCGAAGAACTGCATGTCAAGAGATGGAAAATTACTTCATAAAAAATTGAGAAACATACAACTGCAAATAGAATGAGAAACTATTATTTAAGCCAAAGTAACATTACGAATATACGTAACCACACTTGCACATGCTGATGTAAAATAAGGCACCAGATAAACTAATCACGATCTATACCCACAAACTCAATCTCGTGCTTTTATAGGAAAAGAAAGGTGCAAGCATAGCTCATCAGTGAATATACTTATTTTATTAATTTATTTATTTAAACTAAAAAACATGTGAATATTGTTTCTAACTTTATATTACTAAGATAGTAAGGTCCACAATGATTCTCCCAATAAAATTAATCTTCTGACTTAAACTTGTGCATTTTTGGGGTGGGATTGGAAGGAGGATGCATTATTCAAACTAATCCTCCACTTCTATACAAATTTGCGTGATCTGTCTTGTTGCCAATAAAAGAAGTCTTCTAGTATATTAATTGGTTAAGTAGCACAGTGAATTAGTTCATGCACCTTGCTCTACTTGGCCAGTAAGAAACAACATTTCTCTCGCTTTGTTTGGAGTAAGGGGAATGACTAGCATAGGAACAGTGCTAGTATTGTAAATTGGAGTCACATATATAAGGACGAATATGGTGTGGAGTTCTTATAAATTTGCAATTAGAGTAATAAAATTCAAAAGAGTGTTACGGGACCTTGTATTGCTAAGTGGAATGGAAAGAACCAAATAATGACTGTTAAGAATAATGTAAACTAAATAGTTGTCTCCTTTATATTTTTCATCATTGAGATTTCTTCTTTTGCATTCATTTATTGTAATCTCCCATCATTCGTCACTCACTATTTTTCAATTTTTTTTCCTTTTATTTTACTTGAACATGTTTACTTAACCTACAAGTAACCATGTTTATAAAAATGATGCAATGTAATAGGAATTAATCAAGTAATTCAATAAAGATGTAGTACTCTTTTGTTTATTATTTCTTCTTCTCTTTCCCTCTCCTCTTCTCTATTTTATTTTGTTTTATTCCAATATTTCAAGAATGATGTTGCATTACGCATAATATAGACAATAGAACAATCACAGTTTACCTATCGTGATCTTGATTGTATTTTTTTGTGATTTCAAACAACACTGTATCTGCATTTTTACAGCAGTACCAATCTCAATAAATACTCTCATATTCTAAGAGTAAATGCGACAATATGCATGTATTCAATCCACCTAATATTATTGAATGCACCTTAAGTTCCAATCGAACCAAAACTCTTCAAATATGAAATGTAAAAGCATTGATCCGAAGCAATAAGAAAATATCAAATCAGAAATCTGACCTTGTCCTTTTCATCAAATTCCTTTATGTTCGACTCCTTACCATTCAAACCCTCCTCGCTTCCACTCTCTTCCTCTGAAAAAGAAAGTTTTTCAAAAAAAGAATAAAATGCCATCAAAAATAGAGCCGCCGCAACGGCGATTTGGATCTCCCGCCATGAAGGCAGTAGAATAGCCAGTACCGTTTCGAATCGTATCATTAGAGAGATTGAAATGATTGCTAGGGTTTCGAATTGGGAAGTCGATATTACAGGGAGAGAAAGAGATGATGCATTTTGGTAGACTTTTTGTTCAGGGAGAAAGGTAAGACGGTTGAAATTTTTGCACGGCGAAAGGCGAAAAGGCTATAAACATTGAAATGAAAGGCCCCTGGCTTAATCATAATTACAGAGATGCCACTGGTGGTTCTGAAATTCCCATTTCTGCAACGATTTTGAAAATGATGCGCCTGTTATTAATATCGAAAATATTTTGACAGTTATGTAAATAACGATGATTATCATGACTTAAATACTAGGAAGAAAGGACAATAATGGAAATAATTTAAAAAAATGGACGTACACCAAACGGTGAAGCAACTGCCGCAGTTGGATTTATTTTATTCATGCAATATCTCATTCCAATGACTTCTTCTCTGGTCAACAGCACATGTAATTTAAATATCAAACAGGTTAAGATTGTAAATTTACACAAATAGCTCTCTTGAATTCCACATATTCACTTTGTATGAGGATAAAATAGACCATCTAACTTTTTATTTTTTGTCTTTTAGTCTGAAATAATCATTGTTAACATGTGATAACAAAACCCTTTAAATATTAAGACAAGTAACGCGTATATTTTTTTTTAATCCGTTGTCTTCTTAAATCATTATTAAAAAAACTTGGTGGAAAAGGTCATTAAAAAACCTCCATGGTGATACAAGTCAATAAAAATGGACTTTTGTAAAACATCATTTTTAAGTTTTAGAATACACAATTGTCCCATCTTAAAAACAGATTTTAAAAAAAAACCACCATAGTATTAAGTTTCAAGATGATTGTGAAACACTCTGCAAATATTTATGGTTTCTGAACTATAAATATCTGCAAATTTTCAAAAGAATTAAAAATTAACAATTTTGGTCATAGAACATGCAATTAATGTTAGATTTTAATTTTAAAAAAAACGAAGAAGAAAAATTTGTTGAAAATACAATCAGCGGTGTAGTTTAAAACATGTTTCTAAATAGGGTTTTCACATACAAAAACTGAAAAGACCGAGCGGATCCAAATTTCCTAGTATAATATTTAAATAAAAGCAATTATACCTATAAGAAATTTGTCGCCTTCGAAATTCAGTACTTTAAATTATTTTCTTGAACGTTGAGGTCTGTAGGGAGTTAGTAATCAATAAGATTAATGTTATTTAGAATATAAATCAGCGAGATCATTATCTAACTACATGCGTTGAATCTCGATTTCATTATTGTTTTCAAGTTCGCATGTATATAATAAAACTTTAGTGAGATGTACTTTGTTTCATCGTCTTTAACATATTTGTAGTGAAAATTATGCAAGCAATCTAGGCTAATAACCTGCTATCGACCACCAATAAGTTCCAACAAAGATATCACAAATTATATTGTGGTTCGTCTTAATGACATACTTTGTAACAACCCGTCATCCACATCGTCCCGACCCACGCATAAAAGTTGAACCGGCATCGTGGACACCATTGACGGTGGAACGCTTTTGTAGTAATATATATCATAAGTCACAGAGCTAGTACAAAATATACACTTGCAGAAACTTACGGCGAAAGAAACTTAAAAATACCATAATCCTATAAATAAAACAAACTGTAACTAACAGTATCTAGTTACAAAATGTCGCTAAATGCGGAAAATAAATAAACAGTTTGAATGTTTGGGAAAATGTCGAATAAACAATGTATAGTTAATAAGTAAAATGGGCATCTCCATCATACCGTTGCGTCTTTGAAATCATATTAGTCCTCACTACCAACCAATCAAAGTAAACAAAAAGGAGACAAGAATAAAGAGGATCTGACATACATCTGGTGAGTGATACGTACATCTAAGTTTATTGTACTAATAAACTAGTAAAACAACACTTATGTTCTAATACCATACCTTAACATGTGTTACATGCACCCAACAAGTCAACTAACATAGCATAATGCCATGGTGACATCGTATGCTAAGGTCCTACTAAAATTTAACGCATGCCTAATCATATGCTCACAATTAAGCCCAAAGTTCCAACTTGTCATCGTCGAAACGTATATGCACGATTGAGTCCAAAGTCCCAACCCGTTATCGCTGAAAACTTATACACACGATTGAGCATAAAGTTTCAGCTCATATGCCAAAAAGAACTACGATGCGATTGGGCCCAAAATCTCAACTTGTTATCGCCAAAAACGTACGTGAAGATTGAGGGCAAGTCCATTCTAGTTATGATAGAGTTAGGGGTATGTCATATGGGTAATTATGTAATTTGTTACATATATCTAACTCGATAACCAATCTTGTTCGAAATAAAAGGTGTTTTCTTTCTATTTTATACTTGGTATAACATGTTACATTAATTAATTTAGTTAAAATTATATTTAAAAGAAAATCCACAAATGGTATGTTTTGTGATAATAATTACATAGCGTTGTAACTGTAAGTAATCTATCACAATGAAAAAAATATACCATTTTAAATATTCCTAGTCAAATTGTATCGAGACTGGATATCAATATATCCACTGAGATTAGAATACGTAATGCTCTCCAAATACTGGATAGTATAGTACTCATGGTTGCTGGAGGCACCAAGGAGTTATGTACTAATAGTTATTGGACAACCATGGAATGACCCACTCGATAGTTTTCTATTGGTTAATATAACTAAGGTCAAATAGAAAATATCGATGTGACTAATTTACACAGTTCTCTCGACTTGAGAATGTTGTTGATCTTTAATATGAAAGCTCCGTTTTGATTATAGTTAAATTATGGCATGATTTCCATCGAGTGGCTATAGTTGAGTCGAGTGAAAGTATTAAAAGTGAAGCACTATTCAAGAGAGCATTCGTCTTCTCGGTTATATTGGGTTATTATCACGGTCAACTCAAGTTAACTCAAAGTCTCTAGCCAGAGCATTTCGGTTAATTATTCTTATTATTAGACCAAGGACTTTGTATTTGGACTATAGAGTTGAATGTTGATGATATTGGAATTTTGATCATTGCCATATTCTATAAGTTCAAAATGATATAGTTTTGATGAAGATGATTAATGTAAAATTAAAGTCACAACCGGGTACGCTTAATAAAGTAAAACTGAATTTTATCGAAACCAAGTAGGCGATAACTTTGGCCATAATGTCACACCACATGCTAGGTGATATGCAAACGTTAATTTTCGAATAGTTTGATATTAATCGCTAACCGAATTTACATATGACGAGTCAAACAACCGTAACGATGAATTCTTTTTGACCAAAAAATTTAATTAATTTATAATTATTCTAAATTAATTAATATTTATGAAATTTTAATTGTAAAAAGTGATTATAATTTGGCGAGTAAATATTATTAGATATATTTGTAATAATTATAAATATATCGATCGATATATGATATCAATAAGCGATTAAATTGGATTTAATTGTATAATATTTTATTTGGGCTTAAATGGGTTTAAGGCCCATTATAGGGCTTTATATTTTCGACAACAAACATAGGTATAGACGGTTCGAATTTGGTGAGAAAGGGTTTGATTTTGGATGGCTCGGATTAAGATTTAAGAAGAATTAGTATGAGATCTATGTTGGAGCTGGACCAGCCCGTAGCAGAAGTTATGGGTGAATTTCAAAATTTTTACTCTATTGAATCTTTATTAGGCCTATGAAGTCTAACTGAATTAGAACATTTCTAAATTTCGTTTAAATAAAATCATTTATTTTTTTAATTCAAATATATTAAGATATAAAATTAATTTTATTTGATTTAGTTTATACATAAATGTACCATATACATATATGTGTGAGTGTATGTATAACATAATAATCCGTGAAAGGTGTAATATGCCCACATGTAGATGTTGGGATTTACTTCACACCAGACATATTAGCTCATTTTGTATGTCGTGTATGTTGTCCAAATATGTGCATGTATATGTGTTACAAAATACACACACACGTGTATGTATAAATATATTATATATAATATATGAATATAAAACATTTATATATAGATAAATATATATATATAGAAAGAGGGAGAACAATTATTAAAAATATTTATAATTCAAAATTAACTTAGTTTTGCAAACATAATGATTTTAGTATTTTAATTTGTATATATTATGAATAGAATAGTGTTTACATCCATAAATAATTAACATAAAATAATCTATTGATGAAAATTTAAATTTTATAATTTCTGAAAATCAAGGATCATAAAATAGAGCTTAGAAAAAATTTGAAGATTTTTCAAAGTTGAAATATTATTTTTAAAAACAAATATAATGATTTCAGCAATAATTATTTAATATAAAATAATATATTATTAAAAATTCAAATTTTAAAATTTCAGAAATTCTAGGTTCATGAATGATCAAATTTTAAAATTTCAAAAATTCTAGGTTCATGAATGAAAGGTTAAAAAAATCTGAAGAAAATTTTCATTTAAATTATTATTTTTAATAAATCATAATCATTTTTTTGAAATAATATTAGTTATTAAAAATAATAAAATTTATTGAAAAAAATCCTCAATTTTTTCTATACATTTATGAAATGATATAATATTTTTTTAAATATAAAATTGAATTTTTAATGTAATAATTATTTTATATATAATAAACAATTTAAAATTGATTAAATGTTAATTTAAAAATATGAATATATGAATGATAATTAATTTTTGAATTTCTAAATTCATATTATATATGAATAAGTGTACCAAAATTTTAAATCATATATATATCTTATATATGCATATATGTTATTATGAGAGAGAAATATACACTAATATATATATATATATATATATATATATATATATGTTTGTGTGTGTATGTGTGTGTATATATTTATATAAATATGAATTTAGTAATAAATATATATAAAATAATTATTAATGAAAATTTTTGATTTTGCACAGTAAACAACCTTTGTCTATATATAAATCAAATAGTAGAATAAACAAATTATGCGCATAACCAAACTGATTTGTGACAACTGCATCTACTTATCAAATCTCACCTAATTTAACATATAGTATCAATATATTTAAACAGATATGAAATTGCTCATTACAGGATCATAGAATATACTGATTTGATAAGGAATATTTAAAATGATATATTTGTTCTGTTGTGATAGATTACTCACGGTTAAAACATTTTGTAACTACTATCACAAAATATACCATTTATGGATTTTCCTATTACGTATACTAATTAAGTTAATTAATTAATATAATTACATTATATCAAGTATATAATTGGAAGAAAATACCTTTTATTCCGAACAAGATTGGTCAACGAGTCCCCTAGGGCATACCCCTAACTCTATCAATCTCCCACTTGCACTTGGGGTCAATTATGGAATCTAATTTCAACTTCTCCAATCAGTTTTCTCAAAACCAATTAGGTCAGTCTCTTATGTTTTAATTATCTACTTTGTCGATTAACTCTTTCTAACACTGATAAAATGCCTTTATCACGTGGAATGATTCGAAGTATGTCTTTCGACTTCTAGTGAGCTTTAAGTTCTATCGTGGCCAATTTCATGACATTGTTATCTTATAACAATATTACAGGATTCTCAACATTCGGAATCACATTTGGCTCAATTATAAATTTATGCATTTATATCTATATACATTGGTTTATTTAGCACTATTCAAGTTAGTGTTCTCAACATTTCGTTGAATCGACCATTATCATTTTTAGTTTGAAACATTTTCAAATACCCTACAAGCCAATCCGGTGTCTATTTATACCTCTCCCTCAATCTTACTCGTGATTCAGATTATAAGCCCATGATGGTCGATCTCGTGCCGAAGCGGAATACCGAGCCCTCGCCTCTATCACAGCCGACCTTAGATATAATTCCGTTCCGTCACATTCCGTAAAGATTTTAACTTGAAATTTATCTTTGATATGTTATACTCAATATCACTTATAAACCTACAAAAAAATAGGCTTTTGGTTGCAAAAATTGGTGACGTTTGAACATAAATGCAACTAATAATATTTCATCTTATTATATAAATGCAACAAAAAATATTTCACTTCCCACCTTTATAAAAAAATTCCGCGTTTGTCCAAATAAACATAGCCCAAAAGATTGCCGCCTTGCTATTCCTCTGCTACTTAGGACGATTCAACTCTTTCCCCAAAATAAGCAACCCTAAATCAAAATAATAATTTTCCAATCTAAAATCTGTATTTTCTCAGAAAACAAAATTTTCTGTAAAACCGAATTAGAGAAAAAAAAAATAACAAGAAAGAAGGCTACGACTAATATTCGTCAGGAGCCAGATCTGGGAAAGAAAAACTCAAATCGGATTCTATTGTATTTCAGGTACCTGGCATTGGAAAGATCTGATCTTCTGGGGAAGCTCCAATCATAATTCGAAGCTCTTGTCAAAACGCACCATTATATAGGGATTGATTTTCAATGCGTTTTGGAAGTTTTATATGGATCTATCGGCGATTAGCGAAGAGTTGGACGAAATCGCGGTCAGATTAGTGATATTCTTCGAGCTTTGTCGTAAGATTTTTAAGTTTTTGGTTTTGTTTAATATGGTAAAGTTTCATAATGTGTCTGAGTTCTTTTTTTTTTCAATTTTTTTATAAACATCATTGTTGTTTTTTGCGTAATTAATTAGAAGAGATAACAAATTGAAGAAAATCAATATTTCTAATCATAGACATCATGAACTGGATATTATAGTGTATTGACATCTCTTTGCTTTAAAATTCTACGTAATATGATAAAAACGGGAGCCAAATATATATGTGGATAACTGAAAAAGATATTTATAAGTTTTTGTAAGTAGTAATTTTTTTTTACTTATGATGCACCTGAGACCGACTTTCAAAATTTAAGTTTTCATCTATTTATAAATTTAATTTGATGCCATGTCCGAGTTTGTATGTAATTGTTTGGATTTCAATTTGTTCATAAGAGCAACTTTTACAGCGTGTTTAGTACGTAGTGGCCCAAGTCAGTTTCAGAGTTTAAGCAGTACACCTGCACCGAACTAAAATTACCAAAACATTCAAATCTTCTAAGTAGAAACCTTTGATGATGATAATAAGTAAAATATATTAGATTGTAGTTATTGTACGCCGAGGTGGAGCCTTGGCGGAACGGTTAGGTCACATCGTAACTGTGTGGTGGGAAAGTCGTAGGCAATCTATAACGATTTTCCAACAACACAGAGACAACTTTTTCAATTTTGACTAGTTCCCGACGACATATCGACGCCTCGCAAAATATAGTCGAAAAATAAAGGTTGAAAGCAGCAGCATTTTCTAGTAGTTATAAACATTATGTAATTAAAGCAGTGATATTATTGTTTCAGTTTCATCTATAAACCATTTATGTGGTAGCAACTAGATGGTTGTGCCAATGCAGTTTTAATTTCATGCATAAATAATAATATATAATTTCATTTTACTATAATATGGTTACCTTTTATTCTTGTGTAGATTATATGATATAACTTCATTTCATCCTAGGTATAAAATACATAGTGATAATAATTTCAGCAAATAAGTGTTAGTTCAAATCGTTGTTTTCATTATAATTTTAGTTTCATCAAGCAAGTACTAATTTAAATTCTAGTTTAGAAATTAAAATCAAGTCTCAATAAGTGATAACAAGTATTAGTTTCAGCAAGCTAATTTGCAAGCATGCAAGTTTAAATGTATGTGCTAGTCAATACCTTTTCATCTCTGCTTCATGTAAAATTTCTGCCCCGCATTATAATTAAACAAGCAATGTCAATATAGTATCAATTACTAGGTTTTTGTTTAAAACCAAGCAAGTGGGTAATCAAGTATTTTACAAGTCAACAAGTTTGACATTAAACATGATAATATTATTAGTTCTCGTCATTTTATTTTCTATTTTATTATCATACATTGATTTGAATGATAAAATCCATCTTCTAATTTACCGTCTTCTAGTGGGGTGTTTGATTGTAAAGGTGTGATGGATTAAGTTGATGGGATTGAAAATAGAGCAGGTGCTTTTGAAAAGAAAAGCATATTATGTTGTGGAGAGGAGTGGGCATGTGTATGAGTGGTAGGATCCGATCCAAACTCTATTTAGGGATAGTTGATGCCTCACTCGCATAAGATTCTGTCTTGGATGTGGGGGAGTGTACAAGCTTGGTGGTGAGATCGTTGATTCGGGTTACGAGTCTAGATCATTCGTTGTACTCAAAGCGTGGTCCTTGGCGAATGTCCCTTCTGCTATGTAGCTCAGTGAGGAGGAGTGCACAATTACACACTATATCTACTGTAGTAGCTACTAGAGCATCTGGCTTTAGCTTCGGTTTGGTTAACCTCAAGGTAGCACTTACTATTCTTCAGTTCTGAACAACTTATCAACTAGTAATATGCTTGGTTTAGCTAGGAAGACGGATTTTTTTTTATTTAAAGCATTATGACATAGATTTATTATGATCAAGGAACTTGAGATGGTCCGATCTCTTATATCATGAGATACACTAGTTGGAAAATTATGGGTTTAAATAATCTAGACAAATACAACAAAATTATGTCTTATTTTAAGGATAATAATATTGAAAAAAACTTTTTTGCAAGATATCGAAATAAAGAGTCTAGATTATCGATTCTTTAGAAGCCTAGGGGTTTTATATCAATCAATGAACTTGCCTCTTGTTTAGGGGTAGCTCGGGGGATTAATGGTGGGTTGGAAACCTAATTGTATTTAGCTACTTCACACTGTCATTTACGTTCGCTTAATGCAAGGTATATAATACTCCACTTTCTTCTTCCATGTGCTATCTACCAAACGTGATATAAGCAAAACGAAAAATCCAAATTATGATGGAGTTGCGAGCACATGGTTTCATATAGGAGATAACAAAGATCTAACCCTCATGTGCAATGGTTGGTATATGCTTTTTGTAAAGTAAAGTGCATGTGCACAGAATTACTCTTTTATCGTGTTTATATTTTGCAAACGATCTGAATACCTTAATCAAATATAAATCCAACGTCATACACATAATCCAAGCTCATATCGTTTTTTTTCCAAGGACTAAGGTGAGATTATTGCAACAATATAAAGCAAGGTTTATATTAACATTGACTATTTGCTTTATGCTATTGAATCTGGTCAAGAAATGAGCTTCGAATGTATCTAGTCTTCTCTGACCAAGAAAGCGATAACAATATTCTTGTATAAAGAATCCATAATCCAAGTTGTAGGTATGTCCAACTTTTGGACCAGCTAATGTTTTGGAGTAGCCAAGTTGTAGGTATGTTTGATATTAGATTTGAAGTCCTACGAATTAACATAATTGTTTGACTATATGTTGTGCTTTCACTTATGCAGGCATTGGATTTCCAAAGAGAGCAAAGTTGAACTTTTATGGTGCTAGCTTTCACTTGTGCATGCGGTAAAGAATTATGGGTAATCAAGCGTTTTGTTAGCACCAGTTTGGTATAACATTTTATTAGTACTATGTGTGTAAATTTGTATACGAATGGTTATTGTATGTGAGTTTGGTCATTTTATCAAAAAACTATTATATTAGAATGGTTATGGATATCTTATTTGATTATATGATTAATATGTTTTTTTAATCGTTTGAATATGATGATTATGTGAGTGATTGTTGATTGATATTAAAAAAGACCATGAACAGGAAATAATAGCATGAAAAAATGGTGCAAAATGATCAGCAACTTTTAGTAGCGTTTCAAAAACACTACTGAAATACATATAGTGGAGTTGAGTAAACGCAACCGTAAAATATGGGTAAAGTTGGAAACTCTATTGGTAGCACCAAAAAACCTTTTGGTGGCGTTTTTAAAACGTTACAAAAAGATTTTTGGTGGCGTTTAAGAAATGCTACAATAAAAGGATTTATAGTGGAGTTGAAATAAATGCAACTAAAAACCATGGATTTTTAGTTGCGGGCTTTATCACGGTGTTTATCAAAATGCTATCATAAGTTTTGGTAGCTTTTTTGTGCGCCACCAAAAATAAAATTTCTTGTAGTGAAACGTTTGTGTCCAAACTTTCCATCATAACGAGTTTGTTGTTTCTATAAACAATTTTCTAGTATTTCATAACTAAGTGAGAATGCCTCAAACAACCATTTAGCGATATAAATTTGGATTTTATATTTTCTCCATGTATCAAATACATAAACAAAACACAATATCATACGCAAAATAACCTATATGATAATTCCTATTGCTAATGCACAAGGAATCCAACTTACATGTTCCCCTTTTAATAGGGTGTTCTTGTATATCGTTTTGGGACAATCCCTATATATTTTATACTCACCATAAAAGACATCATTTACAATCCAAAATTGAGTATTAAAACAACTAAAGTTGATTTTAATACAAGCATATTGTTAAAATCAACAACTTGTTGTTTACTTACAGTTTAGAAATATCAATGTACCTTTTAACGTTCTTTCTTATGAACACACGCTTCCTCTGCACTTTGATTCAAAATCAAACCATTTGATATTTCTATCAAAATACTTATTCAATCTTGATGCTTATAAAATGATACATTCGTATCATTTATTGGATCATATCCAAAGACTCACAAACCCAATATTGCTTCCACTGACTTCAAGGTATTTTTGGTTAATATGTGCAAACGACTTACTCTAAATCTTTATTTAGAACTATATATTTCAATGCATAAGTACCAAACATTAAATCTTATTGAGCGATAATTTTGTGAGTAAATCCAAATTAACTTGAGCATGTTGAATATCGAATCTGTTATGCTAATTTCAACAATGAAAATTTGTGAAATTATTCTTATTAACATTTCTTATTTAATTCCAACCACATTAGCCTTTCCAACAAAGACACAATCTCGGCCGATGGATCACATCTCTTTGGTTACGACCACTAAAATCATATTTTGATAGCGTACTTGGAATTCTTTCAGATATGCGCATCATACCATATATAGTCAACAATCTTAATGGTTTAATCGAACAACCGGAGGAAATAATTTTTTTCACATTAATAAGCAACTCATAGTTTCTCTTCGATGTACAAGAATGCTTATTAGACATTCTGATGCTATGTGTCATTTAAGCTAGTTAATTTCACCTCATCTCATATAATTAGTTCTATCTATGGATCGGATCCAATTCCATTTAACTACCAAAAATTTCTCAAAGAATTCCTTCACAATGAAGTTGATATATATTGAAACAACAATTGTTTCTTAATACAAGAAGAGTAAGGATTCATAAACGCTTTATGAACCTTTTTATTTATAAAACTGATTTCAGTTTACAAAAATTATGTTCAAAACATAAATATGTCATTTGATGATAGAACTTTCCAAAAAACTTTTTGGAGATTCATACAAGATCTCTCATGAACAATTATTACGTGCAATTTTTCGATTCGCACAACTTGCCAACTCCTTGGCATAGGATATGTTGGAATTTCTTACAAACCTTTATCTTGTATGATTTTGTAAACTGTTATTTAGATGAAATTATATTAACCTTATGTATTAATATTAAGCACATGACCTTAAAGAAAGAAACTAACCCAAGTTCACTCACATTAATCGTAAAGTGTCCAACAATGTCTGATTACTCCTTATCGATGCATCATTATGTATCACATGGAGGAGTGATTTTAAGATTAAATCTATATTCATTTTTAGTTACATTTGGAACTCTGCCCAATATACCCACTTATTCGATCAAATCAAATCATTTTATTCTATTGCATGTTATTTCATTTACTTTTTTTTATATTCTATGATTTTATCACAAACTTACTACATGTATATCTAATACACATGTTCATGTTAGTAATGAATCATCGATGAATATAACAAGGTATATAGAACCCATTTGGTATTAATAGACTTGTGATTGCATACATCAATATGTATTAATTCAAAGGGTTCACCAACTCTTATGATGCTCCCACTGAATGGGTGCATAGCCATTAATTGTTTGAGATATAATTAACCTGCGCCATATGATTCATAATCATATAGTATATATCTCAAAAATATGACTTAGAAAATAATTCCAAAACAATTGTAATAATATCAGATACATATGTATTTTTGTTGCATCACTTTTACTATGAAAAAAAATTCCATAATATAGTTCTATTTCATAATGAATATTCATAATACTCATATTGAAATATAGTCATATCTATTTTTCAGCCAATACCAGAAATAAACATTATTTCACAAATAATGTTCGGTATGTTTTACAAATACAATTTTCGTAATTTGATGCAATCACTTGGTGCTATATGGCATGCTTCTACTATTTCCCTCATTACCATAATAGCGTACTAAATTTAGAGGTCCACCATTCACTTAATATTGTTAATATTGTTTACTTATTTCATATGCTGCAAGTAGTTTACATAGGAGAGTTCTTTGATCAAATATCTTGAACTCAAAGAAATAAATGTTATAGAAAACATTTTTCTATATGAAAATACATTTTAGAATAAAAATCATATTTCATATTCCAATATTAAGTATCAGTTATTATTACAATTCTTGTTTCCAATGTTTCTCTATAAAGCAGAAGCGACTATTCATTTTCTTCATTCCAACTTTATTACATCTATTATTATACATATGTTTTTCTTTCAAATGGTCAAACTATTCAAAAGAAAACCTTATTACAATATCATAACAAACCTTTTACAAAAGCACAATCGATTATTCTTAACATTTAAGATATCAAATATGTTGCACTTTATGTAAACTGATCAAGATGACATTTCAACGATCGAGTTCTAAGATATATCTCATAGTTTATGGTCTTGTGTTACATTAACACAATAAGATCCTTTTGAAACCATTCAAGTTGAATCATGATCTTAAAATACTGTTTATTGGCTTACTTCCAATGAACTAATTTCATCGAAATATTGTACCCCACAAACTATGACTGTTCACCATATAACATTTATATGTGAAAGTACATGAATCATATATCCATAGTCTTGAATTTCATTTAGAGCTCAAAAACTCATAAAATGCAGTACACGGTCTAAACCAAATAAACATATAGGTAACCAACTTACGAATGTATCAAGTAGTTGAAATTGGGTACTTGCATGGGTATAGAAACATTATATAACATGCAATTAGAATTATTAGTAAGTATATATTATATTTCTAATTTTCAACTTTCAATTGTGTTTGTTTATATATGTTAATTGACAAACATTTTATCAATCATATTAAATGCATAAATTTATCGTTATAGATAATTATAATATTATATAGCATATGTCCTTACAATATTAGAAATGTTAAATGTTACCATTTCATTTTACTAACAAGGCTCTCGCTAGTCTTTTATATTTCTCCAAACCTTAAGTCATACAACTTCACTAGTGGGTGTTAGGACTCGTTTGTTTTGGTATTCTGACCTTGAGTTTGCTCAATAAATCATAGCCCCACAAATGATGGATAACTCCTTATCGATTGTATCATATACAACTCCTAACCCATTTTTCCTTGTTCTAATCTCATTTAGACCTTGAGTTTTCTCAACAAATCGAAAGAGATTATTTACCCATACCTACTATATCGTGATGGCCTAAGTATAGTATATGTGTCTTGAGTTTGCTCAACAAATACATATAGTTATCTTACCTCATCTGTTCAGTATACTAATAATATTACGCATAATCTTCAATGTATATTGAGTGGTATCGACTTATAGAACAATATATTTCTTTTGAAACACCTCAACGATTCAAGCGTCAGATACATCAAAAATCACGGTATATGTACATTTACATATGTATTTATTTCTCAAGTCTATTTGGGTTTCTTTAATGTTCCACATTTAGTTTATACACATATCCTATAAGTTTTATTGTTATATAACTTTTATATTTCATATTACTTATATGATAGTATTACATATAATATATCATTAATTAAATCTTATCTAATTAATTTTAATCAATTAACTCTTTAATTAATTTTAAATTAGTATTCCAATATAACTTTTATATTGGCCATATCTACTATAACATTTATAGTGTGTACTATAACATTTACAGTATAACACACATATTATATGTATGTGTATTTTATTTAATTAATTAGCCTTTAATTAATTTATTCAATTAAACAATATTTATTAAAATTAATTAATTTCAACATTTATCTTGTACACATACATGTATCATTTGTGTTATCTTAAACATTTTAAAATAACATAACATATATCAACATTTGTAATACACGCATATATGCATTAATTAATTAACATATTTAATTAATTTATTTTATTAATCTTATTAATAAATTTGAAATTTGAAATTATTATATAAATATTTTCAAACACTTTGAAAATATCATTATCCTTTCAAACATTTTGAAAACATATGTAATATTATAATTTTTATAATAAACATGTTTTATTTTTGAATTTAGCTATTAAATTAAAAAAATTAACATTAATTTTCAAAATGATTTTGAAAATTAGCCCAAGGCTCAAATTAAGTTGGGTCTTTTCTATTAGGAGCAACCTTTGGGCTCACTTCACCTTTCGGACCAGGGTTTAACCAGGTAGGACATGGTACTTGATTACCCAATTCCAATCCTAGACATTACCTTTCTAAACACCGTACTAAGTGGGCCGGCTTAAGTAGTTAGCTCTAATATGACTAATTTATACACATAGGCTATTGTGCTCTGATACCATTGTTGGAACTGGACCAGCCCATAGTAGAAGTTATGGGTGAATTTCAATTTTTTTACCCTATTGGATCTTTATTGGGCCCATGAAGTCTAACTGAATTAGAACATTTCTAAATTTCATTTAAATAAAATCATTTACGTCATTTAAATTCAAATATATTAAGATATGAAATTAATTTTATTTGATTTAGTTTACACATAATTCAAAAATTGAATTTTTAAATTCATATTACATATAGTTAAATCATATATATGAATATATGTATGATAATTTAAAAATAAGTACATATGTATGATAATTAATAAATGTTAATTTTAAAATATGAATATATGTATGATAATTAATTTTTGAATTTTTAAATTCGTATTATATATAAATAACTGTACTATAATTTTTAAATCTTATATATATCTTATATATGCATATATGCTATTATGAGAAAGAAATATACACTAATATATATACATACCCACACACACACACACACACACACATATGAATTAATTAATAAATATATATAAAACAATTGTTAATGTCAAAAATTGATTTTGTACAGTAAACAACATTTGTCTATACATAAATCAAATAGTATATTAAACAAATTATGTACGTAACTGAATTAATTTGTAACAACTACATCTACTTACCAAATCTCACCTAACTAAACATATAGTAGCTATACATTTAAGCAGATATGAAATTGCTCATTATAGGATCATAGAATATAATTTAATTACTGTAATATGTTAAAATTACCAATTTAATGATGCCTTTGAATCCACGTTGAAGCAATGATTTCCATCCGTTTACTGTTCATGTTTCGTCAGATTGCAAGTCCGAAATCGCCGACCTCTAACTATCGAATAGTATTATTTTAATTTCAAATCTATTTGAGAATTTTGGAGTGGAGTGAGAGCTATGTTTTAACCAGCAACGTAGAAGGTAATGGCAGCCAAAAAGGTTGGTTGTTATTTTTAGAGATACATACATACATACATCTACATATACATATACATACATACATATAGACACACACACACACACACACACACACACACACATATAGGGTTGTGTTAGAGAGAAACGAGGAAAACCTTTTTACTCATTCTCACTTGATCTCAACCCATTATCTTCAAGCCAATTCTCTATGTTATAGTCACCCTTTGACCTTCCCAAAACCAAAATTTTGCAGCCCTAATAATGGACCTTAAACCCATCTAAATCCAAGCCAAAATACTATGCAATTAAATCTAATATAATCACTTATTGATATTGTATATCGATCGATATATTTATAACTGTTATAAATATATATAACATTATTTATTTCTCAAATCATATTCAAATTTTATAATTAATATTTCATAAATATTAACTAATTTATAATAATTATAAACTAATTAAATCTTTTGGTCTTAAGGGAATTCATCATTTCGGCTGTATAACTCTTGGGTGTAAATTTGGTCAGCGATTAATATCGAACTATTCTAATGCTAACATTCACATGTTACTTAACAGGTGGTGTGACATTATTGCCAAATTTATCGCTTGCTCATTTTCGGTAAAATCCAATTTTAGTTTAATAAGCATTACCTGGTTGTGACATTTGTTTACACCAATCCTCTTCGTCAAAACTATATCACTTTAGACTTATGAAATTTGGCAATGGTCAAAATGCCAACCTCAACCACATTCAACTTTATAGTCTAAATACAAAGTCCTTGGTTCAATAATAACAATTATTCTTAATTGAAATGTTCTAGCCAGAGACTTAGATTTTGAGTTGACTTGAGTTGATTGTGTACTAACCGCATATAACTGAGAAGATGAATCCTTTCTTGAATAGCGTTTCACTTCCAATACTTCCACTCGGCCCAACTATAGTCACTCGATGGATGTCACGCCATGATTTGGCTATAATGAAGGCGGAGCTTTCATATTGAAGATCCACAGCATTCTCAAGTCGCGAGAACTATGTAAATCCGTCACATCGATATTTTCTATTTGACCTTAGTTATATTAACTACAGAAAACTATCGAGTGAGTCGTTCCACGGTTATCATAGCTATTAGTACGTAACCCCTAGGTGCCCCTAACAATCATAAGTAATACACTGCCCAACATTTGGAGAGTGTTATGTACTCCAGTCTTAATGGACACATCGATATCCAGTCTCGATGCATGTTAACTAGGAACATTTAAAATGATATATTTGTTTTGTTGTGATAAATTACTCGCGGTTACAACACTTTGTAGCTACTATCACAAAATAAACCATTTATGGATTTTTCTATTAAATATATTTTAATTAAGTTAATTAATTAATATAATCACATTATATCAAGTATATAATAGGAAGAAAAATATCTTTTATTTCAAACAAGATTGGTCAACGAGTTAGATATATGTAACAAATTACATAATTGCCCCTAGGGCATAATCCTAACTCTATCAATCCACACTTCTCTCATTTCTATCCATTATATAAGCAACTCTAACCTAGTTAGATTTAGATCTTTTGTATCCTCCTTTGCACTTTTTGGCCGAAATCCCTATTGGTCTCCCTCCATCTCATCAAGTTCATATCAAATTAATTCGATCGCTATTCGGTAGCTGGTAGTCAACGTTTCAATGAGTAACTATTTGTTGAATCAGAAATAGTTTTAAAGGGTAAAAATCAGCCTTTCAAGGTGTACTTTAAGGAATTGAAATTAAGGTATGTTTCTAATGAAAATACAGTTATTAATTCTTAATTATAATATTTTATTATATATGTATATCTTATATATATATATTTCTTGTTAGATGATGATTATGACATGCAAATAATATTGTCAAAAAAATTATTTGGTTGTATGCATGTACATATTTATTTAACATTAATTTTTTTATCAAATATACATCAATCAGTATAGCTCTGAATAAAAATATAATTTTTTATATTTTATTAAATTAATATATACTATTTGATTACATATATATAGTTTATAATTAATTACAGCCTCAAATTCTAATAAAAATAGTCATATAATTTTATATGAAAATAAATAAAGTTACGATAATTTTCAGCAGTGGAAAAATATTTTTTATTAATATTTAATATTATTTAAATTAATTTATCACATAAATAAATTATATTAATTAAATATATTGCAAAAATTATATTTTATATCCCATAAAATATTGATAATATCAAAGAATCTTTCAGCAAAAAAAATTTAAAAATAAAACTTTTTTATTTAAATTAATTATTTAATTTCAACCGAAAAAAGAAAAATCATTTTAAAATTATTTTAAACCGAAAAAAATTATTTTAAACTAAGGATTTTTTTTTGAAATTTAAAATTTTATATAAAGTTTTAAAATTGATTTTTAATTAATATTTTAATAATTTTAGATATTTAATTAAATGTATTTTAAAATTAATAAAAAATAATAAATTATTTTCTAAGCTGTAGTATGCAAGACCAAGACCTTTTATTTTGTTTAAATATTTTAAGTATTTATTAATTTATGTATACATATATATGTTATACATATATTTATGTCTATGTATATTTATATGAATTTTTTTACTATATATTTATTTATCTACATATGTATTACTCACGATTTAAAAATATATATATTTATAAATAATTCATTTATATTTAAATAAATATAATATAGTAATATGTATGTGATTTTAATATTTTATTCATATGATTATGTATATAAATATATTTATATACTTATATAAAATTGTTTAAACAAAACTTAATGCATATATAGATATATATTTATATATTTATTCATTTATAATACTTATATAAATAATATTATATATATACATACATATGTTTGGACAGTATAGACTTACGTATTAGATGAGCTAACGTGTCTGTTGCGACGTAAATCCTAACATCTATACACGGATGTGTTATACCTTACACGGATGGATATGTCACACACGCAAATAGATATGTGTATATGATACATATATATAAATATATCATAACATAATTAAATAAACAATATAATTTATGGATATAAATAAAATAAAAGATTTTGTTTAAATAAAATTTAGAAATGTTCTAAATGAATTAGAACTCATAGACCCGATAAAGACCAATATGGATATTTGAAATTCAATCATAACTTCTATCGCGAGCTGATCTAGTTCCAATTGCACTATTAGAGCCCAAAAATCTATACGGTCAAAATTATCCATGTTAGAATTAACTATTGAGCTCACAACGTAAAGGTTGTCCCTAATAGAAAAGGCTCAAGTTTGAATTGGGCCTTAGGCTAATTTTTAAAATGTTTGAAAATTAAAAAACATGCATTTAAATTTAAAAGTTAAATTTAAAGTATGATATAGATATATTATAAAAGTTATAATATAATAATTTTTTTCAAAATGTTTGAAAGTATATATTAATTTCAAAATTTTAAATTTATAAGATTTATAAAATAAATAAATTAATTAAATAAATTAATAAAAATATATACATGTATTATGTATGTTTGATATATGTGATGATATTTTACAATTTCTGAGAATCATAAGTATATGTGTATGTAGGCCTGTCAATGGTATGGGTTTTGGCCCGAGCCTGGCCCGAACTCGCCCTTTTTATGTAGGTACGAGTTTTGCCTTTTACTACCCAAGCCTGACTCCGGCCCGACCCGGGTCGGGTAAGGTTTTATCAAAACCCGGTCCGGTTAGGGCCCTATCCGACTATTAGTTTTTCATCGTATCAAAACATAAGCGTGTATTTTATTTATTTACCATTTTTTTTACATGTAGATGTTTTTTCATACTTTTGTTATGAGCTTGACTACATCACCGTTCAATTTATATGTTAACATTGTTTGCATGCAAATTTTAACAAAGTTGTAGTTTTAAAATATGGTTTTGACGAAAATATTCGGAGTTAGGTATTCGTTTATTATCCAACGGGATTAAAAAGCCCGACGAGCCGGGCTTGGATATTGGGATGAAATAACCTACGGGTTCGGGCCGAGCTCGGGTTTTAATTATTGTAATTGGACTCGGGTCCAGGTTTTATAATACCCGGACCGAACCCGACCCATTGACTGGCCTAATTGTATGTATATAATATGATTTTTCAAAATTAATATAATTTAATTAAAATTGTTTAATCAAATAAATTAATTAAAGGTTAATTAATTAAATAAATAAATTATAGGTAGTTGATTAAATTAATTAATTAAAGGTTAATTAATTAAGTAAAAATACCCATATGAGATATATGTGTTATACTATAAAGGTTATAGTATATAATAAATATTTGATATAAATGATATATTGAAATAATATAAAATTCATTAAAATGTTAATTAATTAAATAATATTTAATTAATATATTATTATACATAAGGCTGTTATATAAGTAATATAAAATATAAAAGTTAAATAGTAATAAAACTTATATAATATGAATGTATGAATTAAAGGTGGAACATTAAAAAATCCTAAATAAACTTAAGGAATAACTACATACGTATATGTACGTATACCATGATTTCAGATGTGTCCGATACTTTAATCATGTGGTTATTTTATAAGAAATACATTATTTCATAAGTTGATATTTCTCTATATAATATAGTAAAGATTATGAATCTTTAATATAAAGTTGCCCTCTATCATGTATATATTAATAAATTACTAGCATTCTCTTTAGTTTTTGAGCTTTCCTCAAGCTAGGGATGTTATGTGTAGTACCAGTATATTGAATAGATGAGGTATAACACACATATTTTTTGAGCTTTCCTTAAGGTATGTGCATTATACTTAGGCCGCCATGAACTAATAGGACTGAGTGAATAGTCGCACTTTACTTGTTGAGCTTCCCTTAAGGTAAAGGTGGGACTAGGACAAGGTACCATAGGTTAGAAGATATATGTGATACAACCGATAAGGAATTATCCATCGTATGCACAACTATGATTTGTTGAGTTTTCCTCAAGGTCAAAATCGAAGACATATAAATTCTAACACTCACTAGTGAAGTCGAAAGACTTTTATGTTTCGACTTAGGGTTTGGATAAACATAAAGACTAGTAGGAGCCTTATTAGAAAAATGAAATAATAACATTTGACCTTTCTAATATTGTAAGAGCATATTCCATATAATGTTATAATAATCTACTTGATAAATTTATGCTTTTAATATAATTGATAAAATGTTTATCATTTAAGATATATAATTAAACTAAATTAAAAACTGACAAATAGAAATATAATATATACCTACCAATAAATTCTTGCATGTTAATGTTTTCTATACCCATGCAAGTGCTTAATTTTACAATTACTTAATATGTTCGCAATTTGGCCGCTTATGTGTTTTTTTGGTCAAGACCGTGTAGTCCATTCTACGAGTTTCGAACTCAAAAGCAATACAAAATTGTGGATATTTAATCCATATACTATCTGAGGTTATATGGTGAATGGACACATTTCATAATGTACGATACTTCGATGAAATTAATTCACTAAAGAAAATAAATAAACTGTACTATGAGATCGATTATTCGATTTGGTTGATTATAATAAAGGTCATATTTAAATGTAACACTAGGCCAAAACTGCAAGATAGATCTAGGAACTTGATCGCTGAAATGTCAGTTTGTTCGGTTTATGCAAAGTGCAACATATTTGATGTCCTTAAATATTAAGGATAATCGAATGTGCTTTTGTAAAGAGTTTGTTATGATATTATAGTAAGGTTTTTTTTGAATTTTTCGACAACTTAGAAAAAAACAAATGTGCATGAGTAGATGTGATTTAAGATACAGTTGGGATGAAGAGAGTGAATGGTCACTTCCATTGCATTAAAAAACATTGAAAACGAAAATTATAATAATAATGATTGATACTTAATCTTGGAATAAGAAATATGATTTCTATTCTAAAATGTAATTTCATATAGAAAATTGTTTTCTATAAGATTTATTTCTTTAAGTTTAAGATATTTGATCTCTACGTCGTAAACTAGTTGTAGTATATGAAATAATAATCTATATTAAGTGAATGATGGACCTTCGAATTTAGTACGCTGTTATAATAATGGCGAAAATAGTGGGAGCATGCCGTATAATACTTATTGATTGCATTAAATTATGAAATTGTTTTTGTGAAACACGTCGAACATTATTTATGAAATAATGACTATCTTTTGATGTCGGCTGAAATATAGACATAGTTATATTTCAATGTGAATATTATAAATATTTGTTATGAAATAAATCCATAACGTGGTTTTTGTTTTCACAACAAAAGTGAAGTATTGAAAATACTAAAGTATCCAAAATTATTTACAATTATTATGGAATTATAGATTAAGCCATAGTTTAAGAAATAATTTTTATTATATGATTATGAATCATATAATACTAGTTGATTATATCTCAAACAGTTAAAGGCTATGCATCCATTTAATAAGAGCGTCATAAGAGTTGATGAACTTTTGGGATTGATACAGATAAATGTATGCAATCTTAAGTCCATTGGTACTAAAACGGTTCCATCTACTTCGTCATATTCATCGATAAGTCACCACGGACATGAACATATATATTTGGTACGCATGTATATGTCTATGATAAGCTTATAGAATATAAAATGGAAGCAAATAAAATAACATGTAACAAAAATGATTCGATTTGATCGAACGAGTGAGTATATTGAAAAGAGTTCCATGTGTACCTAATATGAATAAAGATTCAACCTCAAAAGTCAATACTCCCTATGATACATAATGATGTATCGATAAGGAGTAATCAAACTCTATTAGACAAAGTATGATTAATTGTAAGTGAAGTTAAGTTAACTTCTTTCTCCAAGGTTATGTGCTTAAGAGTAGTACACAAGGTTAAAATTAATATCATCCAAAAAATTGTTTATAAAACCATACGAGATAAGGGTTTATAAGAAATCCATGCATATCCTTAGCCAAGGAGTTGGAAGGTTATATGAGTCGAAAGATTGCACGTAATAATTATACATAAGGGATTTATATGAATCGTCCCAAGAGAATTTTAGGAATGATAGTCACTATATTACTAATTTATGTTGTAAACATAAATATATTATGAACTAATGCTAAATTAGTATATAAAGCAATTCATAAAATGATTATGAATGCACGTTCCATTGCATTGTTAAATAACTATTTGTTTCAAGAAATACCAACTTCGTAGCAAAAGAATTTCTCTATGAAATTATTGATATAAAATGGATTTAGATATGATCCAAACATAAAACATATTGCAAGGGATGAAATAAAATTGACTAAACCTAAATGAACACAACACACTAGAATGTCTAATAAGTATTCTTGTACATTAAAGAAACTGTGAGTTACTTGTCAATGTCAAGAATAAATAATCCTCAGCTGTATCCGGATGGATATTATCCATTGGCTGCAAATGTGTCTTTAAGAGAAAAACAAATGCAGTTGGAATATAGTGAGCGCATTGATAAAGAATAATATAGTGAATTTCAATTATTGAAATCAACGTAATTGATTCACCATTCGATATGCTCAAGTTGGTTTAGATTTTACTCACAAAGTTATCGCCTAGTATGACTTTATGTTTTGATATACATGTTTTGAAGCGGAAAGTTCTGAATATGAATTTCGACTACATTATTGGCACATAACAACCAAAGTGTCTCAAAGTCAGTGGGAACAATATTGAGTTTATGGGTTTCCTGGATGCGGTCTAAATATAGATATGAAAGTATCGTTCGAAAAGCATTAAAATTGAACAAGTATTTTGATAGAAGTGTCAAATAGTTTGATGATAAGCAAAAACCAGAGGAAGCGTGTGTTCATAAGAAAGACCTTTAAAAGTTCATTGATGTTTCTAAATTATAAATAAACAACACAACACTAGTTATTAATGATGTACTTGTCTTAAAATCAGTTTAATTTATTTTAATACTCAATGTTGGATTTGTAAATGGTGTCTTTTATAGTTAGTATAAATATGTAGGAATGTCCCAAAATGATATGCAACGACACCTTATTAGAATGTTTAATGTGGAACATGTACGATTGATTCCTTATGCATTGGCAATTTCTATTATCATACATGTTATATTGTCTACGACATCGTGATTTTTTTTATGTATTTGATACATAAAACGAATATCAAATGCAAATTGATATCACTAAATGATAGTTTGGAGTGTTCTCATGTATTTATGAAATACTAGAAAATTGTTTATTAACAACAAACTCCTTATGAAGGAGTGTTTGAACTCAAACTTTCATAAGTGATATTAAGTATAATAAGTCAGCAATAAATTCCAATTACGAATCTTTAAGTTGGAAATGTTTCGAATGAAAGACTGATGTATATAAAATATAAACACACAAATCTATAACTAAGCCGAGGTAAATTCCAAATGTTGAGAATTCCATAGCATTGTTATATGATAACAATGTCGCAATATAGTTCGTAACAAAATAAAAGCTCACTGGAAGTCGAGAGACATACTTTGAATTATACCACATGATAAAGTTAGTTTATCGACATCGAAGAGAGTTGATTGACGGAGTAGATAATTAAAACATAATAGCATGCTCGTTCACCGAGGGACCGACCCGACTAGTTTTGAGGAAACCGATTAGGGAAGTTGGAATAGGATTCCATAATTGGTCCCAAGTGTAAGTGGAAGATTGATAGAGTTAGAAGTATACCTTAGGGGAAATTATGTAATTTGTTACATATATCTAACCAATTTTATGAAATGAAAAGTGTTTTCTTTCTATTATATACTTGATATAATGTGTTATATTGATTATTTAATTATATTAAAAGTACATTTAATAGAAAACCAATAAATGATGTGTTTTGTGATAATATTACAAAGCGTTATTACCATGAGTAATTTATCACAACCAAATTAAATATACCATTTTAAATATTCCAAGTCAAGATGTACCATGGTTGGATATCGATACATCAGTTAAGACCAGAGTATGCAATGCTCTCCAAATATATTACTCATGGCTGTTGGGAGCACCAAGGGGTTACATACTGATAGTTATTGGATAACTACGGAATGAATAACTCAATAGTTTTATGTTATTTAATATAATTAAGGTCAAAGAGAAAATATCGATGTAATTGATTTACATAGTTCTCTCGGTTTGAGAATGTTGTCGATCTTCAATATGAAAGTTCTGCTTTGATTATAGTCAAATCATGGTGTGATGTCTATTAATTGACCATTTTTGGGTCGAGTGGAAGTCTCGAAAGTGAAGCATTATTTAAGATAGGATTCGTCTTCTTAATATATGAGGTTAGTATCATAGTCAACTCAAAGTCAAAGTCTCTGGCCAGAGCATTTCAGTTAATAGTAATTGTTATTAATGTGCCAAGGACTTTGTATCTGGACTATAGAGTTGAATGTGGACAATATCGGAATTTTGATCATTACCAAATTCCGTAAGTTCAAAGTGATATAGTTTTGATGAAGAGAATTAGTGTAAAATAAAAATCACAATCAGATAATGTCAATAAAGTAAAATAGGATTTTACCGAAACCAAGTAAGCAATAAATTTAGCCAAAATGTCACACCACCTGCCAAGTAATATGTCAACGTTAATATTCGAATAGTTCGATATTAATTGCTAACTGAATTTACACCCAACGAGTCAGACAACTGGAACGATGAATTCTCCTTTGACCAAACGATTTAATTAATTTATAACTGTTACAAATTAAATAATATTTATGAAATATTAATTATAAAATTTTATTATGATCTGATTAGTACATATTATTAGATGTATTTATAGTAGTTATAATATATATTGATCGATATACGATACCAATAAGCAATTAAATTGGATTTGATTGTATAATATTTTATTTAGGATTAAATAGGTTTAAGGCCCATCACAGGGCTCGATATTTTTGATAGCAAACATAGGTATAGGTAGCTCAAATCTGGTTAGAAAGGGCTTGATTTTGAATGGCTTGAATTAAAGGACAATTAGTATGAGATGAAATCCACACTTCTCTCCTTTCTAACCACTATATAAGCTACTCCAACCTAATTAGATTTTGGTGCCTCCTCCTCCGTGGTTGCTGGCCAAAATCTCTATTGATTTCTCTAGCTCACATAAAGTTCAAATCAAGTTAATTCAATCGTTATCATATAGCTGGTAGTCAACAGTTCAAAAACTAGTTACCTGCTGAATCAGAAATGGTTACAAGTGTTAAAAATCATCTTTTCAAGGTGTACTTCGATGCATAGGGACTAATGTATGTTTCTATTCAAAATATAGTTATTAGTTCTCAATTATAATCTTTTATTATATATGTATATGTTATATATATTGTTAGTTATGTGACGATTTTGATATGTAATTATTGTTGTCACAAAGCTGTTTGGTTGTATGCATGTATGTGTATGTGTGTATTTAAAATTAAGAATTCTTTTATCAAATATACATCAGGCCGATATAGTCTGAATCAAAAAATGATTTTTATATTTTATTAAATTAATATATATTGTTTAATTACATATGTATTATTTATTTACATATATATAGTTTATAATTAATTACAACGTCATTTTTTAATTAGAAATAATCATATAATTTTATATGTAAAGAATTAAAGCTATGATAAATTTTGATAGGGGGAAATATTTTTCATTAATATTTAATATTATTTAAATCAATTAATTAGAAAAGTAAATTATATTAATTCAAATATATTATGAAAATTATAATTTATATTTTATAAAATAATATCAACAATAAAGAAGCTCCCGAAAAAATAAAAAATAGCATTTTTTATTTTTAAATTAATTATTTAATTTCGATTGGAAAATGAAAAATCATTTTAAAATTATTTTAAGCCGAAAAAGTTATGGAAAAAAATTTAAAGCATAAAATATCATTTTAGACTTTCAAGAAATTTTAAATTTGAAATAAAGTTTCAATATTAAATTTAAATTATAGTTTTATAAATTTTTGAATAGGTTACTAATTAGATGTAACTTAAAAATATAAAATAATAATAAAATATTTTATGAGTTGCAATGTGCAAGATATTGACTTTTATATTTTTAAATTTTTTAAGTATTTTGTTAACTTATATATGCATATATTTGTGCGTGTGTATATGTATTTAAAATAATACACACACATGCACATGTATGTATTACTCACGGTTTAAAAAAATTAATTTGATGTTTATAACGTGTTTAAATAAATCTATTATATTAATATATATATATATATATGTAATATTAGTATTTTATTCATATGATTACACACACACACACACACTTATATACAATTATTTAAACAAACTTAGTATATATGTATATATAATACTTATATAAATAATAGTATATATACACATATATATTTGGATAATATATACTTGCATATTGAATGAGCTAACGTGTCTTTTGCGATGTAAATCCCAGCATCCATACACGGGCATGTTATACATTACATGGGTTGATATGTTACACATGTATATAAACACACACACACATGGATATATGTGTGTGTGTGTGTGTGTGTGTGTGTGATACACATATAAATATAGGGGAGCACTCAATTGCACCCTTGTTTTGTTGCACCCCCATAGTCCATTTTATCCATCGTACAATCCAAATTAAATAACATGGTTAGTGGAAAGGAAGAGAAAGCTGTGACGACCCGGAATTTTTGAATGTTTGAAATCGGAATATTTAATTGACTTTAAATATTTGAAAAGTTAATTTTTAACTTGAATTCAAATATCACCATGTATTCGGTAATTTAATTATTAAATTAAACAAGTTGAAGTTGGGTAAAATGTTGAATCTGGAGTTCTAAGCCTGTTAAAAATAATTTGAAGGCTTCTAAAAGTTAAATTGATAGTACCGAAGACAGTAAAGGTGTTAAAATTGAATTTGGAAGTGTTTTGTTAAGTTTTGAAATTATATCGTTTAAACCGATATTTAAAAATAGCCTTCCGAGGCACAGTCTCGGAATTCGATGAAACCAGTTCCATTGGATCCGTAATATTGTATTATTATCGGATTTCAAATTCTTATTGATGGGAATTGTTGTGTGAGCGTACGATATATAAACGCGTTGAAATTTATATCGAATTCAATATAATAACTGGTTCCAAAAAGCTATCTTCTCCATACGATCGAATTAAGACTCGAAAGCTTTTCCATTGCATTCCAAATAAGGGTATAACATTATAAACGCCTAGCGACACGCCTTGATTGGAGGCCAAGATTTTGAGTTGCATTTATCGAGACAATTTAAATTTGTATTTATATTTGGTCAACATCAGCTGAAATTTATATCTATATCAATCCTTTTCTTCACTTCAGCTTTTCTTTATTTCAAGGCACTATAGCCTGATAATGTTGGCACGCTGTCTCCCCTTTTCAAAACATCGCTGTCTTCCTCGAAAAGATTTATGACCGATCTCTTTAAAATTCAAAGAAATTATTTCTTTCCCAATTAAAAGTAGGCAATCTCGTATCCCTAATTCCTTTCCTTCCCATTCAAAATCAAAACCACACTCCTCCTTTCCACCTTCTTCATAAAAGAAGGGGAAAGTAAATTAAAATCTGTGTCCGGAGTCGCTACCAATCCCCTCGAGTCCTCAATCGGCAGCTCGATTTCATGCTGTTCGATCATTCAAGCGGCGGCTTGACTAGAAGCTCGAGACGAAGGCGAGTAATGGAGCAGTGGGGTCGATTTTGGATGCGCAGCAGCTCAAGGCGATTTCGGTTGAGGGCATGGGTGGGTTTTGGGTCGCCGTGGGTTGCGCGCGATACCGAGATGCTCGGCATCTTTGAGGAACTGTGGTGGACAAACTCGGCATGAGATTGGTGAAGTGCTATCGCCTGGGGAAGTCGAGAACTCAGAGGTATAGGATTTTTATTTTTAATTTAAATTTAATAATATATATGCATATATGTATATATGTACAGTGAAGGGAAAATTTTATTACTAAAGTGAAAAAATATAGGTAACTCAACATTTGATATTTATAGTATTTTAAACAGAGGAAATAATATATGTATATAAAATTTGGTTTCGAAATCTCTATGGATTTTTGGTATTATGCAGTTCAAAAGGAAATGAATTTACATGTACACGTTTATAATTTACTAGGTTATTTTAAAATAGTGTATTTTTGGAAATTAATTTATTTAATTAACTTATTAAATTAATTGGTTGCTAAAATAATTTGTTAAAAAGGGAATTAGTTTAAAATTAAATTTAATTGTTTAAAATGAAATCATTGGTTAATTAAATTATCAAATGGAAATTTAAATTGGTCAATTGACTCGAATATTAATAAAACATCTAATGTTTTTACAAGGTCTAAAATCGTGGAATCAAATCGAGAATGAAGTGGATTGCAAATTTAAAGGAAAAGTGAGTTAACCTCACTCATCTAGCTTGTTCTTTAAATTTAAACAGTTAAATTTAAAATATTTGGTTGATTGGTTGAATTTATTGGATGTGGTATATTATATAGTATATATATATATATATATTGGAGTAATTGATTTCCCGCATTATATAGCGGTCGAGACCCTATGCGCCGCATAATAGCGGATGATATTATATTAATCCCATATACCGCATATTCCACCTCGAAGTGGAATTGGTATTTTATATTGTGCTAACGTCTGTGGATGTAGGGAAACAGGTTGAAGGGATCCAACTGGATTCCTCAAAATTATCTAGATTATTCAAATAATCCTATGTTATGATTATTTGCTATTCTGGGTTGAATTATATTGATAATTGGAAATGTTGGATGCTATGGGTTTATTTAATATATTTCGGTACTAAGTTATCAAAATATATAGAATTTGATTTTTGAAAAGAAAATAAAGAAGCGAATTTGTAAGTAAAAATAATTACAGAGAAGTTGACTAAATTTAAGAATGAATTGGAAAAGAATAAAAGTGGATTTTAAATGTTAATAATTAAATTCCGAGTAGGGAAAGAAGATTTAAATAAACAGGGAAATAATGAATTTTTAAAACTTAAGTGGAGCATTTTAAAGTGCAAAAGAATTTATTTTAAAGATTTAAGCTTTAAATTTATTCAAAGGAATAGAGAAGGAATTTCGAAAACTGGAATTGGTATTTTTAGTTAAAAAGGATTTTTATTTATAATTAAGAAATGAAACATGAGGTTAATAGATTTTAAATAAATTGAGTAAGTAAAGGAACTTATTTCAAATTAGGTAAATTGGAAATCCATCTGAAAATTGATTTAAGTGTTAGAATTGGGATTTTTAAAGGAGGTTGTGACTATGAAATGTATAAACTGGGTTTATAAAAGTAAAGTAAAATATATCAGTGGATATTTGGGAAGAATAAATTCAAGGTGGAAATTTATTAAAGGAATGAGAAAATTTGTTTAAAAATAAATAGTGATTTATTTTTAAAGGATGTGAAGAGAAGCGTATTTTCCTGGATAGCCAAGTATGTTTTCAAAGTAAATTTTTAAATATAAGTTAAAGGCTTTAGTGTTGTTTTAAAAAGCATGTTTTAGAAAATTTATTATTTATAAATGTTTAAATTCTAAAGTAAGTATTTTTCAAATCTATTATCGTAGTAATTATTTAAGGTGACTTGGTATTTTGTTTTAAAAAGAGAAAGCCTAGCTTTATATTTATAAAGTAACCTCATTTTCAAATATTCCTATAGTATATATTTTTAATAAAGTATTGAAGTAGTTACATTTTGAATATTATTAAAGTACATATTTTGAATAAGTATTAAAGTAATTTTTATTTTAAATGATTTAAAGGATATTTTATAATAAAGAGTTTTAAATTATTTTTAAAAATATAAAGCTTTGTACTTGGTGTTTTCAGTGGAAATAAATATTTGGAAATTTATTTTATGAGAAAAGTATGGTTTGAAACTGTTTTCAAAGGATTGAAAATAGAAATATATCTTGTGAAGATATTTTGAGATTAATAAATAATTTGGGAAATTATTTATTGTTTGATGGTTATTGTGAATGTTAATTGATAGCTAAATAACCGACAATCAATATTGGCCAATGTGTTGATCGTTTCGAAGAGACCAAGATCGGGATTTATTTCTCGAAAACCACTTCGATCCGGTTTGTACGTTTTCGTGGAAAACGAGTTCAGAGTCGAAGATGGAGCAGTGAAGTGAAAGGGCTAGTCGCTACTAATTCTGAGGATGATTCCAATATGGGTGTAGTAGGAATAGTGCCTTCGGTTCCGTTCGAACCCGGGACGGACTTGTATGGATTGAATGCTTTCAGAACATCACCAGGTAGACGATGAGCATTCTAAGTGAAACGGTCTAAAAAGGTAACCCTTAGCCTCAAGCCTCATCAACCGGGAATGACTGAAAATTAGGGGTTATGCAGCAAGGCTAGATGGGTGGCACCCATTTTAGGGTAAGGTCATCCCTGTCTAGATGTCCCTTTTATTTCGGCTTAGTGGTGCGGTTGCTGATCCCAACCGTGAGGTGATCTTACTCGGGATTATCCAGTAAGAGGTAGTCCCGGTCTTGTGTTGTAGGGGGTCGGGAGTGATCCTCGGTATGCTGATCTAGACCAGGTGCCGTGACAGGTGGTACCCCAATGCGTAGTCATTAGATGGAAAACCATTTTCCCTACGCACCGTACGGTTTTGATTGTTCCCAACTATTGCCGAAACGTAAGATGCAAGCATTTCAGCTAGATTATATTTTACTTTCTATAGACACTATTATAATATCAGAGAACTTTAAAGTGTTTTAGCTATCGTAAGGTAAAAACCCGACATGTTTATTTATGGCGTGGTCTTACTATGTTCTTTTGTTTTCAAAAGGATTCTGAAACTTTAATAATCAAATTGAGTGTGATTTTTCACGCAGGTTTTCCAGACTGACTCTGGTGTTATTTAACTATAATGCTCGGGTCATACCGAGTATTATAGGATACAGGATATGATGCTGTGGAGCTCAGGGGACGAGCTGGATGGCGATACGTACTGCCGTGCTTGATTATTCTGCTATGTATTTAGTTTGAGGACAAGTTTATATGACTGTCCAGTTGTATGTTATTGATGCTGTTAAGGTACTCTGATGATGTATGTATAAACAGGTATAGTTTCCTTTTGTGTAGAGATCTGTTATTATCTGTTATGTTTTATTCTGCTGCGATGGTTAGATTCTGATGTTGTTTTCTATTTTCTTCTTCTACCTCTTCTTCTTTAACCCAAATGGTTCGTATTTCCGTACATCTTGAGTTGATGGATGGAGAATAGTGTCGACTTTAAAGGGTACGGATCCGTGGGTCATTACAGTTAGTATCAGAGCATAGGTTGGTGACAACCTTGGCTTTGGTGGGAATTACTCATAGAATAGAGTCCGTGGTACTCTAGAATGAGCTTGAGTGTATTAATAGATATGAGCACTTATTTGTTAGTGAACATAAAATTGTTTTTATATTGTATTGATTTATCGATTGAGTGTTTATGAATTCTGGTCGATGTGTGGGACGCCATGTCATCGATAGGGATTTCCAAACTCTTGAATGAGATAAACCGACTCAATATAGTTTTCAAATAGGGTAAATGAAATAATTTTACCCTAAATTATTTCCGAATATAAAAGAAAAGTTTTTGAAAATTATTGGTCGCTTGGATGTTAGGAATGATAATACTAAATTATTATCATTTTTGTGTGGAAATTTAACTAGAAATTGAAGATAATAACCAAAGATTAAGGAATAAACTAATAAAATAAATGGGATTTTTAAATGTGAATTGTAAATGTGATTTATATTTGAAATAGAATTCCAGAGAAATAATTGGAAATAAATTGTGATGAAAGTTCCGGAGCAATGTTTTGGATGGATTTCGAATTCGGAATTTTGGGAAAATGTTTAAATTCCTTTGGGTTTGAAAATGGTTTTCAAAGAAGAAATAATGGTAATATTATTTGGGAAATATTTTTGAATTGGATTTGTAATCTGGAGAGTTGGAATATTTGAAATGATTTTAAAGTAATAAAAGCACAGAAATCTTTTCGATCATTGGAAAATAATTCCGATGGTGATCGCGACATCATCGGTGTTCATTTTCGAGTTTCCAAAAGGGGGAGTTGCTATCTGGACGTTTTGGATTAATGTTTGTTTGAGAAATTGAGTTTGATTTTGAAAGTGAAAAGGAATAGTATGGTTTAGATATACATGTTTTCAAAATTTAATTTTGGAAATTTTAGTAATGGTTTAAACTATGGAGTTGGTTTGAAATGTTTTGGTATGTTTAAGCAAAAACTCTGGAATCTTATTAAAAATGTTTTGAAATAGCGAATGAGTTTGGAAACTTATCAAATTTTAAGATTTGTTTAGAGTATAAAATTTTAACTTGAAAAAAGGTTAAAAAAAATTTAGTAAGTAAGAAAACGAAAGTAAGTTAGAATGTAAGCCAATTAATTTAAGTGAATTAAAGGAAGTTAGCAACAGAAGGTAAGTAAATTGGAGAACTTATAGAGACTTAAAATTTGAATTAAATTAGAATGTAACTAAAGAAGTTAAATAAAAAGTGAATGTTGAGGAAATAAATCTAAGTAGGCTGAATGAAATAAGTTAATGAAATAAATTTATTAGTTAGAAATGAATAAATGATTTTAAACTTGTAAGCCAAAAAGGGAATTGAAACTGAATGTTGAACTTAAGTTTGAATGGGAAAAAAATTAGTCAAGTTGGACTAAATAAAACAAAATTTTGAGATTAAAATTAGTAAGTAACCGCTTGATTTACATGGTATGCAAATGAAATGAAATTGAATATTGGATGATGTTTGATTTAAAATTGTGTAAAATAAAGTGCAGAATTAGTTTAAATGGGCTAAAAATAATTAATGTTTGGAAATTAAATTTATTGGTTGAAAATGAATTTGTAAATGAATATTAATAAGTGAGTAGCTTATAAAAAATTAAAAAGGATATAAATAAGCCGGAATAAAAGTATTGGTATTCTGGAAATGATATGAAATGAAAAAGAAAAAAAATCCAACTCAAGCATAAATTGAATGACCTTATTACTAATAAATTCAATATTGGATTGTTAATGTGAATTAAAATTCAAAAATGGATAAAAGAATAAACTAATCGAATAAATTAGTAAAATGGTTGGGATTTGATCAAAGGAAAAACAAATTAAAGATTTAAATGGAAGTTGGTTGAATAAAATAAACTTAAGTTATTGGATGGAATAGCTTAAAGAAAATGGTTATAAGCATAAGTAATTATTTATTCACATTAATATTGTCGAATTACATAAGAAAATAGGTCGTTCGATGAAAACGGGATTAGATAAAATTCTATGAATTATTAGAAGTGAAATAGGATGATTTTGTAATCAATTGGAATGAATATAAGTTTGTTTTGCTTAGAATGAATTAAATATAAGCGTGTAAGTTATAAATCACTTAAACTGAATGAAATGGTTTGAGAATTGGTTGTAAGCAATTGTAATAAGTGTCGGAACCATATATGTGCTTATGGAAATTATATAACGTGCATTATATGTGAAATTTATGTATTAGCTATGGAAGTAACTGAAATGTTAATAAATTGCATATATTTAGTACTTATATGTTTAAATTGAGTAAGTACAGGTACCTGAAGGCCGTTTGGCAGGATTTTAGTCGCGCTAATTTCTAAATAATAAGCCGCTTTCTTAAAAATGCTAAATAAAGGTATGCCTACGCAATAAAAATAGGAAATATGAACTGTTTTGTTTTTTCGACTGGGTGGGTCGATGTATATATATTTTATATCTCTTGTCAAATTGCAAAAGCTCCTCCGTACAAAGGAGACTCTGCCAAATTTTTCGAAAATTTTAGGATTTAGAAAAAGTTTGAATTTTTTTGGGAAAATTGTGTTAAGACAAACGATTTCAAATTGGAAATTGAAATAAATTAGTGAATGAAACTAATTTAAATAATGATATGAATTTGTATAAATCGAAGATAAAATTTAATATTCAGAGTTGAAGATAAATCGAATTCATATGGAAATGGGAAACTAATTTTAATAGAAGTAGATATGAAAACTCCTGTAAGAAAATGTATAAAATGATTTTAAAAGATACGATTGGATATTATTGCTAAGTAGGATATACAGGTATTATAAAAGGAAAGGAAAATTGGTTTTGATTTCAGAAGATAAATTTGAATAGCTCGACAAAAAGGTATGTGTTTAAATTTCCATATGAAATTTGATTGGGTTTTTGATCTAGCCACTTGGCCTTTTGTTTTCTTTCGGAATTTGGGAGCCCGTAGAGGCATTTTGTAGTTGTATCGAGCTAGCCGCGCAAAGGAGGCGTTGGCGAAATTTTTCGGAAATTTAGGGAGTTGGAAAATTTTTGAGAAAAATTTGATAATTCAAAATTTGGTTTTAAATTAAGATTTGAATGATTATGCAAATAGTACTATTTGAAACTATGTGAGAGTTTAGGAAGTTAGTAAGAATGATAATGTGTCTTTTATAAAAAGGTAGTTGGTAGGATGTTGAATTGTTGGTTTTGGGAAAGGCAAATGGGTATTGGACCATTCTTCCTAACTAGCAATTTCGGGGACAAAATTCTTTTAAGGGGGGAGGAATGTGACGACCTGGAATTTTTGAATGTTTGAAATCGGAATATTTAATTGATTTTAAATATTTGAAAAGTTAATTTTAACTTGAATTCAAATATCACCATGTATTCGTAATTTAATTATTAAATTAAATAAGTTGAAGTTGGGTAAAATGTTGAATTTGGAGTTCTAAGCCTGTTAAAAATAATTTGAAGGCTTGTAAAAGTTATATTGATACTACAGAAGATAGTAAAGGTGTTAAAATTGAATTTGGAGGTGTTTTGTTAAGTTTTGAAATTATATCGTTTAAACCGATATTTAAAAATAGCCTTCCGAGGCACAGTCTCAGAATTTGACGAAACTAGTTCCATTGGATCCGTAATATCGTATTATTATCGGATTTCAAATTTCGTATTGATTGGAGTTTTTGTGTGAGCGTATGATATATAAACGCGTTGAAATTTATATTGAATTCAATATAATAACTGGTTCCAAAAAGCTATCTTCTCCATACGATCGAATTCAGACTCGAAAGCTTTTCCATTGCGTTCCAAATAAGGGTATAACATTATAAATGCCTAGCGGCATGCCTTGATAGGAGGCCAAGATTTTGAGTTGCATTTATCAAGACAAATTAAATTTATATTTATATTTTGTCACATCAGCTGAAATTTATATCTACATCAATCCTTTTCTTCACTTCAGCTTTTCTTTATTTCAAGGCACTGCAGCCTGATATGTTGGCACGCTGTCTCCCTTTTTAAAAACATCGCTGTCTTCCTCGAAAAGATTTATGGCCGTTCTTTTAAAATTCACAGAAATTATTTCTTTCCCAATTAAAAGGGGGCAATCTCGTATCCCTAATTCCTTTCCTTCCCATTCAAAATCAAAACCACACTCCTCCTTTCCACCTTCTTCATAAAAAAGGGTAAAGTAAATTAAAATCTATGTCCGGAGTCGCTAGCAATCCCCTCGAGTCCTCAATCGGCAGCTCGATTTCATGCCGTTCGATCATTCAAGCGGCGGCTTGACTGGAAGCTCGAGACGAAGGCGAGTAGTGGAGCGGTGGGGTCGATTTTGGATGTGCGGCAGCTCAAGGTGATTTCGGTTGAGGGCATCGGTGGGTTTCAAGTCGCCGTGGGTTGCGCACGCGACACCGAGATGCTCGGCATCTTTGAGGAGCTGTGACTCCCCCACCTCATTACCCACGCTAGACAAGGACACTACGGTGTAATGCCGTCAACAAGCACGGATAATAAGGCTGTTGAGGAGCGACCATCTTTATAATTGCTTTGTGCGAGTACCAATATGCCAGATAGAATATAACTTGCATTCTTTTCAAGAGGAAATCCGACATACCGACACAAACTCAAAGCTACTACACAGTGGCTATAATGTCTTTGGAAACAAATATAGAAATAAACATAACACAAATCAGTCACGGATAATTCATATCACAAAGGCGGAAATAGAATTGAATATTACACATAAAAGTGTATATCAGAGTAGTGGTCAAATAAGATCCATAACATCACAAGGGAATAGATACAAGTGCTAGACAAAAATATGTATACATCAAGGAGTCTATATCTCAATTGTATACAACAAAAACTACTAAACTAAAGTAGTTAGCCAAAAGGTCAGATGATGGTCCGATAAGGAGTCAAGCGGAAGCACCTGTAAAATCTCAGTCTGGCCCGAGTATTATTTAAGAAGAGAATAATAAACGGATCAGTCTAGCTATAATTATCAGATAAAATGAGATATAAGAAGAGATATAGTAAAAACGTATGATAACCAAAAATGTCATACCTCGACAAGTATACATTAGAAAATCAACAAAGGAAAATCATACAAATATCTCATGAATCTCATAGCATAAAAAGAATATCATATTCTTTATTTAATTCACCAAGCCACAAGAAAAATGTCATACATATCAATGTCAAATTGTAAAAGTTGGTGAAACATAAATTCCAGAAATCAATAATTAGAAATCCAGAAATCAAAAGAAGGGGGAGGCCTATCACAAAACGGGAGCATGAAAACTCACCAACACGTGTATCACAAATGATTCGGAACATCGACGCAGTACACACGGTATGTCCAATGAATCGAAAAGTCGAGACATCGATGTAGTACAAACGGTACATCCAATGAATCGAAACACAAAAAAATTCGGAACATCGACGTAGTACACACGGTACGTCCAATGAATCAAAAAGCCGAGACATCGATGTAGTACAAACGGTACATCCAATGAATCGAAACACAAAACAATTCGGAACATCGACGCAGTACAAACGGTACGTCCAATGAATCGAAGAGCCGAGACATCGATGTAGTACAAACGGTACATCCAATGAATCGAAACACAAAACAATTCGAAACATCGATGCAGTACACACGGTATGTCCAATGAATCGAAAAGACGAGACATCGATGTAGTACAAACGGTACATCAGATGAATCGAAACACATTAAAACTTCATGGGTTACCAGCCTACAAAGAAATGAGACGAAGCTCAATAAAAATGAGGTTCAGCCCTCTACGTGGACAAAGAGACATTGCACATTGCTAATCTAAACCATCAAATGATCATCATCGATCATCAAGAAGTGTCAATTACAGCAAGCTAGTAAATATACAAGCTTAGCTTGATGTCCCATAACCACTAGCTTTACTTAAATATTTACGAACAAATTGTAGATCTCCACTTGAAAATTGTCACAAAAGGTTCAATCGAACAAGTCCAAGAATTAACCAACGAAGTAAATGCAAGCGTTTCATACCACTTGTTTTACTAAGTCGTTTAATTAGATTTCTCATACGAGTGAGGTAAAAGTTTGTATATACTGATAGATTGAAAAACGGTTTAAGAAAGGAGCTTTGTAATAAAATGGTGTTGAAATCGTTTTAGTGAAAGGGTTTTGATATTTACTACTAGTATAGAAAACCTTTATATTTTAAAGTGACAAATCATAGAAGTGATTGTAGAAACAATCAATCATAAAAATTCACATACGAAGACGTGAATAAAATCCAAAGAAATAGATATCAAATCCATCAAAATGGATATTTCCGAAACCTCCCGAAGAAAATGTCATCAAAGTCGATAATAAATGATAACAACAAAAGGGAAACAACACGAATCGATTAAAGTTGGAAATTCAAACAAATAGGCAATATAGGCATAATTGGCAAATAGGAGCAGGCCGGTCAACCGGACTTTCTGGGTCGGTGGACCGAAAAACAGCACAGAAATGTCTCGGGCTATAGGTCGGTCGACCGGCCCAGGGGTTCGGTCGACCGAACGTGATGTTCTTCAATTTGAAACCCATTTCAAAGGAGGTGTAAACACCTTCAATTTGCAAACGGACAAGCACGGACGCTAGGAGTTTAAGCCTATCGGCTACCCGGTCCTATAAGCTCATCGATTCATCACCAAAAACATGATCAAAACATCAAAGTTAGGATTTTTAAATATTTGAACTCAAAATACCAAAAATTGGAATATTCACCAATTCAATCCAAACCAAAAGCAAATGCACATGAATAAGTGTTAGGAATTCATACCCAACATTCAAAGATAGATATAAGCATAGATGTGAGATAAAAATCTCACCTTTAAACCCAAAGAACAAGTAAGAAGAAGCTATAGAGCAAGGCAAGGACAAACACTCTTCAATTCCAACCCAAAAAGCTTCAATCTAAGCTTACAAGTAAAATATTTCCTAAGTTAGGTTTAGGAAATTCTGAAATTGAAAGGAGAATGAGTTGGAGAAGAAGAAGGAGATGCTTACTAATGGCTTCTCTTAGAATTTGGAGCTGAGCTTGGATTTTGCAAATGAACTAGGGCTTGGAATTCTAATTTCCAATCCTTTCCCCCATTATTCTCTTGAGCTTGAGAGAGTTAGGAAATGAGAAATGAATGAAGAGAAGTGGAGAGGGGTTGGGTTGATATAACCAGAATTGGGCAAATGGGCTGAACCCAACCCAAAGCCCTATAGAAAAAGTAGCAAAAATCAACTTGCTCCAAACATATCGAAGCTTATACTCAAAAAGGTTGCAAACGACATTTTGAACTCAATGGAAGGGGTCTCGAGTCCCAATTCACTGTTTGTAAAAAGCAGCTTTTCGGACCATAATCCGACTAACGATGAAATATTTAAATATACAATCGATAAATATGCGGGTTGTTACAGACTCTCCTCCTTAAAGAAATTGCGTCCTCGCAATACTTAAGAAGAAAATAAAGAGTAACAACCATTAAAGCATATCAACACAAAAGAAATTTTGAAATAAGAAGTTCACCACAAGAAGCACAAAAGAGTAAGTCCGAACGTGTTCGCTTGTTGAATTCTCTGGATTCCCAAGAGCTATCCTCGAGATTTGAGATCCACTGAACTTTCACAAGAAGTACATCTTTATTTCGAAGGCGTTCAACCTCCGAAGCAATGATGTGAATAGAATATAGCTCCTAAGTCAAATCTGGTGAAACTTCAATTTCTTCCACAACACCGGGCTCGAGAATAGAATCGGAATCCTAAAAGCATTTCCATAGTCGAAAGACGTGGAAAACATCATGAGTAGTAGAAAATTGAGTCGGTACAACGGCGTAGTACAATAATGGTACGCTCGAGAGACGAGAAACTCGAATAATTTGGAACAACGGCGTAGTACAATAACGGTACGCCAGATGAACCAAAGCTCAAATAATTTCGAAACACCGACGTCGTACAAATATGGTACGTCCAATGAACCGAACACCATAAAAGAACATCGGACACTAGTCCATAAAAGGAATGAGATAATGCTCAATAAAACGAAGTATATCAAAACGTCCGATGAACTTGATAAAAAGGTAACTCCATTCAGACATCATCAAAGAATCAACCACTTGTTGCTTACGACTAAACGCATTGGCAACACGATTTCCCTTTCGGGAATAAAAGAATATCAAGATCATAAGATGTTAGGAACTCGAGTCAACATGAACTTCCTTATGAGAAAATAAATATTCCAAAGATTTATGATCGAGGTGGAGAACAAATTTCTCCCCCAAAAATGATGATGCCAAACTCAAAAGCGAAAACAACAGCCGCGAGCACTAGATCATGAGTGGCATACCAAGTCTCGATCGGCTTCAATGATTTAGAAACATAAATGATAGCACGTTCTCTTTCGCAAGAGAACGACACTCAAACCAATACAACTAGCATCGGTAGAAAAGATAAAGTCTTGGTTCCCTTCGGGAATCACAAGAATAAGAGTATCAAAAGAAAAAATTTCTTTTAAATAATCTTTTTTCCCAAAAAGCTAAAACTTTCAAAATTACAATTATCTCAATGTAAAAATCTTTCTAGAAAAAATTACATTTTTACAAGTCAATATATCGTGTCTGACTGTCTCATCTAAGCGTTTAGGAAATTCCTATCGATAACGTTGATCAAGCGCATCGACCAGATTTCTTAAAGCACTCAACGGGCAATACAATCACAAAATCGTCTTCTATATGATGAAAATATCTCTCAAAAGTTTTGAGAATATTCTTTGCTCGTTTAAGATCAAAATCCAATTGTAGTTATAAATAAATCTTATGGAAAAGATTTGCAAAATTTTAAATTTCTATTTTCATCCAAAATCAATAAATACAAGAATGGTATTATCGAGATATTCGTAGAATACTCGATTTATAAAACGGATGAAACAAGATGGGTAATCTGAATGATATAATAAGTCATTCATAAGAATCATAACGAGTGCGAAATGCGGTAAGTGGAATGCAAACTGCCGCAACTCGTAGCAAGTGAAAACCGGTGGCAAGGTCGAGCTAAAAGGACCTTAACACCACATAAAAGATTTCTTAGGTGATAATCCTAAGACAAACTCAGAAATATCAGAAAATTCTCAAACCACATGAATGAGAGAATAACACTTTCCTTTTTAGTGGGCTTAAGGAATAAAAACGATGCCATCAAATTGGAATCAAAATCACAGAGAAAAATAGAAATCTGCTTAACAGATTAAAAATGTCGAGGACGAATAGTCCACTCAGGACTTCGGATATGGCTTCACAATAATTAAGCCAATCCGTTCAAAAGTCAATTCCGAAGCATAAGTAAAAATCGGCTCGGAAAGAAAAAATCACATAAAATAATTTCGACATCAATACAAGAAACCAGCTGAGTGTTGCGGATCCATCAACAGGATTCGCCATTGTCAAAGGAGTCAACAAGCCCAAAATGTTTAAAGAAAAAGAATCAACGAGTTCTTTTGATATAAAAATAATGAGATGAATCCATATCAAAAAGAACTCAAATAAGAAGATCACGAAATAAAACAATGTCATCAAGGATTGAATAAAAAGTACCTTGACCAATAGAAGTGTCACTAGGTGTTTGCACAACATTAAGCCTTCCCTCCCTCTTGCTTGGAAGTTTGGGACAGGTAGATAAAAGATGACCCGGACTTTTGCAATAACGACAAAAGAGAGGTTTCGGACACCTATTAGCATAATGGTCTGTGGCACCACAATTGTAGCACTGTCCTCGACTAGAGGTAGGAGTCTTTGCTATCGGAGTTTGTTGCTTCCCTTTCTTGTTGGGAGTGGGGCCTTTGAATTTGATAGGCCTTTTCATGTTGTCATTTGATGTGCACGTAAATGTGCATATTTTACCACCATATTTATTCTATTTAAATTAAATAAATGATCATATTGGGTATTTTAACTTGTTTTAACCAAAATTCATATTAATTCCAAATTTTCACATATTCATCTTTATATAGGGGCAAAACGGTCATTTAAGTGCATATATTTCTTTGAGAAAAATTGATTGGAAATTTATATATATTTTTGTAGGAAAATGGTCTCAAATAGGAGTGGTTTCATGAAGGAATATGCATGTACAAAGAATATAAAGGAATGAAGATGGAAATAATTCAAAGTGAAGATCATGGAGGACCCCACCTACCCACCTACCTTAATGTACAAATTAAAGGCTAATGCACATGCTTATGGAGTTAATGGTTTCATGTGCACTTAATGGAGGATTAAGACATGTTAATGGTTACTTGGCCTCCACACTTCCTAAGGGGCATTTTGGACATTCCCCAAAAATATGAATTAGGGTTTCATACGTGTACAAGTACCCCTTATATTTCATGTAGCCTCCTCTCTTCTCATATCTCTTCTTTAGTCTCTCTTAGGCCTCCTTCTCTTTAGTTTAGTTTAGATCAAAAATAAAATGAAAGCTCCTCTTTCTCTTTTCATGGCTACTTAGCCATTTTTATTTTATGTAATCTTTTTTATTTTATGCAATTTAATACATGCTCTTTCCTTTTCATGTTCATTTACTTTCATGTTGTAGTGTAGATCTCTTTTCTTTTATGCAAGTTAATTAGCTTATCTTTTCATTTTGCTCTCTTTTTCCTCTTCATTTTGCTTTCATGTTGTTAGCTACATTTGTTAATAAAATGACAAATATGAGAAGCTAAACCCCTTCAATTTAGGGGTAATGAAGCTATCTAATTAATGTAGCTTCAACATTTTGTTAATTCATGCTCTCTTTTTGTGCTTAATGATGATGATAGAAGTGGTTTTATTTGTTGTTTTTGCCTTGAATTTGATAGTCTATATTGTTGACACCAAATAGGCTATGCTTAAACAATCACTAACACAAATGCCTCTTCATCAATATATGATTATGGCATAAGAAAGTGATTTTAAATTAAAATTTGATGGTCTATGTTTCTAATCAATAGTTAATAGGCCATGCTTAAAATAGATTTCATTTTCATTTTCTTTGTCAAGTTTCATGAAAGTTAGTAAGTGTTTTAAGGGGTGTGTTATAGTTTGATGACTTATGTTGGCTAATTAATAGCTCAAATATGTCATACTTATGATAAACACATCAATTAAAACACTAATGACCATAAAAGAGAGATCATGATTTCATGCGTTGAACTACATGATCTAGAGAGTGGATTTATTCTCTAAATTGACATTTAACTCTCATATTTGCATTTCTTTTCTTTTTGTTAGTTAGTTCATTTTCTTATTTTCTAGCTTAAATACACTCTCGACTTTGGTATAATTTGATTGAGTAGGAAATTTAAATCATCAATTCCCTGCGGATCGACCCATATTCGCCACGTGCTACATTTGTACACCGTGCGCTTGCGGTTATTTTAATTTAAATTCATTCGACGGTTTTCTAAACCGATAGAATTTCCGTCGACGAACAAGTTTTGGACGCCGTTGCCGGGGAGTTGTTTTGATTTTGATTTTCTATTCTTCGAATTATTTTTGTTTGATTTTATGGCGTGTTTGCTTTGTGTGTTGAGTGCATTAATAAAAAAATATAAAAAAAATTGTGTGATTGTTTGTTGTATGTTTTTGTTCTTGTGCATTTTTTTTTGTTTTAAATTAGCATTTGCATTTATAATTTCTGGAAAAAAAAAACACACACACAATCTCATTTCAAAAAAAATAAAAAAAATTATTCCTTTAGTTTACATTTCAATTTACATTGAGTTACATTTCCATTTTTTATATTGTTTTCCAGTGCTTCTGTTCAATTTGCTTCTGATCTGTGCACTGCTTCTCTTCTGTGCACTCCTCAACTACTGCTACTCAACAGTGCATTTCTCACATCATCTTCAATCTTCACTGCTTTCCCACCCATACATCAGTTCACCACCTTTCTTCACATCATACTGCCTCTTCACCACCATTTCACTGCATCCTTCATACAACCATATAATCAATTGTCCACTTCAATTCTAACATGATCAACAGCTGCACAAAAATTCAACCACCCCATTGCCTTCCTACATCTCACATCTCTACATCCCTGTCAAACAATCTTCAAGCACAAATCCACATTCAAACCAGTGCACAGTGCCTCTCCAACTTATCACTGGAAACCACCATCATCTCATTTGCACAACCAAAACCATTCAAAAAAACAACTCCATTCACATCACCAGAAAACCTCTATCACCAACAACCATCACCGAACCTCATCTCCAATCGAACACTTCCTCTTCGCCCTGACCATCTGCCTATAACCACGAACTCCACATTCAACCACAGAACGCCGCACCCAATCGAAGTCCACCCTCCGCCAAAACCACTCGTGAATATCACTAATTTATACGACTTCCTCGAGAACAAACATCACCACTTACTGCCTCCGCCCTCAATTGCATCGAGACCATAACGGTCAACCACTCGATCAAAGCAAACCATCGCGACACCTTTAATTGCTCGACCACTAGTCCTCCTCCAAAATCCCCAATCCAATTTCAACCTACATACGAATTCCTCAACCATTCCATCACATTCAAACAATCCACGACCACCATTAACCGATAGAATTTCCGTCGACGAACAAGTTTTTGGCGCCGTTGCAAATATTTACTTCTTTCCTTTTAGTTTGCAAATATTTTTTATTTTATTTTTAGGTTTCAAATATTTTTTTGTTTTTTTTAGAATTGAACTGAAGTGTTTTTAAGTTTTCTTTAAAAAAAACTTGTTCGTCGACGGAAATTCTATCGGTTTAGAGAACCGTCGAATGAATTTAAATTAAAATAACCACAAGCGCACGGTGCACGAATGTAGCACGTGGCGAATACGGGTCGATCTGCAGGGAATTGATGATTTAAATTTCCTACCCAATCAAATTATACCAAAGTCGAAAGTGTATTTAAGCTAGAAAATAAGAAAATGAACTAACTAACCAAAAGAAAAGAAATGCAAATATGAGAGTTAAATGTCAATTTAGAGAATAAATCCACTCTCTAGATCATGTAGTTCAACACATGAAATCATGATCTCTCTTTTATGGTCATTACTGTTTTAATTGATGTGTTTATCATAAGTATGACATATTTGAGCTATTAATTAGCCAACATAAGTCATCAAACTATAACACACCCCTTAAAACACTTACTAACTTTCATGAAACTTGACAAAGAAAATGAAAATGAAATCTATTTTAAGTATGGCCTATTAACTATTGATTAGAAACATAGACAATCAAATTTTAATTTCAAATCACTTTCTTATGCCATAATCATATATTGATGAAGAGGCATTTGTGTTATTGATTGTTTAAGCATAGCCTATTTGGTGTCAACAATATAGACTATCAAATTCAAGGCAAAAACAACAAATAAAACCACTTCTATCATCATCATTAAGCACAAAAAGAGAGCATGAATTAACAAAATGTTGAAGCTACATTAATTAGAGAGGTTCATTACCCCTAAATTGAAGGGGTTTAGCTTCTCATATTTGTCATTTTATTAACAAATGTAGCTAACAACATGAAAGCAAAATGAAGAGGAAAAAGAGAGCAAAATGAAAAGATAAGCTAATTAACTTGCATAAAAGAAAAGAGATCTACACTACAACATGAAAGTAAATGAACAAGAAAAGGAAAGAGCATGTATTACATTGCATAAAATAAAAAAGATTACATAAAATAAAAGTGGCTAAGTGGCCATGAAAAGAGAAAGATGAGCTTTCATTTTATTTTTGATCTAAACTAAACTAAAGAGAAGGAGGCCTAAGAGAGACTAAAGAAGAGATAAGAGAAGAGAGGAGGCTACAAGAAACATAAGGGGCATTTGTACATGTATGAAACCCTAATTCATATTTTTGGAGAATGCCCAAAATGCCCCTTAGGAAGTGTGGAGGCCAAGTAAACATTAACATGTCTTAATCCCCCATTAAGTGCACATGAAACCATTAACTCCATAAGCATGTGCATTAGCCTTTAATTTGTACATTAAGGTAGGTGGGTAGGTGGGGTCCTCCATGATCTTCACTTTGAATTATTTCCATCTTCATTCCTTTATATTCTTTGTGCATGCATATTCCTTCATGAAACCACTCCTATTTGAGACCATTTTCCTACAAAAATATATATAAATTTCCAATCAATTTTTCTCAAAGAAATATATGCACTTAAATGACCGTTTTACCCCTATATGAAGATGAATATGTGAAAATTTGGAATTAATATGAATTTTGGTTAAAACAAGTTAAAATACCCAACATGATCATTTATTTAATTTAAATAGAATAAATATGGTGGTAAAAATATGCACATTTACGTGCACATCAAACACCCCCACACTTATCTTTTTATTCGTCCTCGATAAATCCGTTTTCGTAGGGAGCACGATTGCATTGAGCGTATGCAACATGCCGTTAAACCTCTGGGTGTCCCCAGTAGGACGAGTGTTGTCTCATGAGGGTTTTCAGCGGATACTACCTACAAAATCCATATGCAGGATGGAAATATTTACAAAATGCAAGATTTATTTACAAAGTGATGAATGCGAATTTTTGAAAATATTTACAAATGAAGGATTTATTTTTTAAATTGACACGAATAAGTTAAATATAGGTTTTGGTTATTATCTTGAAAATTTATGTCATTTACTCGTCAAAATTTCCAACAAAAATCAAGTTATCATAACAAATAGACAATAGTTTAACTTGTTGTTTCGGTTGATAACAAAGTGTAATTATAAAGCGGATCCTTAGTTGATTATCAAAGTTTATCAAAGTGGTATTTTCATTTCTTTTCAATAACAAATCAAATCAAATAAGTAAAAATAGTGCTAGGATTTCAATTGCTTGCTCTCTCATTATTTGCAAGAAAAATTACACACCTAGCTCCGGTAAACTGAGGCCAGATATGCTCACATAAGCCCGAAAGGCAGTGCGTGGGTGGTATATCTGGCCTCAGTTTACCTGAGCTAGGTGTGTAATTTTTCTTGCAAATAATGAGAGAGCAAACAATTGAAATCCTAGCGCTATTTTTACTTATTTGATTTGATTTGTTATTGAAAAGAAATGAAAATACCACTTTGATAATCAATTAAGGATCCATTTTATAATTACACTTTGTTATCAACCGAAACAACAAGTTAAACTATTGTCTATTTGTTATGATAACTTGATTTTTGTTGGAAATTTTGACGAGTAAATGACATAAATTTTCAAGATAATAACCAAAACCTATATTTAACTTATTCGTGTCAGTTTAAAAAATAAATCCTTCATTTGTAAATATTTTCAAAAATTCGCATTCATCTCTTTGTAAATAAATCTTGCATTTTTGTAAATATTTTCATCCTGCATATGGATTTTGTGGGTAGTATCCGCTGAAAACCCTCACGAGACAACACTCGTCCTACTGGGGACACCCATAGATTTAACGGCTTGTTGCATACGCTCAATGCAATCGTGCTCCCTACGAAAACGGATTTATCTTAGTTTTTCTTTATTCGAGGACGAATAAAAAGATAAGTGTGGGGGTATTTGATGTGCACGTAAATGTGCATATTTTTACCACCATATTTATTCTATTTAAATTAAATAAATGATCATATTGGGTATTTTAACTTGTTTTAACCAAAATTCATATTAATTCCAAATTTTCACATATCCATCTTCATATAGGGGCAAAACGGTCATTTAAGTGTATATATTTCTTTGAGAAAAATTGATTGAAAATTTATATATATTTTTGTAGGAAAATGGTCTCAAATAGGAGTGGTTTCATGAAGGAATATGCATGCACAAAGAATATAAAGGAATGAAGATGGAAATAATTCAAAGTGAAGATCATGGAGGACTCCACCTACCCACCTATCTTAATGTACAAATTAAAGGCTAATGCACATGCTTATGGAGTTAATGGTTTCATGTGCACTTAATGGGGATTAAGACATGTTAATGGTTACTTGGCCTCCACACTTCCTAAGGGGTATTTTGGGCATTCCCCAAAAATATGAATTAGGGTTTCATACATGTACAAATGCCCCTTATGTTTCTTGTAGCCTCCTCTCTTCTCTTATCTCTTCTTTAGTCTCTCTTAGGCCTCCTTCTCTTTAGTTTAGTTTAGATCAAAAATAAAATGAAAGCTCCTCTTTCTCTTTTCATGGCTACTTAGCCATTTTTATTTTATGTAATCTTTTTTATTTTATGCAATTTAATGCATGCTCTTTCCTTTTCATGTTCATTTACTTTCATGTTGTACTGTAGATCTCTTTTCTTTTATGCAAGTTAATTAGCTTATCTTTTCATTTTGATCTCTTTTTCCTCTTCATTTTGCTTTCATGTTGTTAGCTACATTTGTTAATAAAATGACAAATATGAGAAGCTAAACTCCTTCAATTTAGGGGTAATGAAACTCTCTAATTAATGTAGCTTCAACATTTTGTTAATTCATACTCTCTTTTTGTGCTTAATGATGATGATAGAAGTGGTTTTATTTGTTGTTTTTGCCTTGAATTTGATAGTCTATATTGTTGACACCAAATAGGCTATGCTTAAACAATCACTAACACAAATGACTCTTCATCAATATATGATTATGGCATAAGAAAGTGATTTGAAATTAAAATTTGATTGTCTATGTTTCTAATCAATAGTTAATAGGCCATACTTAAAATAGATTTCATTTTCATTTTCTTTGTCAAGTTTCATGAAAGTTAGTAAGTGTTTTAAGGGGTGTGTTATAGTTTGATGACTTATGTTGGCTAATTAATAGCTCAAATATGTCATACTTATGATAAACACATCAATTAAAACACTAACGACCATAAAAGAGAGATCATGATTTCATGTGTTGAACTACATGATCTAGAGAGTGGATTTATTCTCTAAATTGAGATTTAACTCTCATATTTGCATTTCTTTTCTTTTTGTTAGTTAGTTCATTTTCTTATTTTCTAGCTTAAATACACTCTCGACTTTGGCATAATTTGATTGAGTAGGAAATTTAAATCATCAATTCCCTGCGGATCGACCCGTATTCGCCACATGCTACATTCGTACACCGTGCGCTTGCGGTTATTTTAATTTTAATTCATTTGACGGTTTTCTAAACCGATAGAATTTCCGTCGACGAACAAGTTTTTTTGTCATTGAAGTTCTGTTTGGTAACCACAACTTCAACGTTTCTCTCTCTATCGGCCTCTTCAAGACGAAGAGCGATATCAATAAGCTGATCAAATGAAACCTCGAGTTTCAGAAGTAATGGCTTCTTAAGATTCTTATTCAAGCCATAGACAAATCTCTGATTTTTCTTCAATGTGGTATTAATATACTCGACCCCATACTTAGAGAGAGATTCGAAAGATGCGACGTAATCCGTCACAGAAGATTCACCTTGAACGAGGTCAATAAAACGCCTTGCTAAAGTTACCTTTTCAGCCTCCGGCACAAATTTCAATTCGAATATTTCCCGGAATTGCTCCCAAGTAAGATCTGCTTCGATAATCTCCGAAGTCAAGAGCTCATACCAATCTAACGCACTTTCTTGGAGCATGCTAGAAGCCACTTGGACTTGATGTAGATCAATAAGGTTCATGCGAGAAAAGATGCGATCGCATGATTTGAGCCAAGCTTGAATTTCAATAACACTCTCGGATCCCATGAATGGCCTTCCACCCAAATCGGTATAGTCTCTGCACAAGCATGCAAAACCGGATCTAGGATGAGTAGGCTCTGGATTGGGTCCGGCAGCTTGAGCATTCTTCACGACATCTAAAAGCTGCTGAGCAGACATAAAAAATCCATCTTGGGGAGTAGCACTAGATTGATCGACGCTGGGACGGCCAGGTCTAACCATTTCTCTTCCTTTAGAAAGAAAGAAGAAGAAAAAGGTTATTCACGAAATGAATATCAAGCAATCTTGATAGATAAAACAAGGAATCATAGAGAAAATAGGATGAATCGGTACGGAGACTCGAATTAAATCCTAAAGCACAATTCCTAAGATGGACTTAGGACGATGATCCTTGCTAGACTATTCTACATTGTTCCGAAGTTTGGCTTTGATACCAAGATATGACGCCCCACCACTATACCCACGCTAGACAAGGACACTACGGTGTAATTCCGTCAACTAGTACGGAGAATAAGGCTGTTGAGGAGCGACCATATGTATAATTGCTTTGTGCGAGTACCGATATGCCAGATAGAATATAACTTGCATTCTTTTCAAGAGGAAATCCGACATACCGACACAAACTCAAAGCTACTACACAGTGGCTATAATGTCTTCGGAAACAAATATAGAAATAAACATAACACAAATCAGTCACAGATAATTCATATCACAAAAGCGGAAATAGATATGAATATTACACATAAAAGTGTATATCAGAGTAATGGTCAAATAAGATCCACAACATCAAAAAGGAATAGATACAAGTGCTAGACAAAAATATGTATACATCAAGGAGTCTATATCCTAATTGTATACAATAAAAACTACTAAACCAAAGTAGTTAGCCAAAAGATCAGATGATGGTCCGATAAGGAGTCAAGCAGAAGCACTTGTAAAATCTCAGTCTGACCCGAGTATTATTTAAGAAGAAAATAATAAACGGACCAGTCTAGCTATAATTATCAGATAAAATGAGATATAAGAAGAGATATAGTAAAAATGTATGATAACCAAAAATGTCATACCTCGACAAGTATACATTAGAAAATCAACAAAGGAAAATCATATAAATATCTCCCGAATCTCATAGCATAAAAAGAATGTCACATTCTTTATTTAATTCACCAAGCCATAAAAAAATGACATACATATCAATGTCAAATTGTAAAAGTTGGTGAAACATAAATTCCAGAAATCAATAATTAGAAATCCAAAAATCACAAGAAGGGGGAGGCCTATCACAAAACGAGAGCATGAAAATTCACCAACACGTGTATCACAAATGATTCGGAACATCGACGCAGTACACACGGTACGTCCAATGAATCGAAAAGCCAAGACATCGATGTAGTACAAACGGTACATCCAATGAATTGAAACACAAAACAATTTGGAACATCGACGCAGTACACATGGTACGTCCAATGAATCGAAAAGGGGAGACATCGATGTAGTACAAACGATACATCCAATGAATCGAAACACAAAACAAGTCGGAACATCGACGCAGTGCACACGGTACGTCCAATGAATCGAAAAGCCGAGACATCGATGTAGTACAAACGGTACATCCAATGAATCGAAACACAAAACAATTCGGAACATCGACGCGGTACACACGGTACGTCCAATGAATCGAAAAGCCGAGACATCGATGTAGTACAAATGGTACATCAGATGAATCGAAACACATTAAAAGTTCATGGGTTGCCAGCCCACAAAGAAATGAGACGAAGCTCAATAAAAATGAGGTTCAGCCCTCTACGTGGACAAAGATACATTGCACATTGCTAGTCTAAAACATCAAATGATCATCGTCGATCATCAAGAAGTGTCAATTACAGTAAGCTAGTAAATATATGAGCTTAGCTTGATGTCCCATAACCACTAGCTTAACTTAAATATTTACGAACAAATTGTAAATCTCCACTTGAAAATTGTCACAAGAGGTTCAATCGAACAAGTCCAAGAATTAACCAACGAAGTAAACGCAAGCGTTTCTTACCACTTGTTTTACTAAGTCGTTTAATTAGATTTCTCATACGAGTGAGGTAATGGTTTGTATATACTGATAGATTGGAAAACGGTTTAAGAAAGAAGCTTTGTAATAAAATGGTGTTGAAATCGTTTTAATGAAAGGGTTTTGATATTTACTACTAGTATAGAAAACCTTTATATTTTAAAGTGAAAAATCATAGAAGTGATTGTAGAAACAATCAATCATAAAAATTCACATACGAAGACGTGAATAAAATCCAAAGAAATAGATATCAAATCCATCAAAATGGATATTTCCGAAACCTCTCGAAGAAAATGTCATCAAAGTCGATAATAAATGATAACAACAAAAGGGAAACAACACGAATCGATTAAAGTTGGAAATTCAAACAAATAGGCAATATATGCATAATTGGCAAATAGGAGCAGGTCGGTCAACTGGACTTTCAGGGTCGGTGGACCGAAAAACAGCCCAGAAATGTCTCGGGCTACAGGTCGGTCGACCGACCCAGGGGTTCGGTCGGTCGACCGACCCAGGGGTTCGGTCGGTCGACCGACCCAGGGGTTCGGTCGGGCGAACCTGATGTTCTTCAATTTGAAACCCATTTCAAAGGAGGTGTAAACACCTTCAATTTGCAAACGGACAAGCACGGACGCTAGGGGTTTACGCCTATCGGCTACCCGGTCCTATAAGCTCATCGATTCATCACCAAAAACATGATCAAAACATCAAAGTTATGGTTTTTAAATATTTGAACTCAAAATACCAAAAATTGGAATATTCACCAATTCAATCCAAACCAAAAGCAAATGCACATGAATAAGTGTTAGGAATTCATACCCAACATTCAAAGATAGATATAAGCATAGATGTGAGATAAAAATCTCACCTTTAAACCCAAAGAACAAGTAAGAAGAAGCTATAGAGCAAGGAAAGGACAAACACTCTTTAATTCCAACCCAAGAAGCTTCAATCTAAGCTTACAAGTAAAATATTTCCTAAGTTAGGTTTAGGAAATTCTGAAATTGAAAGGAGAATGAGTTGGAGAAGAAGAAGGAGATGCTTACTAATGGCTTCTCTTAGAATTTGGAGCTAGAGCTTGGATTTTGCAAATGAACTAGGGCTTGGAATTCTAATTTCCAATCCTTTCCCCCATTATTCTCTTGAGCTTGAGAGAGTTAGGAAATGAGGAATGAATGAAGAGAAGTGGAGAGGGGTTGGGTTGATATAACCAGAATTGGGCAAATGGGCTGAACCCAACCCAAAGCCCTATAGAAAAAGTAGCAAAAATCAACTTACTACAAACATATCGAAGCTTATACTCAAAAAGGTTGCAAACGGCATTTTGAACTCAATGGAAGGGGTCTTGATTCCCAATTCAACTGTTTGCAAAAAGTAGCTTTTCGGACCATAATTCGACTAACGATGAAATATTTAAATATACAATCGATAAATATGCGGGTTGTTACACGAACTGTGGTGGCCGAACTTGGCATGAGATTGGTGAAGTCCTATCGTCTGGGGAAGTCGAGAACTCAAAGGTATAGGATTTTTATTTTTAATTTAAATTTAATAATATATATGTATATATGTATATATATACAGTGAAGGGAAAAATTTATTACTCAAGTGAAAAAAATATAGGTAACTCAGCATTTGATATTTACAGGATTTTAAACAGAGGAAATAATATATGTATATAAAATTTGGTTTTGAAATCTCTAAGGATTTTTGGTATTATGCAGTTCAAAAGGAAATGAATTTACATGTACACGTTTATAATTTACTAGGTTATTTTAAAATAGTGTATTTTTGGAAATTAATTTATTTAATTAACTTATTAAATTAATTGGTTGCTAAATAATCTGTTAAAAAGGGAATTAGTTTAAAATTAAATTTAATTGTTTAAAATGAAATCACTGGTTAATTAAATTATCAAATGGAAATTTAAATTGCTCAATTGACTCGAATATTAATAAAACATCTAATGTTTTTACAAGGTCTGAAATCGTGGAATCAAATCGAGAATGAAATGGATTGTAAATTTAAAGGAAAAGGTAAGTTAACCTCACTCATCTGGCTTGTTCTTTAAATTTAAACAGTTAAATTTAAAATATTTAGTTGATTGGTTGAATCTATTGGATGTGGTATGTTATATAGTGTGTATATATATATATATATAGAGTATATATTAGAGTAATTGATTTCCCGCATTATATAGCGGATGAGACCCTATGCGCCGCATAATAGCTGTTATCCCATTTTTTGGACAAAACTGGAATATCGATGTTGTATGCATTTCCACCACGACCGGAACCAAGAAGAAGCAAGCGAGCGTACAAAAGCCGGGGATTCACTCAAGGTTCAAATATAAAAGTTCATTTGGTGAAGCAATGCGAGAATCCACTAGGAATCAAAGGTTAAAGTCTCATTCGGCAATCTCATTCGGCGCCGTTCATTCGGCATTCAGAACCCACTGACACATCCGGCGTTCCCTTCTCCAACACTCCATTCGGCACCGGACCATTCGGTGCCGGACCAACAACTCAGCATCAACCGAACCAAACACCACCGAACGACATACCCCCGGACCTCCTTACCACCGAACCAAACTCCGCTTCCAAGCTCCACCGAACGACATACTACCGGACCAAACACACACATCACCAACACCGATCCAACCTTCTCCACATGGCCGAACCAAGCTCCGCCGAACCAGAAGTTGCCAGTCCAGATTGCATCAGCCCAAGCCCACCAGCAGCTATAAGCATCCAAGACCCCTGCCCCCTGCCTCACTCTATAAATAGAGGGGCAGGGGTACAACAATGGCAGACAAGTTTGAGAGCTCAAGCCTGGAAGGAACTCTCAAACAACTTTAGATACTTGTAATCAAAGCTTTGTACTTGTAATCTGAAGAAAAAAGGAGAATAACATATAAAGTGGATGTAGGCACGTTCTGGCCGAACCACTATAAATCCGTGTGTCTTTTACAGTTTAGTCCCTGCTTTTTACATATTTGCATAAATCACCCAAATCACTAAACACAACATAAAATCAACCAACTCATACGACTTTGGGTGTTTGCGGCCATTTTTTACGCAAACATTTTGGTGCTTTCATTGAGAGGAACCAGCTTCCGCCAGCTTCCGCCAGCTTCCGCCACACGGATAGAAGTTGAATTTGGAAATCTAAGATTTCAGATCTAAGAGCTATGACGAGACAAACAAGTAAAAGGCAAAGGCCAGAGAGAAGTGAACACCAAGGAAGTCAAGAGGCTTCCTCAGGAGGGAATCAAGCATCGATCTTCATCACTAGAGATGAGATGGAGGTCATGATGAGACGACAAGAAGAGATGATCCAGAACTTACTTCAACAAATTGGGCAAATTGGAGCACAAATCCAAGGAACGGCTGGAATTCAGAACGGAGCAGAACCATCTGGCGCAGCACCAGAGCTAGGGGGCAACCCCCAAGCAGCAGATGACTATCAATCAGGCGTCGATCCCGCATGGGGGCACCACACTTGGAGCCAGTTAATCCAATCACAGAGAGTGAGATAGAGGCCTCTGAGCAACCAGGTAAGGAATGAACTCCCAGCCAGGGGGCAGGTAAAATTCCCTCATGAACACGGGGGCAGGTCGAAAACGATGAACAAGTCGCAAAACTCTCACTAGCACGGTTAAATCATTTACACATGCGAGCGATCGCGCACGATCCATAGGCATGCTCTGAATGACTATAGACCGCACCATAGTAAGAGTTTACACTTTGACATCCTCGTCTTGCTCCTGCTTTGACTTTGATTTGAACATTCCTACTGTGGAACTCGTATGACTATTGCTTTAACATTTACAATTCTATGAAAAAATTATTTACTTGTATGCCCGTTGGATCGCGAACGGTCCACGAGCACCACCTATTGCATGGCAACGAACTGCCGAAGTCTTTGATTCGAAAACTCCCCCAAACAATAACTCCAACACTGATAATATTAAGTCCCCCCCGGGCACACTCATTCGCCTCGAACGGCACCCGACTTCGAACAGTCACAACTCGCCTCGAACGGCACCCGACTTCGAACAGTCACAACTCGCCTCGAACGGCACTCGATCGCGAACGATCACAACTCGCCTCGAACGGCACAACTCGCCTCGAACGGCACAACTCGCCTCGAACGGCACAACTCACCTTACCTCAAATGGCTCGATCGCGAACGGTCGTCATTTGAGGTCCGCCACCCACAACTCACCTTACCTCAAATGGCTTGATCGCGAACGGTCGTCATTTGAGGACCGCCACTTGACCGCACACTGTCGCACCTTACCTCGAATGACTTGATCACGAACGATCGTCATTTGAAGTTAGGCGCTTGACCCTGAACGGTCACATTTCATCACAAATGGCTCGGTCTCGAACGATCGACGCGTGGACATACAGACTCGACCGCGCACTGTCGCACTTTACCTCGAATGACTCGATCGCGAACGGTCGTCGTTTGAAGTTAAGCGCTTGACCTTGAACGGTCCCCACTCGACCGCGCACTGTCGCACTTTACCTCGAATGACTCGATCCCAAACGGTCGTCATTTGAAGTAAAGCGCTTGACCTTGAACGGTCACATTTCACTGCAGATGACTCGATCCCGAACGATCGACGCACGGATTTACGCGCTTGACCGCGCAGGGTCGCACTTCACCTCGAATGACTCGATCGCGAACGGTCGTCATTTGAAGTTAGGCGCTTGACCATGAACGGCCGCGCTTCATCCCAAATAGCTCGATCCCGAACGGTCGTCATTTGGGGCTATATAAAATATCAAGCTCTTTACAGGTTGATGACAGGATATGAACATCCAGCTCATGGCATTACAAAACACGCCTTCCTACCGCAAGGCATATTTTGGGGGGCAAAGTGTTATCCCATTTTTTGGACAAAACTGGAATATCGATGTTGTATGCATTTCCACCACGACCGGAACCAAGAAGAAGCAAGCGAGCGTACAAAAGCCGGGGATTCACTCAAGGTTCAAATATAAAAGTTCATTTGGTGAAGCAATGCGAGAATCCACTAGGAATCAAAGGTTAAAGTCTCATTCGGCAATCTCATTCGGCGCCGTTCATTCGGCATTCAGAACCCACTGACACATCCGGCGTTCCCTTCTCCAACACTCCATTCGGCACCGGACCATTCGGTGCCGGACCAACAACTCAGCATCAACCGAACCAAACACCACCGAACGACATACCCCCGGACCTCCTTACCACCGAACCAAACTCCGCTTCCAAGCTCCACCGAACGACATACTACCGGACCAAACACACACATCACCAACACCGATCCAACCTTCTCCACATGGCCGAACCAAGCTCCGCCGAACCAGAAGTTGCCAGTCCAGATTGCATCAGCCCAAGCCCACCAGCAGCTATAAGCATCCAAGACCCCTGCCCCCTGCCTCACTCTATAAATAGAGGGGCAGGGGTACAACAATGGCAGACAAGTTTGAGAGCTCAAGCCTGGAAGGAACTCTCAAACAACTTTAGATACTTGTAATCAAAGCTTTGTACTTGTAATCTGAAGAAAAAAGGAGAATAACATATAAAGTGGATGTAGGCACGTTCTGGCCGAACCACTATAAATCCGTGTGTCTTTTACAGTTTAGTCCCTGCTTTTTACATATTTGCATAAATCACCCAAATCACTAAACACAACATAAAATCAACCAACTCATACGACTTTGGGTGTTTGCGGCCATTTTTTACGCAAACAATAGCGGATAATATTATATTAATCCCATGTACCGCGATATTCCACCTCGAAGTGGAATTGATATTTTATATTGTGCTAACATCTGTAGATGCAGGGAAACAAGTTGGAGGGATCTAACTGGATTCCTCAAAATTATCTAGATTATTCTAATGATCCTATATTATGATTATTTTCTATTCTAGGTTGAATTATATTGATAATTGGAATGTTGGATGCTATGGGTTGATTTAACATATTTCGGTACTAAGTTATCAAAATATAGAGAATTGGACTTTTGGAAAGAAAATAAAGAAGAGAATTTGTAAGTAAAAATAATTATAGAGAAGTTGACTAAATTTAAGAATGAATTAGAAAAGAATAAAAGTGGATTTTAAATGTTAGTAAATAAATTCCGAGTAAGGAAAGAAGATTTAAATAAACAGGGAAATAATGAATTTTTTAAACTTACGTGGAGCATTTTAAAGAGCAAAAGAATTTATTTTAAACATTTAAGCTTTAAATTTATTCAAAGGAATAGAGAAGGAATTCGGGAAATCAGGAATTGGTATTTTTAGTTAAAAAGGATTTTTGTTTATAATTAAGAAATGAAATATGAGGTTAATTGATTTTGAATAAATTGAGTAAGTAAAGGAACTTATTTCAAATTAGGTAAATTGGAAATCCATCTGAAAATTGATTTAAGTGTTGGAATTGGGATTTTAAAAGGAGGTTGTGACTATGAAATGTATAAACTGGGTTTATAAAAGTAAAGTCAAATATATCAATGGATATTTGGAAATAATAAATTCAAGGTGGGAATTTATTAAAGGAATTGGAAAATTTGTTTAAAAATAAATAGTGATTTATTTTTAAAGGATGTGAAGAGAAGCGTATTTCCCTGGATAGCCAAGTACGTTTTCAAAGTAAATTTTTAAATATAAGTTAAAGGCTTTAGTGTTGTTTTAAAAAGCATGTTTTAGATAATTTATTATTTCTAAATGTTTAAATTCTAAAGTAAGTATTTTTCAAATCTATTATCGTAGTAATTATTTAAGGTGACTTGGTATTTTGTTTTAAAAAGAGAAAACCTAGCTTTATATTTATTAAGTAACCTCATTTTCAAATATTCCTGTAGTATATATTTTTAATAAAGTAGTTTCATTTTGAATATTATTAAAGTATATATTTTGAATAAGTATTAAAGTAATTTTTATTTTAAATGATTTAAAGGATATTTTACAATAAAGATTTTTAAATTATTTTTAAAAATCTAAAGCTTTGTACTTGGTGTTTTCAGTGGAAATAAATATTTGGAAATTTATTTTATGAGAAAAGTATGGTTTGAAACTGTTTTCAAAGGATTGAAAATGGAAATATATCTGGTGAAGATATTTTGAGATTAATAAATAATTTGGGAAATTATTTACTGTTTGATGGTTATTGTGAATGTTAATTGATAGTTAAATAACCGACTATCAATATTGGCCAATGCGCTGATCGTTTCGAAGAGACCGGGATCGGGATTTATTTCTCGAAAACCACTTCGATCCGGTTTGTACGTTTTCGTGGAAAACAAGTTCAGATTCGAAGATGGAGCAGTGAAGTGCAAGGGCTAGTCGCTACTAATCCTGAGGATGATTCCAAAATGGATGTAGTAGGAATAGTGCCTTTGGTTCCATTCGAACCCGGGACGGACTTGTAGGGATTGAACGCTTTCAGAACACCGCTTGGTGGACGATGAGCATTCTAAGTGAAACGGTCTAAAAAGGTAACGCTTAGCCTCAAGCCTCATCAACCGAGAATGACTGAAAATCAGGGGTTATGCAGCAAGGCTAGGTAGGCAGCACACATTTCAAGGTGAGGTCATCCTTGTCTAGATGTCCCTTTTATTTTGACTTAGTGGTGCGGTTACTGATCCCAACCGTGGGGTGATCTTACTACGGATTATCAAGTAAGGGGTAGTCCCGGTCTTGTGTTGCGGGGGTCGGGAGTGATCCTCGGTATGCTGATCTATACCAGGTACCGTGACAGGTGGTACCCCAGTGCCTAGTCATTAGTTGGAAAACCATTTTCCCTACGTTCCCGTACGGTTTTGATTGTGCCCAACTATTGCTGAAATGTGAGATGCAAGCATTTAAGCTAGATTCTATTTTACTTTCTATAGACACTATTATAATATCAGAGAACTTTAATAAAAAGTGTTTTAGCTACCATAAGGTAAAAACCCAACATGTTTATTTGTGGCATGGTCTTATGAGATGCTTTTGTTTTCAAAAGGATTTTGAAACTTTAATAATCAAATTGAGTGTGATTTCTCAAGCTGGTTATCCAGACTGACTCGGGTGTTATTTAACTATAATGCTCGGGTCATACCGAGTATTATAGGACACATGATATGATGTTGTGGAGCTTAGGGGACGAGCTGGATGGCGATACGTACTGCCGTACTTGATTATTATTCCGCTGTGTATTCAGTTTGAGGACAAGTTTATATGACTGTCCAGTTGTATGTTATTGATGTTGTTAAGGTACTCTGATGATGTATTTATAAACAGATATAGTTTTCTTTTGCGTAGAGATCTGTTATTATCTATTATATTTTATTCCGCTGCGATGGTTAGATTCAGATGTTGTTTTTTATTTTCTTTTTCTACCTCTTCTTCTTTGACCCAAATGGTTCGTATTTCCGTACATCTTGAGTTGATTGATGGAGAATAGTGTCGACTTTAAGGGGTACGGATCTGCGGGTCGTTACAAAAGCCATATTATTTAATTCAGATTGTGTGGTGGAAATCAGGGGGCTACATAGATGTTACTGAACGCTTCTCCTAAACATATCATAACATAAATTGAATAAACTATAAATTTTACAAATTTAAATAAAATTAAAGATATTTTTGAAATAAAATTTATAAATGTTCTAAATGAATTAGACTTCATAGGCCGAATAAAGATCCAATAAGAGATTTTTTGTTGAAATTCACCCACGACTTCTGCTATAGGCCGACCTAGTTCCAACAGGTTGTTCATCTAACGGTCTACAACACTATTAGGATCAAGTCCAAAACTCATCATCGTCTCATTGTTTCTGAAACTACTAGATCAAGCCTTAACCCATTGTTGCTAAATGTCACTAGTGCAGCCAATGGCTAATTTTCCCATACATATACCAAAACGCCCTAGTAAAACCCATATAATGAATCTACTAAAATAAGACACATTTGTGAAGTATCTCAAACCACAACAAACAACGTATCAAAACATTCCTCATCTTGCCACGATCCTGATGCGGTGAACTGCCTATGAAATGGAGGTCCTATGTGAGAGTTATGAGTATTTAACAATTGCGTATTATTATAATTATTTAATTAAAAATTTAATTATTATATTTATTTTATTATTTAATTTCCCCTTCTTAGATGCTTTGCGACACATTAGAGACCGTCATTGGGTTCCCCCTGCTATCGTTGATTAGATAACATCACTAGAGGTCCTTCGCCTCTTTAGATTGTGTAGCCATCATCATTCGTTTGGTGGCGACTTATGGCTGTGTGCTCTGATTTGGAATGATTGGAGACCACCATGAACTCCTACTTGACCTCCTCATCCATATATTCCGATCGCATATCATCATCATTTACCGTTGGATCAAAACGGATGGTCCACGTTTGTCAAACTTTCGACGTGTTTTTGGATCAATCAATATAGTCAATCGACGAATGTAACCATCAACTGATTCGCGTCGTCGAGAACTATAGTTTTGATATATAATATGCCTAATTTGACATTTTTGTATTCAAACTTTTTGGTTGGAGAGGGATTTACTTTGTCTAATTACAATTGATAAAAAAAATCACTTTTTAATCCCCTAACCATAACATACTATATCTTAATCATTTACATAAAAAAGCAGCTTTTAAATTTCCAGATACGTCATTTATAATTTGATTTAAGATCATAAGGGGTGAATTAGTATGTCTTATCAATATATACGCGAATATAAAGAGCCACTCACCGATTAGCTACTTTTATTCTCTGATCTGATTAGAATTCTCCTTCTTCCTTGTTGGCCTAATGTATTTCCACCTTGATTCTCCTTGATTTTTTCAAAGTTTCTTGCTTTATAGTTTTTTATTATTTTCTTTTAGTTTGATGTGGAGTTAGTTTGATTTTGTTCAGAGATTAGATGGAGAAGATCATGAAGACTAGTGATACGATGTTTAGGTTAAAGTAGTAATAGAAAATAAGGTTTACATTTCTATTTATATGCTGGAAATAACATATGTTTAGATTGAAACTTCGAAATCAATATATTACGAAAATACCGCTGGATTTGAATTCTTTTAAATTATAGTCCGCTAAATCAAATTCAACAAGATGTTTATGTTTTCTGACTATAAACGATATTTCAAACACAATAGAATTGGTCCTAAGACTTAGGTCGAGCTCTTCTAAAATTTTACTATTTTGTCCTTGAAGTAAAACTATAATTTTGCCCTTTTTAAAATTTAATCATTTAATTTCGAAAAATTACATTCTCTCTTGTTAAAAAAATTTATTCCCGAAACTCCAAGGGATGAAAATTGAAACTCATAAACATCCACATACATACGCAATATTATACATCTGCATCAACTATCCATACATATACAAGATACAGGAAATACATATAGCCACAAGGGAACATAATAAGTGTAAAAGTCACTAATAATGTGCAGACATCACATGTTAGCATAGTATACATAATGAATATGGCATGATGGCAATATTGAACAAAATGCAAGATGCAACTAAATCGGATCCTTCTATATGCATGAAATCATCATGACAAGAATCTATGGATATGAATTCGAGCATATATATAAATTTCTACATATATGCACTCAAAATAGTAAGCAATCATAAGCATGTATACATACATAACATCGCATCCAAGACAACAAAAATATATACAAAATTGGCATAGATCAAACTAGATATATCAATTATGGCAACTAACATAGCAACCATTCCTATCTAAAATACCTGAACTAAAATATTCCACTAAAAATGAAACATACAGGAAAAGGCTTCAAGATAGGAAGCTTATAATTTCTCCTTGGGCCTCCAAGTACTTCCTGCCAGGTCATTTCCCCACCGAACTCGAACCAACTTTTCCATCTAATTCTTAAGCCTCTTTACACTGTGCTCTAATATACGAATAGATTCATAGGTTGCATTCAATTCCGACTCTACCTCCACCTCCTATAGATAATTAGGCTCTGCTACCACTATTGAATCATGCATACATTTCCACAAATGCAATACATGGAACAAATTGTGAATGCTCGTCAACTTTTCGGGAAACCCTATAGGTCAACTTCCCTACTCTCTCCAAAATTGAAAAAGGCCCAACAAATTGCGACGCTAAATTTCTTATACCACCAACATGCATAACATATCTCGATGGCAAAACTTTCATGAATCCCATATCGCCCACTGTGAACTCTAAGTCTATCTCTCTCCTATATGCATATGACCTTCGCCTATCTTGTGTAGCCTTTATTCTTTTGCATATTAGTTCCACTGTCTCCGAGGTATCTCTGATCATGTCTTGTCCAAGTATAACCTTATATGTTCATCCTACTAACATGAAAGAGACTTACATGGCCTTTTATATAAAGCCTCAAAAGGTTTCATGCCTATACTAGCTCGATGGTTATTGTTATAGATTAACTCAATTGTTGGCAAATGATCTTCCCAGGCTCCATCAAAATCTGGTATGCAAGCTGTCGAAAAATTCTCTAACATCATATTCACCTCTCATTCTATTCACCCGCTCGTAGGTGATAAGCGATGCTCAAAATTCAACTTTGAACCTGGTCTGCATTGAAGACTTCTCCAAAATAATTAGTAAAATGTGGGTCTTGTTCGGTAACGATGCTAGAAGGTACCCTATGCAAGAGAATAATCCCCTTAACATATAACTTAGCTAATGATGCTTCCACTCTCATGCTCTTCGCATAATGGAAAAGATGCATTTGGTCAAGCAGTCCACTACAACCCAAATACTCTCAGTCCCCTTCTACTCCTAGGAAACCCATCGATAAAATCCGTATAAATATGCTCCAACTTCCACTGTGGAATATCCAATGGAAGAAATAATCCACTAGGCTTTTTTTGCTCAACCTTCTCCCATTGACATGTAAAACATCTAGCAAAATATTCCACCACATGCCTCTTCATCTCTGGCTAATACAAAACTCTTTTCATATCTTTGTACATCTTATCACCACCTAGATGGATGGTCATCCTAGAATGGTGACACTCATGGACTACCTCATATATCACTTCACCAACCACTAACATGCATAATTGTCTATCCCACATAAGTCAACCTTCTCTACTAATGGAATAATTGTCAAAAGGAGTAAATCACTTGCCTCTCTCTAGCTGTTGAAAGCAACTAACCAACTCTACATCTTCCTTCTGCTTAGACCCAATGTGATCAATGAGCATTGGCGTAATTTCCAAAGCTGCCAATAATTTCGGAAGCCACTTTGCTGAAGGTCGAAAATCAAAAATCATAATGTGCTCCAACTACTTACACAACACTGAGTTCAATCCCAATGAAGTATGCCTCCTACTCAAGACATTTGCTACCATGTTTTCTTTTCCCAACGTATCTGAAACATCAAAATTGTAGGTGGCTAAAAACTCGGTTCACCTTTGTTGTCTAAGATTTAAGCCTTTCTAAGAGAATAAATATTTATGCAACTTGTGATCCATAAATAATTTAAACCTTTGACGTAGATAATAATGTCTCCAAGACTTTAATGCACAAACAATAGCTGCTAACTTGAGATTGTGCATCAGATAGTTTCCCTCATGGACCTTCAATTATTTATTAGCATATGCTATAACCATTCCTTCTTGTATAAGAACAACTACTAGCCCCTACCCCAAGCATCAATATAAATAGAAAAAGGCTTCATATAGTCAAGGAAGATCAAGGCGTATGTACTCGTCAACAACTCCTTCATATGTATGAATGCATTTTCACACTTCGCGTCCCATAAGAAAACAAGATTTTCTTAGTATGGCATGTTAAGGGTGCAAAAACCTTGACAAAGCCCTTAATGAAATTTCAATATATAAAAAACCCCCAAACCAAGAAAGCTCCTAACTTTGGTGGAATTTTTTGATACTTTCCAATCTTGTACCATAACCACTTTTCTTGGATCGACTGCTAATCCTTGCTCTAACACAACATGTCCAAGAATACATACATCCTTTCTCCAAAAACTACACTTAGAAAATTTTGCCTTAAATTGGTGTTTTTCAAGGTATCAAGCACTTATTCTAAATATACTCTGAGGATGTCACCCACAAACACCACTACAAAAAGAATCAACAGTTTTCGCAAACACAACTGATGTGATCCAAGAAATAGGCAGGAGCGTATATTAGTCCAAAAATCATGACCAACCACTCATAAGAAACCTCCAGTGTGCAATAGGCAGTTTTTTATATGCTCTCCCTTGCCAGCTATAATTAATTATACTAGTAGCAAGATCCAATTGCAAAAATACTCTCGCTCCATCTAATTGATCAAATAAATCATCAACGTGTAGTAAAATATATTTATTTTTCCTTCTCAACTTATTTAACTCATGATAGTTGACACATAACTATAAAGATCCATCTGCCTTAATGGTGAACACAACCGGTGCTCCCCACTCTGATGTGCTTCTTGTATAAACCCGTTTTTGTAAGAGTTCAAAAGATTAGGTGCCCAACTCTTTCTTTTCTCTAGGCGCTATTCATTTGATAGGCAATACAATTGGCTTTGCACCTTCAACCAAATCAATACAAAATTCTATTTTCCATTGGGAAGAAAGGCTCATAACCTCCACGAATACATCAGGGAATCTATATACAATACAGATGGATGCTAACTTGTCCAGGAATAGATCTAACGAATATAGGTAACTCAACGTCAATGATCCATTGGGCTCACAATAAACATCTAGGTTATGCCCTATATCACTCCTAATACAAATCACCCTCCCCTCACAATCTGGTATTATCCTATAGTGTGACGTCCAATGCATTCCTAGTACAATCATATCCCGAAAATCCAAGCGCAAAAGCATTACACACGAATCGCCATCACAAATTAATAATTTTAACCCTTGAAAAACCATAAATAAGTAGGTAGACCCCCCAATGAGATTCGACTCCATCACGGGATTAGGCACAATGCGAGTCCCTAATTCTAACCTATCAACCATACTTATTAAAATAAAAGAACGCGACGATCCAGTATCAAATAAAGCGTGGATAGGAATATCAAAGATAATTAGATATAGAAGCTGCATTCTATTTCATCTGGCCAGTGGTGCACTAGCATAGGAACTGCTTCTAGTGCGTAGGCCTTCACAATCAGACTGCTTGTAGAACCCCTTTTCCTTTTCCCAAAGCAAGGCATGCATTCTTCACATGTCTAAACTAATTGCAACCATAACACTTTATCTTTGTTAAATCTACTTTTCACTCCTTATAAACATGACCTCTCCTTCGACAACAATTGCAAATGATAGCATGCTTCTTTCTTTTCCTTGTCCATTTTTTCCACCTTTGTTCTTATGCTTTCTCTGTGAATGTTCTTGCTCAACCTCGTTCTTAGGCTCCTCCTTTGTCTCCTCCTTTATGATAATGTTGGGAAACATCATTTCCGCTAATTTTTCGTAAGTGGTCCTATAACGATTTGCCTTTCTTATATTTAAAAATGACACTTAATACATCATTGGTATTCGTGTGTCGATCATTTAAGTGTTCGAAAGGCAGTTCATTTAAGGTTAACAAAGAAAAGACAGAACGAAATCTCACATAATGAGGAGAAATATACAATATATAAAAGACCTTTACAAAATGAAATTGTTTTTATTATACACAACATGAGAGTACACTAACCTATTATCAGCCTGGACAGTTGTAACAACACGACATTACAATTGCTAATAAAATGTAGATAAGAACAAAACAAACAGAATAGCGGAACAATATAAGATATGTGAATATGTCTTAAAGGATCCAGCTCGTCTCCTGAAAGCTCCAAAGAATCCAAAGAAATCTGATAATATGCTCAGGCTGACCCAAGCATTATAAGAAAATAACGTCTAGATTAGCCTGGTAAACCAGCGTGAGAAAGCCCAATCAAATCAATCATATTGATTTTTACATTTGAAAACCTTTTTTAAATAAAAGCTATCTCGTAAGACTACACGAACGTAAACACAGACGAGTTTTTACCTTACGATAACTAAAATATTATATATTATAAAATCCAGTGATATTATAATAATGTCTAGAGTTTAAAGTATTCAATAATTAAGTAGCTGTGATGTGTGTACATCACAACAATAATAGGTATACAATAAAAAGCTGAAGACGCTTATTGGAGAATGGATTCCAACAATGGCAAGGTAAAGGGATACCTTCCATATAGCACACCTCTAAATAAATGTACCGAGAGGTCAGAAACCTTTTGACCTCAGTGTGATAAGACCAACCTACCCCTTACTGGACAGTACAGAATATGTCATCACCACGGTTGCTTCCAACCTTTATAGAGAGCTCTCATGTACAACCAAATCCATAATATAATGATCTAGAAGGGTGATGACATACCTTGATGGGAGCAAACCATATGGCCTTGCGATATACCCTATTTTAGCCATTCTCGAGTTGTGAGGCTTGAGAGGCTATGCTCTTATCATTTCTTTATAGCAATTCTCTCTTAGAATGCTAACACCACCCTCTAGGTAAAAATGCAATGCCAGCATTCATCCATATAAGTTCGTTCTGGGTATGGACAAAACCGAAGGTATAACCTCTACTACATCCATTTTAGAATCACCTCAGAATTAGTAGGAAGTAGCCATTGCACTTCAAAGAACTCCATCTTCGAACATCTTTAAGTTGTCTACCATTAAAACTCTAATGTTGGTTCAAAGTGGTTTCAGATAACATATCCGATCTCGATCTCTTCGAACCAACAATCGATAATTTTCAGTTGCCTCGATCTCTGTTCTTTTAGAAGTAAACAGACTACATCAGAGTCCCAAGATGATCTCTAATATATCCCTTAAAGCTAGAGACGTTTCACCAGAATGAGTTCTCTCAAGGGATCTTAAACTGTATGAACACACGAAGCTCTTATTTACATCCTAAGTTAAAACTGGCCAAGATTTGATAGCTATCAAATGAAAAATTAACAACAATTTAGAGATTTAATTACCCACAGCAACCACTAAGCCTCATTTAAATAAATCTTTCATTTACTAAATCCCTTTCCCAAAATATTTATCACAATATTCGTATACTTATCTCACTGGCATAAGTATATTCACAAAACATTATGAAAAAATTCTTATTCCAAAATCATATTTAAGAGTCAAACAAAAGTTATTTAAAAAGTAATGGAGATAAGGATAACCCTAAACATTATTCCTTCGATGTTAAGTATGGAACAAATGTTCCATACCACCATAATTAAGAAGGTCGGTTTAAGGAAATCAAATCTCTATTTCTTTTATAAACTTCTTCTATAAATCCATTTAAAATAAATCTCTTTCATTTTATGAAATATCCTTTATTTAAATTCCCAAATCCATTTATAAAACTTCTTTATAATTCTCCAATTTTGTTTATAAAACTCTTTTATAAATATTCAAAACCATTTATAAAACTTCTTTTATAAATATCCAAAATCATTTATAATACTCTTTTATAAATATCCAAAACCATTTATAAAACTTCTTTTATAAACTATCCAAAATCATTTATAAAACATTTTACCAAATTTCAAGATTCTTTTCAATTTATAAAACTCCTTCAATAAACCTTATTCAATAAAGTTCCTTTGATTAACAATCAATTATTTAAAATACCTTTAAATAAACAAGTCATTATTTAAAACATCCTTCATTAATTATCATTAAACCACATTAACAAAATAATGATTTTAAGCAACCATTTAAAAAGTATTAAATAATTTCAAATGATTTAAATAAAATAATTGCTTAACTATCCTTTAAATGTCTTATTTAAAATGCTAACAAATTTTAAATCATTTTTAAAAAGAATAAAAGGAATTATTTGACTTTAAAAAATCAGAAAGAGGCTTAGTGACCATAACGGTTCTCATTTAGTCGAGTTTAACTTTCCAAGTTATAACATGGGTATTTACATCGAATCAGATATGTAAGAGGGATCAACCAATAATAACCAATCAACATATAGGTAAACGTCCAAGTTTACAAAATACCAGAACGAGGTTTATATTCCGCTTAAATAGATTTCAACATAATCTACTTAGTGAATTATGGCGGAAATGTGATTTATTCTACCAAACAGATATCCAATATAACTTAATTAGAAGAATGATGTTTTATTCTGCTAAACAAATGTCATTGGGTTTCATATTCATTTGAGGTTACCTAAGTGTAATCGATAACAAAATCCCTTGGATTTAAAAACATTCTTTAAAAGAGAGTTGCTTTAAAAACAAATCGATCTTTAGAAATAAATAGTTAAAACTTTAAAAAATTTATTTGAAAGTTTAAATAACATCTAAACTCTTTATTTTATTAATAATTAAACCTTTAATTAGTAATTAAACAATAATTAACTTTTAAATAAAGAAGTAAATATAAGTCCTTTAATTAAATAGTTAAATAATATTTAAATAATAATTAGACCTTAATTAATAATTAAACATTAGTTCAAACCTTTATTTTAAAATAATTAAATCTTAATTATTTTTAGTTAAATCTTAATTAGTTTTAATTAAATCTTAATTAAACATAGGTAGAAATTAATTAATAATTAAACCTTCTTAAATAATAATTAACTTCGATTAATTTACTAACTATATTATCTTACTTAAAAATAATTAAGTACTAATTACTCTAACTTTATTAATGATTAAGTACTAATTACATTACCTAACTACTTAGTTAGATAATCATTAAATAATTAAATAGATAAATGAATAATAATTACTTTAAAATACTTATAATATGTTTTGAAACCACTTTTCAAAAATATCATAAGATGAAAACAAATTTAATTTGCAATAGGAGTTCATTTTACAGTCTGTATCCATAGCGACTACTGCTATATGACCTGTAATTTCAAAACTTGTTTTTGTAACAAATAGCTTTTAAAACAATTATCTTTTGTACTTTAACCCATTTTATAACTTGAATAAAGTTCTTTTTGAAAACCAAACGAAGTATAGTTAGAAACTTTGAAGTCTTTTTAGAAATTTAAAACTAGTAAACATGATTTAGTTTCCAAAAGATCTCAAGTCGCTTAACAAGTCAAAGAGCTAACTTTTTAGCATATACAACACAATGTACATCACATAACTTACATGATATAGTCCACATTCACAAGAAAGGGTTTTTAACTTACTAACTAACTTAACATTAGCTTCCATTTCATGTCTATACCACAACACATCCAAGCACATACAGACACGTACAATCAACATCAATTGCATCCAAACAAGCAACATGATTTTGCAACCAATATAAACTATAATTATCATCAATCTTACAGTTCAAAACTTTAAGTAAAAAGGAGAGCTTTTCTCACCTAAAAGCTAATCAAAACAACCAGAACTTCCATTATAACTTGAAATGAACCTAGTACTTTGCAAAATACAAGTTTTTGAACTAGTAGATGGACTATTTGTTTGGCTAATGGTGTACATGACTTAGACATGGTTAAAAATGGTGGGTTTGGGCTTGCTTTGGAGAAGTGGAGGTGTATAAATTGAAGGGTGAATTTTTAAACAAGTTTTCAAGAATTTTAAATTAGAGAAACAAAGGAATTTTAAAACTTTTGAAATTTACAAAGCCATGAAAGCTTTCAAGAGTTTTGGCAAGTTTTTAAAAGTGAGATGAATGGAAAAATGAGAATAAGATTTAGAATTTTGTATATATGTAAGAAAGATATATCAAATTACCAAATCAACCTTAAGTACATAACCTCCACTAATTAGTTACCACCTCACCATGCTTGCCTCCTCCATGTTTCTACACACCTAAACCTTGCCCCTTCTTTACTTTGAACCAATATTCCTTAGCGACTTATGTGTACTTATGTTTCTTATAACATGACATTTACTTTTTCTTTTTTTTATATCTTCATAAAATGTCATATCATCCATATTATATATATATATATATATATATATATATATACTTAAGTGTATATATGAACAAAAATATATCCTAATAAAAAACAATGTTATTTATAAATGTATGCATATAATTATACAATAGTGTACATGTGTTTTCGACAACTTTTAATCGACGAAAAGTTGAAATTAGAAAAATGAATTCTGGTCACATTTTCAATTTTTATTTAAACTAAATATATTCGTAAACAAATTTGGAAAACTATTTCACCATCATTATTTTAAAATAGTTTTATTTTGATTATAAAATCTATTATTTGAATAATTAAAATTTATTAAATATTCGCAAATCAAAGTGGTGAAATTCCGGATCGTTACAGATACCATCGGAATACGACTTAGTGCTAGATCCTTCCGTAGTTGGTTTAAAACGTTTGGAAACCTCTTGATCTTCTTCATTGGCGTATTTATTAACTTTATCCCATATGCTGCAAGCTCGTTGAATTGATTCACATACTCATCCATAGTTATTCCACTCTACTGTAGATAAATATACTTTATAATCTAAACTCCCTTCTTTGCCTCCAAGATAAACTTGGCCTTGAAACTTTGTTTAAATTTCCACAAGTGATGTCCTCTTCATTTGTCTCGACCATTATCATCTTCCATCAGTATAAGGCCTCTCCTTATAGGTATCATCCAATAAGCTATCTCCTCATGGCATCCCCAAGGCCAAAAGCTCCAAAATACGCTCACATGTGTGAATCCATGCCCTCGTATCCATAAAAATTGGGTTCCTCAAGAGGTTTTCCACCCGCAATTGTAATTTTTTTACATAGATTTGGGATGCTAGCAGTGGGTGAATAATCTAGAACCATTGCAGGTGTATGTGATATGGGTGTAGCGAGGTTGACGTGGGCTTAGCCAATGGCTTATAAAAACCTACGAAACCATATAGGGGTGTTCACGTCGAGTACCTATAACAACACGTACTTAGAGCCCACTTTAATCTTGTTACTCATCTCTACTAACTGCAAAAAGGATTGTTAATAACTTCCCTTAAAGATATCAATTGGATAGGATAACTATGGTGTGTGACATTATGTCATATATATATATATATATATATATATATATATATATATATATATATATATATATATCAATAAAAAGTACAAGTACACTCTCTCAGTACATCCTAATATAGTAGGAATCGCTTAACCTAAGCTCTAATACCACATGCAACATTTTTCCCTCTACAATGTCCTGACCATTCATAAAGTTGCATTGGCATCGTGGGTGTCATTGACCGTAGATCATTTTGAAGCAATATATATCACAAATCAGAAGGCTATCTACAAAAATATATACACTTTCTGAAACTCACAAAAGGAAGAATAAATATAATACTGAAAAATACCATAATCTCGAATAAATAAACAAATTGTAACTAGTAGTTACTAGTTAAAAAATGTCACTAAACGATGTAAATAAACAAACAGTTTAAATGTCTAGGGAAAATATAAAATAAATAGTAGATAGCCAATAAGTAAATGCACATCTTCATCGTACCATTGTGTCTTTGAAATCATCAATAGTCCTCTTCACCTACCTATCAAAGTAAACAAGAAGGGGAAAGGAATAAAGGAGGTCAAACATACGTTTGATGACTGATACACATCATATTAGTGTATATGTTAATAAGCTAGTAAAACACACTTATTCTCAAAAACCATACATTAATCTATGTCCACTAAATTTTAACCAGTGCCTAATCCTATGCACATGATCAAACCTAAAGTCCTAATTTGGATGTCGAAAACCGATCACGGCATGTTTGATCCCAAAGTCCATACACCATATTGTCAAAATATATGCACATGATTGAATCCAAAGTCCTAATTTATGTATCAAAAGCAACCATGACATGATTGATCCTAAAATCCCAACTCATTATGACCGAAAACATATGCAGTGACGGACCCCAATGTCTCAGCTCATATACAGAAAAAGATAATGATATGATTGAGGTTAAAGTCCTAACTCGATATCATCGAAAACATACATGACAATAAGGTTAAGTCCATGTTATTCATTCGCCTAATGGTCTATGACACTATTGGGACTAAGCCTAAAACTCATCATTGCCTCTACCGTTTATGAAGCTACTAAATCAAGCCCCGGCCTATTGTTGCCAAATGCCTCTAGTACAATTACTAGCTAATCTCCCAATACTTGTAGAAGAATGTCCTAGTAGAATCCCTATGTATCGAGCCTACTAAAATAAGACACTGTTTTGAAGTATGTCAAAACACAAGAAGCAACATACCAAAGTGTTCCTTATCTCGCTATGATCTTAATGTCTTGAACCGGGCATAAAAAAGGTCATATGCAAGAGTTATGAGCATTTAAAAATAGGGTATTTATTATAATTATTAATTATAATATTTATTTTATTATTTAATTTCCCCTTCCTCTCCTCATTACTATAGTAACTAGGAGGATTCGACTCTTCAACTAAACTCAATTACCATCTTTAAAGCGCCGCCATCACCAAACCAAGCCTCCACCATCAAATCAAAGACCGCCGTCAAGTTCCTCATATTGATGTTGACCAAATCGATATTATCAGAGATCCTCCGCTACTTCAGATTCTGTTGCTACAACCATTTGTTCGATGACAATTTAAGGTTACCATGGTTTAATCTAGGATGATTGGAGATCACCGTGAGCACCCACTTGATCTTTTTTCCCACTCATATCTCCTAGTCGTTATATCATTACTGTTTCACCATTGGATCAAAATGGACGATCCACATTAGTCAAATATCTGACATATTTTTGATAAGTATGTATAGCCAATCGATTAACAAACACCATGGTGGATTCACATCATCGAGAATTACAATTTTGGTGTATAATATCCCTAATTTGGAACACTTATATTTCGCTCCTTTTCATTGATTTATTTTGGATAATTACAATTGATAAAAAATTATTTTTTAATCATCTAGCGATGACATACTACATCCTAATCATGTATATAAAAAAATCATTTTTAAATTTCCATTCACACCATTTATAATTTGGTTTAAGATCACAAAGGATGAATTACTATGTCTTATCATTACATACTTGAATATGAAGAGTCTCACTCACTGATTAGACGCTTTTCTTCTTCGATTTGATTAGAATTCTCTTTCTTCCTTGCTGGCCCGATGCGTTTCCTCATTGATTTACCTTGATTTGTTTCAAAGTTGCTTACTTTATAATATTTTATTATGCCTTCTGATTTGATGTGGAGTATTTTTGATTTTATTTAGACATTAGAAGAAGAAAATGATGGAGACTAGTGAAAAAACGCTTAGGAAAAAGTAGGATTTCACAATAGGATTTACATTTCTATTTATAGGATAAAAATAACACAGGTTTAGCCTAAAGTTTCAAAATCAACATATTACAAAATGCTACCGAGTTTGACTTCTTCTAATTTCTAGCCCGTTAAACCAAATTCAGCAAGCTGTATATGTTTTCTGACTGTAAACAACATTCCAGACCAAATGAAATAGGTTTCAAGATCTAATTTTAGCTCTTTTAAAATTTACTATTTTCCTTTATGTTAAATTACAATATTTCTCTTTTTTAATTTAATTATTTAATTTTGAAAAATTACAGTGTGTTACATATGTCTACAAATCCAATAATTATTTTGATTATGATCAGAAACAAGATTACAAGAGAAGATACAATCAACCAATACAAAAATTGAAGTGTGAAATGGTTGTAACATCCCTTATTTCAAGACAGGAAAATAAACATTGATGATATTGTAGTCATCACCAAAATTATTTTCAAGTGACAAAATGAGATTAGTTTTTTGAACAACAGTATGTAAACAGAGCAGCTGAATACTTTTCCTTACACAGATTGTCTTTACAATTTTAGTTTCCAAATCTATCTATGTAGTGGTAAAATAATACAAAAATATAATGGTGACATGTCTGACATATAAAGATATCAATATGTTCACTTAACAAGTTATATAACCTGTTTTTACAATAATGAAATTTGAAAGAAAAGTTTATTAACTACTAAGCCTACTGCTTCGTCATTAGAGCTTTTATTCGTCTTCCAAAATGCAACCTGGCTAATCGCATAAACTGAGCCTACTTGAATGAGTACTCATATGTTTATGGGGAAAGCATTAATAAAAATACGAGTCAAACATGAAGCCTTGTATGAGTAATAGTTCCTTAAACACAAAATATTGTGAGACCACGTCGGCGGGAGGAACGAGTTTTCCTCTCTCTAAATCATCAGTTTTAATTATATCATATCATATAACATTACGTCATCAAAATCACAAGCATAATCACATAATCACTCTTTTTGACTATAGGTATACCCTATAATTAACATCAACCGATGAACTATGACATAAAATCATCATTTTCAATACAAGTATAACCTACGTTTTTCAACGTACTATGAACCATGTCATATTATTATCATCTGCATTCTAATGCATCACCTATACTCTTATTTATGTGTTATTTTATCACTTATCATTAACATATTTATTTATTTCCATGTAGCTATTTATCACTAATTAATCTTTCTTGAACAATGTCACCCGTAAAATGGTCATTCGTGCATCTTGGGGGCCACCTTGATTCTCCTAGAATATTGAATGTAAGCACCTTGAATATACTCTAACAAGTGTCCTTACTAAGCACTAATAGCTTCTGCTAGTCCTATTTTTTTTTCATGTTGATGATTCATCCAATCTTTAATTACGTTCATTTTGATATTATTTACTTGCATTAGAGGTTCTCCTAAATTCATCCCATTAAACTTCCCAAGTCTTGGAACCTACATATACCCTTGAATTTAGATTTCATTAAGCCTTGACACCTTGTAATTAAATATCTTCATGAGTGGGTATCTTTAAAATCATTTAATAGCTTCATGATTTCAATTCATTTTAAAAAAATACTATTTGGATCATAATGAGCCTATGAAGCCTAAAGGGTTTTAGTATATCAAAACTAGTTATTCAATAAAATCATGTTTTATATACATATGTTTGAATATAGCATAATATGTATATATGGTTTGTACAGGGACATTTATACTAATATATATAGTTTACATAAACGCATATATATGTAATATTTTATTGCTACTCATATATGTTTAATAAATCTATATCTATACTACTAATAATGAAAATTCAATGATTTAATTTCAACCGCGTCTTTCTGAAATACCCGAAATGCCCTAACCTTTCTCATCTTCACGTATGTGTGCCTCCCCTTTTCACTTTCGATTCATAAAATCAATTCTATTTCTCCCCAAACTCGTTTACATCCCTAAATTCAGTTCCTCAAAACCTTGATTCCATTCATCACTATCAATCGATCTCAAAATTCTGTTTATATTACTTGCGAATCGCTTCTAGAAATGTCATCAAATGTATAACATCCACGATAAGCGATCTGGAAACATCATCAGATGCGTTTTCTATTTGTAAAGCTTTGATTATTTTCATGGAAAACGAGAGAAGCTGTATGATAAGAAAGTGTCTGTATTTGGATTTCGATTGCGAATTTGTGCAGAGGCGAGGGCAACAGGGTCTTTTGTGAAGTGTAGAGAAGGGCGGGCCTTTGGAGTACGAATCTGGAGTGTTAGAGAGCGTGGTTGTGGGTTCTCATGCGATACAACAGCCGCGTCGGCAATGGCTAGAATTTGGTAATGTAACTGGGATCGGTTCTATATTTTTTCTTTAATAAGGTTGAAGTTGTGTTTTTGTATGTTTATGATCTGAGTTATGATAATTTTGAGGCCATAAACATAAATGAGAGAAAATGTACCATATTTTGTTGTAAAAAGTAAGGGACCCATCTTGAACATGTATACCAATAGTTTGTAGATTAGGAACTTTTTTACACTTACTTTTGGGGTTCCTATAGTCAATAGCATGGACTTTAGTTTTCTTTTTGTTACAATCATAATTATCTTCCGGATAGCTCATACTAAAATCTTTAGGAAGTACAAATATTTCAATAAAAATGAGAATTATCATAAGTAACCTTTAATAGCATGGTTTGTATAGAATTTAAGAAGTGATTTAGTCTGATAAATCACCAAATTCACACATTCATGAGTTATAGAAAAGAATTCAATAGTTATATTGTTGAACAAGAACACGATGAAAAATCTATTAAGGAGGGGATTCCTTACTGTAGTGTGAAGAATCTAATGTTTAATAATTTAGATCAAAGAATGTTTGATGATGTATTCTAAAATGGGAAAAAAAATCGTGTTTGGATATAGTTTTGTATAAGAATTTACACGGTGATATGAATAACAAAGAAAGTGTATTCTAAAATGAGATCCTCCATTCATAAAGCCTGTAATTTGGATGGTGCTCATAGCGCTAGACTTGCTGCTGCAAAAAAGAAAGAGAAAATCCACTATAATCAACAACCAATTAGGTAGTTTACGTATAAGTTGATACTTGTGTTGGCACGAGGATTGTTGTTGAATTCACGGAAATGTATTTGTAAACTTTATGAGTTCTGTTGAACTATTATTTTTAATGTTTTTGAGGTTCCAGTATTTTTGTTTTTTGTGCAAGGATATGTGGTTTGGTGTAAACATGATTTTATAGGCTCATTGTAATTTGATGTTACCTTAAACATTGTTTATGAATTTTTAATTTAATCGTTGGGGCATATTATTTATCCACGTCTGATTTTTATTCTATGACACATGCTTTGTGTTTATGTTGCGTTTTCTATTTGTAAAGCTTTGATAATTTTCATGGAAGACGAAGATAAGCTGTATGATAAGAAAGTGTCTGCATATCTGAATTTTTGCATAGCGCAGATGTATTCTAAATTTTGTACAAGGAGGTATGGTCCATTATTGATTCATTTAGTTAATGATGCTGATTTTAGAATCTTTTGTAGCATGTGCCATTAAGTTTGGTTTTTAGTGTAATTTTGTGAAATAGTTTTTATGGCATGTGTTCATGTGGTATGTTAGGATTTCTAAGTCACAATTAAAATCTTGAGAATTCTTTGCGTGCCAGCCTCAATATGAAATGAACTTAGTGCATATGATGGATCTTGCGTACCAACTTCAGTGATATGGTTATACAAGCATGCATTTTGCATGCTACTATACTGGTGAGAGTTTATCGGAAGCAACTATATGCCATGCTAAACTCAACCATTAGCTGAAAGGAAACATTCAAATCTCTTGAAATATCTTCTTATTAGGTCCGATAAGTTCTTACAGCTATAGTGTTGTACATACACACGATAGCATACAGATTCTCAAAAGTTTTCATAGTTAGTCTGATTGGTTTCTAATAGCTTAGGTAGTTTGGGATAATAAAAATCCCTAGCTAGACAGCTATGTGCCATAGGATTTTTTTTTATTTACTTGCATTCACAGAGCCATCAAGATAAATGGCCAAATTGGTTTTCGTTAGGGGATGCACAACAACCTACAAAGAAATATAGTGCAGTTCGATGTGAAATTTAGTTTTTAATATTCTGTTTGTAATTAGATTAGTTGGATTATCTATATGTATAGTATGTGTATATAGAATTTGATATGCTTATGCATGTGCAAGATAATTATTCTTTACCCAGTCCAATCATTATATTTTGGCTTCATATTAGAACTTCATATTTCATATTAATATGTGATATTGAAGTTTTAAAGGCCATATGTAAGTTTTATGGAACATTTTGAATGCTGTCGAGGAGGCTTTTTGACCATGTACTGGATTTTTGCCATGGATTTAGCAAAAAAACATTTATCTTTAACTTGGTGAATAGTGAAGGGTGTGATTGGTGCATCTTTTTTCAAAGGATCTGGATTTTTGTGATGGTGTAAACTTATATATTAGGGTAATTGCACATTTGCAACAAAAAAGCTATCATTGGCTAAAAATCACATGAAGCATTGGAAGTTTTCTAATATTTTTGTTGGCATATGAACAAAATTTCATGGTTTGGTAATAGTGACATGTTTGCCATAGTGGTTCATTGCCTCTTGGATTCTAACTCTGAGTGCACACTTCCATCATAATGAGCTGATAAGGAATGTTGTGATTATATAAATGGCACTACTTCTAGAAAGTCTTTTGACCATAATATTTTTATTGGTCCACCGTATACGTGTTTTGTAGTTTTTATTAGAATGCTTATTTTTTTAATTTTAGAAGAAGTACAGCTATGTGAGGTCTCTATTAGATTTATATATGAGTTGGAGCTGAGCATAATAGTATATTATGCTATTATAATTATTATGATGCTATGAATTGCTTGTGAATTAACTAAGGCGTGATAATAATTAACCCATGAGAAGAATAATTTTTGAAGAGGAATTTTACATCATACTTCTTGAAGAGGAAAAATAGGTGAAATATGCATGTCCAAGTCTCATTAAAATTATTCCTACTTTTTCCTAGCCTAGGTTTTTCATTTTTTAAAATAAATATCTACATACAGCAGACCCGTTGAGGTGCATATGGAGTAACATGGATGCGGTATATACAACTACATGGAGTAGTTGGAGCATGTCACTGGGACAACATATCACAACTCACATGTCAATAAATATTCGAATCAGGATACGCAAGTTTCGAACTTGTGACCTCTTGCACCAAAGTTGAATCACTTAACCACTGAGACAATGATGCTTATCAACAATTAATTTTGTTTATACTTATGGATCAGATAAAATGACACAATGCAGCTTCCATGTTCAGTCACAGCACACAAGGCAATGCCAGAAATTATCATTGCTACAATACAATGAAGTACAATCACATGTGATGTGACTATTTGACTATCGCTTCACCTGTTGTTGTTGCCGAGTATGGCCATCTACACTAAAATGGTGGGTCAGTCCAATTCACACTGACTACTCTGGCCAGTGAAATTAACATCATAATAAGGTGCACACCAAAATTTCCTATATCCCCCTTAGCTGCTTAAATTGCAAATTGATTTAGTATAGTTTGACACTAATATGTAAAGCTTTACCGTTTACCATTGTCTTTATCAGACATAATCTATTATTTCACTGAATGTTTACTTAGAGGAATAATCCAGTCGATGATCTATCACTCGACTGTCTTTTGAAGTTCACTTATCCAAAGTATGTTACACATAGTTATATGATGCCCTATAACTTCAAAATTTACCATAAAAAATAAATCACCGATAAAAGACAAAGTACCATGTTTCCATGTGCGAAGCACGGGCCCTATACTGGTATACACATATAAAATTATGTAAACAAATATATAAAATAAAATCAGATAATTTCAAAGTAAGAGAATGCTTGATTGGGAGTGAAGAAGGAAACAAACTTTCACATTAAATCTTGATCTAACCAAACTAGAATAAAAAGGAAATAGAATAAGGTTCTATTTTAAGTTTCCTTCTTTATAAACACTAATTAATAATATATTCAATGTTAAAAACTTTCATGCTTAATCACAACAAAGTATCCAAATTTTAAAATTACAAATCTGAAAATACACAACATGAAAACAAATTGTAAAATAGTATTATCATAATTATATATATATATATATATACACACATACAGACAAAGTTCTGTTACATAATTAATTTTGGAACATTGCATGTATATACTTATATATGTATATTGTAATTTAAGATTTAATTTCAAAACCATATATTTGGATATATAGTAAGCGTGAATATATCAGTTTAAAAATAAAATAACCTAACTAAAGGATGTGACTTGATGTTGGTTTACAATCTTGAAAATATAAAATTGGAGCATATGAATATATATATATATATATATATATATATATATATGTATATGTATATATATGTATATATGTATGTATGTATGCATGTGTGTGTACATAATTCAATTAATTAAACATTAAATCCATGTTTATATGCGAATTAAGTTATGATAACAAAAGTAGAATTATGTTATAGCAAATTAGATCTACACAAACCAATAATCTTAGACCTAACTGATAATACCCGTAAACAAAATAAATCAAAACACAAATTTGTTTTTAATTAATTAAATTGTGACAACAAGAGTAACTTTTTCAAAAAGTCAAATCAATATTAACTAACGATTTCAAATCCATTAATGTTATCAATATACAAAACTAGTCTTATACAAGATGTATTTTACATTTAAATGGCAATACATAGGAGGTTTAAAATAGATTCAATAAGTAGTAGTTCCATATACATATATGTGAGTTAAGTCATGGTTAAACATCATGAATGAGTGTAAATAAAAGAAAATAAACCTAAAAAGTCTTGCCCTTTGTGACACCTTGATTTGTGATTTCTCCTCGGATTTGCTATAACAATAGTAGATTTCACCCAACTTTGCAAGAGAACGATGAACCACTTGGCTTTTTTTATTTGATGTTTTCATCTTATTTGGAGTTAATTTAGTTTTGGAAGGGATATGTTAGTTTTCATCCATATCCATAGAGATAAAAATAAAATGAATGAAAGAATAAATCAAAATAAAATTAGTGGATTTGTTTAATTTAAAAGAAGGAAACATCCCTTTCCTTCAATTAAAACGTCCTTAATTAATCCCTTAGCTTTTTCTCTCTCTCCACCCCTCTCTCTTCTCAAGATATGGTCGACCATTATATGGCACAAATTTTTTATTAATTCCTTATGTAATTATCTTTTACTTAAACTCGTTGAGTGTGTTGGAATTGGACCAGCCCATAGTGGAGTAATCAGGTAAATTTCAAAAAAATAATACCTTTTGGATCTTTAATAAGCCTTTGTAGTCTAAATTTATTTAGAAATTTTCTAAATTTTCTATTATATAGAATAAATATATATTTAAATTTCTAATTAATGTGTACCATATACACATATGTATGTGCATGCACATGCAACTGGATAATTTGTATATGGTTTGACATATCCGTGTAAAGTTATTGGGATTTACACTGCAACAGACTTGTCAGCTTCTCATGTATACAAGTGGATTGTCTAAATGTGTGTTTACTTATGTATCAAAATATTATATATATATATATATATAATTGTATAATTATTATAAAATATTGGTTGTAAATTATTTACATAAAGCCTTTATTAAAATACATATACATAGTGTATGTATAGATATATAATTAAATTATAAAATTATTCTAAACATCAGTTTGTGAAATAATTTATAATATTTATAATACGAAATTCTTACTGAAATTATTTATTTATTTATTTATTTAATTTAAATACATTTTACATATAAACATATAACTAGTTGTAAATACATATATACACACACATATATAAATTTTAAATAAATATATATTTTGTTACTGCTTTAGAGCGGATAAAAAAGTTAGTTTATTTTATTAATTTTATTTAGTTTCAAATAGTTTATTAATTAAATATTTGTAATAATTTTAAAAAACGTACAGAAATACTTTAAAAAAATTTAAAAATTTAGCTTTGAAATCATTATGTATAATTTATATTATATAAAATTTGTGTATAATTTTATATTATTTATAACGTGCATACACATAATTTATTTATTTGACCAATTTTTACTTAAGTACATAATTAAACTATATATATGTATATACAAGAAAAAAATGTTTTTTATTTAATGTCGAAAGCTTTTCTAGTATGAACAATTTTTTTACATAAATTAAAATATATTTATTATATTAATTGATCATTTATGTTTAATTTAATTCATTAAAATCATTTAGTAATATTGTTTCAATCAAGTTATATATATATAAGCTGTGACAGTACCAAAATCAATAATTTTAAAGGCAACGACAAATGTCTCTAACGTTTGCTAGAATTTCCCCTAAATTAACGAGTGGTGAAAGAATAAAAGCTCTATGAATCAAGCCCTTAAAAATAAAATAAGGGCACATTTGTTACTTAAAATACTCTATAAATGCTTGCACCATGTTGGATTATTTAGTTAAAGCTAGAGGAATATAGGTATTTTTAACAGCTAAATTAATTAGCGGGAAAATCAGTAACCTTAAATATTTGTAGTGATTGGTTTGGATACCAGTTGATTTTTTTATCCTTTTTAATTAAATAGTGTTCTTTACCTGTTGAGAAACAGCCATCTTACCACTAATTAATCGAAGTATGAAATAATTTCAGTAATAATCGATCAATAGGAAAAGTAAAGGAAGGCTTATCAAGTTCTTAACCTTGAAAAAATAGGAGAGAGGTTGTCAAGATTTGTTTTTCGAAATTCTTGATCCAGTTCAAAATTGGTTGCTATGTTTGATCATCACCATCTTTTGAACTTCATTTCTTTAGCCGAGTTATCATTCTTAATATTAAGGAATGCATAACGGTAAGTTTTAATAAGAAAAGGTGTGGCAAATACATTTCACGTAGTGGAGATCGAAAAAGTGGAGCAAGTGGCGCAAGTAAAATCATGCGGCAACCCATTTGACAGGGTTGTTTTCGTTACTTTAGAAGCTTCATACAAAGGATTCTCATGATATATATAATAATGGAATCTTATTGCACATGCCGTATTATACAAAATAAATATATAAATTATTATTTCATTTCTTAACAAATATGAGTTCGTATAATTATCTTGCAATAAACAATTGTTTTCTCCCTTATGCCACTCTAACAACATACATTATATATATATATATATATATATATATATTATTTTGTGCTCATTCATAGTATGCTGTAAAATTTGAATGGGATACTAAGAAGGCACATCAATAGGTTTTTTGCTAAGGGTTGAACTGGTAGAGTATTTGTATTTACTTTCATGATCCTTTAGGGTTTATGTATTTCAGTTCAAATTATGAAGTTCAATTTTTCTTTAGTTATGTATTATAATTCATTTTCCTATATGTTGTATTAACATCCTAATATAGAATGATAGTGATAAGTGAAATAAAAAAAGGAATATCATATGACATAATATATATAGATCGGGATTAGGTAAGTAAGTAGCTCATAATGATGCTCAACATCAACACAAAATAAATGATACAAGGTAATTGTAGCATAGTTAAGTTTCATCTTCATTTAAAACATATCCCAACAATTATACTTCACATAAAATTTAGCTTGCAAGATTTTCACCAAGTATGAAACATTTTTTATTTATCTTGCAAAATTTTCAGTAAGTTACCAATAAAATGCACTCTATAATAGCAATAAAGAACCTGATTTTTATGTGAAATAGAAATAAGTTTCAAAAAGCAATGATGATATTTCTTTTCCCTTAGATTAGCGGGGTAGTTTATGAGGCACTTCATCCAAAATTCCTAAGTTAGATATCATCATGGTATAATTTTTGAATGCCCAAGCAATAATTCCAAAAGCAATAACAATACAAGCTAACAAAAATTCAAGCATATAGATAAATACTATTAACCCGAAATTGTAAATCCAAATAAATGTTTGTAATCCCACCTAAAATCCCCAAATTGAATCCCTAAATTAAAAACCTGATAGTAGAAAGGAGAAAGCAATTTGAAAATATAATTTAGTTGAATAAATAAGATTAATGAGAAGAACATATACCTTTACAAGTTTATGTTAAGCATTATATAGCAGCAACTGAGATTAATTTCATTGATTGTTAAAAAAAAAATGAAAGAATGATAGGATGAGGGGAAATTTTGGTGGCAGTTTTACCTCAAAATCCAAAAGAACGAAAAATTATTAAAGGCATTTTAATGCCTTTACTAATATAATTAGAGGCTATTAGTTACTTGGTCTCCGTTTAATCATTAATAGAGGAAAATCTTTAATTTTTTCCCTTACTTTGATGCCTCTAATGCTTGAAAAATTGGTAGTTTGAGCAGCAAACAAACATACATAATTTTTTTAATATATATCTACTTATATACGTAACCATTAGCATGTGATAATCCATCGATATACCAATTAATGATATTCTAACTAAGCAATGTATGAAACAATATGTATATGAACATTGGTATATAATAATAGAGCAACAAAGTACCTTTCACCTAATCCCAAAGTTGCTAGCTTTTAAATTGCCATACTACCAATGATCAAATCAGAGCAAATTGATGTGAATTAGTGCTTGGATTTTTTGGGTTGTTATAGGGTTATGGCGACCTGATATGAGAAGCAACGGAAGAGTGCAAAAGTCATTTCAAAATAAGGGTTAAAGTGTGACGCCATGGCTCTAGTGATCAAAATATCAAAGGGAGTTTACCTTCCGATAGCTTGGATCAATGAGGACAGAAGGAGCAATCTCTCTTATACACTACTTTGGGTTAACAAAGATACATTTCCATACTTGAATATATTTGAAATAATATGTATCATGTCTCGATGCAAGGCGATGTATATGAGTTATAAGACTTGAATAATACAATATTAGAGAGACGGATAAAAAATTTCTAGCAGAATTGGAGTGAATAAAATAATAAATTTTATATCATATCAAAATTTAACACATCATCTCATATATATACAACTCATCACATCATATCGTCCAATGTATAACAACTTAATATAAGTACAAACATATTAGTTACTCCTCCTCATCATCTGTTCCAACTCCATATCGCAACCCACAAAGCATATAAAGTCATATCAAACCTATAGAATAACCTCATTCTGACCCGAGATTGTTAAATAAATAATAAAACCGGAGTTTGGCTAGAAATATAGTTATGAGTGTAACCAAACTCAAATAATAATATAATGAGTGTGTCATGTTTAAATATAACTTTAATCATTTATAAATACAAATTTATTACTACAGTCACCACTCGTAAATAATATCATATAAACTTGGTAATTAAAACAATCTCTCAAAATAAATTTCTAAAATGATTTTCTTTCCATCATTTCCACAAAATCACTTCCAAATGGATTTCCAAATTACTTCTATAAAATCATTTTATTTATAGAAATCCTATACATTAAGAAATCTTATACCAGAGGTCCACTTTGCAAACGATCTTAGAATACTAGTTTTAGATACAAGTAATTTATCAAAATATTCCCAAATTGTATAAAACCAATCCTTGCAAATATATTTCTCAAATCACTTTGCAAATTTGATTTATCCCGAAATATATTTCCAAAACATTGTACAAAATAGTATTTACCCTTTATTTGTTTAAAGTTGCTACTTTTCGTCTACTGAAATCAATTTCAAAATTTTCGATAATTTCATCAAAACTAGATTTCAAAATATAATACAATTTCGCCAAATCCAGTTTAAATAAATATATCGCCATATGGTGAATGCTCATCAAAAAAAGATCATAAAAAATTATAACATTACTCATCTACGATCGACACCCAGAGAAGGGACCTTTTAATTCAACCCCTCGATCTAGGCTCGAGCATTACCATTGAGTGATATCAATATCAATAATATCCAGACGGATAATAAAACAAGTAGCAATCGATTTTAAAAAGGTAAAATCATCAAAATCATTTCCAAATGGAAAAAACACAATAATAATTTCTTTCAAATTCAAAAATTATCGGTAGTAGATATACTGTCAAAATACTTTTGATTCATTTTATACAAGATCCACAAAACAATATTTCAAACAATTCTCGAAAATTCCTTTTACAGAAAAGCTTGTATATATAAACCATTCAACCTTTATGGTTTAAATTCAAATTCAAATTATTTAAAAATAAATCAATCTTTATTTTATAAAAAGCCATTATACTTCAAAATCCAAATAAAATATTCAGATAGGATTTTAAATTCAATTTTAATTGATATCCCATTATTTTCCATTTGAAAATAATTCAAAATAAAATTTGTTTGACATAAAAATCTCATATAATTTTTTTATTTTGAATTTTTAAACCAAAGAAGAATCATTTCCGAATATGATAATATTTGCACTTCTTTTCTATAACACAATATAATATCTTATTCCTAAATATATGCAATATTTCCTATATATTAAAATAATTTCAAAAGTGGGAAGTAATAATTCAAATTGCTTATTTAAATTTAATTTTTTTATCATCGAAAACAATTAATATCAACATGTATGCATTCCATTCAACCACATATAATTTAATCCAAACAACCATTAACCCACAATCAACCTTTTCAACAATTCCTATCATGATAGGCTACCAAGCCATCATTAATCAATATAAATCTAATTCAAATCAAAAATAGAAATGCTATTCTTTTTGTTATCTTTCTTTTTATATTTGACTTAATCAAATGAACCCAAATTATTAAGTAACCTACCTATCATATCTTTTATCAATCCACCGTACGAATGACCATTGAATTCATATAAATTTCATCAGCAAAATAATCCAAACTTATATGTATTCTCAAGTTCAAACAACTAGAATAAAACAACGTAGCATTAAGTCACTATAAATTAGAAAATAGAGTTATACCAACTAAATTTGTGTAGAGCTGAGACTGTACTCACTTGAAATTGTTTCATCCCTAATCTCTACCATCGAACGTCATCACCGAATATCGACACAATCTCCTCACGCTCGCGAGCATAGCCAACCATCATCGCATGCTTGCCTTGCATAAAACCATGATCAGATTCGAGCCACCTAACTACTGACAATGAAGTTCGCATGCGACCACCTCCACTTAGTCCCACTTGCCTTCACGTGTAACCACCCCGCAAGGTCTTCTCTTTCTTTAATGTTGCTAACAAACTCGCCTCATCATCGCTTCTATTCTAATCGTGATTCTTTAGGGATTTTGTTTTTTGGGCTTGCGACTTTAATTTTAGATGAAAAGGATTAGTGCTTTTATGTGAAAGGAAAGTGAACGGATAAGGATGCAGGGTGTGGGTTGAATGTGACTAGGGAAGGTGTGGTCAAATAAGAAGAAAGAAAGAATTTTATCTTTCTTTTATATGTAAACAACACCTCTAACCGCTTATTGCTCGAAGCATCTATTAACTAATATTTTGTATTCGATTAAAAATCCATTCAAGGTGTTTTGTTCAACTTTTATTTTATTTATAATAAATTTCTTTTTATTAAAACATTTCCTTTGATTTTTGAACAATTTCAAGTTAATTGTTTTATTCTTCAAAATAATTCTGAAGTTTCATCAATATTGTTTAATTTTTTTTAAAATAAAATTTCAGACAACTTTGGGATCTTTTTAAATACATTTTAAATTCCAAATTTGAATTTTAAATAAATATTCTTCTTTTTTTATTATCAAATAAATCCAAATCCAATTTATCGAATAAAATTCAATAAAATATTCAATTAACTTTTTAATTTTATTTACCATATAGAATACTTGTTCAACGTTTAAACTCAATTAAAATCTCAATCTTAAATTTCATAATCAAATAATTGAATTTCCAATTCAATCATGTAATTAAATTTCTAAAATCCATTTTAATATGTTTATTTTATTTCACTTCGGAAGGGGATGTTACAGACTCCCCTCTTAAAGAAATTTTGTCCTCTCAATTTACTAGGGAGTATTGTATTTGATTTAACTTTTAACTTTAACTATAAAATATAATATACACATCATTCGTTACTATGTTTCAATGCGCTACTTTGATTATATTACTTATTCGAATTTATTTTGTCGACACAACCATACAAGAAAAACAAAAATACTTCACGTTTAAATGTATTAAATAATATTATAAACATAGCGATGAATGTACGTATATCTTTTAATGGTCATTTTGAAAATTTTATTTAATTTCTGAACATACTAAACTTATTTTAAGTATCTAGAATTTTGAAATTTTTAGGCAAAATCTTATTTTATATGGAGAGCCTTTCGAACAATTATAATATTATAAAATAGATATGCATCGACTGAAACTATGTCGGAAACAATTTATATATCGATATTTGCCACATGGTATATAATCAACAAGTAAAAACATAGCATGTATTTAATATTTTAAGCAATTTATTTAGATTTAAGCTAGCAAAAGCGAGTTTGCATTTGCAATTCAATCTGTATTCTTCATGTATCTGTAAGTATAGCGGATTGTATCTTATATGATTTATGTATTAGTATGTCAACGTATACTAATATATGAACTAAACATAGCAATATAACAAAATATATAAAAAATAAAGCAAACAAACGAGCACACCAGTTTTTTTATACTAGTTCAGACATTTCGTCCTACATCCACTCCCAAAGCTCCCCTTCGGTATTTCATAAACCAATAACCCTCATTTTTCCTGGAGGAACAGACTAATACAAAAGTATTCCTTTGACAACCTTGTGTTCTATACAACATAGATATTGACTGCTAGTATAATTCTTCATATAATCTCCTTTGAATGATAGTGAGTTGAGTGCTTGGATTTGTAGGTAATAATTTAACCAAAACTGAGATTTTGGTTGTAAGTACTTGAGAATGTGAAATCAATGATAACACAAGAGAATATGAATATAGAAGTTAGAGAGTAGTAAATATAAGGTAAGTTAAAACTCAGTTGATTGGAGTATTTATAGAATAAAAGAGTTGTATTTGAACAGTTATGAATTTTTGAAAGATTACTCTTTAATTATTGGTTGCAACTGTGGAAGAAGAAGGATGTTTGTTTATAGCAGAGAGAAGCATCTGCTCAGAATATGATAGTTGTAGTTTTATATATGAAGGCCGGAACTTCCCTCAGATATCTATCATTATATATTAGATGTCTGTGGGATTTTTGAAAAAAAAACCGAAATATGTCTAGCACTTCTATGGCATATGGACAAATGTCTGTCGCTGTTGAATTTGTAGAATCTAGGCAGTTTGTTATCGAAATTTGTCAATATGAAATCGTATGTATTATGATCACCCAAGGAGATTTTACAACATTTATGTATGACTAAAATAAAAAAAACATGATCTTACTTTTAAATACTATGATCGTTCTTTCTTTAATTTTCTTTGATCGATGATTTTGTGAGCCATGATTTTGTTGAGCACAGTGATACCTGTAATATGATATATCTAGTATATGTGATTATATAGATATTATCATCGAAATCATAGAATGGAGGTTCTACCATTCTTCCTCCTTTTGGTGATGACAACTATACAATCATTAGTAAAAAATAGCTCCTCTGAATGTTATCTCCAACTATGTATACATACATTCGTCTCCCTCTTTGTCATTATCAACAATAATAATGTAACCGAAGAAAAACATAGTCGTAAGAAGCATGATGGAATAGTTACTAATCTATGAAAGTAAAAATTTAGTAGTAGGTAAGGAAATACTAAACATTAATCAACACAGAAATTCACTTTTAAACAACAATGATAGTACTTATATGAATATGAAAATAAACAAAAAAGCAAAAACAAACAATTGCCAAAAGAATGCAAAGAATAATTGTTGATAGCCGTGATAGTGTAAGTCGAAAAATCACCATAGTTCTTATAATAGTCATAGTAGGCAGATGAATCATATTGATAGTTTCCCAACCATTGAGTGTATTCTTCACCTTCATGAATAGACAACATTTTAAATGTAGTATGATGAATTTGATGAGTTTTCGAAGGATCGGGCCAAGATATATCATCGCTGTCTTCTTGTTCTTCTCCTGGTTGTTCCTGCATAATATTCTTTCCTCTATCTTGGTGCGAACTTCCACCATTAGAAGATGATCTATGAGGATGGTAAACAGAAGTTTGTGTTAAAGGAGGTGGTTTTGGAGATGGAGAGGAGGATGATCTAGATGATGATCTACCACAAACTTTTCTCATAACGTTTTCTAAAGTGGAAACAACTTTTTTCAAAGTCTTCTCCATTTCAGACATTCATGTAGAAGAAGATCTTTCTAAGCCTACTATTTTATTTTTTAAAGATTTTTGATTTTTCTCCAAAGCATTTTGATTGGCCTGATCAATCTTTGATTTCAAAGCGTTAAATCACTGACGGATTCATTTTGGTCAAGTTCAGTGCATGCTTTGTAAATCTCTGAATTTGAATGATATTTAGTACTATAGCGAGTAAGACTCAATGGTTGTTGAGGAGGAGGTGCTTGAGCCTGTTCCGGAGGAACCAGATGAATTTGTTGTTGTTGTTGTTCAGTCCATTGAGCAAAAGAAATTATTAGAGGTGGTCTTTCGGGAAGATGTATTAAGGATAAAAATCTTATACCACCGTCCTTAATCGGAATTTATTCGAAATGAGATATATATGAAGGTACTCTGAGAGCTTATAAAATACGTATGATATATGTGGCATATATAATGGTTTGCCAGTGGTGAGTCAAAAAACCTTTAATTTCATCATGAATGAATTTTGCCCGATTGACTTGAATTCCACCAAATATAGCATATAGGGATTCGTGGTCATTTTTCTATATTTTTTCATGGCTTCCTAATCAAGGAATTATTGTATTAATTATCATACGATTTGACAATCTAGCCTTTGGTCATAGATGAACCAATTTCCATTATGGAATTCTATCTTTCCATATTTAGTATGTGATTTCGTCACGTGGCAAATTTCTATGATCGGGAATTTCCTCTAAACTAATTCCAGTAGAAAAACAATCGAGTAATCGACCAATTGTGTTTATACTAATTTTCAAAACACATCCATACACACTAGTCCATAACCATCCTTCTTCATTTTCGGGTGTCTAAATATCACTGCCATGGAAATTTACATACAAAATAAAGATGGCTATTTGGTTGATTTGTACCTCATTTTCATCGAAGTTAATTAGCTCATAAAATTCGAAGGCAATGATGAGTTCTTAAGGACCATATTCTCTAAATCTGCGTAGTCGGTAGAAGAGGCTAGAATGAAGTCCCTTTTGTTTCAAATTATCAAATCTTTCATTAGCGACCGCACTCTTGCGAAATCATTCTTAGATGTGTGCATCAACGATAAGATTTGTTTGCGAAGATGAAGATTGGCCTTTCTTTGATCTCTTGTTGATTGGATTCTTTGCTTTGGGTGCCATATGCGAGGAAATAGGATTTTGAGAAAGTTAGGGTTTTTTAATTTGGTGGCAAGGAAATAAGATTTTGAGAAAATTAGGGTTTTTGATTTGGAGTAAAAATTGAGATAGTTTGGATAAAAATAAAGAAGGGGGTAAAAGATCATTATGAAGGTATGCAACCTATATTAGACTGAGAGTCCTCTCAGACGTCTAAGAGTAGATGACAAACGTTTGAGATTATGCAGGGGAATTTTCCTAAAATAATTGATAGACATCAGATCTCTGAGGCAGTCGGATTTCTATTTTTAACTCTGGTGTTTATATTTTTGACTTTTAATTAAAAAATAGCATAATTAATGATTATTATAATCAAGCACCATATAGGCCTAAGAATATAATATATTGTTTATACACACACACACACACACACACACACACACACTTTTCCTTCGAAGATTGTGGGTTTTTGAATTCAGCTCGTTCCCAAGAGTTTGTGTAATTTTTGGTCTGCTCGTGTTGAGGCTTAAGTGGAGGCAAACTTGGACGAGCCGGAGTGTTATTCCAGTCTTGGTTTGATGTCCCTGTTCCCCATAAGTTTCGTGGAGTGATGTTGCAAGTTTTTATAGGAGTCTCGATTGAACAAGGAGATTTTGTATGTAAACAATTTTTGTTAGTGAATGACTGCGTATTGCTAGAATACATTTTTCGAGAAAGTTAAGATGAGATCCTTGACTTCGTTACTTGTAATAAATTTCTCGTTTAACTCCCATCATTTCCTGTTGATAGTGATATATTTCATCCACTTTAGTATTGAGAGACGATGACTCAAGATCAATCGCTCGTTTAGCCTTCTTTTCCTCCGGAGAGAAACCAATATGATATGTAGGTTATGCCATAATATTTAGTGAGGCTGATCAATTTGAAGGAGGTGTAGTTTTTGTTGGTGATGCATAAATGCTATTTGATGAAGGTGGGCTAAAGGAGATAGTAAAATAAGTGGAGTCATGATCAGAAGACTGTTTAGTTTTTCTAAGTTTATAATAATATTTCTGTTTGATTTTTTTAAACAAGTGTTATGTATAAATAGAATGTATAGTCTATCTATAGTAAAAGCTTTGTATGGATAAAACTATTTTAACCATAAATTTATTAACGGTTTTTATTACGGTTTTTTAAAAATTAACTAAAAATAACTTTAGTTAAAATCTCATATAGAGAATTAAAGTTCAAAATTTTATGATAAATAATTATGACACATGCTAATTAATTAATTCATTAAATGAACATATACCAAGGTCTAGTCTTAGCTTTATAGAAGTTGATTCATATATTGGTTTAGTGAGAATATCGGCAATCTAATTTTCAGTGTTAACCAATTCGAGAAACAATACCTTTTTCCACATTTTCTTTAAGAAAATGATGACTAATATCAATATGTTTTGTTCAAGAATGATTAATTGAATTTTTAGACAAATTCATGGCACTAGTATCATTACAGCATAAGAGATTTAGTAACAAAATTTTCAAAATCTTGAAGTGTTTGTTGCATATAAATTTCTTGTGCACAAGTTAAGACCCTAGAGATGTACTCGACTTCACATGTCGAGAGAGAAACACAATTTTTCTTTTTACTGAACCACGAAACTAGAGATTGACCAATAAAGTGACAAGTGCCACTTTTATGTTTCCTATCCATTTTGCATCCACTAAATCTGCATCGCTATAGTTCGAAAGAGTTGCCTTTCAGGTAAAAAAAACTGTAATCTTTGGTGTTGGTTAAGTATCGCAAAATTCTTTTAACCGCTCCGTGATGTGACTCTTTAGGCTGTGCTTGAAATCTTACACATAAACAAACACTCATCATTGTATCCGATCTACTTGCCGTTAAGTATGATAGAGATCCTATCATACTCAGGTGTAATTATTGATCAAAATCCTTTCCATTTTCATCTTTATGAAAATGTAAACTCATGCTCATAAGGGTCGGTTTACTTGAATTATTATCCATTCCCAAAAATTTTAATAAATCTCAATAATATTTTTCTTTATTTATAAAGATTCCATTATTTATTTGTTTCATTTGTAGACTTAAGCATAAGTTTAGTTCTCCCATTTGTGACATTTCGAGTTTATTTTTCATTATATTCAAAAACTCATTAAATTACTTCTCATTAGTAGAACCAAATATGATATCACTAACATAGATTTGTACAATTAATATATCCTTATTTTCTCTTTTTATAAAAGTGTTGTGTTAATTTTGCTGATATGAAAGCCAGAATTAAGTAAATGCATTTTTAGCCGCTCATACCATGCATGAGGTTGGCTTGCTTTAATCCATATAATGCTTTTTTAAGTTCGAAAACATAATCTGGGTATTTTCCATAAGAATATAGAGATGGTTGTTCAACATAAACTTTTTCTTTTGTAAAAACATTTAGAAAAATGCTTTTAACATCCATTTGAAATAATTTAAAATTATAAAAACATGCAAACGCTAGTAATATTCTTATAGCTTCAAAGCGAGCTACATGAGCAAACGTTTCTTTATAATAAATTCCTTCTTCTTGATTATATCCTTAATAAACTAATTTTACTTTATTTCAAACAATGTTTTCATTTTCATATATTCTATTTTTATAAACCCATTTTGTTCCTATTATGGATTGATCGTCTAGTCTTGGTACGAGTTATCAATCGTTTCGTTCAAACTGGTTAAGTTCCTCTTGCATTGCTAAAATCCAAAAATTTCTTTTGATGTTTCTTTATAATTTTCGGGGTTCGAAGTTGGATATGAATGCTACATGACTTATTTGATTCAATTGACTTCTAGTTGAAACTTTAGCGTTTAAATCACAAATTATATTATTAATCGGATGGTTTTTCAAAACTCGAGGCGGTGATCTTAAAATATTATCATTATTGTTATTGATATCATTATTATTGTTTTTAGTAACATTATTAGTACTATTATTATCTATAACTTCTTCTTCATCATCATCATCATTTTTATTATTTTTAAAATCTTCATTAAAAGAAACATTAAGACTTTCTTATATAATGTTAGTTCATTTATTAAAATAATATATGCTTTACGTTGATCTGAATAGCCAACAAAAATTCCTTCATCAACTTTCGAATCGAATTTTCTAAGATTATCTTTATTATTTAAAATAAAACTTTTAGAACCAAATACATGAAAATATGATACTTAATGTTTCTTGTTGAAAAATATTTCGTAGCATGTGTTCTTAGTCTTTAGTCTAAGTATTACACGATTTAATACATAACATGCATGCTTCGGCTTAAAAGTTATTTTGTAAGTTATAGCTGTTAAGCTGTATTCGTGTACATTCTTGGAGCGTGTGATTTTTCCTTTCAACTACACCATTTTGCTATGGTGCGTGTGGAAATGAAAAATTATGACTAATTCCCTTTTCATTGCAGAAATTTGTAAACAGCTCATTTTCATGTTCTCCTCCATGATCACTTCGTATACCTTTCATCTTTAAGTTCATTAAAATTTTAATTCTTTTAGCAAAAATTTTAAACACTTCAATCATGTCACTTTTATGTTTCAAAAATAATATCCAAGTGTATCATGAAATCTCCAAAAATTACAAAAACATATTTGTTATGATTTATTGAACGTACTTGAGTTGGTCCAAATAAATCTAGATGAAGTAGTTCAAGAGGTTGTTTTGTAGAAATTTCCTTTTCAGATTTAAAAGAAATTTTCTTTAATTTTTCGAGTTGATACGCATCACATAAATTCTTGACTTCATAGTTGATTTTGGGTAATCCTTTAACTAATTCATTTTTCATTTGTTTGTTAATGTATTTAAAATTTATGTGACAAAAACGTTTATGCCATAACCATGGATCATTATGATTTGCAACTAAGCATAAATCATAATTATGTTTGATATTCATGTTCAAAACATATACATTTCAATTTCTCAGTACTTAAAGTATTAGATTTTTATTTTCATCAAAAGATTTACATTTATCTTTTTTGAAATCAATTTTAAATCCTTTATCACATAGTGGACTTGTACTTAATAGATTGTGTTTTAAATTTTACAAGTATGACATTAGTAATTATGGAAGAAGTGGATATACCAATGGTGTTGACTTCTCCAATGCCAATGACAAAACCTTTTGAATTATCTCCAAATATCATAGTTCCGCCATCGACATATGTTATGTTGAATAGCATGTGAGCATTTTCTGTCGTGTGCTTGGAGCATCCGCTATTGAGTATTCATTTCCCCTTGCTTTTAATTTGGATTTTGTGTGCCTACAAAATAATAAAGATTTAATTAGTATTATGACGACCCGTAAATTTTTGATATTTGAAATTGGAATATTTAATTGATTTTAAATATTTAAAAGTAAATTTTTAACTTGAATTCAAATATCACTAATTATTGATAATTAAATTATTAAATTGAATAATTTAAAGTTGGGTAAAATGTTGAATCTGAAGTTTTAAGCCTGTTGAAAATAATTTGAAGGCTTATAAAATTTATACTGATAACACTGAAGATAATAGAAGTTGTAAAATTGAAATTAACAGTGGTTTGTTCAGTTTTAAAAATTTTAAAGTTTAAATTGAATTTAAAAATAGCCTTCCGAGGCACAGTCTTGGAATTTGACGAAACCAGTTCCATTGGATCCGTAATAGTGTATTATTATCGGTTTCAATTTTCATAGCGTTTAGAGTTGTTGTGTGAGCGTACGATAGATAAACATGCTGGAATCTATATCGAAAATTCAATTTAATAATTGGTCTAAAAAGACAATCTGCTCCATACTAAAAAGGTATACATAATTACTTTTGTTAACCAGTCAAAACAAATTTCACGTCAAAAACTTTTTACCCTCTCATTTCGAACCACTGTAGCATGTTTAATCCATCACGTCACTGTTTTTTTTCACAGTAGGACTCTTTGCTCAGTTGCTTCCTTAACACACTTTCCCTAAACATGTGTTCTCACCTTTTATCTTTCAGCCGAACACTTCACAGTAAAACGTGAAAATGAAGTCAACTTCAAAACTAAACCGATCTACGCTTAGAAATTACCCTACCCTTTAGTAATTCACGATCACTTTTTTCTCTCAAAATTAAATCTATTCATACAACAACAAAAATGGCAGACCTTTCGACGCACTAGAAAATCGAGATGAAGACGAGAAGAGAGACAGCGATGCTAGGGATGAGTCTCGATTTCGATGGCGTAGAAGGAATCGCGCTTGAGGAGGAAATAAGATCCGGAATTCTTGATTGGAAAATATGAACCGGTTTGAGGGTTGCGTTTGTAAAGGGTTTGGAGGCTGATTTCGTTGGGCTTTCGATGTTCGATTGACTAAGGCGATCGGCTGAGGGGATTCTGGATGTGATTGGGTTCATACCGGGATTCTAGGTCTTGGGATCGAGGGGATGGAGGAGATCGCAGGTCATGAAGGATAGGAAGGGGATGAGGCAATTGGGAGATGAGGTTGCCGTTTCGTATTTGAGTAGTTGTTGCTTGATTTGGGTTCGATTGCTGAAGTCATACTGGTGGTCGCGCCTGTGAACTGTAGAGAGGATATGGTTGCAGTGTTCGGCTGAAGTGATTGGCTTGGGGTTGGGGATGTATGATGAAGAAGATTGCTTAATCGATTCAGGCATTCAGTGAAGTTGATATGCAGTGAGGTCCGACGTTGATCTAGGACTGAGACAAGTGGGGGTTTGTGGCCAACAAGGTATATTTACAATTTATTTATCTCAATTTAAATCTAATAATATATATGTGAGAATATATAGAACAGAAAAAGAAAAAGAAAAAGAAAAAGAAAAAAATCTAATCACAGTAAGGTTTAAACTTATTTTGTTTTGAGTTCAGTATACGTATATGTACATACACAGTAAAAGTTGTTAAGCAAATCCAATTTAAATTGATGAACACACACATATATATATATAGGTTAGGCAAAAACTATAAATTAACAGTAAACGATAAAAATATATATAAGACATTGGAAGAATAAAAATAACAAATATAAGGATAAATATACATATACATATTTTTAATTTATTTGTTTCAATTTTTTTTTAAATAATTGGTATAGTGGTTAATTTGTTTTATTTGCTTGTTTAAATTATTTACTAAAAAAATTTAAGGGAAGATTTATTTGTTAGAATTAAATCTATAGTTAATCAAATTATTAAATGGCAATTAATAGTTCGATTTATTTTGAATATTAATAAACTGTAATGTTTATACAAGGTCTGAAATCAAGGAAAAAAAGACAGGTCAGGATTGGATCGGATTGGCAAAACAAAAATCAAAGGTGAGTTAATCTCACTCATCTGGTATGATTTAAATTTAAATAATTAAATTTAAATAATTGGTTGAATGGTTGAATTGATTTGATGTGCTATATTATAGTATATAATATATCTTGGAATGATTGATTTTCCCGCATTTTTAGCGGATGAGACCCTATGCGCCGCATAATAGCGGATGATTTTATTTAATCCTATATACCGCGATATTTCACCTTGAAGTGAAATTGGTATTTTACATTGTGCTAACATCCGTGGATGCAAGGAAACAGGCTGGAGGGATCCAACTGGATTCCTCAAAAAATTTAGTCTTTGTAATATTTTGTGTTATGAATATTGATATCCTGTGATTGTCTCATTGATAATTGAAATATTGGATGATATAGCTGGATTCAATGTTTCGGTATACCGAGTTATCAAAATCTATAGAGTTAGATTTTTGAATAGAAATAAAAGAGTAATCTATAAGTAAAATAACTGTAGAGAATTTGAATAAATTAAAGAATGAACTGGGAAAAATAAAAGTAATTCTCTTTAAAATTCAAATAATAGAATTCTGAGTATGAAAGGGGAAATTTGAATAACCAGGGGAATAATAAATTGTAAAGCTTAAGTGATATTATTAAAAGAAAGAATAAAGAATTTATTTTTAAAATCCAAGGTTTAAAGTTAATTAAAGGATACAGAAGGAATTTGGAAACCTGAATTGGTACTTTCAGTTAAAAGTGTTTAAAATCATAATAAATAAATAAAAATCTTAAAGTTAATGGATTTTGAAGTAAATGAAGTAGGTAAGGAAATTTATTTCAAGGTGAAGTAAATTAGAAATCCATTATAAATTTACTTAAGTGTCTAGAATTGAAATTTAAAGAAAAATGAGATTTTGGAATTTATAAACTGGGTTTATAAAATGAAATAAAATATCAGTGGATATTTGAAAATATAAATTCAAGATGGGAATTTATAAAGGAATGTGAATTTGTTTAAAAATAAACGGAGGTTTATTTTTAAAGGATGTGGAAGCAAGTGTATTTCCCTAGATAGCAAGTATGGTTTCCAAGCAATTTTAAGTATAAGGTGAAAGTTTTAATAATTTTTTAAAAAGGCATGTTTTAGAAATTTATTATCTCTAAATGTTTAACTTCTAAAGCAAATGTTTTCAAAACTATTATTGTAGTTTATATTTTATAAAGTGGTTTTATTTAAAGTATTCTTAAAGTATACATTTTTAACAAGTATTAAAGTAGTTCTAATTTTAATATTATAAAGTATATTTTATAATAAAGTGCTTTTAAATTATTTAAAATCTATAGTATTTTGTACTTGGTGTTCCAGTGGAAATAGATAATTGGGAAATGTATACTGTGAGAGGAAAACTGGTTTGAAACTGTTTTCAAAGGCGTTTGAAAAAGTGGAAATATATCTTGTGAAGAATTTTTTGGATCAATAAATAATTTGGGAAATTATTTATTGGTTGATGGTTGTTTGTGAATATTAATTGATAGTTAAATCACCAACTATCAATATTGGCCAAATGCGCTGATCGTTTCGAAGAGCCCGGGATCGAGATTAATTTCCCGAAAACCACTTCGATCCGGTTTGTACGTTTTGTGGGAAACGAGTTCGGAGTCGAAGATGGAGCAGTGAAGTGCAAGGGCTAGTCGCTACTAATCCTGAGGATATTTCCAAAATGGATGTAGTAGGAATAGTGCCTTCGGTTCCGTTCGAACTCGGGACGGACTTGTATGGATGAATGCTTTCGGGAGTTCGTCAGGTGGACGATGGGCATTCTAAGGGATATGTTCTAAATAGGTAACGCTTAGCCTCAAGCCTCATCAACTGGGAATGACTGAAAATCAGGGGTTATGCAGCAAGGCTTCGTGAGTAGCCCCCACTTGAGAGTAAGGTCATCCCTGTCTAGATGTCCCTTTTTATTTTGGCTTAGTGGGCGATTGCTAATCCCAACCGTGGGGTGATGTTACTCAGAACTGTCCAGTAAGGGATGGTTCCGGCCTTGTGTTGCAGGGGAGCGGGCGTACTCCTCGGTACTGTGATCTAGGCCACGTACTGTGACAGGTGGTACCCCAGTGCCTAGTCATTAGTTGGAAATCCATTCTCCCTACGAGCCTTGTACGAATTTCGATTGTATTACCCACTCTGTGGCTAGTAGCTGGAATTTAATAATGTAACAATTTCGGCTATTTTATAAGTATTTGTAAATAGACCCTATTATAATATTAGAGGATTTTATAAAACTTGTTTTAGCTATCGTAAGTTAAAAACCCGACATGTTTATTTGTAGCGTGGTCTTACGGGATGCTTTTGTTTTCAAAGGATTTTGAAACTTTAATAATCAATCGAGTGTGATTTTCTCACGCTGGTATTCCAGACTAACTCGGGTGTTATTTAACTGTAATGCTCGGGTCAGACCGAGTATTATAGGATACAGGATATGAGTTGGGAAGCACAGGAGACGAGCTGGATGAAGATACGTACTTCCGTATTTGGTTATTATTCCGCTGTGTATCTAATGTATGTTATTGATGTGGAACTCTGATGATGTACTCTGATGATATATGTATAAACAGTTATAGTTTTCTTTTGTGTAAAGATCTGTTAATATATTTTATATTTTATTCCGCTGCGATGGTTAAATTCTGTTGCTGTTTTCTATTTTCTCCTTCTACCTCTTCTTCTTAAACCCAAATGGTTCGCATTTCTGGACATCTTGAGTTGATTTACGTAGAATAGAGTTGACTCAAGGGATACGGATTTGCGGGACGCTACAGGTATCGACTTCCTTCATTAGGGTCATATGTTTCAGTGGGAGAAGGTAGCCATATCCAAAAGGATTTAGGACCTTTAGAAATATAATTATTATTGTAGACAACATTTTTTAAATATGCGTCTATGTGTTTTTGTCTAATTAACTTGTTATTTTCTTTAAGAATCCAAATCTTGATCATTCTTGAAGACTTAGTCTTAGTCTTAGTTTTTGCCTTTTTGATTTTAGTATATAGTGTACTATAGTTCTTAGGTTTTTGCTTACTATTTAAACCTAATCCATTTTGACTACAGGACAGTTTTGATATTTTAATCAAATTTTCTAATTTTGTTTTCCCTTGTTGAATTTCAATACATTATTGGTTATTTTATCTAACTCGTTCTGAAGATCAAAATTTTCAATATTTCTAGAATCTAAACTTGTCTTTAGTTCTTATTTTTCTTTTTCAACTTTGGCATTTTCTAATTTACAATTTTCTAAGTCATGTATTAGAGTAGTATTTTAAGGAGATAATTTTTTACACTCTTTTTGAGCTATTTCTAATTCTTCTTCTAAAATTATTTCTCATCTTTTAATTAACCAATTTCTATCTCTGCTCTTTTTAACTTTCCTACAATTCCTTGTTTAGTTTTTTTAGATCATCTATATTTATCATATAATTCCATGCAAATTTCCAAAATTTTATCACATGTTAGGACATACCTCATCAGCATGAGCCATAAAACAGACATTAGCCATAAAACAGTCTTTAGTTTTTTGAACCCTTGATAATTTTATTTGCAACAAATCCACTTCTTTCATCTTAGCATCTAATTCTTTCCTTCATAAGCCACTTAACTTCTTCCATCTCAAGCCACTTATCTCCTTCCATCTTAATCCACTTAACTCCTTTCATCTCAAGCCACTCTACTCCTTCCATCTCAAGCTTCTTCTTAAGTAGAAAAATGTATGCATGTGCTAAATTTAGGTAATGCACTAGTTTATTTACACTTGTCATTTTGTACACGTGCACATTCTTTCCTTTATTACTTTATACACTTAACCTACGTGTTCATAAATATAAATAAATACTATTAGGTTTTGACTTCTAATTTCTAATCCGTTCAATGAAAATCATATGTATTTTCTGATTGAAAACGACTATTATGCATGCAATGAAATTGGTTCTAGAGTCTAATTCGATCTCCCGTAGAAATTTATAATTTTGCCCCTTTTATTTTAAAATTATGATTTTACCCTTTTAACTTAATTATTTAATTTCGTAAAATTACGGGATGTTGCATTCTTCTTCCCTTAAAATAATTTCATCCTCGAAATTCTAAGAGATAAATAATGCAACTCACTTTACATCGTACAAACATGCAAAATAGACATAGTTACATCCATCTAGCATCTAATATACAACACAAGCGAAATACAACTAAGAGTATAATATACACATAGTAGATAAAATATGATGATATTGTATGAGATGAGTGAAAATGCAACTAAATCGGCCTTCTATATGAATGCAAATGTAGTGCAACCAATATGTGTGAAAACATCCTAATAGATGCAAATATATATATATATGCATCTATACCTCCACATGCAACATCCATATCAAAGTACAAGTAAACATTTGATTGATGTTTGATTTGGCGACTTCGAATTGCCATCATTCTGAAATTTTGTCATTATTTTGTAAATCTTGAATTTGCTATAGTTCTTGGCTATGAACACAATTTGTTCCTTGTCCAAGTCAGAACTTTCATTATTTGCTTAAAAGGCAGTATTCTTCTTTTCTTGATTTTGCTCCTTTCTTGCCTGCAAATTAGCTTTATATGACATCAGAATTCCTATCAATTCTTCGACTTTGAGTTGAGAAAGATCATTAGCTTCTTCGATGGCTAAAAATTTCTTTCCTATTCGATGGTCAAAGAATCTAAGATTTATGTAACTAGATCAAAATCAGTTAATTTGACTCCAAGTGCCATGAGATTGTGTTCTATAGTTTGAAATCTAGCATACATGTCAATAATAGATTCATTTTCTTTCATTTTAAACAATCAAAATTGATTCTGGAAAATAGAAATTTTTTTGCTTGACTTTTGTCATGCCTTTATGAGTAACTTGCAAAGTGCGTCATATATCATATGCAGTAGTGCAAAACATAACCCATGAAAATTCATTTTTATCAAGTGAGAAAAATAAAACATTCATGGTTTTGGCATTATTAATTTCTGTGTTCTTTTATGCATCACTCCAAGTGCTTATGTTAGTTGTAGGTGCTTCATATCTTGTTTGAGCAGTTTGCCAAATTTCTAAATCATTAGCTTTCATAAAAATTCGCAATTGTGTTGACCAATAAGCATAATTAGAATCGATAAATAGCAAAGGACAAGCAGTTGATCGAACTTCTTGAAATGTACTTGCCATATTAAAAAATAATCAATCATGGGTTACTATAAATGAAATAACCGTGAGATACCAAATGTAAGTCTAGTGTATCGTATCTAATATGACTAATGTATTAGTATGTTAGTGTATACAAATGTATGAGCTAAATATAGCAATATAACAGAGTATATTAAAAAATAAAGTACAAAAATGAGCACACTAAAGTTTTCATACAGGTTCGGACCATCCATCCTACGTCCAGTCCCGAAGCTCCCCTTCGGTATTTCACTAACCAACATCTCTTGCTTCGCCTGAAGGAACATGTTAATACAAATGTATACCTTTGATAATCTTGTGTTCTATACAACACAGATATTGACTGCTAGTACAATTTTTTCTAAAAATATCCTTTGAGTGATAGTGAGTGTGAGCACTTGGATTCGTAGAAAATAATTTAGCCAAAATATAGATTTTGGTTGTAAGTAATTGAGAATATGAAATCAATTTCACATCAAAATGAGCATCAATTGATAGGCATACCCTATAGATTTTGATATGATCAACAAGCAAAGCAGACTAATAAAATAAATAAATAATGTGTTGTAAAAGGTAGGAGAAGTGATCCGAGCAAGAAGAAGAATATTATTACATTAGAATTGTGCATAAATATCCTTATTACATTAACACCAAAACTTATACAAATTGAGATCATATTAGAATACAGTAGACGTCGAAAAAAAATCATAAATAAGGAATGAAAAATAAAAATATCTCTCTCTTTTATTTACCTTATTCATTGTCAGCTATAACTGGCTCATAGACCAACTGGATCGGCTGTTGAAGTTTTCCTTTTATTTTCACCCGAAGAAGGCATTTTATTGAATTCTCGACTCGGCGATAATTTGACACTCTGAAGAGCTTCCAAAACATCTCCTAACTTGTTTGATGTTTCACCATGATGTGCTACCTCATTCTGCAATTTATTTCTGATCATTCCATGGATGTCTTCGGATTCTTTGGAAGTAGAAAGAGCTTCTTGGCATAGTGGTAGTTCAGTGGAAGACATAACCTTAGCAGCATTATAGTAATCTTCAGCAAGCTCAGATTCTTTGGCAAGACTATTATTAGTAGCTGCAGTTAAACCCGATTTCGTAGTGGCTTCATGATCAACCTAAATACAAACCAACAAATGCAAAATCAACAGGAGAATCATTAAGCTTCCTGCAAACCTCTTTTTAGTGTTGTTGCACATTAAATGTTGCAAACTCACAATCCTATCCATGTAGATTTTATACCATGGTCGCAGAAAATAAAATCAAGTTTCAAAAGCATATTTGTGATAACACCGAAAGCATTATAATTAGGGATGCATATATGTTCATTTTTAAAAATATTAAGACATGACGTTATTTTTCTTCAATATTGTCACTGCACTATACAAGAAAATTCTTCAAGAACCATCAAACAATCATTCATCTTCTTGTTAAAACGTGGTGGAATCTTGAATGATGTTTGTTCAAAAGCAAATTTACAAATGTTCTTTTTTAATTTTGTAATTGAACTCTTCCTACAAGCAGTTGAAACTTAAACAATCAACTTAAAATTTAAACCAATACAATTCTTTTTAATAAAAAAAGGAAACGTTCTACATATTATCTTATCTTTTAAAACTGTTAAAGAACTGTTTCTTTAAGTTAACTATAATTATTACATTATATCTTTATTAAATTTTGGGAAAAAAGACCAAACAACATGAAAACCTATATAATAAAAGAATCAACTAATCTGCTCAGTTTTGTATAATCATATACAAAAAGTCAACCTTTCAAATATTTAGCAATCAAACCAGTAAAAAGGTCGAACAAAATAAAATAATAATGTAGTAATGTAAACTAATAAATATCTAAAACATTACAAGATAGAAAAGAGGAGGAAACAAATACTACGTGCAGTGAAAAGTGCTTGAAATCGTGGATCAGGCATAGAGTTGATTGATATTTGGCACAAATTTTGTAGATCATATTATACTAGCAGTGATATTTAAAAATTACTAGTTGGTTGTCCCATTTTGTTTAGGCAGCTAGATAGAATGTTTTCGTAAACGAAGCTAAACTTGTGTCTTGGTATGTTATATACTGTCTCATTAACCTTGTTGGCCATGTATACGTTCTAGTAATGGTAGTCCAATTTTAACCAATAGCCTTGAAATTTGCATATGAAACTTGCATGTTCAACTATGTGATATTATAAACTTCTTGCTCTTTAAACATGTCATCAAATTGATGATGAGCATGTTTTCTCGACACTGCCAACTTTTGATTTCCCTTAAAGAATCACTGGAAGCAACTGTAAACATAAGCAACTTCCACAAAAATAAGACATGGGAAACAGAAAAAAATAAACATAGTCCAATCTTTAAGTATACATAGTGAGAATCCGCATTTTAGAACTGATTTTGTAATTCGGAAGTTGCATATTCATTATGTAAGCCTTAATCATACTCTGACTGATTAAGATCTATAATTGTCTCACTCATACTCTAACGCTGATCCAGCTTGTTCCACAAACCAAATCAGGAAGAAGTAGGTAATTATGATTCATTATTACAACATCATATCAGGAAGAATCCTGTTGTCAGGCCAGTAAAGTTCAAAATTCCATTAGCTTTAAAAAATAAATATATATACCTCGGGTACATGGAACTCTATCAATGAGTCACTCAATAATCCTCTTATGTTACTCTGCAAACATACCCTGTAAGTGTATGTGATACGCAGAGGAATAAATGCATTAGACTTCGATCTTAGCTCCCCTATATTTCTATATCTTCATCATTTAAATTTCCTACGTACTCACATTGTAAGATTTAAAGTTATTTTATACTATCGGAAGAATATAAAAGCTTCGACATAACAGCTAACCGTCAACAATAAAAATAGTTCAACTCTGGCAAGAACATTAAATAAAAAATATATTTTAATGTATCAACAAAAATGAAATATAGAAATATAGAAATATTTCTACAACTCATTACAACATATTATGCTTTATCATATTCTGTTTGATTTAATTGTGAAATTGACAATAATAATAATGTTGAAGTAGCTAAATACCTCGTTTTTTCATTATCCTTCTAAATTTTCCATCTCTTTATCCTTTACATTTTTCATGTATTCACATTGCAATTTTTAAATGTATTTACTATTTGATTTGAAGAATATAGGATCATTGGCTTACTTAACAAACGACCGCAAACAATAAAATAATTCAAGTTTGACCAAAATAACAAACAAATTTCTTATACTTCAGCTACAAAACGAAAGATAAAAATATAAGAAAATTTGCTTAACTCATTTCAAATAGATTAAAATTCATATATAAATATGGTTAGATTTCAAAACAAGTATTTGATATCGTTCAAGTGGAAATTCAATGATACTAGTTATATGAAAAAAAAAATATATCAGAGAATCGTCAAACCAACATAATTCTATATAAGTCGGATGGCGGAGGACAATTCAGACCCATCTTAAGGTTTGGCTAAAGTGCTAATGAGCTAACATAGTACAATCTTCTTTAACATATACTGGAAATAGTTGAAGCATACTCATTTTGAAAAGCAAATGTAACTCATAAACATTACTTCTTAAATAAAACTATTGCAAAGCTTCTAAACATAATGCAATGTGATTAAATATGTAGTTCTAATCGAAGATATATACGTTTAGCAAAAGAATAACTAGCTAGTTGCCAAATGAAAAAAATGATCCGTTTTCAAAATCTTTATATCAATCCACAAAGCAAGTTTCAGCTTCTGTATTCTTAAAAGAATCAAATGGAAGACTCCATTTCTATTTTTACACCAAAAGATTCCAATTTTGCATAATTAATGAATCTAAGAAATCAAATCATTCTACAAAATAATAATATCATTTGGAAAATAATCGTAATGAATTAACAATAATAAAATATTCTCTCTAAAAATTCTTATTTAAATTAGCAATGGCCATAGGTAATAATCAAACATCAATGTCTCAAAAAACAACAATTTTAATAATTTAATCAACTCACATGTCACCGCTGAATTGCTGCCCACGACCCAGCCTGCCCTTGTCGAACTCAGATTGGACCACGGAGTACCTATCACCTGCCATGTCCAATTGGTTGTCGCCATTGTAAAGTCATTGGTGCCGCCGTGTCTGGAGTTGTCCCGTGTGACGACCCACATTTAAAAAAGTTTAAATCGATAATAATCCACCCATATCCTACTTAAACAATCTGAAACACCGATAATCAATGGGGTTAATTAAGAAAAGTAAGGAAAGACAAAAACAAATACAGAATCTCACAGCGGAATGACAAAATGTAAAAGTCAAATAAATAGTTCATAAGCTGTTTTGTACTATACATTTGATTATAATTTATACAACATTTATTAGAGTTATATATACAACATAACAATAGAATAATGCACCAAAACAATATGATGTAGGGAATAATAATAATAATAATACACCAATCTATATCTTTGTCCTCCAGAAAACAACCTTCAATGCACTAAAAACTCAGGGCTGACCCGAGCATAAAGTAAAAAAATACACCTCGAGTCGGGACAAAAATATCCTTATGTGAGCCAAATCAATATCACATATGACATGAGTGTAATAGCGTCAGAGATATTTATGGGGTTTTACATCTCCTATCTACTGTATAACGTACGTGCAATAACTCAAGAGATATTACAGGATTTTCTATCTCTTAAGGATCCATCAAAATATTTATATATAGTAGAACATGCTATATATGTAATATGCAATCAGCAAAATAAATATTTTTCTTAGCGTTAAGGCTTTACATTAATCGCCCTTAACACGTTTTAAAGCATTATGGTACAGTATGCATATTATGCTCCAGTAGCACGTTGGAGGATAGGGATGCACCATGATACGACAACACTAAACCAAAATCATACCGGTGCCTTATAGGGATAAAAGTATGACAAAGCACATGAGACAATGCCCAAAGTAGGATACTACCAGTTCGGGTAGTAGGGCTGATGGTAATACATCGTAGCCAGGACCGCCCGCCGCGTCCATCCATACCATATTGAGTCAAATGGAGGTCATCCCAAATCAAGGTGCACCAATCAAAACCAACATCAAAAGTAATAGTATGGACCAAGTCCAAGAAGAAAATCGAAGAATGGATGTCTACTCGGGGTAGCTAGCCCACTTGGCCTTATCTAGCCGTCCTAATTTAGTCATTTCAAATTGGTATAAGTGTCGGGGTCTATCCATCATCGTTCTCTTTCTTCAAATCCAGCAAACGCACGCTAAATCCAACCACTTGATTCTGAAGTCTCCTCCGCGTACACCGTTGTTAAAGTGGTTCCAAGTATGCAAATAAAAGGCCCGGGTCTTTTTAACAATCAAACATCGTTTAACAAACCGGTTGGTACATTTGCATTTCGAAAACGATTCATACTTGATATCAAAATATCAAATTCGCTTCAAAATATCATATTTACTTCAAAATATGTCAATTTCACTTAAAATCATTTCGCTCCAATATTGCAATTTCATTTCCAAAATTTACTTCAAATTTCAACTTAGGGTATAACTTTATTTTAACCCAATTGGCATATGATTTTAAGTGAAATTCGTAATTACTAATTGAATTCCTAATTGTCTTAAAAACAATTTCTTTTACAAATTTTAAATTCAATATTTCAAAACTCGAATTCGTAATTAATTCAATCTTTATAAATTCGATTTTTTTATTTCTTTAAATCAAAATTATTTAAATAGATTCAAATTTAAGAATTTAAAACCGTTTAATTTAACCAATCTGGTATCTGTATATAATTTTCTATCATATAGCCAAGTGATCCGTTATTTCAGTTTAATTTCAGAGATGAATATATATCATTTCAATCCAAATCACAATGCATAGGTATATATCATTTCAACCTATTTATTAATTTATTCAAAATAATTCAAATGGAAGTTTTATGTATCATTAAATAATTTACAGGGTGATAACATGATATATATATATATAAAATAAATAAACATCCAATTATCCAAAATATCTACCAATAAACATCCATCACAATCAACTTTCAAATCAGTCAAAATATCACAATAGTTAACCAGTTATTAAATACCAAATTTTAAATATCATTTTAATTCCAATTTCAATTTAACTATCAATTTTAATTCCTAATAGTCAATTCATATATCAGTTTAAATATTAATTAATTTACCAAACAATAACCAATAAAATTAAATTACTTTATGATATCAATTTAACGAATATCAAAATTATTTTAGTATTTCATGAGCATTATAAAACACTCATTTTTATTTGAAACTGAAAATTTTTCTACTTCAAATAAATTCCAATGCAACGCCATGTTGTAGAAGACGTCGGTACGAATCCAATGCAACCTGTTTCACTCGAAACAGACATCGTATGCAAAAACTACGTAATTATAAACAATCGATTTAATTAAAACTATTAACTTAATTAACTAAAAAACCTAACTACCTCACTACTAAGAACGCATACCAGGCTGATAACCCATCAACATCGACATTCTTTGAATGTTGCTCATCTATTATATCGTCAGAGGGCGATCCAACGCCGCCGCCGTGTACGCTAGCCCCTGAGCCACCACCGCCGGTGTAACAACCCGCATATTTAACGATTTTATATTTAAATATTTTATTTAAATATTGCGTCGTTAGTCGGATTTTTAGTCCGAAATGTTACTTTTTGCAAATGGCCGAATTGGAACTCGAAACCATTTCCATTGGTTCCAAAATGGCATTTGCGACCTTTTTGAGTATAAGCTTTTATATGTTTGGAGTTTGTGAAATTTTGACTCTTTTTCTATTGGATTTTGGTTTGGGTTCAACCCACTTGCTAACTAAACCCCCTAGCTCATTAACTCTTCATCCATTCACCCTCATTTCATTTCTAAAACTTAAGAAAAACTGAAATGGTGGAAGGGAAGAGGAAATAGAAATTTGCAAGCCCTAGTTTAACTTGCAAACTTGATTCTTGCTCCAAAATCAAAGTGAAGCTATTGGTAAGCCTCCTCCTCTTCTTCTCTATCTCTTTCTCTCTTCAATCTCATAATTTCCTAAACCTAACTTAGGAAAATATGTGTTTTATTCTTAGATTGAAGCTTGTTGTGTTGAAGTGAAGAGTAATTTGTCTCCTTCTTGTGTTTGAGCTTCTCTATTCTTGTTTTGAATTAAAAGGTGAGTTGTGAACTCGCATCTACTTCTCTTGATATTATTGATGTTAGGTGAGATTTTTATCTCACATCTATGTTTACAACTATGTTGGATTGTTAGGTATGAGTTCCTAACACTTACTCATGTGCATTTGCCTTTGGTTTGAATTGAATTGGTGAACATTTCACTTTTTGGTGCTTTGGAGTCATATCCTTGAAAATCATAACTTTGATGTTTGATCATGTTTTTGGTGGTGAATCGGAGTCAATGGTGTTGGTTTATCGATTGGCAAAAGCCCCTTAAGTCCATTGCTCGACAGGTTGCAAATGGGGTGAGTTTGCTCCTCCATTTGCTAGGCTGGAAAACATTTCCAGCTACAGTCAGTCGACTGAACCCCTGCGGTCAGTCGACTGACTGCAGAGTTTAAAAACTCTCGGGTTATGGTTCAGTCGATTGACTGCAGTAGGCCAGTCGACTGACCTGCTTCATTTTGTCCAGTGTGCCCATTTGGTTGTGATTTTCACTTTTATCGATTTAAATTGATTCCAATTAGTTGTTTATGCATATTTGACCTTGATGATTCCTTTTTGACTTCATCCACGGGTTTTATAAAATAATCTTCAAATTGCATTAAAAGCTCGTTTCTCTAATTTGTAAATTCTATTTAAAAAGCACACAAACACAATTTCGCACTTCGAGCGGAGTGGAAAGGAGATTAAATGGTTAGGTAAAACACGGACCATGAATCCATGCGTTTATCTCTCCGATTAATCCCCACCTATTCGATTGATTGTTTTGACCTTTTGGTCTGGTTTATCGATGAGATGAGGTAAACTTTGTACTGCTTTGAGTGTGAAATTAACTAACGGATAGTAAACCGTTTAGTGCGAACGAGTGGTTATGGGACGCACGTTACCACTTTTCGGATTCCTTTTTGAGAGTTATGACACATTCCGCCAGTTAGTGGTGTCCAGTACTGGGTCTTTGACCTTCACCACTACGGTTTGTTGCCTTCGGGTATGATGCCTTCGGGTTTGTGCCTTCGGGTTTGTTGCCTATAGTATCGCTTCCGATGTTGGTCGTTATGAGCCGCATGGGTGATATTGGGTTGCCCTTTTGTATCGCTTCCGATGTTGGTCGTTATGAGCCGCATGGGTGATATTGGGTTTGGAGTCTTCGGGCTCATGGATCCTTGTTTATACAGTACCGAGCTCGAGCAATTTTCTGATGTTTCATTCATATGTATATTCCCTAGGTATCGCCCTTTGGTGTTGGTCTTTTTGAGCCGCATGATGCGTAGCGTTTACCTTGTGGAACTTGTGTTACCTTCATTGGTATTTGTTATTGCCTTTTGGCTTGTTTTGGGATATTCTTATCCTTTGTTTCTATGAGTTGCCAATGATATGAGGCTTGTTATTATATGATTCATCTTTTGTTAGATGATTGTGTTATCTCCTTTAGAGATATTTGTTTTACCTTATAACCTTGCAGGTTTATTGTTGTTCAGTTTATCTAACTAATTTGTTTAGCTAGACTGACCCGTGTATTTTATACTCGGGTCAGACCGAGATGTTTCAGGTTAGGTGCATTTGGACTTAGCCTATTTTTCTTCCGCATGGACTACTTCGCTAGCTTCTTTTTGTCATAGCTTTTGTGTAGTCCTATTATGTTGTAACTCTGATATGTATTCTTTTGGTTCATTTGTATATTGTGATTTGCTATACCACTTGACATGTATTATTTTGTAAACTCTGTTATGCATCTGTATATGTGTATATGATAATCTACTGTTCTGTGATGTATATTACATTTGAGTTGTTATATTCTGTTTTGATAGATCCTCCAACCACCTATGGTTTTGTTTTAAGTATTCATTGGGTATGTCGACCTGCTTGGTATGTCTATTGTCGACGTATTCAATAGATAGTTAGAGCAAGGCTATAGATGGTCGCACCTAACCAGCCTCATTCTCCGTGTTAGTTGACGGCATTACCTTGTAGTGTCCTTAGCTAGCGTGGGTATAGAGGTGGGGCGTCACAGCCGGAAGTGCGGCTGCCGCTGCTGACGTCGTTCGCCCACGAAAAGCCAAAAACGGCGCCACCATTGAGCTCAGATCTTGGTGAATTCAAGGCACTTCGCCTCTATCCAACCACAAAACATGTAGATCTCGATGAGATCTACACTTATCCTTTTGGTGGCATTTGATTTTGTTGAATGAATTATGAGAAATTAAGGGAGAAATGAGGGCGATTTTCGGCCGTTAAAACGAGATAAAGTAGTGGCTGAAGGTTTCTTGGGGTTTGGTTATGCGAAATAAGAAAATATACAGTCTCTTATATAAATTTACCATACTATTCACACATAAATTTTCCAAACTCTGAACAAAGCGTGCCGCCTGGCTTTATATATGTTATACCTCCATTACGAACACAATAGAATTAGTTTTGGGAGCCAACTCCATCATATTAGGAAGATAGCATTTCAAAATAAAATTATTTTAATTAAAATTCTAAAAATAAATTTTACGCGTTTCAAGCTCGCACGACCAAACGATAAGTCCGATCACTGCAAAACTTGAAATCTTCTAATAATTCACTATTAAGGATCCGATGAAACTGGTTTCGTCAAAATTCGAGACAGTGCCCAAAAAGGCTATTTTTACAAGTTAATTAAAACAAGCTATTTCCCAAAATCAATTTCTTCACTTTGAATTCAATTTTAAAAGTTCACTAACTCCATTCATATTTAAATAGAATTCAAATCAACTTTCTATGTCATTTTCATTCGTATTAAATTCAAGGTTCAATTATTTAAATTATTTTCAATAATTCAATTTTGGTAAATTCCAATATTATATTTCAAATGAATTTTAGTTATCAAACAATTATTTTGTTTACATCTACATAATTCAACATTGATTATTCAATTCCAGCTACTGATTATAAACACATTTAATACATAGAATTTCATTTCAATATAAATAATTTCCTTAAACCTTATCGACATTGCTATTTTAAAATTTTATTCAAGTTCATATTAGATAAATTACATAAATAAAGCATAAAATTTTATTTTCAACCATTTCTATTCAATAATTATGTCAAATTTACTAATTTAAAATAGTTAAAATATGGGTCGTTACATTCTCCTCCACTCAAAATTTTTCGTCCTCTAAAAGGAGTTAAGTAAAAAATTTAACAAACGATATATTTAATTCAAAATAATCAACATATAAAAAATAAAATTTTATTTGAAAACATTTACTACGCTTTTGCTATGCCACTCTGATATCGGCTTTTACGTAAATAAGTTATATAATTTTAAAATCATAATTTTTTTATAACATCCGAATTTATGGAAAATTTCGGCAGCATTATGTAACGAATTGGGCTTTTCGACCATTCAAAATTGACACTAATACGTCCACTGTATCACATGTCGAATATTAAAGTGCCGAAAATACTGATTAGTTAGGGTGAAAGAAGAAGATAGAAGATGGAAGGAAACTAAACAACACAGTATCTCACAACGCAGCGAATAATATATAATACAACAATGATCTTTACAATAAAAGAAATATCTTCATTCATATATACAATATCAGAAATCACTAGACTTATTCTAAATTTGGACAATTATAACACATGTCCTTACAACAACAGACAAGATACACATAACACATACATAACGGAAAATATCCAAAATATAAGAGTACGTCCTGGGCCTCCAACTAGACTCCATAGATCCAAAGCATCTAAAGCTCACCTGGCAAACATGCCCGGTCCGACCTAAGCATTTTATGTAAATATCGCCCAGGTCGATCTGGAATACCAGCGTGAGTAAACCCAAATCACAAAAACCTATACTAATTTATTAACTTGAAAAATCCTTTGAAATCAAAGATATCTCGTAAGACCTCACCGCACATAAATACAGAATGGGTTTTTACCTTACGATAACCAAAATACTTATACAGAAAATCCAATGATGTTATAATAATGTCTAAGGGTTCAAAGTAAAATATTAAAATAGATGTGATGCTTTCATCTCACGTTCCAACATATTTGGTATACAACTAAAATAGTAAAGCTCGTATTGAAGAATGGATTCCATACTATGATAAGGTAAGGGACTACCTTCCAAAGGTACATCTCTAAATAAATGCAACGGGGTCTGAAAAGAACATCTTGTACCTCTGCCACATAGGGCTGGCCTAGCACTTGACTAGTAGTACCGAATATGATCATCCTTTCATTAATGGGCCCCAAAGCTTACAAATGAGAGATAACAACAGATCTAGATTTGGAATGACCATAACCTACTTGGGAGCTATCCACTTGGCCTTGTTACCCACCTAATTTTTGTCATTCGATTTACCTTTCTGAATAGCAATCCATCTTGAAATGTTAACACTGCCCTCTAGGCGTCAACGCAATGCCATCATTCATCCATATAAGTTCGCTCTAGGTATGAACAAAAACAAAGGCACTAACTGTACTACATCCATTTTAGAATACCCTCAAGATTAGTAGTGGTAGCCTTTGCACTTCAAAGAGCACCATCTTCAATTATTATCAAGATGTTTTCCACTCAAACATACATGTCGGTTTAGAGTGGTTTTCGGATATATAAAGCCGATCCCGGTCTCTCCGTACCAACAACCGATAATTTTCGGTTGACTCATTCCGGTTCTTTTTGAAGTAAGAATTCGAGACCTTATAGGGGAATTCGAATTTACGTTCATACTTCCTAAGTCAAATTGGGTCAAACTTGATAGTTGGTTATTTAACTATCAATAAACAAACATCCAATCATGGTTTAATTACCAAATAGGATCCACTAAGCCTTTATTAATTCTATTTAATTAAAAAGACACTTTATAAAACTTGATCAAAAGATCTTCTCAAAACACTATTTCTAAACCCCTAACGTTCCGTTTAAACTTGGAAACAATTCACATTATTTACCAAAATATTTTGGAAATTACCTGCCAACAATTCCATTTTAAAAACTTCACCAATAATTAAATCCATTTACTTCACATTCCAAACCTCTTTATAAATTTCCAAACTAGATTTAAACTTCCTTTGAAATCTCTAAAATGATTTATAAATCTCTTTCTAATTTAAAAATCTTTATAAAACTTCTTTATAAAACCTTTATGAAATCTCCTTTATGAATATCATTTACAAATTATCTTTCATAAAACACTTTAAATAAATCTTCAATAAAATCCCTTTATAAACAAGTTATTACTTATAAATGACTTGACAACATAATAGCACAATTTGGAAATTATTTATAAACTTCGAACTCTAAAATTTATTTAAGAATTGAAGTTAATTCAAAAATATACTTTATAAATTCAAAAGCATGATTTATAAATTCAAAAGGCGGCATAGCAATTCCAGTGGTACTGATTTAAGTTACCATTCACTTTCAATTTCAATTAACTTAACTGTTATTAACAAAAGCAACAAGTATGTAAATATAACTCATTTGCAAATCAGGGAATAACACGTCAATATAAAGTAACTATCATATACATGTCCAAATAACATAATACCACGAGGGTGATTTGTCCTGCTAAACAGATATTCATACAATTCAATCAATTAATAGTTGAATGGGTATTTATTCTGCTAACACATGTCAAAACAATCCAACAATCTACATTATAACTCATCACAGTTGTATGGATTCTTAATGGTATCAACACTTGAATCACTTGTATTCAAAACCATCTTGAAAAAGACGTATCTTTAAACAATTTTACTTTTGAATACTAAAAAATTTAAAAATTTAAAACCTTTTTTTAAAATAATTATTATAAGTTAAATCCATATTTAAATCATAGTTAAATTGAATCTTAACTTAATTTAATTAAATAATTAAACAATAATTAACGATTAATTAAACCCAAAATTAATCATTTATTAATTATTAAATAATTAATTAAAACTTCATTAATAATCATATGTTAATTAATCTCAATTAATCAATTAAGTCATCCTTAATCAAACTTAAATAATAAACTAAACCTTTTATAAATAATTTGTTATAAATTGAAACCTTAATAAGTTTATAACTAAAAATAATTAACACTTAGTTAATAATTAATAATTAACCATATAATTAATTAATTATAAATTTGATATAAATCATTCATTTAACTCATAATCGGTTTTGAAATCAATTAACTTAATTAATAATTAATTAAAATAAATCTCAACTTTAAAAGATAATTAATTAATAACTAATGGTCACTTAATTATAATTATTAAACTATGTTTAATCCTTAATTAATTATTAAAACTTTATTAACTAAAAATTAATTATTAATAACTTAAATAATTTTTTTAAATATCATTATTTAATTTATAAAACATTACCAGACAATTTGAAGTATAAAAACCAAACTTTGCAAAATCGAATTTTTTTAAACGAACTGCATCTATACCGACTATCGCAATAGATACCCATAATTTCCAACTTTTTTTAATTCTCTTTTGAAACTTAACACCTAAATGTTTGCCAAGTCTTCTAAACATAAGACTCAAATTAAAACAAAGTTAACAAAGTTGAAATCAACACTAAAGTAAAACTTGAAATTCCTTTAGTAAACCAACTAGCAAACCCCATTTGATTTTCTTAAGTATTTCATGTATAAAACTTACTAACTTCCATAACCATTCAACCATATACTCAAGATTCCATATACCACAACATATCATCACCAAAATACCACAAGATCATCACTTCATATCCAAACTCATCAATTTAACCAACAATTCAAAGTTAAATGCTAACCATAAATTCGCACATACATATATATCGAAACCATATGAAATCAAACCAACTAACCACACACATATAACAAAATAGAAATATATATTTAAAGATAGAATCTTTCCAAAAATTTAGAAGTTTAATCACCTTAAAGCTCGAGTAATTCCACTCGAACCCTAGAAAATGAGCTTAAAATAGGTCACTTTCCCATGGATTTTTGGTCCCCTTACTCTCGGATATTTAAAAAGTGATCAGAAAGAAAGTTTTAGATTATTCTTTCATCTATCATTTAAATTAAAGAATTATTCATAAAGGTTAAATTTTGAGGGAGTTATCGCCAAAACAGTGAGGGGCATTTTCGAACATCAAAATCTAGGTTCGAAAATATTCTTCCAAAAAATGAAATTTTGTAGCATCTAAGCTCGAAAGCAGAAAAAGTGGTAAACTACAAAGTTGTAGCCACTAGAAATATACTTGGTTTGAAAAAAATAAAATCATAATTTTTGTGGAGCATATAAGAAGTTATGGCCGAATGTATTTAGGGTAAAAATTGAGGAATTTGAATGGAAAAGAAGTAGTTTAAAGCTAAGTTTAAAATGCTTTAATAAGTTTAAAAATTGAAAATATAAAACTTAGAAATGTTATAGGAAGCCATTAAAGAGTTTTGAAGCTTTAGAAAGAAGGTGAAAAAAAATGAGAAAACCTATGGCTACTTATAAGCAAAAAACCTCATATCACATCAACTTATATATACATACATATATAATAATCTTATCCATTCACATCACTCCTTTTATAAATATATATTATTATGTGTTGTCACATCACTCTCTTTAGATATATAATTATTATGTGTTGTTACATCACTCTCTTTATAAATATATATATATATATATATATAATTATGTCTAGTCACATCAATCTCTTTATAAATATATATGTATATATATTAATAATTATGTCTAGTCACGTCGATCTCTTTATAAATATATATAATAATTATTATTATGTCTAGTCACATCACTTGTTAAATTAAAATTAATTATAAATAATATTCTTAAGTATATTATTATCTAGTTAATTAACTCTTATATATATGTTCATATCTAGTGCACAAACACGAACAACATTCTCGATAATTTTCCGGTGTCGAAAAGTCGAAATTCCGGAAAACGTTCTTCGATCACATTTTCTATTTTTTTGAGAACTATTTAATTTGGTAAAAAATTTTTGAAATTGACTTTAACATTATTATTGATTGATTAAAACGAGTTTTTTTATGTATAAAAATTCATTTATTGACTATATAAAATATAAAATTGCCAAATTTAAGTGACCAAAACCCTGGGTCGTTACATTCTACCCTTCTTAAAATAATTTCATCCTCAAAATTACACATCAAGAACATCCTAGTACTATCCATAGTTCAGCGTGATTTTCATAGACTATTCGTAACAAAATCTGATTCGATCACCACTCGAATACATAACTTCACCTCCAAACTAGTATCGCTTACCCAATTCTCTACTACGGACTCTGATCAGGTTCCTTGATTGGGAACCTTTATTCTCCTTGCATAGTCATATACTATGATAGAAAACTTTGGTCCCCTACCAAAAATCCACATCAAATGTTCGCCTTCAAAAATTGAGTAGTAGATCCTTATTCGAAAGGGTGTAAAACACCTCAAAGTCATATACTCAAATCTTAGATCAAAACTACATGAGAAGAGAAATGATATATGCCCATCCCACACATTAATTTAATAGGTTCTCCCTAATACCAATTTTATTTCCATAATTTATGAAAACATTTCATAAAACTAACTTATGTTCAAATTATACAATTCTTTACTACATCCTGGAAGTATATATTCTTATTGGATTCAACTATTCCGTTTTGCATTTATTTTCTTAAGAAAACCCAAGATCCAAACACCCAGCTTTTATTTTAATTTTTTTTTTTGAAATGAAACTCTATATTTCAATTATGGAAATTATATATCTATATCCCGAGTAACTCTAAAATGATACTAAAGGACTGATACTACCAAATAGTATCATACATTTCTTTACCATCAAGAGTAATACTTAAGAGAAGTGTTTACCATCTGAACATATCTCTTTCCCAAATTTAAGTTATTTTCGAATGCTCGAACTAGTTAACTTAAAAAAATATTCTATTTATTCCGAAATCCCATCTTTGAAATAATACTTCACATTTTTCAACAAAATATTTATCACCAACTTGCTTTGGGTTCGTTCGAGTGAACTTGTTTTGATTGTACAATTATAAAGAGGATAATTTACTAAATATCTCACAACGTTCGCCAAGGAAAATATCTGATCGTCACTTAGAAGATTATTCTGATTATCACAAAACAATCAAGACTCATTCGCCTTATCCAATCCAAAGATAACACTTATAACTTGCACTTTTATTCCCAAAAATTTATACTTAAACCAAATTGGTTTCAAATATTATCACTATTATTTTTCCAAAACCTTGAATATCATTTTTCAAAAGCATCGAGATTTAGATTCTCAAGTTTTCAACCTAAATTCCTTCCAACTTAAATGATTCATTTTTATAGATCTATTTTATAAATCACTTCTGTTAAACCATTTTTAAATATTTATCCTAAAATATTATAACTTTGAAATCAAATTCTACCTCAACATTAACATCGAACGCCCTATAGTCCAATTGTGAAACTTAATTCACAAGGTGTTCGTTTCCAATTTTTTTCCCTATTCCTATTTACCTAACCTATATCTTCAAATAAACACACTAACAATAGTCAATGCTGAACTAAACGAGCATGACTAAAAAAACCAAAATGATAATAACAATATATTATTATCTCCTAACACCCAGCCAACAATACTACACTATTTATAAAAACAATTCCTTTTTATATATAAAATACATTCTAGATAAATTTATTTCATTCACCCAATTTCAAAATAATACCGTGTCAATTAAACTTGCTTAAGTGTTTAAGAAATCCCTATAGATAAAGTTGGCCAAACGCATCGATCAGAATTCTTAAGCCACTCCACAGTTCAAACAACATAGTATAAAATCTTTTTATAGCACTACCAAATACGCACTCTTATATAATATACACTCAAACTCATTCAAGGGTATTACTAACCCTATATCTAACGAGTTTACCCCCGCAAACCTAGGTGTTCGCTGAACCCAAGTTCTGATACCAAATGTAATGAACCGGGCTTTTGACCATTGAAAATTGACACTAATACGTCCACTATATCACATGCCGAACATTTAAGTGCCGAAAATACTGATTTGTTAGGGTAAAAGAAGAAGGTAGAAGATAGAAGAAAACTAAACAACATAAAATCTCACAACGCAGTGAATAATATATAATACAATGATCTTTACAGAAAAAGAAACATCTTCATTCGTAAGACCTCATCGCGCATAAACACGAACGGGTTTTTACCTTAAGATAACCAAAACACATATATAGAAAATCCAATGATATTATAATAATGTCTAAGGGTTCAAAGTAAAATATTAAAATAGATGGAATGATTGCATCTCACGTTCCAACATATTTGTTATACAACTAAAACTGTAAAGCTCGTATTGAAGAATGGATTCCAAACTATGACAAGGTAAGAGACTGCCTTCCGAAGGTACATCTCTAGATAAATGCATCGGGGTCTGACAAGTATATCTTGTACCCTTACCACACAGGACTAGCCTACCACTTGACTAGTAGTACTGAATATGATCATCCCTCCAATAATGGGCTCCGAAGTTTACAAATGAGAGATAATAATTGATCTAGATTTGGAATGACTATACCCTACTTGGTAGCTACCCACTTGGCCCTACTGCATGCCCGATTTTTGTCATTCCTGGTTCATGAGACTTGAGGCTAAGATTTACCTTTCTGAATAGCAATCCATCTTGGAATGCTAACACTGCCCTCTAGTCGTCAATGCAATGCCAGCATTCATCCATACAAGTTCGTTCTGGGTCTGAACGAAATCGAAGGCACTAACTCTACTGCATCCATTTTGGAATCACCCTCAGGATTAGTAGTTGTAGCCCTCGCACTTCAAAGAGCACCATCTTCAATCATTATCACGATGTCTTCCACTCGAACGTACATGTTGGTTTGGAGTGGTTTTCATATATGTAAAGCCGATCTCGGTCTCCCCGTACCAACAAACGATAATTTCTGGTTGAATCATTCCCCGTTCTTTTGGAAGTAAGTATTCGAGACCTTATCGGGAAACTCGAATTTACATTCATACTTCCTAAGTCAAATTGGATCAAACTTGATAGTCAGTTATTTAACTATCAATAAACAAACATCCAATCATGGTTTAATTCCCAAATGGGATCCACTAAGCCTTTATTAATTCTCTTCAATTAAAAAGATATTTTATAAAACTTGATGAAAAGATATTTTCAAAACACTATTTATAAAACCCCAACGTTCCCCTTAAACTTGAAAACAATTCACATTATTTACCAAAACATTTGGAAATTCCCTCTTAAAAATTCCATATTAAATGGTCAACAATTCCCTTTTAAAAACTTCACCTACAATTAAACCCATTTACTTAACATTCCAAACCTCCTTATAAATATCCAAATTAGATTTAAACTTCCTTTGAAATCTCTAAAATGATTTATAAATCTCTTTCTAATTTAAAACTCTTTATAAATAAAACCTTTATAAAATTTCCTTTATGAAATATCATTCACAAATTATCATTTGTAAACACTTTAAGTAAACCCTTAGTAAAATCCCTTTATAAACAAGTTATTACTTATAAATGACTTTACAACATAATAGCCTAACTTGGAAATCATTTATAAACTTTGAACTCTAAAATTTATTTAAGAATTGAAGTTAATTCAAAAATATACTTTATAAATTCCTAAACATACTTTATAAATTCAAAAGGAGGCCTAGCAATTTCAATGGTACTATTTTAAGTTGCCATTCACTTTCAATTCCAATTCGCTTAACAGTTATTAACAGAAGCAACAAGTGTGTAAATACAACTCATATCCAAATCAGGGAATAACATGTCAATATGAAGTAACTATCATATACATATCCAAATAACATAATTGCAAGAGGATGATTTGTCCTGCTAAATAGATGTCCAAATAATTAAATCAATTAATAGCAGAATGAAGATTTATTCTGCTAATACATGTCAAAATAATCCAACAATCTACATTATAACTCATCACAGTTGTATGGTTTCTTAATGGTATCAACGCTTGAATCACTTGTATTCAAAACCATCTTGAAAAAGAAGTACCTTTAAACAATTTTACTTTTGAAAACCAAAGAATTTAAAACCTCAAAACCCTTTTTTAAAATAATTAGTTATAAGTTAAATCCGTATATAAATCATAACTAATTTTAACTAAATCTTAACTTAAATTAATTAAATAATTAAACAATAATTAACTATTAATTAAACCTAAAACTAATCATTTATTAATTATTAAATAATTAATTAAACCATCATTAATAATTAAATATTAATTAATCTCAATCAATTAATTAAGTAAACTGTATAAATTTAAATAATAAATTAAACCTTTTATAAATAATTTATTATAAATTAAAATCTTTAATCTTTTATAATTAACACTCGATTAATAATTAATAATTAACCATATACTTAATTAATTATAAATTAAATATAAATCATTTACTTAACTCATAATTGATTTCAAAATTAGTTAACTTAATTAATGATTATTAAAATAAATCTTAACTTTAAAAGATAATTAACTAATACAAATCAAAACCGTAGGGTCTCGTAGGGAAAATGGATTTCCAACAATGGCAGGGCTACTGGAGCACCGCCCGTCACAGTACGGGGCCTAGATCACCGTACCGAGGATCACTCCCAACCCCCTACAACACAAGGCCAGAACCATTCCTTACTGAATAGTTCCAAACAAGATAAACCCCGCGATTGAAGATAGCAACCGCCCACACAACCGAAATAATAGGGACATCTAGACAGGGGAAATATCTTGTCCTGCTTGGGCATGACCCACCTAACCTTGCTGCATCTCCCCTGTTTTTAGCCATTCCCGGTTGATGAGGCTTGAGGTTGCGATTACCTTTATTGATCATATCACTTAGAATGCTCGTCGTCCGCCTGACGATGTGCTGAAAGCATTCAATCCATACAAGTTCGTTCCGGGTTCGAACGAAACCGAAGGCATTATCTCGTCACACTCATTTTGGAATCACCCTCAGAGTTAACGACGATAACCCTTGCATTCTGAAAACACCATCTCGATCTTCATTTCAGAATTCACGATCTAACGTTTAAATTGGATCGATGTGGTTTTCGGAGAATCAAATTTGATTCTTACGATCCCAGTCTCAACGAATCCAAACGCCATTTTAAAGGCCAAGTTGTCTAATTAACTTAAACAGTTTAATAATTTAAATTCAACAATTGAATTAACATAGCATTTATCACAGATAAAACATATACAAGCATCATAGATATAACATAACATATCACAGAGCATCACAGAATATCATCACATAAATATCACAATCCGATATTCAACACAACAGTCCATAAGCAATTACCTTCAAATCTTATTTGTAATAAATTCAATTTAGAATTAATTACCTGAGAGTTAACCTGTTAACTCTGTTTAATTAGTCATTAATTAACAATTAATTACCTATTTCATTTCAAATTATCTAATTAACGATTTCTTAATCAACTATTAAATCTTAATTATATAATTATTTATTTCACACTATCAATTACTTAATTACTTCTTAACCCAGTTATTTACTTTAACTATCTATTTAAGTAATAGTCTTAATTATTAATCAAACTTAATTACCCATTTATTAACTGCTAATTACTTCCTTAACCCTTTATTTATTCTTAATTAAATTACTCGATTAATTAACTATTAATCATTCATAAATTAACTTAAGTAGTTAATTACAATTTTATCAATTATTTATAATCTATTACTAATTACAATTTAAGAGTAATTGTTCTTAATTTCTTTCTAAAATAATTTATATATATTAAATGTTCAACTTAATTAAACATTTAAAAGTCTTCCGTTAAATTTTTGAAAACCAATTATAATATTAACTAAAAACTTAATTATTAGATAACCTTATACTTCATTTAAATTACTTGATTAAAATAGAAGCTAAGAGGTTGAAACATTGTAAAACATTAATTACATACTTAAACTTGTATTAACGTTTACTGAATTCTGTTAAACATTTCACCTATATTTTTTTTATTTAATCAGCAGCTTGAATACAACGATCTCGAGTCCTTCCCTGTTAAAAACCCGTGCGCTACTTCGAGTTCTTCCCCTAATTTCCCTGAGCTACCCTTGAACGCATCCTTCTTCTCTCCCCCTCTCTCTCTTTTTTTATAGTAAGTTAAAATCTTAAACTAAGAATAAGAGGAAACCATCAGTAACTCACACGACACGACACGACAAGAAACAAACCCGAGTCTTCTCCCCATTTCACTCGAGCGCAACACGAGGCAGACCTCTTCACTTCATCACCGACATGACACCCCACCCCCAACGCCACTGTGCACGTGCACGGTGGTTCTCCATGACTCCGGCCACTTCCATCACCTCCAACAACCCACAAATCGGCCCATCCCTCGAAATCAGAACTCAAATTAACACGAACATATCGAATTCGAAAAATCACCTGACGCTCAAACAAAAACTCGAACTACCCAGAGACATTGCTTCGCCCCTACCACCACTGACCATCGAAGGCGAAGATGCTTCACCTATGTCTCGTCCACATCCTCCCCTAACACCCTCCAGAATCGCGATCAACTCGAACACGCGATGAGGCCGAACACCACTATATTACAGACATGAAAAAAACTAGAACACAAGCCCTAATTTGCCTTCATTTGATAAATTTTGGAATCTGAAAAACTATTCAGTATTTTTCCCAACATCTTGTATGTTCGAACTACCTTCAAAACAAATTTCAACAATTTAAATTGAATCATTAACTAGGAATTTGCAAAAATACAATTTTTGACTATTTACAAACTGCTATTCAAATATCAATCTATAAGTCTTGATTTTTGTTGTAAAAATTAGAATTTTCAGTATAGATTCAATATAAAATCTTGAATCAGTAATTTGCAACAATTAAATATCACACATTATCACTTGGATCACCTGTTTTCCAATATTACAGTGAAGTGTGATAAAAATGACTGTAATTCCCCCTTTTAAAATCTTAGTTTTAAATTTAATACCTTGTTTGATTGGAACATCAAGACTCAACATAGGTTAGCAGCAAATAAATTTAAGTTTGAACCAAATGTTCCCCTGCATCAATCTCAAACAGAGAAATACATACCGCACAGGCAAATATTTAAGATTAAACATATATCACAAGATCACAAAACTCCTTAAGTGTTTAATTAAACTAAAACTTTAAGAATTTAGTTTACTCACTTGTCAAATTACTGTTGAACAGGAAGCATCTTGTTGCCTTGAGAGTTGCAGTTGAGAACTGCCTGGGGTTTTGTTCTTGAATTTGTCCTGAATTTCATTTTTTTCCTTCTGCATTTGATTTTGAACTAGAGCTTTTGTTATCTTTTCATCTTTGCTTTTTCTCAAGTTTTTCTAAGGTTTATGATCGAACTAAAGCAGATACATATATTTAAATACAAGATAATTGTGCTTAAGGGAGGTGTTATTTGGTTATACTGTTTTCTTGGCTTTACTTTATTTAACCAGATCCGATTAACATTTTGAAATGACAAAATAATGGGCTGAAATGAAAGTCATTAATGCCTGGTTTCCTACTTAGTTTACATTTTACAGTCATGTTGTACTAGATAGAAAGATATTGGTTTGTTGACTATCACCTTGTAGGCCAACTTGGCTTGCACATGAAGCTTTATTTTGTCTTGTTATTTTTATTTACATATGTTTATAAATATTTTCTTGAATATCTTCTAGTTCTAAATTTGCAGGCAACATTGAAGATACCTTTGTAAGTGCAAAATGGTTTTAGCTTAAAAATTCATACACATTTTTTTTCTTCTTCCAGATTTGTACTTTATACTTTTGGTCTTGCATAAACAAACAAATATTTGTTTTGTTATTTATATCCCAGTTTACTAGTGTACAGCATATGTTTGTGTTCACATTTGTATCTTGACTTTGTCTAACAATATTTGAATTATATTCCAGATGGTGACTTATATTAGCCTTATACTTTTGTTTGTATTTGCATTTTAACTATCAATATTTAAATGATATTCATCTGCTTGCTTACCTATTTATATTTGTATTTTATATTTTGATTATCAATATTTACATATATTCTTAAGTTTGACTTATATTTAGTATTTATTTTTATATTTATTTCCAATTATAATTTATTCAAATTATATACATAAGTTTGACTCATATTTTACATTTGTATTTTATATTACTAGAATTTGATTTTAAATTTTAAACATTATCATCTATAGATATTTCTATCAAATGTTAACAAAAGAAAGTATTTTAATTTGATGGTATAAGATAAATATTATAAAAAGATTTATTTAAATTTCAAACATTATTATTCATATGTATATTTATCAGAGGTAAACAAAGTAAAGTGTTTTAATTCAATTATATAAAATAAAGTTTATTATAATATTATCAAAAGATTTTATTTTGAACTCTCCAAAGTCCAATTCCCCTTTTAAAATACAATTTAAATAAATAAATTGACAGTATTTCCAAATCATAATCATTTTAATATGGTCAATTTACATTTTATTTAATTTAGATTAAATATTTATTAAAATAACCAGGGCCAAAATCCAGGGTCGTTACATTCCTCCCCCCTTAAAAGAATTTCGTCCCCGAAATTTTAAACAAAGATAATTTAAATGTTGTTACACCAACCATTCAAACATACATATCATTTATATATTAGCAAACAACCAATCAGTCAATCCTAACAAACATCACTAGTTATCCGAACACAAATCCGGATAAGCTTCCCTAAAATTATCGAGAGTTTGTCTCTCGATGATCAACAATCCAAACTGGATTCCTGACCCCAGTTAAATTTGATTCAACTTCCAAATTCCTGAATTACTGGTTTAACAACTAATGATGAATCATAAACAAATTCCCTTAGATGGGATATATGGAATACATTACGAATTCCAGACATCTATTCTGGCAATTCAATTCTGAAATCTACAATATTAACTCTTTCCAAATTTTATTTACTTCTTAACAGAATTTCAATATCTATTCAATCAAGCCCGTACGATGTACATATATCATTCGTACGCAAAATCAAACCCGATCGCTCGCTCGATCACACAATTTCACTTCCGAACTAGTATCGTCCACCCGACTTCCTAGTGCGGACTCAGAACTGGTTTCTTGATCAGAAACTGTTATTATCCTTGCATAGTCACAACTATGATATAGAATTTCCAGAACCAATCAAAATCCATATCCATGGTTCGTCGTCGAAAATCGAGTGAAAAATCCTAACTCGGATCGATATAACTATCTCGAAATTCTGTGCTCGAAACTAGATCAAATTGTCATGTGAATAAAATAATATACATACATCCTACATATTTATATTAATTGATTATTAACTATATCAATTTTCTTTATTCACATTATTTTGATTGTTATTCACTTGGAATAATTTCCTCAATATCAAATCTACTTAAGAATTTCACCATTCATTTCTTAAGTTTAATATAAGCATTATATATCTCTCTCATTATTACACTACCACTTTAGCCTTTATATCTTCTTATTTGAAATCTGAATTTCCAATTTTCTGTTAATTCCAATTTATCTTTAACTCTGAATATTTAATTTAATTGACTATTTCCCATTTATAACTGATTTCTATCATTATTTTAAATTAGTTTCATCCACTAATTTACTTTAAATTTTCAATTTGAAATTGTTTTGTTGCTAACGTTTTAATTTCTTTTGTTTAGCATTACAAATTTTCATAAGCACATATGTAAGGTTTCAACTCTTATTACAAATACTTCCATCCAATTCTCAAATCATTCCCTTCAATTAAAGTGATTTATAACTTACTTGCTTATATAAAATCCTTTTAAGCAAAACAAACTCATATCCATTCCAATTGGTTTCAAAGTCATACTATTTTGCTTCTAATAATTCATAGAATTTTATCTAATTTCATTTACTTCAAACAACCCATTTTATATGCAATTAAACAATATCATTGTGAATAAATAATTGCTTAAGCTTTATAACAAATTTTAAATTGATTCCATCTCAATTTACACTTGATTCCATCCCACTTAATTTATTCACAATCCTTATATTGCATTTCTTTCATTTCAACAAGTTTGATTCCAAACCATTTTACTAATCTCGACAACCAGTATTGTAAATAATCATCTCACAATTTACTTAAGTCATTTATTTTCTTCAAACTATTCCACCTAACAACTTAGGTTTATTCTACTTCACCAATTTCCATTCAAATCTTTGATTTGATTTTCCTTTAATCAAATCCCAATTATTTACTGATTAGTTTATTCTTTTATCCATTCTTAAATTTACATGAACAATTTATTATTGAGTTTATAATAAAGTCATTTAATTTATGCTTGAATTAGATTTGTTTACACTCACACCAATTCTGTTTTAATTCAATTCAATATTACTTATTTACATAAGAATTTTATTCTATTCAATATATTTATAACTCGATTGAATTCATTTAAATTCAGTTTTATTCCAACTCAACTTCAGTTAAATTTAGCTACTTACCATCCTTTTAAATTTATTTCTCAATATATGAACCCAAAACTTATTTATTTACTTAAAAACTTATATTACTTATTTGGGTCATTTCATCTTATAATCACAATTCCAGATTATATATATCACTTACTATCTTAAGATATAAATTTTCATTTCACCATTACAACTATTTTCCTTTCCCGTTTAGTTCAATTTAATCCAATATAATTTATCTAACTTATCTCAGGGTAAATTCAAATATATTTTCTTCACTTCCATTTTCTTAAGTAAAATTTTAATTCCTGGACCAAAATTCCCAATTTCTTCTTATTAATATCAACTTTACTTTATAAGTTCAATGGTTGATTTATTCAAACCTTTCACATTATTAAATAGAACTCTTAGAATTCAATTGCCCGGTTTCCATTTCCAAAATCATTTTGAAAGGATAACTACCCACTTGGTGTCAAATCAAATTTTCAAATTCCAAACACTTGTTTTCACCAAAACAAATTTTGTCTTTTAAAAATTTCTAAAACACTTGTATACCCAACAAGCCCAAACAATATCATGACCAACTATTCTGGTAGCAATTCATCACTTTAGAAACTCGAAAATGAATACTAATGATGTGGCCATCATCATCAGGATTATTTTCCAGCGACTGAAGTGAGTTCAGTGCTTCCTTACTTTCACAATTTCCTCCCAAAACAATTTCCATTCAACAATATTTTCCAAAACAATACTCCATTATTGCCTTCAAATCTTTGGAAAAACATTTCAAACATTTCCAAGATTTCAAATTCCCAAATCCTTTTGTTTAAATTCATTTAAACACCTTTCAAATTTCCAGGACTTAAATTCTAGTTTAATCGAGTTTTAATTATATCCCTTTTAAGCCATACTTAGACAATTTTATTTGGTAATAAACCACTCAAATTTTATGTTTTTATTCAATTATAGTATTAACAACCAAGCATCCAAATATATATATAATTATTTTAGAAAAGTATATCAAAATATAGTTTTGTGTAAAACTATTTACCCTACTTTAAAAACAATACTGTGTTGGTCTACCTTGTTTAAGAGTTTAGAAATCCCTATCGATAAAATGGCGTCCCATCCATCGACCAGAATCCACAAACACCCAACAGATAGGTCAACACAATATAAAAAAACAATTTTATATTCACTAACATATACGCGCTCATATCTATTAATACACTCAAACTCATTTTAGAGTTCTACAAACACTATTCTATGAGTAATTCCTACCAGAGCCAAGGTTATCACCAACCTACGCTCTGATACCAAGTGTGATGACCCGCCCTTCTATTACCAGAAAGACGTATCATCATTAAGAAAGAAAGGGATAGAAGTAGAAAGAAAGAGAAAGAAAGAACAACAACATCAGAATCTCACAGCGGAACGGAACAAAAATATAATATATCACATAAATATTACATAGTTTTACATATATCAGAGTTATACAATATCAATATACACGACAGTCATGCATACATCTATCACTATATACATCTGAGATACAGTACATATCAACTAATACAGCGGAACTAGATAGATAGCTACATACGTCTGGAAACTCCTGCTCCAAGCTCCTCCAGAAATCAAAGTTCATAACCTATCACTTGGCTACTCATAAAAATTTGAGTACCCAAGAGTTTATGAAAAACAAAATATAAACTCCGAGTTATACACGGATCTGGTATGAGTAAACGGTTTAAATTGTTTAACTTTGAAAAACATTTGAAAATAAACGTATCACGTAAGACTCCCCACAAATAAATACGGGTAAGTTATTACCTTACGCTAACCAAAACATTTCATAGGAAATCCAGTGATATTATAATAGTGTCTAGGATTTTCAAGTAAATAGAAAATAGCCGAAATTGTTACATCTATTAAATTCCAGCTGCTAGCCACAAAAGTGGGTAATACAAATCAAAACCATAGGGTCTCGTAGGGAAAATGGATTTCCAACAATGGCAGGGCTACTGGGGTACCGCCCGTCACAATACGGGGCCTAGATCACCGTATCGAGGATCACTCCCGACCCCCTACAACATAAGGCCGGAACCATTCCTTACTGAATAGTTCCGAACAAGATAAACCCCAGGTTTGTAGCTAGCAACCGCCCACACAGCCGGAATAAAAGGGACATCTAGACAGGGGAAATATCTTGTCCTGCTTGGGCATGACCCACCTAACCTTGCTGCATCTCCATTGTTTTAGCCATTCCCGGTTGATGAGGCTTGAGGCTACGATTACCTTTATTGATCATATCACTTAGAATGCTCATCGTCCGCCTGACGATGTGCTGAAAGCATTCAATCCATACAAGTTCGTTCCGGGTTCGAACGAAACCGAAGGCATTATCTCGTCACACTCATTTTGGAACCACCCTCAGAGTTAACGACGATAACCCTTGCATTCTGAAAACACCATCTCGATCTTCATTTCAGAATTCACGACCTAACGTTTAAATTGGATCGATGTGGTTTTCGGAGAATCAAATTTGATTCTTCCGATCCCGGTCTCATCGAATCCAAACGCCATTTTAAAGGCCAAGTTGTCTAATTAACTTAAAAAGTTTAATAATTTAAATTCAACAATTGAATTAACATAGCATTTATCACAGATAAAACATATACAAGCATCATAGATATAACATAACATATCACAGAGCATCACATAATATCATCACATAAATATCACAATCCGATATTCAACACAACAGTCCATAAGCAATTACCTTCAAATCTTATTTGTAATATTAACCTCTTAACTCTGTTTAATTAGTCATTAATTAACAATTAATTACCTATTTCATTTCAAATTATCTAATTAATGATTTCTAAATCAACTATTAAATCTTAATTATATAATTATTTATTTCACACTATCAATTACTTAATTACTTCTTAACCCAGTTATTTACTTTAATTATCTATTTAAGTAATAGTCTTAATTATTGATCAAACTTAATTACCCATTTATTATCTGCTAATTACTTCCTTAACCCTTTATTTATTCTTAATTAAATTACTCGATTAATTAACTATTAATCATTCATAAATTAACTTAAGTAGTTAATTACAATTTTATCAATTATTTATAATCTATTACTAATTACAATTTAAGAGTAATTGTTCTTAATTTCTTTCTAAAATAATTTATATATATTAAATGTTCAACTTAATTAAACATTTAAAAGTCTTCCTTTAAATTTTTGAAAACTAATTATAATATTAACTCCAAACTTAATTATTAGATAACCTTATACTTCATTTAAATTACTTAATTAAAATAGAAGCTAAGAGGTTGAAACATTGTAAAACATTAATTACATAATTAAACTTGTATTAACGTTTACTGAATTTTGTTAAACATTTCACATATTTTTTTTTATTTAATCAGCAGCTTGAATACAACGATCCCGAGTCCTTCCCTGTTACGTGCGCTGCTTCGAGTTCTTCCCCTAATTTCCCTGAGCTGCCCCTGAACGCATCCTTCTTCTCTCCCCCTCTCTCTTTTTTTACAGTAAGTTAAAATCTTAAACTAAGAATAAGAGGAAACCATCAGTAACTCACATGACACCACACGACAAGAAACAAACTCGAGTCTTCTCCCTATTTCACTCGAGCGCGACAAGAGGCAGACCTCTTCACTTCATCACCGACACCCCACCCCACCCCCAACGCCACCGTGCATATGCACGGTGGTTCGCCACGACTCCGGCCACTTCCATCGCCTCCAACAACCCACAAATCGGCCCATCCCTCGAAATCAAAACTCAAATTAACACGAACAGATCGAATTCGAAAAATCACCTGACGCTCAAACAAAAATTCGAACTACCCTGAGACATTGCTTCGCCCCTACCACCACTGACCATCGGAGGCGAAGATGCTTCACCTATGCCTAGTCCACATCCTCCCCTAACACCCCCCAGAATCGCGATCAACTCGAACACGCGATGAGGCCGAACACCACTATATTACAGACATGAAAAAAACTAGAACACAAGCCCTAATTTGCCTTCATTCGAAAAATTTTGGAATCTGAAAAATTATTCAGTATTTTTCCCAACATCTTGCATGTTCCAACTACCTTCAAAACAAATTTCAACAATTTAAATTGAATCATTAACTAGAAATTTGCAAAAATACAATTTTTGACTATTTACAAACCGCTATTCAAATATCAATCTATAAGTCTTGATTTTTGTTGTAAAAATTAGAATTTTCAGTATAGATTCAATATAAAATCTTGAATCAGTAATTTGCAACAATTAAATATCACACATTATCACTTGGATCACCTGTTTTCCAATATTACAGTGAAGTCTGATAAAAATGACTGTAATCCCCCCTTTTAAAATCTTAGTTTTAAATTTAATACCTTGTTTGATTGGAACATCAAGACTCAACATAGGTTAGCAGCAAATAAATTTAAGTTTGAACCAAATGTTCCCCTGCATCAATCTCAAACAGAGAAATACATACCTCACATGCAAATATTTAAGATTAAACATATATCACAAGATCACAAAACCCCTTAAGTGTTAATTTAAACTAAAACTTTATGAATTTAGTTTACTCACTTGTAAAATTACTGTTGAACAGGAAGCATCTTGTTGCCTTGAGAGTTGCAGTTGAGAACTGCCTGGGGTTTTGTTCTTGAATTTGTCTTGAATTTCATTTTTTTTTGTGCAATTGATTTTAAACTAGAGCTTTTGTTAGCTTTTCATCTTTGCTTTTTCTCAAGTTTTTCTAAGGTTTCTGATCGTACTAAAGCAGATGCATATATTTAAATACAAGATAATTATGCTTAAGGGAGGTGTTATTTGGTTATACTGTTTTCTTGGCTTTACTTTATTTAACCAGATCTGATTAACATTTTGAAATGACAAAATAATGGGCTAAAATGAAAGTCATTAATGCCTGGTTTCCTACTTAGTTTACATTTTGCAGTCATGTTGTACTAGATATAAAGATATTGGTTTGTTGACTATCACCTTGTAGGCCAACTTGGCTTGCACATGAAGCTTTATTTTGTCTTGTTATTTTTATTTACATATGTTTATAAATATTTTCTTGAATATCTTCTAGTTCTAAATTCGCAGGCAACAGTAAGATACCTTTGTAAGTGCAAACTGGTTTTAGCTTAAAAATTCATAAACATTTTTTATTTTTATTTTTTCCAGATTTGTACTTTATACTTTTGATCTTGCATAAACAAACAAATATTTGTTTTATTATTTATATCCCAGTTTACTAGTGTACAGCATATGTTTGTGTTCACATTTGTATCTTGACTTTGTCTAACAATATTTGAATTATATTCCAGATGGTGACTTATATTAGCTTTATACTTTTGTTTGTATTTGCATTTTAACTATCAATATTTAAATGATATTCATCTGCTTGCTTACCTATTTATATTTGTATTTTATATTTTGATTATCAATATTTACATTATATTCTTAAGTTTGACTTATATTTAGTATTTATTTTTATATTTATTTCCAATTATATTTTATTCAAATTATATACATAAGTTTGACTCATATTTTACATTTATATTTTATATTACTAGAATTTGATTTTAAATTTTAAACATTATCATCTATAGATATTTCTATCAAATGTTAACAAAAGAAAGTATTTTAATTTGATGGTTTAAGATAAATATTATAAAAAGATTTATTTAAATTTCAAACATTATTATTCATATGTATATTTATCAGAGGTAAACAAAGTAAAGTGTTTTAATTCAATTATATAAAATAAATTTTATTATAACATTATCAAAAGATTTTATTTTGAACTCTCCAAAGTCCAATTCCCCTTTTAAAATACAATTTAAATAAATAAATTGACAGTATTTCCAAATCATAATCATTTTAATATGGTCAATTTACATTTTATTTAATTTAGATTAAATATTTATTAAAATAACCGGGGCCAAAATCCAGGGTCGTTACACAAACCCCATTTGATTTTCATAAGTTTTTCACGCATAAAACTTACTAACTTCCATAACCATTCAACCCTGTATTCAAGGATCCATATACCACAACATATCATCAACAAAATACCACAAGATCATCATTATATCCAAACTCATCAATTTAACCAACAATTCAAAGTTAAATGCTAACCACAAGTTCGCACATACATATATATCCAAGCCATACGAAATCAAACCAACTAACCACATACATATAAAAAAATATAAATTATATATTTAAAGATAGAATCTTTCTAAAAATTAAGAAGTTTACTCACCTTAAAACTCGACAAAATTCCACTCGATCACTAAAAACTGAGCTTGAAATAGGTAGCTTTCTCATGGATTTTTGGACCCCTTACTCTCAGATATTTAAAAAGTGATCTAAAAGAAAGTTTTAGACTATTCTTTCCTCTATCATTTAAAATAAATAATTACTCAAAAAGGTTAAATTTTGAGGGAGTTATGGCTAAAACAGTAAGGTGTATTTTTGGACATCAAAATCTAGGTTCAAAAATACTCTTGCTAAATATGAAAATTGGAGCATCTAAGCTCGAAAGCAGAAAAAATGGTAAACTACAAAGTTGTAGCCACTGAAAACATACATGGTTTGAAAAAATAAAATCTTAATTTGGTGGAGTATATAAGAAGTTATGTCCGAATGTAATTGGGGTAAAAATAGAGGAATTTGAATGGAAAAGAAGGAATTTGAAACTATGTTTAAAAAGTTCTAAGAAGTTTAAAACTTGAAAATATAAAGCTTGAAAATGTTAAAGGAAGTCATTAAAGAGTTTTGAAGCTTTAGGAAGAAGGTGAAAAAAAAGAGACAGCCTATGGCTATTTATAAGCAATAAATCTCACGTCACATCAATTTATTTATATATATATAATAATTTATAATAATCTTGTCTAGTAACATCACTCCTTTTATAAATATATATTATTATGTGTTGTCACATTACTCTCTTTATAAGTATATATATAATTATTATGTGTTGTCACATCACTCTCTTTATATATGTATAAATATATAATTATAATTATTATGTCTAGTCACGTTAGTCTCTTTATAAATATATATATGTATATATAATAATAATTATGTCTAGTTTCATCAATCTCTTTATAAATATAAATATATATACACACACACACACACACAATAATTATGTCTAGTCATATCATTTGATAATATAAAATTAATTATAAAATAATATTCTTAAGTATATTATTATCTAGTTAATTAACTCTTGTATATATGCATATATATAGTGCACAAAGACGAACAATGTTTTCGATAATTTTTCGGTATCGAAAAGTCAAAATTCCGGAAAATGTTCTTCGGTCACATTTTCTATTTTTCTACGAACTATTTAACTTGGTAACAAACTTTGAAAATGATTTTATCATTATTATTAACTGATTAAAACGAGTTTATTTATCTATAAAAATTCATTTATTGACTATGTAAAATATAAAATTGCCTAGTTTAAGTGACCAAAACTCTGGATCGTTACACATCGCCTTTGCGTGGCTCGATCAGAAAAATTTACAATATAGATATATAACCAAATATACATCTCATCTCAATGATGAGGCATCCAGTAGAGAATAATATAAAAGTGCGGTATGTAATCTGAGATATGTACCTTTTATTAATAACATTAGTGAGTTCACTCATATTAAGCAAGCAAAATCAAATCAAATCCGCGTATACGTCCAAACAGCCTTCGTATGTACCCATCTCAACTCATATTAGAATATTAGTTGCATATAAAAGGATATAGAAGCACGTATAAGTTTAATAGAACAATATAACATGAATTCTAAATCCAAATCATAAGCACAAGCATACAGCCATAACAATCATATGCAATCAAAAGCAATAATAACAATAGTTTGCAATAAAAGAAACCATTCAACCATTAATATTCATCCAATTAATTCATAATTATCACAATTTACATTTCCAATGTCAATATTTAACTTTTACACTATCATTCTTATTAACATTCATTCTTTATTAACAACCATTTTTTTTATTAACGTCTAGTTGGCTTACTTTCAATTTATTCACATCTATTTTATTTACATTCAATTTACTCAAATTTCAATTATTTCCCTTTATGTTCAACACATTTCATATAAGTTCATTTATGGATCATTTTATAAAATCATTTCATTAATTTAATCTTATTTAAGTTAAATTTAATCTCATTACCACTTAGCAAATTCTCTTTAATACTAATATTATTTATAAACCATTTAAGTTTATTATAAACATTTATAAAACACAACTCAAGTTTATTATTACTTCATAACTTAAGTTCATATTAATTCATCGATTCACTTCATTAGTTCATTTCATTAATTCATACCATTTAACTTGACTTAAGTGAAATTTCATTTCATAATTTAAACTTAAAGTATTTCTTACCACTTATACTTAAGTGTATCAACATTTCTTTATTTAATATTCACTTATTCATATCTCAATTAGTTAACACTCAATTTACTAAAACTCATTCCATTTGCATTCAATTTATTTACATCCAATTTAAATCAAATTCAATTACTCGCTTAAATTTTACTTACATCCATTTATTCTCATTCAATTTCTTTCACACTTAAATTGCATTTCATTTTATAATTCAAGTTTGTATTCATTCTATTAATTCATTTTATAGCTTAAGCGGAATTAATTCACTTTACTAATTCATCTAGTTCCATTCAAACCCAATTATTTTCATTTTATCTTTTATTAAGTTAAACTTTACTTCATTTAATCCATTACTCAGTTTATCTGACTTTATTTAAGTTAAAATTTTCTTTTCTTATCATTCATATTCAACAAATATAAACTTTGTTTTTAGCTTCATATTTCTCAAATCTATAAGTTATACAAACTAATTCACTTAAAATTTCGTTTCATTATTTTATCTAATTCATTTCAAATATAATTCACTTTCATTTAAGCTTTCTTGAGTTAAACTTCATTTTATTTAACTCATTTCACCAACTCAATTTATTTAACATTTCTTAGTTTAATCCTTTATCTCATATCTTAAATTTAAATTTTCTTTTATTTGCCTAACCAAAATGTTCAACTGTTTTAAAATTCAGTCTTACTTTCATGTTCAAATTCATAAGTTATAAATTTATTTCTTATCTGTCCTATTTTCAATTTATAAGTTCGAAACTATTTTCATATACTTATTAAATCATACTTGGAATATTTTTTTATAATAAAAACTTGTTTTAATCGAAAATAAATTCTTTTCGGTAGCAATTCTATCTCAGAAACTCGAAAATGAATACTAGTGATGCTGCAGTCATTCCTATAATTATTTCCCAATGACTAAAGCAAGTCCACTGCTTTTATTTCTTTCAAAAATCTTTTTAAAATATATTTCTAATCAAAACACTTCCAAATAATATTATTATTAATTTTGAAGGCTTTGTAAACAATTTTGAAATCAATGGGATTTTAAATTCTAAAATTCTTAGCTTTTAAACCCTTTCTATTTATAAGCTATATTATATATATACTTATACAATTTCATTACTTTATTATGAAAACATTTCGTTAACTTACATCTTTCTTATTGCAAACAATTCTTATTGTAATTATATTTCAATTCAATTTAATCATCGAACACTTTGTGAAATAGAGTTCACAAAGTATTCATTTTTAGTTTAATTCAACCAATAATCAATGATAACTAAATATTATCATCTCCTAACAACTAACATTCATTAATAATCATGCAGGTTAATGAAAATTATCATTATATATATAAAATATAATTTAGGTAAAATTATTTCATTTACCCTCTTTTAAAACCATATTATGTCGACTTACTTCGTTTAAGTATTTAGAAACCCCTTATATGACGTCCTGCGCACCGACTAGAATTCATAAACAACTCAATAGATAAGTAAACACAATATAAAATAATTTAAAATATTAACAAGTACGCACTCTTATATATATACACACTCAAATAAACTCATTATAGGGTATTACTTCCCTGTCTCTAATGAGTCAAACCCCACAAAGCTAAGATTATCGCTAAACCAAAGCTCTGATACCAACTACGATGATGAGCGTTTCGATTTATAGCTTCTGAAATACGGGTCGTCATATCGCGTTTGATTTTTCACCTCGCCGCTGATTCGAAGTTCAGCGATCTTTTTTTCGATTTTGAAGCTTCATCGATTTGGAGTTATCGCGTCCAATTTGGTGCCCTAGTTTTTGAGTTTGGGATTTGGGATTTGTAGCGTGAGTTTTGAGTTTGGGAGGGGCGGACTATATCTGTTTTTGGTTGACTAAATTTGGAGCCAATTTTTTAATACTTCCCGCCTAAATTTCAAGTCTTTGCCGCCAATTTTTTGTAGATTGTCCATAAATTTTCGTGTGTCATGGCTAAATGTTCATCAATTTTTTTAAAAGATAAGTATTAGAAATTAGAATTTACAAGTGATAATTTATGTTAACTACGTTATGAATTTCTTGAATTTTTTTAATATTATAAATTACTTCAGAATTATTAAAAACTAATTATTTAAAATTAATTATTAGTTATTAACTATTAATTCTTAATTGTAATTGAATATTAATTGTTGAAATTTAGTTATTTTGTATATATTATGAATTAATAATTATTAAATATTTAATAGTAGTTATTAATTATTAATTATTTAATATTTATTATTAAAAACTAATTACTATATATGAATTGTTAATTGTTAAAAGATTTTAGACCTATTTTATTAGTTAACTGTTCCGTTCAAATTACTTCAAAAGTTTTAGCTAATAGACTTAGTATAAGAATGAACGATCTAATTGACTGTTCACAATCTACTTTCACTAAGGGGAGAAATATCACCGACGGTGTGACTATTGTTTAAGAATACATTAATCACTATTGTAAGAATTATATTACCTATGCAATTTTAAAATTAGACTTCGCAAAAGCTTTTGATTCTATAGATTGAGATTTTCTAGTGGATATATTTCATGCTAGAGGTTTTAGTCATAGATGGATTAGCTGGATCATGAATATACTTAGAATTGGTAACTCTAGCATTATGGTTAATTGTATTTTAGGTAATAAAATTCAATCTACGCGAGATTTATGGCAAGGGGATCCTTTATCACCCATTTTGTTTAACTTAACTATAGATGTTTGCGACAAACACCTTTGTCCAAGTGGTTAATTGATTCGGCTTTGGTGCATGATGTCACAAGTTCGAAACTTGCTTTCGAACGTTTATTTGACATGGGATATGTTGTCTCAATGATTTTTTGTATATAGTACCAGTTCAAAAAAAATATAGATGTTTGCGCTAAGATAATTAAAAAAAGTGGATCATAGTGGATTCTAGGGAATGTAGGTAACGATATATCGCGGAATGGTTTATCCGTCCTTCAATTCGCAGATGATACCTTGCTTTTTTCTTTCCATTTACCTAGACACATCATTACTCTTAAGTTTATTTTATATAGTTTTGAACTACTGTCAGGTTTAAAAATAAATTTTGAAAAAAGTTCAGTTTTAGTTTTAAATGATTTTGAAAAAGTTGAAGATTTAGTTGCTAATACAATTAATTGTAAAACTATGAAATTTTCTTTTGATTATCTTGGTTTTTTAATTTGACCTACTAAACTTAAAAATGATGAGTGGTTTATAATCATAGATAAAATCAAAAATAGGATTTCTAATTGGAATGGGAGAATTTTATCGAGAGTGGGTATATTAGTTCTAATAGACTCTGTCTTAATAGCTCTACCGATCTATTGGATGTCTATGCATCTTTTTCCAGATTGGGTGATTGATTAAATTGACAAAATTAGAAGGGTTGTCTTATGGAGTGGGGAAACCCTAACAGAAGTATTATGTGTTTAGTTAATTGGAAAATTGTTTGTAAGTCCAAAAAAGATGGTGGTTTAGGAATCATTAATGTGTGTAATATGAATTTATCGTTGTTAGGTAAATGGTTATGGAAGTTTAAAGATATTAATGAAAATCCTACTTGGAAAGAAATCATTTCTAAATATTAGTATAATGGTAGTAGTAATTTATATCAAACTACTCTTACAGTCATTCGTAAATTTTCTAATTTTTGAAAATCTATTTTAAAATGCCATGAGATTTTTAATTTAGGCACTAGTACAATAGTCCATTCTGATAACACTACTTCATTTTGGCATGATCGTTGGATTTCTGTTATCCCTCTTAGAATAGAATTTAAGGAGCTATTTGAAATCTGTAATTTTAAGGATGTTTTAATTATAGAAGTTTTTTCTTTCGAAAATCACCCTCCTTGGAATTTAAGTTTTAACAAAATTTTAGTAGGTTCTACTCTTAGATAGCCTGCTTTGCTTTATGCTAGATTAAACCTAAATAATATTGATAATGATAAAGATAGCATTAGTTAGGAATGGCATAAGAGTAAGAAATATACTTCAAATTCTTTTTGTAGATTTATTAACTTTTTGGGTATAATCAATAACTCTTTTAAATTTATTTGGAAATCAAATGCTCCACCTAAATCTAAAATTCATATCTGGTTAATTATGCATGAAAAACTAAATACTATAGAATTTTTAAAAAGAAAAAAATATGCATATTGATAATAAATGTTATTTTTGTAATCTGCATCTCGAAGATATTAAACATTTGTACTATGTTTGCATGGATATTTATTTCATTCTGATTAGTACCTTTAAAATCTTTAGCTTTAATCTTACAACTAAAATCTATGACTGCGAATATTATTGAAATAGTTATAGATTTAAATTCAAAAAGGAAAATAGATTCTTACTTGATACTTTATTCATTATAATTTATTGGTATATTTGGTTTGAAAGAAATCAAAGAATTTTTAAAAATAATTATAATCATTTTAATAAATTGATTTTTATAATTTCTTCATCTTTTTTAGTTGGATTTCTAATCCTAAATATAAATTTGCTAAAAATAATCTTTTTAAGAAATATCTTAATAAGGTCAATAATAGTATCAAACTATTTAAATATAAGAATAATATTTTCGATATTAATAATTGTAGTATTGATATTTTTTCAGACTTAGACGATGATTTCACTGTATATCATAATATCCTTTTGATCAAAGGAACATAAGAATATATTCGATTAGCTTTTGTTTTTGTTTTTGTGTTTGTTTGTTTTAGTTTATAGATTTTTAGTTCATTTGATCATGGATTCCTTTTAGTCTTTTTTTCTTATTGTCATATTATTCTTTCACATTAGCTTAGCTCTTGTATCATTTCTTCTATTTCTTTTATACATATATATGTATCATTCCAACCTTTTTCTTTAGTTCCGTTGAAGATACAAATTTGGGGTAGATTTGAGGTTAGTTTCTTATTGCAGGTACGCATGATTGCAGATCGCAGGATTGTTGCATGCAGTGTGGGGTTCTTCTCAGTACATCTCATCTTCATTATGGCATTCTGTTTCCATGAGGAATCTCTATTCAGCTATGCACTACTTCCAGTTTTACAGAGTCTTCGGAGTTCTCTTTCAGATCATTCACTTTTTAGTACAGATCATTTGCAAGTCCTATTCAGATTATTCACTTTTCCATTCCTTCAGAGTCAGCAATATGGAGTTTCCTTCTTAGATAGAGCTGGCTTCTGGTTTCATTGGCTTTGAGATATTTCTTAGTGTTTCAAGTACTTCTAGCACCTTAATATTGGGTGGTGACCATGCAGAGCTCGATATTGGGGTGTAATGGACGGTGACCATGCTAGAGCTCATTTTAAGGGTACTCGAGTTTTTTTCCTTTTGATATTTGTACTTAGATTGCATCTGCCAGGCATGTTGGCAACACCATGCTTTATGATATATATTTAAACGTGTGCACTACTCTATTTTAGAATATCGCACATTCTTCTCAAAAAAAGAATTATTAATTGTTAATAACTAATTATATAATAGTAATTATTTAATATTAGTTATTAATTACTATATTTAATAGGAATTATTAATTATTAAATTTATATTAATAATTATTATTAATTTATAGGATTATTATTAAATATTAAATATTATTAGTTTGTAGGATTATTATTAATTATTAACATTAAAATTAAATATTAATATTAATTATGATTAATCTGTAAGATTATTACTAACTATAAATTATTAATATTATAAATTATTAAATATTAATAGTATTAATAAGTAATTATTAAATATAATTAATTATTAATTATTATTAAATATTTATACTATTAGTTAAAAATTATCATATTATTAATTATTAATTATAAAATATTAATTACTAACATTAACAGTTACTTCTTATTATTAATATTAATTATTACTTCTTAATTATTAAATATGGAACTCGATCTAGCCACTATACTCAAATTTATGAAGTCTAGAACACAAATACAAAACTCGATTTGGCCAATATACTCGAGTTCGCAATTTCAATGTAAGTGGATTAGGGTTCGGGCTTGGATACGGAGCTGAGGGAGAGGAGGGCGGAGCGGAAGGAGGAGAGGATGGAGAGAGCTCTTGATAGAGGAATTTATTTATGGGTATGAAACTTGGATTTAGATCTAGGTTTTACTGATTTAGGGATTGAAAAGATGTGGCGTTTGGATTTTCTCTAAATGTTTAATTTAGAGTGGAGAGAACCATAGAGGGAACATGAAAATTTTCAACAATCAGTAAAGCGTAAGAATGAAAATGCAAAGCCGGAAGTCATTTCTAAATGTCTAGTACTCTCTTATTTATGAATTATAAATCATTAATTATAAAAACTTATTAAGTATCATTACATATATATTATTATTTATACGTTATTACTATAAATTATCAATTATCAATTATTAATTATTATAAATAATTATATTAATTATTATTTAGTAAAAATAATTATAAATCATATTTAATTATTTATTAAAAAATAATTAAGACTAATTTAATTTATTATTAATTATCATTATTTCTTAACTATCAATTAAATTATTATTATTAATGCAATAATTAGCAATATTTCTTGTAATATTTACTTTTATTAATTTCCAAAACTTTTATGAACTTTTAAATTTCCACTAACTGATGTACTTAAAATTAAATAACAAACATTAAACATTAATTATTAAACATTATATATTAAATATTAAACTTTAAACATTAATTATTAAACATTAAACATTAAACAATAACGGGAAAGTAATATCAAGTGTATTGGAATACTGATTAAATCCTACTACGATGTCTAAAATAATCGAAGGCAACAACGATCAGTAGGTAAGAGCTGTTGAAAATTTGTATCTATTACAACGGACAGAAAAAATAGTTATAATAGGCATCTATTACAGTGGACAAATAGGGATGAAAACTGATATCTAGTACAACGGGCCGAAAACTGTTGTAATAGGACTATTTTACAATAGGCAGAAAACCATTGTAATAGAACTATATTACAAGGAGCCAAAACCGTTGTAGTAGAGCTGAAAACTGGTATCTATTACAACTCTATTACAACGGGCCGAAAATCGTTGTAATAGGACAATATTACAACGGATATGCTGACAACATTGTAATAGGTGTACTGGATGATGAAAAGTTGCACCTATTACAGTGGGCTTAGGAAAACCGTTGTAAAAGGTTTCTATTACAACGGCTGTTTATGGCCCTTTGTAAAACGGATGTTGTAAAATGGTAGTTTTGTTGTAGTGGTCGCTGTTGAATTTGTAGAATCTGGGCAATTTGTTATTAAAATTTGTCGATATGAAATCGTGTGTGGTATAATCACTCAGGGAGATTTTACAACATTTATCTGTGACTAATACAAATATATGACCGTACTTTTAAATAATATAACATTTCTTTCTTCAATTTTCTTTGAATCATGATTTTGTTGAACACAGTGATATCTGTAATATGATATATATAATATGTGATTGTATAATTATTGTCATCGAAATCGTAGAATGGAGGTTCTAACCGTTAGTGGTATAGCCAGGACCAAACATTGACATGGGCATAAAGTGAAATGGGTTTGGAGACAACAACCTCCGTGTATTGTTGCATGAAATCGCTTCTCACAAAGTGCATTTCTTTAGAATTTGGTTTAATTTTAGGCTACAAGTGCCATGTTTTATTTGATTGGACCATCTCTAACATTTTGTGCTATCAGTCAATGGACTTCTACTCTAAAACTATATATCTTAATTTGATTTTTTTTTTCAAACTGCCTTGGAAATTTTCAGTTCTGTGTATTTATATATAAGTTTATGTACGAGACTATAATAGTTACACCTTTATCCTTGTATTTCTCATTTTACTTGTATCCTCAAAAAATTTGTTTGTCGGTTTATTGCTACAAAAGATGATAAACACTGGTACAAACTTGAGTTGCATAACTCTCCCATAAAACATAAACAATGTTGAAAGTAACATGAAAAAAGATTTGAAGAAGAAAACAAAAGTCCACGTTGCAATGAAAATCTGAGACGCAACATTGACAACTAACAAGATATTTCCATTGCAAACACAATCGTCCACATTGTTTGCCGTAGCATCCTACAAATTATCAATTCATCCTAATAAGAAAAACAAAAGTCGAAAGTAAGTTTTTCTGGAAAAACATAAATCAACTCCACTCAAAAATGTTTTCAAAACTGAGGTAGGTTCAGTTATGTGCTCGGTTATGGACATTGCTTCAAAGACCGAGGTAGGTAAAAGTATCATGTAACTGAAGTAACTAACACTGCTTCGTAATTTTGGAGGTTGTATACGGTATGGATTCAACTTTTTTTTTTGTTTAGAATTCAGACTTATGCTAAAATAATTGTCTTCACTCTACAGATGTTTATAAGTTGTTGTCTTTTTTCCCACTTTACCGTGGCTGCCAGCCCATTAAGCTGCTAGTGGGCTAGAACAAGTAGCAGCAGCAGCCACGCTGCTACTAGCAACAGCAGTAAGAGCTGCTACTGACTAATATGGATTTTTTTCTTTCTTGCAGGTACTAACTATGCATCTCTCATGTATTTTCTTCATTTCCAAGCATGTGGTTCACAACAAATGAAACAGAGTCTATACCTGAACTTTGTTCAACATCGTACCTTAGATCTGCTAATGCTTTCTTTAACATCATATGCACTGTTCTCTGTTCTCGTGTATAAATTGATTATTAATTTGAGACCTTCTTGTAGTGAAAGAAAAGCTATACTTTGTGTAGCAGTGATGGCTTTATACCCTGTACGTTTCTGATATAACTATATTTTTCCTTATTTTTGGTACAGGCAAGTTTTCACTACTTAACTTGGAGCAACAACTATTCAAATATATAGTACAGGGAAGTACTATTCTGCTTCACTCAGTACTACAGGAGTCTCTCTTTCTTTCTTTTTCTTTTTATGCCCAACATCTTTCTCTAAAATAAAACAACTTTGAATTTAACTAATAATTGAGTGATTTTGTGCTAGGCACATAAAATCTTAAATATAATCATATTGGGCTGATCTATTTATTTTTGGTGGGAAAGCTTCACCTTTTTTGCAACCATTAGTTTGAAAGTAAATACTCAAGTCATTGGGATTAGTTATTTAATAGGCATATGTTCTTAATAGGAGTATAGTTTCTTTTACAATGAATCTTCGCGGAACACGAAGTTGTAGATGACCAACACACACACACACATATATATTCGCTGGTGCTTAATTAACAGCAGCAGCTAGAGCTGCTCATGTGTCTTTATATGTGTGTATATTGAAATACTCATTCATGCATGTAAGCTCTCATTATTTATTGACTGCAGCCTCATCTAATTTGGATAAAGGTGATGAATGAGGGAGAACTGGACAATGAACATCGAGCAATTGTGGCTAACATGGACAGAAGCAACGATACAAGTGTGAGGCGTCAGCTAATGAAAGCCAGCTTTACCATTAAGGAATTCGGAGTTTAACTGCAATCTTAATTACTTTTTTTTTCTTCTTTCCAAGTTCAAAATGGATTCATTTTGTAACCTGAATACTAAGCAAAGTGCGTCCAAATACAGTGCTCTTAAAACTACAACTTCCAAATCAGTGACTATATGAGGCATTGTTAAGGGATGTATTACCCTACATAAGCTTATGTTCCTTCTTTTGCATTTTCTAAGGTGAGAGAAATTTTGTAGTGACATATTCTATTCTATACAAGTTTCTATTTTTGTTTATTGATAAATAACATTTGCATCTTCTTCTTTTTTCACACAAATATTTACATCACATTTGTGAATTTTTTTCTTCCAAAATAATAAATTACCTTTACTTAATGAGTTTTCAATACAGTTACGCGCATGTGTATGTATATGTATGTATATTTATACTATGCGATGATGGACCCTTTCGATAACTCTCACATCACAAGTGAGAGTCGACCAAAATATACATCTACCTTTATATTATTCCAACCTAAGCTTTGATACCACGCTGTGATGCTCCGGCTCCGGTGACCGAAATATCAAAGGGAGTTTATCGTTCGATAGTTGGATCAATGGACACGGAAGGAGCGATCCCTCGTATACAGTACTTTGGGTCAACACGAATATGCTTCAATACCTGAATATATCTGGAAAAACACATACCACGTCTCGATGCAACGCAATGCACACGAGTTATAGACTTGAATAATGTAGTATTGAAAAATATAGTATTGAAGATACAGATGAAAATTTTCTAACGGAATCAGAGCGAGTAACATAATGAATTTTATATCATATCAAAATTCAATACATCATCTCATATATACACAACTCATCACATCATATCGTCCACTACAAGAATTATCAATTTTCGACGGCTCATGACAATCGGCGGCAGTCAGAAGCCGTCAGAAAATCCCGCTGCAAAAAAGTCCGTCGCTGGATATAATTTCCGACGGTTCCCAACACAGTCTATCGTCGATTTTCCGACGGCTGCAGACGGCCGTTGGAAGACACGTGGACGATCATGGTGTGTGCCGAAATCCGTCGGGAGCCGTTGGAAATTTGCCGTCCCAAGCCGTCGGAAGCCTTTGGGATTTTTTGCCCTACAGGCCGTCAGAAGCAATCGGAAATTCTGCTGTTGTTTTTCAGTAATTCTGCTGCATTTTCGCCATCCATGCACAATCCATAAACACAATATATTCCACCCAACAATCATATATCCAACTCAGATATTCAATATGAAATCAAACCATACAAACATAATCAAATATCATAAAATAATAAATCAAGTACAATTCATATAAAATCAAACCAAACTTCGCTACCAGAATTTACATACATCTAATTGTACAATATATATATATATATATATATATATATATATATATATCCTTCATCAACTCCTCACCATCAACTACCAAATGTCAGAACTATTACCACTAAATGTATGATCAAACGAAACACACAATATTTCAAATACAACTCTCCCAACTCAATGTATCATCAAACAATATGCACAACATTTCAAATTCAACTCCATCAACTCAATGTAGTATCAAAACTTGCTAAACATTGACACAAAACAAAAAAAACATACTTATTACTCCAGTCAATCAGCTCCAGAACCTCCCGAACCCGTTGACGATGGAAAGCAGCCACCATATTACTGCATGTACTCAACAATATTCTGATCCAGAAGCTGTGTCATCTCGATGGTCTGGCGACGGTTCTGCTCTTCCAGCTGTCCACCCTAACTCTTAACTCTTCGATCTATGCTAGATCGGTATCAGCTCTGGCCATTTGGCTGGTTCTCCTCTGTCTACTGGCCTGCAACATTTATTTAATTTAGTCTATAATCTTACTATCAAAGCTACAACATAGTGTGTTAATTGTTATATCTATAAACTTATTACTAAAACTAAAGCGATGCGAAGTTCTATAGAACTAAAAGATTATTAAATTATCATAACTTAATATATTATTCATTATCACTTGATTGCCAAATCCATAGTGCCTGTTCCGTGATGATGGATCCATGACTGACTTAAAAATAACATTCTCCTCATCCGTCGTCAACTGCTCTCGACCGTATCCTCCAGGCGTTTCTAGCGTTGTTCCATAAACCTTGCCTGCATGAACAAATAAAAATGCTGTTAAAAGTAAAAACATGATATCTTAATTCATTATACTTTAATAATTAAAAAATTACTAATAGTACATAAACTAAAATATGCTTACATGGCACTTTCTCGATTTATTGTCGTGCCTTGTATATGAAACTGTCCCGTCTGAATTTACATACTCGACGACATGAGTACGGGTAAACACATCCATATATGACACGAGACCCTACGCCTCAGCTTCCTAAAATTGATTATTATGTATTGTTACTGTATATTCAAAATTATATTGCATAATAACCATTTACAATTCACATTTAATAAATTTACGAACTCTTGGCGATATGGCTGGAATGACTTTGACCCTGCTCGATGAGTGACATGATTTTTGTTCCTATTTGCAAAGTTTCTTTTCGACTCTGTCTGTACATTTAAATTTGATACATTATTTACTTATCAAATATTTTTTGATATTTACGTATTAATCAAATAATTAATAAAAGTTTAGTACACTTACCTTCGCCTCGTCATTATCCCAATGTGCCAACCACTCTTCCAACACACTCGTCCCTATCCAGTTCGGCTTCTGCCCTTTATGCTTCAGCGCCGACATGCAATCTCTATAGTTCTTCCTCATCTTCTGCATCCAGTAATGTTGTACTAGCTGCAGGTCATCTGATTGTATGTCCACTACGACCTGGATTTTATGATAAACAAGCAACCAAAAATTAAATAATAAAATGTGAACAATAAATAAGAAAAAAAATTAAGAATGGAACGCAGAAGATTATACTTACAATGAAATCCTGTCAAATACACGGCAGGATTTGGGAAGGGATATTATCTCACTTTGGCCAATAAGCTGACATCCTACTCTTGTACGAATCTCTCGAAACTGATAGAACTACAGCTGATGGCTGTAGGTCAAACCCCCTATGTTATATATGACACATATTAGTATATCGTACACAAAATATTTAAGATGCTGAAAAAAGTTTAATACTTTCCCTTCCGCTCTAGGTACTAGAAACACAACTGGTCGCTGTGGGGGTTATGATGGATCGCTGCCACCGTCTCCTGAAGAATAGGTAGAACTCCTCCTTCTGGACGACATGATACCTGTCACAGACACCTCATTTTAAACGAGAACAATAACATGATAATGAAATATATTTTATAATTAAATGACATAAATGATATAAAATACATAAAGTGCAAAGTATACATGATTCAGATTGGGTCTCATATTCCGACGATAAGCAGAATACATTGCATTTTTAATATAAATAGGTAAATAAATGACAGAAATGGTAATGACATAAATGATGTAAAAGATGATAAGAAAATTCAGTTTCATAAATGACATAAATTACATAACTAGCAAAATAAATCTCATCAATTACATCAATTGTATAATATATTAAAAATTCAACATAGTATTTATATCAATCCTCATCGTCTTCTGATTCAGATTCGGACTCATATTCTACGTTAGTTTCCTCCCTACTCTCGAATGCTTCTATCAAAACATTTGATTCATCGTTCAGAGGGCCAAATAAGTACGATCGTCTGTTATTATTATTTCGTTGCTTTGCTCAAGATCTGCCTGATAAGCTTGTTCGTCTGGAATATTCTTCCCATCAAACGTAAATCTTGTCTTTGTTTTAAAACTGCCAACCAATCTGCTTTATCTCTTTTTAGAGGCGAATAAAGAGCATAATAAACTTGCAATGCTTGTTTGGCTAGTACAAAATGATCGTACTTGTGATAATGCGTTGTGTGCTTTATTTCAATAAGATTATAGTCCTTGTACATATTAATTCCGAAACCTGAAACATTGTTAAACCAATTGCATCTAAACAGAAACACCTCCTTTGCGCGTCATGAGAATTATGTCAATTGCAAAATTTATGTTAAAATGCCATAAAAATCATTTATGTAATTTTCTAGATCATCACTAACTTAACAAATAAACCTGTATTATTAGTTAATTTTCATATACTGTATTCTTTGGTGTTAAATTTATATCCATTGGTGAAATATATTAGATACGTCTTGACATTTCTTTTTGGTCCCAACGCAAGATGTTTCAAACCTTCGTCAATCGCACAATTTCTCGGTTCATAAACATACTTTGAAAAACAATCAGAAAATTCTTTACTGAGATCTCCGTGCGGATGTTCACTTTCATAAGTATTGCATATATGAATAAAATATTGCATTAAATTCTACACGCGCATGCATTATGGAAATGAATAAATCATAAATTATTATTTCAGATTACCTAACAAATGGATCAACCTTAGTACAATTAAGAAGAATATAAGTGTGTGCTACATGAAGACCTCTATCGTCTAACCATACTTTTACACATTTTTCAGAAGGTCGACCATTTTATCTAATAATAGATAACATTGTTTGAGAGGACTTTTGTTCGTCGTCTTCATCGTTAAGAGGAACACTTTCAACTGATATGTTTACATAGTCATTGAAATAGTAAGAGAAAAGAACGAAGCTTCTTCTTCGATGTAAGATTTACATATCGAACCTTCAACTCATGCTTTTTGCTTCATTTTTTTCTTCAGAAGATTCAAGTATCTATGCAAAATTAATTTACATTAACTTTAACTTTCGAATGTAACTAAATTAATAGGTAACATATTACATACCTCTCAAATGGATACATCCATCCATATTGCATAAGACATCGAAGTCGTGCCTAAGATGAGAGATGAACAGGTAAATGTTCCATTACATTAAAAAAACCCGGCGGAAATATTTTTTCAGTTTGCAGAGCAATATATGAATATCTTCTTCAAGTTTACGTAAACGTTGCACTTTTAAAGTTTCGAAGCTCTTTGTAAATCATACTAAGTTCCATTATTACCTTTCAAAATTTTAACGGCAATAGTTCTTTGAATAGAACGGACAATAAATTTTCCATCATTACGTGACAGTCATGGTTTTTCATTCCGCTCAATCTACCTTTTTAGAGTCAACACATCTACGAAGATTTGATGAAATCCCATCAGGAAATCTTAATCCTGCCATCCATTTTAACACAAATTTAACTTGATTATTATCTAACTCGTAACATGCTTTGAGTTTTTTTACTGTCATTTGGTTTCATATGAAGCTCGGGACGTTTGCATAATTCTTGTATATCGCGTCTTGATTTTAGATTGTCCTTACTCTTCCCCTTGACATTCAAAATTGTGTTAAAAACATTATCAAAGACATTTTTCTCATTGTGCATCACATCAATATTATGACGAGGCAGAAGATCTTTATGAATAGTCGATTTGCCTGCATTTTCGATTTGCATTCCAGTTTCATATATCTTTGGATAGTCCCTTGCAACTTCGTATATGCCTTCGCTTGACCATATCGTTGGTGGTTGTCTGGTTTCTACTCTATTAGCTTAAAAGTTTTTCCCGTCTCCTCTGAAGGGATGATTGACATGGAGAAAACATCGATGACAGTCAAACCATGAAATATTTGTACCATTAGGTAAGGAAAATGTCCATGTTTCTTTGATGTAATAAGGACATGTAGACGATCGGATGTACTCCATCCTGAAAGCATTGCATAGGTAGTAAAATCACCTATAGTCCACAACAAAAAAGCAAACATATGAATTTTTTCTTTGAAATGTCGTATGTTTCTACTCCTACTTCCATAATGTTTTTAACTCCTCAATCAACGGTTGTAAATAAACATCTATTCTTTGTGTCGGATCGTCAGGGTCAGGAACGACAATAGTAAGAAACATATATTGCGTTTTCATACACATCCACGGAGGTAAATTATAAGGTGTGATTTTAATGGTCCAAGATGAATATTTAGCACCAAATTGAAAAAATGGTGAAAAACCATCCGTACATAATCCAAGTCTAACATTACAACTCTCCGTTGCAAAATTGAGATAAGTTTTGTCGAAATGCTTCCATGCTTCTCCATCGGCTGGATGTGTCAACGTACCCTCTTCCTCTGGTCCCACACTGTGCCATCTCATATGATATTAGTTATAGAAGATGCATATAATCTTTGAAGACTAGGAGTGATGGGTAAATAATGCATACGTTTGTATGGAACTTTCTTTCCCTTCTTTTTTCTTGGTTTGTATCTTTCCTCGTTACATACTCTGCACTTTCTAAGAGTGATGTCCTCTTTCCAAAACAACATGCAGCCATTTAAACACATATCTATTTTCTGATAAGGTAAACCAACAACCGATATTTTTTTTAACTTCATAGTGATTTTAGCACATTAAATTATCAGACGGCATATGTCGTTTTGCAGCTTATACAACGGCTGTAAATCCGGCTTCCGTGATGTTGTATTTTGACTTTATCGCAATGTATTCCGTGGTTACTGATAGCTGGGTGCCGCTTTTACAACTATCCCAAAGAGGCTTCTTAGCAGCATCCAGTAAATCACAAAAAAAAATTGCTTCAATATTTGATTCTTCAATATTTTCATCATCGACGTCAACTTCAACCATAAGAAACACTGGTCGTGCTGTATCTTCAACCATATTTTCTATACGGTTCGTCATAACAATTTCATTACCAGCAATGTCTAATTTAGACTCTGCAGAAGTATTTGCTACAACTTCTCCATGACGATCCCAAACATAATACTCTGACACGAAACCGTTTTTGCACAAATGAACTTTTACAATATCGGGTAACAAATACTTAAAAATTTACATCTACTACATGGATAATGAATTTCTACATTGTTTCCATTATTACTTAAAGAAAATTCAACAAATACGTTTATACCATTATAAAAATCTTCTTTTATTGAGCCTCTCAATCCCCATCTTTGATGCATCCATCTCTTTAGATTAACAAAATAATCGATCATTTTTCCTATTTGAAAAAATATGTCAAAAATTCAAAAATAAATGTCATATTACAAATTCATATTTTATTTTTCATTGTATCGATACAAAAACTTAAACGCGTCAATTTTACCCCACTTAAGAATACAATATAGAAATGTTTGTTTGTGGTTATCTTTTTTCCTGGTCAGTCATCCTACTTTCTATTACAAATACAGTAAACACTTACATTTCATGCACTATTTCATTTAAAAGATTCAACAAATTTTCGTCATTAATTTCCTTTTGTTTCATACATTATACACAAATGCGTGTACGTAGGTAACAAAAAAAGAAAAGTAATGGCAAAATTTTGTGAACCGTTTAAAACGAAATAATGTGCGAAATGTCATCGGAAGTCGTCGAAAATGAGCCATCGGAAGCCGTCACAATGCTCTGACGGCATTTCAGCCTTTTCTAACAGTGATCTAATGTATGACAACTTAATATAAGTACAAGCAGAGTAATTACTTGTTATCTGCTCTAACTCCATATTGCAACCTACGAATCATATACAGTCATATCAAACCTGTAGAACAACCGCAGTCTAATCGAGGTTGTTAAATTGTTAACAAACCCCGTGTTAGGCTAGAAATCTATTTGTAAGTGTAACCGAGCTCAAATAATAACAAAATGAGCGCGACATGTTTAATATAACTCTACTCGGTTATAAACATAAATTTATTTCTATAAAATCACCTCAAAATGGATTTCCAAATTATTTCTATAAAATCATTTTATTTACAGAAATCCTATATATTCAAAAATATATATCGGAGGTCCATTTTGCAAACAATCTTAGGATACAGGTTTTAAATACAAAAATTATCAAAATATTTCCCAATTTGTATAAAACCAATCCTTCAAATATATTTTTCAAATCACTTTGCAAATCTGATTTATCCCAAAATACCTTTCCAAAATGTTGTGCAAAATAGTATTTCCTTTTTACTTATTTAAAATTTCTACTTTTCATTTACTGAAATCAATTTCAAAATATTTGATAATTTCATTAAAACTAGATTTCAGAATACAATATATTTCACCAAATCAAGTTTAACTAAATATATCCTCATAAAGTGAATGCTCATTACAATAGTTATAACAGATCATAACATTACTCATCTGCGATTGACATCTAGGGAAGGAACCTTTTAATCCAATTCCTACGATCCAGGCTCGGGCATTACCATTGAGCGATATCAAAATCAATAATATCCAAACTGATTATAAAACAAGTAGCAGCCCCTTTTAAAAAGGTAAAATCGTCAAAATCATTTTCAAACGGGGAAATGCACAATTATTATTTCTTTCAAATTAGGAAATTATCAACAGTGGATATACTGTCAAAGTTCTTGTGGTTCATTTTATACAAAATTTGCAAAACAATATTTTGAATAAGTCTTCAAAATTCCCTGTAACAACCCGCAAATTCATCACTTTAATTTTTTTAATTCAAATATAATATTTTTTTAACATAAATGATAATACTTTGAATAATAAATAATATTGGTGATCTTATTTTGGATAAATATTTACAAAATATATACTTTGGAAGATAAATCGATAAGGTGATCGAAAACCGTATTATCAATAAACAGCTCTTAGAACATCTAACACCATGCATGGAGCTGGATACATACACTTATTTATCTATATGAGTAAGAATATGTAATAAAATTATTTATTTTATTTTGAAGTTTAAATCCCATTATGACGTCATCAATGATATAACTATTTTGGAGTAAATGATTTTTGAATTTAAACTATGTTTAAATGATTTAATAATTATTTTAATTCTTAAGTAAGCCCTTTTAATTATTATATAATGATAGAAATGTTATTTTCAAAATTTATATATATATATATATATATATATATATATATATATATATATATATATTAAATAAGAAGTGAAAGTATGACCGAGAATCGAAATCGGAATCCGTAGCGATTCAACGTAGAAAAGTTGTGCAATGTTTGGATCATTGTGATATACATATGCACATATACATGTGCACAAACATATACATGCACATACATGTCACATGAACACATATATTCATACAAATATACGTATACACTTATATATATATTATAAAATATCTAAGATATTTTCCTAAAAGTTCATCCTTAAGCAATCCAAAGTCAACCTCTTACACCCTAAGTACAAGTACACGGCTACACACATGGGAGGTACTTCGACCGTGGATGATGAGGTAGGAGGAGAGTGTGGTGGAGATGAAATGGTCATGTGTGTGCACATAAATATTAAGATATTTTTATTCACTTTTTTCCTACAAATACCACCATCCATCTTCATTTCATTTGTCCATAAATACCTACACTTCTTATACTCTACTTTAATGGCCTTTGCATAAAGAAAATAATGGAAAATTTTATTGCAAAAAAAGTAATTAAAATTATATATATATAGTGTGTGTGTGTATTATACAAACACCTCAAAACCAAAGCCATAACCACTCTTTCTCCCCTTGAAACGCACGACCACATCATCCACCACCCAAGCCCGAGCCCACCTCCATTAGCAAGCATAGGCCGAGCCTTTCCATTGGTCCAAGGCTCGATTCCATAGGCTCCAGTGTGATCGTAGCGAAGCTATAGCAAATTTTCGTAAAGTTAGAAATGAATTCAAGTGAGAAACTCTATTTATATTATGATATTTTGAATGATATATATGTTTGGCTATGCTTAGTGGTAATGATTGTAAACCACGTTTGGATATGATAATATGTTTGTTTGGATGTGTAAACAATTCAGGTTTAACACACATCGAATACCACAAAGGTAATCACTTTCCTTTAATAAATGAAATGGTGTATATGAGACTACTAAACCTCTTTAAAACAGTTTATAAATGTTTTATAAATATTAAAACCCAATAAGGTGAAATTTGACAAGTTATGAAAATTAAGTCAAAAATAGACGCGTCGTGTAACGGTAGTTCGTGATTTCATGACATAAAAATTTAAATCCATTTATACGATGGAATCAGAGCCGGAATTCTTTGTAGTAAGAATTTTTCAAAATCTTATAATCATAGTTTCAAAGAAAAGAAAAGGATCAAGATTTTTTTAGTAGATTTTGAAATATGAGCAAAAAAAGTTTTCAAAATGATCGCGGTTTGGTAGTTCGGAATCCAAAAAGGAAATTTCTTTGAAATGATATTTTTAATTTTTTAAAAATATGGAATAAATTCTATAAATATATTAAAATGTTTTAAAAGAGATTTGAGTTATAAAATGAATTTCTAAATGATAGAAAAGTCATTTTGATCAGATAAGCTTTTAAAACGTTATTCGTAGCACTTTTTGCAGCAATTTATAATAACTTTGAAATATGACTTTAAACTTTATTGTTCTTTCACAAATTTTATATTCAAATAAATAGTTAAATGTTTTAAAGATGTTTTGAAAAGTGTTTAAATAAATGATTTAAAAAAAACTGTTATAATCAAATGATTTAATCTTGGCTCAAAAAGCCAAATAGTAGACCGAATTTTTCTATTCATAAGATCCGAATATGGGGTGCTTAAACTAAGAAGATGTTCAGAAGCAACTAATGCCTGGCTTACCTCTCTTCTTTCCTAAGTGAGGGATATATAAAGTTGAAATGTCGAAAACGAGGCAAGTACAAATGGTTAATTTTTTTTCTAAATTTAATACAACTTGGACTGTATAGAAGTAAACTTCTCATACTTGGTATTAAATTTCGATGAGGAAACCCATACTACCCATATGAATTTAAAAGGTGATTCCACCGCTATTCGATGGATAGTAAAGGGTTGAATATAGAATTTGACGTTGAGTAGAATTAGTATAATTTCTATCGACTCTTTTTACTCAATAAGGTTTTGCAATGTGATTTATGAGAAAGATTTTGATTTGATATTTCCAGAGTTAAGAGGTTTAATGATTCCATAAGTACTGGAAAAGAATACGATTTAAAGATTTATATCTCTAAAATAGATATTCTAATTGATAAAAGATATTAATGAATGAAATGGTAACCACCCTCAAACTTAACATCTTTTCAATGGTTGGCTAAAAGGAATCGAGATTGAATTTGGGTGATTCCTATCTGAAAACAACTTCGGACCAATTTACATGTTCGAAGGTAAAGACATGGAATGATAATGAATGGACGAAGGGCTGTTATCACCGACCCTCGGAAGAAATTTCCCATATCATATATATGTGGAGTAGTATCTTCATTTGATCTACGATGCAAAGGCTATTCGCTACTAATCTTAGGGCTGATTCCCGACATGATATAGTAAGAGAGTTCCTTTGGTTTGTCCTATTTTTGGATAATTTGTGTGGATGAATGTCTGACATTGCATTTTTAGAATGCACGTACATTGATTTTTACAAACGTACACCCGTTTAATGGTGTACGAAGTAACTCTCTTATACTTAACAGCCTTCTCTAAGACGTACAAGCTCAGAGGTTGTACATTTATGGAAATTAATAGTGTGTGAGGAATTGGCAATGTTGCATTCAAAGTGGAATGTGCTATGTGAAAGGTAATCGGTACCTCGGGTCCCATCCCCCAGAAATGGCTTAGACATGGAAATTGTCGTAAGGCTATGTGGTTCACAACCATTAAGGTATGGTCATCACCTTACTAGATTACTTTTTATATGTCAAGTATGTTGTGTATGCTATGGGATTCTAGATAGGTCGGCTACAACTGGGGTGATGTCATATTCGGTTCTATCTACTACCAGATGGGTCTGCGGGTATGTCGTTCTTTCCAGGTGCAGAGGTTTTAAAGGTTTTGATCCTCCGTACATTCCTCTAGAGATGTAGTGTACGGAAGGTAGTTCCTTACCTTGCCATTGTATGGAATCTGTTCTCCAATAAGTGCCTTCGGACTTGATTGTAGAGCCTAGTATGCTGGAATTTAATAATGTAACAATTTCGGCTAAGATTATGTATATTTACTTGATAATTGTTTTCATAAGAATAGTATTAAAAATAATATCACCAGATTTTGCGTAGTAAAGATTTTGGTTATCATAAGGTAAAAATTTGTTCCATGTTTATGTGCAGTGTGGTCTTATGAGATACCATTTGTTTTCAAATATCCATATTTTGAGTTTCTCATACCAGTCCAATGACCGACCTAGAGTTTATTTTCTTATTCCCTTAAAATCTAGGTGCCCTGTTTTTCAAGCAGCTAAGTAGTTTGGTAGCATGGAGCATTTTGAGAAGAAGCATGGAGCCGTTTAGAACTTATGTAGATAGTCATCTATTTCTATTTCCGCTATATTATGTGTTATGTATCGACGAACACTTGTGAGTATAGGTCTTTTATAACTATCCAGGCTGGATTAGTACTTACTAGAACTCTAATGGAGCAATTTGGAGCAATTGCATGTACTACTCATATGTATAATTAAATATCGGATATGATATGAGATTCTATTTTGTTTGTCTTCTACCTTTATTTTCTTTTACCACATGATTATCTGCCTCTCCGTCACTTGAATTTGAGGCACACGAATACTGTGGTTGTATTAGTGTCAATTTCTGAGGGTCGAGGAGATGGACCATCACGTTTGGTATCAGAGCTTATAGTTGAGCGAATACCTAAGCCTTGATGGGGACAACTCATTAGAGATAGGATAAGTAATGCTTTAGAATGATTTTAGTCAGAGAGAGAGCATATTTGAAATCTTATCTGAATAAGTATATTCGAGTTTTATACCTATTCCCTAAGATAATTTCATTTATGATTCTAAAGTTGTTTCCTTACTATATGCAGATAGTAGGAGGTGAGAAATAGAAGAGGACAAAGGGGAAGGGGAGGTAGAGACACTACAACCACCAATGGTCGATCAAATGCTATAGTAATTGAGGAAGTGGTAATCCCTATGCAACCTCAAATTAACTTTGCTACTCTATGCAAGAATTACACCAGTTTGGATGGTAAACCATTCAAAGGAACAAAGTCCGTTATTGAAGTTCAGGCTTGGATCCAGTTTTGTGAAATAATTTTTAAGGCATTGAATATCGGGGATGAGCAGAAAAGGTTCTTAACTTCTTGGCAGTTACAAGGATGGGCTCTAGCATGGTGAGAGTCCATAACTCTGAATGATTCAGAAGATAATTTCTCATGATAACGGTTCAAGAAAGTCTTGGGACAACAATATATGTTAGCTATAGGAAAATCCTACCTTTATCAGAGTTTTATGGATTTAAAGCAAGGAGAAATGTTCGTACAAGAATATTCCAACAAGTATAGTGAATTGTCCTGTTTTGGACCGGGTTCGTTAGACACTCCTTTAATGAAAAATGAAATGTTTATTGCTGGGATGAAGGGGCAATATCAGGACAGGATGACTGGGCATGTAAGGGGAACCTTTGTAGATTTGGTAGACATTGATTTTCGATATGAAACTCTAGATAAAAAGAATCTGCCCACAACTCAAAGCAGCAACAAATAACGGGGAGAAGATGAAGTTCAACCATCATGGGAAGAAGCTATGGAAAGTCAAGCTCGAAGTAGGAAGGAAAGAAAACAATTTGAAAGATATTACCTGTTATAATTGCCAACAGAAGGGTCATTTTTGCACCACCTGTAAGAATCCTAAGGCTCGGGATAGGACCTGCTACAATTGTCACAAACCAGGGCATCAGAAAAAGGAATGTCCACTAATAAAGAAAGGAGAACAGGTCAGAGTTTTTTCCATTAAAGATGAAACCTCAACTTCGACTTTTGCAAAGGGCAAGAGAGTTCTTTATGGTAATATCTGCATTAATGAAAATCTAGTTAGAGTATTATTTGATAATAGGGCTTCTCATAGCTTTATTTATAAAGAATTGGTTGATAAATTGAAACTTACCACAAAGATATTAGATACCCCTATCTGTGTCTCTAACCCCATAGATGGTACAACTAATCTAGGTATAGTTTGTGAAAAAGTACAAGTTACCTACCTGTTCCAAAAAAATTCATGTAACCTAATCATGCTCGATTTTATTGGACTTGAAATTATACTCGGTATGGATTGGTTATTTAAATATAAGGTTGTTCTTGATTGTGCTGAAAGGAGGTCCATTTTGAAAATAAAAGAAGTGAATCTTTTAAAATAACATGTGAAGAATCAAGTCCAGTAATGGATAGTTTTACGTATGTCCTAAATTCGTTTCAAAAACGTCTAGAAGAAATACCAATTGTAAAGGAATTTTTGGATGTTTATGAGAAAGTTAAAATTTTACCACCACATAGGTAAATTGAGTTTTGAATCGACTTGATTTCCAGTGCGAGGTATATTTTTCACTCTTCTCGAAGAATGGCCCCTAAGGAAATAAATGAAATAAGAAATCAAACTGGTGGATTGTTAAATAAAGGACTAATTAGACCAAGTCTTCCAAATTGGAGCTTAGAAGTAGTTTTCATCGCAAAGCCAGAAGGCTCCCTGAGACTTTGTGTAGACCGTCGAGACCCAAGTGAACAAACAACTAAGAACAAGTATCATCTACCCTGCATTGATGACTTGTTTGATTGACTTCATGGTGCTTGAATATTCTCCAAAATGGGCCTAGCTACAGGATACCATCAATTATGGATAGCAGATGAATGCATTCCATTAACTGCATTCAAAGGACCAATGATTTCTCCGATGTGTTTACACCTTTTGGGCTAACCAATGAGCCCGCTTCTTTTATGGATCTTATGAATAGAGTATTCAGAGATGTGCTCCACAAGTTCATGTTGGTTTTTATTAATGATATCCTTATATATTCAAAGATCGAAGAAGAACAGAAAGACATTTAGAGATTGTACTAGAAATATTGAGAAAGATGGTGGTAAGGTTGGTTAAATTTCAATGGAGTGGTGATGCAAAAAATTGCACATGGGAAACAGAAGATAGAATGATGTATAGTTGCATGTGGTATCAAGATTGTGTACTCACTACCTGTGCTGTGGTCACTTATCGTATCCTGTATATATTTACCTTTTTCAAATGTATATATTCCTTTCGAGTCATTATTTTCTTGTCCTTAATTTCGAGGACAAATTTCTTTTAACGGGGGAAGTATGTAATGACCCACAAATTCATCACTTCAGAATTTTTTTAAAATATTCAAATATAAGATTTTTTAACATAAATGATGAAGTTTTGGATAATAAATAATGTTTGTAATCTTATTTTGAATAAATATTTTAAAAAATATACACTTTGGAAGATATACGATAAAATGAGCGAAAACTGTTTTATCAATAAACAGCTCTTAGACCATCTGAGACCGTGCATAGAGCTGGATACATACACTCATTTATTTATATGAATGGGAATATGTAATAAAATTGTTTTTTTTATTTTTGAAGTTTAAATCCCTTTATGACATCATCAATGATATTACTATTTTGGAATAAATGATTTTTGAATTTAAATTGATTATAAATGATTTAATAATTATTTTAATTATTAAATAAGCCCTTTAATTATTATATAATGATAAAAATATTATTTTCAAACTTTTTTAATAAATATATATTTAATAAAAAGTGAAAATATGACCGGGAATCGAAATCGGAATCCGTAACTATTCAACGTAGAAAAGTATGAAGCGTTATGGATCATTGTGACCTACATATGTACATATACATGTGCACATACATATACATTCACATGCATGTCACATGAACACATATATACATACAAATATACTTATACACTTATATATATTATAAAATATCTAGGATTTTCATAAAACTTCATCCTCAAGCAATCCAAAGTCAACTTCTTACACCCTAAGTACAAGCATATGGCTACACACATGGGGGGTGGGTTACTTCGGCCATGGATGATGAGGTAGAAGGAGAGTGTGGTGAATATGAAATGGTGATGTGTGTGCACATAAATATCAAGGTATTTTTATTCACTTTTTTCCTACAAATACCACCATCCATCTTCACTTCATTTGCCCATAAATTCCTAAGCTTCTTCACTTCTTATACTCCACTTTAATGGCGTCTTGCCTAAAGAAAATAATGGCAAGTTTTATTGCAAAAAAGGTAATTAAAATTATATATATTACAAACACCTCAAAACCAAAGCCTAAATAACCTTTTCTCCCCTTGAAACCAGCAGTCACATCATCCACCACCCAAGCCAAAGCCCATCTCCATTAGAAAGCATTAGCCGAGCCTTCCCAATGGTCCAAGGCTCGATTCCATAGGCTCCAGTACGATCGTAGCGAAGCTGCAGCAAATTTTTGCAAAGTTAGAAACGAATTCAAATGAGAAACTCTATTTATATTATGATATTTTGGATACTATATATGTTTGGCTATTCTTGGTGGTGATGATTGTGAACCATGTTTGGATATGATAATATTTTTATTTGGATGAGTACACAATCATATTTAACACACATCGAATATCAAAGGAAACCACTTTCCTTTAATAAATGAAATGGTGTATATGAGATTGTTAAACCTTTTTAAAATGGTTTATAAATTTCTTATAAACACTAAAACCTAATTTGGTGAATTTTTGACAAGTTATGAAAAATGAATCAAAAATAGACGCGACGCGTAATGGTAATTCGTGATTCGCATAGTAAAAGTTTAAATCCATTTATATAATGGAATCAGAGTCAGAATTATTCGTAATAAGAATTTACGAACTCTTTTAATCATAGTTTTCAAACAAAAGAAAAGGTTCAAGATTTCGTTTAGTATATTTTGAAATATGAGCAAAACAAATTTTCAAAATAGTTGCGGTTTGGTAGTTTGAAATCCAAAAAGATTTTTTTTTTAAAATGATATTTTTTATTCTTTAAAAACATGAAATAAATTCTACAAATATATTAAATGTTTTAAAAGAAATTTGAGTTATAAAATTGATTTCTAAATGATCGAAAAGTCATCTTGATCAAATAAGTTTTGAAAACACTATTCGCAGCACTTTTGCAGCAGTTTTCAATAACTTTTGAAATATGGCTTTAAACTTATGTATTCTTTCCTAAATCTTTTATAAATAAATAAATAAATATTTTAGAGATGATTTGGAATTTTCAAAATTACTTTCAAAAAGAGTTTAAATGAATGATTTAAAGAAAAGCTGTTATAATTAAGCGATTTAATGTTGACTCTAAAACCCAATAAGTAGACTGGATTTGTTTATTCGTGAGATCTGGAGGTAGGGTTCTTAAACCAATGAGATGTTCAGGAGCAACCTATGCACTGGTTCACTTGGCCTCTTTTCTGAGCGAGGGATAGATAAGGTAGAAATGTCGAAAACGATGCAAGAATAGTTTACTTTTTTCCAAATTTACTACAACTTGGATTGTATAGAAATAATCTTCTTATACTTGGTATTAAATTCCAAGAAGAGAACCCACGTTATCCATGTGAATTTAAAAGGTGATTCTACTGCTATTCGATTGATAGTAAAGGGTTGAATATGGAATGTGATATTGAGTATAATTAGTATAATTTTTATCGATGACTCAATAAGGTTTTGCAATATGATTTATGAGAAATGATTTTTATTTGATATTTCCAAAACTAAAGAGAGGTTTAATGATTCCATGTATATTGGAAAAGAATATGATTTAAATATTTATATCTCTAAAAGAGATATTCTAATTGTTAAAAGATACTAACAAAAGAAATGGTAATCACCCTCAAACTTAACTTCATTCTATCAATGATTGATTTGAAGGAACCGGGATCGAATTTGGATGATTCCTATCCAAAAAACACTTCGGACCAATTTACTCATTCGAAGGTGAAGAAATGGAATCATAATAAATGGAGTGAAGGGCTATTATCATTGACCCTCGAGGTAAATTTCCCATATCATATATATGTGGCAGTAGTAACTTCATTTGATTTCAATGTAAGAGATGCTCACTACTAATCATAGTGGTGGTTCCCGACAGGATGTATTAGGAAAGTTCCTTTGCTTTGTCCTTTTCCTGGACAACTTGTATGGACAAATGTCTGACCTTGCATTTCTAAAATGCACATACATTGATTTTTACAAATGCACATCTATTTGGTGGTGTAGGAAGTAACTCTCTTACACTTAACACTCTTTTCTAAGACGTACGAGCTCAGAGGTTGTGCATTTATGAAAATCAATAGTGTGTGATGAAATTGGCAATGTAGCATTCAATATGGAATGTGCTGTGTGAAAGGTAATCTTTACCTCAGGCCTCATCACTTAAACAATGGCTTAAATATGGCATGCCGTAAGGCTATGTGGTTCGCGACCATTAGGTTACGGTCATCACCTTTCTAGATTACTCTCTATATGTCAAGTATGTTGTGTATGCTAGGGATCTCGGATAAGTCGGTTATGACTAGGGTGATGTCAAATTTGCTTTTATCCGCCACTAGATGGGTCTGTGGGTAGGCCGATCTTACCAGGTGCAGAGGTTTCAAAGGTGTTGATCCTCGGTATATTCCTCTAGAGATATATTGTACGGAAGGTAGTTCCTTATCTTGCCATTATATGGAATATGTTCTCCAATAAGTTCCTTCGACTTGTTTTTAGAGCTTAGTATGCCGGAATTTAATAATGCAACAATTTCTGTTAAGATTATGTATATTTACCTGAAATTCATTTTCAAAAGAATATCCTTAAAAATAATATTACTAGATTTTTCATAGTAAAGATTTTGGTTATCATAAGGTAAAAACTCATTCCACGTTTATGGAAAGCATGGTCTTATGAGATACCTTTTGTTCTCAAATATCTATATTTTAAGTTTCTCACGCCAGTCCCACGACTGACCCAGAGTTTATTTTTCTTTTCCCTTAAACTCTAGGTGCCTTATTTGTCGGGAAGCCAAGTAGTTAGGTAGCATGTACCATTTCGAGAAGGAGCATGGAGAATTTTGGATCCTATGTAGATAGTCATCTATTTCTATTTTCACTGTATTATGTGTTATGTATCTACCAGTACTAGTGAGGATAGGCAGTTATAACTATCCTGGCTGGATTAGTACTTACTAGAAGTCTGATGGAGGAATTTGGAGTAATTGCATGTACTACTCGTATGTATAATTAAATGTTGAATACGATATGAGATTCTATTTTGTTTTTCTTCTACCTTTATTTTCTTTTACCCTCCGATAATCTGCCACTTCGGCACTTGGATTTGCAGCACATGAATACCGAGGATGTATAAGTGTCGATTTGTGAGGATCGAGGAATTGGGTTGTCACATAATTTTTATAGAAAAGCTTGTATACTTAAATCATTCAACCTTTATGGTTTAAATTCAAATTCAAACCGTTTAAAAATAAATTAATTTTTATTTTATAAAAAGCTTTTCTACTTCAAAATCAAAATAAAATACTCATATAGAATTATAAATTCAATTTTAATTGAAATCCCGTTATTTTCCATTTGAAAATAATTCAAAATTAAATTTGTTTAACCAATAAATTTCATATAATTTGTTTATTTTGAATTTGTAAACCATAGAAGAATCATTTCAAATAATAACATTTGCATTTATTTTCTATAATGCAATATATCTTATTCCAAAATATATGCAATATTTCCAATATATTAAAATAATTTCAAAAGTGGAAAGTAATAATTCAAATTGCTCATTTTAATTTAATTTTTCTATCATCCAAAACAATCTATATCAATATATATGCATTCCATTCAACTATGTATAATTCATTTCAAACAACCATTAATCAAACAATCAACCATCTCAACAATTCAATCACGATAGACTACCAACCATCATTAATTGATATAAATTCAATTCAATTCAAAAATAGAAATGCTAATCAATTTCTTATCTTTCTTCCTATATCTAACTTAATTAAATGAACTCAAATCATCATGTAACCTACCTATAATTTCTTTTATCAATCTATCATATGAATGAACATTGAATTCATACAAATTTAAACAGCAAAGTAATCCAAACTTATATGTATTTCCAATTTCAAACAACTAAAATAAGAAATCATAGCAATTAAGTCACTGTAAATTAGAAAATTGGGTTATACTCGCTAAACTTGTGTAGAAGCAGATATTGTATACACTTGAAATTGTTTCATCCCTAGTCTTTGCCATCGAACGTCTTCATTAGGTATCGATGCAATCTCCCAACGCTTACAAGCGTCGTAAGCCACCATCTCCACACCAGCCTCGCCTAAAGTCATGTTCAGATCTGAGCCACCTAACTACCGACATGAAAGTTCCACGTAAATCCACCTCTGCCTACTCGCACTTGCCTTCATGTGCAACCACCCCTCGAGATCTGCCCTTTCTTTGATGTTGCCAACAATCTCACCTCATCATCGTTTCAATTCTAGTCGCGCTTTTGTTCAAGGATTTTGTTTTTCTGATTGTGACTTTAATTTTGAATAAAAGGGATTAAGGTTTTTATGGGAAAAGAGAATGAACAAGATGAGGATGAAGTATGTGGGTTGAACGTGATTAAGGAAGGTGTGGTCAAATATGAAGAAACAAAGAATTTTAGATTTCTTTTATATATAAACAACATCGCTAACCACTTATTACTTGAACCATCTATAAATAAATATTTTGTATCCAATCGAAAATCCATTCAAGTCGTTTTATTCAACTTTTATTTTATTTTTATAACATTTTTATTTTTCTTAAAACGTCTCCTTTCAGTTTTGAACAATTTCAAAATAACCGTTTTATTCTTCAAAATAGTTACAAAGTTTCATCAATATTATTTATTTTTTCAAAATAAAATTCAGACAACTTTTGGATCTTTCGAAACACATTTCAAATTCCAAATTTGAATTTTAAATCAATATTCTTCTTTTTTTATTATCAAAAAAATCCAAAATCCATATTATTGAATTAAATCCAATAAAATATTCAGTTGACTTTTAGTTTTATTTACCATATAAAATACCAGTTCAATGTTTATACTCAATTAAAATCTCAGTTTCAAATTATATAGTCAAATAATTGAATTTCCAATTCAAACATCCAATTAAATTTCTAAAATCCATTTTAATATTTTTTTTTGTTTCACTTTGGAATGGGATGTTAAATTAAGGGATTATATAAGAGAGAGTGAAAAGAGGATCATGATTCACTTATTTCTCTTACCATTTCTCACTCTTTTGAATCAAAATACCTTCCCTCTCTACCATATGCTGCCCTATAGCCTCTATACCAAGTCCCTTATGGGCCTCAAGCCCAATCCAAGCCCAAACAATAATTGCTGCATTTAAATCCAATTTAAATGCGCACCGACATCATATATCGATATTTATATGTATTACTATGATAAATACACTGTTTAATATTGTTCAACACATCAAATAAAATTTTATAATTAATATATCATAAATTTTAATTAATTATAACAATTACAAATTAATTAAATTGAGTGGTAAAAGGAGTAGTCAACATTTCAATTGTGTGACTCTTAGGTGTAAATTTGGTCAGCGATTAATATCAAACAATTTGAAAATTGACATTCACGCTTCACTTAGAATGTGGTGTGACATTATGGGCAAATTTTTCTCTTACTTGGTATCTATAAAATCCAATATTATTTATTAAGCGCTACCTGATAGTGATAATTATTTACACCAATCTCTTCATTGAAACTATATCATTTTAGACTTATGAAATTTGGTAATGGTCAAAATTATAATATCATTTATTTTCAACTCTATAGTACAAATGTAAAGTCCTTGGTTTAGTAATAACATTTATTATTAATTGAACCGCTCTACCCAAAGACTTTGACTTTGAGTTGACTTCAGTTAGCTGTGATACTAATCTCATATAACCGAGGAGACGAGTCCTCCCTTGAATAGTGTTTCACTTCCAATGCATCCACTTGACTCATAATCATTCGATGGATGTCGTGCCATAATTTAACAATAATCAAAGCGATGATTCCATATCAAAGATGAAAAACAATATTTGCAAGTCAAGAGAGCTGTGTAATACTATCACAATGATAATTTCTATCTGACCTTTGTTATATTAAACAATAGAAAACCATTCGAGTGAGTCATTCCATAGTTATCCACTTATTATCAGTATGTAACCCCTTAGGTGCCACCAACAGCTATGAGTAATACACTGCCCTAATTTGGAAGAGCATTATATACTATAGTCTTAACGAATATATCGATATCCTGTCTCGATATATCTTGATTGGGAATATTTAAAATGGTATGTTTATTTTATTATGATAAATCACTCATGATTACAATACTTTGTAATTATTATCACAAATATACCATTTATTAATTAATATAACATATTATATCACAATGTGGAACCATTTATTAATTAATATAACATATTATATCAAAATATGGAACCATTTAGTAACTACAATGTGTTGTAAGCATGATTGATTTATCATAATAAAATAAACATACCGTTTATTAATTAATATAATATAATAATTAAAAATATAACATGTTATATCATATAACTATAATTACAGCACTTTGTAATTACTATCACAAAATATATCATTTTGAAAGATTAATTAATATAACATGTTATATCAAGTATATAATAGAAAGATGAACCTTTTATAAATTGGTTATCGAGTTAAATATATGTAACAAATTACATAATTGCCCCTAGAGCATACCCCTAACTCTATCAATCGCCCTCTTACACTTGAGGCTAATTATGGAATCTCTATCTCATCCCTTCAATTAGTTGTATAAGAACGGATCGAGTTAGACCCTTTGTGAATGGCTCTGCTATGTTATTTTACTTATTACTCTATCAATCAACTCTCTCTGATGTTGATAAACTTCCCTTATCATAAAGAACTGGTCGGCGTATATTTCTCCACTTCTAGTGAGGTCTTATCATTGCGAAATTATCATATAACAATAATATAGCATTCTCGATACATGGAATTCATCCCTAACTTAGTTATAAATTTATGCATTTATATTTATACATTGCTTTTATTGTGGCACTATTCAAGATGGTGTACTTATCCTTTCTGTTGAATTAACCACAACATTTCATTTGAAACATTTCCAACTTAAATATTCTTAATTAGGATTTGAACATGAATCTAACATTGACATATTATACTCGATAACACTTATGAAGTTCTAGTCCGAGGACTCCTTTATAAGTAGTTCATGGTTCCTATAAATAATTCTCTAGTATTTCATAAATATTCGAGAACATTCTAAACTACTATTTAGTAATGTTAATTTGGATTTGATATTTTCTTCATGTATCAAATACATTAGCTAAATGCGATATCATAGGTAATACAACGTGTATGATAATTATTATTTTCAATACATAAGCTATCCATCTTACATGTTCCATATTAATCATTTTAATAAAGTGTCTTCATTTAGGACATTCCCAACATCCTTTGTACTTACTATAAAGATATAATTTATAAATCTAATATTGAGTATTAAACAACCAACTACTAATGATTTTTGATAGAGCTAGGGGTATGCCTGTAACAAACGAGAGTTTTCTACCCTTGAAAATCGACATTAATATGTCTACTGTATAAAATGCCGAGCAGACGAGTGTTGGAAATACCAGTTCATTATGGGTGAAGAAGAAAAAGGTAGAAGAAAAATAGAAACAACAATATAGAATCTCAAAATCGCAGCGGAACAAAATATAATATATAATAAAAGATTTTAAATATAAGAGTTGTACTGTTAATATACATCCCACTGTCAAAGTACAACAATTCAATACATAAATCTTGACAGTTTAACAACTTGTCCTGATATACTTACTCACACAGCGGAAATAACAAAGTACATGATATATGTCTGAACTCTTCCAGCTCGTCCCTGAGCTTCATAGCATTTTAACCTGAATCTGTAATACCCAGTCTGACCCGAGCACTATAATAAAATAATACCCGAGTCAGTCAGGAAAACCAGCGTGAGAAAACACACTTAATTTGAATTATTAACCTTTCAAAATCCTTTGAAAAACAAAGGTATCATGTAAGACCACATCACAAATAAATACGACGGGTTTTTACCTTACGATAACCAAAACGATTTTTATCAAAATCATATGATATTACAATAGTGTCTATAGAAAGCAAATAGAAAATAGCTGAAATGCTTGCATCTCATATTCCAGCATAGTTGGGCACAATCAAACCAGTACGACGCTTATTGGAGGATGGATTCCATCGAATGACTAGCTCACTGTGGTACCGCTCAGTAGAGTACACCTCTAGAACAATGTATCGAGGACCATGCCGGGATCCCCTGCTACACAAGACCGCCTACCCTTGACCCGGATAGATCGAATATGTTATCACCCTAGGTGTTTCCACCCTTACCATCGAGCGCTCCTTCCATGCACAACCATATCCATAATAATAGGTTTTCGAGGACATCTAGGAAGGTGATAATATACCTTGCTTGGGTGCGACCCACATAGCATTGCTGCATCTCCCCTGTTTTAGTCATTCCCGATTGACGAGTTTCGAGGCTAAGCGTTACCTTTCAAGAACAATTTTATTTAGAGTACTCATCGTCCTCCATTGACGATGTTCTGATAGCATTCGTCCATACAAGTTGTTCTGGGTCTGGACAAACCAAATCACCATCTTCATCATCTTCACGGTATTCATTCGTAATGTTTAAACCGGATAGAAGTGGTTTTCAGAAATTAAATCTGATCTCGGTCTCTTCGAAACGATTAACGAAAATTGGCCAAAATTGATAGTCGGTTATTTGACTATCAATAAACATCCAAAAGCAGACATCATGTCTTATTCCAACTTTTCCAGAGTTTATTCCAAATTATCTTTGTAAGACATTACTTCCCATACCTTAACATTTTGAAAACAGTTTTCAAATTCTTTTATTCTTCAACTGAATATTTAACCGCTTTTCAATACTTAGAATATATTTTTTCCCACTTCATCTTATATTCAACACTTAGGAAGTATTCTATTTATCACCTATTCTATTCCCCAAAAACATTTATAATTTATTTGTAAGTTTTTTAACTCGTTTACACGAATTTTTAAAATTCTAAAATTCTTTAGTTAATTCCCTTCAATATTTCCAAAGTCAATTATACTTACTTATAATTCCAATTTCCCTTTCTACTTCTTTAAAGAATTCTATTTCATTCTTCTAAGTTCACTTTTATTTTTCCTCTTCGGAAATTTTCTTACCTTTCTTCCCAATTCTATTTAAAAATTCTCTTATAAATCATATTTACTGAATAACCCCATTTCCAGGCTTTCCGAGAAGGTTTATAAATAAATTAAAAACATTTTCAAAACTTTATATACATACATATGTAAATAAAAATAAGTATTTACAGGAAATAATAATAATTTGTTTTTAAGACATATTCAAATAATTATTTAAAATATTGAAAACGCTTTCTTATAACATCACTTTTTCAAAGCAGGTTTAAACATTTAGGATTTTATTAAAATAGATATTAAGTATTTTAAAAATTCACTTCTAAATTATTTCCATACTAGCTAACCTTGAAATCTATATAGTTTAATAAATCAGAATTTTCCTTTTAAAATAAAATTTTAACTTATCGATAAAAATCAATTTTTAAATCTCAATAACCAAATTTTAGTTTATAAATCTTCTCGATTTCCATCACATTATTTCCATTCCGGTCTTCTTAACCATTTCACTTTAAAAATAGTATCTACCATTTTTCTCACCTTATTTCCATATTCCAATATAAATTCTTCCTGTAAATTTATATTCCCGAATTATTATCCGACATCGGTTTCCTTCATTTATAAACTACGTTTATAAATTTTCTATAAATCTTTTGAGTTTCGCTAAAATAATCTCTCTTATAAAGTTCCATTTCTATAAATTCATTTTCTTATAAATCTTATTTATTTTTACCCATCTATTTTTAATATCAGTTTCAACTTCTTTCTATATTTTCCGAATATCATTTCGAAACCCAATCTTTAAAATTCTTTTATATAATTTATTTTAAAATTGTCTAACTAAAATATTTTTTTGCATTATTTAATATTAATACGATAAAAAATTCACCATTTTTTATTTAAACCAAACTCTTTTAAATAATCCGATTTTCGATATACATATTTTTATGTTAAAAATCTCCCTTTAATTCCTTATAAATTTTAAAATAATATTATGGTATTTAATGTGTCCAAAATTAATTTCCATGCTATTTTAACATTTAAAATTTTACAACACACAATAATCCAGCGTTTTATATACATGAAAAATACTAATATATTTGAGGAATCCAGTTGGATCTCTCCAACATGTTTTCCCTGCTTCCACAGATGTTAGAAAACAACAAAAATAACAATCCCACTTCGAGGGGGATATCGCGGTATAAGGGTCATCCGCTATTATGTAGGGAGCATAGGGTCTCATCCCCTATAAAGTGCTGGAATATCACTCCAAATACTAATATATATACTACTATATATACATATAGTCATCCGTAGATAATTATGAATTTATCAATCAATCAAGCATCCAATATTTTCAATTTAAACAATTAAATTTTAACGAGGAAATCCAAAAGAGTGAGAAATTCTCACCTTTGATTTTTATTTTGCAATCCGATCCAAACCCGACTTGTTTCATGCTTTCAGACCTCGTATAAATTAGGGATATCACTTATTAGATCCATGAATTTACTTATATGTGTGTGTGTGTGTGTGTGTGTGTGTGTGTGTGTGTGTTTGTGTGTGTGTGTGAGTCTTACTAATGCCTTCGTTAGAAAATAAGTTACCTTCATTAACCGAATTTCAAAGTTACCAAGCCTACCCACTTAACTCAAGAAAACTAGGCAGAACAACCCAGAATATCATATACTCCCACTAACGACCCCCAATTCCACTCAGCTGAGCTACCACCGTCACCCACGCTGACCATCATGCCTGCACACCACCTCTATAACGCACACAAACCTACGCCCTTGCCTCGACTTCGGCATTTTCTTGCGAATGTTGCCGAAACCCTAACGATCACTCGAGAGGCCCAGGCTGCGGCCTATCGCCACAAGAACGAAAACCCCTAGAACGTGATCGCCTCCTTCCCTCGTCGACCGTAACTACCAGATGTCTCGCCAAACTCCATACTCAAGCGCAAGCTTCCATCGTGTTATGATTATGATTGTGTGACATTAGCTCGAATCGAAACCGTCTCCAAATTGCCTCATGAACTTCTTTTGATCTCGCCTTCTTCGATCGTGGCATTGATCGCGTATTGATTCATTCGATTGCTTTCTTCTTATTTTTAGTGGAATCGAACATGAAGATAAAAGGGCAGACACGATTTTTATTCTGCCATTTCCTTCTTTTTTTTCGATCAAAGCTTTTTATTTGTTTCCTTTTTTTGAATGAGGGAAGGAACGAGGTCGAGCCTTTAAAAAAAGGAAGAGGTTGTGTGCAATTTGGGTTTAATGTGTTTGAATGGTCAAACACAGTGAATGGATGGGATTTCAGATGAAAAGAAGGTCTACTCGACAAATTTTTTTAAAAAAAAGTCTCGATTTACGCAACTCAAAATCCCAAAACCCTATCGAGGCCTACGACTACGGGTTCATAATGTTATACCCCTATTTCGAACACAATGGAATTGGTTTCCCATCATAATTCGATCGTATGGAGAAGATAGCTTTTGGATCAAATTACTATACTAAATTTTGATATTAATTTCAATGCGTTTATATCCCGTTCGGTCAAACGGTAACTCCAAACACTAGAAAATTTGAAATCCGATAATAATACACTATTACGGTTCCAATGGAACTGTTCTTGTCAAATTCCGAGACTGTGTCCCGGATGGCTATTTTTAAATGTCAATTTGAACAAACTATTTTTAAAATTGAACAGATCACTTTTAACTTCAAATTTTAAAACTTCTATTATCTTCATTATTATCAATATAAATTTTATAAGCCTTTAAATAATTTTTATGGGGCTAAAAACTCAAAATACAATAATTTAACAATATTCAATTATAAACTTCAATAATTAAATTATCCAACAAATTGCTATATTTAAATTCTGAATTTATTTTATAAATAAACCCAAATTTTGATATTCAAAATCAATCTATAATTCAAATTCAATATTGAAAACCATTTAAATATTCCAAATCAAATGTCGAAAATTCAGGTCGTTACAATTCCCTAGGGGCAATTATGTAATTTGTTACATATATCTAACTCAATAACCAATCTTATTTGAAATAAAAGGTGTTTTCTTTCTATTATATACTTGATATAATATGTTATATTGATTAATTTAATTAAAATTATATTTAATAGAAAATCTGTAAATGGTATATTTTTTGATGGTGGCTACAAAGTGTTGTAACCATAAATAATTTATCACAAGGAAATTAAACATACCGTTTTAAATATTCCTAGTCAAGATATATTGAAACTGGATATTGATGCATCTATTGAGACTTGAGTACGTAACACTCTTCAAATGTTGAGCAGCGTATTACTCATGGTTGTTGGAGGAACCAAAGGGTTACATACTTACAGTTATTAGATAACTATGGAATGACTCACTTGAGAATTTTCTATTGGTTAATATAACTAAGGTAAAACTGAGAATATCGATGTGACAAAATTACATAGTTCTCTAGGCTTAAGAATATCGCTGATCTTCAAAGTGGAAGTTTCGCTTTGAATATAGTTAAATCATGGCATGACGTCCATCGAACAGCTATAGTTAGGTCAAGTGGAAGCATGGGAAGTGAAACACTATTCAGAGAGAATTCACCTCTCTAATTATATAAGATTAATATCATGATCAACTGAAGCCAACTCAAAGTCAAAGTCTTTGGCCAAAGCAGTTCGGTTAATAATAATTGTTATTAGTAAACCAATGGTTTTGTGTTTAGACTATAGAGTTGAACATGGATTATATTGGAATTTTGACCATTATCAAATTGTTTAAATCCAATGTGATATAGTTTTGGCGAGGTGTAAATAATTGTCACAACCGGGCAATGCTCAATTGAGTAAAATTAGATTTTTTCGAAACCAAGTAAGCGATAAATTCGGTCATAATGTCACACCACCAGCTAAGTTATGTGTGAATATTAATATTCAAATTGTTCGATATTAGCCGCTGGTCGAATTTACACCTAAGAGTCACACAACCGAAACATTGAATACTTCTATTTACCACCCGATTTAATCAACTTGTAGTTGTTATAAATTAATTAATATTTATGAAATATTAATTGAAATTTTTTATTTTATGTGAATTAAACAATATTAAATAGTTTGCATATAATAGTTATAAAACACTAATCAATACACGATATCGACACGCGTTTAAATTGGACATAAATGCAATAAATATTTTTCGAGTTTGAAATAGTCTTAAGACCTAATTGGGGCTTAGTTTAGGCGGTTATAGGGTAGAAAGTTGGGGCTGGCTATATTATGGTTTAGTAGGAGGAATTTTGAATTCAAAAAGAGAGAATAGTAAGAGAAAAACAAGGATCATGATCCTTATTTTGCTCTCTCATCCCTTCTTTATTTATTTCCTCTAGCATTCACTTCTCTTGAGACTTTTTCATTCTTCTTTGTGCTACTCATATCAGGCTGTCATCACCCTATAATAACCCTAACAATCCAAGCACTAATTTGCATCAATTTGCTTCGATTCAATCGTCGATGTAAGGAAATTTGAAAGCTTGCAACTTTAGTTTTGGGATTGGATTCAAGGAGTCTATTACTTCCTTATAATATCCGAACTTTGGGCTTTGATGAAAGGAACTTTACTGGTTTATTATTATATAATAATGTTTATATATTCATTGTTCCATATGTTGTTAGTTAGAAATATCATGAATCAGTATATTGATGGATTGCCACATGCTAATGGTTGTATATATAAGTGCATATATATATAGTATACTTGTATGATGCTCATGACTATATTAAATATTATTAAATGATTTTACAAATTAGAACCAAACACAAAAGGATTAAATTAAAAAATATAATGAATATATTTTAAATTTTATAAATTTTTTGTTCATGCCTAAAAAGCTTTCAGTAATAATAAAAAGAAATTAATTTTTTTCGGATATTTATTATATATGTATAAATATTATTATTTTGATTATATAAATATAATGTATGTATATATATTAATAATATAAAATTCTGTGAAATTTTATATAATATAAAATATACATTATGGTTCAAAAATGATTTAATTTTTTTAAATTAATTTTGTACCGTTTAAGTTAATTATAAGTTTTTGATTAATAAATTATTAAAATTAAAAACTATATTTTTAAATATTTTTATTCTCTAGCCCAAAATTAGTAGCATAATATATATTTAATTATAATTTTTATTATATATATAATTATAACTAGTTTTATGTTTATATGTAATATACATTTAAAGTAATAACTATATATTATAGAAAAACTTTAGTTCAGATCTCATGTTATAAATATTCCAAATTATTTTACAAAATAATATTTAAAATAATTGTATAATTTAATTATATTTATATATGTGTGTGTGTGTTTATATGTGTGTGTGTGTGTATATATATATATTAATAAATAATTAGTGTAGTCAAGTAACTTTAGCTCAAGTGGCTAGGTTATAATACTTTAGATAAAGGTTCTAGAGATCATAGGTTTGAGCCCCAAGACATCATAATGAGTGCTCCACTTGAATAAAGTATTACTCTTGTTATAGAAAAAGGAAAATGCTTAGTATAAATAATTTACATCCAATATTTTATAATAATTATATTACACACACACACACACACACTATTTTGATGCATATATATATATGTATAATTTGGACAATCCATTTTTATGCACTAGGGACTAACTTGTCCATTTGGATATAAATCTCAAAGTCTATGCACAAGCATGTCAAGTCATCACACATTGTCCTGTTGCATGAGCACATGCACAAATATGCGTATATGATATACATATATAAAATATAATACAGATTACATAAAATAAAACTTTGTTTACAAATTTAAGTATAATATAAATTTTGTTTAGACAGAAAATTTGTAAAAGTTCTAAATGAGTTTTTCTATAAGGGATTTTTTGAAAATTTACCCAATTCCTCCACTGTGAGCTGACCCAGTTCCAACAATGGTGTCGAAGCCTAATAGCCTATGCGGTCTAAATGTAGAATATACTAGTGAATGATTTTTGCTTGATGATAATAAACATATATATTCGTTTAGATGTATTTGTGATTGCACTATTTTATTTTTCAACATAAATAAATAAATAATTGTTGAATAAAATAAATAACACGGAATTCATATTCAACAAATATTTTATTGAAACAAATATTTTATTACAAGTTCAAATAGTACATATTTGAGCTCTCACTACATTTACACATTCTCAATTACAATACAATTCCAATTACAATACAATTTTCAATATATAATTTTTCATACATATTTCACCTTACTACATATTCACTCTTACTCGTATTTTAAATCTTCAACTTTGTTCCAACCTGTATCCAGCATCTGAACTATCTTCAAAATAAACACCGACGCAATAAAATTGAAAAAGAAATATTTTGCACTATGCATAATGAAGTGTGTGTTTGAAAATATCATTTGCCTTAGTTATTTTGGTTGTTCGCTATCATTTTTGATAACTCATCTTACACGAACAACTTGTGACATGCACAGTGTATCACTGTACTTGCCGCAAGGTCGTGCATACCAAAATACACTTGCTTGTTAAAATTGCACGGAAAGGTGAGCACATGTTCAAACCCAACCCTGGGCTAGATTCAACTTAGGTACAATACAAAAACAAAACATCACAAAATGGTCAAGCACAAGTTTAGTTATAACATGACAAAGTGGTGAACCAGACTAGACCAGACCAGACCAGACTTCAAGATGAACCATATCAAAATCAAACAGTGGTGAACTTAATGGAGGATAAACATGCATAAAGACTCAACATAATGGCTGCAACCAGACTACACCAGCATGGATGGTCAAAGCATGTGGAACCAGATTAAAAAATGCATTAAAAATAGTTCAAATACATGTCCAGCTTTAGTCAACATGAACATGAATATGCAAGCATTCAGAAATGTACACATGAAGACTAAAATTTACATGGAACCAGACCACAATGCATCAGAGCAATGAAATGTCCAGACCATACAACTAGACCAGATCAGACTACAAGATGAACCAGACCAGAACAGAGCAGTGGTGAACACAACAATAGTCAGTGCAAAGCACAATGGAACCATACAATCAAGTCAACAAGTTCAATAAGGAAATTCCCTTAATCAATGAAAACCAAAAAATGCAACTAGATTCAATGACAAAGGCAACAAATTGAACTAGATTACAAGACCACAACAATTACATGCAACTAGACTCCAAATGACTCCAAGTTCAAATGTCATTTCATATGGATATGCAAGCAGTTCTACATGCATAAAAACAAGTTCATATGGAATCAGGTCCAGCTAATATACATACAAATACAACCAGACTGTAACACAACTAGACTAAAATAAAAAGTGCATATGCAAGATAAGTTTCAGCATTTTCAAAGTGGTGCATCAAACACACACACACACGCAACAGAGGAGATTTCAGGCATTTCTCTGAAACAACACAAAAAACAAGCGCACACATATATACATACATGTATGTATGTATATACATGGTGACATACATACAAGTGCACATGACATGATCACAATAGAAATAGTAGCAGTTCGAAAAAAAGTCAAGGTGCAGTTTCAAAAATAAATTGTCAATCAAAACACTGTTGAAGTGTTCAACAATTATCACTAGCAGTTTGAATAATGTCACAGAGGATTTCAACCAAGGAACAAGTCAGCGAACGATAAACAGGTCGTAGGAGAAAAAAGAATGGAACAAAATTCAAACATAATTCAACCGATTATATTATGAACAAGTCATAAATCACGAAGTTCACTCTATCAACAAATCAACGAAGGTGATAAAAATCACAATAGATTCAAACCAAAATTATACAAAAGAAATTATAGGATTTTATCCCTATTTAAACCCAAAATCATCATCAGCAATATTGATTATAGTTTGAGAAAAAATTCTGAAGAGCTTACTTAGAAAAAACCGAAAAACAAATCGAGTTTGAGAAAAATCGAAAAGGGGCAAATCACGTACAAGTTCAAAGCATCATTCGATCTCGACTAAATTGAAGTGACCGAGTGCAATCAAAGCTTGGGAATCAATTGAAGAAGCAGATCAAAGAGAGATCATCACTGCAATTGATAAATTGAATCGGCATCTTCAAATAAAAGAAACCCTAATTCCAAAATGAAGAGAAAAAAGGCGGCCGCAAGAATAAAAAGGGAGACAATCTCTAATTATTATATTGGGCCGTGTTTTTCTATTTGTGTTGCTTAGCTATGTAAATAGGGTTTTGATTTTTTAGTTTTATTTTTATTTTGTAATTTCTTTTTAAAATTGTGTGAATTTCTAGTTGTTTAACTAGGTACAAACTACGGGGCGTCGTTTGAGAATTTGTAATTTAATTGCTGAGTTGTGGCAGAGTTTCTAGCTTAGAGTTAGGTTAATCGAGTTAGCGGGTGTCGTGAGTTTATGTGTTTTTGTAAGCGTCTAATTACCTATTTTCTAGTAGAAATATTGGAAGCAGCACGTAGACCGGTTTTTGCCGAAGCTGGGTAAATCTATGTGTGATCTCTACTGCATTACTTTTTTTTTATTTTTATTCACGCATTAATTTTTAGTATCATCCTATTCGCCCCTCCTCTAGGGTGAAAACGATCCTACAAGTGGTATTAGAGCTAGGAATAAAAACATTTTCTGTTTTTTTTTTAATTCGAATTTTTATAAAAATGGCTTCTCTTAATATTGCTTTTGCTGAGGATCAGTCCATAGCTAGACCACCCATGTTCCGCGGTGAATATGCATATTGGAAAATTAGAATGAAATTTTTTCTGAAAACCATAGATGCATGGAATGTTGTTGAAATGGGATATAGCACACCAATAGTAATGGTAGATAATCAAGTAGTAGAAAAACCTATGGATCAATGGACAGATTTCGAAAATAAACTACAAAATGCTAATGCTAAAACTAAAGCTATGAATTCCATTATTTGTTCATTAGATCAAATTGAACTTAATCGTGTCTCACATTGTCTAACTGCGCAGGGAAATCTGGCACATGCTTGAAATGATTCATAAAGGAACCTCCCAAGTCAAAGAATCTCGCCTTGCCATGCTTAGTAGCAAGTATGAGAACTTCACAATGGCAAAGGATGAAAATGTCAAAGAAATGTATAGACGACTTTCTAATCTTGTATATAAATCAAAATCCTTAGGAAGACCATACACAGACTGGAAATAGTTCGAAAAATCCTCAGAATTCTTCTATGAAATTTTGAAGCAAAAGTGACTGCCATTCAAGAATCAAAGGATCTGAAACAAGTTAAAGTTGAAGAACTCACTGGAAATCTTACCACTTATGTGCTAAAAATCAAATTCAAGGAAGAACGTAAAGGAGGTGATACGAGAAAGAAATCAATAGCTCTCAAAGGAACAACGAAAAGTGAAGAAGATGTGATGATGGAGCAGTTGAACTGGCATTGATAATAAAGAGATTCAAAGGGTGGAACCGTAAATATGGAAATCCAACCCTAAATCAACAACTAAAGAGCAGAATCGTTAAAGTTCTAGACAACACAGAAAAGCAGAAGATCATTTGTCACATGTGCAATAAACTTGGTCATATCAAACCACATTTTCCTCAAAATCGAATCGGCAAAGGAAAGAAATCGAAAAGGAGAAATTCTACAACAACTTGGGATGAAAGTGACGAAGATAATGATGAAAGCACTAGCAGTGAGAGTGAAAAAGCAAATCTGTGTCTTCGAGGGGAAACAAGTGACAGCGATGATGACGGGCCAAGCGAGGTATCAAAACTTACTAACTCGCAACTACTTATATATTTTCATGAAATAGATGGCTGTTTTGAAAGACTTAAGGAGAAGTATGCTAAAATTGAATCACAAAAAGATAATTTGATAAAATAAATATGCAGCTTAATCAAATGATTAAAAATTATAGAAATAAGTGCTCTAAGTGTGATAAGTGTCCTTTATTTGAAGAGGAAATAAAAAAAATCATAAATTAAAATTAAATCGCTTGAAAATGAAATTCTGATTTTGAAAGAAAGTAAAAATAATAGGAGAGAAAGTTTTATCAGAAAGTGCACTCTATTATTGAATGAAAATGAATCTCTCAAGTTGCAAGTGCAACAATTGTCTACAACTTTAGAAAAACTTACCAAAGGAGTAAGATCATCAAATATGCTATTAGGGAAACAAACTATTAATACTATTAGACATGGACTTGGTTATACTCAATCTGAAAAAGGTAGAAGTGAAATTAATCAAGTCAACTCCAAGTGCACGATTTGTGGGAAAGTTGGAGACAATCAAAACAATTGCTGGTATAGACCAAAACACATGAAAACCATACCAATTTTTGTTCCGAAAGGCATGAATGTAAAATCTCTTAAATTCAAACAAATCTGGGTGCCAAAAGGAACAAATACAGACAATTTTGGTTCTACGCAAAACTGTTTTTCAAAATTCTTTGTCACTAACAATCATGGACCTATGAAAACAAATAGGTCATCAAAATCTTTCCTCGTGTAGGTGTGTTGGCAGGCCAAGGAACAACGAGAGCGGTGCCTGGATTTTGGCTGTTCCAAGCACATGACGGACAACAAATCAAAGTTCCTTAGCCTAGAGAAGTACAAAGGTGGCAGAGTCACAATGGGCAACAAAAATAAATGTAAAATTATCCATAAAGCAAGAAGCAAAGAGTATACAACATAAGGACGAAAATAATCGTGGAGTCAATTTTGATGAAGGCATTGATGATCAAAGCAAAGAAACAATCAAAATCAACGTCGAAGAGGAGAACAAAAAAGATGAAAGTGAAAATCCAGAAGAATCTACAACCACGGAAGAAGTCCAAAGAAATCTGGAATCAAAGAGATTGAAATTCAAAGCGAAAAACGTATGTTCATCTCTCAAACAAAATATATTAGAGAGCTTGCCAACAAATTTGGATTGAAAGATGTTAAACTTGCAACAACTACTATAAGCACAACAATTAAACTTAACAAGGATGAAAAAGGTAAGGTAGTTGATCAAAAGAAATATCGAGGTATGATTGGATCACTTCTTTATCTTACCGCTTCTAGACCAGACATTATGTCTCTATTTTTTTATGTGCATGGTTTCAATCAAATCCAAAAGAATTTCATTTAAAATCTATAAAAAGGATTATAAGGTATTTATTGCACACCTCATGGTTTGGTCTATGACATCTAACTAACGATAACTTTGAGTTAAAGGGGTATTCAAATGCAGATTATGGTGGTGGTCTAGTTGATAGAAAAAGTACTAGTGGAACGTGTTTTATGTTGGGACATTCGTTAGTTGCATCACATTTCCAAAGAAAACATGTGCATAAATTTCAGTTCAACCAATTTTCAATTGGCGGACATTTTCACAAAACCCCTTCCAAAAAATAGTTTTTTTGTCGACTTCGTCTCAGTTTAGGCATTAGAAATTTGATTTTATATTTTTGCATTTGATCTTAAATGCCTATGTTAACTAATCTGATTCCCTATTAATTATCGAAAAGATAAACAGTGACTAAAAAAAGTGATGGGTGTTGATATTAATCATACATTATGGATTGAGATAGTATATTTAGTAAATTTCTTTGAAAATTTAAACAAAATTTGTAATAACTTTGGTTGGTAAAAATTCCATGACCATCTCTATTCCTATCATATTTCTACGACAATCGCTCATCAAAATCCAATATAGTATGTCAAATATGGTATTTAAATAGGAAATTATTCATTTTTTAATTAATTAGCAATAAAATCATCCAAAAGTACTCATTCTCATTTAAAAGTCCTCAGGGTTATGCATGGGTGAACTACTTGGAATCTTTGATTATGTGCTTTCATCCTTATTTAAAAGTCCTCACGGTTGTGCATGTATGGAAGACATATCAAAATTGGTTGAAAAAGAAGAGTTGGTTCTAACCCATTTAAAGGTCCTCACGGTTATGTGTGGTTAGAAGATGCTTGGAATTCATTTTTTAATAAAAATTGGGAATACTACTAATCTCATTTAAAAGTCTTAAAGGTTATGCATGGTTAGTAAGTATTTAAATTCCTGTCAAAAATATACCACAAACGGACATGACAATACGGTTTTTTATGCCGACATCACCCCTGTCACTCTAAAATGGAATATCGCCTAACAAAGTATTTATGATTTTTGTTTGATTTTTTATTGAAATTTAATATTTATACTTAATTAGGTATTAATGTTGTATTAATGTCCATCACTTTATCACTATTTTCTAACACTATTACAATTTTGCTGATAACAAAGGGGGGGAGAGAAGTTATGATTTTAGCAAATAAGTTGAAATTTTTTATTTGCATATTCCCATCTAGGTTCATTGCATTTTTTATTGTTTTTTATTTGCATATCTTTTATTATTTTCATACATATGTAAGGGGGAGCTTTGTTATAGGGGAAGCATTTGAATAGAGGGAGCTAATAGAATTCATCAAAACAAAATACATTGATAGAGTCAAAAATCTTAATATATGTTTCTTATCATCAAAAGGGAGAGATTGCAGAAAATACTACCGAATGATTTTCGTTTGATGATGGAAAACATATATATATATATATATATATATATATATATATATATATATATATTCATTTAATTGTATTTGTTATTGTACTATTTTATTTTTCCACATAATTAAATAAATATTTTTTGAATAAAATAAATAACTCGTAATTCATATTCAAACAAATATTTTATTACAAATTAAAGTAGTACAAATTTGAGCTCTCACTACATCTACACATTTTCAATTACAACACAATTTCAGTTACTACACAGTTTCACTACATTTACACATTTTCAATTACAACACAATTTCAGTTACTACACAATTTTCAAAATATAATTTTTCATACATATTTCATCTCACTACATATTCACTCTTCACTCGTATTTTGATCTTCAACTTTATTCCAGCCTATATTCATCATTTGAACTATCTGCAAAATAAACACCGACGCAGTAAAGTTGAAAAAGAAATATTTTGCAGTGCATAACGAAGTGTGTATTTGAAAATATTATTTGCCTTAGTTATTTGGGTTGTTCATCATCATTTTTGTTAATCCATCTTATCCGAACAACTTGTGACATGCACAATGTATCACTGTACATGCCACATGGTCCTGCACACCAAAATACACTTGCTTGTTAAAATTGCAGGGAAGGTTAGCTCAAGGTCAAACCTAAGCTTAGTCTAGATTTAACTCAGCTGCAATACAAAAACAAAGCATCACAGAATAGTCAAGTACAAGTTCATTTACAACATGATAAAGTGGTGAACCAGACTAGACCAGACCAGATTTCAAGATGAACCAGATCAAAATCAAACAGTGGTGAACTCAATGGAGCATAAACAGACATGAAGACTCAACACAAGGGCTGTAACTAGAATACACTAGCATGGATGGTCAGAACATGTGGAACCAGATCACAAAATATTTCAAAACCAGTTCAAATACAAGTTCTGCTTTAGTCAACATGAACATGGATACGCATGCATTCAGAAATATACACACGAAGACTCAAATTTACATGGAACCAGATCATAATGCATCAGAGCAATGAAATGTCCAGAGCATACAACCAGACCAGACTCCAAGATGAACTAGACCAAAACAGAGCAGTGGTGAACACAACAATGGTCAATGCAAAGCACAATGGAACCATACAATGAAGCCAACAAGTTCAACAAGGCAATTCCCTTAATCAATGCAAACCAACAAATGCAACCAAATTCAATAACAAATGCAGCAAATTGAACCAGACTACAAGGCCACAACAACAACAAGCAACCAGACTCCAAATGACTCCAAGTTCAAATGTCATTTCGTATGGATATGCAAGCAGTTCTACATACATAAACACAAGTTCATATGGAATCAGGTCCAACCAACATACAAACAAATATAACCAGACTGCAACACAACTAGACTAAAATAACAAGTGCATATGGAAGATAAGTTTCAACATTTTCAAAGCGGTGCACCATATGTATGTGTGTGTGTGTGTGTGTGTGTGTGTGTGTGTGTGTGTATATATATATAATCGTCACACACACATGCAATAGAGGAGACTTTAGGTAGTTCTATGAAACAACACAAAAATGAAGCACACACATATATACATACATGTATTTATGTATGTACATGGTGACATACATACAAGTGCACATGACATGATCATAACAAAAACAGTAGCAGTTCGAAAAAAAAGTCATGGAGCAGTTTCAGAAAGAAATTATCAGTCAAAACACTATTGAAGTGTTCAACAATTATCAATAGTAGTTTGAAAAATGTCATAGAGGATTTCAACCAAGGAACAAGTCAGCGAACGATGAACAGATGATGGGAGCAAAATAACGAAACAAAATTCAAACATATTTCAACCAATGATATTATGAACAAGTCAGAAATCACAAAGTTCGTTCAATCAACAAATCAACGCAGGTGACAAAATCATGGCAGATTCAAACCAAAATTATATGAACGAAATTATAGGATTTTATACCTATTTAAACCCAAAGTCATCATCTGCAATATTGATTCAAGTTTGAGAAAAAAATTCTAAAGAGCTTACTAAGAACAAACCAAAAAACAAATCCAAAACTCGAATCAAGTCGAGCATAATCAAAATCGAAAAGGGGAAAATCACGTACCAGTTCAAAGCATCATTCGATCTCGACTAAATTGAAGCGACCGAGCGCAATCAAAGCCTGGGAATCAATTAAAGAAGAAAGTCAAAGAGAGATCATCGCTGTAATTGATAAATTGAATCGGAGTCTTCAAATTAAAGAAACCCTAATTCCAGAATGAAGAGAAACAAGGCGGTCGCAAGAATAATAAGGGAGACAATCTCTGATTATTATATTGGGTCGTGTTTTTTGTTTGTGTTAGGCTTTAGCTATATAAATAGGGTTTTTATTTTTTAGTTTTATTTTTATTTTGTAATTTCTTTTTAAAATTGTGTAAATTTCTAGTTGTTTAACTAGGTACAAACTACGGAGCGTTGTTTGAGAATTTGCAACTTAATGGCAGAGTTTTGAGCTAAGAGTTAGGTTAATCAAGTTAGCGGGTGTCGTGAGTGTACGTGTTTTTGTAAGCGTCTGATTACCTAACTTCTAGTAGAAACATTGGAAGCAGCACGTAGACCGGTTTTTGCCGAAGCTGGGTAAATCTACGTGTGATCTCTACTACATTACTTTTTATTATTATTTTTATTCACGCATTAATTTTTAGTATCACCCTATTCACCCCTCCTCTAGAGTGAAAACGATCCTACAAGTGGTATCAGAGCAAGGAACAAAAACATTTTTTGTTTTTTTTTAAAATTCGAATTTTTTATAAAAATGGCTTCTTTTAATAATTCTTTTACTGAGGATCAGTCCGTAGCTAGACCACCCATGTTCAGTGGTGAATATGCATATTGGAAAACTAGAATGAAAATTTTTCTGAAAACCATAGATGCATGGAATGTTGTTGAAATGGGATATAGCACACCAATAGTAATGGTAGATAATCAAGAAGTAGAAAATCCTATGGATTAATAGACAGATTTTGAAAATAAACTACAAAATGCTAATCCTTAAGATGTGAATTCTATTATTTGTTTATTAGATCAAATTGAATTTAATCGTGTCTCACATTGTCTAACTGTGTAGGAAATCTAGCACATGCTTGATGTGACTCATGAAGGAACCTCCAAAGTCGAAGAATCTCGCCTTGCCATGCTTAGTAGAAAGTACGAGAACTTCACAATGGAAAAGGACGAAAATGTCAAAGAAATGTATGAACGACTTCCTAATCTTGTATATAAATCAAAATCCCTAGGAAGACCATACACAGCCTGAAAATACTCCAAAAATCCTCAGAATTCTTCCATGAAATTTTGAAGCAAAAATGACTTCCATTCAAGAATCAAAGAATCTAAAACAAGTTAAAGTTGAAGAACTCATTGGAAATCTTACCACTTATGAGCTAGAAATCAAATTCAAGGAAGAACGTAAAGGAGTTGATATGAGAAAAAATCAATAGCTCTCAAAGGAACAACGAAAAGTGAAGATGATGATAATGGAGCAGCTGAATTGGCATTGATAATAAAGAGATTCAAAAGGTGGAACCGCAAATATGGAAATCCATCCCTAAATCAACAACTAAAGGGCAAAATCGTCAAAGTTCTAGACAACACAGAAAAGCAGAAGAACATTTGTTACAAGTGCAATAAACTTGGTCATATCAAACCAAATTTTCCTCAAAATCGACTCGGTAAAGGAAAGAAATAGGAAAGGAGAAATGTTGCAGCAACTTGGGATGAAAGTGATGAAGATAATGATGAAAGCACTGGCAGTGAGAGTGAAAAGGCAAATCTATGTCTTCGAGGAGAAACAAGTGACAACGATGATGAAAGGCCAAGAGAGGTATCAAAACTTACTCACTCGCAACTACTTATATGTTTTCATGAAATAAATGGTTGCTTTGAAAGACTTAAGGAGAAGTACGCTAAAACTGAATCACAAAGATAATTTGATAGAACTAAATATGCAGTTTAATCAAATGGTTAAAAACTATAGAAATAAGTTCTCTAAGTGTGATAAGTGTCCTTTATTTGAAGAGGAAATAAAAAATCAAAAATAAAATTTAAATCGCTTGAAAATGAAATTCTGATTTTGAAAGAAAGTTAAAATAATAGGAGAGTAAGTTCTATCAAAAAGTGCACCCTATTATTGAATGAAAATGAATCACTCAAGTCACAAGTCCAACAATTGTCTACAACTTTTGGAAAATTCAGCAAAGGAGTAAGATCACGAAATATGCTATTAGGGAAACAAACATTAATACTGTTAGACAAGGACTTGGTTATATTCAATCTGAAAAAAGTACAAGTGAAATTAATCAAGTCAACTCCAAGTGCACGATTTGTGAGAAAGTTGGACACAATCAAAACAATTGCTGGTATAGACCAAAACACATGAAAACCATTCCAATTTGGGTTCCTAAAGGCATGAATGTAAAATCTCTTGAAATCAAATAAATCTGGGTGCCAAAAGGAACAAATACAGACTGTTATGGTTCTACGCAAAATTGTTTTTCAAAATTCTTTGTCACTAACAATCATGGACCTATGAAAACAAATAGGTCATAAAAATGCAACTAGATTCAATAACAAAGGCAACAAATTGAACCAGACTACAAGACCACAACAACAACAACATGCAACCAAACTCCAAATGACTCCAAGTTCAAATGTCAGTTCATATGGATATGCAAGCAGTTCTACATGCATAAACACAAGTTCATATGGAATCAGGTCCAACTAATATACAAACAAATAAAACCAGACTACAACACAACCTGACTAAAATAACAAGTGAATTTGTAAGATAAGTATCAACATTTTCAAAGTGGTGCATCGAACACACACAAACATACACACACACATGCAACAGAGGAGACTTTAGACGGTTCTCTTAAACAACACAAAAATGAAGCACACATATATATACGTACATGTATTTATGTATATACATGGTGACAAACATACAAGTGCACATGACATGATCACAACAAAAACAGTAGCAGTTCGAAAAAAAGTCAAGGAGCATTTTCAAAAATAAATTATCAAATTAAACACTGTTGAAGTGTTCAACAATTATCAGTGGCAGTTTGAAAAATGTCACAGAGGATTTCAACCAAGGAACAAGTCAGCGAATGATAAACTGGTCATAGGAGCAAAAAGAACTGAACAAAATTCAAACATAATTCAACCGATGATATTTTGAACAAGTCAGAAATCACAAAGTTCGTTCGATCAACAAATCAACGCAGGTAATAAAATCACGACAGATTCAAACCAAAATTATACGAACGAAATTATAGGATTTTATCCCTATTTCAACCCGAAATCATCATCGGCAATATTGATTCAAGTTAGAGAAAAAAAATTCTAAAGAGATTACTTAGAACAAACCAGAAAACAAATCCAAAACTCGAATCAAGTCGAGCAAAATCAAAATCGAAAAGGGGCAAATCACATACCAGTTCAAAGCATCATTCGATCTCGACTAAATTGAAGCGACCGAGCACAATCAAATCCAGGGAATCAATCGACGAAGCAAATTAAAGATAAATCATTACTGCAATTGATAAATTGAATCGGCATCTTTAAATTAAAGAAACCTTAATTCTAGAACGAAGAGAAACAAGGCGACCGCAAGAATAAGAAGAGAAACATGAGGGCTTCAGCTTTATAAATAGGGTTTTGATTTTTTAGTTTTATTTTTATTTTGTAATTTCTTTTTAAAATTGTGTAAATTTCTAGTTGTGTAACTACGTACAAACCACGGGGCGTAGTTTGAGAATTCACAACTTAGTGGCTGAGTTATGGTAGGGTTTTGAGCTTAGAGTTAGGTTAATCGAGTTAGCGGGTGTCATGAGTTTACGTGTTTTTGTAAGCATCTGATTACTTAATTTCTAGTAGAAACCTTGGGGGAAGCACGTAGGCAGGTTTTCGCCGAAGCTGGTAAATCTGTATGTGATCTTTACTGCATTACTTTTTGTTATTATTTTTATTTTCGCATTAATTTTTAGTATCATCCTTTTGGCCCCCCTCTAGGATGAAAACGATCCTACACTAATTTTGTAGTATTAGGGCGAACTTATTTAAGCTTATCCAGTTAGTATGGTATCTAGAAAGTTAGTGTCTAGGTTGAATTTTTAAGTAAAAGTACCTTGTCCTACCGGGTACCGGTTTGGCTCGAGTAGTTATGTAAGCCCAAAGGTTACCTCTAATAGAAAAGGCCTAATTTGAATTAGGCCTTAGGCTAATTTCAAAATTATTTTGAAATTAAAATATAAGTTTTAAATATAAAATAATAAAAGCATTGTAAATCATATTGTTTTGAAAATAAAAATAAAAAAATTTAAATTTAAAATAAAACACATATTTTAAAAGTTATAGTATAATTTTTCAAAATGTTATAAAATTAATTTCAAAAATATTATTTATTAATAAGATTAATAAAATAAATGGATTAATTAAATAATTTAACTAATTAAATATATATACACATGTATAGTATATATAGTGATATCTATTGTGTTTCTTGAATTTTTTAAGACAATATGAGTATGTGTATATGAAAGAATTTTTTAAACTGATAAAATTTAGTTAAAATTGTTTAATTAAATCATTAATTAAAAGTTAATTAATAAATTAGAATACATATACATAAGTTAGATGTGTATTACTAGAAAGGTTATAATATATATATATATATATATATATATATATATATATACATATTTATATAATATGTTATAACTGAAAAATATAATAATTAATTATAGTGTTAATTAATTAATTAATTAAGATTTAATCAATATAATATTCTACATAAAATATTGTATAAGTCAAGTAAAGTATAAAAGTTATATTATTATAAAACTTATATAATATAAATGTATAATTAATAGGTGGAACAATAAAAGACCCAACTAGACTTAAGGAATAAATACATATGTATCGTATATATATCGTGATTTCTAATGTGCCCGACACTTGAATCACGGGAGTATTTCATAGAAAATACATTATTCCATAAGTCAATATCACTCATTAAGTATATTAAATATTATGAATTTTTAATATAAGTGTTGTCCTCTGCCATTTATATATTAATAATTACTTGCATACTCTCTGGTTGTTGAGTAAACTCAAGCTAGAGATGTTATGTATAGTATTATTAATATATTGGCAAGACGAGGTAAGATAACTATATGTATTTGTTGAGCAATAAGGTACACATACTATACTTAGGCCGTCACAAAATCGTAGGTGCAAGTGAATAATCTCTTTCGATTTGTTAAGCAAACGCAAGGTCGGAATGAGATTAGGAAAAGAAACCATGGGTTAGGAGTTGTATATAATACAACCAATTATCCATCGTTTTTTAGGCAATGACTTGTTGTGTAAACTCAACGTTAGTACATCAAGATAGATGAGTCTTAACACCAACTAGTGAAGTCGAAAGACTTTTATGTTTCGTCTTAGGGTTTGAAGAAAATTAAAAGACTAATGGAGCCTTATTCAAAAAATGAAATGGTAGCATTTAACCTTTCTAATATTGTAAGAACATCTATTATATAAATTTATAATAATCTACACCGATAATTTGTGCAATTGATATAATTGATAACGTGTTTATTAGTTAAAATATAAAATGAACTGAATTAATATTGACAAATATAAATATAAAATATACTTACAAATAAATATATTTTGCATGTTGACTCATGCAAGTGCCTAATTATACAACTACTAAATATGTTAATAATTTGATCACTTGCATGTTTGTTTGCTCGAGACTACGTATTATCTTATATGAGTTTCGAATTCTAAAAGAAATACAAGAATATGGATAGTTGATCCATATAAGATCGCACATAAATATTATATGGTAAATGGTCATAATTCATAATGAATGAAACCTTAATGAAACTAGTTCATTCGAAATAAGCAAGTAAACCACAGTATGAGATCATATATTCAATATGATTGTTACAATAACGATATTGTTTTGATTAAATGTAACACTAAACCAAAAGCTACAAGATACGTATGAAAATTCAATCATTGAAATGTCAGTTTGACCAGTTTACGCAAAGTGCAACATATTTGATATCCTTATATGTTAAAGGTGACCAACTGCACTTTTGTAAAGAGTTCTTTACAATATTGCAGTAATGGGTTCCCTTGAATGGTCTGACCGTTTAGAAAGAAAAGTAAACATGTAAGAGAAGATGTAATTAAGGTATGGTTGGGATGAAGATAGTGAATGGTCCTATCTACTTTATAAAGAAACATAGGAAACGAGAATTGTAAAATAATAACCGAAACACAAAATTGGAATGAAAAATATGATTTTTGTTCCAAAATGTACTTTCACATAGAGAATTATTTTTTATGAGATTTATCTCTTTAAATTTAAGATATTTGATCTGAAAATTCTCGACTGTAAACTAGTTACCTAAATGAAATAATAGCCTATATTAAGTGGTTAAACAGAGCTTCGTATTTTATATGTCATTATAGTAATGGCGAAAATAGTGGGAGTAGGGCAAATATCACTTATTAGCCGCATCAAATTAAAAAATGTTTTATAAAACGTACCAAACATTATTTATGAAATAATTATTATTTTTCAATATTGATTGAAAAGTACATATAGCTTTATTCTAATATGAATATTACGAATATTCATTATAATATAAAAATATAGCACTGGTATTTATGATGCATTAGAAATATGGAAGTATCTAAATTTATTTGCAATTATTTCAGAGTTAGGGACTAAGCTACAGTTTTGAGAAATAAAATTGATTTTATGATTATGAATCATATGGTATTAGTAAATTATATCTTAGACAACTAAGGGCAAAGTGCCCATTCAATGGGAACATCATAAGAGTTGATGAACTCTACGGATTGAAGCATATATATATATATATATATATATATATATATATATATGCAATCAAAAGTCTATTGATTCTAAAATGCTTCCACATAGTTTATTATTTTCATTGATGAATTATCACAAACATGAATATATGTATGTGTATATGATAGACATGTGATTTGGTCGAATTGGTGAGTATGTTGGAAAGAGTTCTAAACATACTTAAGAATGAATAAAGATTCAATCCCAAAAGTCATTCCTCCCTATGATACATAATGATGTATCGATAAGGAGTAATCGAACTTTTTTAAATGAAGTATCATTAATTATGTGTGAAGTTGAGTTAATGTCTTCCTGTAAGGTCGTGTACTTAGGAGTAGTACACAAGGTTAAATTTAATTTCATCTAAAAAATGGTTTACAAAATCGCACTAGATAAAGGTTTGAAAGAAACCCCAACATATCCTAGACCAAGTAGTTGGTAGGTTGTGCGAGTCGAAAGACTGCTTGTAATAATTGTTCGTGAGGAATCTCATATAAATCGCTCGAAAAGGTGTTTGGGAACGATTATCATTGGATGACCCATTTATGTTTTGAACATAAGTATTATAAACTTAAACTAAATCAATTTTAGATATAAGGAAATTCATAGGATTTTTATAAATACCTGTTCCATTGCACCGAGGAATAACTGTTGTTTCAAGAAATACCAACTTCATGCGAAGGAATTTATTTTATAAGTTATTGGTAGTAAAATGGATTAGGATATGATCCAAAGATGAAACTGATTACGAGGGATGAAATGAAATTAACCAAACCTAAATGAACACAACGCGTTAGATTGTCTAATAAATATTCTTGCATATTGTGGGGAAACTATGAGGTTCTTATTAATTCAAGAAAAATAATCCACAACTGTTAATTAAACCATTAAGAGTATTGACTCCACCATATGATATGATTCACAAATTCGAAGTGGATTCCAAGTACGTTATCAAAATATAATTTTGTTAGTTGTACTCGAAGGGATATGATCCATAGGTTGCAAACGTGTCTTCGAGAGCAAGACTAATGCAGCTGGAATATAATGAGCAACGTTGATAAGAATAACATCGTTAATTTCAATTATTGTCAGTATACAGGCTGTTGTCTAAGGAAATTTGTTTCTTTCCTCACTTCGCTCGCCTGAGCCAAGGCGTAAGGTGCCCCTTCTTTCCAGACAATCCCATGAAACTAGCATAATAGTTCGTTATTCAACGTGCTCAAGTTAACTCCGATTTACTCACAAAATTATCTCTTGGGTGACTTTATGCTTGATACATATGTGTTGAAATGGAAAATTCTAAATAATGACATAGAATATGCTATTTGCACATAACAACCATAATGTCTCGTAATCATTGGAAGCGATATTGGGTTTGTGGATTTTGTGGATATGATCTTAGAAATAATATGAAAGTATCATTCTATAAGCATCATAATCAAGTAAGTATTTTGATAGAAATGTCAAATAGTTTAACTTTCAGTCAAAATGTAGAGGAAGCGTATGTCCATAAGAAAGAACTATTAAATGTACTAAAATATTTCCAAAAAGGTAAACAACATACTACTGATTATTACTGATGTACTTATATTAAAATTTGTAACAGTTTGGTCGTTTAATACTCATTATTGGATTTGTAAATTATATCTTTTATAATAAGCATAAGGGGTGTTAGAAATGTCCCAAACAATATGCAAATGCATCCTATTAAAATGTTCAATATGGAATATGTTAGAAGGATTCCTATTATATTGACAATATGAATTATCATACTTGTTGTGTTGCCTACAATATTGTAATTTTCTTATGCATTTGATGAGTGAAGAAAATATCAAATTTATAACAACCCAAAATTTAAGCTCTAATTAAATAATTAAATAATTAATTAATTAAATGATAAAATAGCTTTGTGAAATTATCAGAATTGAGCCACGAGATTTGCACCATTGTCAAATTTTCATATATAGAACGTCAGATTTTGAGCAAGTATGGAAGAGATACGAATTAAACAATAAAACAAGAAAAAGAAAAAGAAAATATAAATATATAGGGAGGTCGATACCTAGGTCGACCATCCCACTGCCTAGGTCGACCGGCCAGTCAACCTAGCAAGGGGGCTGTTGACAGTACTGTCGACCCGCCTACGTTATTGAGCGAAAGAATTTAATTCTTTCATTTCATACGATTCGAACATCTCATTTGCATTCTTTTCTCTCATCTGGTCCATCCGTGCTTCCATCTGACGGCTCCTATTCAACCTATAACATGGTTGCATCATTAATTGAGATCCACTTCTACCCCTATAAATAAGATCCTAGGCCTAGCTATTTTTCTCATCCTAGATTTTCTTCATTTGGGTTCACCTTTTCAGGAAGGACCCTAAAAGAAATAATTTTCTAAGTAGAAAATCATTTTAAATTAAAATATTTAATAACTCCAAGTGGATCCAGGAAGCCCAAGGGAAGAGCTTAGGACCGTAGGTGAGTGATTAGTAATTATTTTATATTTTTAAGCAATTTAAAATAATAGGGTTTTCAATAGTTGTAGTTTTACTACGATTTTGGAATAACCTTTTTAGCAGTTATTTACAGTTTTAGATTTATTTCAGTTAATTCTAGTTTATTACTATTAATTATAGATTTTCTATTTTTATGTATAGCTTCTATTTCTCTTTTTTCTTAACGAATGGATTAGAATAGATTAAACGGAAATATGGATTAAATTATAAGTATACTGAAATTATGGAAAATAAAATGTAAACTATGAAGACAGTAATTAAAATGGAATTGGAATGAAATTGACTCTAATTATTGGACTTGGACTAAATTAAAGAAATTGGCCTAGTTATAACGTATAATTATAACTAAAAAGAGTAAATGATGAAAGAGGCTTATTTTTACACATAGACCTTGGGTTAAGTAATAAGCATAATTATAACGTAGGTTATAATGAGAAACAGAACAGAATGAGGCTTATTTTGAGACTTAGGATAAATTAATAAGCAAAGATAGCAAGAATAATAGTAAATGCTTATTTAAATAATTTATCTGAATTAGTACGCAAAGATGAAAGTAGGACCTGTACCAACAGTATCCCCTATTATTTCTATGGACACGGTGTGTCACATTAGCTTGAAGTGAGATGAGGGCACGCTTATGCTGTAGAAGTAGTAAATAAATGGTCAATAAATAGAAGTTCAAATCATGGTGATTTGGACAAGGGGCGCAACTAGATATTGTTTAGATGACGGGACTGCACAAATAGCATTCCCTTTTATTTCTATGGACACGGTGTCCCACATTAGCCTGAAATGAGATGAAGACACGCTGTTGCTGGAGTAGTGGTAAATAAATGGTTAAATAGGTGGAGCAACATGTAACATGAGCATAGTGGTGGTCACGTGTGTGGCTTCCAATTGGTGCTTAATAATCCTTATGGTTCTATGCGCTTAGTAGGCGCCTTTCATAGGAACGAGTGTCTAAACTTCAATAGACACATAGTTGAAGGCCGATCAAAAGGGTAGAATTAGGACTTCAGCCTAATTAAAGTAAGATTGGGAATTCAGCCTAATCAAGCAACTATCAAGGACAAGTGCAAACAATTAAAGTTATCTAATTGAATTAACCTAGTAGTTAAATCATATTTATTTCTAGTTTTACCTTTCCTTCTATTTCCTTTATTTACTTTTATAAGTAGAACTATTGCAGTCTATTATCTTTACTTTGCTTAAAAATACTAGTAATTACTATCATTCACCGGACTTTTAGTCTAACCCACTCCTCTGCTTTCCCTTTTTCCCCCATAGACAATCAAGGGCAAGTGCGGTAGACCGCAGATTCTTGGAGACTCCTTTGGAAGAGATTCTAGCATGTATTCCTTTTCTTCATTTCCAGTTTTTTGTTCTTTTGTTGTAATGGCATTATTTAAGGAATGTTTTGTACTATGATTTTATTGAGACTATGGTTTTTAATTTCGCAAGACATGTATGGGTATTTTGACAAATGATGTATTGGGTATTTGGTGACTTATTTGGTTTTTTAAGGAAATTATGAAGTTTTGTTCTAATTAAGTTATTATTTTAATTGTTTCCGCTATTTTAACTAATTTTGTCTTATGAATCTTAGTATCTGCTAGCTTTAGTTATACATACAATGCACCATACCTTTTTAGTATGTCCTTTTAGATATACTAAGGGGTGTGGGGTGTTTCATTTGGTATCAAGGCCTAAGGTTCCGGGATTCCTAAAAATTGTTTTAAAAGTAAAGTATTTTTCAAAATAATTTGTTTTAAAATTATTTTTGAGAAAGGAACTCTTAGAAATAGTTTTCAAATATAAAAGAGTTTTTATAAAAATCCCCTCAAAATTCAAGTTCAATCTCCCTTCGACTCTTTCCTAAATTCTCTTTTCTTTGCGTAAAATGGTGGACGCCCCTAATCTTCCCTAGGGTATTCCAGTCCAAGACTGGTTTCGCAAGTATCTACAAGCTACGACTCCAGAGGTACACGGGCAAGCGCCCAATCCAGCACCAGAAGGTAGGAATCCCATCAACCCACTTGCAGTAGTCGATTTCTTTAAGCTTTGTAAGGATTTTGCGAATTTGGGTGGAAAGACTTTTTCTAGTACGGAGACTTTTGTGGAGGCGCGGGCTTGGTTAAGAAACACAAAGGATATTCGGGATATTGGGATTGGAGAATCAACAGCGGGTTCAGCTAGCATCTTGGCAGCTAAAAGAGGAAGCTTCTTATTGGTGGGAGGTTATTGAGTTGGAAGGAAGAGATGTTTATTGGAATGGGTTTTAGGAGAGATTTGATAGGAAGTTTTTACCTCAAGCAGAAGAAAGTGTCCAGTTGGAGCGGTTTATTAGCTTGTAGCAGGGAAGTTTGTTTGTGAAGGAGTATATCAACCAATTTAATGAGTTGTCATGGTTTGGAATGGAATTGGTGAATAGACCGCACAAGAAGGCTATGGAGTTCGCAAAGGGATTAAATCAGCCCCTTCAAGGGTTATTGTTGATTCACGTGCCGATGGGAGCTACCTACAAGTCATTAGTGGAGATGGCACTTATGTTTGACGCAGTTAAGGAGTGGGAGTCTAAAGAAGTTGTTAATTCAGAAGGTCCTAAAAAGAAATGGTGGAATAACAATAAAGAGAAGAAGAAAAAAGAAGGCCCTCAGAAGTAAATCCAGAAAGAAGTGAAGTGCTATAGTTGTGGGATTGTCGGACATATCTCCAAGGACTACAGGAAGGAGAAGATGAAAGGAAAGTGCTATAATTGTGGGAAACCAGGTCACAAGAGTAGGAATTGTCCCAAGAAGATGGGGCATGGAGTGAGTGTACCGGTAGTGCAGATTAAGACATTAGATGCAGCACCGTCCAACAGCATTCCAGAGAGAGGTATGAAAGTCACCATGGAAGGTTTGATTTCTATTTTTGATTTTCCCATTCGGACTCTTTTCGATTCTGGAGCATCACACTCTTTCATCTCTAGTTCTTTGGTAGATTATTTGCACTTAGATATCTTTTTAGTAGCACGCCCCTTTGTTGTTTCAAACCGCATAGGAGGATCATCACACTTGTCTATGGTTTGTAGGGGTTTGAAATTTTCATCCTAGGCGTAGAATTTGATTGTGACACCTATGTATTGGGATTCTTGGGGTTTGGGATGATTTTGAGGATGGATTGGCTATCCACATATGGAGCTATATTAAACTGCGAGAGGAGAGTCGTTAGACTAGAGACATGCAACGGTAGGACTCTCGAGGTTTCTTGCAACCAGCAAGGGTCAATTATATTGAGCTTACTTTATTCTCTCGATTCATCATCAGCAGAGTTAGATTCAGTTCCCATCGTTAGAGATTTTTCAGATGTCTTTGAGGAGGTTAGGGGACTAACCCCTAAGAGAGAGATTGACTTCAGGATTTATTTGACTGATAATGCTAATCTGGTAGCATTATCCGTGAGGCACATGACACGTAGGGATATGAAGGAATTAAGCATGAAAGTTCGTGAGCTTTTGGAGAAAGGTTTCATAAGAAGGAGCCTATCGGTGTGGGGGCACTAGCCGTATTTGCTACTAAGGTGGATGGTTCCCTTTGACTCTACGTAGACTATAGAGAATAAAATAAGCTCATGAAGAAGAACCATTATCCACTTCCTAAGATATATGATCTTTTTGACCAGTTGCTCGGCTCTTCGGTATTCTCTCAGCTTGATTTAGCCACTGGATTTCATCAGCTTAGGGTCATCGATGATAGCATTAATAAGACCACATTTAGGACAACCGACAGATTCCTTGAGTGGTTACTCATGCCTTTTGGGCTAAATAATGCTCCAGCCTATTTTGTAAATTTGACAAGCTGTGTTTTTATAGATTTCCTAAATAATTTCATGGTGGTATTCGTGGATGACATTTTTGTGCTTTCCAAGAGTATGGAGGAGCATGTTGTTCATTTAGAGGAGGTTCTTTGCACACTTCGTAATCATTAGTTGAGGGCAAAGTTTTCGAAGTGTCGCTTTTGGCAAGAGGAGGTACGTTTCTTAAGGCATGTAATCTTGAGAGAGAGTTTGGCTATTGACCCTGCTAAGGTGATGGCAGTGTAAGATTGGAAGGCCCCCAAGAACATTACCGAATTTAGAAGCTTCCTAGGGTTGGCTGGCTATTATAGGAAGTTCATCAAAGTTTTGCCAAAATTTCAGCATCACTTACTGGCATCACTAAGAAGAACAAAGCATTCATGTGGGACGTGGACTGTGAGGATTCCTTCACGAAGCTTAAGAGAGATCTTACTAGTGCACTGGTGTCATTTTTACCTGATGTAGCTAAGCCCTTTACAATATACACTAATGTGTGTGGGATGGGTCTAGGAGCGATGTTGATGCAAGAAGGGAGGGTAGTATGTTATGAGAGTAGGCAGTTGAGGATGCATGAGAAGAACTACCCTACCCCTGATTTGGAGTTGGCTGTTATATTTTTTGCACTCAAGTCTTGGAAGCATTACTTGCTTAGAGAGAGGTTCGAACTTTTCACCGACCATAAGTCATTGAAGTACCTATTCTCACAGAAGGATTTGAACTTGAGGCAGTAGAGATGGATGGAGTTTTAGTCGTCATACAACTTTGATATAGCTTATACTCCTGGCAAGGGATATGTGGTTGCAGATGCATTGAGTAGAAAGAAAGTAACTCTTAGTCCTTTGGTCGTAGAGTGGAGGAGCCTAGAGTTTATTTCCGCTTTTGATTTTAAGCCCTCTACGAACATTACCCCTGGATTGTTAACAGTGCTTGAGGTGAGGCCTACCCTGATAGATAAGATTAGCTCAAGGCAGCGAGAGGATTCAGAGCTTATGGATATTATGGATAAGTTTAGCCGAGGAGAGGTCTCTAGACATCTCCAACATTATTCCATTGATGGTAAAGGGTGGCTTAGGAGAGATGGAAGGCTTTGTGTTCCCCGCGTTAGTGATTTGTTCAGAGCGGTTCTAGAGGAAGCACACCATTCTCATATGACTATTTATCCAGGTGGTGATAAGATGTATAGGGACATGAAGAGGATATTTATTAGAGTGGCATGAAGAAGGATGTAGCGGAGTTTATAGCTAAGTGTCTTGTGTGCCAATGGGTTAAGGCAGAGCAGTAAAAGCCTGGTGGACTACTTCAGCCATTGGATATACCTAAATGGAAGTGGGATAGCGTTTCGATGGACTTCATAGATGGTTTAACCCGATCTAGGAAGGGGAATACTAGCATTTAGGTGATTGTTGACTGTTTGACTAAGAGCTCTCACTTCATTCCGATTAAGAGTAAGAGGATGGCATCTTTATATGTTCGTGAGATAGTCCGACTTCATGGAATTCCCTCTAGCATAGTGAGCGATAAAGACCCTATTTTTACTAGTGAGTTTTGGAGAAGCTTGCAAGAGGCTTTAAGGACGCAACTTAGGTTGATGGACAAATAGAGGGAGTTAATAGAGTGTTTGAGGATTTTTTGCAGATATGCATTCTAGACTATGGTGGAACTTGGGAGGAGCATCTTCCTTTGGTGGAGTTCGCACATAATAACAATTTCCAAGCTAGCATTGGGACGGCTCCATTTAAAGCTCTATATGAGAGACCTTGCAAATCACCCTCATGTTGGGTAGAGTCTACGGAGAAGTTGCTACTTGGTCGTGACATGCTTAGAGAAACCTCGAAGAAGGTGGATTTGATTCGTAGGAGGACGAAGACGGCCTAAGATAGGCAAAAATCTTATGCGGACAAGTGGATGAGAGACATTGAGTTTGGGGTTGAAGACTTATTTTTTATTAAGGTATTCCTACTAAGGAAGGTGGTATAGTTTGGATCGAGTGGGAAGTTATCCCCTAGATTTGTAGGACCATTTTCTATCATAGAGAGAGTAGGGAAGAGGGCGTATCGAGTGAGCTCCTAGAGAGGCTCGTAGGAGTGCACGGCATTTTCCACGTTTCACACTTGAGAAAGTGCTTACATGACTCGGCGGAGGTTGTGGAGCCTAGTCAGTTGGAGGAAGTGGAAGTAGAAAAAAAAGCATCAGTTCATCATATTCCTACAAAGATCATTGGATGAGACACTAAGTGACTTAGGAATAAAGAAGTTCAAGGTGCAGTGGGGAGATGATGTTGTTGATGCCACATGGGAGGCTGAAGAGAAGATTCGTACTTCCTATCCTCATCTTTTCGATAGTAAGTTTTAGAATGTCCTATTTCCATCTTTAGTTTTGAATAGGTTCTTTCCTTAACTATCCTTTGGGAGGGTAGAACTTAGGATTTAACCTATGGATGGTAGGATTTTATGTAAACATGTAATTAGAACAAGCTATGAATGATGGATGCTAGTAGTTGTAAGTGTTTGCTAGTGGATGCTAATGGATGCATATACTTACACTAGGCACTATTATCCTTTAGGGATCGGCCTAACTAGGACACTAAAGCATATGCATATGGATGTGTGCGCATTTGCATTTTTATTTTATTTTCCATGTTGCTATAAATGGATGATTATCACATGATTGTTGCATTTGGATGATTATTATAGCACGCATATAGAAGTATCAGTTATCATTGTGGAATTTGCATTCATTTGGATACATGACATGGACATGATTGCATAAAAGAAGGTCAACTGAATCAGTATACTGCCTAATCCTTTGCACTAATCAGGGACATTGACACTACACTAATTGCATAAGTATCATAAATCGCATTAGAAAGACTTAAGGACAATGGGTGTAATGGATGATGGTTGAGTGTTGGTTGTAGAACTTGGATGAAAAGATTTAGTTCATTCTTCTATCCTTAGAGATTTCGGTGATGAAATCCCTTAAGGAGGGGAGAATGTAACACCCCAAAATTTAAGCAATAATAATTATTAATGAATTAATAATAAAATAATTTTGTGAAATTATCAGAATTGAGCCACTGGAGTTGCACCATTGTGTTCGTGGTAATTTTTTGGTCAATTTTCATATATAGAACGTCAAAACCGAGCAAGTATGGAGGGGATACAAATTAAACAATAAAACAAGAAAAAGAAAAGGAAAATATGAATATACAGGGAGGTCGACACCTAGGTCGACCATCCACTGCCTAGGACGACCAACCGGTCGACTTAGCAAGGGGCGGTCGACAGTAATGTCGATCCACCTATGTTATTGAGGGAAAGAATTTAATTCTTTCGTTTCATACAATTCGAACACCTCATTTGCATTCTTTTCTCTCATCTAGTTCATCCTTGCTTCCATCCGACGACTCCTATTCAGCCTATAACATGGTTGCACCATATTCAATCTCCCAATCCAACGGTCTGAGATCCACATCTACCCCTATAAATAAGACCCTAGGCCTATCTATTTTTATCATTCTAGATTTTCTCCATTTGGGTTCACCTTTTCAGGAAGGACCCTAAAAGAAATAATTTTCTGAGGAGAAAATCATTTTAGATTAAAATATTTAATAACTCCAAGTGGATCCGGGAAGACCAAGGGAAGAGCTTAGGACTGCAGGTGAGTGATTAGTAATTATTTTAGATTTTTAAGCAATTTAAAATAATAGGGTTTCCAATAGTTGTAGTTTTACCACGATTTTGGAATAACCTTTTTAGTAGTTATTTATAGTTTTAGATTTATTTTTAGTTAATTCTAGTTTATTGCTGTTAATTATAGCTTTTCCATTTTATGTATAGTTAATTTACAGTATTTATGTTTATGTTTTATTTACATCTTTTTCTACGTTTGGATTTTCTTCTGTAATTGTAAGTTTTCTTCTATTTCTCCTTTTTCTTCGCGAATGGATTAGAATAAATTAAATGGGAATATGGATTAAATTATAAGAATACTGAAATCATGGAAAATAAAATGTAAACTATGAAGACTGTAATTAAAATGGAATTGGACTGAAATTAAGCCTAATTGTTAGACTTGGACTACATTAAAGAGATTGGCCTAGTTATAACTTATAATTATAACTAAAAAGAGTAAATGATGAAAGAAGCTTATTTTCACACTTAGACCTTGGGTTAAGTAATAAGCATAATTATAACGTAATTATAATGAGAAACAAAACAGAATGAGGCTTATTTTGAGACTTAGGATAAATTAATAAGCAAAGATAGCAAGAATAATTGTTAAAGGCTTATTTAAGTAATTTATCTAAGTTAATAGGAAGGATGTAAGTAGGACCGGTACCAACAGCATCCCCTATTATTCCTATGGACACGGTGTCTCACATTAGCTTGAAGTGAGATGAGGGCGCTTATGCTGTAGAAGTGGTAAATAAATGGTCAATAAAAAGAAGTTCAAATCATGGGGATTTGGACAAGGGGAGCAACTAGATATTGTTTAGATGACGGGCCTGTACCAATAGCATTCCCTATTATTTCTATGGACACGGTGTCCCACATTAGCCTGAAGTGAGATGAGGGCACACTGTTGCTGGAGTAGTGGTAAATAAATGGTTAAATAGGTGGAGCAACAGGTAACATAAGCATAGTGGTGGTCATGCGTGCGGCTTCCAATTAGTGCTCAATAATTCTTATGGGTTCCATGCGCTTAGTAGGTGCCTTTCATAGGCACGGGTGTCTAAACTTCAGTAGACACATAGTAGAAGGCCGATCAAAAGGGTAGAATTAGGACTTCAGCCTAATTAAAGTAAGATTGGGAATTCAGCCTAATCAGGCAGCTATCAAGGACAAGTGCAAACAATTAAAGTTACCCAATTGAATTAACCTAGTAGTTAAATTGTATTTATTTCTAGTTTTACCTTTCCTTCTATTTCCTTTATTTCCTTTTATAAGTAGAACTGTTGCAAAGTCTGTTATCTTTACTTTGCTTAAAAATACTAGTAATTGCTATCATTCACCAGACTTTTAGTCTAACCCACTCCTCTATTTTCCCCTTTCCCCCATAGACAATCAAGGGCTAGTGCGGTAGACTGCAGATTCTTGGAGATTCCTTTGGCAAAGATTCTAGCATGTATTCCTTTTCTTCATTTCCAATTTTATGTTCTTTCTTGTACTGACACTATTTGAGGGATGCTTTGTACTCTGATTTTATTGAGACTGTGATTTTTAATTTCACAAGACATGTATGGGTATTTGGACATATGACGTATTTGGTATTTGGTGACTTATTTGGTTTTTTAAAAATAATTATGAAGTTTTGCTCTAAGTAGGTTATTATTTTAATTGTTTTCGCTGTTTTATCTAATTTTGTCTTATGAATCTTAGTCTCTTCTAGCTTTAGTTATGCATACAACGCACCACACCTTTTAATGTGTCCTTTTGGATATACTAAGGGGTGTGGGGGTGTTTCATTTGGTATCAGGGCCTAACGTTATAGGATTCCTAAAAATTTGTTTTAAACGTAAAGTATTTTTCAAAATAACTTGTTTTGAGACTTATTTTGAGAAACAGAACAAAATGAGGCTTATTTTGAGATTTAGGATAAAGTAATAAGCAAAGATAGAAAGAATAATAGTAAAGGCTTATTTAAATAATTTATCTAAGTTAATGGGCAAAGATGAAAGTAGGACCTGTACCAACAGCATCCCCTATTATTTCTATGGACGCGGTGTCTCACATTAGCCTGAAGTGAGATGAGGGCACGCTTATGCTGTAGAAGTGGTAAATAAATGGTCAATAAATAGAAGTTCAAATCATGGGGATTTGGACAAGGGGCTCAACTAGATGTTGTTTGGATGAAGGGCATGTACCAACAACATTCCCAATTATTTCTATGGATACGGTGTCTCACATTAGCCAGAAGTGAGATGAGGACACGCTTATGCTGGAGTAGTGGTAAATAAATGATCAAATAGGTGGAGCAATAGGTAACATGAGAAGAGTGGCGGTCACGCATGCGGCTTCCAGTTGGTGCTTAGTAATCTTTATGAGTTCCATGCGCTTAATAAGTGGCTTTTATAGGCACTGGTGCCTAAACTTCAGTAGACACATAGTAGAAGGCCGATCAAAAGGGTAGAATTAGTACTTCAGCCTCATTAAAGCAGGATTGGGAATTCAGCCTAATCAAGCAGCTATCAAGGACAAGTGTAAACAATCAGAGTTATCCAATTGAATTAATCTAATAGTTAAATCATATTTATTTCTAGTTTTACCTTTCCTTTTATTTCCTTTTATAAGTAGAACTGTTGCAAAGTCTATTATCTTTACTTTGCTTAAAAATACTAATATCATTCACCAGACTTTTAGTCCGACACACTCCTTTATTTTCCCTTTTCCCCTTATAGGAAATCAGGGTCAAGGGCGGTAGACTGCAGATTCTTGGAGACTCCTTTGGCAGAGATTCTAGCATGTATTCCTTTTCTTCATTTCTAGTTTTATGTTCTTTTGTTGCATTGGCACTATTTGAGGGATGTTTTGTACTCTAATTTTATTAAGACTATGGTTTTTAATTTCACAAGACTTGTATGGGTATTTTGACATATGATGTATTTGATATTTGGTGACTTATTTGGTTTTTTTAAAGTAATTATGAAGTTTAGTTCTAAATAAGTTATTATTTTAATTGTTTCTGCCGTTTTTATCGATTTTTCTCTTGTGAATCTTAGTCTCTGCTAGCTTTAGTTATACCTACAATGCACCACACCTTTTAGTGTGTCCTTTTAGATATACTAAGGGGTGTGGGGTGTTTCAAAATCCAAATTAAGATTACTAAATAGTAGTTTAGAGTATTCTCAAATATTTACGAAATACTGGAGAATTATTTACAAAAATAACGAGCTCCTTATGAAGGAGTGTCCAAACTCGAATTTCAAAAATGCTATCTAGTATAATATGTCGATATTAAATTCATGTGCATACCTTAAATACGAAGCTTTAAGTTGAAAATGTTCTAACGAAAGGTCATGGCTGATTCAATGAAAGGCTAATCATCCTAAATGGCACCATAATAAAAGCAATGCATACATATAAATGCCCAAATTTATAACTGAGCTAGGTTTGAATCTGAGTATTAAGAATACTAATCATTGTTATATGATAATAATGCAATAATAAAAGCATACTAGAAGTTGAGAAACATATTTCGAATAATTCCACAAAATAAAGGTAGTTTGTCAGCGTCGTAGAGGGTTGATTGACAAAGTAGACAATTAAAACAACATAGCAGATCCATTCTCGAAAGGTCTAACTCGATCGGTTCTCATCAAACCGATGGAAGGGATGAGACTGAAATTCCATAATTGGCTCTAAGTGCAAGTGGGAGATTGATAAAGTTAGGGGTATACCCTAGGGATAATTATGCAATTTGTTACATATATCTAACTCGATAACCAATCTTGGTCGAAATAAAAGATACTTTCTTTCTATAATATACTTGATATAATGTTTTATATTAATTCATTAATTTAATTAAAAGTGTATTTAATAGAAAATTCATAAGTGGTATGTTTTGTGATGGTAGTTACAAAGTGCTATAGCCATGAGTAATTTATTACAATGAAATTAAACATACCATTTTAAATATTTGTTGTCAAGATACATCGAGATTGAATATCGGTGCATCCGTTGAGACTAAAGTATAGAACACTCTTTAAATATTAGGGAATGTATTATTCATGACTAATGAAGACACCAAAAGGTTATGTACTGATAGTTATTAGATAACTATAGAATGAATCACTTGATAGTTTTCTGTTGGTTAATATAACCAAGGTCAAATAGAAAATATCTATGTAACAAAATTACATAGTTCCCTCGACTTGAGAATATTTTCAAGCTTCAATGTGAAAACTCCACTTTGATTATAGTGAAAATAAGGGACAAATCCCTAAAATGAAACTTAATACACAAAATATCCTGCCAAAAAAAAGATTTAAATTACATCCTTATTTTTAGATACTGCAATTTCTTCCCTAAAATACCCTTCTGCTCCATCGTCGAACGTTGGTTCTTCATGTGCAGATGTTATTTTCACATGCATAATTAAAATTTACACCCCATTAATTATCAATCTTTAAAACACAATAACTTTTTTCAGAAATGACGGATTGACAAACTATTTTCACCATTAAATCACAAATTTTATTATCTTTCTAGTGAGTGATATTATGCATATGTTAAAATAACGACATGCCAAGTTAAATCTAATAAATGCAGATAATCAGCAATTATATGCAATAGTTGTAGAAAAGTCTGTAATTATATGGTATAGTTGCACTTTTCTACGATTACTTGGAATAATTGTAGACTTTTCTACAATTATTTAATATAATTGCATAAAAGGATACAACTATATGGAATAATTATAGAAAAGTCTACAAATATTCCACTGAATTGCATAAAAGTCTGCAGTTATATGGAATAACTGCTGACATTTCAAGAAAAATTGATGATTATTTCATATTATTGCAAAAAATGATAAGTATACAGAATATTTTCAGAAAAGTCTGCATTATATGAAATAATAGCAGAAAAGTCTGTAATTATTCCATCTAATTGCATAAAAGTCTGTAGATATTGCATATAATTACATAAAAGTCAGCAATTATATGGAATAATTGCTGACATTTAAAGAAAAATTGATGTTTTCAAAAATTGCAGAATTCTCTGTAAATATACGGAATAATTGCAGCCTTACTGCAAATATGATTTTTTTGTATCAATAATCGATTTCATTTTAAAGATTGTAAAATTTATGATTTTTTGGTGAAAATGGTATGCTGATCCGATATTTTTATAGACAGTTATGTGCATTTAAAATGCTAAAATTGTAAAGGGTATTTGGGTCTTTTTGCATAGACAGATTTGAAAATAGGAAGTAGAAACGTAAGTTTATTTTGGTGAGGATGTGCCCTCTGTTTTGAAACTTAACAGGGATGTGGGCCAAGCTATCCCTTGGTTATAATTAAATCGTTGAACGACGTCATCAAACGACTATAGTTGGATCGAGTGGAAACATTGGAAGTGAAGCGCTATTCAAGCGAGGATTCGTCTCCTAAGTTATAAGAGGTTAGTATCACGGTCAACTAAAGTCAACTCAATTCAAAGTCACTCGCCAGAGCAGTTTGGTTGATAATAATTGTTATTATTGAACCAAAGGCTTTGTGTTTGTATTATAGAGTTGAATATGGGCGATATTGGAATATTGACCGTTATCAAATTCCATAAGTCCAAAGTGATATAGTATTGACAAGGAAATTGGTGTAAATAATTGTCGCAACCAAGTAAAACTTAATAGAGTAAAGTTAGATTTTACCAAAGTTTAGTAAGCGATAAATTTGGCCATAATGTCACTTTATCTACTAAGTGAAGTATGAACGTTAATATTCCAATTGTTCGATATTAATCACTGGCCGAATTTACACCTAAGGGTCACATAACCGAAACGTTGAGTACTCTTATTTACTGCCTAATTCAATTATATAAACTAAGTAAATTAATAAATATATATGAAATATTAATTAAAAAAATTATTTGGAGTGAAGTAAACAATATTAGATAGTGTGCATATAATGGTTATATAAACACTAATCGATACACGATATCGATAGGCGTTTAAATTGGATTTAAGTGAAATAAATATTGTTTAGGCTTGAAATAGTGTTAAGGCCCAATTGAGGCTTAGTTTAGGAGGCAATAGGGCAGAAAGTCTGGGTTGTCCATATGATGGTTTGGACGGAGGAATTTTGAATTCAAAAGGAGAAAATAGTAAGAGAAATACGAGGATCTTGGTCCTTATTTCACTCTCTCATCCCTGCTTTATTTATTCTATCTAGCATTCACTTCTCTTGAGACTTTTGCATTCTTCCTTTTGAAGCATGTGTCTATAAGCAATTTTTTTTGAAATTTAACCAATTCCTCCGCTGCACGCTACCCTAGTTCCAACAATTGTAACATAAGTACATCGTTACCCATCAGTAATATGTTGCTTACTTATAGTTTTAGAAATATCTATGTATCCTTAATGTTCTTTCTTATAGACACACGCTTCCTTTGCATTTTGATTGAAAATCAAACTATTTGAAATCTATATCAATACACTTATTCAACTTTGATGCTTGTCGAATGATATCTTCATATTGTTCTTGGATTATATCTGAAAACCCACAAACTTGATATCGCTTTCACTAACTTCGAGACACTTTGGTTGTTATGTGCAAACAATTTATTTAAAATCATCATGATTTAGAAATTTCTATTTCAACACATATGTATCAAATCACAAAGTCATATCAAGTGATAATTTTGGGAGATTGAATCATTATTCATTTTTAGGTACATTTGGAACCCTTTCCAATATACTTACCTATTTGATCAAATCAAATCATATTATTTTATAATGCATGTTATTTTCCTTACTTTTGTTTTATATTTTATGAACTCATCGTTAGCATACCATATATGCATCATATACAGACGTTCTTGTTTGTGATAATTCATCGGTGGACATAACAAAGTACATGGAACCGTCTTGGAATTAATAGACTTTCGATTGCATGCATCTATATGTATCAATTCGTAGAGTTCGTTAGTTCTTATGATGCTTTATATGAATGGGTGCTTTGCCTTAATTATTTGAGATATGATTTACTAGTACCATATGATTCATAATTATATAATTAAAAAATATTTTTCAAAACCGTGGCTTGGTCACTAATTCCAAAATAATTGCAAATAAAATTAGATACTTCTATATTTCCCAATGTATCATAAATACCAGTACTATAGTCTTATTTTATAATGAATATTCATAATATCAATATTGAAATAAAGTTGTGTCTATTTTTCAATCTATACTGAAAAATAATTATTGTTTCATAAATAATGTTTGGTACGTTTTATAAAATCAATTTTCATAACTTGATGTTGTATGGTAGGATCCCACTATTTCTGCCATTACCATAATTGTTGGAACTGGGTCAATCGAAAGCAGGTCAAATATATAGATTTTAAAAATGTTCCTTTTTTTGATCTACTAAGCCTATGAAGTCAAAAGGTTTATTAGATTCAATATAATATTTGTTTTAAATAAAAGATTATTTTATTTTATTTTATTAGATCACACCTTTAATGAAGATTCTCCTCAGATCTCCAAGATCCACACCAAATCCTTGCAATAGATGAATGAACCACATATATCCCATTATTACTTTTGTTTGAAATTGATTTAGAGTCGATAAAACTTTGAAATTCTTTATTTTATTCTTAGCCATACAAGCTAAGGAGGAAGGAAGTGGAAAAGAATGAAGGAAATATGAATTAATAGACGTGTTTTAATTAAAAGAATGAAACGGTTCTCATTCGTTAATTAAAAATTTCCTAGTTAAATCCCTATATTATCCCGCACTCCACTCCTCTCTCTTCACATGATATGTCTGAAATTATATACCATCAAATCATATAAAATTTCCATAAATCACTTCATTTAATTACCTAACTCATTTAAAATTACATTGATATTGTATATTGATGCATGCAAATATTACTTTTACAAATGCATTCAAATAATTACAAACAACTTCCAAATATCAACTAAATTAAATAATAATTAATATTACTTAAAAATTAATTAGTTCAATTAATTTAAATATTTTATAATAAATTAAATCATGTGGTTTTTAGAAGAATTCTCCATTATGGTATGCGACTCAAAGTGTAAATTTAGTTAGCGATTAATATCGAACAATTCAAATATTAACGTTCACACATCACCTTGGCTAGTTGTATGACATTTTGACTGAATTTATTACTTACACATCTTTTGGTAAAATCCAATTTTACTTATTTTATGCAGTATATGGTAGTAACAATTATTTACATCAATTCTCTTCGTCAAAATTATATCACATTAGGACCTATGAAATTTGGTATTGGTCAAAACTCCAGCAACGTCCACATTCAACTTTGTAATTCCAAATACGAAATCCTTGGTTCAATAATAACAATTATTATTAATTTATTGCTTTAGCCAGAGACATTGATTTTGAGTTGACTATAGTTGACCGTAGTACTAACCCTAATATAACCGAGATGACAAATTCTCTATTGAATAGTGTTTTACTTTTAATGCTTCAACTCAGACCCAACTATAGTTGTTCGAGGATGCCATGTTGTGATTTAATCATAATTAAAGGAAGTGTCCACTTTGAAGTTTCATAATATACTCAAGTCGAGGGAATCATGTAACATCGTTACTCCAAGACTGTCTATTTGACCTTAGTTATATTAACCAACAGAGAACTCTCGAGTGAGTCATTCCATAGTTATCCAGTAACTATCAGTACATAATCCCTTAGTGCCCTCGGTAGCCATGAGAAATACATGACCTAACATTTAGAGAGCGTTATGTACTCTAGTTTCAAGGGATGAATCAATATCCTTTCTCCAAACATCTTGACTAGTAATATTTAAAAAAATATCCTATTTTCTTTATGATAAAATTCTCATGATTATAGCACTTTGTAATTACTATCACATAACATATCGTTTAAAGATTTTCCATATATATACTTTAAGTTAATTAGTTAATTATTTGCACCACTATATAACAAGTATATGATGAAAGGAAAAACACCTTTTATTTTGAACAAGATTGGTCATGGAATTAGGTATGTGTAACAAATTACATAACCCCCCAGGGCATACTTCTAACTCTATCAATCTCCTACTTACACTTGGAGTCAAGTATGAAATCTAATTCCAATTTCTTCAATTGGTTTTCTAAAAAATTAATTGATTCAGTCCCTCAGTGAATAGATATTCTATTTTATTTTAATCATCTACTCTGTCAATTAACTCTCTCCAATGCTGATAAACTGCCTTTATCATGTAGAACAATTCAGAGTATGTCTCTTGACTTCTATTGAGCTCTAGATTATTTTACAAACTATATAGCGACATTGTTATCATATAACAATGTCATGAGATTCTTAACATTTGAAATCTCCTCTAGCTCAGTCATAAATTTGTGTGTTTACTTATACTTCTTACATTACGGTAGACATTGGTTGAATGGACCACTACTTATTGTTTGGAACAATTCCAACTTAAAGTTCTTAACTTAAGTTTGAACATGAATCTAAGGGTTGACATACTATACTCTATATCACCACTGAAGTTCGAGTTTGTGCACTCCTTTATGAGGAATTTATTGTCTCTATAAACAATTCTTTAATATTTCATAAATAGTCGAGAACATTTTAAACAGTCATTTAGTGACCTTAATTTGCATCTGATATTTGCTTCATGCATCAAATTCGTAATTATAAACAATACAACATGTATGATAATTCCTATTGCAATGCATAAGGAACCCATCTTAATGTTTTATATTAAATAATTGTCTTTGCATATCATTTGGGAAATTCTTAACATCCTTTATGCTTTATTATAAAAGATATAATTTACATATCCAATTTTGAGTGTTCAATAATTAAATTAGAACTGATTTTAACATAAGTACATTGGTAACTGTTAGTAGTACGTTGTTTACTTATAATTAATAAATATCTACATACCTTTTAATGTTCTCTCGTTTGGACACATGCTTTCTCTACGTTTTGACTGAAAATCAAACTATCTGGTATTTCTATCAAATACTTGTTCAATTTTTATGCTTATAGAATTATACTTGCATATCATTTCTTGGATCACATCCGAAAAACCCACAAACTCAATGGAGCTCCCACTGACTTCCAGATACTTTGATTGTTATGTGCAAATAGTATTCTAAATCATTATTTAGAAATATCCATTTCAAGACATATGTATCAAAACATAAATTCATACCAAGTAATAATTTTATGAGTAAAATCCGAATCATCTTGAGCACGCCGAATGACGAATCTGTTACGTTAATTTCAATAGCTAAAAATTATGATTTTATTTATATTAATATTGCCCACTATATATCCCAACCGCATTTATCTTTCTCTTAAAGACACATTTGTGACCGACGAATAATATTCCTTTGGGTACACTGTCTGTAACGATCCGCCTTTTTGACCATCGAAATCGACATCGCGTACATCCACAATATTCAAATGTCAAACATCCAATCACCAGAAAGACAGATGACTACGCAAAAAAGAAACAAAGAATAGGGAAATAGAATCTCACAATGGAAATCACAACATATAATATAACAAAGGTAGTATAAACTATCACTCCAAAAATACAGTGTAGATCAGAGTTAAAAACGAACCTTATTAGCTGGACAATTATAAAATCTTGACCTTACAATTGCTGATAGGAACATATATAATAGTAATCCAGCAGAAAAGAAAATACTACGATAGGTGACATCCAGCTCTTATCTAAGAACTCCATATCACCAAAGCCAACCTAGGAAAATACTCGGTCTGACCCAAGAATTATAATAAAATAACACCCAAATTGGTTTGGACAACTAGTTTAAGAAAACTCAAGTAATACGATAAACATATAAAAATTCTGTGAGACCACACCTATAACATCCCTAATTTTTGATAACATTATTCAGGAGATTTAATTAGATAAATTAAAGAGAATAATGTAAGAATTAGAATGATAAGGGGATTGAGATTTGAAAATATAAATTAAGGCTACGCTTAACAATAAGATAAATGGGCTAAAATGGTTTTAAGCTAATTAATTTAGACATGGGCATATTAGCAAATAGCCATATTATGCACGGCTATACATTTTCATTTGCCCATTCACGTTTCACTTTCTTATTTTTCACATTCATTTTAATCATTATAGAGGAGCCGACCATAAACAAAGAGAAAAGAAGAGAAATTCAGTTTGAAGCTAAGGATTAAAGCTAGGAGGAATAATCTTCAACAAATCTCAAAGTCCTTATCATACTAAAGGTGAATAATAATTCATTCCATCTCTATTTTGTTTTTATAATCATATATTTTCGGATTTAAGATTAAATTCATTTTTATGATGTTTTGATTGATGATACGCTTGAATTATTATAAGTCTGATTTAAATCAATTCATTTACAAAAGAATCTACACGATTTTGGGGCAAAAACGATAATGAAGGATTTTAAAATGCCATGGATAAATTAAATGATAGGAAGAACATGATTTTGGAGATGAGTTTCAATTTTTAGTAATTTTCCAAGCTATGGAAAATTTGTTATGAATTTCTAAAAAAAAAAATGATGAAATTGGGTTTAAAATCAATTCTAATTATTTTATTAGTAATTTGGATCAAGAAGTTTTGTATGTTTGATAACATGACGGAAGTGAATTTCTGTGATTTTTGGGGATTTTTCCTCGTAGATTTGCTATGGAAAATAAATTATTTTAAAAGAAGGATTTATAGGTAATATTATTTTTGCTTAGTGGAAGGGCCAAATGTTAATTTTTTTTGATTTGGATCTGATAAATGTGGCAATTAGATTTGTAAAGTATTTGAAAATTTTTAAGGTAACCAATCAAAGGATTACAAAAAGGCAGGTAGTTAAAAGTAATTACTAAAAGTAGCATAATTTCAGCCTTAAATTGAAAAAAGTTGGTTCCACCTCCTTTAGTAGTGCCTTTCGACTTCAATGCTTCCACTCTAACTCAGTCGAAACCAACCTAGTCAAAACCCACGTAGCCGAAACCCACCTAGTCGAAATCAATACACAAACTATCACTTAGATGGTACGTAGTGGATTAGAAGAAAGGTGGAAGGCAATGGTGTCGAAAGCAATGCTTCTGATGGGGTCGAAACCTTAGTTTTGTTTTCAAATGTTAAGTGTCTGCTTTTTTTTACTTAAGGCTTTCGACGTAGTCAAAACGTATGCTTTAAAAAGGGGTTTTTTTATAAATAGCTTTCGAAGGAGGTTGCGATATCATGTTTTAATGTAGGAGCTTTCTAATGGGATCCTTTGTTTTTAAAATAATGCTTTCGAAAGAGGTGGTTTCAACCTGGTCGAAGCCCAACCGCTATTCTTTCACCTTTCAAATGTATTGCAGCCATCAATGTTTTTAAAGGATTCTCTTTGTTTTAAACTTAAGCTAAGTCACTTCCTAAATGCTTTCGAAAGGGTTCAGGGGTTTCGAAGGCAATGGCGTCGAAATGGGGTTTCGATGTAATCCTTCAAAGTTTTACTCAAAGGTTTTAAGCTTTCAAATAGATGGTTCCGACACCATAAATGTTTCCTTAAAACTATTTTATTAAAGGTTTCGAAAGAGATACTTTCGCCTTTGATCAATTTGACCCAAAAGATGTTTCTAAATGTAAAACCTAATTCTTCCGAAAGGGGTACTTTCATTTGCTTCGAAGCTATGTTTCTAAAGATTTTCGAGTAATGTTTTGATACCATCGATGGGTATATTTGGTTTCGAAAGAGATGTTTTAAAAGGGCTACCAAAGGTATATACATAGTGTTTTGAAAAGGAGTTTTCTTTGCTTTCAAAGGAGGTTATCCAGGGGTTTCGAAAGTGATGTTTTATGGTTTTCAAAACAAATAACCCAATCTCATTTTTAAGGAAAAACCATGGCATAAATAAATTAAAGAGTTTTGAAATAGAAGAACTTTTCCTTGATTAACAGGTTAAAAGGTTTAACCAAGTTTTATATAAAATGATTCCAACGACATTAAACCACAGAGGTTGGCATTATTATGATTGCTTCTTCATATTTTAATCACATTGTAGTTAACCCATAACGGTACTTTGAGGAAGGGCAGAATAACCAGCTAGGTTGACTCGGCAGAGAATATAACTTAAGAAATGTTAAAATTCTAATTAAAGATATCAGCAGGGGCCAATAGGTTCACAATAAGCTCATGAAAACTGTGTATAGAAAAAGATATTAGCAGGGGCCAATAGGTTCATAGTAAGCCCACGAAAAATATGATTCGATATTGGCAGGGTGTAACATCACATATTTTTTATAACATTATTTAGGATATTTAATTAGTTAAATTAAATAAAATAATGTCTTGGTCAAGAGATTGAGATTTGATTTTTATGAAGGGGTAGCCATGCCATTTAAATAATGAATTAAAAGAAGAAGTTTAAAATGAAATATAGGAGGGATAAAATAGGAAAGAAGCCATTTCTATATCTATATCCCTTAGCCGTGTATACTCCTACACGTTCATTTTCATTTGTTCAAAATTTTAAAAGCTAAGGTCGACCACCATTAACAAGAGAAAGAGAAAGAGAAAGAAAGAGAAAGGGGAAGCATAATCAACATCAAATTCATTCAAATCTCATATCTTTAATCTCTAAAGCTAAGAAGAATAATGTTTACATCTCATAATTGTTTTGTTTTCAGTTTTAAGGAGAAATCCGAAATATTTTGTTATGATTTACTATGTTTTTGAATGATGTAATGATTATATGTACTTGTTGATAATTTGTTCATGTTCATATTGATTTTTATGATATGTTTTAAGGTAAAAACCCTATTAAATGACATCAGCTTTGCAAATTTTATATAAACCAAAAATTATATCTTAGAGATGGGTTTCAGTTTTTAGAATTTTCATGGATTTTATATGAATTTTCTGGTAAATAAAATGTTATTTTGGGCTATAAATTATTTACGGTCAAATAATAAAAGATTTGGGTCTGAAATTTTTATATGTTGGAGAACATATTAAAAGAATTTTTTTGAATTTTTGTAGATTTTTCTTCAATGTTTTAATGGATATATAAAATTATTTAAGGCATGAGACATAAATGTTTTATATATTTATAAAGGAGAAGAGGCTCTTTGCAAACAATTCATATTTGTTATTTTTAGAAATTGGTAGCCCTTTTGAAAAAGTAGAATGACAACCAATCTGATTTAGACAAACAAGGCATATTAGGTACAAAACAAAAGGTTTAAAAGGACAAAATAAATAGGTTTTTCACCGTTTCGATGCTTTCGGCACCAGGTTCCACCTCTTTACCTTCGCCACCGACACAGTCAAAAACAATGCACATGGTACTAGGGAATTGGTACGTTGTGAATTGGATGTAGGCGAAAGGTAGTGGGTCGAAACCAGGGGTTGAGGCTTTACTTTGTTTTTAAATAAAAATACGCCTGCTTGATTTCGACTAAGTAGCTATCGATTTGGCTAGCTTTCGACCAGGTCAAATGTTTTTAAAGGAAATGGTTTCAATTGGGTTGCACCTTTGTTTTTAAATGTCTGCTTTTGAATAAGTCAAAACCTTTTTGCTGTTGCCTTTTTACCTTTTGACCCAGATGGTTTCGAAGGGGTTGTTTTGTTTTCTAAAATTTGGCCACTTCTCCAATGCTTTCAAAGGGATGGTTTCGACACCTCCACTTCTTTGCTTCGGAATGCTATCGAAAGGTAGGCTTTCAACTTAAATGATTTAATGACCCTTTTTCTCAATTGAAGTATAACCCAAAAGGTTTCAAAAGTGTCAGTTTTGAATGGTTTCGAACGGTGTTTTTCCACTTGTTTTAAATTGAACCCAAGTGCTTTCGAAAGGTTTATGTTTATCAAGTTTTGATGCTTTCGAAAGGTTTTAAAGGATGGTTTCGAAGGGGTGGTTCGCCGATGGTTTCGAAGGAGTCGAAATGGATGGTTTTTCTAGTTGTTTCCAAAGGATTAAAATGGAAGGTTTTCCAAAGTTTTCAAAAGGTTTGAAAAGAAAGGTTTTCCTATGTTTTCGAAATGCAATATTTAAAGGTTTTTAAAGAAAGATGTCTAAGGTTTTTAAAGATTTCAAAAGGAATTTTCCAATGGTTTCGAAAGGGTTTTTGAGAATGGTTTTGGAAAGGAAAGTTTTCGCCTTTCGGCCTAGATAAAAGAAAGGTTTTACTTGGTCCAGAAAGAGGTACTTTCAATGTTTAGAAAGGGATACTTTCAATAGTTTTGAAAGAGGTGCTTTCAATGGATTCGAAGGGGGATTTTCAAAGATTTAAATATTTTCACAAACTAGATTTGGGTAAAGTATATATAACATGGCAAAGTGAAAGGGTTTTCAAGGAAAATTGTAGGAAGGAATCCCCAAGTAAAATGACTTGATATTAGAATACCAGATGAGATTGGTATAGGGTCATTCCCTATGCATTAGCTATTATGCCCAGCTAATTTTTTCCAAAATTCCAGTGTGGTGGGTTTGTCACGGGTAAGAATAAAATTATGAATACACATAGAAAAGAATATATGTTTATATATAGATAGGTCATTGGTAAGCCCGCAAAACCATTAGGATCATGTGACCCCGGGAGATGATAAGTTAAGGACAGACAGTCTAAAAAAGAATTATTTAACAGATAGTTATGGATAGACCGTCCAAAAGAAGAGGTGTCTAACAGATTTTAGATAAATTTTGATATTGTCTGGTAGGTCCGAGTCAGCCAAAGGTTAGTAGTTAGCCAAACAAAACTATATTGTTCGGATAGATAGTCCATTTCTTACCTAATATATATGCTTACATAATAATGCTTTGCAGATTTTAACTTGTTTTGGTTGCAAGAAAAGATTTTCAAAAGATATGTTTTAAAAGGATGTTAGTGAGGGGAAACCCGTTCTGCTAAGCGGCGTGGTCTCAATTAACATAAAATAACGGAGCTGAAGAGTATTGTTCACACTAGGCTTTACGTCTGACTCAAAGTTTTTGTTTTCCCTTTAAACTCTCGGGTACTCAAAATTTATTTGAGTAGGCTGAGGGTTAAGGTTTTTAGGTTTTAGATATTTTGGCGGATAAAGCTTCCAAAGACGAGCAGGTGGCTGATGGATAGCTAATTAGGAGTACAGATTATTTTATTCATTTCCACTATGTATTAAGTCAGATATGACTATATTGCTTTGATCAACCAAGGGGGCATCGTCATATGTCGCTCTTGGCGTATTATTGTAAATTATATTTGATCATTGACTAGGAAATGATTATGGGATTATGTAGCTTGGATATGAATTTGTTTTGAAATATAATCAGTAAAATTTGTCTTTGAAATCTGTGATTTTTTTCATATTCAAGTGCTTCTGATATTATGGATACAATTAGCATTTCCGTATTTTATCACCAAGAGTTAATACTAAGGATGACTGTAGCATCTGTAGCGCTTAGATTTTGGCCTTTAGATACGGGATGTTACACAGGGGCCAATAGGTTTATAGTTAGACCATGAAAACTATATTCAGATTAAGATATTGACAGTGGTCAATAGGTTCTTAGTTAGCCCATGAAAATTAGGATAAGAGAAAATATATTGGAGTTATCAATAGGTTCTTAGTGATCCTATGAAAACTATGAAATCGAACAAAGAGTCCATAAACATTTAACAGGTTATCAGTAAGCCCATGAAAACTAAAAGGTTAATAGTAACCCTAGAAACTATAATTGAGGCAGATAGTTAGAATGAATGGGGATGGATAATCTAGAATTAACTTACTTCTTTGCATATCATCATATTATTTTGAATTGTTTTAACCATTGTAGATGTAGGAGCACGGTATATGGTTTTATAAAGGTTTTAGGATACTAGTGAGGGAAAAACCCATTCTGCTAAGCAATATGGTCTCATTAGATATCTAAATGCTTTGAGATGGTAGATTATTATTCATACCAGGTTTTATGTCTGACTCGAAGTTTTTGTTTTCCCTTTAAACTCTCTGGTACTCAATTGATTTTGAGTAGTTTGAGGTTTAGGGTATCCATGTGTTCTTCTAGACGAATAAAGCTTCCGCTAACGAGCATGAGGCATGCTAGCTACTTAGAATTCTTTTTTTCGATGTGTGTTTTGGTTGTAAAGGCAAATCTTTTTTGTTGCCTTATTATATACTCTGATCATCCAAGAGGGCATCTTCATATATCGCTCTTGGCGTATTTTGTATTAATTATATGTTATCTGAACGTGGTCTATGTACTGGGATTATGTAATGAATTTTCAATGTTTTGAAATCGAATGTGGAATTTGTTTGCTGTTCAAATTTTTTCCATATTCATGTGTTTATGTATATCATTCTTCTAACATTGCCGTATTTGGCCGTCGAGGATTAATAACTATGGATAACTACAACATCCATAGCCATTAGTTTTAGGCTTCCAAATAGAGGGATGTTACAACATCACTAAACATGGAATGGGTTTTTACCTTACAAGAATAACTTCCATACAGGAAAGGGCGGAAATTAACAACAGGAAACAAATACAAATATAAAGGATGGTTACCGGTAGGAACAAATCCCATACTTAAGGAATGGGCATAAATAATATCAAAATCCAAACGTTAAAGAATGGAAATAATCCAACAAAATCCAACATAGAAAGAATGGACAAATTAAATAAAGGTCCAAAACTTCCAAAAATGGACACAAATAATTAAACACTGAGAAGAGTACAAGGCAGTTCTCAATGCAATTAATCAAGCAATTCAAAGAATTGAATTAACAAGGAAAAAGAGAAGTTTTTCCAACAAATAACTAGGAGGGTTCATACCCCTTACCGATAGTATACCTCTAAAAATATACTTAAGAACTCCGACGGCTCTTAGAAACCTCCAAGCCAAACCCCGCAAACTGTAATCGAGTATCTGAGTATTTCATATTTCAATACATAAAACTGAATGCAATCTAGAGTGGATGTGAAAATACCCTAATGGAAGCAACCCCACATAGCTTGACCCCCACTTTCCCTCTGGGTTTAGTCATTTCTGACAAAGGATAACAAAGCGAAAAAGAGCAACAAACCGTCCTGAATAGATGAACCACAAAGAAGAAAGCAGAATCAAAGTCGACAGTCGATAAATCAACTATCGGGAATGATAAATGGTTGTTCATACTTGCGCTTGATTTCCACATCACAATACTGGTAAAAAAATTAAAAATACTCTTGTAAAATATTCCTTTAAAAGGAGAAAAATATATTTTCTAAGTATATTGAAACCAAGGTCAAAACAAATGCCAAAACATTGTTTATTATAAACCTAAAACAATTTACACCTAGCTTTATTTTGAAACAATTCCTTTTGAAGGATTTTCTCATTTATAAACTATCATTTATAAATTTAAAACAACACTTATTATCAAGGTAGTAAATCAATTTAAATACCTTTATAACTTTAAAACAATGTTAATTTATCCCGAGGATAATTTATATTACTTTTCTTTAACTTTAAAACCATATTTATTTTCCCCAAAAGAGAATAAATCAAATTCAAAATCTTTTTATAAATTTAAACCAACATTAATTATCCCAAAAGATAATTAACCACATTTATAATCTTTTACAAATTTAAAAAGACATATTTATCCCAAAAGATAATAAATCACATTTAATCGCTTTCTATGAATAGAATAATTATCTTAAAAACACCATTGTTAAATTCATTAATTAACTTTAAATATCATTAGTTAAAATGATTAATTGCGTTCAAATATCGTTAATTAGAATGACTACTTTTCCAAATATAACTAATTTAAAACGATTAATTAAATTCAATTATCTTTAATTAGAAAGATTTAATTAAATCCAAACATCATTAATTAAAAAAAATCCAAACTTTAATTAAAAATAATTTATTAAATTCAGTATTCAATAAATGACGATATAGCGAAAATCGCTATAACGACACTTAAACAATTCAAATAGAATACCATAATTAATTTCAACCAAACATCAATGTGGGCAACACAAGGAAATAAATAATTATTAGCTAGAAATCCCTTAGGATCTCTTTACAAATGTTCCCTGCAAAATAATGGTTATAGACAATATATATAATCATATGGATTCACCGCAGTTAAGTTAATATATTATCCGTTTTCCAATGCTGGATTTCAACCAAACAATCAATTGAACAACAATAGCAATATCTAAGCTATCAACCAAGCATTTAATAATAAATATGTTAAGCAATATCTCCTCTAGCCAAGTGGCCTCACATATTTGGGCATAAAATTATTAACAAATTCTAATTTCTAAATACACTACGTATCTATTTCTATTTAATTTTTAAATTTCTGCAAGTAACTTATTATCTTGATGCAAATGCAGGTGCACAAGAATCAAATAGCTATCTCTTTCTTACATGTACTTACACATTCCAAAAGAGAGTTAGGCCGACAAAAGAGTAATATACTAGCTATCTTTATCATAAGCTCAAATAACATAACTATGTAACAATTATATGAAATAAGGCAATATGATGCAACTCTACATGTAAAAAGTAGCCTGATATATATTATATGCAACGGGGCAATATGATGCAACTATGTAAGTATTGGATATGAACTTGAATAAAATTTTGAAATAAACTAACTTCGAAGATTTGGTGATAACGAGTATTGAAATGAAATTCTATATGTTAATTGGGTTTATAATCAATAACTGAAGTTGAATAATAATTATGAATTATTTAGATCGAAATAAAATGATGTTTATAATTAAAATTTATTTGAAACTTAATGATTTATTTATATTGATTTATAGGATAATTAAATTGTTAAATTTAATATTGGCAATTGTTTAAATAATTGAATCTTGAATTAATGTGAATGAAAACGATATCAAAAAAAATGATTTAAGTTTTATTTAAATACGAATGAAGATTGTTAACATTTAAAATTGGGTTTAAAGTGAATAATTAGAAATTGAGATTTTATATTATAATTGACGAGTAAAAATAGTCATTTTGGCCACTGTCACGGATTTCGACAAAACTAGTTCCGTCGGATCCATAATAGTGTATTATTATCGAATTTTAAATTTCGGTAGCGTTTGGAGTTATTGTTTGGTCGTAAGAGATAAAAACGCATTGAATTCTATATAGAAAATCTAATATTTTAATTCAATTCGAAAACCTATCTTCCACATACGATCGAATTAGGCATCAAAACTTCCATTGCATTTAAAATAGGATATAATATTAAGAATGCCAGGCGGCACGTCTCGAGTGGGATTCAAAAATTTTAGCTAGACATTTTCGAATTTTAGATTATATATATATATATATCTTATATATAAAGCAAATACTTCCCCAAATGAAGCCTTTTTCGAACTGACGAAACCGCCCTTTGCAGTACAGCTGTAGCAGCACGTACTCAGTGGGTATAGTGGTAACTACCTAAACCACGTTTGCTAATAACCGCAACACCCATTTAACCGCATTTATTTCCCTACTCCAACATCATCGTTCTTCCATATGGTGAAAAATGAATATTGAAAAAAACATCTTCCTCCATAAATCTTACGGCTCATACTAATAGCGAAAATCAGAGCAGAGAAAAAAATTAGAAAATAGAAGATAAAAATATATCAAACTGGCTTTTGAATCCTAGATTCTTCTATTCAGGTATGCTGCCGCCACTTCTTCTCATTCCTCTTCTTTTTTCCTTTTTGATTGCTGAATTAGGATCGTGATGCTGAACCGAATCTCTTTTGGTTCTGTTTCAATTCGATGTTCGACTTGAAATCGCGATTCAAATTTTCTGATAATGTAGAATCAGTTTTCAATTTTAGTGCATTAGTTGATAACTAACAAGTTATTGTCCAGGTTGATATTCAAAGTATTAGACTTCGAGAAAGAAAGCGAAAAGGTACACAACTTTTGGATCTGAAATATTCAAAGTAATATAGTTCGAGAAAGAATGCAAAAAGGTACAAAACATGTAGATCTGAAATGGTTCAATTTGGTAAAATCTAATTTCTGACTGTCGTTATGTTCTGTGGTTTTTTTTCTATGTTTTTTGTAGGTATCAGGTCAATTGCCGTTGAAGATGAACGGGAGAGCTGTTTATGATTTATCAAACACCAGTGGTTAGTGGGCAAATGACAAGTCATCTGGGATGTAAGATTATTTCATAAAAGTAAGTAGCCATTTCTTACCGAGGTAGTTCTGCTCTTTACACATATCTTGCATTTTACATGCCATTCGATACAACTCAATTTGTAAAATTAAAAGACGAGTTTGATGGTGATGTAAAAGTGAAAAATATGATAAAGCACTGGAGAGAATCACTTCAAATCCATTCACTTATTTATTAAAGCCCTCACCCCCTCTCCCATGTCGCGTAAGCAAAAAATTAACTATAATTATCTTGCAGGTATTGTATACAGAAGGCAAACAAAATTTACTGCTCCAGGTATGAAAATGTGACCAACTATAGTATTGGTAATTGGTATCTACTCAGTTGGCTTTGTTGCTGCTTCTCATTTGTTAGGAAAGCTTTATCTTTACTAATATATGGCTGGGCGGTAGTTCTTTGGTTTCAGTTTTTAACTTTTATGCTACAGTGCAAAGTTCTAGAATCATAGTTTTTGTTTGATTAATTTTAAAATGTGGAGAGGAAAAAACTGAAATGGTACTATAATACTCCACACATTGTGTTCGATACATTTCTTAACACAAATTGAATTTTAGACATTAAGGTTTTGTTAAGTTTTATGATAATATATTGCCCATTATTACATGAATTTATTCATGTTTTCTGTAAAAACAAAGAGAAGTGGGTGACGACCACTTTCAGTTTACATTCAGTTGTTAGGCATGAACTGAATTTATGTCAGTAAGTGAATGTAAAATATCTTTAAGAGTTTATGACCCAGAATTATATATTTAGATGTTTTAATAGGAAGTGAATTGTCCAATGTAAAAATGATTTGCAATTGAGGTAGCATGTACTACTCAATAATGTATTGTGAATTCAAGTTTTAGATTTGGATCATCTTTCAAAATGCAGGCTATGAGAGTGTTTCAATAAAACAACTCAAGTATAACACGTTTGAAGCTTTTACAATATTAAAATATCCTTTTGTGTAGTACACTAACCTAAGATAATTTAGCTCATTTCCTTCTCATAACTAGACACCTAGACATGTTCTTATGATTGCATAACTTCCCAATAATATCTCTCCCCTCTCTCCTTTCTCAACTCCAAAACTATACCTAATCTTAGTAGCTGCTTTATAGTTGTTAGTTCATAATTGCTTCCATTTCCTAATGCCAATTATAATAAATGAATAAAATGAAGCAAGTTGAAAGCGGTTAAGTCCCACTCTAATCTATAAATTTAGGTGTATTCAATGAATTTAATGGCTATTTTATGCTTACATGAATACCAACAGCGGTCATTCAAAGTATTAGAAATTATTTAGAGCTGAACTTTGCCTTTTCAATTGATATTTTGATGCTGGAGTAGTTGTCACACATGATATATTCTGAAATTTAATCACAGTGGTTAATTTTACAATATGGTGAATTAATCTTTAAACTTATCAATTTAAATAATTCATGAATTGTAGGCAGTTTCATACTATAATGGTTCAATAGTGAGTTATATACCTCATGGGTGAACTTCATTCTTCTAAATATGTTTTCTACAATTGACGTGGTAATACTTATGATTTAGATTAGCTGAAAGTGCAATTGATTTTATTGAATTATTAGCTAAAAATTGATATTATATTGCTGTATGCGTTTTGAAATGTAATCGTTACCTCAGAAATTGCTTTGGGATCAGATCGTTTCATATTTCATTAAGTTTGTAACTGATGCCTTGACTCTCTTAGATAAATCTGAAGTATGTACATGTTTTGTGACTTGGATGGAATGATATACATAGAAAGAATAAGCTGAAGAATTAACAAAATGAAACATATTCACTGTTGAAACCAGTAATTATTCTCTGCTGTGTTAGTGGGCAAATAACAAGTCATCTGGGATGTACAATTATATCATAAAAGTAAGCAGCCATTTCTTACTGAGGTAGTTCTGCTCTTTACACATATCTTGCATTTTACATGCCATTCGATACAACTCAATTTGTAAAATTAAAAGACGAGTTTGATGGTGATGTAAAAGTGAAAAATATGATAAAGCACTGGAGAGAATCACTTCAAATCCATTCACTTATTTATTAAAGCCCTCACCCCCTCTCCCATGTTGCGTTAGCAGAAAATTAACTATAATTATCTTGCAGGTATTATATACAGAAGGCAAACCAAAATTTCTGCACTTCTTCAGAAACGCTGTTACTGGAGGTTTGTTAAACCCTGCCTCTTTAGTTGAAATTTTATTTTTCTCTTTTATATATCAATCTGGAAAACCCAATCATTCAAGTCATTTTATCTACCCACCCAAATGGGTGTTTTCATTTTGTTTCCATTTCATTGTTATTTTTTTAATCAGATAATGGAAAATATGGTGAAATTAATATACATGGCAACAACATGAGGAATTCACAGGAAAATCGCACAACACACAAGAGGGTACCCAAAAGAAATATATTATGTACTTTTTATATTTAAATGCTAGATATTAGATTTTATTTTATCATAATACAAGCTTAAATCTTCTTTTTTTTCTGTCGAAGTTGGAGTGCAACGTTATATATCTTCTCAGTTTGTTCCGGGACTATGTCTGTCTACGCTGTATTTACTGTTAGATATGGATGCATGCTGCATTTACTGTTAGATTTGGATGCACGAGAAACATACTATGAGGTAAATATGTAATTGTTATAATTTGTTTTCTTAGCTATGTCAGTTTTGACTGACTATGCAGAGCTTCAAAAAGGTTAACGGTTGAACCTTCACATATCAATTCTAATTTCCCAAATGATTACACTCTTTATGATGAGTGTGTTAATACATCGTGTACTATCTTCAGGAACTCTAATGCCTAGGTGTTAATGAGTTCAAATCCTTGAAATAAAGGACTTACAGAACAAAATTTTGATTTTAACGATGCTTTTGAGGTAAAAATGGTATGTATTTATATATGTGTATGTCAACAAGACTTTTTACTATTCAACTCTGACCTTCCTTTTTGTTTTATAAATTTTCACCTATAAGAATAACATATCTAAAATGTGGATATCATCAGAAGTCTATAGTGTTGGAGCTTTTAACTGTGTATAAAATATATTCATTAATGCTTTTTAAGTTTTCATCTGTTGTTTTTTAACCAAGCAAACGCCACTAAAAATGGAATTAAGCCTTTGAACACAGGGATTTCCATAAATTAATTTATTGTTGCATACTCTATTTGGTCCACTAATAGAAATAGAATTTGCAAATACTAGCAATGCCAAGTCAACCAGAACATTCACCTACCTTTTGGTGCTTTTATGTTCAATTATAAAATTGATGGACTATTATGAATAAGAGAGTTGCTACGCCTATTCTCTTTTTGTTCACTCGCTCTACTCACTTTACTGATTGGTCAACTTTCTTTTTTATAATGTGCATTAAATCAATAGTGGGGCTCACAATCTGCTTTGGTCCAACAGCTGAGCAAGTGAGAGCACAGTCACGCACGAGGCAACTGGCGCTAAGATTCGTGTATGAACAATTGATGCTGACAATGATTGGATGGGTGTCGGCAAAGCTTAAGTGGTATAATGGAAAAATCTGCTGCAGCTGTACATTAGGATTGACAAAATATCTCTGACAATTGGATTTCAATGTATGTACTCCAACTGCTTGGCTCATCCAATTATAACATGTATCTCAAGTTTTAGTGAACAACGATCAATATACTGCACGCATTTGACAAATATTGTGTAATTATAATTTTCCAAACTTATTTGCACGCATGTACTTAAGTCATGCTCCTATTATAATGTATCTTTCTATTTAACATGACATTTATACCCTATGTGCTGTAACTAATAGCTAACATTTGAATTTCAATATTTTGTATACTGATAAATTAACTCATCAATTTCATTTGATGAAGAGAACTCGAACAATGGTGGTACAAAATGCGAACCAAAAGTTGCTAAGACTGGGCTTTTTGATTCTTTAACAAAACTGACTGCTTTTGTTATTACTTTACATAAAACCACTGGCTAAATACTAATACTACAATATTGCAAAAATATTGAGAGAATTTGATGTGACGAGAACAATGCAGATAATCAGTTTTTACAAACAAGATCAGAAGAATATTATTTTGTACCACTAATATCCAAATCCATGTATCCAAATCCATACGTTTATTACTTTTCTTTTTATCCACATAAGGTCGGTCTCATATAAAGCTTCTTTCCTGTTTGATACAAGCGTTCCATACATGTCCATCGGACGTGGATGCATTTTTAAATTCAGTATTCAAAACATGCAACATTATGTGGACGTCACAGTCATTTTATAAAATTCACAAACCTCACTCACATTATTTTTTAACACCAGTTCCTACTGCGCACGTGCATCGCACGTGCCAACCTACTCGTATATATATATATATATATATATATATATATATATATATATATATATATATATATATATGTGTGTGTGTGTGTGTGTGTGTGTGTTGACTTTACTAGCAGCCGACTTTCTATCACCTCAGGCACAAAAATTTACCATCAGCCACCCTACCTCTTAAACCAAGCCACCCTACTTCATGTTATCTCCCATCCTTCATGCCTGATTTAAGCACCGTCAATAAGAAATCAGCCTTCAAAAAATTTATTTTTGGAAATTTACTTAAAATAAAAAATCATCATTTCGTTCCCTCTTTTAATCTGCTTATATGATCAAATTCTAACACTTAACCACCTGTCCACTATCAGTGAAAGAAAAAGAAGCATGACTGCTCCTTAAAATTTCAAAATCAATTCAAATATAAATCTAAAAATTCGAAAGAAAACATCTTTGAGTTAGTAAGGGTGCAGGCTTCGGTTTTGGATGATCTGGGAGGTCGCAGCGTCGTTTCTAGTGATCGATTTTTTTTGGCACGGCTACTAAGGTTGCGTTTTAAGCTTGATCCCAAGGTCGGTGTGAGGATTCATGGTCGGATTCGAGTTTTTCATGGGAGAACGCATCTCTGGCCGTGTTCTGGTGATGCTCAATGGCCTTTGGCGAGTTGCTTCGTGACAGGGGACAAGTTCACGGATGCTCGGTCGTGAATTGGAGGAGGGTCCTTGGGGCGTGGTGTTTGGGTCAAGCGCGTGGAGATCGATGAGGACGACGTATGGGTGAGCTTAGCAGCAGCAATGGTGGTGGGTAGTCGCGTGCACGTGCACGGCCAGGCGAGTGTGAGTTTTAGGTTATCTTCGTGTACAGGCGAGTGAAAAAGGAAAAGGGGGAAGAAGAAGGATTGATGGGCCTTGGGCCGTTCATAAAAAAGGGAAAAGAGGAGAAAAGAAAAAAATAAGAGAAGTAAAAAAAAGAAAGAAAGAGAAGGAAGTGGATCGGGTTTTCTTCATTCGTGGGCCGGACTGGAATTTGTGAAGGTATTGGTAACAATAAGTTTTAATTTAAATTTTTAATTATGTTAATTATATCATTAATTATATTGAACACTAATTATCACGTAATTTTACATACGAGGTCCAATTCGGACGAAACGAAGTGCGTTGGAATCGTATTGGTGTCGTCTACGCATTTGAACCGATTTGGAATTTATTTGAAGCTGGGAGAATTTTTAGTTTCAAATAAAAGGTGAGTGTTTTATAACGCTCACAAGTACTAGAATATTTTTATGCTAGTTAAATTTGAAATTAAGAAATGATATAAATTTATTGATCGTTGTTTGATAAATTTAATTGTCATCTAAATCGTCATTCGGATTAACTGTTAAAAAAATAAAATTTACGGTTAAATTTGAAATTGGAATTTAATTGCCAGTAAAATACCTGACAATAATAACTATGAAATTGTTGTGAATTATTTCGACTGTTTGGATGATTGATTGTGATGGATGCTAATTAATTGCTATTTCGATGATTGGATGTTTATTTATCTTCATATATATATATATATATATATATATATATATATATATATATATCCTGTTGTCACCTGGTAACTTATTCACAGTATATAAAACTATAAATTGAATTATTTCGAATAAATTAAGAAATATGTTGAAATGATATATACCTATGACACTGTGATTTGGATTAAAATTATATATATCCAACCCTGAAATAAAATTGAAATAACTGATCACTTGGCTATAGGATATAAAACTATATACGAACACCGGATTGGTTAAATTAAGTTATTTTAAAAAAATTGATTTGAAATTTATTTCAATGATTTGATCTTAAGAAAATAAAAATCGAATTTATGGAAATCGAACTATTTCGAATTAAGCTCGAAATTGAATTATATTTGAGGACTTGGATTTCAAATTGGGTATGAAAGTAAATTTGATTTAAGCGTTTCGAAGATGTTTTGAAAATCGAACTCGGAATTGATACAAATCAAAATGGTTCAAGTTTGAAATTGAAATTATTTTGGAATTGCAATTGAAATTAATTTGAAATTGCAATTGGAATTAATTTGGAAATGATATCGAAATTAATTTGGAATCGAAGTAAAATTCGAACTGAAATCAGAATTGAATCGATCAAATCAAAATGGAAATTTAAAAGTGATTTAATATAAACCATTCAAAACATATCTTTTAAACATTCAAATTATTCTGATTTTCTAAACTATTTTACTATATAAATCATATTAATACTTAAATTATTTTATATTAAATTATTTTAACTATTTATAAAAAAATTATTCAAACTATTTTCTAAAAATTAAACTGGTTAAGGTTAGAATATTTATATTTAAATCTTGAATTTAAATACGAATTGGGTTAAAATGAAGTTGTAACCTAAATTGAAATTCAAAACAATTTTGAATGCGAAAATGATTTTGAAATGAAATGGTATATTTTGAGCAAATATGATGATTTTGAAATGGATTTGATTTTGAAGTGAATATGATATTTTGATATCAAGTATGAACTATTTTTGAAATGTAAAAATACCAACCGGTGTGTAAAATGACATTTGGTTGTTAAAAAGACCGAGGCCGTATATAGGCATACTCTCTATAGATACCGGAACCACTTTAACAACTGTGTACATGGAGTGTTTATCTAGAACGAAGTGGTTGGATTCGGCGTATGTTTGTGGGATTTGAAGAAAGAGAATGATGATGGATTAGCCTGGCACTTGTGCCAATTTGAAATGATTAAAACAGGAGCCGTACCGGCCAAGCGGGCTAGCTATCCCGAGCGGACACACTTCTTCATATTACCATCATTTACATTGTGATTGACTGGTATGCACCCTCGGATTTTGGAAGTGTTGGACGCGGTGGGTGATCATGGCTATGATGCGTTACCGCCAGCCGGGAAGGGTAAACTGGTAGTATCCTACCTTGGGCATTGCCTCACTTGCCTTGTCATCCATTTATCCTTATACGAGACCCCTACGATTTTTATTTAGTGTTGTCGTATCACGGCGCATTCCTACCCACCGACGGTTTACTGGTGTTTTATATGCAAACTGTATGAAAATGCTTAAAAATGCTTAAATATGCGTTAAGGGGGATTAATATAGAGCCTTAACGCAAAGAAAAATATTTATTTTACCGATTAGACATTATATATAGCGTATTCTACTATATATGAATATTTTGACGGATCCTTAAGAGATGGAAAATCCCATAACATCTCTTGAGTTATTGCATGCACATTATACACTGGATAGAAGATGTGAAAGCCCGTAAACATCTCTGACGCTATTACACTCATGTTATGTTGATATCGATTTGACTTACATAAGGATATTTTAGTCCTGACTCGAGTGTTTTATCTTTTCATTACGCTCGGATCAACCTTGAGTTTTTAGCTTATTGAAGATTTGTTCTGGAGGACGAAGACAAAGATTTGGTATATTATTACTGTTAGTATTCCTGCGTCATGTTGTCTGCTACATTATTTATTTATTCCTGATGTATATATAACACTGATAAATGCTTTATAGATTATAATCAATGTATAGTAAACAGCTTCATGAACCGTTTATTTTATTATTATATTTTATCGTTCTGCTGCGAGATTCTGTGTTTGTTTCTTCTTCTTTCCTTATTTTTCTTAATTAAGCCCATTGATTATCTATGTTTCGAATTGTTTAAGTCGGACGTGTGGATTATTGTCGATTTAAACCATCCAAAATGTGGGTCGTCACAGTTGGTATCGGAGTCAGGTTTAGCGATAACCTTAGCTTTGTGGGGTTTGACTCATTAGAGATAGGATAGTAATACCCTAGAATGAGTCTGTTTGAGTGTGTATATATATGAGAGAGTGTATTTGTTAGTGTTGTATAAAATTATTTTATATGGTGTTGTTTGAATTGTTAAGTTTGAATTGTGTTCTGATTGATACGTGGGACGCCACTATATCGATATGGATTCCAAAACACTTGAACAAAGCAAACTAATACAATATTATGTTTGAAATTTGGTAAATGAAATAATTTTACCTAAGATTATATTTATGTATAAAAGAATGGTTTTTTGAAATTTAGATAGTTAAATGAATTGGTTGTTAGAAATGATAATATTGATCATTATCGTTTATTATTTGATAAGTCAATATTCCTAAACTATTAGCTGTCGTATAATTATAAGAAAATGAAACTATATAAAAGTAATTTATAATATATAATTTGCAAGTAAAATGAATATAAAATTGAGAATTTGAGGAATTTAAATTCCGGTGTTTCTGAAAAAGGTTTTCAAGGTTTGTAAAATATTATTATTATCGTTTAAAAGTACATACAAATACAAATGGTTTTCGAGTAAATTTTAAAAAGGAATGAAATTAGTACTCCCCTCTTCTATCGTTGGAAAATAATTTCGGTGATGACTGTGCAACATCATCGATGTTCATTTTCGAGTCCCAAAGTGGGGGAGACTTCTGAGAAACTTTGCTATGAAATTGTTTCGATAAATCGATTTGGTTTAAACTTCAAAAGTATGATTTGATATACAAAAGATATTAGTATATGTACCTATTTCAAATGATTTGAAATGAACCCGGTATTAATTTTTTTTTAAGTTCTGTTAATTAATAATCTTCAAATTATTTGAATGAAATGAATATTCGAATAATCAAAACTTATAAAATAAGAGAATTAGGAAATTTGAGCTAAATGTTTCAAGAGACTTTAGAGTTGAAGTTTGCAATTTTAACATTGAAAGTAAATTAAATTTAAACAAGTTACGATAGTGAACATTCTAATTAAGTAAAATGAATCAGATTAATTTGTATAATACCAAATTTCATTCTAATAACATATAATAAGACTTACCAAATGTTAAATGTTAAAATGATGGTTTGGATATGTAATGGGATATTATACAAGTAAACAAAACTTAAAAGTAATTAGGATGTATATAAATGGAAATTTAGTTGTAATAATAAATGTTATACTTAATTAGTATATTAGGAAGTGATTAATGACTAAATGGAATAAGTAAGTGGAACTTAAGAAAGTAGACAAATGAATTAAATAATATCTTTGTAAATTGGTTACAGAATTAAATATAAATTTGCAAAGAAATTTTGAAATTGAATTTGTAACTTTTAGGATAATTATAAACTTAGATAAAGTCAAATATATGAAGTTGGACTTTTATAGAATGATTATAAAATAGAGTGATGATTAATAAAATGTTTGACAAATAAATTTGTTATTAAATGAAATTGTGGAAATGAATGTGAATTAAGTTGGAATGAACCCTATGTAAGGATATAAGAAACAATTCATTAATGATGTTGATGCTAAAAATGGGGATATAAACATTATAATTCAAATGTGTTGTGAAAATGTAAAGTAAAATTTATAGTTTATAACTTTGAAAAATATTAGTTAAACAAGATGTTAAATTAATTGAATATGGATGTTATAGGAAGGAAACTAATATTGAATTATGAAATGAACTTTAACTTATGAAAAGCTAACTGAAATGAATAAATGGAAGAAGTTAATGAATTATATTAACAAAATGAGTAAATGGAATAACATTGATTTAAAATGAGAATGAACTTAAGTGTAGAATGAATGTGAATAAATGAATTGATATGAGATGTTGCTAAATGAAAAATGAAACAATTGAAATTTAACAAATTTGATTGAATAAATTGATTGGGAATGAAACAGATGTGAATAGATATGAAGTAAACCAATTAAATGTTAATAAAAATTGAACGATAATAAGAAATGAAGTGTATAAATTAAATATTAGCATTGGATAATGTAAATTCATATTGTTGTGAATTAATGGGATGAATATCAATAATTAATGGTTTCTTTTGTTGTAAATCGTCGTTATAACTGTTTTATTGTATTTGGTTGTTATTTGTCATATATTAATGCTTATGTTATGGTTTGGATTTAAAATTCATGTTATATGCTTCTATAAAACTCATATATGCTTTCCATGTCTTCATAAGTGACTAATATTCTAAATTAAGTTGAGATAGATGCATACAAAGACCGTTTGGACGTATACATGGCTTTTATAAGCTTTTGCTTGTTTAATACAAGGAACTCGCTCGTATTAATAATACGGAACATATCTCGAATTACATACTATGCTTTTATAATTTTCCCTACAGGTTGCCTCATCATTGAGATAAGATGTATATTTGATATCTATTTGATATATTTGGGTTACATATTGTATTGGAAAATCTTTCCTATCGAGTCGTGCGATGAAGACTCTGCCGAAATTTTTCTGTAAATCCCGGTGTTAGAAAAATTCTGTAGTTTTAAAAATTTTATAACTTATTTTGATAACTAACTTGTAAATTCCGTAAACAGATCGGAGTAGCGTAGTAGAAACGTAATAGTGGTTCTATAAATGAGATTTGATGATTTATAAGTGGATCGTTTTGAATAAAATATATCAAGTATTAAATTCTGTACTTAGCCCTTTTCGAGGATGAAAAGTTTTGAGTGGGGGAGAATGAAACGATCCGTATTTTCAACTATTTTAAATTATGGAATTAGATATAATCATTGAATAAAAATGGTTAAAAATAAAAATTCAATGATTTTGAATGTAAGTATTGGATATGAACTTGAATAAAATTTTGAAATAAACTAATTTCGAAGATTTGGTGATAACGAGTATTGAAATGAAATTCTATATATTAACTGGGTTTATAATCAATAACTAAAATTGAAATAATTGTGAATTATTTAGATAGAAATAAAATGATGTTGATAACTAAAATTTATTTGGAATTTAATGATTTATTTATGCTGATTTATAGGGTAAATAAATTGTTAAATTTAATATTGAAAATTGTTTAAATAATTGAATCTTGAATTAATGTGAATGAAAACGATATCAGAAATTGGTTTAAGTTTTATTTAAATACGAATGAAGATTGTTAACATTTGTAATGCCCCAGAAATTCATAGAATCTTATTTGGTTGAATTTTGAAAATATATGAATTCATTTGTATAAGAATACATGGAAAAAAAAAAAGTGTTCAAGTGTGTGTGCACACTGATATGGCACAAGAAAGAACTCCAAATCCACTGAAATCTAAACAAGAATTAAAAAGTATTACAAACATAATTTTGTGATATGGATATTTGATCTCTGGAATTATATGAATCATCCAAGAAAATAAGAAAAGTAAGTTTTGTTTTGAATCAGTAAACATATTTTATTTAAACCCAGAAAAGAAAATGTTACAAGGATTTAAAAGCCTGTATGCACATATAGGTGCATATCTTTCTGAAATTAAGGAGGAGTTAAATAAGCCTAGATAGGATATGTATGCAAATGTACATTTCTGTAAGAATAGAAAATGTTAAAAAGAAATAAGCAAGTAAAAATTGTAATACTAAAATAGCAAAAGACAAATTGCAAGCAGAATAATTGCTTTAGGCAGAAATAGAAAGGAGGATTTCTAGAAAATAAACAAGTGACAATGTCACACAATTTTCATGACTTGGTAAGAACATGATATATTTTGAAAAGGTAAAGAAAAATAAGGGAAAGTAAGCACCACATGTGGCCGGGGTATCAAAAGTGAAAATGAACAAATCTGAAATGCAAAATGCATGAGTCTTGGCCAGGGTAGGAATGGGATTTTACAATGATAAACCCTAGAAAACTTCTCTTATAAATCCAAGTATAAACCAGAAAAGAATCATTTGCTACCCAAAACATTTAAGAAAACAAAGAGGAAAATATTTGCAAGCAGAAAAGCAAGTTTTAAAAGATTTCCTTTCTGATTTAAGCAGGAGAAGCATTTTTCGGTGAGTAATCTCACTAATCCATGGCATTAAGTCCTGTTATGAGGCAGCCTAGCTTATGCTAATTTTTCTGCATATTTTGGATTTTATTACTATGGTTTTAATGGATGATTCTAAATGCTTTTAGTTTTGATAGTTGAGTATTATGCTCTGATTGTTTATACCCAGAAATGTTATAGTATGAAAATATAACAGTAAATAGAGAATGCTTGTAGCTGGTTTAGTTATGGCATGACAAACATATGTATATGAGTTGCATTACACTTGTGTAAGTGCTGAGGCTCAAATGAAAGATTCAAGGTTGCAATGGAAATTCCTAAAGTGCTGAACCCTTGATCAAATAGAAAACCATGGGCCAGAAATCTTGTTTAAGCTAGATCTTGAATTTAGTTCAAACATGGTTGCTTGTGAAACAATAATAACCCACATGCCTAGTCTTTATTCCCAGTTACAAATATTCTTGTATTTTCTTTTAAACCAGAATAATTGTAGATATGAATTCCCTGGATATGAAAGTTAGCTTGTTCTGGAATTATGCTTGTGAGCTCTATATAATGTTTCATGTACACTGTGATTCAGTCACCTAGCTATCTCATGATAGGATCAAACATGAACACTTAGTAAATAAACAAAGGATTGTGAGCCAAGAGAACTGCTGGAATGCTTGTTGTATTTAAAGTATGCAAGTTGGCACATGGTTTGTTTAAGCCCTGAGATCTTTGTGCAATATTGTGAATTATTTTATTGCAATGTGTCCCCGTGATTCCTTATGGCAGATGAGGCTAGGAAGAAATTTGGTAAATGCAATCTCAGATTGATAAAGTAGGAACTAGTGTATTCCTTGATTGGTTGGACTGGAGCTATGATAGTTCTTGAGCATTTCTATTTAAAATATAAGTTTGCGTAGTTGAATGTGTGTACAAAAATTAGTTTTGAATACTGATCATAATTGCACAAGGTATCATAAATAAGTCAGATAGATTGATCAAAGAAGCTCTGCCAATCTATACAAAATGTTTAGGTCTCACTTAATTACTTAATATCATGGAATTTTTGATGATGCTCATACCAGATCTTGTATCTGACCCTTGTTTGCTTATGGCAACTGGGGTGTCTCATTTAAAATGGGGCAGCCCTTAATGCTTTTACAGGGAATGCTGGTTCTAAATAGGAAGTTGCTATGGCTAATGAGAATGATTGGATAAGCATGCTAAACTAGAGTTAGATAAGAACTTAGAATGAAATATTTGCATGTAATCTGGGAAGTTTGATAGTTCTGTTTAGGTTGTTATGTAATAACCTTGAAAGTTTGGATTTATTCAGTTATTTTAAATGAATCTAGTGATGTATTAAGTAGGAAGAACTTGCAAGAAATATGTGTTATGTTGTTTCTGGTTTCTGGTTTGGTATGTATTAAGGATATTGAAGTTAAACTGAATTGAAAATCTATTTGCTAAAGTTGTTTTTGATTTAGAGGAAAAACTGGATTTTATAAGTATAATCACTTTATGATGGTTTTAGTTAATCCTGAATCTTTTCAAAAGATAGATATATAGGAAATTATATTGGGAAAATCCAGAAAGAGTTATAACTGTTATATTTTCAAGTCTTGATACTGATATATGTCCAAATGCAAGTAAAAGAATGGTTTCTTTAACCAAATAGTTAGACCACAGGTCAGGCCAAATGCACACTTCAAATAAATGGAGCAAGGAACCATTTGAACCCAGTTTTCTGGAAAATGAGCAGAAACATAGACATGTACATGTATATCTGTGTACATGTTGATATTTGGGCAACAATATAAATATAAATTCCTAGAAAAGTAGTAGGAATGGGTTTTGAAAATAATAAAGCAAGAAATATTGTTTTGTATGTTAGATTATAGGAAAAATTTAAGTGTATATGTGTAGATATAGGTAGGTATCAGATTTTAAAACCATGCAGGAAAAAGAAAAGAAAAGAAAACAAAAATTGAGTTTGAACTGACCAGCATAGCACTCGAACTCGTGACCTCTCATGTGTAGGTTAGGCGCGTTTCCATTACGCCTAGATGTTGCTTGTGTTCACTTATGATCCACTTTCTTTTAGCTTGAGTTTGAAACTATGCAGATTTTAACACAAACATCCATATTAAAAAGCTTTCTTCCACCGGATTATTACTTAATCATTCCTTAATTAGAATAACAGACCAAAGTACATGTTTACAGTGGATTCTATGGTCAATAATCAGAATGTGAAAATAAATCTTTTATCAGGGAATTATCACATTTTAATAGATTTAAAAAGATTTCTACTTCCATATTATTATTATGCTCTGATTCTAGTAGGATATAACATAGATATCTTCATATATGTATGTTAGGAATGATTTAGATTTAAAACAATATTTTTATATTGAGAAAGATCCTGGATAATATGAGAATAGGTAAGGATGACCCTAGGTAGTCTTAGTTAAGTATGTTAAAAAAAAAAAATCTTGCTTAAGAATTAGGGTCATTCCATTTTGGTATCAGAGCTATGTTAAATTTATACATAGCTAAGAATGATTGTATTGATTGATTGAAGTACTATAATCATATGTATGTACTGTTTGAGTAAAATAATAATATAGATAGAAAGTTAAAATATATAGATATATATATATACTCTCATGATAAACTAACCTTATCTACCCATACTGTAGTTGTCCAATTATGGTAGGAAGAGGATCTCAACACAATGCAGGATCAAGTACACCACAAATGCTTGATATGCGAGACTTTATGAGGGCTTTAAGGGATGGAGTAGGGCAGAGACTTGAGAATCCACATGAGGAACTTTCCAAACTATTAAAGACTTATACCAATTTAGGAGGCAAGAGCTTTGAAGGGACTGAAAATGTGATGGAAATTCAAGCATGGTTGAGAACACTGGATAGAATTTTCAATGACATGCAGTTGGATGATCAAAGGAAGAGGCAAGTGGCCTCAAGACAACTGAAAGGTGTGGCTTTAAGTTGGTGGGAGGTAGTCATAGCTGGGAGGATTGAGAATGAAATCACTTGGAATCAATTCAAGGAGATGTTGGAAGCTAGATTTGTTCCAGCATCAGCCAAAACTCTACTGCTTGAAGAATTCATCAGACTTAGGCAGGGAACTTTTAATGTGACTGAATATACTCATAGGTTTGAAGGCTTGTCTAAGTATGGAGCTATGCTTGTGGCTGATGAGGCATCAAAGAATGATAGGTATATTAAGGGTTTAAATCCAGGGCTTAGTAGGGCCATGTTGCCATATGTAGATAAAACTTTTGATCAAGTCATTGATCTGGCCTTAAAATTTGAGCAACATGACAAGGAAAGGGAGAAGTATAGGAGTTTTAAGAATAACAACAATAAGAAGAATAAGGGAAGATATCACCCCTATGACAAAAAGAAGGAGGAGACAGAAAGTAAGAAAACTAATGATACTAAGACCACTGATACAAAGAGGAAAATAACATGTAATTATTGTGGAAAAGAAGGACATATCAAACCAAGGTGCCCAGAATTGAAGGGAGGAGCTTTCAAGTGCTATTTATGTGGAAAGGAGGGACATATCAAGAGAAACTGCCCTGAGTATAAACAGCAAGGGAAGCTAGCAAGTTTGGAGAGCAAAGGCAAATCCACAGTAGAGACTATTGCAGAAAATCATGGTCAAGTAGAAGGTACCTTATTTATTTGTACCTTACCTATATCAGTAGTGTATGATACAGGGGCAACACATTCTATGATTTCCCATGAATTAGTTGCATTGCTTAAATTAAATTGCATATTGGTTGAAACTCCTTTGTTAGTGCAAAGCCCATTGGGAAGTTCTAGTGTTTTAAACATGATTTGTGTGGATGTGGGATTAAACATAGGAGGAAATGTTTTTATTTCCAATTTATATGTTTTAAATTACCCAAATATAGGTGTTATATTGGGTGTAGACTGGTTAAGGCAATACAAAGCCATAATTAATTTAGACTCATCCACCATATCATTACAAAATTCTAGAGGTCAAAGAATCACAGTTTTGTGTGAAACAGCCAAAGAAAGAAAATTATATCACTTGATCGACTTAAATAAGGATTCCAGTGAGCCTTCTATTGAAGAAATCCCCATAATTAACAAATACATAGATGTGTTTGGAGAAGTTGAGGGGGTTCCACACCACAGACCAGTGGAATTTCAGATTAGTCTGATACCAGGAGCAAGTCCAATTATTAAGAAACCCACTAGGATGGGGCCAAATGAGTTGAAGGAATTAAAGAAACAGCTAGAAGAGTTAGAAAGCAAAGGATTTATAAGACCAAGTAACTCTTGCTGGGGTGCTCCAGTAGTATTTGTAAAGAAACATGATGGTACTTTAAGAATGTGCATAGATTACAGGGAGTTAAACAAAGTCACTATCAAGAACAAATACCCCTTACCTAGAATTGATGATCTTTTTGATCAACTTAGTGGAGCAAAAATATTTTCTAGGTTAGACTTGGCATCTGGATTCCATCAGATGAAGGTTGAAGACTCAAGTGTTAAGTATACAGCCTTTAACACTAGGTATGGTTTATATGAGTTTCTTGTCATGCCATTTGGGTTGACAAATGCCCCATCATATTTTGTAGATTTAATGAATAGGATATTCAGGGATTATTTAGACAAGTTTGTATTGATTTTTATTGATGATATTTTGATTTATTCTAAAACAGTAGAGGAACATGAAAATCACTTACACCTTGTTTTGTCAAGATTAAGAGAAAAAGATTTAAAAGCCAAATTTTCTAAGTGTGCATTTTGGAAAGAAGAGGTGCATTTCCTTGGGCATGTTGTATCTGCCAAAGGCATTTCAGTGAACCCCAATAAAATTGTGGCTATCCAAGCATGGAAAAGGCCAAGCACAGTGGGAGAAGTTAGGTCATTTATGGGAATGGCAGGGTATTATAGAAGATTTATAAAAGATTTTTCTAAGATGTCATCACCTCTTACCAACCTAACTAGAAAGAACCAACCCTTTAGATGGACTGAGAAATGTGAACAAGCCTTTAGTAAAATCAAGGAGGCTTTAGTCAATGCACCAGTGTTGAGAGTACCAGAAGGAAATGAGGATTTGATTGTTTATACTGATGCAAGCGGCTCTGGGCTAGGAGCTGTATTGATGCAGCAAGACCAAGTTATAGCCTATGCATCAAGGCAACTGAAGCCGCATGAATCAAAGTATGCAACCCATGATCTTGAATTGGCAGCAGTGGTATATGCACTAAAGCTCTGGAGACATTATCTTCTAGGTGCAAAGTTCATTTTATACACTGACCATAAGGCATTGAAATATCTTTTTTCACAAAAAGATCTGAATATGAGGCAACATAGATGGGTTGAATTTTTAGCAGCATATGATTTAGACATACTTTATACTCCAGGAAAAGCTAATAAGGTTGCAGATGCTTTGAGCAGGCAGCACGCAAAAGTAGCCATGTTAATGATAGAAGAGTTTAAAAATTTATCTCTACTTACTGATTTGGAAATTGAGGAAGACAATGAGGTAAACATGGAGATGATTGAAGAAGGGAAAAGGGAAAATTAAGTTTGATAACTTTGCAATCAGATTTAATTTTGAAAGTGGGAAAAATGCAAGAGGAAGATCCAGATTTGTTAGAAAAGAAAACTCTAATAGAAAAAGGAGAAGAAGTAGCAAACTACCACATTGATAAGAATGGTTACTTAAGGAATAAAGGTAAGATATGTGTTCCAAAGAATATAGGATTGAAGGAAGAGATACTTAATAAATATCATAGAAGCAAATATTCTATACACCCAGGTAGCACCAAGATGTACCAAAACTTGAAGAGGGATTATTGGTGGACAGGGATGAAAACTGATGTGGCCAAACATGTTGCAAAGTGTATGACTTGCCAACAAGTCAAAGCAGAAACCCAAAGACCCTCGGGCCTATTACAACCTCTAAGTATACCACAGTGGAAGTGGGAAGATATATCTATGGATTTCATAGATGGTCTGCCTAGATCAAAGAGAGGAAATACAAGCATTTGGGTAGTAGTTGATAGATTGACCAAAGTGGCACATTTTATACCAGTAAAGGCAGAAAGAAATGCCCCTAAACTAGCTCAGATATTCATGAGAGAAGTAGTAAGGTTGCATGGAATCCCTAAAACTATAGTGAGTGATAGGGACACAATCTTTACCTCCAGATTTTGGAAGAGCTTTCAAAAAGCCATAGGGAGTGAATTATGCTTGAGTACAGCATACCACCCCCAATCAGATGGTCAAACTGAAGTGATAAATAAGGTTTTGGAGGATTTATTGAGGGCATGTACATTAGACTTTGGAGGTAATTGGGAAGATCACCTCCATTTGGCTGAATTTACATATAACAATAGTTATCAAAGCACCATAGGCATGGCACCATTTGAAGCCTTGTATGGAAAACCATGTTTGTCACCAATATGTTGGGTTGAAGCAGGAGAAAAGGCTGTCTTAGGGCCTGAGTATGTAAAAGAGACCACAGAGAAAATTGAACTGGTGAGGAGAAGAATGGCAGCAGCTCAAGATAGGCAAAAGAAGTTTGCAGATAAAAAGAGAAAGCAGGTAGAATATGAAGTTGGTGATTATGTTTTCATCAAAGTTTCACCTATGAAGAAGGTGTTAAGATTTGGCAAGCAAGGAAAACTTACCCCAAGATATGTTGGACCTTACAAGATTTTAGAAAGAATAGGTTCATTAGCATATAGGCTAGAGCTGCCTGAAGAGATGAGTGCAATGCACAATGTATTCCATGTATCACAACTTAGAAGATGGGTACATGATAAAGAAGAGATTCTAGAGAAACCCACTCAGGTTCAAATAAATTCTGATTTGGTCTATGAGAAAGAACCCGTGGGGATTTTGGCTAAAGAGGAAAAGAAGTTGAGGAACAAAACTTTAAAATTGGTAAAGGTTCAATGGAGCCTAGACCCTAAGGACTGTACATGGGAATTGGAGGATAAAATAAAGATGGATTACCCTAAGCTTTTTGTAGTGGAAGGTAAAAACTAAATTCCTAAAAGTTTAATATGTATGGTTGTTTTGACTGAATTGTTTGCTTATGCAATGTCTGATAGATTTTATGAGAATCTAGAAATATTAAAAAAAAAATGAATGAGAAAATTGTGAGGACACAATTCCTAAAAAGGTGGGGTGATTGTAATGCCCCAGAAATTCATAGAATCTTATTTGGTTGAATTTTGAAAATATATGAATTCATTTGTATAAGAATACATGGAAAAAAAAAAGTGTTCAAGTGTGTGTGCACACTGATATGGCACAAGAAAGAACTCCAAATCCACTGAAATCAAAACAAGAATTAAAAAGTATTACAAACATAATTTTGTGATATGGATATTTGATCTCTGGAATTATATGAATCATCCAAGAAAATAAGAAAAGTAAGTTTTGTTTTGAATCAGTAAACATATTTTATTTAAACCCAGAAAAGAAAATGTTACAAGGATTTAAAAGCCTGTATGCACATATAGGTGCATATCTTTCTGAAATTAAGGAGGAGTTAAATAAGCCTAGATAGGATATGTATGCAAATGTACATTTCTGTAAGAATAGAAAATGTTAAAAAGAAATAAGCAAGTAAAAATTGTAATACTAAAATAGCAAAAGACAAATTGCAAGCAGACTAATTGCTTTAGGCAGAAATAGAAAGGAGGATTTCTAGAAAATAAACAAGTGACAATGTCACACAATTTTCATGACTTGGTAAGAACATGATATATTTTGAAAGGTAAAGAAAAATAAGGGAAAGTAAGCACCACATGTGGCCGGGGTATCAAAAGTGAAAATGAACAAATCTGAAATGCAAAATGCATGAGTCTTGGCCAGGGTAGGAATGGGATTTTACAATGATAAACCCTAGAAAACTTCTCTTATAAATCCAAGTATAAACCAGAAAAGAATCATTTGCTACCCAAAACATTTAAGAAAACAAAGAGGAAAATATTTGCAAGCAGAAAAGCAAGTTTTAAAAGGTTTCCTTTCTGATTTAAGCAGGAGAAGCATTTTTCGGTGAGTAATCTCACTAATCCATGGCATTAAGTCCTGTTATGAGGCAGCCTAGCTTATGCTAATTTTTCTGCATATTTTGGATTTTATTACTATGGTTTTAATGGATGATTCTAAATGCTTTTAGTTTTGATAGTTGAGTATTATGCTCTGATTGTTTATACCTAGAAATGTTATAGTATGAAAATATAACAGTAAATAGAGAATGCTTGTAGCTGGTTTAGTTATGGCATGACAAACATATGTATATGAGTTTCATTACACTTGTGTAAGTGCTGAGGCTCAAATGAAAGATTCAAGGTTGCAATGGAAATTCCTAAAGTGCTGAACCCTTGATCAAATAGAAAACCATGGGCCAGAAATCTTGTTTAAGCTAGATCTTGAATTTAGTTCAAACATGGTTGCTTGTGAAACAATAATAACCCACATGCCTAGTCTTTATTCCCAGTTACAAATATTCTTGTATTTTCTTTTAAACCAGAATAATTGTAGATATGAATTCCCTGGATATGAAAGTTAGCTTGTTCTGGAATTATGCTTGTGAGCTCTATATAATGTTTCATGTACACTGTGATTCAGTCACCTAGCTATCTCATGATAGGATCAAACATGAACACTTAGTAAATAAACAAAGGATTGTGAGCCAAGAGAACTGCTGGAATGCTTGTTGTATTTAAAGTATGCAAGTTGGCACATGGTTTGTTTAAGCCCTGAGATCTTTGTGCAATATTGTGAATTATTTTATTGCAATGTGTCCCCGTGATTCCTTATGGCAGATGAGGCTAGGAAGAAATTTGGTAAATGCAATCTCAGATTGATAAAGTAGGAACTAGTGTATTCCTTGATTGGTTGGACTGGAGCTATGATAGTTCTTGAGCATTTCTATTTAAAATATAAGTTTGCGTAGTTGAATGTGTGTACAAAAATTAGTTTTGAATACTGATCATAATTGCACAAGGTATCATAAATAAGTCAGATAGATTGATCAAAGAAGCTCTGCCATTCTATACAAAATGTTTAGGTCTCACTTAATTACTTAATATCATGGAATTTTTGATGATGCTCATACCAGATCTTGTATCTGACCCTTGTTTGCTTATGGCAACTGGGGTGTCTCATTTAAAATGGGACAGCCCTTAATGCTTTTACAGGGAATGCTGGTTCTAAATAGGAAGTTGCTATGGCTAATGAGAATGATTGGATAAGCATGCTAAACTAGAGTTAGATAAGAACTTAGAATGAAATATTTGCATGTAATCTGGGAAGTTTGATAGTTCTGTTTAGGTTGTTATGTAATAACCTTGAAAGTTTGGATTTATTCAGTTATTTTAAATGAATCTAGTGATGTATTAAGTAGGAAGAACTTGCAAGAAATATGTGTTATGTTGTTTCTGGTTTCTGGTTTGGTATGTATTAAGGATATTGAAGTTAAACTGAATTGAAAATCTATTTGCTAAAGTTGTTTTTGATTTAGAGGAAAAACTGGATTTTATAAGTATAATCACTTTATGATGGTTTTAGTTAATCCTGAATCTTTTCAAAAGATAGATATATAGGAAATTATATTGGGAAAATCCAGAAAGAGTTATAACTGTTATATTTTCAAGTCTTGATACTGATATATGTCCAAATGCAAGTAAAAGAATGGTTTCTTTAACCAAATAGTTAGACCACAGGTCAGGCCAAATGCACACTTCAAATAAATGGAGCAAGGAACCATTTGAACCCAGTTTTCTGGAAAATGAGCAGAAACATAGACATGTACATGTATATCTGTGTACATGTTGATATTTGGGCAACAATATAAATATAAATTCCTAGAAAAGTAGTAGGAATGGGTTTTGAAAATAATAAAGCAAGAAATATTGTTTTGTATGTTAGATTATAGGAAAAATTTAAGTGTATATGTGTAGATATAGGTAGGTATCAGATTTTAAAACCATGCAGGAAAAAAAAAAAGAAAAGAAAACAAAAATTGAGTTTGAACTGACCAGCATAGCACTCGAACTCGTGACCTCTCATGTGTAGGTTAGGCGCGTTTCCATTACGCCTAGATGTTGCTTGTTTTCACTTATGATCCACTTTCTTTTAGCTTGAGTTTGAAACTATGCAGATTTTAACACAAACATCCATATTAAAAAGCTTTCTTCCACCGGATTATTACTTAATCATTCCTTAATTAGAATAACAGACCAAAGTACATGTTTACAGTGGATTCTATGGTCAATAATCAGAATGTGAAAATAAATCTTTTATCAGGGAATTATCACATTTTAATAGATTTAAAAAGATTTCTACTTCCATATTATTATTATGCTCTGATTCTAGTAGGATATAACATAGATATCTTCATATATGTATGTTAGGAATGATTTAGATTTAAAACAATATTTTTATATTGAGAAAGATCCTGGATAATATGAGAATAGGTAAGGATGACCCTAGGTAGTCTTAGTTAAGTATGTTAAAAAAAAAAATCTTGCTTAAGAATTAGGGTCATTCCAACATTTAAATTCGGTTTAAAAGTGAATAATTAGAAATTGAAATTTTGTATTATAATTGACGAGTAAAAATAGCCATTTTGGCCACTGTCTCGGATTTCGATGAATCTAGTTCCATTGGATCCGTTATAGTATATTATTATCGGGTTTCAAATTCCGTAGCGTTTGGAGTTATCGTTTGATCGTACGGGATAAAAATGCGTCGAATTCTAAATCGAAAATCTAATATTTTAATTCGATTCGAAAAGCTATCTTCCACATACGATCGAGTCAGACCTCGAAACTTGTTCCATTGCATTTGGAATAAGGGTATAACATTATGTCACCTCAGCCACAAAAATTTACCATCAGCCATGCTACCTCTTAAACCAAGCCGCCCTACTTCCTCCCATCCTTCATGCCTGATTTAAACACTGTCAATAAGAAATCAACATTCAAAAAAAAAATTTGGAAATTTATTTAAAATCAAAAATCATCATTTCGTTCCCTTTTTTAATCTACTTAACCGCCTGTCCACTATCAGTGAAAGCAAAAGAAGTATGGTCGCTCCTTAAAATTTCAAAATCAATTCAAATATAAATCTAAAAATTTGAAAGAAGGAATCTTTGGGTTAGTAAGGGTGTAGGCTTTGGTTTTGGACGACCTGGGAGGTTGCAGTGTCGTTTCTGGTGATCGATTTTTTTTGCACGGAAACTAGGTTTGCGTTTTAAGCTTGATCCCAAGGTCGATGTAACAACCTGCATATTTTACGATTATATATTTAAATGTTTTATTTTAATATAGCATTGTTAGTTGAATTTAAATTCCGAAATATGACATTTTATAAAAATTCGAATCCGGACTCGATAATACTTCCATTAAGTTTAAAACGATGTTCAGAACTTGTTTAAGTATAAACATCGATATGATTGAAGTTGATTAGGATTTTGGTATTTTCATTTGGGCTTTGGGTTGTGTTCTAGCCCATTAACCCAATAAAAGAACCCTAACCTTCTACCTAATAGCTCCCACTCCTCTTCATTCATTCATTCCATTTTCTAATTCCTAGCTCTCGAGCCCTAGAAAGGATGGTGGGAAGAGGAAATTAAAATTACTTAGCCCTAGTTTTTCTTAGGAATTCAAATTCAAGTTCCAAAATCAAGGAGAAGCTTAGGTAAGCATCCTCTTCATCTTCTCCATCTCAATCCCTCTTCAATTCTTGATTTTTCATATAACCTAACTTAGAAAATATTTGCATATAATCATAGATTGGAGCTTCTAGAGTGGTGATTGAAGTGAAGTCGATCTTTCCTTGTTTTAGAGCTTCTAAATTGTTGTTTTTGAGTTAAAAGGTGAGTTCATGAACTCACATCTATGTCTATAGCTTTCATTGTTGTTAGGTATGAATTCCTAATATATTTTTCATGTTCAATTGCTTTTGGTTTGAATTGGTTTGGCTTGGATTTCCCAATTGTGGTATTTTGAAGTTAAAATATTTAAAGATCCTATCTTGAATGTTTGGACATGATATTTGGAGTGTATCAAAGAGCCTACAGGGCTGGGTTATCGTTTGGCATAAATCCCTAGCCTCCATCGCTCGTTCGATCGCCTCCGAATTGATTTGGCCATTATTGGCTTGGCAATTTTTTCCCATCCCAAGCAACCAGGCCTCTGGTTGAAATTTCCAGACGTCTGGTAACGGCTTTTGGAAAAAAATACAATGAAAAAATAAATTTCCATGACCCAGGACCAGACGTCTGGTTAAATCCAACAAGACGCTAGGAGGCTTCAAAAAATAAAAAGAAAAAAGAGAAAAAAATATAAACTTCCAGAACCCAGGTTCATACGTCTGGCTAAACCTACCAGACGTCTGATCCTGTTGAATTTTGCCTATTTTTGAGTGGATTTCCAATTTTTATCGATTTTTGTTGATCCGGTTAGTTATTGTCAATTATTATCGACTTTGATGGCTTCTTTTATGGATTTTTGGGAATATCCATTTGATGGATTTGATATCGGTTTTTATGGTTTTAATTCACGCCGTCGAATGTGGATTTTGTTGATAGATTGTTTTTACAACCATTTCTATGATTTATCACTTCAAAATACAAAGGTTTCTATACTAGTAGTAAATACTCAAACTCTTTCACAAAAATGATTTGAACATTACTTTTAATACAAAGCTCATTTTTAAAACTGTTTTTCAATCTATTAGTATATACAAACCTTTACCTCATTCGTATGAGAAATCCAATTAAACGACTTAGCAAAACAAGTGGTATGAAATGCTTGCGTTCACTTTGTCGGTTAATTCTTATACTTGTTCGATTGAAATCTTGTGATAATTTTTGAGTGAATATCTACAATTTGTTCATAAATATTAAGTTCAACCAGCGGTTATGGGACATGAAGCTAAACTCGTTTATTTACTAACTTGGCGTAATTTACACTTATTGATCTATAATGATCATTTTATGGAGTTTCAGCTCAATTTGGTGGGGTGGCGACCCATGGTCTTTTGACCGTACGTGGAGCAATCGGCTCAATGAGTCGGTGCATGGGGCATATCTTTTTAGGTGCATCGATGTTCGGCTCAATAAGTTTATGCATGGGGCATATCTTTTTAGGTGCATCGATGTTTGGCTATGCATAGGGCGTATCTCTTTAGATGCGTCGATGTTCGGCTCATTCGTCCCAAGGGGGAATGTACCCCGTATTTTTATGTGTTTGCGACCCATGGGACAATGTGCTGTTGTGATACACGTGTGGTGAGTTTTCATGCTCCAGTTTGTGATAGGCCTTCCCTTTTTATGTTTTCGGGATTTCTAATTATTGATTTCTAAAATTTGTGTTTCAGCAATTTTTGTGATTTGCATTGATATGTTTCGTCAATATTTGATGTTTGGTGAATAAGCTAAAGAATATAATATTCTTTTTGGGTGTTTGAGAAAATTTGAGATATTATATGATTTTCATTGTTGTTAAATATATATCTGTCACATAAACTATCTACTTTAAAATTTGAGATATTATATGATTTTCCTAATTGACAAGCATCATATAAACTATCTACATTAAAACTCATTTTAGGGAGACCTCTTACTAGATCATGTTTTGACAGTCTAGATAAGAGTTTGAAATTCAAATGCCCAAATCTCTTATGCCAAATCCAAGGGTCACTTGTATTTGCCAACAGAAGCAGGTTATCATTTGAAACTTTCATACTAAGAATATAAATATTCTTTTTCCTGACTCCTTCAAATATAATGGTTGAATTATTATCTTCAATGTGACATTTATCTTTTTCAAATTTAATTTTATATCCTTTATCACACAGTTGACTTATACTTAGCAGATTATGTTTCAGATTCTTAACTAGCAAAACATAGTAATAGTAGGAGTTTTAGAATTACCGACTTTGCCGATACCAATCACATATCCTTTTGAATTGTCTCCAAAGTTAACCAGTCCTCCGTCTTTGTATATTATATCATTCAGTATATCTGGATTGCCAGTCATGTGTCTAGAACATCTACTATCAAGTATCCATTTGTTCTTTCTAATCTGCACAATTTGTCCGTTGTGGATTGATTCCTCAACACCCATAAAACATGATTCCTGCACATCAAACAATCTTGGTAGACAACTTGAATTTGAATATTAATTATATGCAGACTCAAGAAACAATGATGGTTTGAATATTTCTAAACTAGTATTAACAAATATAGCCATTTAAAAAACTTTTTCAAAAATCAGATTATGAAACTTTGAAAACCTCGCTCTGATACCAATTGAGGAAAATGCGGATAACGGATCTTAAGGCTAGGATTAACACTAGAGGTGGGATGAATAGTGTTAATAAAGAATTACTAAATCTTTTTGAGTTTACTTTAATTTAGACACCGATGTATGCAATATACAGACACAGATATGATCACAGAAACAAACACAGATTCAGAAATAAAATAAAAGCAGTAAAGGAAAAAACACACCGGATTTTATACTGGTTCGGAGTTACCCTACATCCAGTCCCGCAACACAAGTACATATTTCCTTTCAAAAGAAATTGTACAATTACACCCTCGGTTTCAAGGCTACGAGGTACACCCTCCAGAATTTCTATCCTCTGGGTAGAGATACTTGATTTCCGGGCCACAAGTTTACCCAATTGATTTACCAAGGCTGCATTCACACCTTTTCTCTCTTGATTGATTTCCAAGGCAACAATCACACCTTTTCTCTCTTAATAGCTTACAAAGAAGCCTATAACTCTAAATAGCACTGAGAATCTTGTAGAGATAGTGATAGAGAATCAAACTAGAAGTAATCGAGTTCGATTCAATATTGATTTCGGCAGAGTAATGGTAAGAATATGTATTAAGAAATGTGGAAGAATAAGAGGAGTGAAAAACCACAAAATCTGATATAAAATTCGTTGAAACTAACCCCTATTTATAGAAGAACAACATCCATGTCCATTCATGAAGAGTTATGGCGAATAGACACTTCTTTTGAAATTTAAATTTTGAACTCAACTAACACCATGTCGACATGGGGTACTTGGGCATGTCGATGTCCCAAAGGATTTTTTTGGCTTTTTTGATTTTCTTTGAAAATAACCTTTATCTTATATTAAAACTATTTTAAACTTTACAAATATACTTGACTATAGTTAAAATTCATAAGTAAATATAGAGAATAATATACATAGATTTTAACTATAATTTTATATTTAAATCTAAGTATAAAAGTTAAATATATAATTCAAAAAGACAGTTTAAAATCAGGAGTAATTTGACTTTGAAATTAATGATAATTTTAAGGCTAAAATTATTTAAAATCAGGATAGAGGGTTTTGATGTTTTTTAAAAGGAAAGTTTTGAAAAACATTTTGAAAACAGAATATAATTTTGAAAAATCATTTTAAATAAAAAGTTAGTGGATACAAAACAACGTTCCACTAGATTTTTCATAGGTTCCATCCTACTTAGGGTTCCATCCCTTTAACAGGCTCGAAGTGGATTCCATTCCACGAATAAATTGAATTTTAAGATGCCAGTGGTTTTCTACGAGTTTTAACAAAAATTCCTAATAAAAATACTTATGCTTGAAATCTTTAACTCTTGATAATCTTGATACTCATGAGTCTTCTATCTCGATATCTTGAATCTCTATACTATACAGTCTTAATTCTTGGTACCTACATAGTTAAATCCCGCATATACGTATATATCTAAACTTATAATGTTAGTATTTATATTTTATAATCTATTCTAAGGTTGTTGTCATCAAAACCATCATCTCACGGACTAACAATCTCCCTATTTTTGATGATGACAACCTTTGTTTATAAAATATTACTTCTATCCTAATAACTCCCCATAAAACTAATAACTCCCCCTTAATTAATGCCTAACTACCCTATTTTATATTTCTCCCCTTTTGTCATCAACAAAAACTAACTCCAATCTATATAACTCCCTCTAAAACTAACACTCTATGACATGTGATTATAATGATAGTGTTATCATAAGTAATCATCACTTAAATCTAATACTAAAAGATAGTCCTAAACAATTAACTATCCTAACTAAGAGTTCACGATAGTACTTATAATTAAAACTCATATAAGAACACGAGTTATTTTATTACGTATGAAGTTGTGTATACATGAGCGTTTAGATAACATAAAGAAACACAAACAACAATGGAGAAGAAAGAAAAGAAACTATCGTGTGTTTTTAAACATAGGAGATCTATGAATCGAACAGTTTGGATAGTGGAAACAGAAATTTCCACGTTGTTCGACAAGATTCCCATTCTTGTCAAAACACACTTCTCCAACACACACGACTTGGTCATCATCTTCCTCGTGCGCTTCTTCCATGGGTTCTTCTTCTTCTTCGCTGGCCTCTTGTTCTTGATTGAGTGAAGAGTCTTCATCAATCAAGATAGAGTTGGCCTGGTTATCCATTAGGAATTGTTGCAAATTCCTAAGAATCTTGCCTTGCCTCTCTTGTTCCTTTGCCATACGAAGTTGAGTCACTTGAATTTCAGTCATCATCTGAAGTGCATCCTTCAGAGAGTCCTCTATTTTAGTCACACGAGCAAGAGTAATATGTTGAAATAGACCAGACGTAGGAGAGGGGAATGTAAGGTTGATTTTATGTTTGATTTGGAAGAGGGTGCCATTGATTATTTGATTTCTGAGAGAAGAAAAGAGAGATAATAGAAAGGATGAATAAAATTTCGAAAATGTGAAGAATATATAGCCAATTATTTTGAATTTCGGTGGGGAAAATTTTCAAAATTTAAAAACGTTGCATGTCGACATGGGTATATGGGGGATGTCGACATAGTCCTTTTTATTTTTACTATTTGATTTTAATATTAATTATTAACTATACTTGTTATTTATATTTTATATTTCAGTTATAGAACAAATACCTAATTCTCTTCTTAATTTAGTAAAAATTGATTCATTTAAGGGTTTTGTTAAAATATCAGCAATTTGATTTTCAGAATTGATATAATTGAGAGTAACTACTTCCTTACTTATATTATCTCTAAGAAAATGATGTCTGATATCAATATGTTTAGTTTGAGCATGTCGAGTAGTATTTTTGAATAAATTTATCGCACTCGTATTGTCACGATAAATTGGTGACTTTGAATAATTTAAACCAAAATCTTTTAAGGTTTGTTGCATATATATTACTTGAGAACAAGCCAAAGTAGCAGAAATATGTTCTGCTTCAGTTGTTGATAAATAAACTGTGTTTTGCTTTTGACTAAGCCAAGAAATCAGAGAATGCCCCAAAAAGTGACAAGTCCCACTTGTACTTTTTCGGTCTGATTTACAACCAGCATAGTCATCATCACAGTAAGATATTAAGTCAAAAGAATCATTTTTAGGGTAGAATAAACCATAATCAGATGTGTGTTTAACATATCTTATGATTCGTTTTACAGCTTTTAAGTGGGTCTCTTTAGGTTGGGATTGATATCTGGCACAGAGACAAACACCATGCATGATATCAGGTCTACTGGCAGTAATACAAAGTAGTGATCCAGTCATTTCTCTATATAGTTTTTGATCTACATCTTTCGAGAGATCTTCTTTACTAAGGTACTCATTGGTTGCCATGGGAGTGGGTGTTCCACTCGCAGTAGTCAAACCGAATTTACTAATTAGGTCTTTAGCATATTTTTCTTGACCAATAAAGATACATTATCTAATTGTTTTTTTTGTAATCCTAAAAATAAATTTAATTCACCCATATGACTCATCTCAAACTCTTTTTTCATTATTTCAGAAAATTCTTTATTCATTTCAAAATTAGTTGAACCAAAAATGATATCATCTACGTAAACTTGTACTAGTTGAATATCATTTTTATTTCTTTTAATAAAAAGAGTATTATCTACTTTACCAATTTCAAAATTAGATTGCAATAAGTAAGATCTTAGTCTATCATACCAGGCTCTAGGAGCTTGTTTTAGACCATATAATGCTTTCTTCAGTTTGTAAACATGATTTGGTAATTTATCATTTTCAAAAAGTGGCGGTTGTTCAACATATACTTCTTCTTTTACAAATCCATTTAAAAAGACACTTTTAACATCCATTTGAAATAATTTGAAGTTATTATGATTTGCGAAAGCAAGTAGAATCCTAATGGCTTCTAATCTTGCTACGGGAGCAAAGGTTTCATCAAAATCTATTCCTTCTTCTTGACAATAACCTTGAGCGACTAATCGAGCTTTATTTCTAACTACCTCTCCTTGTTCATTCATTTTATTTTTATAAACCCATTTAGTTCCCATTATAGTTTTATTTTCTGGTCTAGGAACAAGTTCCCAAACATCATTTCTAGTAAATTGATTTAATTCTTCTTGCATAGCCAAAATCCATGAATCATCAGTTGATGCTTCTTTTGGATTTTTAGATTCAATAGTTGATATAAAAGCTACATTACTCATTTGACTTAGTTGATTTCTAGTTTTAACAACAGATTGCATATCTTCCAGTATATTTTCTATAGGATGATCTTTTAAAAATTTAGTCCTTTTATTAGGATGATTAATTTCATTGTTAGTTTCAATTGATTCTTGATTTTGAGTGATTAAATCCTCTCCATCATTTGTATCTTCAAAAATTTTGAAATTTTCATCAAATGAAACATGCATCGTTCTTCAATGGAATTAGTTTTTAAATTAAACACTCTGTACGCTTTACTTCTATTAGAATATCCGATAAAGATACATTTGTCGGATTTAGGATCAAATTTATCTAAATTATCTTTTGTATTTAAAATAAAGCATTTACTTCCAAAAATTCTGAAATAAGATACCTTAGGTTTCTTTGAATAAAGAAGTTCATAAGATGTCTTATTAGTTAGTGGTCTAATTAAAATTCTATTTAAAATATAACAGGCGGTAGCAACTGCTTTTGCCCAAAAATTCTTTGGTAAATTACTATCTGTAAGCATAGTACTCGCACACTCTTGAATCGTCCTATTTTTACGTTCTACTACTCCGTTTTGTTGTGGAGTTCTTGGAAATGAAAAATTATGAGTTATTCCCTTTTAATTGTAGAATTCCTCAAACTTTTCATTTTCAAATTCACCACCGTGATCACTTCGAATAGTTATAATTTTTAGAGAAAATTGATTTTGAATTATTTTTGAAAATGTCTTAAAAGATTCAAAAGTATCACTTTTATGTTTCAAAAATATTGTCCATGTAAATCTAGAATAATCATCTACAATTACAAAAACATATTTACTATGATTTATTAAAAGAATTTGAGATGGACCAAATAAATCAAGTTGAAGTAATTCAAGAGGTTTGGAAGTTGAAATCGTATCTTTTAACTTGAAGGAACTTTTTCTAAGTTTTCCTAACTGACAAGCATCACATAAACTATCTACTTTAAAATTCATTTTAGGGAGACCTCTTACTTGATCATGTTTTGATAGTCTAGATAAGAGTTTGAAATTCAAACGCCCAAATTTCTTATGCCAAATCCAAGTTCACTTGTATTTGCCAACAGACACAGGTTATCATTTGAAACTTTCATACTAAGAATATAAATATTCTTTTTCCTGACTCTCTCAAATATAACGGTTGAATTATTATCTTCAATGTGACATTTATCTTTTTCAAATTTAATTTTATATCCTTTATCACACAGTTGACTTATACTTAACAGATTATGTTTCAGATTCTTAACTAGCAAAACACTAGTAATAGTAGAAGTTTTAGAATTACCGACTTTGCCGATGCCAATAACATATCCTTTTGAATTGGCTCCAAAGTTAACCTGTCCTCCGTCTTTGTATATTATATCATTCAGTATATCTGGATTGCCATTTATGTGTCTAGAACATCCACTATCAAGTATCCATTTGTTTTTTCTGATCTGCACAATTTGTCCGTTGTTGATTGATTCCTCGACACCCATAAAGCATGATTCCTGCACATCAAACAATCTTGGTAGACAAATTAAATTTGAATATTGATTATATTCAGACTTAAGAAACAATGATGGTTTGAATATTTCTAAACTAGTATTAACAAATATAGCCATTTAAAAAACTTTTTCAAAAATCAGATTATGAAACTTTAAAACCTCGCTCTGATACCAATTGTGAGAAATGCGGATTACGGATCTTAAGGCTAGGATTAACACTAGAGGGGGGATGAATAGTGTTAATAAAGAATTACTAAATCTTTTTGAGTTTACGTTAATTTAGACACCGATGTATGCAATATACAAACATAGATATGATCACAGAAACAAACACAGATTCAGAAATAAAATAAAAGCAGTAAAGGAAAGAACACACCGGATTTTATATTGGTTCGGAGTTACCCTACATCCAGTCCCGCAACACAAGTATGGATTTCCTTTCATAAGCAATTGTACAATTACACTCTCGGTTTCAAGGCTACGAGGTACACCCTCTAGAATTTCTATCCTCTGGGTAGAGATACTTGATTTCTAGGCCACAAGTTTACCCAATTGATTTACCAAGGCTACAATCACACCTTTTCTCCCTTGATTGATTTCCAAGGCTACAATCACACCTTTTCTCGCTTAATAGATTACAAAGAAGCCTATAAATCTAAATAGCACTGAGAATCTTGTAGAGAAAGTGATAGAGAATCAAACTAGAAGTAATCGAGTTCGATTCAATGTTGATTTCGGTAGAGTAATGGCAAGAATATGTATTAAGAAATGTGGAAGAAGAAGAGGAGTGAAAAACCAGAAAATCTGATATAAAATTCATTGAAACTAACCCCTATTTATATAAGAACAACAGCCATGTCCATTCATGAAGCGTTATGGCGAATAGACACTTCTTTTGAAATTTAAAATTTGAACTCAACTGACACCATGTCGACATGGGGTACTTGGGCATGTCGACATCCCAAAGGATTTTTTGGTGTTTTGATTTCATTTGAAAATAACCTTTATCTTATATTAAAACTATTTTGAACTTTACAAATATACTTGACTATAGTTAAAATTTATAAGTAAATATAGAGAATAATATATATAGATTTTAACTATAATTTTATATTTAAATCTAAGTATAAAAGTTAAATATATAATTCAAAAAGACAGTTTAAAATCAGGAGTAATTTGACTTTGAAATTAAAGATAATTTTGAGGCTAAAATTATTTAAAATCATGATAGAGGGTTTTGATGTTTTTTAAAAGGAAAGTTTTGAAAAACATTTTAAAAATAGGATATAATTTTGAAAAATCATTTTGAATAAAAAGTTAGCGGATACAAAACAATGTTCCACTAGATTTTTTGTAGGTTCCATCCTACTTAGGGTTCCATCCCTTTAACAGGCTCGAAGTGGATTCCATTTCACGAATAAATTGGATTTTAAGACGCCAGTGCTTTTCTACGAGTTTTAACAAAAATTCCTAATAAAAATACTTATGCTTGAAATCTTGAACTCTTGATAATCTTGATACTCATGAGTCTTTATCTCGATATCTTGAATCTCTATACTTTACGGTCTTCATTCTTGGTACCTGCATGGTTAAATCCTGTATATACATAGATATATATATATATATATATATATATCTAAACTTATAATGTTAGTATTTATATTTTATAATCTATTCTAAGGTTGTTGTCATCAAAACCATCATCTCACGGACTAACAGATGACTGTTGCTCAAATCTTGAGTAGCCGCTAACCATTTAGAAAATATCCTTGAAATGTTCGAAATACTCTGAAAGTATGGAATAAAGCTCAACCCACTCAAATGTCACTTCAGAGTAGCCTTTGAGAAATTCTTGGGATTCATAGCAAGTGCCTGAGGCATCGAAGCAAATCCAGAACAAATAACGTTGCTACGAGAAGTCTAAGGCCCAAGAAACAAGAAGGAACTTCAAAGCTTGAATGGAAAAGTTGCAGCACTTAATCGATTTATCTCAAAAGCTACAGACATGTGCATACCGTTCTTTGATGCACTGAAGAAGGGTAAGAAAAACTTCGAATGGAGTGAAGCTAGTCAAACGGCTTTCAAAGAACTGCTATGACACATGGAAGTTCCGCCAATCTTATCAAAGCTGGTGGACCGAGAAGACCTATTCATTTACTTAGCAGTCTCATCGCATGCACTGAGCGCCGCTCTCGTGCAAGAAGAAGCGAGAATCCAGTGACCCGAGTATTACATTAGCAAACGATTCACCGAAGCTGAAAAGAATTACCCAAAACTGGAAACGCTAGCTTATTGCCTCTTGATCGCGTCTCGAAAGTTGCAGCCATACTTTTAGGCATGTCCAATCAAAGTATTAACCTACCAGCACTTGAAACAAGTGTTGTACCGACCCGAAACTTTCAAGCGACTCCTCAAATGGAACATGAGCTAAGTTAATATGACATCGTCGATTGTACCATACGGGATGACGAGGAAGAAGCACCGCCGGAGGTGGAGACTCAATAGAAACTCTTTGTAGATGGTGTGTCTAACAATCTTTGTTCAGGGGCAGGGGTAGTTCTTGAAACCCCCGAAGGGAGAGCCATTTGCTACGCCTTGCGCATGGAATTCCCTACGACGAATAACAAAGCGGAATACGAGGCGCTTATTGTAGGACTAAAGATGGTGAGAGAGCTTAATATAAAATGCATTTACATCTACAATGACTCCCAACTGGTCGTCTATCAAGTAAAAGGGGGAATATCAGGCTAGAGGAGAGAATCTTGCTCTATATCTATCCAAAGTGCAAGAACTGCTAAGCGACATCGAATATTATACCATAGCCCACATTCCACGGGAACAAAACACCAAGGTAGACTATTTGGCCAAACTATCAAGCTCTGGGAAAGCTCGGTCCTTGGGGCTTGTCCCAATCGAATCTATAACCACCCCGAGCATAGATGAGATGAACATCGACTGGATTCTCGAGACAATCGTCGAACAAGAAACATGGATGTCACCGATAAAGAACTACTTACTAGTGGGAACCCTTCCAACTGACCGGAACCAATCTGAAAAGCCCCACGGTTCGTGCTATAGGATGGAATTCTCTACCGAAGGGGATTCTCGACCTCCCTTCTTAGGTGCGTGACTGATAATGAAGCACGATGAATTGTAAATGAGGTACATAAAGGCGAATGCGAGGACGACACCGGGGAGGGGGCAGACCCTAGCAAAGAAAGTCCTTCGGCATGGATATTTCTGGCCAACAATAAACCGCGATGCCACAGACTACGCCAAAAGATGCGATCGTTGTCAAAGATTCAAAAAAAATTAAGAGAACTCCTTCAACGGAGCTACTGCAGATGGTCACCCCTTGGCCGTTTGCAATATGGAGAATCAGCCTGATTGGTGCCCTGCCAATAGAAAAAGGAGGTGCCAGATATGTTATAGTAGCCGTAGATTATTTCATAAAATGGGCCGAAGCGGAACCGCTGGCCACCATAACCACAAAGAAAGTCATTAATTTCGTTATAAAAAATATTATTTGCAGGTTTGGTGTGCTACAAAAAGTCATCACGAACAATGGAACTCAATTTAGAAGTGCCGAGTTCAAAGGCTTCTGCAAGTGCTTCCAAATTGAAAAAAGTTTTCCATAGTGGCTCATCCGCAAGAAAACGGGCAGGTGGAAGCGATAAATAAGATAATCAAGTCAACTATCAAAAAGCGACTAACAAAAGTGACAGGAAACTGGGTTGACGAACTTCCACTCGCACTATGGGCTTACAGAACTACCCACAAAGCGGCAACCATGCACACTCCGTTCGCCTTGGCGTATGGTTTAGAAGCAATGTCCAGTTGAACTGAAGGTCCCCTCACACCGAAGGCAAAATTTCGATCAAAAGCGAAACAAGCTACTCCTACTCGAACCGCTAGATATGATTGACGTAAAAAGAGAAGAAGCAAAGTTGAGAACCGCTGCCCACCAAAAAGGGTCGCACGGTACTTCAACTCAAAAGTTCGCAATCGAACCTTCGAACTGGGAGATCATGCGCTCAAGCGAGTTTACCCCATTTTGGGGACCTTTGGACAAAATTGGTAAGGACTGTATGTCCAATCATAAGCTAAGAGATGGGACTTTCAAGCTAACAACCGTCGACCGAACTCAAATTCCCAGGGCATGGAATAGTGAACCGCTCTGCCATTACTTTTTCTATAAGCTACCTTATGCACATTTTATTTTCCAGCAAATAAGCCATCCTAGGATGCTGAGGGCGTTGTAAATAGGCAAAGAATCTGCCCTGCTTTCCTTGATAAAATTTGATTCACGCTTTTGAACCAATAAAACCGTGTTCATAATAAATACCCCTTGATCGACGGAAGCAAATCGACTAAAACCGCTGGATCGACGAAACCCGATCCTTGCCTTTTAAAACTCGGCGTTGCTCCAGCAACACCGAGAAGGCCCAAAACATACGCTCCTCGCACTGCTCGAAGATAGGCAACGCCAAGGAGCACCAAAAGCCATGCATTTCATAAGCCACACACTAACTTCTAAAAATACGCTCCTCATGTTGCCCGAAGATAGGCAACACCGATATGACGCCCCACCCCGAGACCCACATTTCCAAAGAGCATTATAGAGTAATACTGTTTGTTAATGCGGAGAATAGGGCTGGTTAGGCGCGACCATCCATAAACTTTGTCATAAATATGTATTGAACACGTCGATTGGGTGCTCTAATTTTTTACCTTCCTCAAGTGGATCGACATATGCAATAAATGTTCAACGCAAAACTACGGTGGCTAACAAATCTATCATAATAATATAATAACAACAGATCATAGAATAGCAGTCACACACACACACACACACACACATATATATATATATACACACACACATCATAGTATACCATATAGTGACACAACAGTGGTGGTACATAGACCATAATACATACATCGAGTCAAAAAGAATATGTAACTGCAAGGCTATACAAAAGATGACTGGCATCTAAAAGAGAGCAAGAAAATCCATAGCGTAAGCAGCATAGTCGTAATTTACAGTAGGTGACTAACCTGAAACAACTCGGTCTGACCTGAGCATAAATACATGGGTCAGTCTAGCTAAAACAAAATATAATTACTCGGTCTGACCTAACAAAATACCAGGGTATAATAAGGAAAAGATAATCTCACACAAGGTTCCAACATATCGAAAGAGAAGTGACGACATAAATTCATAATGTCGTAGATTACATGAGCAAGGTTCAACTAATCAACACAAGATATAAGGGTTTCCATCGATAATAAATTGCTAAGCACAAAGGCTAATCTAATGTTGTGTAATTATATAACACATGGAAACAAGATAGAAATTATCACAACAACAACATGTAGAACCCATTCAAGAGTTCGAATCAACAGGAATGAAATCACCATAAATAAATAACATGATAGCCCTCAGGCTATATAAATAAACCAACGTCGACAACCATGGTGAAAACGTTCGTAAATAATCTAAATTCTAGAAATCAATGTAAAGAAATCTAGAAAAGCAACAATGTAAAGAATAGAACCCAACAGTCCAAAAATTAGCCCAACAACTATATTATGTAGAAAGGATCCAACAGTCCAATAAGTGGACCAACAGCCGACCAAGTACTATTTATAGGTGACCAACAGTCTCAAATAGGACCCAACAGTCCGTGATTAGCCCAACAGCTAGATATATATTTATATAGGACCCAACAGTCCAAGTACCGGCAAACAACCCGAAGGTCCATGAAATGTGTATAGCTTCAATCGAACAAGTCCGGAATTAACCAAAAAAGTAAACGCATTTGTCCTATACCACATATTTTACTAAATCGTTTAAATCTCTTTCTCATTCGCTCGAAGAGTGCAAAAACATGTATTTTTATATAGAAAATACTTTGCTTCGAGAAAACTAGTTTTAAAAATAATTTTTGAAATCGTTTGGAAATCATGGCTTTGAAATTCTCTTTATTATAGAGAATACGTATATTTTTAATAGCTTTAAAAATAATATTGTAAAAATATTTATTTCGAAAGCTACTTTATAAAAATCATTTCAAAATCAATTTAGAAAACCCATGCTCGAAAACAACAAAAAATCATCGAAAATGCCATAAAATCGGCATATGAAATCTACTCAAAAACACATCAATTTGAAGTACAAATCAACAATTTTGTTGGCTTACCTATTGATAGGTTTAAGCCCTTTAAAACACTTCAAAATATTGCATGAATTAGTCATAACAATAACTGGAATGAGCAGAATAAGCAAAACAGTGCATAGGAGAAACAACTGAACAACCTCGGCAAAGTAAAAAGGCATGGGTCAACCTTCATTAGGCTCAGGTCGACCTTCATAAGGCATGGGTCGACCCATATTTTGCTAAGGTCGACCCTCAGTATTCTTGGGTCGACCTGATGGTCGCGAATTCTACATGCAATTTTGCTTGTTCTAATCCCATCTTTGAGCACAGATTTCAGGCACTTCCAGGATGAATCAAGCTATCAAATTTGCATGCGAATACAACTAAACATGGTCTATGTTGCGAAAAAGACTTTACTCAATTCTGGTATGAAACCAAAGAGATATGGGTTCACAAAGTTGAACTCAGACAAGGATTTTACTGTAAACTAAAAATTACACATTTATAGTTTACAGTAAATCAACAGCGTAAATTGAAATAAATTTCTTTACAAGCTACTTGTTTTGGCTAGAAATGTGAGTTACTACTCACCTTTTTATAATTTTAGTGATTTTGAATAGCAAGCTATAGTCTTTTGGCCTTGAAAAAGCATCAACTACCTATAGAAAGGAGAAAGTAGACATGCAGGCACAAAACAAAAGTTACAAACACTGATTTTTCTTAAAATAAATGAATAGAGGATGAAACAAAGATCTTGGTGAGATTACCTATATTAGATTAGGATTTATCTAATTTCACTCTTTGGTTTACTTTAAATTTGAAGAGATTTAAATCTAAGGGTTTGAAGAGGAGGCCATTTTTGTTTCTTTGATTTCTTTCAGGAAGGAGAAGGAAGTGGGGAATGTACTGATGCATTTCCTCCCTATAGATCATTCCAGAAATTGGCTTCAGGCCTAACCCATTACCCTAAATGCCTAAATGATGATACTTAGTTCAATTTTAACTAAGTTAATTTATGTTAACATTTTATTTCACCATATTTACACAAATTTTAACTAAATAAATTCGTACACCATATTTTTTATATTTATAAAAAATGTTTTCTAACATACAAATACCAGTTTAGCCATTAAAAACTATTTTCCACCGTTAAATTCGTATTTTTATTTAAATACTTCAATTTACACCATGATTTACATAAAACAATATTTTCAACATCAAAATTTCCATAAAAATCATTTTCTTATCCAATCAAACATAGCAAACCATATTAACTTTATTTTTACATCCAAATATTATTTTCGAACAATACTCACCTTTTTATTTACAATGTTTACCATATTAAATTATAATATTGCATTAAATTTAACAAAAATCAATATTTGGCAATAATTTCAAAAATTATTGCATTTTGTCAAATTAAAACCATATAATGCTCCTTTTTCTCACAAATTCTCATAGCAAAGTTTCTAAAACTTTATTTCCAACATTATTTATTTATTTACAACAAACGATATTGAATTAAATTCTTTTACTTAAATTATTTAACTAATTAACCACCAAATCAACATAACTCCATTTTATTTTACCAAAATCCATTTTTTATTTAAAATAAATAATTTTAACAAATTTTACATCTCCAATTTATTTTATTTCTCCATTATTAAATTATAATCACTATTATAATTTAATTTATAGGTAATCACCAAAACCAGGGTTGTTACAGACTCCCTCTATAAAAATTGCGTCCTCGCAATTTTCTAGAGAAGAGTTGTATATAACACAATTTGTTTCATTAAGCAAAGGAAAATAGATAGATTGAGTTTAAAAATTCTCACCCTCAATATGGGAAGATAGAAAGTCAAGATAGGATCGCTCGATAAATTCTCTAGTTTGTTATGTACAATTATTGGGATTAGCGGACCATTGAAACTTCACGAGCGGTACTTCCTTATTTCGAAGGCGTTTCTCTCCGAAGCAAGAACACAAATAGGATGTTGCACAATAGATAAATCTGGTGAGATCTCAAGCTCTTGCAGACAAGGAGAACCAGTAATAGAATCCGAATTACGAAGGCACTTCCGAAGCTGAAAGACGTGAAACACATCATGAATACTAGATAAATGCGTCCAAAGTGATACTCTATATGCAACTGGGCCAATACGATCAGTAATAGGAAATGGTCCTATGAATCGAGGAGCCAATTTTCCGGTCCTACTGAAATGCATTACTCCCTTCAAAGTAGATACACGAATATAAACAAGATCGCCAATGGAGAATTCAAGAGGCTTCCTATGGTTGTTCGCGTGGGATTTCTGACGACTCTGTGCCTCTTTCATTCTTTGACGAATAAGATCGATCTTCTCTGAAGCTTCATGAATAGAATCAGGGCCTAAAATGTACTTCTCCCCAGATTCCAACCAACAAGAAGGTGATCGATAGGGCCTTCCGTATAGGGCTTCGAAAGGAGCCATACCGATACTGGACTGAAAACTATTGTTAAACGAGAACTCAACAAGCGGTAGGCGGTCTTCCCAACTACCACCAAAATCAAAAATGCATGCATGAAGTAGATCCTCTAGAATACGATTCATCCATTCATTCTGTCTGTTAGACTGCGGATGATAAGCTGTGCTAAAGTAAAGCTTTGTACCCAAAGCTTTCTGAAGGCTCTGCCAGAAATTACTAGTGAAAAGTGGATCTCTATCACAAACGATCGAACTAGGAACACCGTGAAGTCTCACGATCTCCTTAATATATAACTTGGATAGATGAAAAGATGTCCTATTAGATTTAATAGGAATGAAATGAGCGGATTTAGTCAAGCAATCCATGATAACCCAAACGCTGTTATGACCCGATCTCGATTAAGGCAGGCCATCAGTAAAGTAAATAGAGATTTGATCTCAATTCCACAACAGGACCTCAAGAGGCTGAAGAACACCACTGGGACGATGATGTTCGGCTTTAATGAGTTAACAAGCCATGCAATTACTCACATAACTTGCAACATCTCGCTTAAAGCCTTCCCAATGATACAAGCGTCTCATATCGGCATACATTTTGCTACTGCTGAGACGAATAATATACTTAGAACGGCGACAATCATCAAGAATATCCTGCCTAAGATAAGAAACACAAGGCATGATCAATTGACTCTTCTTTACGAAGGCAACCATGAGTATCAATGCTGAATCCCACAACTCATCATCATTGGATTCAGACTTACATAGCTGAATAAGATGCACAAGATCTAGATCTTGCCGCTGAGTATTGGCAATACAATCCAATAAGCTAGGACGAGCTTCCATGAATATCATAAAGGGATAAGGTCTCCAACGCATCGCACTCGGTTAACATCATAGAAACAACAGCTGAGTGCCTGTGACTTAGTGAATCTGCAACTCGGTTCCCTTTTCCAGGAGTATACTGGATGTTAAAATCATAAGAGGCTAGGAACTCAATCCAACATTGTTGCCTCATACTAAGCTCTTTTTGGGTGAACATATATTTCAACTATTTATGATCGGTATAAAGAATGAAGCGTTTGCCTAATAATTAATGGTGCCAAATCTTCAAGGAAAAGACTATGGCGGCTAACTCTAAGTCATGGGTGGCATAGCGAACATCATTCGGACGTAGTTTCCTAGAAGCATAGGCGACTACTCGATCTCTCTGCATAAGCACGACACGAAGACCACATCTACTAGCATCAGTGTAGACAATAAGATCTTGATTCCCTTCGGGAACCACAAGGATAGGAGTATTAGTGAGAAGTTCTTTCAATTTCTAAAAGGAAGCTTCATACTTATCATACCAAATAAATTGAACACCTTTTCTAGTGAGGCTAGTGAAAGGAAGAACAATACAGGAGTAGTCCTTGATGAACCGATGGCAATAACCCGCCAATCCATGAAAACCGCGAATCTCATAAACATTCTCTGGCCTTTTCCAATTCTGAATGGCTTCTATCTTCGATGGATCGACAGAAATGCCATTAGAAGATACAATATGGCGAAGGAACTTCACCTTATTCTCTCAAAAGTGGCACTTGGAGAATTTGGCATTAAGTTGATGTTGGAAAAGAGTATTCAAAACAATCCTCAAATGATGAGCATGATCGACTTCGGATTTAGAATAGATAAGAATATCATCAATGAATACAAAGATGAACTTATCAAGATATTCCCGGAATACTCGATTCATAAGATCAACGAAATAAGCTGGAGTGTTTGTCAAACCGAACGGCATAACGAGCCACTCATGGGAACCATAACAAGTGCGGAATGCGGTATGAGGAATGCAGTCCTTCGCAACTCGTAGCTGATGAAATCCAATGGTAAGGTCAAGTTAAGAAAATACCTTAGCACTACTCAACTGATCGAACTTATCGTCGACCCTAGGTAATGGATACTTGTTCTTAATGGTCATCTCATTAAGCTTGCGGTAATTGGTTCAGCCTAAGAGTTCCATTACATTTCTTAACAAAGACGACCATGGCACCCCACAGTGAAGAACTAGACTGAATGAATTACTTGGCTTCAGGTTCCAACAATTGCTTTTTAAGTTCCTCATTTTCCTTAGTGGACATCCTCGTAGGAGGATGACTAACAGGCTGAGCACCATGAATGCGGTCAATACGGAACTCAATTGCCTGCTTGGGTGGCAAACCTAAACCAAGCTCAAATACATCAGAAAAATCATAAATGACTGGAATTCGAGATACATCATCATCATCTCGAAACTCAAGAGCAAATAAGGTTGCTTCGGAATCACCATCAACATTCCAAAGAACAAGAGATAACTAATCAGCCGAACGAGGATGCCTAAGATATAGAATCCTTTCAGAACATTGGATTCGGGCTTGATAACATGCAAGCCAATCCATCCCCAAAATCATATCAAATCCAAGATAGTGAATAGCGTGCAAATTCACATGGAAAGAAAAACCACAAAGAATAATCTCAACAATCTCACACAACATGCTAAGTGTTGCAGATCCCCCAATAGGATTCGCAATCCTCAAAGAAGTAACAAGGCAAGAAACATCCAACAGTATAACATCAACAAGCTTCTTCGATATGAATGAGTGTGAAGCACCCGTATCGAAGAGAACTCGAATAGAACGGTCATGGAATAATATGGTACCCTAAAGAATAGAAGGAGATGTACCTCAAAGCCTTGAAGGGCCATTAGAAGCATCCGCTACATTAAGCTTTCCCGAACGAGGACCATTAGAAGAATTGGGGCACTTGGAAGACTAGTGTCCCTCTTGTTAGCAATTGCAGTAAACGATAGGCTTAGGACACTCCCGAATAAAATGCTAACAGGAACTACGGTTGAAACATGACTTATGAGAAGGAGGGGCTGCACCAGAATGTGAGCTGGAGACAAGTGGCTTCTTCTTCTTCTTCCGGGGAAAAGACTTGGACTTCTAAAAAGGAAACTACTTCTTGTTGAGGTTCTTACGAATCGACTGCTTCAAGGTGAAGCGCCGAGTCAACCAACTCCTTAAATGAAAGCTTAAGCTAAAGCATCAAAGATTTCTTCAAATATTTCTTGAGGCCAGAAACAAACTTGAGATTCTTCTTATAAGAAGTGCTAATATACTCGAGACCATACTTGGACAAGACCTCGAATGAAGATACATACTCGAAAACTGAAGACTTCCATTGCTTCAACTCAAGAAAGTGACGGACTAAGAGGGCTTTCTCGGACTCGGGAACGAACTTAATTTCTTATCGCTTCCTAAACTGGGTCCAAGTAAGAGTAGTCTCATCAAGCTTAGCAATAAGAAGCTCATACCAATCAAGTGCATGCTCTTGCAACATACTCAATGCTACAAGAACTCGGTGATGGTCGGAAAGATCCATGCGAGTAAAGATATGCTCGCATGTATGAAGCCATGCCTAGACCCCAAGAACAGACTCTGGGCCTTTGAAAAGCTTGCCATTAAGATGAGTGAAATCACTACACATACGCACAAAAGCAGACTCGTAGGGTGGGACGAAGGAGTAGGAGCTAGAGACTGAGTGCTCCGAAATAAATCCATGAACTGATCAGTAGATATATACACACCGTTTGGATGGTGTTTGGATGTGAGCCACAGGATGACCCAATATCTGAACGGCGAACTCTTCCAACCATAACCTAAAAGTATAAGACAAGATAAGGATTATTCATAGGATGAGATCATTAATTTAATTATGGAATACTATACAATTAAAATGCATTCCTAGACGTATTCCCAACCTATATCTAACCTGAAGGACACGGTAAGATTAAGGACACGATGATTAGGGAATATGTAACACTCATAATATACACTAATGTACTGTAATATATGTTATGTTCTGTGTTTATCATATTTTGTTCTGAACTCAGCACTGATTCCAAGCTGTGACGCCCCACCCCGAGACCCACATTAACAAAGAGCATTACGGAGTAATACTGTCTGATAATATGGAGAATAGGGCTGGTTAGGAGAGAACATCCATAAGCTTTGTCCTAAACATGTATTGAATACGTCGATTGGGTGCTCTAATTTTTTTTCTTTTACCTTTCTCATGTGGATCGACATACGCAATAAATGTTTAACACAAAACTACGGTGGCTAACGGATTTATCAGAACAATATATAATAGCAACAAATACAACAGATCATGGAACAGCAGTCACGCATATATATATATATATATATATATATATATATACATATATATCATAGTACACTACATAGTGATACAACAGTGGTGGTACATAGATCGCAATACATGTCAAAAAGAACATGTACATATCAGAGTTCACAAAATAACTACAAGGCTACACAAAAGATGACTAGCATCCAAAAGAGAGCAAGAAAATCCATAGCGGAAGCAGCATAGCGGTAATCTACAGCAGGTGACTAACTTGAAACAACTCGGTCTGACCCATGTATAAATACATGGGTCGGTCTAGCTAAAACAGAGTATTTAGGGTATAACAAGGAAATGATAATATTCCACAAGGGCCCAACATCTCAAAAGAGAAGTGATGACACGAATTCTCAATGTCGTAGATTACATGAGCAAGGTTCAACTAATCAACATAAGATATAAGGGTTTCCATCGATAATAAATTGCTAAGCACAAAGGCTAAGCTAATGGTATGTAATTATATAACACAAGGAAACAAGATGGAAATTATCATAACAACAACATGTAGTACCTATTCAAGAGTTTGAATCAACAGGAATGAAATCACCATAAATAAATAATATGATAGCGCTCAGGCTATTTAAATAAACCAACATCGGCAACCATGGTAAAAACATTCATAAATCATCTAAATTTTAGAAATCAACGTAAAGAAATCTAGAAAAGCAACAAAGTAAAGAATAGTACCCAACAGTCCAAAAATCAGCCCAACAGTTATAAATGTAGAAAGGACCTAACAGTCCAATAAGTGGCCGAACAGCCCGCCAAGTACTATTTATAGGTGACCCACAGTCTCAAATAGGACACAACAGTGTGTGATTAGCCCAACAACTATATATATTTATATAGGACCCAATAGTCCAACCACCGGCAAACAACCCAAAGGTCCATGAAATGTTTATAGCTTTAATCGAACAAGTCCGAAATTAACCGAAAAAGTAAATGCATGTGTCCCATACCACATGTTTTACTAAATCGTTTAAATATCCTCCTCATTTTCTCTAAGAGTGCAAAAATATGTATTTTTATATAGAAAATACTTTGCTTTGAGAAAACTAGTTTTTAAAATAATTTTTGAAATCGTTTGGAAATCATGGCTTTGAAATTCTCTTTATTATAGATAATATATATATTTTTAATAGCTTAAAAATAATTATGAATGTTGTTAAAATATTTATTTCGAAAGCTATTTTATTAAAATCACTTCAAAATCATCTTAGAAAACTCGTGCTTGAAAACAACAAAAATCACCGAAAACGCCATAAAATCGGCATATGAAATATACTCAAAAACACGTCAATCTAAAATATGAATCAAAATTTTTGTTGGCTTACCTATTGATAGGTTTAAGCCCTTCAAAACACTTCAAAATATTGTAAGAATTGGCCATAACAATAACTGGAATAAGCAGAATAAGAAAAACAGTGCACAGGAGAAACAACAGAACAACCTGGGCAAAGTAAAAAGGCATGGATCGACCTTCATAAGGCGTAGGCCAACCTTCATAATGCATAGGTCGTTCCATATTTTTCTTAGGTCGACCCCCAGTGTTCCTGCATCAACCATCTCCTGCGTCGACCTGATGGTCGCAAATTCTACAGGCAATTCTGCCTGTATCAATCCTAACTTTGAGCACTGATTTCAGGCACTTCCAAGATGAATCAAGCTATCAAATTTGATAAGCACATACATGGTCTATGATCGAGAAAAGATTTCACTCAATTCTGATATGAAACCAAAGAGATATGGTCATAAAGTTGAACCCAGACAAGGATTTTACTATAAACTAAAAATTACACATTTACAGTTTACAGTAAATCAAAACAACGTAAAATGAAACAAATTTCTTTACAAACAACTTGTTTTGGCTAGAAATGTGAGTTACTACTCACCTTGTTATAATTTTAGCGATTTTGAATAGCAAGCTATAGTCTTTTGGCCTTGGAAAAGCTTCAACTACCTATAGAAAGGAGAAAGAAGACATGCAGGCACAAAACAAAAGTTACAGACACTGATTTTTCTTAAAATAAAAGAATAGACGATGAAACAAAGATTTTGGTGAGATTACCTATATTAGATTAGGATTTATCTAATTTCACTCTTTGATTTACTTTAAATTTGAAGAGATTTTAATCAAAGGAGTTTGAAGAGGAGGCCATTTTTTTCCTCTGGTTTCTTTCAAGTAGGAGAAGGAAGTGAGGAACGTACTAATCCTCCCTCCATATCATTCTAGAAATGGGTTTTAGGCCTGACCCATTTTCCTAAATGCCTAAATGATAATACTTAGTTAAAGTTTAACTAAGATAACTTATGTTAACATTTTATTTCACCATATTTACACAAATCTTAAATAAATAAATTTATACAACGTTTTTTTATGTTTACAAAAATTGTTTCCAACATAAAAATATTAGTTTAGCCATTACAAACTATTTTCCATCATTAAATTCTTATTTTTTATTAAATACTTCAATTTACACCATGATTTACATAAAACAATATTTTTAATGCCAAAATTTCCATAAAACTCATTTTCTTATCTAATCAAACATAGCAAACCATATTAACATTATTTTTACATCCAAATATTATTTTCTAACAATACTCACCTTTTTATTTACAATGTTTACCATATTAAATTCTAATATTGCATTAAAATCAATATTTGGCAATAATTTCAAAAATTATTGCATTTTGTCAAATTAAAACCATATAATGCTCATTTTTATCACAAATTCTCATAACAAAGTTTCTAAAACTTTATGTCCAGCATTATTTATTTATCTACAGCAAATGGTATTGAATTAAATTCTTTTACTTCACATATTTAATTAAGTAACCACCAAATCAACATAATTCCATTTTATTTTACCAAAGTCCATTGTTTATTTAAAATAAACAATTTTAACAAATTTTACATCTCTAATTTATTTTATTCCTCCATTAATAAATTATAATCACCGTTATAATTTAATTTCACAAGTAATCACAATAACTAGAGTTGTTACAACCAAGGAGCGCCAAAAGCTGCATATTTCGAAAGCCAAGCACTAGCTTTCAAAAAATACGCTCCTCACATAGCCTAAAGATAGGCAATACCGAGGAGTGCCAAAAGCCACGCAGTTCGTTACCATGCACTAATTTTGAAAAATACACTCTTCACGTTGTCCGAAAATTGGCAACACCGAGAAGCGCCAAAATCCGCGTATTTCGTAAGCCGTGCACTAACTTTCAGAAAACACGCTCCTCATGTTGCCTGAAGATAAGCAACACCGAGGTGCGCGAAAAGCCACGCCAAAACGCACACCCTTCACATTGCCCAAAGATAGGCATCGTCGGCGAGCATCAAAAGCCGCACACTCTATAAGCCGTGCACTAAATCCGAAAACACTAACTCCTCACGTTTCTCGAAGATAGGAAACTCTAAGGAGCATGAAAAATCATGCACTGATTCTTAAAACTTAAACTCCTCACCCTACCCGAAGATAGGCAGCATCGAGGAGCACTAAAACATACGCTCCTCGCATTGCCCGAAGATAGGCAATGCCGAGGAGCACCAAAAGACCGCGCATCCCATAACCAGCGCCAACTAGTTCTATAATCAGGAATAATGAGCACAACTTCAACAAAATTGAAATGCAAAAAATCAACAGAAAAGTTCCAACCAAGGATACTTAATGATTAGAACTACCTTCAGTTAACACATGCAATGTGCACCTCTCAAATACGCATATATTACGTACTTGCTGGAATATAAGAAGAAACTTGGATTACATGCTAAAGTTGCGAAACTTCCAAAAAGGGAAAATCAAGTTGTGACCTAGCCAAATTTCAAGTTTAATATGAAAATTATCTAAACCCTAAATTACCTGTCATGTGAAATTTGTTTGAAGTAAACAACCCTGTGAACCGGGGAGCATACACTGGTAACTTGAACAAAAACGCAATAAAAACAATAAGTTCACAAGTTTTGTCACTCCAAACAAAGAATTTTCAAATTTCGTTAATTTTTAAGTAATTTTTTTTTAATTTCTGTTAATTTTTAAGTATTGTTACTTCAAAAGAACGATTTTGGCAGCAATCACAGGACTAGATAAGTATAAAATAAAACAAGCACAAGTGCACAGAACATATATGAGGGGACATATGAGAATACAATCAAATTTCTTATAATTTTCTTCACACGGGGTCAAAATGTAGGGCCCGTACCCACATAATACTGGCCAACAAAAAGAAAATATAGACTCCACAGCAAAAACACCGAGTGCAGACTCTGCACTTGAACAAAATGACTCAAAAGGAACCAAAAATCAAATTAGTCTTCACACAATCTCCTCAACGCTTCCTTACACTGCTCCCCTTTCCGCAATTTGTTGGTAGCTTCTGCTTCGTCTCAGGAGTAGTGTCGCTGTCGGTAATGTCAGCGAACATATCAATGGAAACGTCCTCCTCTTCCTCTGCAACCTTCTCAAAAAATTCTCCCTTCCCTTTGCGTTTTCTTAATCTACGGGAGCCCTTTGAGGCCTAGATCGCTTCAACCTTTTCCTCCTTGATAGTGACCAGCTTATGCTGAGTCTTGGAAGGCTACTCTGTATAGACTTCCCGCTACTTAAATTCTACCATTTTTACGTCGCCTTCTAAAGACACAGAAGGGTCATCCAGGCCATGAAGAGCAGCTGTCCTTTCGGGCTCCGGCCTCGGCTGTGAGCCGGATAAGGGCGTAGAAACAAGAACAGAGACAACCACAGAGGCTGTAGAAATAGCAGCGGGATCTGGAGATGAGGATGTTGGCACATCAACAGGAAAGGTAGACGGACCTATAAGATCAAAAACGAAAGCGTTAAATTCTTCCTGCTCTTGCGGCATAAGTTGGAAGCTCCCGAGCTCGAAGGAAGCATGAACATTACCTGCACCGGAGGAATGGTCGAGAATATCGACTTCATATTCACCACCTGCACCTTCTTTCAATGGTTCCACTACCCGAGGAAGTGTCTCGAGATCAAAACGTGCTGACAGTACGTGGGACCGCTCCGATGATTCGCCCATGCCAAAAATAAAAGGCTTGGTAAGCGCTTCGTCGATTGTCGTTAAGCAGCGTCGGTGGCCTCTTTCTCTCTTTTAACTCAAAGAATATCCCGGCCCTCGACCAATGCCTTCTTTGACTCCTCATTAAGGTAGGCATCCTGCAACTCCCGCTCGGTATAGACATCACCGCTATCGAAAACGTAGGATAAGATTTTTTTTCCCAAACTAATGTGAGAGTGCCTGGAAATTTCGAACCCAAGTAGTTGAGACTCCCTTGGTGCAACAGGGAGTCAATATAAAAATTCATAATGGTCGCATCTAGCTTTTCCATTTTTCTTTCAAAATTATTTTGGAGCTCCAAGTAATCCGCTCTGATAGTGGCTTTCTCAACTTCAAGGCAGACTTTTCGGCACTGAGCTGCGTGACCTGAGCATGTAGCCTGGCAATTGTCTCAGCTTGGTCGATAATAGTCTTGTTGTGCCCTTCAATGATGTGGTCGTGATCAGCAATGGTTTTCCTTTGAGACTCAATTATTGCATTGGAAGCGGTCACTTCTTCTTTTAACATGCCTCTTCGACGTGAACCTTCTTTATTTCATCTCTATAGACGATCTCAATCCTAGCCTGAGCCCCTTTTACTTCCTTAAGCAAGTCAGCGCTCCTCTTTCCCTCTTGTAGTACCGCTACCTTTTCTTCCTCCAGCAATTTAATTTTGGCATCACGTTTTGACAACGCTCTTTCAAAATCATCCTTCTCTGACTCAAAAAAAGGATCTTTTGGTAGTTATTGCGATTGGTGTCCGCCAGCTACTTACACGGTCTCTCCCTTCCTTCAGCCTGGTCTAAGTCGCTCTGAATAGCTTGAAGGTGGGGCATGTATGAATCCTTGCGAATCGGGTGCTAGTCACGGTCAAATTTAACCCCCTTCAAGAACCATCCGGGAAGTGCTGCCGCAAACTTGGGGGGGCCGAAGAAAGAATGTAGAAAGGTCTTCGGTGAGGACGTGAAGCACTGGGGGCAGTAATAATAGAAGATGGCGAGATCTGAATAGAAGGCAGAACAGAGGAAGAAGTAATGGGAATTTCTTAGCCCGCTGAAGAGTGTGTTGTGGAAAGCTCTGAAGAATGGGAATGATGCTCAAAATTTTGACTTTTTTTGATGGCTCTTCCCTTTCCTCAAAAGTTCTCCTCTTCTCGTTCCTGCCTTTATATGATCGGCCTTAATCTCTTTCTTCTTGACCATGGACTTTGGCCTCTAGTTCTTTCCTCCTTATATATTCCTCCTCCGTTTCTCAGAATTGATGACGGTTGGAGGTACGCTTAGAGTACTGCTGCGAGTCAGTGAATTTTTCGAAGTCATCATATAGGCCACGTCCTCTTGTCATACCTAACACAAAAAAAAGATTCCAGAAGCGTAAAATAGACACGGAAAGAGCAGAAGAAAGTAAATGTAATCCTAGTGATATATGTAGTGTGTTTCGGGGAAGGCCTAGAGCATCGTCACGAACCGGCTCGGTCAGCCGTTGTAGGAGGGATCAGACTAACTTCAGTCGTTATAGGAAAAAGCGGACTAACTTCAGGCGCAGAACTGCCCGAATGAGGGGGTACTTCTTCAAATTTAAAATCTTCTCCTATAAGCGCATCAAAATCAACATAAACTTGCTCAAATTACTAAACTCCACTCCAACGTCTTTACTTGGAGAATCTTGGCACCCTTCGATCTCTAGGGCTTTGTCTTTAATGCTCGTATCTGAAAGTGGTGAGCTCGGAAGGACGAGGCTGATTCCCGGAGTTTCATCACGCGATTCTGAGTCCTCATCATCAAATTCCGCGTTAAAGTCATCACTTGCAGTAAACTCATCGCTGCTACTCTCAAACTCCCCCTCTTCTTTTTCCGAGTCCAATGCGGCCTTGTCTTCTCTTTGCTTGAACTCTTCTTCCCTTCCTCTTGGATTGGAGACATTCTAACCAGACCATTAAATTCTATTGCAGTAGCATCTCCTCCTTTGTAGGTCTCCTTGGTTGATCCTTTGGACATGCTCTCTCTCTCTCTCTCTTAAGAGGCGCCTTCTTCAGAACCATTGGAAGAAGAAGTATATCTTATGCAAACCTTGGATCGGGAAAGAGTGGGGACTTCAACTTGAGCAGTGGATCTACCCGGATATAGTAACCCATATCGACGCAAGTTCTCGTCAGTTATCAAAAATTTAACGCATCGTTCTTCGACATCAATAGATTTTAGTGTCTGAAAAACTTCATCAAGAGCCACATCTCTGTTTGGCCTTGGAATAACTGCAAGAAGTATACAGCTCGTTAGAAACTCCGTAGCAATGCGTCGAAGCTCAATAAGTATGAAAAGGAACTTAACCCATGTCATCCACTGACGATTGAACCCCTCAGGACATCTAAATAAGAAGTATTATGCTTTAAATTGCGATAAGTTGCTCTGTAGACGTAGAATGATTTTTTGATTACTTTAGGCTTCAATAACGATTAATGAGGGGCATTTGTCTGTCCTTTTAAACGATAGAAAGTATCGCAACTCTTCAAAGCTTGGCGTAGTTGAATGTCCGCATGAAAAGAACATGTAGGCAAGTCAAGATGGCATAGCTGTTGGGATGAATCTAAAATGGGGTGATGCCTAAGTTCGAAAGAGTCTCGCATAGAAAGTCGTTAAAGGGAGGTATGGCTCCATTCAAACACCTGTACCGATGGCAAGCGGCGTACCCTGGAGGAGGCATATGAGCGAACTCGCCCTTCTTTGGCAGACGTACATCCTTTTCTGGAATACTATGTTGTGCATAGATGTTATGAAGAACTTTAACAAAAACATTGAAGAAGCCCTCTTAGGCGGATTGAGTAGAACTCCAAAGTTGGGAGGCATTCGATACATGACTAGGCCGACCAGGAACAATTGATCGTATTTCGCTTGTGAAGTGGTAGGAGAAAGAGCAACGGATGACGACTCGGCTGTGGAAAGTGCTGGGCTTCCTCCACTCAATTTACGGCATGAAGATGGGTACTTCATTTAAAACAATTGAACTCGTATTCAAAACGGTTGGGTAATTTTATTCTAAATTGATAATTTTCCCCTGCAACACTTGAATTTCGAGGAGATATCAATCCGTGCCTATGCAACGGACTTCAAGTGTGAACCGAGGAAAGTGCTGCATGCTGTCTATAGGGCGTGGGTTGGTATAGAAACACTACAAACGCTTTTTTCCGTGTAGGTAGTTTGTTTGCAGTGGAAATGGAAAAGAATTTCCCACATCGTTTCCACTTGTTTTTACTTCCTATACACTTACCCGCTATCGATCAATGATTGATAACAGATCCGTTGTCCGAAGCGATGTGGAAAATCTTCTCACTATAGGACACCAAGCATGCAGTGAGCAAGCAAGATAAGTCCAAATTCTCTGGAAGAACTGGGATCGATTAGTGATGTGCTATGCAGTAACAGCTAAGAAATTGGGTACAAGTCAATTTTGGTCTAATGGACGAAGGTAGCAAAACACGTTAAGCACTGGGCCAAAGCCCAAATGTCATTTCAGTAGGAAACTCAAGACTCGATTTACTACCTACCTCATTAAACCGCAATCAACTCAAACTTCTCACGATCCACATCATGAATACAAATTTGTCATCAAATCGTTAAACGAACACTATAATTAGCAAACTAATTGGAAAACCCACCTTAGATTAAACTCTAGAATACAGGAATGGCCAAAGACTTATAATTAGCATTGCTTCAACAACCGATGACGAGCAAAAGGATGGATCAACAACAAGTTAGGGTAGAAGCAAGCTAGGGATGCGACAAGAAATGATCTAAGATTCATGAGAAACGGTCTATGATTTACTAGGTTAATCACTGGAAGGGATAACAACTGAGAGAAAGGATCGACCGCTAGAAACATAGGAATTGGATCGCACGGAGGCTCGGGTTGCACAGAGAGGTTAAAGTAGATCGGCTCGAGTAAGTAGTTAGGTCGGTTTGAATGAGTGGTTAGGTCGGCCCGAGTAGGTATATGTAGACCAATGGAATGACGAAGCGAAAAATGGCTAAGTCATTGGGTCGCATGTGATCCATCATGGATCGCTAGCGACCCATCCTTTCGAGGTAAAATTTATCCAAGTGGTCAGGTCGCTAGCGACCCATCCCACATGGATCGCTAGCGACCCATGAGATTGAAGGCGACTTTTTCTCGAACTTGATCTCCGACATCTACCCTTTATTTAGAGGCATATCGGGAAGCTATGGAGAGAAATTTGATCCGTTGCGATAAGCAATAGCAGTCAAGACCAAAGCTAGGTGACCAACAACATGACCTGCCATGTATCCGTAAAACTCTAGTGCGATCACTTAGAATTTGACGAACAAATATTAAAAGGAGTAACTTCTAGAGCATGACTTGTTTCCAACGATGATGTACTCTGGGGGGAAAATGTTATCTGGGTTTTTAATCCAACGGGACCCACTAGAAAACAGAACCATTCCATGACATTAGAATGGCTTAGAACTTAACCAAAAAAAGACTAAAACGAGGAGTTGATGAGAGCCAAGCCATATTACTGAAACGACAACTCAATTTGATTAGACCAAGAAACCAGCATTTGTCCTGTCCAATCAACGGCTAAGCATAGCCAGCTAGAAGATAGTTATCCGAACAGAACAACGTGCAATGAGATTACACGAACAATGATGATACAAGGCCAAGAAAGTGCTCTGCATGTCAAACTCCAATAACCAACCAAGTGCTTGGATCGCCAGCGATCCATGCATCATGTTGATCCATCTGATATAAACAAGGGGCGAAAGTCCTCGAAGACACAGCACAAAAAAACTAAATGTATTGATCGCTAGCGATCCATACATGATGGATCGCTAGCGATCCATACAGAATAATGTTACTAGCAACCTAGTGTGATGAAGTGATGGAGGCTGAGCAACCAAGTAATTATCTCATGAACGATCCAAATCTATGGATTACTAGTGATCCATGGTTTTGGCTTAGATCATGAGCTAAGCTCCTCTAGGTCGTTATGCATCCATCTACCACCGATCAGCAAGTAGGCCTGGCCTAGAAGTTCTCTGATCTCTATAAATACCGTCCTGCCTGCAACATAAACTGGATCTTCTTTGGACTAGTTGCTGAAGCTCTGTTGGAAACATTTTTCAGTCTTTACCTCCCTTCCAACAATCTCCAAAAGAATTCACCATGATTCTCCAGTGGATTCCAACTCTGGAGATTCAATTTGCCTAAGAATAATCAAAGCCTTGTAATCAAACAATACTTGTAACAACAATCAGTCTATAATAAAACTATAAAGTAGACATATTCTTCATTAACAACCGAACCACTATAAAAATTCCTTATCTTCTTTCTTTTACTATTCCTTTTCTATATCTATTATCTGTGATGTTGCTCTATCTGAACAGGGCTGGTGCTTTCAAACTCAAACTAGGGTGTTGATCCATTTTTTGGGTTTACAATTTTAAATCAGTTTCCTTTAAGGAAACTTAAGACTAAGTACTCGGTTTTTATTTGAAAACTCATTTTTGCAAACATTCCACAAATATTTCTATATGAAACAAATTTAACGAATTTATTTATTAAAACTCACTTTTGATTTGTTCGGATTTGAACTCATTTCGATCGCACAATGATGAAAAGGATAATTTACTAAATGCTCAACCACATTTGCCTAAACAACATCTAATCGTCACTTAGAAGATTATTCAGATTGTCACAAAATTAACTATGATGTTTTATTGCAAATTATTCCAAAGAGAATGCATTCTATTAAAACTTTTCGCTGCCAAAATATTATAATCAATAATAATTCCAAGTAATATTTTCCTCTAAATCTTTTTGAAATTATTTTTAACAACTCTAGGATTTAAATTCAAAAATCTTTTTTAAAACACATTTTACAAATCAAATATATATAAAATCGCCTTTATACAAAATCATTTCATATTATAATAATTCTCTCTTACTATATTAATTTTTTCCAAAATATTTATCGTCTATATATCTTATCTAACCATTTATATTATATTAAACAACTTTTTTATCAAAAGTTTACTTTTAACACTACATTATAACCGAACACCTTACAGTCAAACTGTGAAAATTAATTCACAAGGGTTTGTTTATAAATTCAAACAACAAATTCTTATAAAGAAGCTGAGCATAGATAATTAGCAATCAAAAAATGGAAATCAATCCTTCTAAATTAATCAAGCATGACCGATCAAATAATAGTGATAATAAATAAATATTATCACTTTTAAACAAGGAAACACACTCTATAACTATATAAAGTTTGAAAATGATTCCTTTATATATATAAAAAATAGAGGTATAATATTTCATTTACTAAATTTTCAAAAATCAATATCGTGTCTGTTTGTCTTGTTCAAGTATTTTAAAATTCTTTCGATAACATGGCGTCCCACATTCTCAACCTGGATTCATAAACCACTCAACAGATTAATTAAGACAATACATTTTTATAACAATAACAAATATGCTCTCGTATAGATAATACACTCAACTCATTCTTAGGTGTCACTTACCCTATCTCTAATGAGTCATACCCTACCAAAGCCAAGGTTCTCGCTTAACCTTCAGCTATGATACCAAGTGTAATGACCCGTCTTTTCGACCATCGAAAGTTGACACCAAATACGTCCATGATATTTAAATGTCGAACATCTAATCGTTGAAAAGGCATACTGTTATGGTAAAATAAAATAAAAGAAACAAAGAACAAGGGAAATTGAATCTCACAGTGGAAACGACAACATATAATATAACAAAGGAAGTATAAACTGTCACTTCAAAAATACAGAGTATATCAGAGTTAAAAACGAACCTTTTTAGCTGGACAGTTATAAAATCCTGACCTTACAATTGTTGGTAGGAATATATATACTAGCAATGCAGCGAAAAATAAAACACTATGATAGGTGAACATCTAGCTCTTCTTCAAGAAATCCATATCACTAAAGCCAACCTGAGAAAATACTCGGTCTGACTCAAGCATTAAATTAAAATAACACCCGAATCAGTCTGGAAAACTAGCATAAGAAAACTCAAGTAATATGATGAACATATAAAAAAATTGTGAGACCACGCCACTAAACGCGTATTGGATTTTTACCTCATAAGAACAACATCCATACAAGAAAGAGTGGAAATAAACAATAGGAAAAAATCAGAATATAAAGGATGGGTACAAGTAAAAACAAATCCCATGCTTAAGGAATGGGCATAAATAATATCAAAATCCAGACTTAAAAGAATGGAAATAATCCAAACAAAATCCAAACTAGAAAGAATGGACAAACAAAATAAAAGTCCAAAATTTAAAAGAATGGACATAAATAATTAAACACTGAGAAGAGCACAAGGCAGTTCTTAATTCAATTAAGGAAATAATTCAAAGAATTGGATTAACAACAAGGAAAAACAGATGTTTTTCCTATAAATGACTAGGAGGGTGCAGCCCCCTTATCGAAAGTATGCCTCTAGAAATACACTTGAGAACTCCGATGGCTCTCAAAATCCTCTAAGCTAAACCCCGCAAACTGTTATCGAGTATCCGAGTATTTCACATCTCAATGCGCAAAACCGAATCCCATCTAGAGTGGATGTGAAAATATCCAAATGGGAGCAACCCCACATAGCTTAGCCCCCACTCGCTCTTTGGGTTTGGTCATTTTCGATAAAGGATAACCAAGCTCAAAAGAGCAACAAAACGTCTTGAATAGACGATATACAAAGAAGAAAGTAGAATCAAAGTCGATAGTCGATAAATCAACTATCGAGAATGATAAAATGGTTATTCACATTGTGCTTGACTTTCACATCATAATGCTGGTAAAAACATTTTAAAAATACTCTTTTAAAAGGAGCAACTTATATTTTCTAAGTATATTAAAACTAAGACCAAAACATTGTTTATTATAAATCCAAAACAATTTGCACTTAGCTTTATTTTTGAAACAATTCCTTTTGAAGGATTTTCTCATTTATAAACTATCATTTATAAATTTAAAACAACGCTTATTATAACAAAAGATAAAAATTTAATTTAAATACATTTATAAATTTAAAATAATGTTAAATTATCCCCAAGGATAATCTATTTTACTTTTCTACAACTTTAAAACCATATTTATTTTCCCTAAAAGAGAATAAATCAAATTCAAAATCTTTTTATAAATTTAAAGCTTAATTATCCCGAAAGATAATATTTTATACATCTAAAACAATATTAATTATCCAAAAAGATAATTAATCACATTTAATCTCTTTATCTTTAAAACACCTTTGTTAAATTCATTAATTAACTTAAAATACCATTAGTTAAAATGATTAATTACGTTAAAATATCGTTAATTAGAATGTTACTTAAGTTTCAAATATCATTAATTTAAAATGATTTAATTCAATTCAAACATCATTGATTAAATCAATTAATTAAATCTAAATATCATTAATTAAAATGATAAAAAAATTAAAGTATCGTTAATCAAAATGATTAATTTATTTCAAATCTCAATAATTAAAATGATAAATTATTTTAAACATTGTTAATTGAAACAATTTATTAAATCTATATCCTTAATTAAAATGATTAAATAAATTAAAATATCATTAAATCAAAATGATTAATTAAATTTAGATCTTATTAACTAAAATGGTTAATTAATTTTAAATATCATTAATCAAAAACGATTTATTAAATTCAAATAATCATTAATCAAAATGATTAACTAAATTAAAATATAATTAATCAAAATGATTAATTGATTTAAACATCTATTTTTGTGAAAATACAAGCTCAATTTCAACACACAAAGGTTTAGGGGATGATATTTAATAAAAGATAATATAGCGAAAATCACTATAATGACACTTAAACAATTTAAATAGAATATCATAACTAATTTCAACCAAATATCAATGAGCGCAATATAAGGAAATAAATAAATAAATATTGGCGAGAAACCCCTTAAGGTCTCTCTGCAAATGTTCCCTGCAAAACAATGGTTACGGACAATATATATAATCATATAGGTTCACAGCAATTAAGTTAATATGTCATCTGTATTCCAAAATGAGATGTCAATCAAACAATCAATCAAACAACAAAAACAATATCTAAACTATCAACTAAGCATTCAACAATAAATTTATAGCATCACGGATATTTTATAGATAATTTAAAGGTGAGTAAACTCACTTAATTTGCTGTTATCGTCGAAGCAATTCAGTTCAATCTTCTATTTTAGCACAAAATTCTATAAGCTCCAAACTCCGTTCGATTTGAGCAAGTTACGAGTTCATAAAGATTCAACTGATTAAATAAATTAATTAATTAATTAATTAACGCTTAAACGTTAATTACATTATTTAACCTGAATCTCGCATGAATAAACCCAGATCACAATCGAACAACAGCCGCCGAGCTTTATCTCCTTACCGCCGCCGCCATAGGGCTCCTCCAGCCGTTGCGTTATCACCGACGGTAGCCCCGACCACGAGCACCCCTACGTCACTGAAAATGATCCACCTCGATGCCGCAATCGTCGGATCTGGTCCATAACCACGCCGACGTCGAACCAAAATTTCCACCGCAATGCTTCACTAAACGATGATCCAATTGGTCAACGTCTACATCTCCCTACCGTGAACATTTTCTTAGTTGAGGTCGAGGCCCGATTCGGCATCTGGTTGCTGTGGTAGATGATGGCCATCGGATCAAGATGGCTGGGGTTAGGCATGGATCTGATTTGGGAAAAGAAAGAGAGAAGGGGTCCTTATATATAATCTACCCGACACTATTCATGCGTAAAAATTTACAAACTCCAATCGAGACGTGCTTACTAGCGTTCGAAGCTAAATATCCCTATTCCGAACTCAATGGAACTATTTTCGGGACATAATTCCACATTATAAAGATGTTAACTTTTTAAATCAAAATTTATTATATATTAATTCCTAAAATTAATCGCAGCTCGCATGATCAAACGGTACGTCCAATAGCTATGAAACTCGTTGGCATACAATGCCTTATCATTCCAGTCTTCATGGCAGTAGTTTCGCCAAAATCCGACACAGTGCCCCAGAATGATAATTTCACACTTTATCGTTTTATATTTTTCGATCATACTATCATTATTTATCTAAACTATTTTTTATTGTAGTTAAATTTACAAATTGAATTCACCAATGTTTTTTATTAATTTAAAATGATTTAAATAAAGTTATTTAATCCATCTAATTAATATTTAATCCATCTAATTAATATTTAATCCATCTAATTAATATTTAATTCATAAATTCAAATACTTTAGTAGTCCCTATATTTGAATACAAGGTATTAAGTTCCAAAATCTAATTATTTAAATATTTAAAATTAATTAAATATTTAAAATTCAATGACCAAAATTATGGGTTGTTGCACTATCAAGAACATTTTGATAATGTATTTGGAATCCTTTTAGATTTGTGCATCATATCATATGGAAAAGTCAATACTCTTAATGGTTTAATTGACTACGAAGGGTTATTCATTCTCGACCCTTATAAGAAACATAGTTTCTCTTCAATATGCGAGAACATTTGTTAGACATTCTAATGCGTTGAGTTAATTTAGTTTTGGTTAACTTCATTTCATCCCTTGTAATAAGTTTTATCCTTGGACCTTATCCAAATCCATTTTACTACCAATAATTTTTAAAAGAAATCCCTTCACTATGAAGTTGGTATTTCTTGAAACAACAATTATTTCTCAGTGCACCAGAATGGGTATTCATAAAAACTTTATGAATTCCATATATGTATAATTGATTTGGTTTTAGTTTACGGTACTTATATGCAAAAATAAATTGGTCATGCAATGATTGTCTTTCTTAAACTTCTTTTGAAGTGATTCATACAAGATCTCTCATGAACAATTATCATGTGCTGTCTTTCGACTCGCACAACCTACCAACTCCTTGGTCCAGGATATGTTGGGATTTGTGGAAATTAGCCACAAGGGCCTCTTTAGCAAGTACAATTACTTTCTAGGACACACAACTGAAATAATAACTTTTAAGGACAAAATAAAAAATAAATAGTTTCTAAGTCCTAAAAACATATGAAATTATGTCCTTGAAAGTAATTGGACAGCTGATTTTGTCCTTAAAAGTAATTATTCTGCTGACTTTGGCCTTGAAATTAATTTCTCTGGATTTGTGTCCTAGAAACTAATTGGACTGTAAAGTTTGTCCTTCTAGTGAAATGCTCCTTGGGATTTCTTATAAACCCTTATCTTGTATGATTTTGTTAATCATTCTTTAGATGAAATTAATTTTGACATCGTGCACTACTCTTAAGTACATGACATTATAGAAAGAAGTTAACTTAACTCCGCTCATATATAATCGTACTTCGTTCAACAAAGTTTAATTACCACTTATCAATACATCATTATGTATCATAAAGAGGAGTGACATTTGGGATTGAATCTTTTTTCATTTTTAGATACGTTCGGAACTCTTTCAAATATACTCACGTATTCGATTAAGTCGAATCATTTTATTTTCTAGCACATATTATTTTATTACTTTTGGTTTATATTCTCTGAACTCATCATTAACATACTACATGTGTATCATATACACATGTTCTTGTTTGTGAAATTCATCGATGAATAAAACAAAGTATGTGGAACTGTTTTTGAATCAATAGACTTTCGATTGCATACATCTATATGTATCTATCCGTAGAGAGTACATCAAATCCTATGTCAGTCCCACTAAACGGGTGTTTTTCCCTAAATTGTTTGAGATATAATTCACTAGAACCATATGATTCATAACCATATAATTAAAAATTATCTTTTAAAACCGTGGCCAAGTCTATAATTCCAAAATAATTGCAAATAAATTTAAATATTTCTATATTTTCTAATGCATTACAAATATCAGTACTATAACTTTATTGTACATTACATAATATTCATAGTGGAACAAAACTATGTCTATTTTTCAATAAATACTAAAAAAATAATTATTATTTCACAGATAATGTTTAGTACATTTTACGAAAACAATTTTCGTAACTTGATGCGACCAATAAGTGTTATATGACATACTCCCACTATTTCAGCCATTACTATAACAGCGTATGAAATATGAAGCTTTATTCAACCACTTAATATATGCTGTTTATTTCATATACTATTACTAGTTTATAGTTGAGAATTTTCAGATCAAGTATCTTAAATTTAAAGAAATAAATCTCAGAAAAAAATTCTATGTGAAAATACATTTTAGAATGTAAATCATATTTCTCATTCTAATGTTAAGTATCTATTATAGTTTTACAATTTTCATTTTTGATGTTTCTTTATGAAGCAGAAGTGGTCATTCACTCTCTTCATCCTAGTTGTGCCTTAGGTTACATCCACACTTGTACATTCGATTTCCTTTCTAAACGGTCGAACCATTTAATAGAAATCCTTACTACAATATCATAATGAACACTTTACAAAAGTGCATCTGGTCATCCTTAACTTTTAAGGACATCAAATAAATTGCACTTTACATAAACTGAAAAAATTGACATTTCAATGATTGAATTCTTAGTTTAAAATAAATAAATAAATTGTACTTTATGCCATATAAATAAATAAATTTAATTAAAATAAAAGTGTTTGAATTTGATATGTGATAATTAATATTTTTAAAATAATTTTTTAGTTAATTAAATTCTACTTAATAAAAGATTTTGTTTTAATAAATTAAATTAATAAATATTTTATAGATAATTTATTGAAATTGAGTAAAATGTTTTAATTCATTATAAAATATGTTTAAATTGTAAACAATTTTATGCGATTAAAATAGTGAAAAATAAATTGGTATCGAGATAAATGAAATTGGGTAATTATTGAAATATAATTTGTAGAGTGAATTTTAAATTAGTTTAAACTGGATTGAAATATATTTATTAATAAATATTAAGTATCAAAATTTAAATTTGAATGGGAAGGAAATAAATTAAAAACTAGATTGAATTAGAATTTGAAGGCCCAAAACCAAATCTACCCATTATCTTCTTTTTCCCTTCTCCTTTATTTAACTTCAACCAGACCAAGCCCAACTTTCATTCCCAAAATTGTCAAACTTGAACTCCTTTTATCTTATACCTCACACTCTAGTATTTTCGAATCAAATCATGCCAAAGAAAAAAAATCGGGCTTAACATCTGGTGGCAGGTGACAAAAGCAACGTGACGACCTAGGAAAGCCATGTCATAGAGGCACGACGTTGGAGAGGCCACAATTGGTGACGATGAATGACATGGGGTTATTGCGAATGGAGGCACTCAATTTGGATATGGGCGTTGGAGCTGCAACCTAGCATGTGAAAACGAAGTGGTGCTGACATCTAGGACGAGTTAGCAACTGGCAACATTGGTGGTGGATGAGACATCGACGACGGCTGAAAATGGAGGCAGAGGTGCTACGATTGCTGGTAGTAGTGGTGATGGCATCACAATGATGGATGGTGCAGTGGTGAACTTGGTTGGACGTTTGGTTGTAGACGATGGTGACAGTGGCAATGAAGTTTATGATAGGCAGGCATGCCTTGATTTGGGTTATATGCACAACTAAGGTCCGCGATGATGAATGGCGATGGTTGTGCTTGGTTGGAACGCAAAAATTCAACGAGTAAATTATTTTTACTCACAATTATTGTCTAATACTTTATTCATTGTTGCCCAATTTAAATTACTTGAATTGTGCATTGGCATTGAATGGTTGGTTGGGATTATTAGCATTGTTTAGTTGAGTTTTGATAACTCACTGCTATGATTTAGATTCTATTTTCTACGAATTTGTTGATTATTTGGTGATGTGTTATTTGTGGTATGGATTGAATTGGATGAAATTTAATTGCGTATCTTTGATTGATTATTGTTATGATGAGATTCCATTAGTAATTAATCGGAAGGGTATAAATAAATTAAAATGGATGGCTTTGAAATAAAAGAAATTATTTTGGAAATAAATGGTGAACTTTGGAATGATTTTCTTATTTAATATTAAAGATATTTTAATTAATGGAAAATCTGAAACTGGGAGGATTTTAGATATGTAAGGTGGAATAATTTTGAGGATAGTTTGAATAGATTTTTTTTTTGGAAATTATGAATTCTGGAATAAGTGAATGCTTAGATTTATTTATTTATTTATTTGTCATTGATTTCATTTGAATATTCATAGAATAGAATTTTATTTATACCTTTAGGGAATGTTTTAAGTCAAAAATTATATTGGTGTTGGAGTTTATTCCAATGCTTAAGAATTATTTCAAATTAGAAATCCTTATTGGGAGAGTAGAATTTTTTAAATTCATTGTTTAAAGGAAATCTTGAATTATAAAACTTATTTTATATAATTATTTTCAATTATTTGAGAAGGAGTTTAAAATGGATAAATTGCATTAAAAAGGAGTTTAAGGGATTTGGAATGAAATGAAGTTTAACTGATAGATTTCCTTGTAATTAAATAAATTTGTAAATATTTAATTTAGAAACTATGAATGGATTTTAAGGAAAGAGTGAGAATTTTATAATTTAATTTTCTTTCAATTACATATTGGTATTTGAAATTGTACCGAAGATTCGGGGAAATGTATATTTTAAAACCCATTCCGAATCAATAAGTAGTAATGTTGTATGTAATGATTTATATTTCTATATAATGAGAAATTGGAATAAACAGAGTTATAGTACCGTTTGGTGTAGGATTTGGGGTAATAATTCTTCTATTATTCTTCAGACTTGTTATATAGAATAATATTGTTTGTAATTCTAGATTGTAAGGAATTTGAGTAAACAGATTAGTAACACCATCTGGTATGTGATATTTAGTAATATTATTCATGTTACTCTATTGACTCGTGGTATAGAATATTATTGTGTGAAGTTCTGTATGGTGAGAATTTTCAGTATATGGACTAATAACACTGTCCTGTGCGGGATATTCGATAATATTATTTTGGTTACTCTTTTGACTCATGGTATAGAATATTATTATGGGTAAGGAGTATACTTTATAAGCATTGAGTAAACGAGCAAGTAACACCATGTGGTATAGGATGCATGTGTTGATATTTGTTCGATTACTTTCTGTAAGTGGGGGACGCTTATTTTATGGGTTAATGTCTAGAGGAAGGGCCTGTTGTGTGCCAACTTGTGTTGTATGTTGTTTATCGATAAAGGCTAGAGTCCATCCTATTTGGCTGACCGTGGGGTGGCGCCCTGGGTCCATGACATAACCATTATACGTGTTGTCTGCTGGTATTTAGATTACGTGATGATATGCCCCGATGCCATACTAGCCAAACGGTATGTTACCATTAGGAAGTAGACTCGTGACCATAATGTATAGATGGACATGAAGTCACGATGACTAGGAGTAAGACTATGAAGTGTGCTCTATGCTGTCAATGTTGTGTGTTGTTGCTAGAGTATGCTATGTGTTGTAAGGATCCCATTTGGAATACGTGATAGTATATGATTATACTATATTATTTAGATACCTCTTCTAGACATCTATTCAGAGACAAGGACCTCTTAAACCACTGGAGTGTGTTGTAGTTATGAGGCTCCCAACTGGAATAAGTGATTTGAGATATATCAACACAAGATACCATACTTATAGCGCCTCACTTGATTATGTTCCTATTGATAGTTAATTCCCTTTTGTGTTATGGGTGTGTTGGTTGATGACTGGATATTTGGTTGATTCTCCTGCTAAGACATGCTTTTATTGATTGGTAGTATGGTTGGAGATATACAGCTACAAATTTGATGATCTTATGTTACCATGTGAGATGCATGTTATACCATGCCAATTATTATCACGTGTCAACATCTACATTCTCGACATAATCTGACCCATGTGTTATTTATATAATACTTGGATCAGTTCGAGACATTACAGGTTCAGGGATAAGGTGGCCAGCTTTTGATTGTTGGGCACAGTGGAGGATAGTTATATGCATTATAGAGTTGAGGATCATTTTGTATATTTGTGGCTACATGTATTGTAACCATCTGAAAATTTAAGCTATAATAATTAATTAATTAATTAATTAATAAAATAAGTTAATGACAATTTCAAAATTAGACCACGGGAGTTGCACCATTGTGTACGTGGCAATTTTTTGATCAATTTTCATATATAGATTGTCAAAATCCGGGTTAATATAAAGAAGATACGCTAGAAACAAGAATTGAACAAAACGAACAAAAAAAAACATGTAAATGGGTCAGGTCGACCTAGAATGAAGCCAGGTCGACCTTAGGGTCGACACTCACATTACTAAGGTCAACCTATAAGTCGACCCTCACTTTTTCTACGTCGACACACCCCATTTCTTTGACGTGGATTCGTCCAAGTTAATAAATGACGTGTTTTTCCAATTCTGATCAATCATGTGCGTTCGTGCTTCCATCTGATGGTTCTCATTGAAGCTATGACGTGGTTGCACCGGATTTAATCTCCAAAATCCAACGGTTTAAGATCCATAAGTGACACTATAAATAAGACCCTAGGCCTAGCTATTTTTCTCATTCGGATTTTCTCCATCTGGATTCATTGCCTGAGGCCGGATCCTAAAAGGAATATTTTTCTAAGGAGAATATCTTTTTAATTAAAATATTTTACACCTCATAAGTGGATCTGAGAAAGCCAATGGAAAGAGCTAAGGACTAGAGGTGAGAGTTTAGGTAACTATTTTAGATTTTAAGTAATTTAATTTAAAATAATAGGGTTTCCAATCGTTGAAGTTTTTCTACAATTTTGGGATAACCTTTACGCAAGTTTATTTACAGTTTATTTAAAGTAAATTTTAGACTTGTTTTCCAATCTATTTTCTTTTAGCTATTCTATTTGAGTTTTCTGCGGTTATTTACTATTAATTATAGTTTTTTCAATTATTTACAGTTATTTATGGTATTTACAGTTATTTACTGTTATTTACGTTTTATTTACATCTATTTTACGTTGGGATTTCTTCTATAAATGTCAGTTTCTTTCTAATTCCCTTTTTACGCAAATGGAATAAATAGAAGAAAATAATTCGTTAATATGGACTAAAATATAAGAACACTAAATTTATAGAAAATGGGATGTAAAATAAGAAAGACTATAATAAATTGGACTTAGACTGAAATAGGCAAATTTAAGATATTTGCAAGCATAGTTATAACATGTAATTATAACTAAAATGAGAAAACAGAAGAAATAGCAGAAGCAGCTTATTTTTATACTTAGACCTTGGGTTAAGTTAATAAGCAGAATTATAACACACAGGTTATAATTAGAGATAACATAAAAGGCTTATTTTAGAACTTATATTTAAGTTAATAAGCAAACATGACAGAAGTAATAGAAGAGGCTTATTTTAAGACTTACACTAAGTTAACAAGCAAAGATAGAAGTAGGACCCGTACCGAAAGCATTCCCCTTGGGACACACTTATGCTGTTTAGGGTAGATAAGTGGTCAATAATTAGAAGCTCAAATCAAGGGATTTGGGTAAAGGGCGCAACTAGATTTTATTTGTTAGGACCCGTACCAATAGCATTCACTTCAGTTAGACACAGGTGGTCTCACAATAGTACAGGTGAGGCTAGGGCACGTTTATGCTGGAGATATAGTAAATAAGAGGTCAAAAGAGGGTGCAACAGATAGTACGAGCTTAGTGTAGGCTGATAAGTAGCTATTGAGTTCCAAGCGCTAAGTAGGTGTGTTTTGCATAAGGACCCACAGGATGGGTCTAGTCTGCAGTAAGCATAGTAGAGATAGAAGACCGATCAAAGGGTAGAATTAGGACTTCAGCCTATTTAAAATAGGATTAGGAATTCAGCCTAACAATCTAATCGAATTATCTAAGCAATGCAAACAGTAAAACCGTATTTGATTCCAGCTTTATCTTTTCCTTTATTTCGTTTTATAACTAGAACCATTGCAAATTCTATTATCTTTATCTTGCTTTAAAATACTAGTAGTTACTTACATTCACCAGGCTTTTAGTCTGATCCACTCCTCTATTTTTCCATTTTCCCCCATAGGCCAATAAAAGCAAGGGCAGTAGGCTTTTAGCTTTCCAAGAGTGACATTCTTGGAGATTCTTCATGTATTATTCTTCTTCTATTCCAGTTTTCTTTTTATTTTAGTTTGGATGTACTGGTAGTGTTGAGAGGGATGGTTTTATTTATGTACTCTGATATTGTAATTGAGATGGTGTTTTTAATAAGACATATGTATTTGGTATTTTGAGACTTATTTTGGTTATGACTTATTTTATGAAGTTTGGATTATAAGTAAGTTATTGTTTTAAATGTTTCCACTATTTTATTTATTTTGTCTTGTGAAGCTAGTCTCTGTAAAGTTTTAGCTATATCTACAATGCACTACATCTTTTACTATGCCCTTTTTGGGTATCCCAAGGGGTGTGGGATGTTTCACTTGATATCAAAGTCAGATTACATGATTCCTAAAACTTGTTTTAAAAATAAAATATTTTTTCAAAAGTAACCTATTTTTAAAGTAGCATATCTTCAAACTAGAAGTATTTTTCAAAAAGAAACTCTTATTATAGAAATATTTTTTCAAGTATAAAAGAGAGTTTTTATAAAAATCCCCTTTAAGTCCAATTCAACCTTCTTTCAATTCCTTCGAGCCTAAATTCTCTTTTCTTTGCATAGTATGGTTGACTGGTTCCGTAGAGCTACGGTACCAGAGGTGCAAGGGCAATCGCCCAATGTAGCATCGGTAGGTGGAGAACCCTTTAATCTACCTACAGTAGTCAATTTTTTTAAGCTATGCAAGGACTTCGCTAGTCTAGAAGGTAGAACGTTTTCTGGCACAGAGGATTTTGAGGAGGCATGAACTAGGATGAAGGACATGGAGTGAATGTTTGGGCAGTTAGGATTGGAGGACCGACAGAGAGTTCAACCTACATCTTGGCAGCTGAAGGGAGAGCTTAAAGAGGTTCCTAATTCAAAAAGCTCTAAGAAGACATGGTGGAAGAGTAAGAAGGAAAAGGACTAGAGGAAAGATGGAGGACCTCAGAAGCAAATCAAGAAAAGCGGGAAATACAATAGTTGTGGACTGGTTGGTCATTACGCAAGGGAATTGTAAGAATAAAATAATGAAGGGAAGGTGTTGTGGTTGTGGACAGCCTGGTCAGCTTAGTAGAGCTTGTCCTCAAAAAACGGGGCAGAGATCAGGCGCACCTACAACGCAAATACAGGCTTTGGATGCAGCACCTTCTAGGAGTGGACCAGATAGAGGTAGGAAAGTCTCTGTAGTAGGTTCGATTTCTATTTCGGATTTTCCTATTCGAACTCTTTTTTATTTCGGAGCCTCACACTCTTTCATTTCTAGTCGTTTGTTTGCACTTATATATCTCTGTAGTAGTAGAACCTATAGTTGTTTCAAATCTATAGGAGGATCGACACATTAATTTATGATTTGTAGGGGTATGAAAATATTTATATTAGGCGTAGAGTTTGACTGTGACACTTACGTATTGAGATTTTCAGGGTATAGGATGATTTTGGGAATGGATTGGCTATGCACTTATGAAGCGATATTAGACTGCGAGAGGAGAGTCATTTGACTAGAGACATGCATCGGTAGGACTCTCGAGGTTTCTGCGACCCACAAGGTTTAGTCATGTTGAGCTTCCTTTAATCCCTCGATCCATCATTAGTAGAGTTAGATTCAATTCTAGTCGTTAGAGATTTCCCAGACGTCTTTGACGAAGTTAAGGAACAACCCACTAAGAGAGAGATCGACTTTAGGATCTATCTTAATGACAATGCTAAGCCAGTGGCATTGCCCGTGAGACACATGGCACCTAAGGAGAGGAAGGAGTTAAGCAAGCAGATTTTGGAGCTATTGGAGAAAGGCTTCATCAGAAGGAGTATATCTGAGTGGGGAGCTCCAGTCGTCTTCGCTACAAAGGCGGATGATTCCCTTTGACTTTGCATAGACTATAGAGAGTTGAATAAGCTAACGAAGAAGAACCGTTATCCACTTCCTAGGATAGATGATCTTTTCGACCAGTTAGTTGGCTCTTCAGTATTTTCTTAGCCTGATCTAGCCACTGGATTTCATCATCTTAGGGTCACTGACGATAGCATTGATAAGATGGAATTTAGGACCTCTGACGGATTCTTTGAGTGGTTGGTTATGCCTTTTGGGCTAACCAATGCTCCGTACTATTTTGTAGATTTGATGAGCCATGTTCTTAGAGATGTGCTAAATAAGTTCGTAGTAGTATTCGTGGAAGACATTTTGGTGTTTTTCAAGAGTATGGAAGAGCATGTTACTCATCTAGAGGAGGTTCTTCGTACACTTCGCGATCATTAGTTGAAGGCAAAATTCTTGAAGTGTCATTTTTGACGTAAGGAAGTGCGTTTCTTTGGGCATTGAAAGGGTCAACACATGGAAAGAGTTTGAGAAACGATTTTGTACATGTAGGTTCGGATTTTGGAAATCCAAAGATTTGTAGACAAAGATTGGAGATGTACAATAGATTTAGTAGAAAAAGAGAAAAGTCCATGTGTAAATTATAATTGTTTCAGATAGGTGGATTTAACGGCAGTACCTTGGAATAAATATAAGCATAAAAGAGGAATAGGAACAAAAGACTTTAGTAAGGAAATGAGATTACCAAAGTCTAGGAAGGGTGCTCCTAGGGTAGTAAGAAGAAAATCCACTTTATGTTTAGCCCAATAAATTGAAATTGTTAGAATTGAAAAGTTGAAAAATATAATTGTCAATATTTTTGAGAAAGTAAATACTGGGTTTTTTAAAAAAAAAGTGGTATGAGATTTAAATTGGTTCTTATATGATTTTGTTAAAAGTGAAATTCTTTTTGAAGAATTATAGAGCATATATAGCTTGCTAGTTTCTTTGCAGGTAAACAAAGATTTTAAATATAAAAACCTAGAGTGTATTAAGTATCGGAAACATAGATACATCATTTATTGTTGTAATAGATGTTTTCATGAAAAATAAGGGAAGCATAGACTATAACACTATTGTTATAGTAAGTGACTCTCAAAGGAAATGTTTTTACATAGTATGCGAGATTTATTAGTATTTATTTTAATTAAATCCGTACATTAGTATTTTTGGGTTGTAGTAACGGTGTTTTATGCAACATATGTTTTTACCCAAATAAAAATGTATTTTGAAAATAATTTCTAAGTATAATAAAAAATGGTTTATAAGTACACTTATTATTTAAATAAGTACGAGGAAATGTTTTCTAGTTATGGATATATCAAAACAATTTTGAAAATGAGTTTTCCTGAAAAGAAAAGTGTAAGTTAAATATTATAAAATTAATAAATTTCATAGAAATTGTCTATTGTAAGAGAATATAATTAAACATACTTTAATCTATTGGAATAAAATGAATAATGATAAAATTTTCTATGAAACCAAATCACAAATAAAGATGTTTTGTGCAAGTTATAAGGAATATGTGAAAGAAATATACAAGGTATGGGAAGCACCATATTTTTTATAGCCTATTTCGAAAAATATAAAATAAGTTCCTTGTAATTTCACATAAACATGAAGTCCTCTTTTGAAGGATTCATAGAAGGTTTTAGCGTTAATAGTTTCTTAAGAAAGTAGTTCCAATAAATTAAGGTATAAAACCATTAGGTGTAATAAGAAGTGTAATAATTAGAGACAGAGTTGGTTAGGAGAGATATTATAGAAGGCCTTTGTAGAAAGTCCCGATTTGTAGTGGGAACTCCTCCGGGTTTAAGTATTTGGAAAGTTAAGGAGTTTTTAATAAAATAATTGTTCTTACTACTCCACTTTTTGCAAAATTGAATATCTATGAAAAGAAAATGTTTAGAAAACATGTAAGAACATTTTAAAGAAAAATGGTTTGTTGAAAAAATAAACAAGTTTTTGGAAGCAAAAAACTTTGTAACGGTTAAATTTAAAAATCCAAATTTTTATGGAAAGCTATAAAGGTCTTTAAAAGAAAAAGAGGAATAAGTTTTGATCTTAGAATTTGTAAGTTTTCCCCTCTAGGTTTAGGGAATAATGTAAATTCAAAAAGGCTATAAGGATGCAAGTCTAGAAAGATAAAATGTTAAGTAACCAAGTACCTTTGAATTTAATGGAAATTTGAAAATAACACTATTAAAGACAAAAATTTAATGAAATGATATTTTAAAATGTTTAGGAGCTTTAATTTTTGAAATGGAATGATAAATACCAAACCAAACTTTCAAATATGGAGTAGTTGGAATCATTTTCTAAATGTGATGGAAAAAATGTAAGGCGTTGAAGGAGATAGTAGTGATTTCTTTTACAAGTAAAAATAGAAGTTTCCATAAAGTGTATAAGACACTAGTGAGAACTTAGCATTGTTGCTTCATGTGTGTAGACTATAGGAGAATAGTAAAGGGATATTAGTAAGATGGCAAGACACACATGGTTGAGGATGTATATTCTTGATTTTAGAGGAACTTGGGAGGAGCATCTTTCCTTAGTAGAATTCGCTTATAACAATAGCTTTCAGAATAGCATTGGAATTTCACCTTTTGAAGTTCTTTATGGAGTACCGTGCATGTCACCAACATGTTGGTTGGAGTCTACAGAGAGATTACTACTTGGTCCCGACATGGTTAGAGAGACTTCGGAGAAGATTGGTTTGATTAGGAGAAAAATGTGTACCGCTTATCCGCATCGCTTTGATAGTAAATTTTCGAATTTTCTATTTCCATCTTTAGTTTTGAATAGGTTCTTTCCTTTATTATCCTTTGGGAGGGTAGATTTAAGGATTTAACCTATGGATGGTAGGATTTGATGTAAACATGTTATTAGAACATATTATGTATGATGGATACTAGTGGTTGCAAATGGTTGCTAGTGGATGCTAATGGTTGCATATACTTACACTAGGCAATATTATCTCTTAGAGATCGGCCTAACTAGGACACTATAGCATATGCATATGGATGTGTGCGCATTTGTATTTTTATTTTATTTTCCATAGTTGCTATAAATGGATGATTATCATATGATTGTTGCATTTGGATGGTGATTGTAGCACGCATATAGAACTATCAGTTATCATTAGGGAATTTGCATTCATTTGGACACATGACACAGACATGATTACATAAAAGGAGGTCGACTAAATCAGTAGACTGCCTAATCTTTTTCATTAGTTAGGGACATTGACACTACACTAATTGCATATGTATCATAAATCGCATTAGAAAAACTTAAGGACAGGGATGTAATGGATGATGTTTGAGTAGTTGGTTGAAGAACTTTGATGAAAACATTTATTTCATTCTTCTATCCTTAGATACTTCAGGGACGAAATCCTTTGAGAAGGGAAAAATGTAACAATCCGAAAATTAAAGCTATAATAATATAACGAATTAATTAAATAATAAAATAAGTTTATGAAATTTTCAAATTTGGACCATGGGAGTTGCATCATTGTGTCCGTGGCGATTTTCTGATCAATTTTCATATATAAATTGTCAATTTCCGAGTTAATATGAAGAAGATACGCTAGAAACAAGAATTGAACAAAACGAACAAAAAAATGTAAATGGGTTAGTTCGACCAAGAATGAAGCCAAGTCGACCCTCAAATTACTAAGGTCGACCCGCCTCATTTCTTTGACGTGGATTTGTCTAGGTTAACAGATGACGTGTTTTTTCAATTTTGATCGATCCTGTGCGTTCGTGCTTCCATCCGACGTTTCCCATCGAGCTTATGACGTGGTTGTACTAGATTTAATCTCCAAATCCAATGGTCTGAGATCAACAAGTAAGACTAGAAATAAGACCCTAGGCCTAGCTATTTTTCTCATTCAGATTTTCTCCATCCGGGTTCATTTCCTGAGGCTGGACTCTAAAAGGAATATTTTCCCGAGGAGGAGATCTTTTTAATTAAAATAGTTTACACCCTATAAGTGGATCCGGGAAGGACAAAGGAAAGAACTAAGGACCACAGGTGAGTGTTTAAGTAATTATTTTAGGTTTTTAAGTAATCCAAAATAATAGGGTTTCCAATAGCTTCCTACAATTTTGGGATAGCCTTTATGCAAGTTTATTTACAGTTCATTTTAAGTAAATTTTAGACTTGTTTTCCAGTCTATTTTCTTTTAGCTATTCTATTTGAGTTATTTGCAATTATTTACTGTTATAATTAAAGATAACAGAAAAGGCTTATTTTAGAATTTATATTTAAGTTAATAAGCAAGCATGACAGAAGTAATAGAAGAGGCTTATTTTAAAACTTACACTAATTTAATAAGCAAAGATAGAAGTAGGACCCGTACCGGCAGCATTCCCCTTAGGACATTCTTATGCTGTTTAGGATAAATAAGTGGTCAATAATTAGAAGCTCAAATTGGGGGATTTGGGCAAAGGGCACAACTAGATTTTGTTTGTTAGGACCCATACCAACAGCATTCCCTTCGGTCGGACACATGTGGTCTCACAATAGTACAGGTGAGGCTAAGACACACTTATGCTGGAGGTACAGTAAATAAGAGGTCAAAAGAGGGAGCAACAGATAGTGCGAGCCTAATGGTGGTCGAGCGTGTAGTCTCAGTGCAGGCTGATAATTCGCTATGGAGTTCCAAGCGCTAAGTAGGCGTCTTTTGCGTTGGGACCCATAGAATGGGTCTAGTCTGCAGTAACGACCCGTAAATTTTCGATAATCAAAATAGCTAATTTAATAAGATTTCGTGATTTAGTGTTAGAAAAAAATTGTAAGTCGTTTGGAATAATAATAAATGTTGAATCCATTGGGTATAATAGAGTAATTGATTGATAAGTAAAATCTATTTAAATCAAATTTTGAATATTGAACAGGTAAATTGTTTAAATTAAATATTTAAAACTTATTGAATAATTGAATAACTGAAAAATGAAAATAGTGTTCTAAATTGTAAATTGGTTTTAAAAGTTGAATCTTATAAGTTCAATTTCAATATTTCAAAAGATAATGAATTAACGGATAATCGAAATTGTTTAAATTTAATATTTGGAATTTATTGAATAATTTAATAATGGGAATTGAATAACCATGTAATGGAAATGGTTGTTCTATAATTTTAATTAATTTCAAAAGTTAAATTTTTAAGTTCATTTTGAATATCTCAAAAGATAGTGATTCATGAATAATAAAATTTGTTTAAGTTTAATATTACAAATGTTTGAATAATTAAATTCCGAATTTGATATGATTAATTTGATATTGAAATTCAATATATGAAAATAGAGTGAATAATTGAAATTTGATTTAATATGATTCAAATTGGTTTCCAAAGTGAATGTAAGTTATATTGGGATTATAATAGAGTTAATAAGATTTTAAAATTGGAAATTACTGGATAATTGAATAACGGGTTTGATATGATTAAAAATGATTTGTAAAATTTTAGTTTATCATATTAAAGTTAGAATGATGTTGTAGAACTTTTAAAGTCGAATTAAAGGTAAATTTGTGAAAATTGAATATTTTAATATTTAATTATCGACTGAAAAATAGCCAATTTTCGAACAGTCTCAGAATTGGACGAAACTAGTTCCATTGGATCCGTAATAGTTTTTTATTATCGGATTTCAAATTTCGTAGCAATCGGAGTTTTCGTTTGACCGTGGCAGCTCGAAACGCATCGAAATTGTTTTAATATTAATTTGACGAGTTAAAATAGCCATTTTTCAAACAGTCTCGGATTTCAACGAAACCAATTTTATCGGATCCGTAATGTGATATTATTGTTTGGTTTCAAATTTCGTGTCAATCGGATTTACCGTTTGTCCGGGGCGTGCCAAAACGCATAGAAATTCGTTTAATCGGTTTAATTTAAATTTGATCGTTTATTTCCGTAACTCGTACATATGATCGAATTAGCTTTCGAATCCTATTCTATTGTGTCCGGAACGCGGGGTAAACCCTAGAAACGATGGTCACCACGCGTAATTCGGAGTTTGGAAAAGCCGGATGAATATTATTTGTCGTTTCCTATAAATAGCCCCTTTATTCACAAATTAAAAATAAAAAAGGGGCTAGGGTTAGGGTTCTCATGGTCGGCCGCCACTTCCTTATTCTAAGACCAGAATTTCGTTTCTCTTTCCCACGATTATCTCAAAATCCGTCGACTTTCATCACGAATCTTCAACTACAAAAAGATAAAGCACAACGCGATCCACCATCTCAACGGTTGTGATCGGATTTGGGGCAGCGGAGCGGCCTCTAGGGGGTTGCGTTCGTAGGGGGCTTGAGTACGTTTTGCTCGTGCCTGGGCCGACCGAGCTCTGAGATATGGCAGTCGAAGGTGGAGCTTGCGTAGGGGAGTGGAATGGTGGTACATGATCGGTGTATAGTGGAGCGAGGTGGTTGCATAAATTAGGGTTTGGGGAGGCACGATTGGGTTCGTGTACTGGGGAGCATCGCGTGATGGAAGAAAGGGGGGGCATCAGCCTTGATGCCTGCAGGGCAAATCCAACGGCCCAGAATGGATTAGGTTTATAAATTAATTTAAAGTTGTAATTAATTTATATAAAATTTCGTGTCAACTTTAAACTATCATATCTTTGTCATACGAGATCGAAAAATTGCAAAACAAGTTGCGTTGGAATCGTATGGACGAGCACTACGCTATGGAGCTGGATTGGAATCGTTTGGAGCTAGTGAAAATTTCGGGTAAGATTAAACGCTCGTTTAATTTTATTCGAAATAAAACGCTGGAACTACGTTGAAATCAAGGTGAGTGTTTTATAACGCTCACAACGTACTAAATATCTTTATGCTAGTTAAATTTGACATTATGAAGTGTTATGATTTTATTTGTCGTTGTTTGATAGAAATTTAATTGTCATATAGCTTGTCATTTGAATTAACCGTTGAAAAATTAAATTGACAGTTAAATTGAAATTAAAATTGAATTGCGATTAAATTACCTGACATTGATAACTATGAAATTGCCATGAATTTTATTGTCTATTGGATGATGTATTTAGATGGATGCTATTGGTTGATATTTAAATGTTTGGATGTTATTTGCTTATATATATATCCTGTTATGCATACATATGAAACTGTGATTTGATTTAAGTGATATATATTCATCCCTGACATTTAATTGAAATAAATAATTATTTGGCAATAGGATAGAAAATTATATACGGACACCGAATTGGCTAAATTAATAATTTTTAAAATCGTCGATTTGAGATTTATTTAAATGTTTTGATTTGAAAGTTACATATAGAAATCAATTTATAGAAATCGAATTTATCGAAAAATTGAGTTTGGAATGTTGAAATAAATTTTGGTTAAAAGAAATTGTTAAATAATATAAGTCGAGACTTTGAAATTTAAAAATTGGGATTTGATTGAATTTCGAAAATTGATTTGTTTAAAGATTTAACCTTTATTCGAGCTTTGAATATTACCAAGTAAAAGTGATTTAAAAATGATATTTTGAAATCGAGCTTGGAATTGAATCATATTTGAAATTTGGATTTAAACTTGAATACTGATGGATAATTTTGTTAAGTGTTATGAATGGATATTTTGAAAAAAATCAAACTTCAAATCGATAAAAATCGAAATTGAATTATTTAAAGGTGAATGTAAAATTAAATTAATTTGAAGTCAAAGTTGACATTGATTTGAATTGAAATCGAAATTGAATCGGTAGAATGGAAATTTAAATTGTTTTGAATTGGGAAGTTATAATCGAAATGGATCGGTTTTGAAGCTGTTTTATTTTGTTTTCCAAATTACTCTGTTATATAAACCATTTTTGAATGCTCAAACTATTTTAATCTATTTTAAATCTACTTAACCTAATTTAAATTATTTTAAACTAATTTATCTATTTAAAATCCATTTTAAGATTTTAAGTATTTTTAACTACTTTAATTATTTAAAACTACTTTTAAACTACTTAAAACTATTTTCTAAAATTCTAACCTGATCAGTAAGGTGAAATGTTTATATTTAAAATCTGGAATTTAAATACGAATTGGATTAAATGAAGTCGCAACCTAAATTGAAATTCGAAATGATATTGAAATCGAAATGAGATATTGATGCGAAAATGATTTTGAAACAGAATCTTACATTTGAATAGATACGATGATATTTGAAATGGATTTGATTTTTGAAGCGAATATGATATTTTGATATTAATTATAAATCGATTTGAAATGTAAAAGAGCCAACGGTGTAATAGTACGTAGTTATTAAAGAGACCGGGATCGGATATGGACATACTCTCTGTCGATACCGAACACCACTTTAATAACTATTATACGCGGAGTGTTGATCCAGAATGAAGTGGATGGTTTGGTGAACGCGTTGACTGAAGAAAGAGAACGATATTGGATGACCCCTGACATGACTAAAACAGGAGCCGCGCCGGGCCATTGAGGTTTGCCATCTCTAGCGGACACACTTCTTCGATACCATATCTATTACATTTGTGATTCGATTTGGGTGCACCACTTGATTTGGAGTGTTGTTTCGCGGTGTTGAGGTAGCTGCTGGCTATGCTCAACATCAGTCCGGATCACGCAACTACTAGTATCCTAATTGGTATCGCCTCATGTGCCTTGTCATACTGATTATCCCATTCGTGACCACTACGTTATGTTTTGTGTTATACCTATGGGGTACCCTCTGATAACCACCAGTTTACGGTGGGGTTTACGGTGCTGTATAGACTATGGCATTATAAAAATGTGTTAAGGGGGATTATGGTAACGCCTTAACGCTATTTTGATACTTTATATTACTGATAGGCATTATCTACTTAGCGTACATTACTACATAATAGATAGTTTAACGGATCCTTAAGAGATGGAAAATCCCGTAACATCTCTTGAGTTATTGCACGCACGTTGACACTAGATATGAGATGTCAAACCCCGTAAACATCTCTGACGCCGTTACGCTCATATTTATTTACGATTGATTTAACTTTCATAAGGATATTTTAGTCCTGACTCGAGTGTTTTGTCTTTTCATTACGCTCGGGTCAGTCCTGAGTTTTTCAGATTTTTGAAGATCTATTCTGGAGGATGAAGACGAAGATTTGGTATACTATTACTATTATTACCCTTGCATCATGCTATCTGCTGCATTATTTTAATTGTTCTGTTGTATATGTATAACTCTGATAAATGTTGTATAAATAATTGTCAAAGTATAGTAAACAGCTTCATGAACTGTATATTTGACTATTATATTTTATCGTTCCGCTGTGAGATTCTGTGTTGTTTCTTTTCCTTTATTTCTCTTTCTTTTCTTTTTTTATTTACCCCAATAACCATCTGCTCTTTTGAATGGTTTGGAATCGTCATGTGTATTTGATCATCGGTTTAAACTGTCCAAAAAGGCGGGTCGTTACAGTTGGTATCAGAGCTTTGGTTTAGCGATAACCTTAGCTTTGTGGGGTCTGACTCTTTATAAATAGGGTAGTAATACCCTATGATGAGTCGCTGAGTGTATACATATGAGAGAGCGTATTTATTAGTGATATAAAATGTTTTATTGTATCGGTTGATTTGTTGAGTGGCTTATGGATTCTGGTCAATACGAGTAATTAACGTCATTGATAGGGATCTCTAAACACTTAAACAGAACAATTAGACATAGTATTGTTTTGAAATTGGATAAATGAAATAATTTTGCCCTAATTATATTTTGTATATAAAGGATTTATTTTCATAAATTATTGTGACTTATCTAGCTTACCTGGTAGTTAGGAATGATAATATTGGTTGTTATCATTAATTGGGTATTGTAATTTAATAAATAAGGTGAATTACAAAAATGAAGAATGATAAAACACTTGTGGAATGTTTTAAGAAAGAAAATTCTATAAGAATATTTTATAAAGGTGACTTATAAAATTAAAATAGATTTAAATTGGAAAATATTAAATTTAAGACCCGAAGATCTTGAAAAATGGTTTTCAAAGCTTTGAAGAAAATATATTGTAATATTAGTTGGAAAATAGTTATGAGAAATATTTTGAAAGGATTTTAAGAAGGAATGAATTCAGTACTCCTCTCTTATGTCGCTGGAAAATAAATTTCGGTGATGACTGCGCAGCATCATCGACGTTCATTTTCGAGTCTCAAAGTGGGGGAGACTTCTAAGAAGCTTTGCTTTTCTTCGAAATTATTTTGGGTAAATGGTTTTGGTTTAAACTCCAAAGGTATGATTTGATATATTAAAGATATAAGTGTATATATTTATTTCAAATGATTTGAAAAGAACCGGGCATTTAAATGTCTAAGTTCTGGTAATTAATAATTTTCAAATTATTTGAATGAAATGTGAATAATCAGAATTTATAAAATAAGAGGATTAAGATATCTAAGCTATTGTTTGGGAAAAATTTAAAGTTGAAAGGTAAAGAGGATTTAAACAAATTAAATTGTGAACATTATAATTAAGTAAAATAAAATTCTATAAATTTGTATAATACCAAAATTACATTCTGATGACATATAACAAGACTTACCAAATGTTAAAAGTTAAAATGATGTTTTGGATATGTAATGAGATATTGTATAGATAAACAGAACCGGAAAGTAATTGAAATATACAAGTAAGGAAAACTCAAAGGGAATTAAATGTATACAAATGGAAAATTTGGTTGTGATAAAAATTTATATATACTTAAATATAGCATGAAATGATGAATGGATAAATGGAACAAGTAAGTGAACTTAAAAAAGAAGATAAATGAATCGTATTATATCTTTGTAAAGTGGTTATAGAAAATAAATATAAATTGCATAGAAATTTTTTAGTTTGTAACCATCAAGATAACTGTAAACTAAGGAAAGTCATTTATGAGAGGTTAGACTTTTATAGGATGATTAATAAACTAAAGTGCCGGTTAATAAAATGTTCCACAAATGAATTCGTTATTAACTGAAATTATGAAAATGCAATAAATGTAAACAAAGGAATTTCTTATAGCTAAGAATCAATTGGGAAAAGAAATTGAGTTTAAATTAAATTATATAGAATGTTTAAAATGAACTTGAGTAAGCAAATTCTATGATATGATGTTTAGGAAAAGATAATGTTAAAGAATATGCTATGTAAAGAAATGAATATACTAACTGAATAATGGATTGTGAGTAATTAAGTGAAAAAAAATAGAAGTCAATAAAATAATTTAGTAGATAAATTGGATAGAAATCTATTTTTGTACGTATATTATTTTATTCGCATAACGATTTGATCCAAATTCGAGCACAAAATTTCGAGATGATTTATATCGATCCAAGTTAGTATTTTTTTCACTCGATTTTCGACGGCGAACCCTGGATATGGATTTTTAATTTGATTCTAGAATTCTCTATCATAGTATATGGCTATGCAAGGAGAGTAACAGTTTCCAATCAAGGAACCAAATCTGAGTCCGCACTAGAGAGTCGGGTGAACGATACTAGTTGGAAGTGAAATTGTGTGATCGAATAAGCGATTAGATTGATATTGCTCACGGATGATATATGTACGGCTTACGGACTTAATTAAAAGTTAATATTGGAAATTTAAGATGCCAAATATGTGAAGATAAATTTTTAACTTTTGAGATAACTATAAACTAAGAAAAGTCATATATAAGAAGTTAGACTTTTATGGAATGACTATAAAATAAAGTGATGATTAATAAAATGTTCTGCATTAATAAAATGTTCCACAAATAAATTGGTTATCATCTAAAACTGAATATGAAGTAAATGTAAACTAAAGAATTTGGTATGGCTAAGAATAAATTGAAATTGAAAGAGATAAACCAAATTGAATGTAAAATTAATAATTTGGTTATGTTGGGTATGATTTGGTTGTTAGATGATTGTTAGTTGATTGTATATAATTCATTAAGTGTTAATGAAATTGAAAGCTATAAATCATTGAAATCAAATTGGAAGTTAAATGAATTTAAATAGACTTTAATTTGATTCAAATTGGAAGTAAACTAATGTAAATATAAATTAGTGAATGTTAACTAATTGAATTGAGAATGAATGTTAGTAAAATCCAACGTTAATGAATCAACTGTGATTAAAATTGAAAACCAAGTGAATAAATATTAATAAGAAGTGAATTTATATTGATTGGTTATGGATTTGTTGGATGATAATTGATTTGGTGGATGCATTTGTTGTTTTGTTGCATTTGCTATGTTGGCACATGTAGTTGTTATGTTGCTATATTGTGTATGTTGATATTATTTTCATATATGCATGTTTCTCATGGTTTGTTGAGTGTTTAGTAGGTGCGGATTGCGCTTGCTTCGCATTTGGAGCTCGCTTTCGCGCTATATTAGCCGTATATGCTCGCTAATAATATATAAGGTACATATCTCGGATTACATACCGTACTTTTACACTTTTTCCCTGCGGGATGCCTTATCACTTGATGAGATGTATATTTGTGGTATGTATACTGTCATTTTTTTTCTGATCGAGCCGCGCAAAGGGGACTCTGCCGAAATTTTCCGTAAATCCGGGTGTTAGAAAAATTTTCAAGTTTAATTTTTTTTTTATAACTTGTTTTGATAACTAACTTTTAAAGTTAGAAAGCCGTTCGGAGTAACTTAGTGGAAGCGTAGTTATGACTTTATAAATGGAATTTCATTGTTTTATAAGTTGGTAACTTTGAATAAAATATATCTAGTGTTGAATTCTAACTTAGTTCATTTTCCCTTCTTTTTCCTTTTCGGGGACGAAAAGTTTTGAGTGGGGGAGAGTGTAACGACCCGTAAATTTTCGATAATTAAAATAGCTAATTTAATAAGATTTCGTGATTTAGTGTTAGAAAAAAATTGTAAGTCGTTTGGAATAATAATAAATGTCGAATCCATTGGGTATAATAAAGTAATTGATTGATAAGTAAAATCTATTTAAATCAAATTTTGAATATTGAAAAGGTAAATTGTTTAAATTAAATATTTAAAACTTAGTGAATAATTGAATAACTGAAAAATGAAAATAGTGTTCTAAATTGTGAATTGGTTTTAAAAGTTGAATCTTATAAGTTCAATTTCAATATTTCAAAAGATAATGAATTATCGGATAATCGAAATTGTTTAAATTTAATATTTGGAATTTATTGAATAATTTAATAATGGGAATTGAATAACCGTATAATGGAAATGGTTGTTCTATAATTTTAGTTCGTTTCAAAAGTTAAATTTTTAAGTCCGTTTTGAATATCTCAAAAGATAGTGATTCATGAATAATAAAATTTGTTTAAGTTTAAAATTACAAATGTTTGAATAATTAAATTCCGAATTTGATATGATTAATTTGATATTGAAATTCAATATATGAAAATAGAGTGAATAATTGAAATTTGATTTAATATGATTCAAATTGGTTTCCAAAGTGAATGTAAGTTATATTGGGATTATAATAGAGTTAATAAGATTTTAAAATTGGAAATTACTGGATAATTGAATAACGGGTTTGATATGATTAAAAATGATTTGTAAAATTTTAGTTTATCATATTAAAGTTAGAATGATGTTGTAGAAATTTTAAAATCGAATTAAAGGTAAATTTGTGAAAATTGAATATTTTAATATTTAATTATCGACTGAAAAATAGCCAATTTTCGAACAGTCTCAGAATTGGACGAAACTAGTTCCATTGGATCCGTAATAGTTTGTTATTATCGGACTTCAAATTTCGTAGCAATCGGATTTTTCGTTTGACCGTGGCAGCTCGAAACGCATCGAAATTGTTTTAATATTAATCTGACGAGTTAAAATAGCCATTTTTCAAACAGTCTCGGATTTCGACGAAACCAGTTTTATCGGATCCGTAATGTGATATTATTGTTTGGTTTCAAATTTCGTGTCAATCGGATTTACCGTTTGTCCGGGGCGAGCCAAAACGCATAGAAATTCGTTTAATCGATTTAATTTAAATTTGATCGTTTATTTCCGTAACTCGTACATATGATCAAATTAGCTTCCGATACCTATTCCATTGTGTCCGGAACGCGGGGTAAACCCTAGAAACGACGGTCACCACGCGTAATTCGGAGTTTGGAAAAGCCGGATGAATAGTATTCGTCGTTTCCTATAAATAGCCCCTTTATTCACAAATTAAAAATAAAAAAGGGGCTAGGGTTAGGGTTCTCATGGCCGGCCGCCACTTTCTTATTCTAAGGCCAGAATTTCGTTTCGCTTTCCCTCGATTATTTCAAAATCCGTCGACTTTCATCACGAATCTTCAACTACAAAAAGATAAAGCACAACGCGATCCACCATCTCAACGGTTGTGATCGGATTTGGGGCAGCGGAGTGGCCTCTAGGGGGTTGCGTTCGTAGGGGGCTTGAGTACGTTTTGCTCGTGCCTGGGCCGACCGAGCTTGGAGATATGGCAGTCGAAGGTGGAGCTTGCGTAGGGGAGTGGAATGGTGGTACCTGATCGATGTATAGTGGAGCGAGGTGGTTGCATAAATTAGGGTTTGGAGCGGCATGATTGGGTTCGTGTACTGGGGAGCATCGCGTGATGGAAGAAAGGGGGGCATCGGCCTTGATACGTGTAGGGCAAATCCAACGGCCCAGAATGGATTAGGTTTATAAATTAATTTAAAGTTGTAATTAATTTATATAAAATTTCATGTCAACTTTAAACTATCATATCTTTGTCATACGAGATCGAAAAATTGCAAAACAAGTTGCGTTGGAATCGTATGGACGAGCACTACGCTATGGAGCTGGATTGGAATCGTTTGGAGCTAGTGAAAATTTCAGGTAAAATTAAACGCTCGTTTAATTTTATTCGAAATAAAACGCTGGAACTACATTGAAATCAAGGTGAGTGTTTTATAATGCTCACAACGTACTAAATATCTTTATGCTAGTTAAATTTGACATTATGAAGTGTTATGATTTTATTTGTCGTTGTTTGATAGAAATTTAATTGTCATATAGCTTGTCATTTGAATAACCGTTGAAAAATTAAATTGACAGTTAAATTGAAATTAAAATTGAATTGCGATTAAATTACCTGACATTGATAACTATGAAATTGCCATGAATTTTATTGTCTATTGGACGATGATTTCGATGGATGCTATTGGTTGATATTTAAATGTTTGGATGTTATTTGCTTATATATATATATATATATCCTGTTATGCATACATATGAAACTGTGATTTGATTTAAGTGATATATATTCATCCCTGACATTTAATTGAAATAAATAATTACTTGGCCATAGGATAGAAAATTATATACGGACACCGAATTGGCTAAATTAATAATTTTTAAAATCGTCGATTTGAGATTTATTTAAATGTTTTGATTTAAAAGTTATAAATAGAAAGCAATTTATAGAAATCGAATTTATCGAAAAATTGAGTTTGGAATGTTGAAATAAATTTTGGTTAAAAGAAATTGTTAAATAATATAAGTCGAGACTTTGAAATTTAAAAATTGGGATTTGATTGAATTTCAAAAATTGATTTGTTTAAAGATTTAACCTTAATTCGAGCTTTGAATATTACCAAGTAAAAGTGATTTAAAAATGATATTTTGAAATCGAGCTTGGAATTGAATCATATTTGAAATTTGGATTTAAACTTGAATACTGATGGATAATTTTGTTAAGTGTTATAAATGGATATTTTGAAAAAAAATCAAACTCCAAATCGATAAAAATCAAAATTGAATTATTTAAAGGTGAATGTAAAATTGAATTAATTTGAAGTCAAAGTTGACATTGATTTGAATTGAAATCGAAATTGAATCGGTAGAATGGAAATTTAAATTGTTTTGAATTGGGAAGTTATAATCGAAATGGATCGGTTTTGAAGCTGTTTTATTTTGTTTTCCAAATTACTCTGTTATATAAACCATTTTTGAATGCTTAAACTATTTTAATCTATTTTAAATCTATTTAACCTAATTTAAATTATTTTAAACTAATTTATCTATTTCAAATCCATTTTAAGATTTTAAGTATTTTTAACTATTTTAATTATTTAAAACTACTTTTAAACTACTTAAAACTATTTTCTAAAATTCTAAGCTGATCAGTAAGGTGAAATGTCTATATTTAAAATCTGGAATTTAAATACGAATTGGATTAAATGAAGTTGCAACCTAAATTGAAATTCGAAATGATATTGAAATCGAAATGAGATATTGATGCGAAAATGATTTTGAAACGGAATCTTACATTTGAATAGATACGATGATATTTGAAATGGATTTGATTTTTGAAGCGAATATGATATTTTGATATTAATTATGAATCGATTTGAAATGTAAAAGAGCCAACGGTGTAATAATACGTAGTTATTAATGAGACCAGGATCGGATATGGACATACTCTCTGTCGATACCGAACACCACTTTAATAACTATTATACGCGGAGTGTTGATCCAGAATGAAGTGGATGGTTTGGTGAACGCGTTGACTGAAGAAAGAGAACGATATTGGATGACCCCTGACATGACTAAAACAGGAGCCGCGCCGGGCCATTGAGGTTCGCCATCTCTAGCGGACACACTTCTTCGATACCATATCTATTACATTTGTGATTCGATTTGGGTGCACCCCTTGATTTGGGAGTGTTGTTTCGCGGTGTTGAGGTAGCTGCTGGCTATGCTCAACATCAGTCCGGATCACGCAACTACTAGTATCCTAGTTGGTATCACCTCATGTACCTTGTCATACTGATTATCCTATTCGCGACCACTACGTTATGTTTTGTGTTATACCTATGGGGTACCCTCTGATAACCACCAGTTTACGGTGGGGTTTACAGTGCTGTATAGACTATGGCATTATAAAAATGTGTTAAGGGGGATTATGGTAACGCCTTAACGCTATTTTGATACTTTATATTACTGATAGGCATTATCTACTTAGCGTACATTACTACATAGTAGATAGTTTAACGGATCCTTAAGAGATGGAAAATCTCGTAACATCTCTTGAGTTATTGCACGCACGTTGACACTGGATATGAGATGTCAAACCCCGTAAATATCTATGACGCCGTTACACTCATATTTATTTACGATTGATTTAACTTTCATAAGGATATTTTAGTCCTAACTCGAGTGTTTTGTCTTTTCATTACGCTCGGGTCAGTCCTGAGTTTTTCAGATTTTTGAAGATCTATTCTGGAGGATGAAGACGAAGATTTGGTATACTTTTACTATTATTACCCTTGGATCATGCTATCTGCTGCATTATTTTAATTGTTCTATTGTATATGTATAACTCTGATAAATTTTGTATAAATAATTGTCAAAGTACAGTAAACAGCTTCATGAACTGTTTATTTGACTATTATATTTTATCGTTCCGCTGTGAGATTCTGTGTTGTTTCTTTTCCTTTATTTCTCTTTCTTTTCTTTTCTTATTTACCCCAATAACCATCTGCCCTTTTGAATGGTTTGGAATCGGCATGTGTATTTGATCGTCGGTTTAAACTTTCCAAAAAGGCGGGCCGTTACATCTGCAGTAAGCATAGTAGGGTAGAAGGCCGATACAAAGGGTAGAATTAGGACTTCTGCCTAATTAAAGTACTTATAGGAATTCAGCCTAATCAAAGCAGTTATCTAAGATAAGTGCAAACAATCTAATCGAACTATCTAAGTAAAGCAAATAGTTAAACCGTATTTGATTCCAGCTCTATCTTTTCCTTTATTTCCTTTTATAACTAGAACTGTTGCAAAGTCTATTATCTTTATCTTGCTTAAAAATACTAGAAATTACTTTAATTCACTAGACTTTTAGTATAATCCACCCCTCTATTTTCCCCTTTTTCCCTATAGGCCAGCAGAGGCAACGACAATAGACTTTCAGCTTTCCAAGAGTGACATTCTTGGAGATTCTTCATGTATTCTTCTTCTTCTGTTCCAGTTTTCCTTTTATTTTAGTTCGGATGTACTAGTACTATTGAGGGGGATGATTTCATTTACGCGCTCTGATATTGTGACTGAGATGGTGTTTTTCATAAGACATATGTATTTGGTATTTTGAGACTTATTTTGGTTAAGACTTATTTTATGAAGTTTGATTTATAATTAAGTTATTATTTTAAATGTTTCCACTGTTTTATTTATTTTATCTTGTGAATCTTAGTCTCTTTAATTTTTTAGCTATACCTACAATGCACCACATCTTTTGGTGTGCCCATTTTGGGTATACTAAGGGATGTGGGGTGTTTTATGTGTTGTTGAGATGTATATATTAGATACGCTATGTATATTTTCAATAATAGTGGGCATTTGACTATTTTCATAGACCTACTTGACTTATGTATATTTTATATTATATGTTATTGCTGTGTTGATAACTTTGTGTTCTCTATGATTTATTTTATATTGTATATTGTTCTATCATAGAAAGGCATGTGTTCATTGTTTTGTGCCGATACTACGTATGTATAGGTGAATTGTTTATTCGATTTTTGAATACGTACCAGTATTAACTCAAGAGAATATTCACATGTGACAGTCTGATATCGCCTCATTCTCCATATTATCATATAATATTGCCTAGTAATACTTTTTAGTAGCATGGGTATGGAGAACGGGTGTTACAGTTGGTGTCAGAGCATGTTTAGAACAATACAGAGTACAAAAGACATGAGTCTTGGCCTTAGATGAGACTTAAAGTCCCTATATCCATGGGTGTGTGGTAGATTATTATTTATACTATATGATTATTATTAGGGTACTCATCTAGGGACGTATTTTTTTTCTTATTACATAACGTATTTCTTTTACCTTTTTCTGAATGTAAATCTCTGTATGAGATGTAGAGAAATTGATGGAGGTTGTGAAGGCTGATGTTGTTAGTTCGGCCGGTAGTGTCGGCATTGATGAAGTGGATTTAACCTTTGTGTGGCGTTAAACTAAGATTGGAACTGCCTAGTTAGGGAAGCTTTAAAAGGCCCTTATATGAATTTCTCATATTGAATACATTACATAAATAAATAGTGATGATGTGAGCATGAGTTGAATGATCCAGCAGTGATCAGAGTGCTATGGAAGTATGTAGCTTACTTTTCGCTGAGTATCTTGGTTTTATTGATTGGCTTGATTGATATTCTGATTTCCTTGTGTGATTACATTGATTGATGATGCTTAGTTTGGGGATCCATCTTGATTGTGGAATTCATTAGGAACTATCACTCAAGGTGAGTATCTAATTCAAATCTTGACATTTGGATCCAAGCGAAACCCACCGCAAGGGACAATAGAAAGTAGGGTCATTACAGAATTTTGATAACATAAAAATTATTTGCTTTTTAAAAATATTTTATATTCGATTAAAAACATTTTATTTAATTTCAATAAACTATCTAAATTGAATTTATTGATTTAATTAAATTTATTAAAATGAAATATTTTATTAAATAAAATTAATTAAGTAAAAATATGTTTTCAAAATATTGATTATAACAAATCAAATTCAAACATTTTTATCTTAATTAAATTTATTTATTTATACACCATCGAAAGCAGGGTCGTTACACTGCCACACATAATAACCAACTCGATTCATATCAAAAATTTTCTTATCATCAATTTACTTGCATCGATACATGCATTCAGAATAATCATTATCTTTGAGTATTATTTTGCATATACATCATTCAACATCCCAACTTTGTCACTTAATCAAGATAAAACATCATTAATCTTTCGCATTGGCCTCTAGGGTCCAGGTTCAACCTATGCTCAAACTTTAGATGTTTGGGTTACATATCAGATGTGTGAACATATTTCAAATGTTTGAACACCTGAACAAAATTCACTCAGCTCTTCGGACATCTAGACAAAGCTTTCAGTCATCTAGTTCATGACTTTCTAGCCTATAAATTATAGCTTTATACATCTTAATTTTGTGAAAATAAAATGTGAATTTTTATGATTATTCTATAAATTTTTAGATGTTTGAATAATAAATTCATACGTCTGCTGTTAACTACAGGTTTTTACCCTTTTTGGAGTTTCACTTGGTGCCCTGTAAATCGTCATTAAAACTCTATTTCTATCTTTGTATAAACTATCAAAGCATAATACAACATTTATACGATCATTTTATTAAGTTTGTCATATACTCCTCTAACCAACTCATTATTATTTTTGTTTTTAACCAATATATATTTATATCTTCTTCTTATTACTTACTTCTCCATTATCGTTATTATATTTATCCACATAGATCTATGGTTATCACTACATCAAAAGAGTACATTTCACTTTCAAACTCAAACACTATCCGCCATCATTCACATATGGTTAATTTACTAACGGTTCATTTGTATACCTTCTCTAATCATCTTCATCCCTTTTTTCTTAACTCAAGTTTTACTTAATCATTAATTGCCAATTAAACGGATACCGACTCCTAATTCATATCGAATATGGCCATTACTCTAACTTAGGCTATAGACATGCAATAAAAGCACGATATTATATATCATAATAAATAAATTTCCACCCACAACTTAACCAGAGAATACATAATTCGACTAGAAATTCCTTATCCTTTGCTATTCTGGTACTACCCTAGCCTCTAAACTTCGTGAATCTGTTTGATGTTGATATCTATTTGTTGCACTCTTTGTTTTAGGTCAAACCTTTTTCAAAGTGAAAGATATTTGCAATTAAATTGGTGGATCTACATTTGGGTTATTGTTCTTGTGTGTTTTAGGAAGAAGAAGAGATAGCGAGATGTAATTGTTGTTGGGACTGGACTATTTGGGAGAGGGTGAAATGAGTAAATTTCAAAATAAAACACCACTAGATTTAATTAGTATAAAAAGTGTTTTAAATTAATTAATATTTAAAGAACTATTAATAATTGTTGTATTCAATAGTTGGAATATAGGGGTAGCCTTTAGAAATGTTTTGAGTGCCATTAGTAATTAATTACATGTGTATATAAAAGTGTTGACCATGCGTATCAATATACGATACCGATAAGAATTTAAATTGGATTTAAATAGATTTAATTGCCATTGGATTTTGATACACATTTGGTCCATGTAGATATAGTATAGGCCATCCAAAACTAAGGGGGAGAAGAGGTATTAGGGCATGACTTCATAAGAGGATACGGCGGAAGATATTTCTACTGTATCCACTATTTAGTGCACCTAAGCCTCTAGTTTTCTTTATGCTTTTTTCGCTCCATCACTCCCATTCCTAGGCCGCTATAACCCAATGTACTCTAGCCTATATTCTTGTACTAACTTGCCCCAATAAAATACAAAACTTTTTCAAGTGGCGGCACTACGAAGTTTGCTCCTTTGGACAGGGATCTAGGAGGTCTAAGAGACGATTTGAATCGATGTGTGAATAAAATTACTTCTCTTTGGTATATTTTTTTTTATATATAGTGTTCACTATATGTTTTTCATGTCATTATAACGATTTTATATATGTTATTTCCCCATAAGTATTAATATATACTAAATTACATTAAATAATTAATCTATATGAAACTGTTAATTTTATTTCAAAGTTTAAATTAAAAATATACATAAATATTTTAGCTTTGACCATATTTGTATTCTTATATATATATTGTTTACATCAAAATTGGTTATAAACACTCAACTAATATGATAACACCACAGTCTCAGTATCCAATATCCAAACATAATGAAATAGATAATAAAATATGAAGAACATTAAACTAAAACAGTGAGAAATAAAATGAACACAAGATTTAATAGTGGTTCGGCTGACCCCGGTCTACGTCCACCCCAAAAGTTTTCCTTTTATTGATTTATACCGTTGTTTACATTTACAATCCATGTGAATCAAGAGTTAAAATGGCAGAGTATAGCCTAGGTAGAAGAAGAGAGCTAGAATCAAGATCCCATTTCTTAATCCATGCCTACCGTATTTATAGGGGATGCCGATGAAATATCTCACTCAAAATCTGCATAAAGAATCTCTAGACAAAGACGGACCGATCCAAGAAGTATAAGATCGATCGCACCCCCATAAGGGATTGGCCTCAATCAGCATAGAATGCCATGGCGGCGTGTGATCCCTAAAGTGGATTCCCCTCCGTCTCTACTTCATATTTCCAAAGTTGTTTCCTGAGTTGGTGTCGCGTATGTTGAGTTACCGAGTGATCGACGTTGAGTTTGAACTGTCAATCCAAGCGACCCATAGCCATATTGATCCGATCCAATCTGTACTCCACTGTAGTGATCCGATCCGATCCCCTACCGAGTGAAATTACGAATTCCATACCTAGCCAATTCCAGGGTGCTATCCATCCGAATCTGCTTGACTAGCGTCCATAGTCTTGAATGCATTCGATCCCCGAACCTGATAATCATCTCTCTGGGCTTCCGACGTTAATGATCATGAAATCCATTTAGCCAACTCCATGGTACCACGGCCATGCCAAAAGGCGGGATAACATTTGCCCCCCAAAACATGTCTTGCGATAGAAAGGTGTGTTTTGAATCGCCATAAGTCCGAAATCCATCATCCGTAATCCATCGATAGCGGAGTTTATAATTTAGAATCCAATCCTTTTCCAAACTAAGTCGTCGTCGTCTATGACCATTCCAAGTCGATAGCCAATTCCAAAAGATTCTAAATTCTTAGCCGAATCCATATCCATCAAAGCCAGTAATTGAATCCATGATCTCACTAGAATGTTTGCGAGTCCTAAGGTCTTGCTGGACCAATAGCCTGGTTCAAAGTCTCTCTGTACCGATCATAGCCACTTCGAGCTCTTGCTGGACCCTATCCAGTCACTCTCTCGTAAAAAGGGAAACAGTGGTAAGTAAGCTGATCGTGTCGCTCTCTGGCGAAGCGGAAATACTTCCTACACTCCGGTTTAGTATCCCTGAACATAATGCGATGTCATGGCCTTCCTTGACTGATCATGGTCTCTCTAGACACTTACTAGACCCCACTCACTCTTCGGCGAGAATGGCACAACAATAAGCCAGTCGATCCTGTCGCTCTCCAGTGAAGCGGTCTACTTCTTGCTTCTCCGATTCCTTCTCTTCGGTCGGAGCATAACGCGATCCGTGAGGTATTATTCTCTAGCCTCAATCTCCTAGTAGAGGACTTAATCCATGTACGAGTCCACTCTATCGCTCTCCGATGAAAAGACTAACACCCTTCAGTTATTGCCCGATCTCTACAGTCGAGACAACCGCAGCATGTCGTATTTATTACTTTTAAAGAAGATTTGAGCATTCCAAAATCCATCCATTAAATCATTAAATTTAAGCTTTTTACAACCAAAAAACAAGAAAACTGAAAACAAGGAAAACCAAAAACCACCTCTCTGAGCACGACGATTTGTCCTCGTCTCAAAGCATGTCTAAGGACCAACCTCGATCCTGTACATGTGTAAGTGACTTAGCCATTTTATTGTAGACTTTATTATTTATTTAGTTCAAGTTATCCCGATCAAGAGATAATGATCCACGACCTCGATTCAAGGCAATTTGCATTTGATACAGACGGTGGCTGCTCTTATTCCACTGCTGCAGTCCGAGTCCTTATATACTATGGTAGCCTGCCATCCCTGATGTGTTCTTCAATCATATCCTTCAAGTACCTGCAACCGTTGGTAGTATGCGCATCCAGCTCATGGAATAGACATTAATTTCCTAATGTATGCTCATGATCGGTGGGATCCCTCTTTGCCGGCTTTCAGTAGGGAAGGCATCCTCGGGTATCCAAATAAATCATTTCCAAAGTCTCGTTCAAATCAGTATAAGAAGAGAATTTTGGTTCTCTCATTTGCTGCTTCGATCTGTTGAAACTATCATACGCTTTCGCTTTCCTTTATCTTTTCTTGAACCTTCCCCAGATGGTCCTCCTTCCCTCACAGCATTATCCCCTTATCTACTAGTCTTAGCATCTTTCTGCCATAGGATTCTCTTGGCTTCATGGAAAAATTCTCCGAGATCCATTGGCGAATTCCGTTCCAGTTAAATCTTAAAGTCTACATCGCACGCAATCCCAAATACCGCCATCATTAAGACCGATGATGGTTCCGGTCGATCCACCGAAGGGATTGTCGCATTAAACCATGTTAAGAAATTTCTTAAGGACTCTTCCATCCTCTGCCTTAATGTTGCCAATGTTATTACACTCTTAGGTATCGTGATGTGGACCCAAAATTGTCTCATGAATTTATCAACCAACTCCGTCTAAGTACCAATAGAACCGTTCTCCAATTGTCTAAACCATACTGTAGCTTTATCCACCAAGTACAAGGGAAAACATCTCGCCATCACTTCCTTTGATGTCCCTAGCACTTCCATCACATCAAACGAATAGTAGGGTCCGATTTTCCATCATGTGCCCCCAATGATGGTAGCTTAACCTTCGGTGGATTCCTAGAATGCTTGATGTTAGGAGTGAATGGACTTTTATTTACATCCTCCAAAATCCAATTTACATCCTCCAAAATCCGATTCACCAATCCTCCTCTCATAGCTCGTTTGATCATCTTCGCAAACCTGTCATTATAATCCAATGGTAGCCTCTAATCATCATTTCCAACCTGCCCCCTAGTCTATGAGGGAATCTCAGAATGTGCTCCTCTGGATGTACATCTGCATTCCGGTTTGCACCAGACTATACAGCATCAACCACTAGCCTACCGTCGACCGATACAGCATGACCTGGGCGCATTCCCCTAAGTCCCAAGCGATCGACGCCGATCCCTATGGGAGGACCGATGCCAATCGGCCCATGCTGACCGGGGGCCGCCACCGGCTGCTCCACTCCGTTCCTCTACCTTTTAGCTTCATTTCCCTATTCCTGATTCTGATTCTCCAACTCCCTTAGCTCCAATTCCTTGATCCAAGTTGCCATTAGGTCCTGCTCCAACTTGTCCAACTTTCCTAAGGAAATTCTGAATCATCTCCTCTTGCCTTTCCATCATCCTCTCCTGCATAGCATCCATCATCGTATCCATCTTATTCCTTGTTATGTAAATGGAGAGCGATTAGCCCCAATTCTTGAGGAAGCCTCTTGACTCTCTCTATGGTGACTCCTATCCGCAATTGCTCTCCTTGTTGATTGCTTGGCCATTAATCCAAATCCAAGCTCCAAATCGTCTAAATCTACGGGTGTAAGTAACCAGGCTCTGATACCAAAATGTTTGCACTAGAATTGGAAAAACACTCATTTAATATGATAAAACAGTAGATTCAATGTCCAATATCCGAATAAAATGAAGTAGTGAATAAAGTATAAAGAACAATAAATTACAACAGTAAGAAATGAAATGAAAATGAGATTTTATAGTGGTTCAGCTGACTCCGGCCTACGTCCACTTCAAAAGTTTTCTTTTATTGATTTATACTGCTATTTACAGTTATAATCCATGTGAATCAAGAGTCAAAATGGCATAGTATAGCCTGGGTAGAAGAAGAGAGCTAGAATCAAGATCCCTTTCCTTGAGCCATGCTTGCTATATTTATAGGGAAAGCCGACGAAATATCTTATTCACAATCCGCAAGAATAATCTCCAGACTAAGACGGACCAATCCAGGAAGTACAAGACCAATCGCACCCCCTATAAGGGATCGGCCTCGGCTGGTATAGAACGTCATGTGGCGACATGCGATCCCCAGAGTGGGCCCCCCTCCATCTCTACTTCATGTTTCCAAAGTTGTTTCCTGAGTTAGTTTGGTGTTCGTTGAGTTACCGAGTGATCATCATTGAGTTTGAACTGCCAATCCAAGCGACTCATAACCACATTGATCCGATCTGATCTGTACTCCATTGTTGTAATCCGATGCAAACCCTGCCTAGGAGAAGTACTAATTCCATACTTAACCACCACCCAGGTGTTGTCTATCCGAATATGCTTGACAATTGTCCATAGTCATGAATATATTCGATCCTTAAATCTGATAAACATCTCTTTGAGCTTCCTGCCTTGGTGATTATATATAGTTTTATATTTCGATCTAATTCGATCCCTGAATCTGATAATTCCATATAATTCGATCCCTACCTTTGATAACTCATGGTATCATGACCTTACCAAAAGGCAGGATTATATATATATCTGTGTGTGTGTGTATGTATGTATATGTGTGTGCATGTGTGTGTATGTGTATATATGTACCAATTTTATAAATATTATAAATATGTTTTTAAATTTTTTAATTTTAAGTGATTATTTACGAATTTTAAAACTAAAATACCTTAAAAACTATTTTAAAACTGTATATATATCATTAAATATTTTCAGTTGTTAAAATTTAAATATACTCTTTAGCTGAAACCATAATTCTATTTAATTATAATCGATACATATAAATTATTATTTAATACATTGATTACTTTAATATTATATATATATATTCATTTTATAAAAATTAGTTTTTTAAGAAAATTATATTTTTCTTACTGACCAAACAATGTTTTACATATATATAATTTAAAAACCCTTATTTTATAATACATATGTGTGTGTGTGTGTGTAAATTGTTTATACAGATTAAAAAATTATTGTGTATTTTGAATAAATAAATAAAATTTGCTTACTGGCTAAATAATGTTTTACATATATAAAATTTTCTTATATTTATTTTGAAATATATATATATAAATTGTTTATACATATTAAAACAATGTCGTGTATTGTAAATAAATAAAATAAATAAATAATTTTTTTGGCTATAAAAACTATTTTATATAAATATAGTTAAATTTAATTTAATACATTTTAATTGATATTTTTAAGATCTAGTTTTGAATTTTAAAATGTTATACTAACTCTTAATTAGATATTTTAAATAAAAGTTCGAATACAAAATTTGTAGACTTGCTAAAAATTAGATTAGACATTTTATATTATATATAATTTTAAATTTTTTTTATTTATTTTATGTATTTTATAAATATACTAAAAAATTTGAGACAAATAACACATATATAAATGGCTAATGTTTACATAGTTGATATAAATCCCAATTTCAACTTATGTAATCATTAACCATGTACACTTGCAATGTTGCACATTACATTTATACATACACATAAGTATATATTGATATACTCAAAACACATAAATATTAAACTAAGTAACATACATTACTTAATTAAATCGACAAAATTAAATAAATTATGATTTTATTTAAGCTTATAGATTGGATTTAGTATAATCGCTATACTTCATAGTCCACTGAGATCCAGTTAGTTTTTTTTAAATTCGTCAGTTCATCCCCTATTGATCGGACCAATTTCAACAACATGAAAGGTCATACTATTATTTATAGTGTATAAATTAATAGATTATAAATGTGACAAGTGTGTAATCAATTAGGAATTTTATTTTATTACTTTGGGGTATGTAAAAGATCACATTGACATATAAGTTGTAAATTGCAAAGGAATACATATGTGTGATATGATAACATAATATTGTATGAGCATATCCATAACCAGACACACAACACACATATATATACACACATATATAGGCATTGGGATTTATGTATGTTATATACACATATATTATATTTACATGTACGTATGATGAATTTATACGCATATCCAAAATATAAATGCCTAAGTAAAACATATGTTTTAAATAATTTATAATATATATGGGTCGTATACACATATTATTAGTATCGTATGTATATAGTTTACACACATACGCTGCTATGTAATTTTAAAACTAACTTTATGTAAATATATGTAAATAAAATTGAAATGATTTATTTGAATTCATATATATATATATATATATATATATATAGCCAAAAATAAAAAGGGAAGAAGATAAATTGAATATGGTAGGTTTGATATATAAAGGGAAACAAAATGACCTTTCACCTTCCTTATTAAAAATTCCTAATAAAATTAAAATAACTACGAAAGTGTTACCCTCGGATTAAGGAGAGCACTATATGTTATTAGTTACTAAAAAGGTAAAAGGCTACTAAAAAGCCCGATAGTTTCCGGTGCATAACAATACAAAGTAACTCAATAGAAAGTCCTACAGGCGGCTCGTTAGATCAATGATCGCCTATGAAACAAAATGAAATTAAAGATAAAAGAAACCAAATATTCCTGCAATATACTTGGGATTTATGGAGAAAATATATAATTACGAGACTATATGAGGAGAGTTGCACACTTCAATGTAAAGTCACTGAATGGAAGTGCCAAGCCTGAAAAGTCGGAGATTAGATACTGCATTAAAAATAATAGTTTCTGCAGAAGGAACTCATGCACAACATAATGATAGCAGCAAAGTAGATCGGAGAAGTCAGTGAGGGATGAAGTGAGGTAGCAGCTGCGAACATAAAGTAATACCCTAATTAAATCAACTTTAGATACACATAAATATACATACTTAATTATACCCAAGACTAAATAATTATTTTTATATACACACAGATATAAATATATATACACAAATATATAATTTAATATTACATAAAATACTTTTTTTAAATGATTGATTTATATATATGTTGTCGAATAGAACAAATTTTATTGTGGTAATTTTGTTTGAATTCTATTTTTAAACAACATGTACAACAAATTAAATTTTAAAAATATACCATGGAAATTTAAATATACGTTACATACACCAATTAGGTTCGAGTGTGAGTATATATGAATGTATAGAATAATTATGAGCAGACTTTTGCCGATCAGGCCCCTCATGACAGCATGATTTGTTAATTGACTCCTAGATTACTTGAATCACCACATGATATTGCTAGAATCGAATGATTCACTTTTTTTAGTTTGTATTTGATGTTGTATGGATGAAATGGAGTTCGACCATGAGGTAAGAAGGCAGAGAGTGGTCGACCATGAATGGAGGAGGAGGCAATTATTGGAAAAAAATCAATGTGGAAGGCTTGGTAGCTATGGAGAGAAAAGAAACCTTTTGCCTTCCTTTCTTTAATACCTCCCTAATTAATACTAGATCTAAAATATAAACCATTTTCACCCATATTTGGCTTTCTATATATGGTCCCATACATGGACCAAAACATCCTAAAGCCCGTTAAGTAATTAAATACATTTAAAGGTTGTTTACACACACACACATATATATATATGTGTGTGTGTGTGTGTGTGTGTGTGTGTGTGTATCGGCATCATATATTGATACATGCATACATAACTTTTATATACACATCCAATAATTACTAATAACACTCAAAAAAATTGAAAGCTGCCAAATTTACTAATAGCACCCCAAACATCAAATATATTAATAACTAATATTTCTTAAAAAATAATTAATTTAATTAGTTTATAACATTTTATAAACTAATTAAACCATATGGTATTTCTAAGAATTCACAAATACGATTATGTGACTTAGTGGTGTAAATTCAGCTGGCTATTAATATTGAACAATTCAAATATTAACGTTCACACATCTTAGCTAGTGGTGTGACAGTTTGACCAAATTCATCGTGTATGGATTTTTCCGTAAAATCACATTTTACATCACCTTAAGTGGTACCGATAGTGACAATAATTTACACATGTTTTCTTTGTCAATGCTATCACTTTAGTATATATGGAATCTGGTATTGGTCCAAACTCAACTTGATCAATCCATAAAAAAGTCTTTGATTCAATAATAACAATTATTATTAATCACTCTAATTTGGCAAAAGATTTTGCCTTTGAGTTGACTACAGTTGACCGTGATATTAACCTCATACAACAGAGAAGACGAATTCTCTATTGAATATTGCTTCAGTTCCAATGCTTCAGCTCAGACCTAACAATAGTCGCTTGGTAATCGCCTTGTCATGATTAAACTATAACCAAAGTTGAGTTTCAGTATTGAAGTTCCATAGTATTCTAAAGATAATTGAACTATGTAAACTCGCTATGCTAAGATTTCATGTTTGACCTAATTTCTCAAGGTGAAGATGCAATTAGGATAAATTCCACGAGCCAGGATTTGTATATGATACAACCGATAAAGTGTTATCATTCGCTTATGGGACTATGTTTGTTGATATCCCTCAAGATCAGAACCCTAGGGCAAGCAAGTCCTAACACTCATTAGAGAAATCAAAAGATTTCTATGTTTCTCTTAAGGTTTTAAGAAACATAGACAACTAGAGGGAGTCAATTAGAAAAATGAAATGGTAACATTTAACATTTCAAATATTGTAAGAATGTATATTACACAAGTCAAAATACTTTGATAAATTTGTGAAATTAATATAATTGATGAAATGTTTATCAGTCAAATTAAATAATTGAACCGATTTAAGATTGAAATAGAAGTATAACATATCCTTATCATAATTCTTTTGGCATGTTAAGACCCATCCAAGTGCAGAAGTTATACAACTACTAAAAAAATCTATGCCATGGTCATGTAAGTACTTATTTTCCTTAGTCTATATGTTGTATTCTATGAGTTTCAAACTCTAAAGCAAGATAAGAATATGAGTATTTGATACATATTAGATCACATTCAAAAGTTTTATGGCGAAGAGTCACATTCGTAATGTATGGTAGGTAAATTGATTTACTCGAAATGAGCGAATAAACAATAGTGGAAAATCTTATATGAAATATGATTAAATCCAATAAAAAAATTTGCAATAATAAAAGACTAAACACTAAAGACTAACCTAGGAATCCAATCACTGAATTGTCGGTTTCGATCGGCTTACTCAAATGTAGTTTATTCGATAATCTTAAAATGTTAAGAATATCCAAATGCATTTTTGTAAAGAAATTGGTGTATTTTTATAATAAAGTTTTCTTTTAAATAGTTCGACCATTTAAAAGAAAATCTAATATTTGAAAGCGGATGTAAAATAAGCATGGTTGGGATGAAGGAACCAAACTATCACTTCTCCATTGTAAAGGATGTCAAAAACGAAAATTATTTAAAATTTAAGAAGATGCTTATTATAAAATAAGAAATGTGATTTCTATTCCAATGTATCTTTATATTGAAAATTATTTTCTACAAAAGTCATTTCTTAGAATTGAAGATAATTGATCTGAAACTCACGATGGTAAACCAATTATAGTGAATGAAATAAAATTCCGTAATAAATGGTTGAATGGAGCTTTGTATTTCATATGCTATTATTGTAACGATGGAAATAATAGGAGCATATCATATAACAATTCTTAGTCGATGCATCAAGTTACGAATATTGTCCTCGTAAACATATCAAATAATATTTATGAAATAATAGTTTTTATTTTTGGCTTATATAGACAATATTTTATTTCAGTATGAATATTGTGAATATTTGTTATATGATAAAGCTGTAATAATTGTACTTGTTTTCGTAACAAAATGATGCATTAGAAGTATCTGAAATCCTATAATTATTTTTAAATAATAAACTAAGCCATGGTTTTAAGAAATGATTCTTTATATATCTATGAATCATATGGTACTAATTGATTGTATCCCAAACGATTAAGGGCAAAACACTCCTTTAGTGGGAATGACGTAAAAGTTGGTAAACTCTTAGAATTAATTCATAGAGATATATGCAATTGTAGTTCTAATGATACCAAAACGGATCCACATACTTGTTAAATTCAATGATTAATTAACGCAGGCATGAACATGTGTATTCGATACAAATATAGTGCGTCTATGATTAGTTCATAGAATACAAAACAGAAGTAAATAACTGACATGCAAAAGAAAATAAAACGATTCGATTTAATCGAATAGGTGCGGGTAATGGAAAGGAATTCCAAATATACTAAAAAATGAATAAGATTCAACCTCAAAAATCACTCCTTTCTATGATACATAATGATGCATCGATAAGGGTGGACTTTGTTGGACTAAGTACGATTAATGATGACTAAAGTTGAGTTAACTTCTTTCTATAAGGAAGTGTGCTTAAGAGTTCGTACATAAGATTAAAATTAATTTCATCTAATACATACTTTATAAGATCATACAAGATAAGAGTTGGCAACAATCACTACATATCCTTTGTTAAGAAGTTGACAGGTTATATGAGTCGAGAGACTATATGTAATACTTGTTCGTAAGAGAACTTGTGTGGACCATCTTGAATGAGTTTGGGACCGATCAATATTTATTGACCAATTTACATTATGAATATAAGTTTTGTAAACTTAAAAACCAAATCATTTTTATTCATATATATATATATATATATATACAGTTCATAAAATGTTTATGAATGTGATGGACCTGGAGAAACTTGTTGAAGCTTAAACCTATTTTTACATATCTTTAAAAGTTCTATGAAGAATTCTCACATTTGTCTTTCTATCATGATCCATGGCCTACCTAAGGCATCATTCTTTCTACTTTACTTGATCACAACCTACATACCTTGACCGGTATTCCTAACTCAGCATCCATTTGTAACTTCTAGATCAATGATAAAATTTAAATGCCTTATTCTAGTTCTATGGTTGTTAGAAATATTTGGTCCTTATTAGAAGACAATAACTATAAGTTTAGTTCTCAATCTGCATTATGTTGTGATAGGCCTCACTCCATATACATAGTTTACAAATCCATATCCTATACCGACCAGTATATGTTCTTTCCTTGGCATTCTCGAATTTGGTCCTCCTCTTCCAACCTAAAGGAAAACCTCTTTCTTTGGAAGGTTTTAAAAAATGCAGTTAATACACAGATAATTTAGTTCATAGAGGGCTTTTGCAAATCTCTAAGTGTGTTCTGTGTCATCACTACATCAAAAACACTAGATATCTATTTTTCTCATGTTTGCATTCATATTATATCTAGAAAAGAATTATCAACATGATGAACCTTCACAATCCTCATATTGACTTGATTTTGAATGGTTTACTATTTTCAAACGCATAAGATGGAGAACTAGGAATGGGATCTACAACTTCAAGCTTTGAGGAAATTCATCACATTGATATGCGAAGAAAGAAGTCCATGGATTTGTACATGAATGATGAAGTCGGAGAAGGTCTTGTTTATTCGCTTAGCAAGATGCTTTCCCTTCCAAATTTGAAATCCACATAATTCCTGCTGGTACTATTAGATTTTCTATTTTGTTACGGTTTTCTCATATGATATTTGTTGGGTTATCGTTATGTATGTCTTAATTTTATGTTGCTAGCAACTTAATATTTCTTTATATTCTTAGTTTATACAATAAAAAGGTAAACCATGCTAGCTTTACTAAAAAATGTTCAGGAATGCATATTCTATTACACTGAGAAATAATCCTAATTTCAAGAAATACCAACTTCATGATGATGGTATTTCTTTTAGAAATTATTGGTAGTAAAATGGATTTGGGTACTGTTCAAAGATAAAATTGATTATAATGGATGAAATTAAATTGACCAAGCCTAAACGGACACAACTTATTGGAAACTCTAATAAGAACTCTCGCATATTAAAGATAAACTATGATTTCGAGTAACTAATTAAAATATGATTTTGGTAACCGTGTTCGATGGAGGATCCATCGACTGCAAAAGTATCTCCAAGTAGGAAACCAATGCAGTTGGAATATTATAAGCTACGTTGAAGGAATAATATCGTAAATTTTAATTATTGAAATTAATGTAACAGATTCATCATTCAACGTATTTAAGTTAATTTGGATTTTACTCGCAAAATTATCACTTGATGTGATCTTATGTTATGGTGTATGTATGTTGAAACAAAAATTCTAAATAATGATTTAAAATATGTTATTTGTGCTTATTGACCAAAGTGTCTCGAAGTTAGTGTTGGAACTGGGTTAACTCGCAGTGAAAGTTATAGATGAATTTCAATTTTTTTTACCATATTGGATCTTTATTGAGACTATGAAATCTAGTTTATTTTGAATATTTCTAAATTTTATTTAATAAAATCTTTTGTTTTATTTATAAATTGATATAGTTTTATTTAGTTTATTTTATGATACACACACACGCACATGTATCATATACTCATATATATTTATGTGCATGTGTAACTATCAATCTACGCAAGGTATAACATGTCCTTGTATAGATGTTGGGATTTACATTGAAATAGACACGTTAGTTCATCCAATATACAAATATGTTGTCCTTATGAATGTTTGTGTATATATATATGCACATTGTTGTTTACTTATATAAAATATTTAAAAAATATATATATATATATAAAGTTTAATTATTAATTTTTATAAATATAAATGTATATATACACACTTATAAACATAATTATGAAATGTTAACATATGAATATATATAATTACGTAAATATGTTCAAATCAATTATAAAGATATTAAATGAAATAAATAATATTTTTTTATAAAACCGAGAACAATACATACATATGTAAATATAATAATTTTTTGAATATGTATATGTATATAATATTAATCATTTCTTTATAAATATATATATATATATATATGTTAAAATATAGATTAATATTTATAAATATAATTCTTTTTCAAATAAATATTTGCCTGGTCTTGTACATGACTTAGAAATAATTTATTTTAATTTTAATTTTATTTTAATTAATTTCGTATGGTTTTAATCTAAAATATTAATATAAAATAATTTCAAAACATAATTTTGAAATTTGAATTTCTAGTATAATTTTAAATGTTATTTATGCTTAGAAAAATTTATTTCGTAATTTTATGACTTAAAAATAATTTTATAATTAATTATTGATTTTTGGCTTATGTTTAAAATATTTTTAAATAAAAATATGTTTTTGTTAACTCTCTATTTGTATGTTTGTCTTAATGATAACAACTATATAAATATCTCTTATAGCATCTCTTATATAGGACTTTGAAAGTAGCAATGATTCGAAGAGACAAGAAGTAAAAGGAAGAAGAAATAGTTGTCTACAATTAAAAAGTATGTTTTGATCCTTAGAAAATATTTGTAAAATCTCCTGGATTACAAAATTTTCAATATAAAAGTCATAAATATTTATAAATAAATTTTTACAAGGTTAATAATATGAAAATCATTTTACAAAGGCTCGGTCGACTGAATACAAATTCAGTCGACTGAATTTGTATTCAGTCGAGTTGAGCTAGTCTACTAAAAGCACACTTAAATCTTTTATTTTTTGTCTTCCTCTCTGCAATATTTGATACTCATATTCCGTAGACCTGTGACCATTCCCAATCGACTGAATGAACAGTAATGGAAATTTTTCGAAACAACACATCAAAAATTTACGACTGTTCAATGCTTCGTCTTTGAAGAGGAATGGTGCTTTATGAAAGAATAGGAATTTTCGAAACTAACTTTTGATTATCGTAAATAGAGCCTAAGACTAGAAGTTCATAAATTAACATGCTATCTTGATTTTTAACTCTCTTGTGATTATATGCTTTATGAAAATCAATATTGTTTACTTACTGAAATATTGCTCCATACACTTCCTTAATCACATTGCACACATCGTTGGGAAGCCTTGTAATAGAAGTCAGAACCAGTGGTAATTGAACACATCGTTTTAAAGTTAGCAAACTTTTGTAATGCCTATTCCTCGAGGCAAAGTAAGGGTATTTGGATTAGTGGAATTCCAAAGGGGAGCTTCGGGTCTGCAACTAGGATGGAAAGTCCAAACTAGTATAAAATCTCTGGTGTGACTGTTTTTATTTACCTTTCTACACCGTATCTGTATTTTGCTTGATTATAGTTTTGCACATTTACAATAGTTAACCCTATTAGAGATCCTGTTCACTTTCATTTGATATCAGTATGGTGAAAAGGGGAGCATTTATTAAGGGGGGAATATATTTATATATGTTATACATATAGTTGTCATCATAAAAATGTGGGGAATGTTAGGACTCTGTTTGTATGTTTATTTTATATAGAACTATATAAATATCTCTTATAGCATCTCTTATGCAGGCTGTGAAAGCAACAATGATTCAAAGAGACAAGAAGTAAAAGGAAGAAGAAACAGTTGTCTACAAGTAAAAAGATGTTTTTATCCATAGAAAATATTTGTAAAATCTCTTAAATGATTTAAATGCATATACACACAGCATCAACACAAAAGATTTTCAATAAAAAATCTACAAGTATTTACAAATAAATTTTTACCAGGTTACTTGTATAAAAATCATTTTACAAAGGCTCGGTCTACTAAATACAAATTCAGTCGATTGAGGGCAATCGACTGAATTTGTATTCGGTAGATTTGAGCCGGTCTCCTAAAAGCACACTTCGGTCTTATACTTTTTGTCTTCCTCTCTGCAATATTTGATACTCATATTCAATAGACTTGTGACAATTCCCAATCACTGAATGAACAGTGATAACTATTTTCTAAAATAACACTTCGAAGAGTTTTGGCTATTCAATGCTTCTTCTTCGAAGAGGAATGACTTTCTAAAAGAGTGCGACTTTTCTAAAGCAACTTTGATTATTATTATTATAAATAGAGCATAAGACTAGAAGTTCAAAAATTAATTTGCTATCTTGATTTTCTAACTCTCTTAGGATTATTTACTTTCTAAAAATCAATATTGTTTATTCACTCAAATATTACTCCATATACTTCCTTAATCACATTGCATGCATCATTTAATCATCAAAAGTGATTATAGGAAGCTTTGTAGCAGAAGTCAAAAATCTGTGTTGATAGAACAAGTGTTGGTCAAGTCAGCAAACTGTTGTAACACCTATTCCTTTGGGCTCTGTGAGGGTATTGGATTAGTGGAATTCTAAAAGGAAGCTTCGGTACTAGACATAGAATGTGAGGTCTAAATCAGTATAAAAACTCCGGTGTGATCATTTTTATTTACTTCACTTCACCTTATTCGTATTTAGCTTGATTATAGTTATTTGCACGTTTACAATAATTAGCCATATTAGAGATATTGTTCACTTTAAGTTTTTTTATTTCTCGACCGAACATGTATATTGTGATAATATAATTTTATAAAATGAGAAACATATTTTTATACAATATATATATATATATATTATATTTAATTTATGCAATTAGATGCTTTAAATATTATTTAAATAATAATAAATATATATGTAAAATATTTTATTACTTTCGAATATAATATATGTAAAATACACTATATATAAAATTTATATTACATTTTTATATAATTATGATAAAGTAATCAATTATAAACTATATTTATGCATATATTTACAATATAAATTTATATATTTAATTATATTATTAAAATAAACAAAAAATTGTTTTTTAATTTCAAAGCCATGTCATTATATGTATGAACATAACTAATTTTTCATTATATATATAAGTATATACATACATACAACCAAAACAATTATGACAATATAATTTGCATACGAAAATCATCACCTAACTAACAATAATATATATATGTATATATGTATGTATATGTATATATATATATATGTATGTATGTATATATGTAAATGTATGATGTATGTATGTATGTATAAAATAAAACATTATATCTAAGCATGGATAGTTATATTTTGGTCAGAAATATACCTTACCTTCAATGCCTTAAAGTAGACCTTGAAATCAAGAAGTATGCTTCTTGAAACAACTTGTGGTCCAAAAGAGTGTTGGTCCTTGAACCGTGGTCCATCAACCATCGAATTTTGATTTGAGCTTTAAAAAATGGAGAGATGGGAGGTGGAGTTCAGCCAAGCAATGTGTAATGTTGGACGCTCCAAAAAGATTAATAGCAAATGAGGGTAGAGATGCTTAAATAGAGGAAAAGAAGGAGAGAATTTGGGATCTCATCTTTTACTCAATCGCCTTCCATCTAAACCATCCAAAATCAAGCCATTCTCCCCATAATTTGAACCACCTCTAGCTCTATTGTAGCTACACAAATTAACCTCTCTAATGGGCCATGAATCCATCTATGGTCTAAATAAATATTTTGCATTATAAATCTAATTTAAAACCCTTATTGATATCATATATCGATTAATATATTTATAACTTTTATAAATATATTTAATATTTTTTATCAAACAAAAATCAAATTTATAAATAATATTTCATAATTATTAATTGATTTTTAACAATTATTAATTAAATCGTTTGGTCAAAGCAGAATTCATCGTTTCGGTTATGTGACTCATCAGGGGTAAATTTGGTCAATGATCAATATCGTACTACTCGAATATCAACGTTCACACGACACTTAACAGGCAGTGTGACGTTTTGGCCAAATTTATCACTTACTTGATCCAATTTTATTTTGCTAAACATAACCTAATTGTGACTTTTATTTATACCAATTCTCTTTGACAAAACCATATAACTTTGGACTTATGGAATTTGGTAATAGTCAAAATTCTAAAATCGTCCATGTTCAAATCTATATTCCAAACGCAAAGTGCTTGGTTCAATAATAATAATCATTATTAATTGAACTACTCTAGCCAGATACTTTGACTTTAAGTTGACTTGAGTTGACTGGGAAACTAACCCTATATAAATGAGGAGACGAATCCGTTCTTGAATACTGCTTCACTTTCAATACTTCCACTCGACCCGACTATAGTCACTCGATGTTGGCCGTATCATGACCTCTTTCTTCTCAATGAATTCTCTGATGAGGCGGAACATCCAAAGAATGTGTCGTGACTTCTTATGTACTTTGGGCTCCATTGAGATCTGCATTGCCACATTGTTATCACAGAACCATGCCATAAGATTCTCAATATCGAAAATCATTCTGAGCTCACTCAAAAACTTGCACATACAGATTGCCTCTATAGCTGCTTCATTGAGGGTGATGTACTCGACCCTTCATCGTGGATCAACAACTATTTCTTGATTGGAACTTTTCCAACTAACGGCTCCACCATTAAGCGTAAAGACATAGCCAGACACCGATTTAATATCGTCTATATCACTTTAAAAACTCGAATCTGTATACCCTTTCATAAGGAGGATTCCATTTCCGTATATAATGAATAAGTCCAAAGTATTTCTTAAATATTTTAATATACATTTTACAACCGTCCAATATTTTTCTTCGAGATTAGACTGGTATCAACTTATGCATCCTAATGCATATGCCACATCAGGTCTAGCACATAGCGTAATATACATTATGGATCCTATGGCTAAAGCATAGGAGATCCTCTTCATACTCTCTTTCTCCTCATTGGTATGAGGAGCGTCCTTCTTCGAAATGATGATTCAAGATTGCATTGGAATGTTTCCACCATTGGAATTCTCCATACTAAGCCTCTTCAGTATGGTATCTATATACATGGATTGGGATAATCCTAGTAGCCTCTTAGATCTATCTCTATAGATCTTTATACCATGTATATAAGTTTTTTCTCCCAAATACTTCATGGAGAAGTTCTTGAAAAGCTAAGCTTTCACTGATTACGATAACGAAGTGTCATTGCCAATCAATAATAGATCATCAACATAAAGCACTAACGATACGATAACGTTGCCCTGTTCCTTTTTGCATACACATTCTTCCTTTATGTTCTGATAAAAACCAAACTATTTGATTACTTTATCAAAACACTTATTCCAACTCCTTGAAGCATCTATAAGTCCATAAATGGAATGTAACAATTTGCAAGCCTTACCCTCACTCCCACTAACCACAAAACCTTTGGACTACGACATATAAATGGTTTTTTCAAATCACCATTTAAAAAAGCCGTCTTTACATCCATTTGCCAAATTTCGTAGTCATAAAATATAGCGATGGCTAGTATAATCCGAATGGAGTTAAGCATGGCTATGGAAGAAATGGTCTCATCATAATCAATGCTTAGAATTTGACAAAATTCTTTCGCAACTAACCTTGCCTCATAAGTCTCTACTTCTTCATCCGCATTTAGCTTTTTCTTAAAAATCAAATTGTAGCTAATGGTTATTATCCCTTCGGGTATGTCTGACAAAGTTCAAAGTTTGTTTTCATACGTGGAATCCGTCTCAGATTTCATAGCTCCAAGCCAAAGTGCATAGTCTAATCTACAGTATTTGCTGAAAAGATAGAGGAGTGTCATCATCTATGATATCATCCCCTTTCTTGCCATCCACGAGAATACCATAATGTCTCTCTGGTGCACGAGACTCCCTACTGGACCTTTTAATAGGTTGTGTGTTTTTGTATATGGGTAAGTTATGGTCTTTCACTGGTTCGGCCTCAGTGTTAATTTCTTAGATCTCATCCAAGTCTACAACCTCGTTGTTAATTTCCTTTGATATAAATTCATTTTCTAAAAAGATAATGTGTGAAGAAACAATGATCTTTTGTTTCTCGATATTATAGAATATATATCCCATCGAGTTTTGGAATATTCTATACATTTACGCAGTACTGATCTTGCTTCTAATTTATTCGAACCAATGTTCTCAACGTATGCCAAACAACCCCGTGCCTTCAAACTTCTTACCGTACCACATCTCATATGGTATTTAAGGCACAGATTCAGCGGGTAACAAGTTCAGCATATGCACCATGGTTACTAGTGCATATCTCTGTTATTAATAATGTAAATTCCATCCTATCATTTCAACCGTGTCTTTTTGAAATACCCAAATTAACCTTTTCTTTTCGCATCGCATCATGTTCGTATCGCATTGTTTTCCCCTAAAATAAAAAACCTAGAAAGCCACAACTCTGATATCTCCCTTGCCGTTGAAAGCCGTAGATCTGATTCCACATTCTAGCCGGTTCAAAATCCATCATCTTCTCCCATGCCTTCTTCCACGACCGAGTTAGTTTAGTGCGATTTCAGATCCACGATCATCTCCAGCTCAAGCATCATCTATAAGGTTTCATACTCAGGTAATTATTCGATGATTTTCAATAACAGCCTACAATTTTGATTACTGTCTACAGCGGAGATTATCGATTAAGCATGAATTGCTAAGGATTTTGATTATTATCTGTAGCGAAAGTTACCAACTAAGCACGAACCGCTTAGGATTTTGAGCAGTATATGCAAAGTTGATTATCAATTAGGCACAAAACTACCTTGAATTTGCGGGTACCTATTGTACCTAATAATTTCAATGGTTATATCCGCGATGTTCAACTCAATGGACTTTTAGATTTTTTGATTTGCTCAGTGTATTCTAAAAAAAGTCACATAATAAACTAATTTCTATAGTGTTTCTAGAAGTGGCTGAATGAAGTGGACTGATTTTTATTTATTTATGTCCAAAAATTAAATAACATATATGAAAAGTTATATTGTTAATCAAATCATCTGTTTTCTATTTACATATACAACAGATGCTACATTTGCTTCCCTCTATCGGTAAAGCTACTACTGTTCGCACTTCTATACTCAAGCCTTTCATGTTTTTTCTTCTTCTAATCCTCTCAACCTGTAGTCTTCTTATAGATTTTTTTATTGTTGATGTTGTATGGGATAAAGGCAAATCCCTCAATATCTTTCTCTTCTTTTCTATTGAATGAGAGTATGTTTTATTACTGTTGTATTATGTCAGAGTAGCATAAACAAAAGGAGCCATTGCAATATTAGCTTAATAGTGTAATTTCTTGGTAACGAACATAATTTTACATGTGCTCAACATAGTCAATACCATTTGATTGAGCACTAGAATAATTGATGAAATCCATTTTTTTTAATAATCTTGATTTTAGATAATGTACACTTAAAAGCTTAGTGTTTGCATTCATGTTGAAGAATATGTCATAGATGCTTTCTATAGGTTAAGTAATGTACTATGATTACTTTATATAGAAATATTATTCATGCAAACCAATAAATATAAACTCAAAATATATTCAAAATCATGACATTGTACTTACTGTACAAGTGACATGAGCCAATAAAAAATACGTTTATAAATTTGGACTATCTTATTCTTTGTTTACTTTTGTTGTTGTGAGTTTTCCTAACTTCTAAGATTTTCATGTTTTTAATACTTTCTATGTTTTTTGCATTTCAGATTTTTATTTATTTTAGGGGTTCTACTTAGAATATGGAGTCGATATAGTTTCATCAAGTTCCATTTCGTTGTTTCTCCTGTTGTTTGCATTCATATTTCCATTATTTTGGATCCGTCTATTGGCTTAGTCTTATTTGGGATCCAAAACTTCGAGAACTGGCAGAAACATTCTGTATGTCCGAAATTTAAATGCTAAAGGTCCTTATGGTTTAATATATAGCCAAATGATGGTTTGAAATATAACATTTCACATGGTCAATCACATTTTCTTGATTCTGCTCGCTTATGACCTCAAAACTTTTAGTTTGAGGTAATGATTCTTCTATTATCCTTAATAGTCTCAAGTGTGTAATAGTACCTGAAATGGAAGGATTTTGTTATCATATCTTTCATACAACACCAATGATGACTCGCTCAAGGAGGGTTTTAGCGGCTTTAGTACTTTCAGCAAAGTTTAGTGCTCTGTTTTTACTACTTAATGACTATACAGTTTGAATAAAATAAATTCTTCTGTCATTCTCATAATGCATTAATATTTTTTGCTAGGGTAATAACTAATAGAGAAACTTGGATCAAGGGGGTTTGGGAACTTTATTGAAGATGAGTCTGCAAGTTCAGCCATCTCTGACATGGATGGTAAGGTTCGCCTTCTAAATTTATACAGAATATCTGATGAAGTACTCATGATATTTTATTAGTTGGTATGTATTATGTGAAACATTTTAAAACATTATGAGCCATGGATGATTTTAAAAGCTTCAAATGCTTTAGCATGGTCTAACGTGAATGATTTCAACAATGGCACATTCAAATTGTAGTGTCGTTTAATGCAGCTTAATTTGATTTTTCATTGTTATAGGAGCTAGATGGGAGAGCCATTAGGGTGGCCCAAGCCAAGCCATTGTTGAGCAACTAGGAGGCGCCAACTATTTTAATGAGTTAGGAAGATGCTTCTATAAACTCCTCTTTGCTGTAGTTTTGCATTCATCACCACATAGTTATAGCACACGTTTAGAGTAGCACGTCAAAAGTTCATTGGCTAAGGCAGGTTATGATGACATGAACCCAACATGAATGCAAACAAGTTTAAAATCGCTTGCTCTTTATTTGGACACCTAATAGGGTCCACGAGAAGCTGGTATATATTAGCAAAAATTAAGCAGTACTAGAATACTAGGTTTAGATCCTCAAAGAAGACATTCGCCTGATTGTAAATGTACTTAGCGTCATCTTGATGTAAATTTAGACCATTGGCGAAGCATGTTTTAAATGATTTAAATAGAAGCATTGTTTGCAATTTATTAGTACATATGATGGTAAAAAATTTACTATGCCAAAAAATAAATGGTACTAAATCAACTATGGTCTGTGTGCGCACATTTGATACATGTTTACTGTTTTGCTATATCACTGCGCACAGAAAATGTAGTTGACATTTTGATGTGTAACGGTTTGATATATAGCTAGATGTCAACGTTTGTACTTAACTTTAGAAACGATGCGTTTCTTGATACCAAAATATTATATTTGTTGTTGCAAGAGTTGAGCTAGCTACAGAGCAGAAATTAAACTGTAATATCTCCTGATTGTTTATCTTTTATGTAGCAATAACTTTTTTTATTTACTCTACACCTCAAACAAATGTTTTATTGAATTAATGCATGGACATAGTGATTATAGCAAGTCCACTTGGAAAATTTGATTGTGCTCCAAGCAAATGATTTTTTATACAGTTAACAAAACGAAAATTGACAACAACTGACCTCTTAATTTTAGTTAGTGGTTTTATCCTTGCCATTTAAGCCTATTTATTTACCAATCTTAAGTTATATTTTGATGTCGGTATGGGCATTGAGACTGTAGTTGATAACAACAAATACGCAAATGGCATAAGCAGTGCAATGTGCTCCTCTTGCGAAATGGCAGTTACATGGATGCAAAATCAGGTCTTCTTGAAAATAAAACATCAGATATTGTTTTATATTATGTGGATGAGGTAGAAATTATCTTGAATTACTGTTGTAAATAATTTGATATAGTACCTTATCTAAAGATATACCTGTCTTATGTGTAGTTATGTGAGAAATTGCCAAATTCTTTGGGAGAATCAACTATTGACTGCAACAATCTTTCCAAAATGCCTCGCGTTTCTTTCACAATTGGTTTTGATCAAAATTAGATCACATCATAATCTAATTCAAATAAAAAAATCCATATTTTAATTATTTATCTTGCGTACAAGAATTGATTCTTTTTTGGTTCAGTTGTGTTACTATTTGTAGGTAAACTCGCGGTAGAAATGAAGGGGTAAATGGCGGGTCTGGATCTATAGACCTCAAGCAAAATCGTGGTAGAAATCTTGCTTGGGATGGCCATGCAATGGGTCAAAGGACAAGCCATTTGCAAATGGATCATTCTTTTGATCTAATTCAGCTGGATTGTTATTCATATTCTCTTATATCATCACTTGAGTAATCTTTGTATTTTCTAAATTCAACAATTTCAACTAAACTGTTAGATTATTCGTGTTACCTAGGTTGTTTTTTGAATAATCAGATTGTTGTATTTTAATTGATGGACCATGGACTTCATAACTTTTAATGTTTATTCTCATAGTTTGTTGATTGTCATTATTACACTCAGGAGTAGAGATATCATTTTGTATATTACTGCTGCAGACATTCGAATTATGATGATTGTTAGTATTTGTAGTGTTTTGAGAGTCAAACATCCATTTTACCATCATTTGTAACTCATGCACATTTGATTTCAGAATCCCTACTTTCGCAAATGCCCAGAACTTTTGGGGATGTCCAAAACTGGTACAATATTGACATTTACTTGATTCCTGAGCAAATAAAATTCTTATCATTCCTTATGTAGATTGTGTATGGATATGTTGTCCTTAAACAGAAATTCATAAACGAAGTGTCCTTTAAAAAGACACACACACATACTATTAATGATGTAAATTCCATCCTTATGGTTTTGATTGTTTGAAAATTTTGGAGCATTTTGATTATTTTAGCTATGCTTTTTGTTTTTCCTCTTGCCACTCAAGATTGGGTTGATTAAAGTTATACCATGAATAAGTATAAACTTCTTATACCTGTATCGGCGTATGCATCTAATAGCTGGAGATGTTTATTTTTTTAATAAAAAATTAATTGATGGATGTATGCTATAAGTACAAAAGATTTCGTAGTCACGACACTTTTATTTAAAACAGTTTTCTTGGTAGCAAATTGGTAGTGAAATTTCGTTGATGGATGATAGAACATGGTATTATGATGGGGGCTGTAAATCGATGGTTAGATTCTATTGATGAATGAGGGTATGTTCCAATTTTCAAAATGACATAGTGGAAATCCTGTTAATTGAATTCTCATTATTAATAGAAGAAAGGATGAAGCCATGTTGTGAAGTGATCATGTATCCGGATACATTTCCGCTCAGAGCCCACATTAGCTAAAAGTCTAAAAGAGCATATGCATGTGCAAGTACAAGTATTATTTTCATTACCAATAGTACAAAAATAAACTAAAACAAAAGAAAAGAATGATAAAATTTCTGTATTATAAAAAAATTGGTTTTATGACTGTTCTTAATTGTCTCGATCTTCTCGGGTGCTAATCTAGATTCAGTTTATGCTAGCAATAGCACTGTCAAATCTACTACTGGGGTGCAACTATAAATGCATGCACATTGTGATTAAATTCAGGCCCACCTGGGCGTGCATATATACTCGTCCAAATAGGACAGAGGTAACTCAGCCTTACTCATCATGAAGCGAACCATATCGAATAGCGTTTGGTTCCTTTGCTCTGACACACCATTATGTTGTGGGGTACATGGTGGAGTAACTTGAGAAATAATCCCATTATGTTTTAAGTATTATTGGAAATCCTGTCCAACATATTCTCCTTCTTGATCTGATCGAAGAATCTTAATCTTGCAGCCCGTTTGGTTTTCTACTACATTTTTGTATTCCATAAATTTCTCATAGATATCGGATTTGTTCTTCATGAGATACACATATCCTAGTCTCGAGAAATCACAGTGGAGGTAATAAAGTAAGAACTGTTATTTTTGGTTATTATTATATACATCACTATGTACTAACCCCAAAAGTTCATCAACTCTTTCAATGCTCCCATTAAAGGGGTGCTTGGTCATTTTACCTTTAAGACATGACTCACACATGTCAAACAATTCAGAATCAATTAACGGTAGGCGACCTTCAATTTGTTTAATCGTTTGTCACTAATATAACCTAGCCAACAATGCCAAAGATAACTATCATTTATATTGTTAGAGCAATTATTTACATAACATACATAATTAGAATTAATCACATAAATGCCATTTTCAAGAGTACCATAGCAGACTTTATTTCCATCCAAACTAATGTTCATCACATTATTAGCAAAATGAAATACATATCCAACCTTAGACAATCTAGAAATAGAAATAATGCCACAAATAATGTCTTTTACAATATAGCAATTATTTATTACTAATACTACTCCACTAGGAAAATCTAAATGATAATCTCCTACTGCCATTACATCTACTATAGATCCATGGGTAACTTGGAGCCTCATCTCTCCTTTTGCCATGCGATGTTGATTCCTAAACCCCTATAATGAATTATAAATATGATTACCAGATCAAGTATCAAGATCCAAGACATTTAATTGATTACAAAAATATTTTGAATCATATATGCACGTGATCGAGCCGTAGTTCCATTCTGCTTCTTTGCCTTAAAAATCTTCAAGTAGCTAGTACAATTCCTTTTCTAATGACCTTTCTTGTGGTAGTGGTGACATTCACCCTTGTCATCGGTCTTCTTACTTTTCTTTTTCTTACCTACTCTTTACTACTTCTTTGAACACTTCAAAGATGATGCACTACCATTTACAGCAAGTACATCCCCTTGATCTTTAGATTGTGACTCAGTCGACCTCAACATATTAAGGAGCTCCATGAGATTCATATTCAATTGGTTAATTCTATAGTTCAATATGAATGGTTCATATCGAGGAGTAAGAGAACCAGGAACAAATCAACTTGCAATTCGTTACTTATATATACATCTAATTGTGAAAGCCTTTAATATAGCCCTTCATCATTAGCACATAACCGTCCACTTTTTATCACTCGGTCATTTTGGTATTGAAAGCTTCTTCATATGCTTATACCTTACAGAATGTTTTGTCCACCCAACAGGGCCTTAAGACTATCTAACATCTCATCGACTAACATATTTTCATGCTGCCTCTACAACGGGCTCTCTAACGCAGACAACATGAAAATTTGGGTGATCTCTAGGTCTAACTCCCATTTTTCATTAGAAAATCATAGTTCGTGGTCCGCATCATTAGCGATTTTTTCTTTAGGTTCGCGTGTAATAGCATTCTAAAGGCGCTCGTAAGTTAATGCTATTTTAATTGCTCATAGCCAGTCAGTATAATTAGGTTCGGTAAGCTTGTCACACAGTTTTGGAATTGCCACTATTTGCAAGTTTAAGTAGTAGATATTAGGACAAATTATAGTAGATGTACTTACAATATTAGTAAGGTTAAACTTTAAGTCATTTTACAAATAAGCTCACACCAGTCTTTTATATTTTGCCAAACCCTAAATCGAAACATCGAAACATAGAAATCTCTCAGCTTCACTTGTAGGTATTAGGACTCGTCCATCTTGGAATTCTGACCTTGAGTTTTCTCAACAAGTCATTGCTCCATGGACGATGGATAACACCTTATCGGTTATATCGTATACAACTCCTAACCCTTGGTACCTTGTCCTAATTTCACTTTGACCTTGAGCTTTCTTAACAAATTGAAATGAGATTATTCACTCATACCTACCATATCGCGACAGCCTAAGTATAGTTATCTTGAGATTTCTCAACAAATACATATAGTTATTTTACCTTGTTTATTCGATATGTTAATAATACTACACATAACATCCTTAGCTTGAGTTTTCTCAACAACTAAGGAATATGCAAGTAATTTTGTGATATCCCGAAAATTTTAGCAATATCAATTTAATAATATGTATTTAAAATTAAATTGATTTGATAAAATTTTAATAAAAATTTACTTGATTTAATAATCCAATTAAATAAATGTGTAATTTATGAATTTATCTTTTAAAAGCTAATAATTGTTTTCCCATTTATAATGTATGTATATATATTTATATATATATATATTGGGAATAGATAAGTTTTGAGTTGAAGTTAAATAAACAAATAAAATCTTGTCTTTAAATTCTAATATTCATTTTGATAATTTGAAGATTTTTATTTTATTTAATAAATAATTAATTGGTTTAAAATACTTAAAGAAATTGTTTTAAATTGTATAATTGTATTTTAAACATAGTTAAATTTTAGTAAGATAAATAAAAGTTTATTTTATTTGTTTTAAATATAGCTTAATAATTTTAATTTGGAATTATTTAAAAATTTAAAATACCATTTATATATTAAAACATTTATGCATTTAAATATGTTAAATAGGATAAGTAATTTATAATTTCTTTTATGAATTATTTAAAGTTAATAAATATGTTATTTTCTAATAATAATAAATGTACAAATGTAGATATGTTTTTTTTAAAGACAATATTATTATTTTTAAATTTAATATGTTATTATAAATTAGTTTTAAGTGGAATTTTAATGTATAAATAGAATTTGATTTTGAATTTATTTTGAATTCAAATGAATTAACATAGTTAAATTTTATAAATAAGCTTTCATTTTTTTAATTGTTTTATTTCATTAAAAAGAAATACATATACATTTATTTATGAAACTATTATATATGTATTTAATAAAGTAAAGAGAATTTCATTTATTTATTTATTTTAAAAAAAGTATAAAAAAATATGTATGAAACAAGTGTTGATATCCTAAGTAACTAATGAGACATGTGTTATCATATTAATATAAGTTTGAGACAAGTGTCTTTTATTTTGATTTTCTTTTAATTTTTAAATAAATCATTTATACACTTATATAAAACATGTTTTTCTTCACTCTCATTTTTCTAATGTTCATTTTTTTTCTAAGATAAGAAAAAATTTCCAGCTGAAAACAAACTTGTTTTTCAAACTCTCAAAAACAGAAATTTAAATCATGTTTGAACTCAAATCTGAAAGTCTCATCCTCAAACTAGATAGTAATCTGCAATTCTCTTTCCAAATTCTACAAATCATTTTGCAAATTTTCATATGTAAATTCTGTTCAAACATGCAAGTCTATAATTCACTTCCAAAACAAATCTGCAACTCTACTTCCTCTCAAACCTGAAATTCATTTTCCTTGAATCTGGAAAATCAAAGCATGCCTGCAATTCCATTTAAAAGAAAATAAAATGGGCTCCGCATTCTTTAAAAATCTGGGAATCAAGTTTATGTTTGTATTTTAACATTCTGGTAATCAAAAGTATGCTTGCCTGCATCCTTTAAACCAGAAGCCTGCATGCAAGTATTAACAGTAAGTAACTAAGTTTCATTTAGCAATTGAAGATTTGAGGCAAAGAAATTTCCAGTTTTAAAGCAAGGCACTGGTTTTTGAAATTCAAAACAAAAGCTTTTCAGTTAATTTGGGCTCTGTTTCATATATTTCCAGGTGAGTAACATCACTATTTTAAATGTATAAGTTTATAAAAATGGTTGCATGCTTATCTCTGAAATATAGTATGCTTGTGAATATATTTTTAAATCTCTGTGTATATATATGGATATGTTGGTATGTGTATGCTCTGTATTTGGGTTTCTTGTTTCTGATTCTAGTTCCTAAGTTCAAATTCTAACCAAATTCACTGGCACTTGATCCAATCCTGGTTAGAGCATAAGTTTTGAACAAAATATATTTGTTATATCATAGATTTTAGTTTAGAAATTTGTTTAAGTTAAAAAAAAAATTGTGTTCCCTCTGGAAATAAATAAGCATCGGTAAGTTTAAAAAATGAGTCATGGTAAGTTGCCAAGATTCCTTGATTTGGAAATATAGATCAAAAGCTTAAACTATAATTCAATTTTTAAAACAGAAATCATTAATTTTAGTCATGGGACTAAAGAGTATTTCTGGTTTAACCAGAAATTTGAATTTGGGAAATTTCAGATGAACCTTGTAATCTGGGGGATCGGGATTACTTCTGAAGTTAGTAGAGTAATCATTGTTGATGAGAAAAATAGTGGAGAAGGTGATAAATCACCAAGGAGGCAGGGATGATGGGTTTTGTCCTGTAAACCTAGTTTTGGGGCAATGTAGAATTTTGATCATATCACCCATTCCAATGGATCGAGTGTGTTGGGATTCAAGGTATTCGTCGTTGGAGTATTGATGCAGGTGCGGTCGGAGTAGCAGTCGACAAGGTGGCCGGAGGAGGGGGAAATGAGGGTTTCTAGGTTTGGTTGAAGGTGAGCTTGCTGTTTCTTCCAGGTTGAATTGGGGGAAACTCGAATTCGTTTTAGAGTGAAATGGAGTGGTTTGACGGTCGCGAGGTGATGTATGGCTGGTCGGCATTTGTTCATGGTCTGGGTGGTGGCCGGAGGTGGCTACAGCCACCGTGCATATGCACGGTGAAGAAGGAGTATCAGGGAGGGTTTGGGATTTGCAGTAGTATTGTACTCGAGTTATACTCGAGTGAATTCGAATTTTTCTCGAAGTAGTTAGGTTTGCGACTCGAAGCAAATAAAGGGGGAACTCGGATTTGCTTTCTGTACTTACAGGTTTTTGAAACCTGTAGTTTTAATTTAAGTTTGTTTTAAAATCTAAATGCAGGGTTTTGAAACAGAATTTAAATCAAAATTTAAGGTATGAATTTCAAGTGAGATTTGAACCCAGGTTTGAAATTTAATTCAAACTTTTAAAAAAAATATTTAACAACTTTAAAAAGGGTTTAAATAAATCTGAAATTAAAAGATAAATCCTTAAGATTTAATTAGAGATTTAAACATAAGTTTAAATCTGGAATCAAACTTCAATTTGAAAAACAATGTTTCGAAATGAAAGAAGTTGTTAAATTTAAATTGTTTAAAAACAACTTTGAATGTTAAAGTTAATTTAAATTATTGTTTGTATTTTAAAATGAATTTGGGTTTTTAAACTTCATTATAAAATAAGAAAATCTTTAGCATAGGTTTTTAAAAGGGTTTTTGAAATGTTTTTTAAAATTTTATTTAAGTTAAGTTTGATTTCTTTAAAAAATTTAAATTTAAAATGTAATTTGAAACAATTTTGAGTTAAATTGTTTTAAGTTACTTTATTAATGATAAAGTAATCATGAATAAGAAATGTTTTATTTTTTAAAGTAAATTTAAGATTTAATGATCTTTGTTTCATTAAAATTAATAATTTAAATAATTTAATTAATTAATTTGTTTAATTAATTAAAGATTTGAAATTAATTAAGGTTAATTAAATTAGTAATTAATTTAAGTTAATTACTTAAGAAAGGTAATTAAGAATTTATTAATAAGTTAATGAAGGTCATTAACTTGGGATTATTTATTAATTAATTAATGTAATTAATTTTGATAATTAATTGGATTAATTAATTTAAATAATCAATTATGAAATTTAATTAAGTATGATTATTTTATGGAAATAATTAAAGATATTAATTACTCATTGTAATTAATTTATTAATTGGATTAATTTAAATTAATTAATTAAGTTTAATTAATTTAGAATAATCATTTGATTGATAAGTAATCAATGAAGTATAATTACTTAGAGAAATAATTAAGATAAGTAAATTACTGGGGGTAATTATTGAAGTATGGAAGGGTTTTGGAAAATTAATTACTTTATGTAATTAATATGGAAGGTAATTTCTTTGTGAAGTAATTAATAATTAATTACTTAGTGTAATTAATTTAAGCATTGATTAAGTCTTTTGAAATAATTAAGTGATGTAATTAATTAAAGGTAATTAATTATAAGATTAATCAAGGATGATTAATAAATATAATTAATTTAGGAGTGATTAAGAAAGTAATTAAGGTTAGTTAATTACTAAATGTAATTAATCAAGTATGATTAATAATTGTTGTTTAATTAAGGTTAATTACTTAATGTAATTAATTTAAATAAGTAATTAATTTAATTTTAATTAAGGATCATTAATTAATATAATTAATGATGTAATTAAGGACTAATTAATTAAGATTAATTAATCAATGATAAGTGATTAAGGAAGTAATTAATTAATTAATGAAGTAATTAAAGGTTAATTACTGATTTTGGTTAAGGATGATTAATTTGTGAAATTAATTAAAGATAATTACTTGAATGTAATTAAAGAATAATTAACCAAGGGTGATTAATTAAGGTGATTAATTTGAGGATAATTATTTAATTGATTGATAATCAATTAATGGTTAAGTAAGCAAGATTTAAAATGAGGAAGTAATTAATTTAATTCATTTTAAATTAATTAAAGATAGGTAATTAATTTAATTCACTTTAAATTAATTAGAGATAGAAGTAATTAATTTAATTCATTTTAAATTAATTATAGATGGTGTGATTATAGATCTATGCTTATGAATGGATGATATGGTTTACCCTAAATGGTTTGAATCTCAAACATGAGATAAATAGTGTTGTGTGTTATGGATGCATTGGTTGCATTATGATGATGATATAAGTATCTATTGGTGATGATAATATAGATTATCGATTTGTGATGATTACCTGTTATGATGATATTGATGATTATCTATTATAATGATGTGAATTATCTATCTGTGCGTATATAGATAGTTTAAATTGAATTGTTTTAAAACCTTTTAAAACAACTTGGACCTAAAAGACACGCTTTGGATTTCGATGAGACCAGGATCGGGTTTCCATATTTGGAATCCGAAAACCACATCGATTCCAATTAAACGTTAGGTCGTTAATCCAAGTGGAGCAAGTGAAGACTCGAGGTGTAAGGGCTATACGTCAGTATAACTCTGTGGGTGATTCCGTAATGAGTTTGACGGAATAGTGCTTATAGATTCGAGATGGTGAATCAGAGTGCAAGGGCTATGGTCGTTGACTCTGAGGGTGATTCCAATAATGAGTGCAATGAGATAGTGCCTTCGGTTTCGTTCGAACCCGGAACGAACTTGTATGGATTGAATGCTTTCAGAATATCGTCAGGTGGACGATGAGCATTCTAAGATTTGATGTCCTATAAAGGTAATCGTAGCCTCAAGCCTCATCAACCGAGAATGGCTAAAACAGGGGAGGTGCAGCAAGGCTTCGTGGGTAGCTCCCACTGGAGAGCAAGATTGATCCCTGTCTAGAGGTCCCTTTATATTCGGCTGTGTGGGCGGTTGGTTCGTGGCAACTGTCGGGGTTGTCTTGTTTGGAACTATTCAGTAAGGAATGGGTCCGGCCTTGTGTTGCAGGGGAGTGGGAGTACTCCTCGGTACATAGATCTAGGCCACGTACTGTGACGGGCGGTACCCCAGTAGCCCTGCCATTGTATGGAATCCACAATCCAATAAGTGCCAACGATTTTGATTGTATTACCCACTTTTGTGGCTAGTAGCTGGAATTTAATAAATGTAACAATTTTGGCTATTTTATATTTATTTGAAAACCCTAGACACTATTATAATATCATCGGATTTCCTATCAAATGTTTTGGTTAGCGTAAGGTAAAAAAATTTCCATGTTTATGTGTGGGAAGTCTTACGTAATACCTTTTCTTTCCAAAGGTTTTTGAAAATTAAGTAACTTTAACCTGTTACTCACACCAGACTCATGTCTGACCCGGAGTTTATTTTTGTTTTCCATAAACTCTTGGGTACTCAAATTTTTACGAGTAGCCAAGGGATTCAGGTTAGGACTCAGGTTAGCTTTGACGAATTGTGGAGGAACAATGGAGCAGGAGGCTTCTGCATGTAGATATATATAGTTTTCCGCTGTGTGTTTTCTCTGAGTTGTTTCTTGTACTGATTTGAGTTGTAATAACTAGATAGGTGTTTATAACTGTCTAGTATGTGTTGTATTATCTGTGTACTCTAATAGTGGTTGTAAACTATGTAAATATTTTATGTATTAATATAATTTATTCGTTCCGCTGTTTAGATTCTGATGTGTTGTTTCTTCTTTCTTCTCTTTCTTTCTATTCTCTATCCCTTTCTTTCTTATTAGCGATGCGACTTCCTGGAGATAGGAAGTTAGGCCGTGACAGTGGTATCAGAGCATTAGGTTGAGTGAATACCTAGGCTGTGTAGTGGTGTCCTTCTTGAGAGAGCGTATTTGTAATTTCTATATATATTTATTATTTCTACCTATCTGTTGGGTTACCTGTTCAGGTTTTTCCAATATAAGTTATAAAGGTAGATAAGGTAGTGGTGTGTGTAACACGATTACTACCATTGGTTGGAGTTTGAATTTTTGAGGTTGGAAGTGAATTTGTCGAGACTGTAGACCTAATACCGTCTCGAGTGAGTTGTGCAGTGGTATAGAGATTTCATCGATCTCTGGAAGGAAACCTGTTAAGGTTCAGAGTTATCTTTGAAGATGGATGAGTTGAGTTTGGATCTGTCGGTTTGGCAGAAGTGTGTGATGGTATTTTGATACCTCAGGAAGTAGTAGCTGCGTGATGAGATGCAGTAAATATGGATATTTCCGAAGATGTTTCCTTTGGAACGAGTTAGGAAGTGTGTCTACTTCGGTGTTGTGGCTGAGTTCAGCAGGATGTGGTGGTTGGCTTTGAGGGCCGAGTTTCTCGAATAACTTGGGATCAGGAAGTCTTTGGCATTGGTGTCAGCAGTGCAGCTCGAAATGTCTGTGTTGGCAGAAGTTGGTTGGCTGAGTAGTTTTTGAAGGAGTTCATAAGCAGCAGAGTGGACCCAATACTTTATTGGATTGGCTAATTAAGAGTAAGCTGTTCTGTTTGGTAAAGAGAGAACAGTTTTGTTTGGAAATTGATCTATATTGATCGCAAAAGTGATTTGCGATAGTTTGAGTTTTCTTTTGAGGTATTGAAGAATTTTTGGTTATCTTTTGAGAAGTCGGAGTTTGTCCACTTCTGAAGATTGAGTTTTCTTATCGTCTGGATTCCAGGAGTGCTACCGGTGGATCAGCTGGTAGAAGGATGGTTTCTCGAGATAGGTTTGATAAGGCATCTTAGGATTGGTAGAACTTCTGAGTTTTATTGGATATGTTGAGCCATATTTCTGGGAAGTGATGCCCAGTTTGTGCTCATATTCTTCATCAGCAGTGTCTTCTGTGCCAGTTCAGAGTTGTGCAGCGGAAGCAGTTTGGGAATGTTTCTGTTTGTCTTTTCCGGATAGAAGAAGTAAGTTGTTCTTCTAATGTTTGAAGAGTGGAGTTGGTGATATTAGTCTTGGTTGATCTTGAGAAGATCGTTGTGTTGGGTTGCTTTTGGTCTAGATTGTTTCTAGAGGCATCAGTGAAGGTTAAGCTGATCAGTTTGGATATAGGAAACCCAGGATCGTCAGAAGATTTTGTGGATAAGAGATGAAGGAATTTGAATTCCGGAGTCGGAGATTTGTTTTGGATAAGTTTTCTCCGATCCAAGGAGCTATAAAGTTTTAATAAGTCTGGGAAGCTAGCTCCAAGGTGTTTTGGATCTCTTCTGTGTTTTGGTTAGATTGGTGTTTGGTTTTCAAGAGTTGAATTGCCAGTTTGGATAATTGGATTTATGAGATTCACGTATCTCTGAGGGAGTACGTGTATGAGTTATCTCTGGTTGTGGAACCAGCTGTTTAAGGAGGGTTTGGTAGTTGAGTCAGACTCGTCTGTAGTCCGATATCTTGTCTAGTTCTATAGATCTAGATGAGTAGAAGCTCTGTAGCTTCGTAATTTAGATTGGTTATATTTTGTAGGGCGAGTATCCCGGTATATATATATACTTGGGGAAACTCGTGGGAATTTATCCAGAATTTTATCTGGATAATTAAATTGTTTGATTAGATAATTGGTTGCTATGGTTGTTAGCATATGATTGATGTATGCTTGTGATTTAAAATCTAGAATTTTAAATGGGTTATTAAATTACTTTTGCTTTTAAATTTCCGGGACGAAATTCTTTTAAGGGGGGAGGAATGTGATATCCCGGAAATTTTAGCAATATCAATTTATTAATCTGTATTTAAAATTAAATTGATTTGATAAAATTTTAATAAAAATTTACTTGATTTAATAATCCAATTAAATAAATGTGTAATTTATGAATTTATCTTTTAAAAGCTAATAATTGTTTTCCTATTTATAATGTATGTGTATATATATATATATATATATATATATATATATATATATATATATATATAGTGAATAGATAAGTTTTGAGGTGAAGTTAAATAAACAAATAAAATCTTGTCTTTAAATTCTAATATTCATTTTGATAATTTAAAGATTTTTATTTTATTTAATAAATAATTAATTGGTTTAAAATACTTAAAGAAATTGTTTTAAATTGTATAATTGAATTTTAAACATAGTTAAATTTTAATAAGATAAATAAAAGTTTATTTTATTTGTTTTAAATATAGATTAATAATTTTAATTTGGAATTATTTAAAAATTTAAAATACCATTTATATATTAAAACATTTATGCATTTAAATATGTTAAATAGGATAAGTAATTTATAATTTCTTTTATGAATTATTTAAAGTTAATAAATATGTTATTTTCTAATAATAATAAATGTATAAATGTAGATATGTTTTTTTTAAAGACAATATTATTATTTTTAAATTTAATATGTTATTATAAATTAGTTTTAAGTGGAATTTTAATGTATAAATAGAATTTGATTTTGAATTTATTTTGAATTCAAATGAATTAACATAGTTAAATTTTATAAATAAGCTTTCAATTTTTTAATTGTTTTATTTCATTAAAAAGAAATACATATACATTTATTTATGAAACCATTATATATGTATTTAATAAAGTAAAGAGAATTTCATTTATTTTTTTTTTTAAAAAAAGTATAAAAAATATGTATGAAACAAGTGTTGATATCCTAAGTAACTAATGAGACATGTGTTATCATATTAATATAAGTTTGAGACAAGTGTCTTTTATTTTGATTTTCTTTTAATTTTTAAATAAATCATTTATACACTTATATAAAACATGTTTTTCTTCACTCTCATTTTTCTAATGTTCATTTTTTTCTAAGATAAGAAAAAATTTCCAGCTGAAAACAAACTTGTTTTTCAAACTCTCAAAAACAGAAATTTAAATCATGTTTGAAATCAAGTCTGAAAGTCTCATCCTCAAACTAGATAGTAATCTGCAAATCTCTTTCCAAATTCTACAAATCATTTTGCAAATTTTCATATGTAAATTCTGTTCAAACATGCAAGTCTATAATTCACTTCCAAAACAAATCTGCAACTCTACCTCCTCTTAAACCTGAAATTCATTTTCCTTGAATCTGGAAAATCAAAGCTTGCCTGCAATTCCATTTAAAAGAAAATAAAATGGGCTCCGCATTCTTTAAAAATATGGGAATCAAGTTTATGTTTGTATTTTAACATTCTGGTAATCAAAAGCATGCTTGCCTGCATCCTTTAAACCAGAAGCCTGCATGCAAGTATTAACAGTAAGTAACTAAGTTTCATTTAGCAATTGAAGATTTGAGGCAAAGAAATTTCCAGTTTTAAAGCAAGGCACTGGTTTTTGAAATTCAAAACAAAAGCTTTTCAATTAATTTGGGCTCTGTTTCATATATTTCCAGGTGAGTAACATCACTATTTTAAATGTATAAGTTTATAAAAATGGTTGCATGCTTATCTCTGAAATATAGTATGCTTGTGAATATATTTTTAAATCTCTGTGTATATATATGGATATGTTGGTATGTGTATGCTCTGTATTTGGGTTTCTTGTTTCTGATTCTAGTTCCTAAGTTCAAATTCTAACCAAATTCACTGGCACTTGATCCAATCCTGGTTAGAGCATAAGTTTTGAACAAAATATATTTGTTATATCATAGATTTTAGTTTAGAAATTTATTTAAGTTAAAAAAAAAATTGTGTTCCCTCTGGAAATAAATAAGCATCGATAAGTTTGAAAAATGAGTCATGGTAAGTTGACAAGATTCCTTGATTTGGAAATATAAATCAAAAGCTTAAACTATAATTCGATTTTTAAAATAGAAATCATTATTTTTAGTTATGGGACTAAAGAGTATTTCTGGTTTAACCAGAAATTGGAATTTGGGAAATTTCTGATGAACCTTCTAATCTGGGGGATCGGGATTACTTCTGAAGTTAGTAGAGTAATCATTGTTGATGAGAAAAATAGTGGAGAAGGTGATAAATCACCAAGGAGGCAGGGATGATGGGTTTTGTCCTGTAAACCTAGTTTTGGGGCAATGTAGAATTTTGATCATATCACCCATTCCAATGGATCGAGTGTGTTGGGATTCAAGGTATTCATCGTTGGAGTATTGATGCAGGTATGGTCGGAGTAGCAGTCGACAAGGTGACCGGAGGAGGAGGAAATGAGGGTTTCCAGGTTTGGTTGAAGGTGAGCCTGTTGTTTCTGCCAGGTTGAATTGGGGGAAACTCGAATTCGTTTTAGAGTGAAATGGAGTGGTTTGACGGTCACGAGGTGATGTATGGCTGGTCGGCGATTTGTTCATGGTCTGGGTGGTGGCCGGAGGTGGCTACAGCCACCGTGCATATGCACGGTGAAGAAGGAGTATCAGGGAAGGTTTGGGATTTGCAGTAGTATTGTACTCAAGTTATACTCGAGTGAATTCGAATTTTGCTCGAAGTAGTTAGGTTTGCGACTCGAAGCAAATAAAGGGGGAACTCGGGTTTGCTTTCTGTAATTACAGGTTTTTGAAACCTGTAGTTTTAATTTAAGTTTGTTTTAAAATCTAAATGCAGGGTTTTGAAACAGAATTTAAATCAAAATTTAAGGTATGAATTTCAAGTGAGATTTGAACCCAGGTTTGAAATTTAATTTAAACTTTTAAACAAAATATTTAACAACTTTAAAAAGGGTTTAAATAAATCTGAAATTAAAAGATAAATCCTTAAGATTTAATTAGAGATTTAAACATAAGTTTAAATCTGGAATCAAACTTCAGTTTGAAAAACAATGTTTTGAAATGAAAGAAGTTGTTAAATTTAAATTGTTTAAAAGCAACTTTGAATGTTAAAGTTAATTTAAATTATGATTTGTATTTTAAAATGAATTTGGGTTTTTAAACTTCATTATAAAATAAGAAAATCTTTAGCATAAGTTTTTAAAAGGGTTTTTGAAATGTTTTTTAAAATTTTATTTAAGTTAAGTTTGATTTCTTTAAAAAAATTAAATTTAAAATGTAATTTGAAACAATTTTGAGTTAAATTGTTTTAAGTTACTTTATTAATGATAAAGTAATCATGAATAAGAAATGTTTTATTTTTTAAAGTAAATTTAAGATTTAATGATCTTTGTTTCATTAAAATTAATAATTTAAATAATTTAATTAATTAATTTGTTTAATTAATTAAAGATTTGAAATTAATTAAGGTTAATTAAATTAGTAATTAATTTAAGTTAATTACTTAAGAAAGGTAATTAAGAATTTATTAATAAGTTAATGAAGGTCATTAACTTGGGATTATTTATTAATTAATTAATGTAATTAATTTTGATAATTAATTGGATTAATTAATTTAAATAATCAATTATGAAATTTAATTAAGTATGATTATTTTATGGAAATAATTAAAGATATTAATTACTCATTGTAATTAATTTATTAATTGGATTAATTTAAATTAATTAATTAAGTTTAATTAATTTAGAATAATCATTTGATTGATAAGTAATCAATGAAGTATAATTACTTAGAGAAATAATTAAGATAAGTAAATTACTGGGGGTAATTATTGAAGTATGGAAGAGTTTTGGAAAATTAATTACTTTGTGTAATTAATATGGAAGGTAATTTCTTTGTGAAGTAATTAATAATTAATTACTTAGTGTAATTAATTTAAGCATTGATTAAGTCTTTTGAAATAATTAAGTGATGTAATTAATTAAAGGTAATTAATTACAAATAAGATTAATCAAGGATGATTAATAAATATAATTAATTTAGGAGTGATTAAGAAAGTAATTAAGGTTAGTTAATTACTAAATGTAATTAATCAAGTATGATTAATAATTGTGGTTTAATTAAGGTTAATTACTTAATGTAATTAATTTAAATAAGTAATTAATCTAAATTTAATTAAGGATCATTAATTAATATAATTAATGATGTAATTAAGGACTAATTAATTAAGATTAATTAATCAATGATAAGTGATTAAGGAAGTAATTAATTAATGTAATTAATTAATTAATGAAGTAATTAAAGGTTAATTACTGATTTTGGTTAAGGATAATTAATTTGTGAAATTAATTAAAGATAATTACTTGAATGTAATTAAAGAATAATTAACCGAGGGTGATTAATTAAGGTGATTAATTTGAGGATAATTATTTAACTGATTGATAATCAATTAATGGTTAAGTAAGCAAGATTTAAAATGAGGAAGTAATTAATTTAATTCATTTTAAATTAATTAAAGATAGGTAATTAATTTAATTCACTTTAAATTAATTAGAGATAGAAGTAATTAATTTAATTAATTTTAAATTAATTATAGATGGTGTGATTATAGATCTATGCTTATGAATGGATGATATGGTTTACCCTAAATGGTTTGAATCTCAGACATGAGATAAATAGTGTCGTGTGTTATGGATGCATTGGTTGTATTATGATGATGATATAAGTATCTATTGGTGATGATGATATAGATTATCAATTTGTGATGATTACCTGTTATGATGATATTGATGATTATCTATTATAATGATGTGAATTATCTATCTGTGTGTATATAGATAGTTTAAATTGAATTGTTTTAAAACCTTTTAAAACAACTTGGACCTAAAAGGCACGCTTTGGATTTCGATGAGACCGGGATCAGGTTTCCATATTTGGAATCCGAAAACCACATCGATTCCAATTAAACGTTAGGTCGTTAATCCAAGTGGAGCAAGTGAAGACTCGAGGTGTAAGGGCTATACGTCAGTATAACTCTGTGGGTGATTCCGTAATGAGTTTGACGGAATAGTGCTTATAGATTCGAGATGGTGAATCAGAGTGCAAGGGCTATGGTCGTTGACTCTGAGGGTGATTCAAATAATGAGTGCAACGAGATAGTGCCTTCGGTTTCGTTCGAACCCGGAACGAACTTGTATGGATTGAATGCTTTCAGAACATCGTCAGGTGGACGATGAGCATTCTAAGATTTGATGTCCTATAAAGGTAATCGTAGCCTCAAGCCTCATCAACCGGGAATGGCTAAAACATGGGAGGTGCAGCAAGACTTCGTGGGTAGCTCCCACTGGAGAGCAAGATTGATCCCTGTCTAGAGGTCCCTTTATATTCGGCTGTGTGGGCGGTTGGTTCGCGACAACTGCCGGGGTTGTCTTGTTCGGAACTATTCAGTAAGGAATGGGTCCGGCCTTGTGTTGCAGGGGAGTGGGAGTTCTCCTCGGTACGGTGATCTAGGCCACGTACTGTAACGGGCGGTACCCCAGTAGCCCTTCCATTGTATGGAATCCACAATCCAATAAGTGCCAACGGTTTTGATTGTATTACCCACTTTTTTGGCTAGTAGCTGGAATTTAATAAATGTAACAATTTCGGCTATTTCTTATTTATTTGAAAACCCTAGACACTATTATAATATCATCGGATTTCCTATCAAATGTTTTGGTTAGCGTAAGGTAAAAACTTTTCCATGTTTATGTGTGGGAAGTCTTACGTAATACCTTTTCTTTCCAAAGGTTTTTGAAAATTAAGTAACTTTAACCTGTTACTCACACCAGACCCATGTCTGACCCGGAGTTTATTTTTGTTTTCCATATGCTCTTGGGTACTCAAATTTTTACGAGTAGCCAAGGGATTCAGGTTAGGACTCAGGTTAGCTTTGACGAATTGTGGAGGAACAATGGAGCAGGAGGCTTCTGCATGTAGATATATATAGTTTTCCGCTATGTGTTTTCTCTGAGTTGTTTCTTGTACTGATTTGAGTTGTAATTACTGGACAGGTGTTTATAACTGTCTAGTATGTGTTGTATTATCTGTGTACTCTGATAGTGGTTGTAAACTATGTAAATATTTTATGTATTAATATAATTTATTTGTTCCGCTGTTTAGATTCTGATGTGTTGTTTCTTCTTTCTTCTCTTTCTTTCTATTCTCTATCCCTTTCTTTCTTATTAGCGATGCGACTTCCTGGAGATAGGAAGTTGGGTCGTGACAAATTTATTAATATATAGATAGTAAAGGACCACATAATTGAAGATTCATAATCTTTAATTTATATAATATTGAGTGATATCGACTTATGGAATAATACAATTCATATGAATTGCCCTCGTGACTCAAATGTCGGACACATCAGAAATCACGGTATACATACATTACGTATGTATTTACTCCTCAAGTCTAATTAGGATTTCTTTAATATTCCACCTCTAATTTATACCTTCATATTATGTAAGTTTTAATATTATATAACTTTTATATTTTATATTACTTATATAATAGTTTTATATATAACACTACATTAATTTATTTTGCCTGGAAAGAAACATTACATTAACTAAATCTTATTTATTTAATTAATATTTTAATTAATTTTATATTATCTTAATATAACATTTATATTTAATATTTACTATGTAATGTAACCTGTATAGTTTAAAACATATATCATATACATGTGTATATTATATAATTAATTAACCTTTTAATTTATTTACTTAAAACAATTTTAGTTAAATTATATTAATTTCAAAATTCATTATATATACACACACATATATACTTATGTTATTTTAAACATTTTAAAAACAACATAACATATTTCATAACATGCAATACATGTATATATTTATTAATATATATTTATTAATTAATTAACATATTTTATTACTTTATTTTATTAATCTTATTAATAAATTTTACATATTTCCAAAGATTTTGAAAATTTTATCATATTATAACTTTATAATATATGTATATCTTATTTTAAATTTTACATTTAAAATCTTATGTTTGTAATTATAAAACAATTTTGAAAACTAGATCAAGGCTCAATTCAAAATGGGCCTTTTCCATCAGGGGTAACCTTTTAGGCTCACTTCACTTTCAAGCCAAGCTGGTAATCAGGTAGTATAGGGTACTTGATTACTTAATTTCAATCCTAGAAGATACCTTTCTAGACACTATACTAAGTGATTGTGAGCTTAATTAGTTAACCCTAACATGACTAATTTAGGCCTCATAGGCTACTGAGCTTTGATACCATTGTTGGAACTTGGCCAACCTGCGATGGAAGTTATGAGTGAATTTCAAATTTTATTACCATATTGTATCTTTATTGGGCCTATGAAGTTTAGTTTATTTAGAACATTTCCAAATTTTATGTAAATGAAATCTTTTATTTTATTTAAATTTACAAATTGATACAGTATTATTTAATTTATCTTATCATATGTATATAGAGACACACACATGTATCATATACACATATATAGATGTATGCATGTGTAACATATTAACATGTGCAAGGTATAACATATCCATGTATAGATGATGAGATTTACATTGCAAAGGACAAATTAGCTCATCCAATATGACACTATATTGTCTGAATGTATGTATATATACTTTATTTTACATATATAAAATATTATATATATATACATAATTTGATTAAAATAAATACAAATGTATATAAATATAGATACTTATAAACATATTTATGAAACATTAACATATGAATATATATATATATATATATATATATTATAATTATGTGAATATGTTTAAATCAATTATAAATATGTTAAATAAAATAAATAAATAATTTTTTTATAAAATCGAGAACAACACATACATATGTAAATAAAATAATTTTTTAATATATATAAATATAATACTAATTGCTTATTAATAAATATATATTAAAATATAAAATAATATTTCAAAACACATAAAAAATATTATACTTTTAACATAAATATTTACCCAGTCTTATGCATGACTCAGAAATAATTTTTATTTTTTTTTAATATTATTTTATTTAATTTCGTACAGTTTTAATTTAAAATATTAAGATAAAATAATTTTTGAAACATAATTTTGTAATTTAAATATCAAGTTAAATTTTAAATGATATTTTGTACTAAGAAAATTTTATTTCATAATTTTATGATTTAAAAAAAATTATAATTAATTATTATTTTCGGCTTATATTTAAAATATTTTAAAATAAAAAAATATTTTTATATTATTTTTCTCCCAAACATGTATTTCGTGATAATCTAATATTATAAATTAAATGAGTAACACATTTTTATATAATATATATATATATATATATATATATTTAGGTTATGTAATTGAATGATTTAAATATTATTTAAATAATATATATAAACATAATATTTTATTATTATCGAATATAATATATGTATAATACACCATATATAAAATTTAAATGTTAAGTATGATGAATAGTTAATTATAAACCATATTTATATGCATATATTTACAATATATAATACTAAAATAAACAAAAAAATGTTAATTTTTTATATATTTGAGTCATACCATTATTGATTTGAACATAACAATCTTTTTATAAGTACATACATACATACAACCAAAATAATTATGACAATATAATTTGCATATCAGAATTGTCTCCTAACTAACAATAATATATATATATATAATAAAAGATTATATCTAAATATGGATAGTTATATTTTGATCAGAAATATACTTACTTCCAAAGCCTTAAAGTACACCTTGGAATGATGAAGGATGCTCCTTGAAACAATTTCCGATCCAAAAGAGTGCTAGTCCTTAAACTGTCGATCGCCAGCTAGCGAAGCAGTTGAATTGATTTGATTTAGGCTTTAGACAAATTGAGAGATGAGAGGGGGAGTTTGACAAGCAATGTGTAGGGATGGGGCTCTAAAAAGATCAATAGCAAATGAGGGTAGAGATGCTTAAATAAAGGAAAGGAAAGAGTGAATATGGGATCTCATCTTTTACTCAATCTCCTTCCATCCGAACCATCCAAAATCAAGTCATTCTCCCCATAATTTGAGCCATCTCTAGCCCGATTGTGGTTGCACAATCTAGTCCTTCTATTGACCCATGAACCCATCTATGGTCCGAATAAATATTTTACATTATGAATCTAATTTAAAACGCTTATCGATATCATGTATCGATTAATATATTTATAACCTTTATAAATACATTAAATATTTTTTTATCAAATCAAAATCAAATTTATAAATAATATTTCATAAATATTAATTTAATTAATTTATATCAATTATTAGTTAAATCGTTTAGTCAAAGGAGAATTCATCGTTTCATGTTGTGTGACTCATCGAGTGTAAATTTGATAAACGATTAATATCGAACTCTTCGAATATCAACGATCACACTTCAATTAGCAGGTGGTGTGACATATTGACCAAATTTATCGCTTAATTGGTTTTGGTAAAGGAGAATTTTATCTTGTTAAGTGTTACTCGATTGCGACTTTTATTTACGCCAATTCTCTTCATCAAACTATATCACTTTGGACTTATGGGATTTGATCGTGCTCAAAATTCCAATATAATCCATATTCAACTCTATAGTCCAAACAAAAAGTCCTTGGTTCAATAGTTGATAGAGTTAGGGGTATGCCCAATAGGCAATTATGTAATTTACATATATCTAACTTGAAAACCAATCTTTTTGGAAATAAAAGGTGTTTTCTTTCTATTTTATATTTAACATAACGTGTTATATCAATTAATTAATTTAATTAAAAGTATATTTAATTGGAAAATCCATAAATGGTATGTTTTTCTGATAGTAACTACAAAGTGTTGTAACCGTGAGTAATCTATTGCAATGAAAATAAATATACCATTTTAAATATTCCCATTCGGGATGTGTGGATGTTGGATATCTATACATCCGTTGAGACTACAATGCGCAACGTTCTCCAAATGTTTGGCGGTGTATTACTTATGACTGTTGGAGGCACCAGGAGGTTATGTACTGATAGTTATTGGATAACCGTGGAATGACTCACATGATAGTTTTTTATTGATTAATATAACTAAGATCAATAGTAAATACCGATGTGACTAATTTACACAGTTCTCTCGACTTGGGAACACTATTAATCTTTAGTATGAAAGCCTGCTTTAATTGTAGTCAAATGGCATGGTGTCCATCGAGTGATTATAGTTAGTTCGAGTGGAAATATTGGAAGTGAAACACTATTCAAGATAGGATTCGTCTTCTCGGTTATATAGGGTTAGTATAGCGGTCGATTGAAGCCACTCAAAGTCAAAGTCTCTAGCCAAAGCATTTTGGTTAATAATAATTATTATTATTGAATAAAGAAGTTTGTGTTTGGACTATAGAGTTGAATATTAACGATATTGGAATTTTGACCATTACTAAATTCCATAAGTTCAAAGTGATATAGTCTTGAAGAAGAGAATTGGTGCAAATGTAAGTCACAATCGGATAATAATTAATAAAGTAAAATTGGATTTTACCGTAACCACATAAGTGATTAATTTGACCAAAATGTCACACCACTTGCTAAGTGATTTGTGGACGTTAATATTCGAATAGTTTGATATTAATCGCTGACCAAATTTACATCTGATAAGTCACACAATCGAAAATGATGAATTCTCCTTTGACCAAATGATTTATTTAATTTATAATTGTTATAAATTAATTATATTAAATGATCTTTATAAAATATTATTTATAGATTTGATTTTTATTTTATAAATGAATATTAATTGTATTTAGAAAAGTTATAAACACATTGATCAATGTACGATATCGATAAGCGTTTTAAATTAGATTTAAAATGTAAAATATTCATTCAGGCTCAAATGGCTTTAAAGCCCATCATGGGGCCGAAACAATGGTTTAGGGGCGATTAGGGTATGGTTAGAGGGATTGAAAATGAATGGCCAAGATTAAAGGTGAAAGAGTAAAAGATGAGATCCTAAATTCTCTCCTTTCCATCCTCATTTAAGCATCTCCTTCTCCATTTGACGAAGGACTTTTGAAGCCTCTGCTTTTAGTCATTGCTGGCCAAAAATTCCCTTTATCTCTCCATTTTATCAAGCCCAAATCAAGTCAATTAAATTGATATTCGATAGTCGATGGTCGTCATTTCAAGGACTGACACTCTATTGGATTAGAAATCGTTTTTAGGAGCATACATCATCGTTTCAAGGTGTGCTTTAGGGCTTTGGCTGTCAGATGTGTTTTTAATTGACCACGAACATTAATTTATATTTACAATGCTTATATATATTATTGTTAGTTAGGTAACGACTTTAATATGTGGATCTATTGTCACAATATAGATAGGTTATATGTTTATAAAAAAATTATTATAATTCATCCTTATATAGTACGGCTCAAAATAAAAAACAATTTTAGATTATTTAAACGTTTAATATATAATATACGCACATATCTGTAGAGTTTATAATTAAAACATAATACTATAAATATGTAAAACATGAAAATAAAATTTTATGTATGATGTTTAATAATTATATTATTTTTGGCCACAATAATTTTTTAATTTTTATAAATTATTTTTAACTAATATTTAAATCAATTTATTATAGAAATAATTATATAAATTCCTACATATATAACAAAATATATTTTAAATTTAATAAACTCGTATTAATACATATTGAACTCACGGAAAAAGATAAATAACTGTTTTTATTTTTTTAAATATATAACTAAAACCAAAAATTTAAAAATTATATTTTTTAATTATTTTTAATTATAAGAATTATATACTAAATTTAAAATTTTAGTCCAAAATTTTCCAAAATTTTGAAATTTAAATTTAGATAAAAATAAAATATTTTTCTTGATTTTGAAATAATTTTGGTTTTATTAATATATACATACACACACACACACATATATATATATATATATATATATTCATAATGTAGAAAAAAATCTCAATCTATGCGTAAGACCAGATCAGTGAATATATTTAAATAAAAGTTTTTTAAAATATTATTTATATTAGTATATACTTTTTATTACACACACACACACACATATATATATATATATAACTATTTACATATATATATATATATATATATGTATTTTGTATAAATACCATTTTTGAATTTACAACAGAAATTAACATATTTTTATAGCATTAATATATATACATTTTGTTAATATTATAAATACATATATATTCATATATAAATATTTATACGTTATTCAAAATTATATATAAATAAAATTTTAATGTATATATAAATTGAAATATTTTATTATAAAAGCAAAATTATTTTTATATATATATACATATAGACCAAACATTTTCATATTGGATGAGCTCACGTGTCCGTTGTGATGTAAATCTCAATATCTATATACATACATGTTATACCTTACATAGATTGGTTTGTTATACATACACACACTTATGTATATGTATATGATATACATATATATTAAACATAACATAAAACTAAATAATACAATATCATTTTATAAATTAAAAAAAAAAAGATTTTATTTAAATGAAATTTAGAAATGTTCTAAATAAATTATACTTCATAAGCCTAATAAAGATCAAATGAGGGAATTGTTCTTGAAAATCATTCATACCTTGCGTTGCGGGTTTGCCTGGTTCCAATAATAATAACAATCATTATTAACTGAATTACTCTAGCTAGAGATTTTGACTTTGAGTTGACCGAGATATTAACCTCATATAAATGAGAAGACAAATCCTTTCTTAAATAGTGATTCACTTCCAATACTTCTCCTTGACCGAACCACAGTCACTCGATGGACACCGTGCTATGATTTGACTATAATCAAGACAGAGCTTTCATATTGAAGATCGATGGTATTCTCAAGTCGAGAGAACCATGTAAATTAGTCACATTGATATATTCTGTTTGACCTTAGTTATATCAACCAATAAAAAACTATCAAATGGTTCGTTTATAGTTATCCAACAACTATCCGTACGCAACCCCTAGGTGCCTCCAGCAATCATGAGTAATACATATTTGGAGAGGGTTATGTACTCTATTCTTAACGGATACATTGATATCCAGTCCTGATGCATCTTGACCTTGAACTTTTAAAATAATGTGTTTTACAATATTATGATACAGTACTAGCGATCACAACTATTTGTAATTACTTTCACAAACACACCATTTACAGATTTTCTGTTAAATATATTTAAATAAACATTTATTTATTTATAACACATTATAACAAATATATATGATGGATGACAGAAAACCCTAACCCTAGTCCTCCTCCTCTTCTGTAGCCGTTGTTTTTTCTCTACCTATTCCCTTGATATTGCCAAAAAAAAATTCATGTCTCCACTTAGCAAAAAGATGGATTTATGCCGGTTATCTCCAAAAAGGCATAGAGGAAGTTTTGAAATTCCCACATGCCAAAGCAATAATGAAAGGTATGAATTTTTTGCATGGAAACAATTCTACACATAACAATTTTATGCCAAACCTGGGCAGCCAATCAGTCTTCCCTCCCTTGAATTCTTATGCTACATTGTCACAACCATAATTCATCCCCACGTTATTCAAACAGCATGCAAAACCCAAGTCCTATCACATGTCTTCCTAGCAGTATTCAACCGCAAGTGATTAACTCTCACAAGACACAATCAAAAACCTAGAAAGCGGTGATAACAAAGGAGTAAATACTAATGTCTATTCCTCTCAGATTTTATAACCTTATTGATTTCAAACAAAAATTATGTATTAAAATGACTAACACAACGATTTACTCTGCAAAAAGATAATGGGATAACTCAATTGTTATTTATGTTGTCGAGTCTCGTCCGTACCATCATTTTTGTTAGGGCTTACAATGAAAGACTATAGAAGCCTATAGACGATTTCTATATTCACACAAAAGAAAACACCTTTTATGTTATTAAATTCAATAACAAGGAAGCTCTGAAAGAATACTGAAAGGAGGTCCCTGTTTTTATGATCGACGACTGATGATGATGAAATGATGGGTACCTGAACTTGAGTTAACTAAGAAGATCTTACAAATTATTCCAGTTTAGGTACGTTTCCCCGGTCTAAAATTGAATTTCTGGTCATAAGAAGATATTAGTAAATTTACCTCTGCCCTAGGAAACCCCATATAGATGGATCAATCGATGAAATGTATGATTAAAATTTCATTTGCTCGTGTGATGGTTGAAATTAGCAACGATTTTAATTTTCCAAATGAAGTCACCATTGTTATTGGGAGCAATGAAACATTTGTTCAACCGGTTGAATACGAATGAAGACCCAAATGTATGCCAAAACTGTAACTGCTTCGGACATTCGATTAAATTTTGCATGTTTGAAAAGGTTTGGGTTCCCAAATCAAAGGAAAACCAAGATTCAACAATTTACCCAATGGACATGGACTCGAACACCCCGCAGCAGATACACACAGAACAACTAAACATGGTAGATATGCAGGCAATCATACAAGGCTCCATAAAGGAGAATAATGTAACAGAAGGACATGCAATTTTAACCTAATTAGACGCACACACACAGAGTACGCATAACAAAGAAGTAATGGACTTACATCATGCTGATGGCAGCTCATTCTCATTAACAGAAACGCAGGTCGTGGGTCACAAAACCGTAACTATAGATAGGCAAGAACATTTACAATTTATGCACTGCGAAGAATTAACGCACAGATTACTAGAGGACAATGACAACATGAAAGGAAAAATGAATGCGCACACAATCACAAAGCGAACCTGGTATCTTAAATTAATACTCAGAATAGTATAGAAGGACAATAGTTTACAATCTAATAGTAGCATCATTGGCAATAGTTTAATCTACACTGAAACTCTTTCTACTGAAGATGAAAATTTGAACATAGCACAACCAGAATTTAAATACCACATGCAGTCAAAAGAATATAACAGCCTTGTCTTAGTTACAAATGACCAAATCCAGCTGAATGTAGAGCAAACTTCAGGAAATATTGGTGCTAACAATATAATATCAGAAAAATTATACGGGAATTCTTAATCTTCCTAGAACCAGGAGTGTAACCCAAACAACATTCTGGACATTGATAATCCCAATGCGGATAATAGGGGACCACGCTAAGGTCAAAACAATGCAGGAAATAATGCCAAGAAGACACTCCGCTTGAATTCTTAACAACAAAAATAGTAGACGTGATAGACAATCTTGCATGGCATACCATGATTTCTCATTTAAAATCGAAAAGAAAAAATGAAAGTACTAAGACAAGCCCAAGCGCTCTCCCTCAAATAGAATTAGGGAGCAACCTCTCCAACGGGGTTTAATGGAAGATAGAGTGGAATGTCAGGTGTACTAATTCCCCTGCTAAACAATTAGATGTCATACAAAACCTGAACTAAAACAAGCATCTATAATAGCTCTCTCGGTTACATGACTAGTAGATGACAAAATCACTAAAGTAGCTTATGCTATTAATAAAAGTTACAAATTCACGCATAACAATGCTCAACACTACAACGGTGGAATTATGGTTTTATGGGACAAAATTATGCACAATAGTGAACAATACAACACCAGTAACATTAAAAACAAACTTAATATGAATTTTATTTGTAGCTTTGTGTACGCTTACGCTCAAATAGATAAGAAACTCGATTTATGGATGTATATTAAAGAGCAAGCCAACGTGATCGAACTTCCTTGGATAATTGCTGGAGATTTTAACGCAATTTTGTGATGTCCTGACAGATATAGTCCACATTCTGTTCGAACAAGCTAAATCTCCATCGTATTGGAAAATAGCCAATCAAATTTAAATTAAACCGCAAGCGCATGGCGTACAATAATAGTACGTGGCGAGTACGGATCGATCCGTATGGAATTGTTAGATTTTAAATTTCTATTCAATCGAATTAAATCAAAATTTGATAGTGTTACGCTAAAAATGTAGAAAAACTAGCAAAAGAAAATTGATAAAAACGTGAGAGTTTAAAGACAGTTTAGAGATAAATCCACTATCTAAATCACATAAATCAACGTAACATGAAATTATAATCTTTTTTTTTATTCATTAGTGAGTTTAATTGATGTGTTTATCATAAGTTCGGCCTACTCAATATAAGCCACAAAACTTTAACACGCCCCTTAAACCACTTGCTAACTCTCATGAAAAATGACAATAAAGTTGAAAGTAAAATCTATTTTAAGCATAACCTATTAACTATTGATTAAAATATATACCATCAAATTTTGATTTCAACATTCACTTCATTACCATAATCATATGTAGATGAAGAGGTAATTTTGTTTTGTGATTGTTTAAGCATAACATATTTGGTGTCCACAACATAGGCTATTAAATTCAAATCTAAAACAAAAAATTTAACCACTTCAAACATTGTCATTAAGCACAAAAAAGAACGCATATTATCAAATTGTGTTGAATCTAGATAATTAAAGAGCTTCATTATCCCTAAATTGAAGGGGTTTAGCATCTCATATTTGTTATCATATCAACAAATGTAGAAAGCAACACGAAACAAAAAGAAAAGGAAAATGCAAGCTAATGAAAAAAAAGAGCTAAAGAAACAAAAACTAATCAACTTGCATAAAAAAATAGATCTACACTATTAACATGAAAAGAAAGAGAGCATGTAAGTAGAGAAGAACATTAATTAACATTGCATAAAAGAAAATACATGAAATAAAAAATGACTAAGTAAGCATGAAAAGTGTAAAAGAGCTTGTATTTTATTTTTAATCCTAAACTAAACTAAAGAGGCTAAGAGGAAGCTAAGAGGAAGAGGCTAATTACGTGAACATGAGGGGTATTTATACAAGTATGAAAGCCTAATCCAATTTTTTTGGGAACTACCCAAATTACCCTTGAGGAAGTGTAACCACCAAGTAATCATTAGCACGTGTTAGTCCTCCACTTAAATGTACATATTGCTTTAATTTCCATTAGCACGTGCATTAGCTCATAAGTGTACATGATGATAAGTGGATAGGTGAGGTCCTTCATGTTTCGTGAAATGAATTATTTCCATCTTCATTTTCTTATGTTCTCTTGTGCATGCATATTTTCCATGAAGCCTTTTTTAATTTCCATCAAATTTTCCTATAAGTAAAAATAAAATGTGAACATAAATATTAATATGTGCACAAAAATTACCATTTTACTAGTATATGAAGATGAATAACTGATGATTTGAAATAAATTTGAATTTTGGTTCAAACATGTTAAACTACCCTATATGATCATTTATTTAATTAAATTCGATTAAATATGAAAGTAAAAATATGCACACTTACGTGCACATCAAATCCACCCATACTTATCTTTTTATTCATCCTCGAATAAACTAAAAACTAAAATAAATCCATTTTCATAGGAAGCACGATTGCATTGAGCGTTTGCAATAAGCCGTTAAACCTCTAGGTGTCCATAGTAAGACGAGTGTTATCTCGTGAGGGTTTTTAGCGGATACTACCCACAAAATCCAAATGCAAAATGAATTTTCAAAATGCAAGATTTATTTAAAAAGAGATGAATGCAAGCTTTCAAAAATATTTACAAATGAAGTATTTACTTTTAAATTGACACGAATAAGTTAAATATAAGTTTTGGTCATTATCAAGAAATTTGAGTCCTTTTAGTTGTCAAAATTTCCAACAAAAATTAAGTTATCATCACAATTAGATTATGTTTTGACTAGTTGTTTTGGTAGATAGCATAGTGCAACTATGAAATAGACCCTTAGTTGATTATCAAGGTTTATCAATGTGGTATTTCTAATTCTTTTGAATAACAAATTGAATAAAATAAGTGAAAATAGTGCTCGGATTTTAATTGCTTACTCTCTCTATTTTTGAAAATTTTATTGATATTAACAATATTATCATATGCCTAACTCAGAAAACTGAGGCCGGATATATTATCCTTCCATTGCCTTGCGGGTTTACATGAGGGGAATACCGAGCGTGACAAATGAACACACAAGTGTGAACACCTATCAATTGTAGGCATTATTAAAAAAGAGTTTTTATATACATAAACCTAACTTAAATAAACTGAGGCCGGATATACCGATCATGCACTGCCTTTTGGGCTTACATGAGAAGTGTATAGAGCATGGCGAGTGAACACACAAGTGTGAGCACATGACTTTATATGTTAATAAAAAATAGATATATACAAATACTTTTTTTTGTTTTTTGTTATATATATATATATATTGCTATTTTTGAAGAGAGAGTTTTGTAAAATCATCTCAGCACCATTTAACTTATAAGATAAAAAATGTTATATCCTTTTCTTTTAAATCCACTACTTTTTTAAACAAAGATTTTCAATTAGATATACTTCATGATTAACATATTGAACCTTCCTATATGCTAGTTAAACCATCGTTATTTGTAATCAAACTATATTTTTATTTTTACTGAGACAAATAAATTTTCAGAAATTTCAATTTAATAACCAAAAACATATATTTATCCTATAGTGTTTTTTTCAAAAGTAAATCAAAGGCTAAAAATAATATTTGTTTTTGGGATTTTTTTGGAAAAAAAGGCCAAAAAATAAACTATGAAAAATCGAAAATGAAAATGACGAGACTCCCCCCACACTTGATTTTGACTGTGCCCCTACAGTCAACCTAAGTGAAAGAAGAAACATAAAATAAAAATAAAAACACGACCCATATTTACATGAAAATGAAAAGATTATTATTTATAAGACATCAGAAAATATACAGTTAAAGAGTAAATGAAACGGTCTTGCAAAGAACGATTCATTTGTCTCATCAAGTATGAGAAACATGGCCTAAGCTCGGAAAACCAAACCATAAGAGATTTCGAACTTGAATGTTGATTTGAAAAAATGAATGTCGTTTTATTATAAATCATACGGGTTGTTTTATTTTCGATGATTTTCAAGGTTGATAGAACAATTAGTTAAAGTTCAAGTTTATTTTCACCAAATTAAAATTCAAACTTATCATTGAAAAATTCTTCAGAATTATCGATCTCAAAATTAAAAATGGTGATTTAAATCTTCCCTTCAGAATTCGACAACTCATTTTTGAAAAGTCCAAAGAAATCTTGTGCATTGAATTCGTCTTCCTTTATTGAATTATTCACAACTTCATTGCATAAATCAAGTTCAATATCCAAAGTTATTGTATTTAAATTTTCAAAATCAGAAAAAGGAAGATCGAATTTTAAATTGAGTTTCCCACGCTCAAAAGAATTGAAATCCAATCAATTACCGTATTTTCAACAACTTCATTAAGATTGTCTTTTTCAATTTCAAAAGTTATTATTTGAAAATCATCAATTTTGGTAAAAGATGGATTATAATTTGACTCGTCACACGTTGGGATTTGATTTTGTTTCTCACGTTGCTTCATATTGTTTCAAACAACAAATCCAAGTGATCATTGTAAATTCGCCATTTGCTCAACAAAATCCAATTTATAATTATTAACTTGAGAATTTTTGATTTGAAATTGTTGAGAACAAAAATTATCAATCACATCGTGGTCGAGATTATTCCCTTTGCCAAAATCATGTAAAAAGTTGTTTCCATTTCCGTTTTGACTTTGAAACTCATTTTGAAGTTCGAAATTGAATTGGCATGGGTTATACTTGAAATCATTTAAATTTGGAAGTGAATTCAAATTTTGATTTTGAAAATTTTGACTTGAGTTATTGCACATATATGAATTATACATATCATTTATCCTTTGATTTTGTTGTGTAGAGAGTTCAAGTAAATATGAAATCATTTCAATGCAATTTTCAAGATTTAAGGGTTGCTCGTCACTTTGAAAATTTTGTGGTTCAAAATCTGAATTGTTTATGCAATAGTTGTTAAAATATCCGTAAGAACTTAGAGTGAAATTATATGGATTATATTGATTTTCACAACTATTGTAAAATTCATACGAGTAGGAAAATTTAGACATTTTCCAGAATGTCTTTTCTTTTTTCTTGGATTTTTTTTAAATGAAAACTATTTACAAAAGGAATTTATTTTTCTAAAGGGAAATTTGATTTTTTTTTGTTTTTCAGAAGGTTCTATGTTTATTTTTTTTGGATTTTTGTTTTTCTAAAAAAGAAAAACAAACTTAAAAAAATTTGTGTCTTTGATTTTGATTTAGAAATTTCAAAAGAAAGGATTTAAACCTAAGTTAAGGAATATTTACAAAATTTGTTTTTGTTTTTGATTTTGATTTTTTTTTTAAATATGCGTGAACTAATGTAACTAAATGAATGCAAGGGTTTAGTTAAAATTCATCTATCCTAAGTAGCTTCTAACCCAAAATTGTACGATCACACTTTGTCTTAATCCAACAAGATAGTTCTCAGCCAAGTAATGGACAGGATTTATCCGTGCACCACGAATCACCGTAACAATGTAGCCGAACGTCTAAGTACCTTCAGAGAAACAACCACTATAATATTTACGGACCACCGTAATATTTATAAATGGTTCTTGCTCTGCCGTAGCCTAGACACCAAGAAGATAAATTATTCAAAGAAACTAAATAAGATAATATACACTGAAACTCTTTCTACTGAAGATGAAAATTTGAACATAGCACAACCAGAATTTAAATAACACATGCAGTCAAAAGAATATAACAGCCTTGTCCTAGTTACAGAGGACCAAAGCAAGTTGAATATAGAGCAAACTTCAGCAAATATTGGTGCTAACAATAAAATATCAGAAAAATTATACAAGAACTTTTAATCTTCCTAGAACCAGGAGTGTAACCCAAACGACATTCTGGACATTGATAATCCCAATGCGGATAATAGAGGGCCGCGCTGAGGTCAAAACAATGCAGGAAATAATGCTAAGAAGACACTTCGCTTGAATTCTCAACATCAAAAATAGTAGATGTGATAGACAATCTTGCATGGCATACCTTGATTTCTCATTTAAAATCGAAAAGAAAAAATGAAACTACTAAGACAAGCCCAAGCGCTCTCCCTCAAATAGAATTAGGAAGCAACCTCTCCAACCTAGTTTAATGAAAGATAGTGTGGAATGTCAGGGGTATTAATTCCCCTTCTAAACAATTAGATGTCATACAAAACCTGAAACTAAAACAAGCATCTATAATGGCTCTCTCGGTTACATAAACTAGTAGATGAAAAAATCACTAAAGTAGCTTATGCTATTAATAAAAGTTACAAATTCGCGTATAACAATGCTCAACACTACAAGGGTGGAATTTTGGTGTTATGGGATAACAAAGCATAGGATGTAATAATTATGCACAATAGTGAACAATACGACACCAGTAACATTAAAAACAAACTTAGTATGAATTTCATTTGTACCTTTGTATACGCTCACACTCAAACGAAACTCGATTTATTGATGTATATTAAAGAGCAAGCCAACGTGATCGAACATCCTTGAATAATTGCTTGAGATTTTAATGCAATTTTGTAATGTCATGACAGATATAGTCCACATCCTGTTCGAACAAGCTAAATCTACATCGAATTGGAAAATAGCCGATCGAATTTAAATTTAAAAAAACCACAAGCGCACGGCGTACAATTATAGTACGTGGTGAGTACGGGTCGATCCGTAGAGAATTGTTAGATTTTAAATTGGAGAATTTCACTATAAGGGCCTATTATCATCAATTAATTATTTTCTAGGACACATGTTCAAAAAAATTAGTTTACTGGACACGGGTCGAAAATAAACCCACTACTTCTCGCTAACCCATATCTGCCGCCAAACCTCCGAATGAAATACGAAATTAGGGCTTAGAAACAAAATCGCCTCAGTTAGATTATCGATTGGCTGAAGAAATTGTACCACCTAACTTTTCTCAGCTGAACAAGTAAGTAGTTGATTATTTCTGCTGTTTGCTATATATAGATTGATTCAATTTTCTTCAGCTGAGCAAGCAAATTGTTAATCGCCTCACCTTTCTTCAGCTGAACAAACTATGACGCGATTTCTATTCATTAGTTGCAAGACGCGATTTCTATTCAATAGTTGCTGAACAAATAAATACTTGTTTATCTTTTCTTTTTGTTGTTCATCGATTGTTTTCTTTTGCTACATATCGATTGTTTTTGTTAGCTGAAGTAGTCATTCACTGATTGATTTTCTTTGTTATTAATGGGTTGTTTTTACTTGTGTTTAAACAAGTAAGAAATAAGTTCTATTGATTGTGTTTATATATAACAGTTTTTGTAATGCTTGTAAGGTGTTTGTTGTTGTTGTAATGATTTAAAGTGATCTAAAACTGTTCATATTCAACAGCTTAAAAAGATAAATCTGTTTATCTTTTAATCTAAATGATTTAATACAAGAATGCAATGGATTTAACATGTTTGTTTATCTTTGAGTTGCTTTAACGTAATTTTAACTTCAGTACTTCAAAAATCGTATGTATTGTGTAAATACAGTTATGTTGTAATGTTCATATGTTCAACAGCTACGAAAGATAAATATATTTATCTTTTACTATAATTAGTTCAAATCAACTTAAGCCTTAGATGATAAGTCCCAATGCCTTTTATTGTGGATTTCATTCCGTTTCCCATAAAGAGAAAACGATCTTCATTTGGATTTATGGTTTGGATCATAAGAAATCCCTTCATATTATTGGGGACATGAGTTGTACCACCAGATCAAGCCACCATGTATTAATAGGAACTTCAACTAAATTTGATTCAAAACATACGAAAGATAGATGATTACCTTTCTTTTCGAACCAAGCTATCCTTTTCGGACAGTCATTTTGATAGTGTCCTTTCCTTTTACAGAAATGACATCTTGCTTGCTGCAAATAATTTAAGAATATTGCATGAGACTAAGGAATTTCTCTCAATGAACTTTGAAATGAAAGATATAGGAGAGGCATCCTATGTGATTGGAATAGAAATATTTCATCATCGATCACAAGGAATATTGGGATTGTCTCAGAAAGGATATATTGAAAGGACTATAGAGAGATTTGGAATGAGTAAGTGTTCACCTGGGAAAGTTCCTGTACAGAAAGGTGATAAATTCAATCTCATGCAATGTCCTAAGAATGATGTTGAACAAAAGGAAATGGAATCAATTCCATATGCATATGTAGTTGGTAGCCTAATGTATGCTCAAACCTGTACTAGACCGGATATCAGTTTTGCAATCGGTATGTTAGGGAGGTATCAAAGTAATCCAGGAAGGGAACATTGGCAAGCTGAAAAGAAAGTGTTAAGGTACTTACAAGGCACGAAAGATTACATGCTCATGCATAGTAGATCCAATGAATTGGAGGTGATTGGATATAGCGATTCAGATTTTTCTGGATGCATCGATACTAGAAAATCAACTTTTGGTTACCTGTTTATGTTTGCTCAAGGAGCCATATCTTGGAAAAGTGCAAAACAAACTATCGTTGCTTCATCTACTATGCAGGAAGAATTTATGGCATGTTATGAAGCCACAATTCATGCATTATGGTCGTGGAACTTTATTTTAGGACTTGCGGTTGTCGACACCATTAGTAAGCCACTGAAAATTTATAATGATAACTCTGCGGCAATGTTTTTCTCAAAAAGCGACAAGTACTCTAAAGGTGCCAAACATGTCGAACTGAAGTATCTTGTTGTGAAAGATAAGGTTCAGAAAAAAAGAGTGCCAATCATGCACATTAGGACAGAACTTATGATTGCAGACCCTTTGACGAAAGGGTTACGACCATGACAATTTAAGGAACATGTTATAAGAATGGGTCTTGGTTGTATTAATAATAATTGATGTGTGACATTCTGAGCTCCTTTGTGTGTTTCTGATATACAATTATGTGTCTCTTTTTTTAATGTGGCAGTACATACTTTATGCAATTTTAAACAAGAAAGAGTCTTATAAAGATATTATGTTTAATCATTATGATATAAGACATTATATGGACCATTGTGCTGTTTTATATAAATTATGAGTATAAAATGATGGATTGCTGGTATTGTAGTATATGGAAGGGAATGCATTGAATTAATAATGCACAACCACCATAACTCTCAGCAATTTATCATGGTATGATGTTCAACACTTGATATTATGAATAATCGGGTCAAGTGAGAGAATGTTAGAAAACTGCTATTAGAAACTACAATCGTTTCATTTACTTTTAATGTTATGCAGTTTCTAATCTCAATATGACCCTATTAATTAGGTCATAAATAGAACAGTTCATTTACTTTTAATGTTATTCGGTTTTTAATCTTAATGTGACCCGATTAGTTAAGTCATAAATAGACCGTTCTATCATTAGAATATTAGGTCCGTGATTAATCTTAAGTGTTGAATTGGTATATAATGGACGTACCAGATTAAGAGTTAAATATTATATAAAGGATTGGGTCCTCTCTCTCCTTGTATATAGATGTATTCTTCTCCATCAAGAAACATATAAAGAAATAGGGTTAGAGAGAGAAACCAAATTCTGAGAAGAAGAGTAATTATTAGAAGTCAAAAGAAGAAGATGACAGCCATTACATCTTCCGCTGTTAATCAAGATACGTCATCTTAAACAAACAAAAAATCATACTAAGCTTTGTTTGTGAAATATTCGGTATTGATGATCCTTGGGCTATTATTTGAATTGTTCATCATTAATCATGAAAGATCGAACAGTAAACAATTTTTGACATTTGGTATCAAAGCCACCAATCAATAACTGAACATTTCCTATGGTTACAGTTGATCTGTTCTATGCTTTACTCATGATTTTAATCAAGTATGTGTTATAAGTCAATTATGCACATGAGATTTATGATTTTGTTAATCACCAAAGTGGTCAAAATCAGAATAATCATTTAGTGCATAAGTGAAATAATGATTATTGATAGAAATTGCCAGTTATAATAATACCAAAAAAAAAACTTCCGTCACTAATGGTAGAACCTGAAAACTTACCCAAAGGAAAGTCTTGTTCTATAACCAGTTGACATGATGAGGTTTAATAGATATATTGATTAAATAAATATTGATCATTCAAAGATGTCGGTTTTATTTAATTGAATATATTTATTACTTACTTATGTTTTGGTATTTAATTATGTTAAGTATAAGATAGTATCTACCTAAAGGAGTGCTATATTATACTATTATGTACATATCTGAATCGCGTTAGCTATGAGCTTATAGTTATTTCAATTTTTTTAATTTAATTTGCAGCAGTTTCCATGAATACACATGCTTCATTTGTTACATTGTTCACTGGTGTTAATTTTTCTGAATGGAGAGAACAAGTCAACTTCCATTTAGGTGTTCAGGATCTTGACTTGGCACTCCTTGAGGATAAACCTATTGCTCTTACAACTGCTAGTACTGAAATAGAAAAATCACACCATAAAGCATGAGAACGCAGTAACAGATTGAGCCTCATGTTTATTAAGATGACTGTTGCTAACAACATCAAGTCAATAATTTCGCAAACAGAAAGTGCTAAGGAATATATGCAGTTTGTGGAAGAGCGTTTTCGTTTAGCTGATAAGTCACTCGCTGGTACTCTTATGGCAGAACTCACGACCATGAAGTTTGATGGGTCGTGAACTATGCAAGAGCACAATATAGAGATGACTAATCTTGCAGCAAGGTTAAACTCCCTTGGACTTACAGTAGAGGATTCTTTTCTTGTCTGGTTTATCCTAAACTCGCTACCTTTTGAATATGGACCTTTTCAAATTAACTATAACACCATAAAGGATAAGTGGAATGTTAATGAATTGGTCAGTAGACTTGTCCCGGAAGAAGGACGTTTGAAAAATCAAGTGAATCACTCAGTAAGTTTTGTGAGTAATAAAGCTGGTAAAGAAAAGAATGGAAATCAAGTCATTTTCAAGAAGAAAAATGCACCTGCTAAGAATGGGCAGGATAAGGAATAGAAGGAACTAAAGGTTGTTCGATGTCATTTCTGTAAAAGGAAAGGACATTATCAAAATGACTGTCCAAAAAGAATGGCTTGGTTCGAAAAGAAAGGTAATCATCTATCTTTCGTATGTTTCGAATCAAATTTAGCTGAAGTTCCTATTAATACATAGTGGCTTGATATTGGTGCTACAACTCACGTCTCCAATAATATGCAAGGATTTTTTATGATCTGAACCATAAATCCAAATGAAGATTGTATTCTCTTTATGGGAAACGGAATGAAATCCACAATAGTAGGCATTGGGACTTATCGTTTAATTCTAGAAAGTGGATATATATTAGACTTATATAGTACCCTTTATGTACCTTCATTATCTAGAAACCTATTTCCGTAAGTAAGTTGGATATTTCTGGTTTTAGATGTACGTTTGGATCTGGTTGTTTTGATTTATATAAGAATACTGATAATGTTGGTTATGGTATTCTAATTGATGGTTTATATAAATTGAAACTGAATGACACTTATGCGAATTCCTTACTGAATGTAATAAATAATGTTGGATGCAAACGTAGCATGTTGAATGAAAATTCTGCTTTCTTATGGCATAAAAGACTAGGTCACATATCCAAAGAAAGAATGATGAGATTAGTAAGTAATGAAATTTTGTCAAATTTGAACTTTAGTAATCTAGAATTATGTGTGGATTGTATTAAAGGTAAACAAACCAAACATAGTAAGAAAGGAGACACTAGAAGTAGCCAGCTTCTTGAAATAATACACACTGAAATTTGCGGACCTAAAGATATCTATTAAACCTCATCATGTCAACTTGCTATAGAACAAGACTTTCCTTTGGCTTGATACTGTTCGATCTTTAATGATTAATGATGAACAATTCAAGTAATAGCCCAAAGATCACCAATACCGATTATTTCACAAACAAAGCTTAATATGATTTTTTTTTGTTTAAGATGACGTACCTTGATTAACAGCGGAAGATGTAATGGCTGTCATCTTCTTCTTCTGACTTCTAATAATTACTCTTCTTCTCAGAATTCGGTTCTCTCTCTAACCCTATTTCTTTATATGTTTCTTGATGGAGAAGAATACATCTATATGCCAGGAGAGGACCCAATCCTTTATATTACATTTAACTCTAAATCTGGTACATCCATCATATACCAATTCAACGCTTAAGATTAATCACAGACCTAATGTTCTAATTATAGAACGGTCTATTTATGACTTAATTAATCGGGTCACATTAGGATTAGAAACTACATAACGTTAAAGGTAAATGAAACGTTCTATTTATGACCTAGTTAATAGGGTCATATTAAGATTAGAAACTGCATAACGTTAAAGGTAAATGAAACGTTCTATTTATGACCTAATTTATAGGGTTATATTAAGATTAGAAGCTGCATAACGTTAAAAGTAAATGAAATGATTGCAGTTTCTAATAGCAGTTTTCTAACATTCTCCCACTTGACCAGATTATTCATAATATTAAGTGTTGAACATCATACTATGATAAATTGCTGAGAGTTATGGCGGTTGTGCATTATTAATTCAATACATTCCCTTCCATATATTACAATACCAGCAATCTATCATTTTATACTCATAATTTATATAAAACAGCATAATGATCCACATAATATCTTATATCATAATGATTAAACATAATATCTTTATAAGACTCTTTCTTGTTTAAAATTACATAAAGTACGTACTACCACATTAAAACAAGAGACACATAATTGTATATCAGAAACACACAAAGGAGCTCAGAATGTCACACATCAATTATTATTAATACAACCAGGACCCATTCTTTGAACATGTTCCTTAAGTTGTCTTGGCTGTAACCCTTTCGTCAAAGGGTCTGAAAATCATGAGTTCTGTCCTGTGTAGTTAATGCCCCGCTATTACCCCTCTATATCTCATAGCGGGTTTCTACCGCTACGATTTTTCCATGTAGCTCCCAAATATAGCATTTACGCTTTAAGCCCCGCTATTTCCGCTATATCCCGTTATTCCCGCTATATTCCGCTATTTCCACTATATCTTCTTTAATAAAATGAATTGAAAAATTGCATTTATACATTATAATAATTATGAAACCGATTTATTTGATTTAATTTTTAATATATTTTCAGAAATGAAAATACTCTAATATTCTACTAAATTCAGACATGTTATATAACAATTTTACATTTATTGAAAGCATGTTCGCACATGTTTTTATTTAAAACTATTTATATATTAATTATAATTCAGTTGAATGATATTTTTTCAGTTATTTACCATTTACATATTTGTAAAAACATTAAATACAAGTTTTATATGCTATTTTAGTGCCATCCGTTATATCCCGCTATATCCTCGCTGTATCCGCGCTATGACATTTTGCATTCCACCGCTATGAATCTGCCGAGCGCATTAACTGCACAGGTTCTGTCCTGATGTGCATGATTGACACTCATTGTTTCTGAACCTCGTCTTTCACAACAAGATACTTCAGTTCCATATGTTTGGCGCCTTTAGAGTACTTGTCGTTTTTTGAGAAAAAACGATGCTGCAGAGAGATCACAATAAATTTTCAGCGGCTTGCTAATGGTGTCGACAACAGCAAGTCCTGAAAATAAAGTTCCGCAACCATAATGCATGAATTGTGGCTTCATAACATGCCACAAATTCTGCCTCCATAGTATATGAAGCAAAGGTAGTTTGTTTCGCACTTCTCTATGATATGGCTCCTTAAGCAAACATAAAAAGGTAACCAAAAGTCGATTTTCTAGTATCCATGCATCCAGCAAAATCTGAATCGCTATATCCAATCACCTCCAATTCATTGGATCTGCTATACATGAGCATATAATCTTTCGGGCCTTGTAAGTACCTTAACACTTTCTTTGCAGCTTGCCAATGTTCCTTTCCTAGATTACTTTAATACCTCCCTAACATACCGACCGCAAAACTGATATCCAGTCTAGTAGAGGTTTGAGCATACATTAAGCTACCAACTACAGATGCATATGGAATTGATTCCATTTCCTTTCATTCAACATCATTCTTAGGACATTGCATGAGATTGAATTTATCACCTTTCCGTACAGGAACTTTCCCAGGTGAACACTTACTCATTCCAAATCTCTCTAGAGTCCTTTCGATATATCCTTTCTGAGACAATCCCAATATTCCTTATGATCGATCACGAAGTATTTCTATTCCAATCACATAGGGTGCCTCTCCTATATCTTCCATTTCAAAGTTCGTTGAGAGAAATTCCTTAGTCTCATGCAATATGCTTAAATTATTTGCAGCAAGCAAGATGCCATCAACATAAAGGACTAGACAAATAAACTTGCTCCCACTAATCTTTTGGTATAAACAGTGAACAACCGTATTTTCCTTTAAACCCAAAGTTGTAATAATGGTATTGAACTTTATATACCATTGCCAAAACACTTTTGATCAAAATCCTCTGATATTATAATAGTGTCTATATACAAGTACTTATTCAAATAGCCGAAATTGTTACAGATTAAATTCCAGCATACTAGCCATAAAGTGGGTTCTACAAACAAAAATCATAAAAGGCTCGTAGGGAGAATGGATTTCGAACTAATGATTAGGCACTGGGGTACAACCTATCACAGTACGTGGCATAAATCACCGTACCGAGGATTACTCCCAATCCCCTGCCACAAAGACCGGGACTACCCCTTACTGAATAATCCCGAGTAAGATCACCCCACAGTTGGGATCAGCAACCGCACCATTAAGCCGAATAAAAGGGACATCTAGACAGGGATGACCTCACCCTAATGGGTGCTACCCACTTAGCCTTGCTGCATATCCCCTGATTTTCAGTCATTTCTGGTTGATGAGGCTCAAGGCTAAGCGTTACCTTTTTAGAACATATCGCTTAGAATGCTCATCGTCTTCCTGACGATGTTCTGAAAGCATTCATCCATACAAGTCCATTCCTGGTTCGAACAGAGCCGAAGGCACTACTCCTACTACATCCATTTTGGAATTACCCTCAGGATTAGTAGCGACTATCCCTTGCACTTCACTGCTCCATCTTCGACTCGGAACTCGTTTTCCTCACGAAAACGTACAAACCGGATCGAAATGGTTTTCGAGAATTTAATCCCGATCACGGTCTTTTCGAAACGATCAACGCATTGGCCAATATTGATAGTCGGTTATTTAACTATCAATTAACATTCTCAAACAACCATCAAACATCAATAATTTAACCAAATTATTTATTACCCTCAAAATATCTTCGCAAGATATGTTTCCACCTTCAAACCTTTTTGAAAACAATTTTCAAACCTTACTCTTCGCATGGGATAAATTCCCAAATATTTATTTCCACTGAAAACACCAAGTACAAATACTTTAGATTTTTAAAATAATTTTAAACACTTTATTATAAAATATACTTAAACATTTAAATTGAAAACTACTTCAATACTTTATTAAAAATATATACTTTAGGAATATTTAAGATGAGGTTACTTTATAAAATATAAAACTAGATCTCTCCTTTAAAACAAAATAACAAGTCACCTTTAAATAATTACTACGATAATAGATTTGAAAAATAGTTACTTTAGAACTTAAACATTTAGAAATAACAAATTTTATAAATCATGCTTTTTAAAACAACATTAAAACTTTTAACTTATATTATATTTAAAAATTTACTTTGAAAATGTACTTGGCTATCTAGGGAAATACGCTTCTCTTACACATCCTTTAAAAATAAATCACTATTTATTTTTAAACCAATTTACCTAGTCCTTTAATAAATTCCGACCATGACTTATTCTTCCAAATATCTACCGATATATTACTTCACTTTTATAAACCCACTTTATAAATTTCTTAGTCCCATCCTTCTTAAAATTCCAATTTCAAATACTTAAATCAATTTTCAGATTGATTTCCAAATTACTCTATTTTAGAATAAATTCCTTTACTTACTTATTTACTTCAAAACCCATTAACTTCAGATTTTAAATTCTTAATTATGATTTAGAATCCTTTAACTGAAAAATACCGATTTCAGATTTCCCAAATCCCTTCTTTATCAAATAAATTCAAACCTTGAATTTTTTAAAATAAATTCTTCATTCCTTTACATAATATCACTTAAGTTTTTAGGAAAATCACTTATTCCCAATTATTCAAAAATCTCATTTTCTATACTTGAAATTTTATTTATTAGAATTCAAAAATCAACTTTTATTCTTTTCTAATTCATTCTTCAATTTATCCTAAATTTTTAATAACCATTTTATTTACAAATTCTCTCTTTTAATTTTCTTTTCAAAAATCCAATCTATATATTTTTGGTAACTCAGTACACCCAAATATTTTCAATCAAACATAGCATCCAACATTTATGTTACCAATATAATTTATCACAGATTATCACATAAACCATATCACAGAATATTAAACAATCTAGATAAATTTGAGGAATCCAGTTGGATCCCTCCAACCTGTTTCCCTGCATCCACAGATGTTAGCACAATACCAATACCACTTCGAGGAGGAATATCGCGGCATATGGGTTTATATAATACCATCTGCTATTAAGCGGCGCATAGGGTCTCATCTGCTATATAATGCGGGAAATCAATCATTCCAATATATATATATATATATATATATATATATATTATATACTACTATATATAATATAGCACATCAAATCAATTCAATCATTCAACCAATTATTGAAATTTAACCATATAAATTTAAATAGCAATCCAGAAGAGTGAGATTAACTCACCTTTGCTTTTTAATTTGCCATCCTATCCATTTCGACTTGTTTCTTCACAATTTTAGACCTTGTATAAACATTATATGATTTCATTAACATTTGAACTAGTTGAACAATTAATTTCCATTTAGTAGATTGAATCAACTAATTACTAAATTTAAAACTAAATTTCCTTTAATACATTATTTTTAGTACTAAAATAATTAAATTAGTTTTATAAAATCAACTAACCACCCTAAACACATATTTTAAAATAACTACTAAGTTTAAAATATGCATATGTATATTCTTAAAATTTCTATATCTTCCCAACTTATATGTATAAATATATATATATATATATATATATATATATATATATATATATTACATCTACATAGTTTAGAACTTCAGTTTACAATAAACTTAAATCAAAACATATAATAACTCTATTAATCTAGATCCATAAATATTTTAACTCAAAGCAAAGTTATTTTACACCTTACTGCAAATTTAAACTCCTATTCCTATGTATATATTTTAAAATAGAAATCTAATTTTATATAAACTGCTCAACATTTAAAATCACAATTATATATATATATATGAAAGACCAGTGAGAGAAAAATACCTAAAACAATCATTGCTCGACCCTATCCCTCGCATAAGACTCTATCACCAAACTAGAAACCACCGAGCTCACTGCCTCTTCTGACCTCGACTCAAATACACACCGCTGCATCCACGCGATCCATTCACGTAATTCCCTTACCTGCTGTGCTCGATGTCGACCCTCTATCATCTCACTATCCCCCTTTCAGTGCTCGAGTTCGAGCACTCTCGATCCCCACCCCAACCAGGCAAACCCTAGCCTCGCGAATCGAAACACGAGCAGATTGATTTTCGAGTAAAAGAGAGCTGTTTCGATCTGAAAGGAAAAGGCCAGGGCTTTGATTCAAAATTTGAATTTGATTTCGATTTAGGCTGCGTTCATTTTTTTATAAACGAACGATTCGAACGGCATGCAATGTTTTTCTTCTCTATTTTATTTTGTTTTGGCTGTGATATTTTAAAAGGAGAAGAAGACGTGGGTTCTATAAAAGGAGGTAGCGTGTTTAAGGTGGGAAGGGGGAGAAATATCTGATGTTGGCGTGTGGAGAAAGGCTGCATTGATTTGAAGGGGAAAAGTATTAATGTGAAAGGAATACAGTTGAAGGTTGACAAAGATATATATACATCAATTAATTCAAATTGTCTCGATAAATGGAAATCAATATCTCGACATCCTATTGAGATATGCCGCTAGGCGTTTATAATGTTATACTCCTATTTTGAATGCAATGGAAAAGGTTTCGAGTCCTATTTCGATCGTATGGAGTAGATAGCCTTTTGGACCCAGTTATAATATTAAACTTCGATATGAATTTTAGCGTGTTTACCTATCGTACGATCACACGACAACTCCAAAGACTACGAAATTTGAAATCCAATAATAATACAATATTACGGATCCAATGGAACTGGTTTCCTCGAATTCCAAAACTTTGCCTCGGAAGGCTATTTTTAAATATCAATTTAAACGATGTATTTCTAAAATTGAACGAACTACTGTTAAATTCAATTTTACCCCTTCTATTACTTTCAGTATTATCAATATAAATTTTATAAGCCTTTGAAATATTTTTGACAAGCTTATAACTCCAGATTTTATATTTTACTCAATCTCCCATTATTGATTGAATAATTATATTATTCAACAAATTGCTGTATCTACATTTTGAATAGATAAATCCAAGTTTTCCATATTCAAAACCAATTTATAATTCAATTTCTATATTTAAAACCATTTAAATATTCCAGATTCAATGCTGAAAAATCCGGGTCGTTACATTATGTAAGTCATTTCCTTCGGGAAGTACTTCTTCATTTATATGTTGTTCATCATCATGCTGTTCTCCAACAGCTGGAACAACATTTGGAGTAATAGTAGATGGAGGAACTATTCTAGGCAATGTAACATTTATCCTTGTTTTCTTTATTTCCACTGTTTCTCTTCTAGTACTCCCACTGACTTCATCAATCTCAATGAATTTTTCATTACCAGTTTCTATAATTCTTGGACTATGATTAGGACAGTAAAACACCTATCCTTTAGATTTTTTAGGGAAACTTAAAAATACCCACTAATCGTTCGAGAATCTAATTTCTTTTCATGTGGATTATAAATTCTCGCTTCCGCTGGACAACCCCAAACATGCAGGTGTCTTAAGCTAGATTTCCTGTTAGTCCATAATTCAAAAGGAGTCTTTTGAACAGCTATACTAGGAACCCTATTCAACAAATAATTAGCGGTTTTGAGAGAATACGACCATAAGTTCTTAGGTAGTGTAGAATCTGACATCATACTCCTAATCATATCTATTAACGTCCTATTGCGCCTTTCTGCTACACCATTTTGCTGTGGTGTACCTGGCATTGTGTATTGCACACATATGCCATGACTTTCGAGGAATTTTGCAAATGGACCTGGACACTGGCCTGACTCACTATATTTGCCATAATATTCACCACCTCTACCAGACCTTATGATTTTCACCTTTTTAGATTTTGAATTATGGACTAATAGGAAACCTAGCTTAAGACACCTGCATGTTTGGGGTTGCCCAACGGAAGCGAGAATTTATAATCCACATGAAAAGAAATTAGATTCTCGAACGATTAGTGGGTATTTTTTAGGTTGCCCTGAAAAATCTAAAGGATATGTGTTTTACTATCCTAATCATAGTCCAATAATTATAGAAACTGGTAATGCAAGATTCATTGAGATTGGTGAAGTCGGTGGGAGTACTAGAAGAGAAATAGTGGAGATAAAGGAAACAAGGATAAATGTTACATTGCCTAGAATAGTTCCACCACCCACTATTACTCCAAATGTTGTTCCAGCTGTTGGAGAACAGCATGATGATGAAAAATATATAAATGAAGAAGTACTTTCTGAAGGAAATGACTTACATAATGCCGATATGCATGAACCACAACAAGTAGCATTAAGAAGATCTCAAAGAGATCGTAGGTCGGCTATTTCTAATGAGTATATGGTTTATATGCAAGAATCAGATTATGATATAGGAATCAATAAGGACCTAGTTTCGTTTTCACATGCTGTAGAAAGTAAAGAGTCAAAGGAATTGATAAATGCCATGAAAGAAGAACTAAAATCCATGCAACAAAATGAATTTTGGGACTCGTTGAGTTACCATATGGCTGTAAAAGAGTCGGATGCAAATGGTTTTCTAAAACCAAACAAAACTCTAGTGGTAATGTCGAACGGTATAAAGCTAGACTTGTTGCTAAGGGTTACACTCAGAAAGATGGCGTTGATTACAATGAGACATTTTCTCCTATTTCGAAAAATGGATTCACTAAGAATAATAATGGCATTAGTAGCACATTATGATTTGGAATTGCATCAAACGGATGTGAAAACAGCCTTTCTGAATGGAGATCTTGATGAGGATGTTTATATGGATCAACCTAAGGGTTTTTCTGTAAAAGGTAAAGAATAATTGGTGTGTAAACTTAAGAAGTCAATATATGGGCTTAAATAAGCATCCCGACAATGGTATATAAAGCTCAATACCATTATTACATCTTTTGGTTTTAAGGAAAATACGATTGATCACAGTTTACACCAAAAGATCAGTGGGAGCAAATTCATTTATCTAGTCCTTTATGTTGATGACATCTTGCTTGCTGCAAATAATTTAAGCATATTGCATGAGACTAAGGAATTTCTCTCAACGAACTTTAAAATGAAAGACATGGGAGATGCATCCTATATGATTGGGATAGAAATATTTCATGATCGATCACAAGGAATATTGGGATTGTCTCAGAAAGGATATATCGAAAGGATTCTAGAGAGATTTGGAATGAGTAAGTGTTCACCTGGGAAAGTTCCTGTACAGAAAGGTGATAAATTCAATCTCACGTAATGTCCTAACAATGATGTTGAATGAAAGGAAATGGAATTAATTCCCTGTGCACCTGTAGTTGGTAACCTAATGTATGCTCAAACCTGTACTAGACTGGATATCAGTTTTGCGGTGGGTATGTTAGGGAGGTATCAAAGCAATCTAGAAAGGGAACATTGGCAAGCTGCAAAGAAAGTGTTAAGGTACTTACAAGGAACAAAAGATTACATGCTCATGTATATTAGTTCCAATGAATTAGAGGTGATTGGATAGAGCGATTCAGATTTTGCTGGATGCATCGATACTAGAAAATCGACTTTTGGTTACCTGTTTATGTTTGCTCAAGGAGCCATATCATGAAAAAGTGCGAAACAAAGTATCGTTGTTTCATCTACTATGGAGGCTGAATTTGTGGCATGTTATGAAGCCATAATTCTTGCATTATGGTTGCGGAACTTTATTTCAGGACTTGAGGTTGTCGACATCATTAGCAAGCTGCTGAAAATTTATTGTGATAACTTTGCAGCAGTGTTTTTCTCCAAAAATGACAAGTACTCTAAAGGTGCCAAACGTATGGAACTAAAGTATCCTGTTGTGAAAGATGAGGTATAAAAACAAAGAGTGTCAGTCATGCATATCAGGACAGAACTTAAGATTGCAGACCCTTTGACGAAAGAGTTACAGCCAAGACAATTTGAGGAACATGTTATAAGAATGGGTCTTGGTTGTATTAATAATAATTGATGTGTGACATTCTAAGCTCCTTTTTGTGTTTCTGATATACAATTTTATGTCTCTTATTTTAATGTGGTAGTATGTACTTTAAGCAATTTTAAACAAGAAAGAGTCTTATAAAGATATGATGTTTAATCATTATGATATAAGGCATTATATGGAACACTGTGCTGTTTTATATAAATTATGAGTATAAAATGATGGATTGCTGGTATTATAGTACATGGAAGGGAATGCATTGAATTAATAATGCACAACCACCATAACTCTCAGCAATTTATCATAGTATGATGTTCAAAACTTGATATTATGAATAATTTGGTCAAGTAGGAGAATGTTAGAAAACTTCTATTAGAAACTGCAATCGTTTCATTTACTTTTAATGATATGCAGTTTCTAATCTTAATATGACCCTATTAATTAGGTCATAAATAGAACGTTTCACTTACCTTTAACGTTATGCAATTTTGAATATTAATATGACCCTATTAATTAGGTCATAAATAGAACGTTTCATTTACCTTTAACGTTATGCAGTTTCTAACCTTAATGTGACCAGATTAGTTAAGTCATAAATAGACCGTTCTATAATTAGAAATTAGGTCTGTGATTAATCTTAAGCGTTGAATTGGTATATGATGGACGTACCGGATTTAGAGTTAAATGTTATATAAAGGATTGGGTCCTCTCTCTCCTGGCATATAGATGTATTCTTCTCCATCAAGAAACATATAAAGAAATAGGGTTAGAGAGAGGAACTAAATTCTAAGAAGAAGAGTAATTATTAGAAGTCAGAAGAAGAAGATGACAGGTATTACATCTTCCGCTGTTAATCAAGGTACGTCATCTTGAACAAAACAAAAATTGAAAAAATCATACTAAGCTTAGTTTGTGAAACATTCGGTATTGGTGATCCTTGGGCTATTACTTGAATTGTTCATCATTAATCATGAAAGATCGAACAGTAAAGAATTTCTGACATGAAGTACTGTGTGTATTTGAAGGGGAGGCACAATTTTTTTTATGGTAGTAGATAAATGGTTTCAGGTGGTGGAAAAATGGATTTTGTATGTGGAGATGGTGGAAATTCGGTTGATAGGGGAAGGAAAGTGCACTTTGCAGTGATAATGTAGTTGTAGTTGTAAGTGGTATGTAGTGCACTGGTTTGTGGAGTAGCAGTTTTTGGTTGGCAATGTAAGGAGATGTCTGATCTTTCAGGTGATGAATTAGTGTATGTTGTATGGGTGATGATGAATTGAAAATGAGCGGTTTGTGTTGATGAACAATTGGTAGTATTGGTCAGATGATGGAAGGGACAGTGTGTATGAGAGTGATGTAGTTTGTCAGAGGTAGGAGGGGAGAAATGATGATCAAGGGGATAGGAGGTGTGTTTGTATTTGGCTGAGGCAGGAAGGTGTTATGGTTAGTACTGTGGATGGACGTGGGGTGATCAAGGAAGTTGAATCAATGAAGCAATGTGTATACTGTTGTACGGAGTAGTAGTAATGGCAAGACAATATGTTTACAAGTAAAGTGAAGGTGAATATTGTATGATCAGGTTGAGGCAGTAATGGCAGGGTTGGTTAATAAAGGTGGTAGCTGATGGTAACTTGTTGAAGTATGGCACAGAGGTTGTCGAAGTAGGAGGAAGGATGATCAACGATAAGGTTTGGGGAGTGTATGTGCACAGATAATGTGCATAGGAATGTAATGCAGTTTAAAGCAACAGAGATGTATAGAAGCTATCATTTTTGTAAATGAAAACAAAAAGAAAGAAAATGTAAAAATGTAAATGCAATTAACTATATATGTATACATGTATTCTAGAAATTGTGTATGGCTCTTTTTTTGAATAGAAATGCAAATGCAAAATGAAACTAGAAAAATAAGCACACAAACAAAATGTCACAACATCACACACAATTTTTTTAATGCAAACTAACACACAAAATGAAAACACCCAAAAATTAAACAAAAATAATTCGAAGAATAGGAAATAAAAATCAAAGCAATTCCCTGGCAACGACGCCAAAAACTTATTCGAACTAGCTAAATCTCCATCGAATTGGAAAATAGCCGATCGAATTTAAATTAAAAATAACCGCAAGCACATGGCATATAATTTTCGATATTCCTTTTTGTTTCTCATCAAACGAATGGCATCTTCTTTTGAAAGTCCTATCTATTCTTAGCATGGCGCTAGCTAAGCTTGTAATTACTGTAGCTCAAAAGAAGCTTATACAGTTTGGGAAGAGGTTTTTTAAAGAAGAATCTACTTCAACCGATATGCCAGATCTTTCCGGCATTCTCATTCATACCTCCGGAGGCCCCTTAGGCTTAGGGAGGCGAGCTAGCAGGGAGGGGAATGAAGTGACGTGCGACTGTTAAGGAGCTACCCGGGAGGGACTAATCTAATATAGGCTCTGTCGCTGGCTCGGGTGTTGCGCCAAGGTGTGATGAAGCAGGGGAATGGTATCTCCAATTATAGCCCTTCTGGGTTGTAAACTATATCTTTTCTCGCCATCCCCATAATGTATGAGACAAATGTATGCATTTCGATTAGGGTCATATTCTATGGGCCTGATCCGTGTGCTGAGTGAAAAGCTGCAAGAGCTCGATGAGCAATGGCTCTGTCATTATGAACCCTGCGATGTATTGGTGATGAGTATATAATGCAGCTTGAGTAGTAAAGTCTTGTGCTATGAATGCATAAGTAGGTAAAGGGTACATGTGTTGAGCTACTAAAGAAGTAATAAACCCTAAAGAGGCTAGAGCAATGTACTCATGAAGGAAATGATCTCTACATGGAAATGAAAGAATCTAAGGTAATTAATGAAAAAAATATTGCAGAATCAAAAGTAGCTCTAGTCTACCCAAGGCCCCTATCCCCTATAATACCAGTCTTACCTAACTCAGAAGCAGTTATATGGATACGGTGCTTTACCCGTAGACGCTTCACCAGCTCTCGCAAGAATCGTATGGGAGTCGTCCCCCTTATATTAATTAGGACTTCCCAAATGACCGTACAGGCTAATTCGGTTCACAGAATGAAATTATTTTTGTACATTCATCTGTAATTCTCGGTGGATTACTTGAAGGTCCCATTGTTAATTTGGTTGAGCGACTTCTGGGCTTTCTTGCAGTTATTTTAGGTTCTTGCTTGAATGGAACCCGCAACAACCCGAATCAAATCCAGATGCCAATCCAATGAGTTCGATTTCCTGCAGCTGGAAGTCTTGAATCTGCAATGCCTATACTTAATATGAATATGATACGGATGCATAACACATCACACGTGTTTCAGTGCAAGCAATAGCCAACTGCTACATCTTCATCCTGAGCCACAACATCTACAAGTGATGCAGACTCACTCCCAAGAAACTCTTTATTTGAACAAGTCTGTCTAATCATTTCATCCAACAAGAATAGTTCTTCTAATTCTATGATTTTTGCTAAAACGTTTTTCTTCCTTTGACGTGGTATCCGGACTTCCTCGCAAACAACCCATCAATCCGTTAGTGTATCATCTCATATGGTCTGTTCTGTTCGTAGGAATAAAATGAAGATTACCTCTGGGAGAGGTGGCTGAGTGGTTGATAGCTCCAGTCTTGAAAACCGGTATATTCATGTGGCACTTTCTTAGATTTAGCACGTGTGATACATGTTCCTTCTATTTCTCCGACTAAAGCCCTTCGCATGGCAATACCTTCTACAGGTTGATTCTGAAATTTCAGAGGCGTGGTTCAATCAAGCTGCTGAGTATTGGAAATAGGCTATAGCGCATAGTCCCGAGATAGTTAAATAGGAATTGGGGCATCTCGGGCATCTACTATTATACCCAAATAGGTACTTGAGCCGGAACTCTCGCATCAGCTGGATCAGCTTACGCTATTGGAAAGGCTAAGTGCTTTCGAGTCAAAAAGGAAAGCTAGCGAAGCTAAAACAAAGATGACAAGCAAATCCCTAGAAGTAATGATAAAAGGTCCTAGTCTCGGAAGAGAAGCAGCATTACAGGCTATTCGTAGAAGTGGTATATACATAAAATCGAGATAGAAATTGACCTTTTTCATTTTCTCCTGGTCGGGAATAAGTCTTATTCTCTTTTGGCAGAAGGGGTGATTACTTGATCAAATAGGGGAAAGGAATCGCTGAGAGATGGATTCTACTATAATAAAGCAGGAAAAGGAAAGAATCAATATTCGCCTGCAAAACCACCTACTCCATTGACTTGAACCTCTAGTTCACTAGGTATATACCTGGGAATCATCTACCAGTCTATCACATAGCAGGTCTGGTATCGAATCTCAATAAGTTCCTAATACGCTTATTATCTTAATCTTTACCATTTTTATCAATAATACAAATTTTTAACAGAGTGAGGTTCAGGTATCGAACCACATTAGCATCATATTAACCAATCATTTGGTCGGGGCAAGCTCTTCTATTCTGGTTCATGGTTTCTCTTGGCTATATGGATTATCTGAGGGGGAGATCAAACCTAGAAATATACCGAGGACCGAAGCCCCGATGAACAGCGGTCGTAACTATAACAGTCCTAAGGTAGCAAAATTCCTTGTCGGGTAAGTTCCAACACGCACGAAAGGTGTAACATCTGGGCACTGTCTTGGAGCGAGGCTCGGTGAAATAGACATGTCTTTCATGCATACTTCACTTGGCTTGGGGGGATATAGCTCAGTTGGTAGAGCTCCGCTCTTGGAAGCCTTCATATTCGACTTCATCGGATGCTTACTACATGTAAGAATGCCGCAAGTTCGGGACTCCATTTGCAAGCTTAGGGTTGGGGAGAGGCTAGTACGGCCTATGTCTAGCTTTAGTCATGTCCCAATATAAAAATTGGCAGTAGGCAAGTCAATTTGGTAAGCCCAAAGTTCGTCAGGCAGTTCAGTGATTGTCAGATGCCTAGTCTGTGACTGAAGTAAAGGCAGTTGAATAAAAGTTCACTATTTTAGATACAATAGTACCTAGGGGACCCAACAAATCCCTAATTATAATTATGGGATTCAATTCTTTTATCATGATGTTATATTTCGAACCATTGAATGACATGGGCCAACTCGAGAACAATTGAATGATGGCAAAATTATGAAAGCCTTATTTCAATTCAACAATGTACCAATAGTTGCTTTTATTAAAATATTACATTCTCATCCTCCCTGAAACCATGGTCTTATTGCTTGGCTTGCTTTCATGTCAGTTACCCAAAAAAATATTTAGTGTTCTTTTAATGGTTTCAGTAATAACAGGCTACGCCACAAGTTATATACATTCCAAGCCGATAAACATGTCAAGTCAAGTCAAAATCAATCATCTCTTAGCTCAAGAGAGGGAGAGTTCATTTCCTTAAGGGTTAGCAGACAACTAGACTCTGACTGATTAAAGATTTTAAGGGAGCTCGAAACCTTTTATAGTTTACACACTTTTGTATTGCCTCTTCTTACTGCCATATTTATGTTAATGCACTTCCCAATGATACGTAAGCAAGGTATTTCAGTTCCTTTATAGTTGAGAGCTCCATTGTAGAGTTCAGGCCCAATCATTAATGGAGAAGCTATAGGAACGGGCTTCCCATCAACTCCCGGGGATCTATCTATCAGTCGATCTACCCAGCTAGCTTCTTTCAAGGCAAAGGGAGCTCATCTATTCATTTTCCTCTTATGAGCCTATGCTCAGGATGTTCTTCGATCCCAGTAAGTTCTTAGCTCATAAGTCTGCTCTCATATTGATTAATATGAAGTGGTTAACCAAGTCAGCCTAACTTCCGAATCACGAACATCTAGACGTACTTCAAGAAATAGTTCATGCGTAAAAAAATCCACTAAACCATAGAATAGAAAAAAGGATACTTAAATAGAATACTGGAGAGAATAATTGATAATTAGAAAAAATTGTATATACTCACATAAAATTATTCGAAGCTTGAGATATTGGGCCCTCCTTGCTGAATAGAAAGAGCTCAACATCTTTCAAGGACAACTCGCTCCTCTATGATACTCTTTCACTCGGGCTCACTCCGCCTAAACACCAGTTATGGACAAGACCAGTTACACCCACTGAAAAATAACTGAAGCAAGACTGATTGTCCAGCCAGTCATTTGCAACTAAACCAATAGTGAAAACACTCGACCAAACACGGGAGCAGCATTAATTGCAAGCAAGAAAACCTATAGTTCAATAATTGGACAAGAAAAAGGTATGCGCCAATAAGACCACCAAAAGCCTTTGTGGCACTAATGGTACATATATGTATTCTTGAAATTGTGTGTGGCTCTTTTTATTGAATAGAAATGCAAATGCAAAATGAAACTAGAAAAATAAGCACACAAATAAAATGTCACAAAATCATACACAATCCTTTTTAGTGCAAACTAACACATAAAATGAAAACACCCAAAAATTAAACAAAAATATTTCAAAGAATAGAAAATAAAAATCAAAGTAATTCCTTGGCAACGGCGCCAAAAACTTATTCGAACTAGCTAAACATCCATTGAATTGGAAAATAGCCGATCGAATTTAAAATAAAAATAACCGCAAGCACATGGCGTATAATGATAGTATGGGTCGATCCGTAGGAAATTGTTAGATTTTAAATTTCTAATCAATCAAATTAAACTAAAATTTGAGAGTGTTAAGCTAAAAATGTAGAAAAACTAGCAAAAGAAAATTAATAAAAATATGAGGGTTTAAAGGCAATTTAAAGATAAATCCACTCTCTAGATCACATAAATCAACACAACATGAAATCATGATCTCTATTTTTTGGTCATTAGTGAGTTTAATTGATGTATTTATCATAAGTATGACCTACTCAACATAAGCCATCAAACTATAATACACCCCTTAAACTACCTGCTAAATCTAATGAAAAATGACAATAAAGTTGAAACTAATATCTATTCTAAGCATGGTCTATTAAGTATTGATTAGAAATATAGACCATCAAATTTTGATTTCAATATTCACTTCATTACCATAATCATATGTAGATGAAGAGGTAATTTTTTTTATGATTGTTTAAGCATAGTCTATTTGGTGTCAACAACATAGGCCATCAAATTCAAATTTAAAACAACAAAATTTAACCACTTCAAACATTATCATTAAGCACAAAAAGAGAGCATATATTATCAAATTATGTTGAATTTACATAATTAGAGAGCTTCATTACCCCTAAATTAAAGGGGTTTAGCATTTCATATTTGTTATCATATCAACAAATGTAGAAAGCAACACGAAACAGAAAGAAAAGGAAAATGCAAGCTAATGAAAAAGAGAGCTAAATAAAAAAACAAAAAAAAACTAATCTACTTGCATAAGTAAATGAATCTACACTACTAACATGAAGAGATATAGAGCATGTAAGTGGAGAAGAACATTAATTGACATTGCATAAATGGAAAATACATGAAAGAAAAATTGGCTATGTAGCCATGAAAAGAGAAAGAGAGCTTGTATTTTATTTTTCAGCCTAAACTAAACTGAAGAGGCTAAGAGGAAGATGCTAATTACATGAACATAAGGTTATTTATGCAAGTATCAAATCCTAATCCAATTTTTTTGGAAACTACCCAACTACCTTAAGGTAGTGTGGCCACCAAGTGGTCATTAGCATGTGTTAATCCTCCACTTAAATGTACATGTAGCTTTAATTTCCATTAACACGTGCATTAGCTTCTAAGTGCACATTATGGTAAGTAGGTAGGTGGGGTCCTCCATGTTTCATAAAATGAATTATTTCCATCTCTCATTTGCTTGTATCTCCTGTGTATGAATATTTTCCATGAAGACTCTTATAATTTCCATCCAATTTTCCTATAAATAAAAATAAAATGTGAAAATAAATATTCTCAAATTAATATATGCACAAAAATGACCATTTTAACCCTATATGAAGATGAATAAATGATTATTTGAAATAAATTTGAATTTTGGTTTAAACATGTTAAAATGCCCTATATGATCATTTATTTAATTAAATTCGATTAAATATGGAAGTAAAAATATGCAGATTTACATGCACATTACATCTAGATGCAAATTTTGTAGAAGTGTTGTAATTGTGACTCTTTTTGAACCACCATGCCATGCGAACTACTACATTTGGAGGGGCAAAGAAAATATGTCCATACATAGCAAAAGTATAAGCTTCTCATTAACAGAAAGTGATGACAAGTTTCCACAATTTTCTGTTCACTTTTACTCCACTCTACATGCAACCATACCCCTATAATCTTTAATTTTGACCCAAATAGAGAAAGAAACAAGAATAATCCTTTCAAATACAACAATTCCTGGCAGTTCAGCCTAGGTTATCTTGATATTATTAGAAGAGAGCGGGATTAGTCAATCACAGGTAATCCACTTTTTTAATTATCGTCAAAAATGAAGAAAATAAAGGAAAGTCTTAAAAATTGGACTAAAGATCTACCATCTAATCGTAACACCACTCAAACTCTTAGAAGGGAAGTCACTATGGCTTACTCGTTTTTATTAATCATCAAAACAAGAAATAGGCGGTGAATACCTATAGAAACAAAGTGGATCAACTCTTGACAGGCCATATAAAAATTACAACGATCAAAGGTTAAATGGCTGAAACAAGGGGATAAGCCTCTCATTTTTCCCATGCCAAATTTGCAAAATCAAAACCCTATCCAATAAAAAAATTGATGATGGATGCTCAAGAGAAATGGGTAGATGCCAATGATAGCTTAAACAAGGAAGCAATGCAGTATTTGACTTACATATCATATGTGAAAAAATTATTTTAGGTAACACCAGGAAAGCATTGGATAGACCTTTTCAAATTGATGAAGTTAAGGAGGCAGTGCTTCAAATAGATGATGATAGTTATCTAGGACTAGACGGATTCAACTCAACATTCTTTAAACTTCACTAGGATGCCATTCGAAATGACATGGTTGAAGCAATAGTGGGTATACAATCATAAGTTAAAATTATTAAGGAAATCAACCACACCTTTATTTGTTTAATTCCTAAAAATTTGAACCCACGGAGTCTTTCAGACTATAGACCACTTTTTTTTATGCAATGTGACATACAAAATTTTAGCAAACTTGCTCTCAATAGAATGAAGATGTAATTGAATAACTTAATATCAATCAACCAAAATGCCTTTACTCCAAATAGACTTATCATAGAAAACTCTCTTCTTGCATATGAAAAGGAGAGAGGGTTCAATAGGAAGACATCTAATAATCTATGCATGAAAGTGGATCTTCATAAAACATATGATAAAATAAGCAGGGAATTCATATATCATATGACGCTCTGCATGAGATTCTCGAAAAAATTCGCCCTTATGATCTATGTATGCATATCCACTACTACGTTTTCAATTCTATTATTTGGTGGCCCATTGGGCTTCATAGGTAGTAACAAAGGTATAAGGCAGGGATATCCTCTATCTCCTTTCCTTTTTACTATTGATTTTGTTAGACTTGGAACTATACGAGGGAAACATTAGCCGTATTCTTTCTATGGAACCCTCTCTCACTCATTTATTATATGTGAATGGCATTCTAGTGTTTGCGAAAGCTAATATCAAAATTGTGAAAAGTATTCCCAAATTTTTTAACATCATTAAGCAGTCTACGGGTAAAAAGAACGAACAAAAAATTGCCTTGTTTTTTAGCAAAGAGGCCAAAGAAAGGGACCAACTGAAGGTTCAAAAGAGGAACCTCCCAATCACCTATTTGGGAGTCCCTCTTTCTCATAATAAACTAAAATCTGGTTGGTATACTATTGGATAAAATATATAAAAAATTCAATAATTGAAAAAATACGATGCTGAATGTAGTTGATAGAATCGAACTAATCAAAATAGTGATTTACCTAGTAATCATGTTTTGGGCTCAATTTTGTCAACTACCAGCATCGGCTATCAGTAAAATAAACTCGTTATGCTCAAAATTTATATGGAAAAATAAATATCACAATATGAGTTGGAATGATATGTGTTGTGCGAAGTGGAAAGGAGGCGTGGGCTTAAGAAGAATAGAAGATATTATGAAGGCGGTCACATTAAACTCACATGGCATTACCTACAAAATAATATTCTATGAGCTCAATGGATGAAAAATAGATGCCGCAAAGGAAAAGAATTCTGGACGATTATAGAAGATAATAACGCCTAGCATACATGGAAGCTTCTTCTAGAGAATGGACATTAAGGAGCTAATAGAAAGAAGAAACGTCAATTGACACAACACAAGTCTACGACTTGATCCATGGTTCAATAGTCAGTCTTTGAAAGACATGATGGGATAGTAATTGATCTCCATTATTGGAGGTTCTAACAGAAGGGTCTTTTTGCTCATATCAAATGGAAGGTGAAAAGAAGATATTTTTGGTTTGCCCCATCATATTTTACAACAAATTCATGCAATTCCTCTCGGGTCGTCACCACACTTGAGACGACCCGACTTTTTCACCACAAAAAGTCGCATCATCTTGAAGAAAGAAAGGGATAGAAAAGAGAAAAGAAAGAAGAGAAAGAAGAGAAAGAAGAAACAACAACAGAATCTCAACAGCGGAACTAATAAATTATATTAATAACATAAATATTACATAGTATACAACAAATATCAGAGTTACACAGACAATTCAACACATACTAGACAGTTATAAACACCTGTCTAGTTATTACAACTCAAACACAATACAGAAAACACTTAGAGATACCAACACAGTGGAAAACTATATATGTATACGCAGAAGCCTCCTGCTCCATTGCTCCTCCACAATTCGTCAAAGCTGACCTGAATCCCTTGGCTACTCGTAAAATTTTGAGTACCAAAGAGTTTAAGAAAAACAGAAATAAACTCCGGGTCGGACATGGGTCTGGTGTGAGTAACAGGTTAAAGTTGCTTAACTTTTGAAAAACCTTTGAAAAGAAAAGTATCACGCAAGACTTCCCACACATAAACATGGAAAAGTTTTTACCTTACGCTAACCAAAACATTTGATAGGAAATCCAGTGATATTATAATAGGTCTAGGGTTTTCAAGTAAATAAGAAATAGCCGAAATTGTTATATTTATTAAATTCCAATTATTTAGCCACAAAAGTGGGTAATACAATCAAAATCGTTAGCACTTATTGGATTTTGGATTCCATACAATGGCAGGGCTACTGGGGTACCACCCGTCACAGTACGTGGCCTAGATCACCATACCGAGGAGTACGCTTGCTCCCCTGCAACACAAAGCCGAAACCATTTCATACTGAACAGTTCCGAACAAGACCACCCCGCAGTTGTGATCAGCAACCACACCACTAAGCCGAAATAAAGGGACATCTAGACAGGGGTAAATCTCGTCCTACTTGGGCATGACCCAATTACCCTTGCTGCACCTCCTCTGATTTAGCCATTCCCGGTTGATGAGGCTTGAGGCTACGATTACCTTTATAGGACATATCACTTAGAATGCTCACTGTCCACCTGACGATGTTCTGAAAGCATTCAATCCATACAAGTTCGTTCCGGGTTCGAACGAAACCGAATGCATTATCTCGTTACACTCATTATGGAATCACCCTCAGAGTTAACGACGATAACCCTTGCACTCTGAATCTTCATCTTCACTTCAGATTCACGACCTAACGTTAATTTGGATCGATGTGGTTTTCGAATATCCAAATACGGAAACCCGATCCCGGTCTCATCGAAATCCAAAACGTGTCTTTTAGGTCCAAGTTGTTTTAGAGTTTAAAACAATTTAAATTCATTATCTATATACACACAGATAGATAATTTATCATCACAATAGATAATCAAAATTATCATCACCAACAGATAATCCGTATCATTATAAACAGATAATCCATATCATCATCACAATGCAACCAATGCATCCATATCATATAACATTCCTTATCTCATATCTGAGATTACAAACCATTCAAGGCAACTAATATCAATCATCAAACATAAGCAATGATCTAATGATCACACCATCTATAATTAATTTAAAATGAATTAAATTAATTACATCATCTCTAATTAATTTAAAATGAATTAAATTAATTACTTCATCGTTATAATCCTGCTTAACTCAACCATTAATTGATTATAAATCAATTAATTAACCACCATCTCATTATTCATTTCAATTAATCATTACTGATTAACAATTCCCTAATTACAATAAGTAATTAGCCATTAAATTAATTACACAAGTTAATTACACTTAACGCTTACAATAATTAACTTTTTAACTACTTAAGTAATTAATTAACTAAAATTAATTACATTAATTATCTATTAATTAATTACTTCATTTATTAATTATTCCTTAATTAATCAATTCATCATTAATTTTGTTAATTAATGATTTCTAATTACATCACTTGATTAGTCTCTCAATTAATTACATTAAGTAATTAATCTTCAATCAATCCACATATATAAATCACCCTTGATTAATAATTATCCAGTAATGAACTACCCTTAATTGCTTCATTAATAAATTACTCCTTAATTTATTATCTCAATTAATCCCTTGATTAATCTCAAAATAATTTAATCTAAATTACTTCCATTAACAAACATTTTTAATTACATTCAGTAATTATCAATTAATTACTTCCCTAAGTAATTACTACCCCATTAATTACATAAAGTAATTATTAATCAATTCCCAAGTGTTTAAATTAATTAAACTTAATTAATTAATATAAACTAATCACATTAACACAACTAATTACATTTAGTAATTAATTCATTAATTACTTCCATTAAGTAATTAAACTTAAACAATTTCAAAATGATTATTATTAATTAATTAATCTAATTAATTATTTAAAATTAATCACTTTAATTAATTATTAAATAATCTTAGTTAATGACATTCATTAACAATTCTTAATTACCTAATTAAGAAATTAACTTAGATTAACCATTATTAATTACAAATTAATTAATATTTAATTACCAACTAATTAATTTCTAATTACTTAATTAATTAAGTGTTAACTACAACTTAATTAATTATTAATCACTTGATTAATTAATCTTAATCATTAATTAAAATTTAATTAACAATCCTTAATTATAGATTAACTAACCTTAATTAATTAATCTTAAGTCTTTAATTAATCAATTTAAAAATTATTAATTACTTAATTAATCATCCACATTAATTAATTAAATAATTAATTACCCATTTAAATTAACTTAATAATTTAAATGAACACAAATCATTAAAAAATTATTTATCTTTAAGATAAACATTCCTTACTTAATTAATCTTTTAAAACAATTTTTTTTTCAAATTTACTTTAAATTCCATTTAAACTTCATTTTAAAATTTAAGATTTTAAATTGAATACAAATTTTAACTTAAATAAGGTTTTAAAAACAATTCAAAACCTTTATCCCATATGTTAAAAGAACCATCTACTTTATAAAATAAGTTCTAAAAGAATTTAAAATCCTAATTCAATTTAAATTCAAATCAATTTAAAAACACACTTAATATTTCAGGTTATTTTAAAAACAAATTCAATTTAAAAATTACTTTTTAATTTCAAAACTGAAATACAGTTTGAACTTTTATTCCAGATCTGACTTAAATCTTTAAGACTTTATTTACATTTTACAACTTCCTTTTAAAAATTCAAATCATTTAACATTTTCAATGTAATTAAACAATTTAAGTTTAAACTTACTTTATTTTAAAAACTGAAGTTGAAATTTATTTCCAGATTTAAAAACTTAGATTTAAACTCATTTTAAATTTCTAATTTTAAATTTAAACTTCAATTCAAATTCAAAACCACATATGTTATTACACTTATAAGTTTTAAAACCAAATTTAAATTTTAAAACTTAAATTATTTTTCATCTTAGATAATCTAATTTGAATTCATATTCAAATTTCAAATTGTCAAAACTCAGTTTAAATTTCAATTTGCATTTTATACCTTCTTTTAATTTTAAAACAGAAACAGGTTTTCTATTTTTTTAAATAAAAACCAACTTAAATTTTCAAAATTTAAATAATTTCAAAAACCAAGATTTAAACTAATTGAATTCATATTTCAATTCAGGTTTTCAAAACTTAGTTTAAATTTTAGTATACATTTTAAACTTCACTACTAATTTAAAAAAAACTGCATCAGGTTTCTGTTCGGATTGTAAAACCTGAAACAAAGCAAACTCGAGAAACCCCTATATTAACTTCGTGTCGAAAACCTATCTGCTTCGAGCAGAAACCCAAATCCCCCGAGACCCTCTTGAGGCAACAAAAACCTGTAGCCAACAACATTCACCAATATATCACCATTGCACTGTGCACTTGTATATCACCTCTGGCCATCGCTGGCCAACTCCGCAACCTTCCCCCAGTCGCTGTTCATCCCCTCAGGCCAACCAAACAACAACTCGATCGATACATGCACGAATTCAAAATCGCGACACGTTCCCAAACTTGGAAACAAAACAGAAACCAACCCTTCAACCTGTCAACGCCTCGTTGATGCGCCTACGGCCACCATCACCTTTGAAACTCCGGCGACGTCTTCAATAATCCACCATCTTCTAGAACCTAAGACCCCAGGCAACTCGATCCACAGAGAAGATCGAAACCAAGCAAAATTTGTAACCCAGAAAAAAACTAGGGTTCAAAAATTTAAATCCCAATTACAACATCGAAAATGAATTGCAACCCAAACCAATAATTTTCACAACATCTCTGATCATTTCACCATCTCCAGAAGAAATTTCAACTCAAACAAACACAAATGTCATCTATGCTAAACCAAAATGTAGGATACAGTGAATTTAAAACTGCTCTTAGGATATGGTATTAAAATTGTAATTCTTCTTTTAAAAATAATAATTTTGGATGAAGTTTTGATTCATAATCCTGAAACATTGTTTTGAAATGTTTGGATTTTCACTTTATATAAACTGTTGCTCTGTTATTCATGGTTTCTAGGAAGTACAAAAATTTATTCAACTTATATAAATTTTTAAAATTTACTTTATGAACTAACAATCCAATTTGGTTTGAAGTACCAATATTAATAGAGATTTTATAAGAGGAAAATGGATTTCTAACAAAACCCATACTAAAAAAACAGGTACTGTCAGAAGCATATGCAACAGCATGTTGTATCCATACACAACACACATTAATATATCACAGAAATGCACTTCAATTTACACACAACTTATTTAAAATTTAAAAATATGAACATGCATCAGGTTTAAAATACTTAAGCTTTTAAGTTTAAAAAGTTACTCACTGTTTTGATGAGCATAGCGTAGCACAGATTTTTAAAAACTTTTGAATCCTTTAAAATCCTTCTTGAATGCTTTAAAAAGCTTCAGTTGTTTGATGTTCTAACATGCATTCAGAGACCACTTTCCATATTTTAAAAGAAATGCAGGTTACTTGCCTCTTGAAAATGAGTTACAGATTAAAGAATGCAGGTCTTTCTTGATTTTCCAGATTTTAGAAGAGATGAATGCAGATTGAATAAGATGCAGACTTTTGTATGATGAACGGGGAGAAATTTTCAGGTTTGCTATGCATTTGATTTTGCATGTGCTTCCAGTAAAGAAAATGCAAGAAATCATGATTTTCAGATTTAGAAGAAGGAAATGCAGGCTTTGTAAGTGGATCAGGGATAGATATGCATTTGAATAGGAAATGAATTTCAGTTTTGCAGATTGTTTAGAGAAAAAAATGGGTTTCAGCTGGAAGAATTTTTCTTAGTTTAGGAATGAAATGAGGAAAGAAAAAGAAATGTAGAAATGCAAGAATTTACATATCTTATTTATTGTTTAATTAAAATCAAAGAAAAAAAATAAAAATTAAAACAATGACGCTTGGCTTGAAGTTCAACACTTGTTAATTTACTTATTTAATCACTCAACACATGTCCATTAAGTAATTAGTATTTTTAAATTAAAGTTTAATGAAAGTTTAACTTAATTAATTAGTTCTTTAACACTTAGTTATATATATAAATAATAATTAAAGAATAAACCAATTATAATTATAAATAAAAACAATATACAAATCAATCATTTGAAAAAAACATTTTTAATCATTTTAAATAAATTTATAAAAGAGATTGTAACTTATTTATTATTTAATAAATTAATGTTTCATATTTTAGTTGTATTTTAAACTCTCATATTTATTTTTACAAATCACATTTATAATTTTTAAAAATATATAAAACAAACATTTTTATAACTTATTTTAATATTCAAACTTAAGTGCAAATGTATTTTAAACAAATAAAACATTTATCTTACATATTTAAAATCATTTAGTTATTTTATTAAATAGTTTTGAAAAGCTTAATTCAAAAATAAATCACAATTTCCCAATTTCAAAATATTAAAATTAGAAAATATGCTATATTAATTTTAAATTTAAACCAAACCTATCTATTTAAAAAAAATATAAATAGAAAACAATTTATTAACTTATTAAAAGATAAATTCACTAATTAATTATTTATTAAAAGAAGATTATTGAATCAATTCAAATTTATTAACAAAAATTATCAAATTAATTTAATTTTAAACATAGATTATTAAATATATATTGTCCAAAATTCCGGGATATCGCAATCCTCCCCTCTTAAAAGAATTTCGTCCCCGAAATTTAAAACGAAGGTAATTTAATAATCTCATTGAAGATTAAATTTTAAAACACAACATATATTAATCATATGCTAACAACCAAAGCATTCAATTCACAAAATCAAACAAATCTAACTATCCAGAAAAATTATGAATAGAACTTCCACGAGTTTCCTCGGTAAAAATATCGGGATACTCGCTCTATAGAATTCAAACAAATCAAAACAACTAAGCTGTAGAGCTCCTATCAACAACTCTAAACAGAATATCAGACTACAGACGAGTCTGACTCATCAACCAAACTTCCTGAACTGCTGATTCTGCAACCAGAAATAGCTCATACACGTATTCCTTCAGAGATACGTGAAACATATTGAATCCCAGTTATCCAAACTGGCAATTCAACTCTTGAAAACCAAACACTAATCTTACCAGAACATAGAAGAAACCCAAAACACCTCGGAGCTAGCTTCGCAAACTTATAGCTCCTTGGATTGGAGAAAAACTTATCTCAAAACAAATCTCCGACTTCAGAATCCAAATTCCTCCGTCTCTTATCCATAAAATTAATCGGACGATCCTGGGCCTCCAATATCCTTCTTGATCAGCTCAACTCTAGCTGATGCCTCTAGAAACAAACTGGATCAAAACAATCCAATGATCTCTCAAGATCAATCCAAAACCAAGAACACAAACTCTACTCCTCAACAACAGGACACAGAACAAACTTCTCCTTATCCTGAAAAGAAAAACAGATGCAAGCCAAACTGCTTCCGCTACACAACTCTGATCCAAAGTAGAAGAAAATGCTGATGAAGAACACAAACTAGACAACCCAGCATAAAAATATGGTTCCATATATCCATAAAAGAAAAACTCAGAAGTTCCTCCGAACCTGAGCTGCTTCACCAACTTCTATCTCAAGGAATCATCCTCTACTAGACTGAACCACCGGTAATCCTAGAATAGTGGCCGATAAGAAAACTCGACCTCCAGCTGCAGACAAACCTCTGACTTCCTTGAAGACATCTGGACAATCTCCAACAACTCAAGAGCACACTCAACTATCGCAAGTCACTTTTGCGATCAACCCAGACTAATATCCAAAGAAAGCTGCTCACTTTTTACCAATCAGAACAGCTTATACTGGCCTATCCAATCCATCGAAGAAACGGATCCACTCTGCTGCTTCTGAACTCCACTTCAGAAAAACTACCCAGCTAGAGAACTTCCTGCCAACACAGGGCACTCCGAACTGAACTGCTAACACCAAAGCCAAAGAAATTCCCAATCCAAAGCTCTTCGAGAAACCCAGACTTCAAAACAAACAGAGACACCCTACTGGACTCAGCGAAAACACCAAGCAGACGCACTTCCTTACTCTTGTTCCAAAGAAACATCTTCGGAAACATCCATAGTCACTGCGTCTCATCACGCAACGACTACTTCCTGAGATATCAAGATACCATTGCTTGCTTGCTTCTGCCCAACCGACAGATCCAAACTCTACTCATCCAACTTCAAAGATGAACTCCGAACCTTAACAGGTTTCCTTCAGAGATAAATGAATTTCTTCCATCACTACAGAACTCATTCGAGACGGTATTGGGTCTACAGTCTTGACAAATACACTTCCAACCTCAAATACAAACTCCAACCAATGGTAGTTGTGTTGCACACACCACTACCTCATCTACCTTTATAACTTATACTGAGATAAACCCGAATAGGTAACCCAACAATAGGTAGAAATATATATATATATATATATATATATATATATATTAAAAATACAAATACGCTCTCTCAAGAAAGACACCACTCCAGAGACTAGGTATTCGCTCAACCTAGCACTCTGATACCAAATGAGACGACCTGCCTTTTTCTCCACAAAAAGTCGCATCATCTTGAAGAAAGAAAGGGATAGCAAAGAGGAAAGAAAGAAGAGAAAGAAGAAACAACAATAGAATCTCAACAGCGGAACGAATAAATTATATTAATAACATAAATAATACATAGTATACAACAAATATCAGAGTTACACAGACAATTCAACACATACTAGACAGTTATAAACACACGTCTAGTTATTACAACTCAAACACAATACAGAAAACACTAACCCGATCTCGGTCTCATCGAAATCCAAAACGTGTCTTTTAGGTCCAAGTTGTTTTAGAGTTTAAAACAATTTCAATTCATTATCTATATATACACGATAGATAATTTATCATCACAATAGATAATCAAAATTATCATCACCAACAGATAATCCATGTCATCATCACAATGCAACCAATGCATCCATATCATATAACATTCCTTATCTCATATCTGAGATTACAAACCATTCAAGGCAACCAATATCAATCATCAAACATAAGCAATGATCTAATGATCACACCATCTATAATTAGTTTAAAATGAATTAAATTAATTACATCATCTCTAATTAATTTAAAATGAATTAAATTAATTACTTCATCATTATAATCCTGCTTAACTTAACCATTAATTGATTATAAATTAATTAATTAACCACCATCTCATTATTCATTTCAATTAATCATTACTGATTAACAATTCCCTAATTACAATAAGTAATTAGCCATTAAATTAATTACACAAGTTAATTACACTTAACGCTTACAATAATTAACTTTTTAACTAATTAAGTAATTAATTAACTAAAATTAATTACATTAATTATCTATTAATTAATTACTTCATTTATTAATTATTCCTTAATTAATCAATTCATCATTAATTTTGTTAATTAATGATTTCTAATTACATCACTTGATTAGTCTCTCAATTAATTACATTAAGTAATTAATCTTCAATCAATCCACATATATTAATCACCCTTGATTAATAATTATCCAGTAATTAACTACCCTTAATTACTTCATTAATAAATTACTCCTTAATTTATTATCTCAATTAAACCCTTGATTAATCTCAAAGTAATTTAATCTAAATTACTTCCATCAATAAACATTTTTAATTACATTCGGTAATTATCAATTAATTACTTCCCTAAGTAATTACAACCCCATTAATTACATAAAGTAATTATTAATCAATTCTCAAGTGTTTAAATTAATTAAACTTCGTTAATTAATATAAACTAATCACATTAACACAACTAATTACATTTAGTATTTGATTCATTAATTACTTCCATTAAGTAATTAAACTTAAACAATTTCAAAATGATTATTATTAATTAATTAATCTAATTAATTATTTAAAATTAATTACATAAATTAATTGTTAAATAATTTTAGTTAATGACCTTCATTAATAATTCTTAATTACCTAATTAATAAATTAACTTAGATTAACCATTATTAATTACAAATTAATTAATATTTAATTACCAACTAATTAATTTCTAATTATTTAATTAATTAAGTGTTAACTACAACTTAATTAATTATTAATCACTTGATTAATTAATCTTAATCATTAATTAAAATTTAATTAACAATCCTTAATTATAGATTAACTAACCTTAATTAATTAATCTTAAGTCTTTAATTAATCAATTTAAAAATGATTAATTACTTAATTAATCATCCACATTAATTAATTAAATAATTAATTACCCATTTAAATTAACTTAATCATTTAAATGAACACAAATCATTAAAAAATTATTTATCTTTAAGATAAACATTCCTTACTTAATTAATCTTTTAAAACAATTTTTTTTTCAAATTTACTTTAAATTCCATTTAAACTTCATTTTAAAATTTAAGATTTTAAATTGAATACAAATTTTAACTTAAACAAGGTTTTTAAAACAATTCAAAACCTTTATCCCATATGTTAAAAGAACCATCTACTTTATAAAATAAGTTCTAAAAGAATTTAAAATCCTAATTCAATTTAAATTCAAATCAATTTAAAAACACACTTAACATTTCAGGTTATTTTAAAAACAAATTCAATTTAAAAATTACTTTTTAATTTCAAAACTGAAATACAGTTTGAACTTTTATTCCAGATCTGACTTAAATCTTTAAGACTTTATTTACATTTTACAACTTCCTTTTAAAAATTCAAATCATTTAACATTTTCAATGTAATTAAACAATTTAAGTTTAAACTTATTTTATTTTAAAAACTGAAGTTGAAATTTATTTCCAGATTTAAAAACTTAGATTTAAACTCATTTTAAATTTCTAATTTAAAATTTAAACTTCAATTCAAATTCAAAACCACATATATTATTACACTTATAAGTTTTAAAACCAAATATAATTTTAAAACTTAAATTATTTTTCATCTCAGATAATCTAATTTGAATTCATATTCAAATTTCAGATTTTCAAAACTCAGTTTAAATTTCAATTTGCATTTTATACCTTCTTTTAATTTCAAAACAGAAAGAGGTTTTCTGTTTTTTTTAAAAACCAACTTAAATTTTCAGAATTTAAATAATTTCAAAAACCAAGATTTAAACTAATTGAATTCATATTTCAATTCAGGTTTTTAAAACTTAGTTTAAATTTTAGTTTACATTTTAAACTTTACTACTAATTTAAAAAAAGCTGCATCAGGTTTCTGTTCGGATTGTAAAACATGAAACAAAGCATACTCAAGAAACCCCTATATTAACTTCGAGTCGAAAACCTATCTGCTTCGAGCAGATACCCAAATCCCCCGAGTCCCTCTCGAGGCAACAAAAACCCTGTAGCCAACAACATTCACCAATATATCACCATTGCACTGTGCACTTGTACATCACCTCCGGCCATCGCTGGCCAACTCCGCAACCATCCCCCAGTCGTTGTTCATCGCCTCAGGCCAACCAAACAACAACTCGATCGATATATGCACGAATTCAAAATCACGACACATTCCCAAACCTGGAAACAAAACAGAACCCAACCTTCAACCTGTCAACGCCTCGTTGATGCGCCTCTGGCCACCATCACCTTTGAAACTCCGGCGACGTCTTCAATAATCCACCATCTTCTAGAACCCAAGACCCCAGGAAACTCGATCCACAGAGGAGATTGAAACCAAGCAAAATTTGTAACCCAGAAAAAAAAATAGGGTTCAAAAATTTAAATCCCAATTACAACATCAAGAATGAATTGCAACCTAAACCAATAATTTTCATAACATCTCTGATCATTTCACCATCTCCAGAAAAATTTTCAACTCAAACAAACACAAATATCATCTGTGCTAAACCAAAATGTAGGATACAGTGAATTTAAAACTGCTCTTAGGATATGGTATTAAAAATTGTAATTCTTCTTTTAAAAATCAAAATTTTGGATGAAGTTTTGATTCATACTCCTAAAACATTGTTTTGAAATGTTTGGATTTTCACTTTATATAAGCTGTTGCTCTGTTATTCATGGTTTCCAGGAAATACAAAAATTTATTCAACTTATTTAAATTTTTAAAATTTACTTTATGAACTAACAATCCAATTTGGTTTGAAGTACCAATATTAACAGAGATTTTATAAGAGAAAAATGGATTTTTAACAAAATCCATACTAAAAAAAACAGGTACTATTATAAGCATATGCAACAGCATTTTGTATCCATACACATCACACATTAATATATCACAGAAATGCACTTCAATTTACACACAACTTATTTAAAATTTAAAAATATGAACATGCATCAGGTTTAAAATACTTAAGCTTTTAAGTTTAAAAAGTTACTCACTATTTTTGTAACGACCCAGGATTTTTAGTAATTAAAATATGAATATTTAATTTATTTTAAATATTAAGAAGTGAATTTATAAGTCAAATAAATTTTTATTTGAATTATTGAATTTAATTGAATAATTAAATCGATAATTTAATACGTTAAATTATGCAAATAATTGAAAATTGAGTTAAATATGATTGAAAATGATTTGTAAAATTTTATTTTATCATGTTGGAGTTAGAACGATATTTTAGAACTTTTAAAATTGAATTAAAAGTTAATTTGTGAAAATTGAATATTTTAATATAAAATCGACTAGTGAAAATAGTCAATTTTTGAACAGTCTCAGAATTGAACGAGACCAGTTCCATTGGATCCATAATAGTTAGTTATTACCGGATTTCAATTTTCGTGTCAATCGGAGTTATCGTTTGATCGTGGCAGCTCGAAACGCATCGAATTGTTTTTAATTTTAATTTAGCGAGTTAAAATAGCCATTTTTCAAAAAGTCTCGGATTTCGACGAAACTAGTTTCATCGGATCCGTAATATGATATTATTGTAAGGTTTCAAATTTCGTGTCAATTGGATTTACCGTTTGTCCTGTACAAATTAAAACGCCTAGAAAATCGTTTAAATCGGTTTAATTCAAATTGAACGTTTATTGCCATAACTCGCACAGATGTCGGAATTAGCTTTCGAAACCTGTTCCATTGTGTCCGGAACGCGGGGTAAACCCTAGAAACGCTGGTTATGGCGCGTAAATCGGAGTTCGGAATTTCCGGGATGAATAGTGTCGATCTATTTTCCTATAAATAGCCCACTATCTCAAGAAAATAAAAAAAAAATTTAAAACCCTAATCTATACAGCAGCCGCCATTAACAAACCCACAGCCAGAAATGCTCAGCGTTCTCCTCTCTATTCTACTCGATCCATCACTAATTAGGCGAAACTTCCAACTAGAGAAGTGTAGAGCACAGAGTGATCTACGAATCCAACGGTCGAGATGTGAAATGGGGCTGGGGATCATCGGCAAATCGTGCCCAAACAGCCGGAAGTCGCGCACGTTTATAGGGCAGAGGAGACAGCCGAGCTCCTCAAGGTGATGGCCGAACATAGAGCAAGTGACGAGCTTCGACGTGGTGGCGACGTGATGAAGTTTCATCGAGTATAAATGGCGAAAATTTAAACCCTAGAATCGAAGTATGGGTTCATGTGCGTGTGTTCGGCCTGTAGATGAACGAAGGGGAGAAGTAGGTGACGTGCGGCCTGATGTTGCAGAATTTGGATCTAACGGCTGAGATTTGATGAAGGTTAAATAATATAAAAATAAAATGTTGTGATTGTTAATATAAATACGTGTAACTTATAAAATTGATATCTTTTTCATACGAGGTCGAAAACATGCGAAACCAGTTGCGTTGGAATCGTATGGACGAGCACTACGCGATGAAATTGGATTAGAGTCGTTTGGAGTTAGTGAGAATTTTGGGTAAAATTAAACGTCCGTTTAATTTTATTCGAAATAAATCGCTAAAACGAAATTAAAATCAAGGTGAGAACTTCTCACTCAATCGAATCAGTTTCGATTTTATTTTAAATAGTTAGATTTAAAATATTTAAATGCATGTTTGAATGATGATTGATATCTATTGATTGTTAAAATAGACATTATACGCCGTTAGTAAGCGGATGTTATTTATTAAAAGCATATACCGCGAATATTTCATAAACAGTGAAATTGGTATTATATATAATAGCAATATATATATATATTGGCATATGTATATATTGGAGTTATTGATTTCCCGCATTTTTGTTTAGTGGATGAGACCCTATTGCGCCGGTATTAAGCGGATAATATTTAAATCCCATATACCGCGATAATTTCGTACTGGAGCGAAATTGGTATTGTGCTAATGTTTGTGGATGTAGGAAAACAGGTTGGAGGGATCCAACTGGATTCCTCAACAATATTTATTTGATTTCAGATATTTTGATATTTGATGGATTATCATATCGATATATGATATCGTGTAGTCGTGATTGACTATTTGGTGTGTAGCATCATTGGACCCAGATTTTGGGATTTTAAAATGATTTTTAAAGTGATTTTTGAAAATATACTTTATTTTTGGAATCGATCCATTATAAATAAATAACGTTATAATTTTTAATGTTATAAAAATTATGATTTTTGAGAAATATAGTTAAAAATTGATTTTTGAAATTATGGGGTTAATAATTTTATAAAACGGTTTAAATTGGGAAATTTGAATTTATTATAAAAGTTTAAATATAGGATTTATGAAATTTAATTATTTTATAAATCAGGATGATGAAATTATAAAGGAGATTAAAGATGTTTTAAAGAATAATATAAATTGATTTATATTAAGAGATTTATAAATGGATATTTATAAATTGAAATATTGACATTATAAAACGAGTTTTTATAAGTGTTTGAATGAAGTGAAAATGAATTTTGTAAATGAATGGAATTTATAAAATTATAAATGGTGAAGTTATAAATGAAATTTATAAATAGTAAGATTTATAAATTTTGTGAAATTATTAAAGAATATATTTGGATGAATAATTGAATCTTATAAGTTATAAGATTTATAATTATGAAGTTTAAAAGAACGATTTTGTAAAATAATTGTTTCATAAGCATTTAACTTATAATATGAAATTCTAGTATATCAATTGAGATATGAATTGAGATAGGTTAATAAGGAATTTATAAAGGAAGTAGTTATAAAACAAATAGAAATTGAATTTATAAACGTTGTTTTATAAATTCGCAATGACTTATTTTGATAAGTAAAATTGTTATAACTTATTTATGGAGTTATATTCACATTTTTGACGGTGAATAATCCTTTAAAATAAAATGTATAGAAAGGATGAAATTGGTTAACGTAGTATATTCACGTTTTTGAATAGTGAATAATATGTTAAAGAAAATGTTTAGAATGTGATATTTTAAATTGAATTAAAACGATCTAACGATGTTTTAAAATGTGTTGAGATTCGAAACCATAGATTTCGACATTTATTGTTGAAATTGACGTTTTCGAGAAATAAAAGGAAATAGTGGACTATAACACTGTTGTTATAGTAAATGATTTCCGAAAGGAAATGTTTTGTATAGTATTGGGATTTATATATATATTTTAATTTCGAATCCCTATATTAGTGATTTTGGGACGTCGTAACGATGTTTTACGCAACATTCGTTTTGGCCCAAATAAATATGTTTATGAGAATGATTTCCTTAAAGAATGAAATATATACTTAATCTCGATTTAAGTATATTGAATATTTTCCAAGTGTTGAAAATAAATAAAATTTGTGAATTACTTATGAATAAATAAGTATGGAAATGTTTTTCCAATATAAAGTGAATATTAGAGAATTTATCTTTTTGAAGATAAATTGAAATGAATAATTGAAATCAAACATTCATAGATATTGTGAAATGTAAATTCAATATGGAATTTATAAAAGAAAGTGGAATTTGTTTAAAAATAAATGTTGATTTATTTTTGAAGAATTGGAAATTTTATATCTTGTAAAGATATTTTTGAGAAATAAATAATTTGGGAAAATTATTTGGAATCTGGTGATGTGTGCATATCCATTTATAGTTCAATAACCGACTATCAATATTTCCCTTTGAATGGGTAATTGATGTGATTTGTTTGAATTTGAATGCCACACTTATTTTTGAATAAGCGCTCACTATTCGGGTTAACCGGGAAAGGACCATGGGGTCGTATAACCCATTCCGAATATGTGATACGTCGTTGTGAATTGCATTGAAGATCGGTGTTGAAGACCCGGTATTTGCAAGAGCGATAGGATGACCTGTCGATTGACTCTGCACCGAGTAGCTACGGTATTGAGTTCTCCATATGTGATGGGAAATCCGATTAGGATTGTGGATATCCGGATTGCAAGGACTTCTTTGTAAGTGCCTTCGGTTTTGTTCGAGCCCGGAACAGACTTGTATGGATTGTATGTCTGACATTACAAATTGAGATATAAAGCCGATTTCTTTCAAATATATTTCTGTTGGTGGCGAAGAATTTATTTGTGACGACCCGAAATTTTTAGACATTTGAAATGGGAATATTTAATTAATTTTAAATATTCGAAAGTTAATTATTAACTTTAATTTCAAATATCAATATTTATCGAATAATTAAATATTGAATTTAATTATCGGGATTGGGTAAAAATATTGAATCTTGATTTTTAAGCTGGTTAAAAATAATTAGAAGGCTTATTTAATTTATATTAATAATACTGAAGACGATAGAAGTTGTAAAATTTAAATTAACGATGGTTCGTTCAGTTTTAAAATTTGATTGTTTAAATTGAATTTAAAAATAGCATTTCGAGACACAGTCTCGGAATTAGACGAAACCAGTTTCATTGGATCCAAAATGTTTAATTATTTTCGGATTTCAAATTTCGTAGTGCTAGGAGTTGTCATGTGACCGTACGATAAATAAACGCGTGGAGTTTATATCAAAAATTTCAAATTTAACTAAGTATATATATACACACATCCGAGTCCACCTCAACAAAAATTTATTCACATCAGAGTCAAGTCTTAACCGACAAGCATCGTACCCAAACCCCTCCTTCACGCTGTAGTCTCGTCTTTCCCTTTTCCCATCAGATCTTTTACAACTCTTTTCAAAATCACTGCCAACTTCTTTTGTACGCTCCCTTCTCCTTAATCACTTCCTTCTTCTTACTTTCATAGCCGATTTAATATCAGCCGAAGCCCCTTTTCGTTCTTTCATTTTTAAACCTAAATAAAAATGGCAGAAAAAAAAAAATATTGACTTTATCTGGATCGCAAGCCCCTTTCCTCCTTGCAGTTCAAATCGACAACGAATCGAACATAAAAATCGTAAAATGAAATCGCGAGAGGAGACGCGACGAGCTGTGGCTCGATTTCCTTTAGCTTTGAGGGTGGAAGGTCTGGTTGAGCTCGGTGAAGCGTTGTGATGTCGCGATGAAGTCTGGAATTGAGGGCGATTTCGAGGGTCATCGTTCAAGTGGTGGTCACGTGAGGCAGCTGGGGCGCACGTGGGTTCGTGGTGGGAGGCTCGTCGGTGAGGCCGACGTTGGCAGTTCGGATGGTCGTCGCGATTGCGGCAGTGATGGAAGTCGACTCGATCTCGGGTTGGGGATCGTCAGTGGGGTATTTTCTGTTTATTTACATATACTCTTGAATGAGAAAACTTATATCCTGATTTGTTTATTTTACAAGTATATATGTATTAAAATTTTACAGTATAACAAATTTTGTTTCGTTTATTCACAGTAAAGAAAATTTAAAGTATATATATTCTAAAATATTAAGCAGATAGTAAAATTATATTTAGTACAGAAATTTGCTTAGCCTAAGTTACTGTAAGTTAATTTAATGTTAAAATGAAAAAAAAAAGAAATAATACTGGTATGAAATATATATATATATAAGATTTTAAAATGTTTAAAGAATTTATGAGGGTTAGATTGTTGGAGCATAATTTATTTAATTTACTTATTCAATTATTCTAGTTGTTAGAATGTTCTTGTTAAAAGGGGAATTGTTAGTTTAGATTAAATTAAATTATTAATAAATGGAATTCTGTTAATGGTAATAAAATGCGTAGTTAAGTAGATTATAAATGAAATTTAATCGTTCAAACTGACTCGGACGTTGAACAACAATAATAATAATATTATGTGATGTTTATACAAGGTTATAAACCGGGAAATCAAGACAGAGTTGAATTGGATTGCAAAACGAAATGCAAAGGTGAGTTAATCTCACTCAGTTTAAATTTAAATTTAAATGATTAAATTTAAATAATTGTTTGAATGGTTGAAATTGATTGATTGATGTGCTATAGAACGATATATTCGGAAATTAGTAAATAATATTGTGCTAACATCTGTGGATGCAGGGAAACAGGTTGGAGGGATCCAACTGGATTCCTCAAATTTATTTAGATTATTTAATATTCTGTGTGATGAATATTTGATATCCTGTGATGAATTTATGGATAATTGGAATATTGGATAGTATGGTTGGATTGATAAACTCAGTATAATGAGTTACCAAAATCTATAGAATTGGATTTTGAAAAGTAATAAAAGAGTAAAATCTTAAGTAAATAATTCAAGTGAATTGAAATAAATCTAATAAGAAAGTAAGAATAAATTAAAATAGAGTGATTTCTAAAATCTAACAAATATGGAATATGAAAAAGTTAATTAACAGGGGAATAATAAATTTTGGAATTAAAGTGAAATAAAGTCATTATTTTAAATTTAAGGATTAAATTAAAGGTAAATAAGGAAATTGGAAAATCTGAAATTGGTATTTTCAGTTTAAAGATTTTAAAACATAATTTAGTAATTAAATCTAAAGTCAATGAATTTTGAAATAAATGAAGAAAGGAAATTTGTTTCAAAATAAAGTAAATAGAAATCAATTGTAAAATTGATTTAAGTGTTGAAATTAAAATTTACAGTAAAGTGAGATTTTGGGACTTTATGAACTGGGTTTATAAAGTGGAATAAAATGTCGGAGGATATTTTATATTATAAATTCAAGGTAGGAATTTATTAAAGGAATGAGGATTTGTTTAAAAAAAAAAAAAATGGTGATTTATTTTTAAGAAATGGGAAAAAGAAGAGTATTTCCCTGGATAGCCAAGTATGGTTTTCAAAAATATTTTAAGGTTTTAAGATTGTTTTAAAAAGCATGTTTTTGGAAAGTTTATTATTTCTAAATGCAAATTTTTAAAGTAAGTATATTTTTCCAAATCTATTATTGTTATAACTATATTAAGTAACTTAGTATTGATTTTAAAGAGAAAATTTAGTTTATATTTTATAAAGTGGTTTATTCAAAATACTTTTAAGTATATTTATTTAATAAAATATTTAAAGTTTTAATTTTAAAGTTATAAGTATATGTTATAATAGTGTTTTTAAATTATTTAAACTTAAGTGTTTGTACTTGGCGTTCCAGTGGAAATAGTAATTGGGAATGTACCCTGGGAAAGGAAAACTGGTTTTGAAATTTGTTTTCGAAAAGGGGTTGAATTGGACATATATATCTTGGAAAGATATTTTGGGATTAATAAATAATTTGGGAAATTATTTATTGGTTGATGATTGTTTGTGAATATTAATTGGTAGTTAAATAACCGACTATCAATATTGGCCAAATGCGTTGATCGTTTCGAAGAGACCGGGATCGAGATTTATTTCTCGAAAACCACTTCGATCCGGTTTGTACGTTTACGTGCGAAAAACGTGTTCGGAGTCGGAGATGGAGCAGTGAAGTGCAAGGGCTAGTCGCTACTAATCCTGAGGATATTTCCAAAATGGATGTAGTAGGAATAGTGCCTTCGGTTCCGTTCGAACCCGGGACGAACTTGTATGGATGAATGCTTGCGAAAACATCGTCAGGTGGACGATGGGCATTCTAAGATATATGTTCTAAAAAGGTAACGTTTGACCTCAAGCCTCGTCAACCAGGAATGGCTGAAAATCAGGGGATATGCAGCAAGGCTTCGTGGGTAGCCCCCACTGGAGAGTAAGGTCATCCCTGTCTAGATGTCCCTTTTTATTTCGGCTTAGTGGGCGGTTGCTGATCCCAACCGCGGGGTGATCTTATTCGGAACTATTCAGTAAGGAATGGGTCCGGCCTTGTGTTGCAGGGGATGAAGGGAGTAATCCTCGGTACTGTGATCTAGACCACGTACTGTGACAGGTGGTACCCCAGTGCCTAGTCATTGTTGGAAATCCATTTTTCCTACGAGCCTTGTACGAGTTTTGTTTGTATTACCCACTTTGTGGCTAGTAGCTGGAATTTAATAATGTAACAATTTCGGCTATTTTATAAGTATTTGTAAATAGACCCTATTATAATATCAGAGGATTTCTATAAAAATTGTTTTAGCTATCGTAAGGTAAAAACCCGACATGTTTATTTGTGGCGTGGTCTTACGAGATGCTTTTGTTTTTCAAAGGATTTTGAAACTTTAATAATCAATTGGGTGTGATTTTCTCACGCTGGTATTCCAGACTGACTCGGGTGTTATTTAACTATAATGCTCGGGTCAGACCGAGTATTATAGGATACAGGATTGATGCTGTGGAGCTCAGGAGACGAGCTGGATGACGATACGTACTCCCGTATTTGGTTATGTATATATTCCGCTGTGTTTAGTAGCTGTGTATTCAGTTGTATGTTATTGATGTTGAGCTATGATTGATGTACTCTGATGGTGTATATACGTATAAACAGATATATTTGTTTTTGTGTAAAGATCATTTATTATCTATTATATTTTATTTCGCTGCGATGGTTAGATTCTGATGTTGCTTTCTGTTTTCTCTCCTTCTACCTCTTCTTCTTTAACAAAATGGTTCGTATTTCTGTACAACTTGAGTTGATTGTTGTAGAATAGTGTTGACTCAAAGGGTACGGATTTGTGGGTCGTCACATTATTCTTTTAGCTTAACACCCTTCTCTGAGACGTATGAGCTCAGAGGTTATATAGTTGAAGTTATCAGCGATATATTCCCAATTTGGTAATGTGACATGCTGAGTGTTGCTGTAAATGATCATTGTGTTGATTATTTGTGATAGGATCGTTTATTTGATCGTCTATCCTGGTGATCATTTCTATGATCATTTGTTGACCCAAAGCATGGCTTTTGTATAAAGTATGTTTTGTGGACGTGACTTCATCGAGCCTCACACCCCGTGAATGGTCAAAACAGGAAAGAAGCAGCAAGGTTATGAGGGGTAGCGCCCTTTAGGATGTGTGCATTTCCTTCTGGAAAAGGGTGGTATCATGGTATGGAGCCCAGATACTTAGTCATGTTGAAAACACTTTATGATTGTGTGAATTGATTACGAGCGCTCGGTTGAAAGGTCCCAAAGGACCGGGGGATGGCATATTCGGTCAGTTGTTACTCAGTTAGGGGTAACCCGGCCTTGTGTTGGTAGAGATCCGGTTTGGTTCTCGGGGATGTCCATCCAGAGGCATTCTCATGTGGCAATGGGAAGTTCCTTGGCCTGATCATTCGTTGGAAATCCAAAGAAACAATACGAGACTTGTACGGTTTTAGTTGTATAACCTGCTATGGAATGTGGCGGTAACCTGCTATTGAACATAGTTAGCTATAGTAAGCATAGTTCGAAATGTCTATGCTGGCTAAGATTTATATTCTACTTTCGAAATGAATTTTTTTCTCTACACTATGCACTAGTAATAATATAAAACGTTCTTTTTAATGCGTATCAAGCATCTTTGACTATCATAAGGAGAAATCTCCTCCGATTCTGCGTTTGCATTGTGTGTGTGTGCGGGAGGCCTTATGGTAATCTCATTTTTAAAAGCATTGCGAATTGACTTTAAAAATATTCCTCTATTTTGATTTTAAAGATAAATAAACTGTTTTGAGTTCTCACATCAGTCACATGACTGACTCGGAGTTTATTGTTTTCCTTCCTAAACTCTGGGTGCCCACCAATTTTCACACGGGCAGTCAAGAGTTAAGGTTTATCAGAATATTCTGGATATTCTGGAGTTGCAGGAGGCAAGCTGGATGGCATAGCGTATTATTAGTATATAGTATTTCTTTTCCGCTGCACTGTTTGTTGTTGTTGTTGTTGTACACTCTGATGATATGACGTAATGAAATGTATAAAATGTAATAACTGATATAGTTCTTTGTTTAAAGATTATTCATTTATTATTATATGTTGTTCCGCTGCGAATTGTGAGATTCTGTTATTGTTCTGTTGTTTTCTGTTCCGTTCTATTTTCTATTCTCTCCTATGTTCTTTCTGTTTCTATTTTCTTTTCCCTCTATTCTACCTTCTTCTCTCTTTTTCTTATTCTTAAACCCTCAGTGTTCGGTTTTCCGTCGTTCGATTGCTCGGCAGTCGATAAAGTGAGTATCGATGTTGAATTTTCGGAAGACGAAGAATCGGGTCCTGACAATGTGGTATCAGAGCTTATGGTTAAGCGACAACCATGGTTCTGTTGGGTATTACTCATTAGAGATAGAGTCAGTAGTACTCTAGAATGGGTTTGAGTGTAATAATAGCTATGAGAGCGTATTTGTTAGTGAATATATAAAATTGTTTTATATTGTGATGATTGGTTTGTTGAGTGGCATATGAACCTTCGTCAGCGTGGTCTCGACAACTATGCCGAAGGGGTTTCTAAACACTTGAATAGAACAATTCGACACAATATTGTTTTAAAAATGGGTAAATGAAATAATTTTACCTTGATTATATTTTATATATAAAGAAATAATTTTTCAGAATTATTAAAGTGTATATAAGATGATTGTTAAGTTGTTTGAATAATCTAAATTGAAGAATAATTGTATAAGCAAAAGAATTATAAGAATTGAATTATAATTAAAGTGATTTACAATTGTGAAATAAACTTATACATATGAGAAGTGAAACTAATGAATGTATTTATGAATATGAGTTGTAAAATAAAAATGAATTTAAAGTTAAATGGAATATAACTTAAGTGTTGTTGAATGGAATTGATTTTGGTATCGAAGTAAATAATCAAATGGATTAAATAAATATGAACTTGAGTTATGAAATGAAATTCAACTGTTGTAAATGAATGGATTGAATGTAAATCAATTGAATGTGAATAAAATTGGTATGAAATAATGGATGTACGTGTTAATTCATTAAAATCTTAATGTTATTGGAAAGTTGAATAGTTGAATGAAGATCAATTTAATTAAACCAATTGAAAGTGATGGTGTTGAAACTAAATTGAATGAATATAAGCAAAGGAATTTGGTTGTAATTGATATACATTGGTTGTTATATGGTTGTTAGTTGATTGATTGTATATAATTCATTAAGTGTTAATGAAATTGAAAGCTAAAGTAATTGAAATTCAATTGGAAGTTAAGTGAATCTTAAATAGAATTGAATTTGATTTGGATGTGAACCAACTTGAATATGAATTAGTGAATATAAACTAGTTGAAAATGAATGTTAGTAAGAACATCCACAATTAATAAATCAAATGTGACTAAATTGAAAACCAGTTCATTGAATATTAATGAGAATATGAATGAATATTTATTGGTTATGAATGTTAGTTGGATGATAGTTGGTTGATGGTTGAATATATTGCTTTTGCTACATTTGCTATGTTAACATATATAGTTATTATGTTGCTATATGTTGTATATTGAGATTATTTTCATATATGCATGTTCTCATGTTGTTTGTTGAGTGATTAGTAGGTGCGGATCGCGTTTGCTTCGCATTTGGAGCTCGCTTTCGCGCTATATTAGCCGTATATGCTTGCTAATAAAATATAAGGTACATATCTCGGATTAAATATCGTACTTTTACATTTTTTCCCTGCGGGATGCCTCATTACTTGATGAGATGTATATTTGTGATATATATACTGTCATTTTTTTTTCGGATCGAGCCGCGCAAAAAAGACTATGGCGATTTTTCCGGAAATGTAAGGCGCTAGAAAAAATTTGAGAAAATTGGAAAATTTTGAAAACTTTAACTTTGATTTGGAATGGAAAGTTAAACAATAGTAGTTGTTTTTGAAAAGATAACTAAGTATGATTTGAAAAACTTAGTAAAGTAGTGTAAGAAGTTTAACTATGAATTAGGGAAAATTAATAGATTCTATAACTTTTCTTACTTGTTAATTTCGAGAACGAAATTCTTTTAAGGGGGGAAGATTGTAACGACCCAGGATTTTTAGTAATTAAAATATGAATATTTAATTTATTTTAAATATTAAGAAGTGAATTTATAAGTCAAATAAATTATTATTTGAATTATTGGATTTAATTGAATAATTAAATCGATAATTTAATACGTTAAATTATGGAAATAATTGAAAATTGAGTTAAATATGATTGAAAATGATTTGTAAAATTTTATTTTATCATGTTGGAGTTAGAACGATATTTTAGAACTTTTAAAATTGAATTAAAAGTTAATTTGTGAAAATTGAATATTTTAATATAAAATCGACTAGCGAAAATAGTCAATTTTTGAACAGTCTCAGAATTGAACGAGACCAGTTACATTGGATCCGTAATAGTTAGTTATTACCGGATTTCAATTTTCGTGTCAATCGGAGTTATCGTTTGATCGTGGCAGCTCGAAACGCATCGAATTGTTTTTAATTTTAATTTAGCGAGTTAAAATAGCCATTTTTCAAAAATTCTCGGATTTCAACGAAACCAGTTTCATCGGATCCGTAATGTGATATTATTGAAAGGTTTCAAATTTCGTGTCAATTGGATTTACCGTTTGTCCTGTACAAATTAAAACGCCTAGAAAATCGTTTAAATCGGTTTAATTCAAATTGAACGATTATTGCCATAACTCGCACAGATGTCCGAATTAGCTTTCGAAACCTGTTCCATTGTGTCCGGAACGCGGGGTAAACCCTAGAAACGCTGGTTACGGCGCGTAAATCGGAGTTCGGAATTTCCGGGATGAATAGTGTCGATCGATTTTCCTATAAATAGCCCACTATCTCAAGAAAATAAATAAAAAAAAATTTAAAACCCTAATCTATACAGCAGCCGCCATTAACAAACCCACGGCCAGAAATGCTCAGCGTTCTCCTCTATATTCTACTCGATCCATCACTAATTAGGCGAAACTTCCAACTAGAGAAGTGTAGAGCACAGAGTGATCTACGAATCCAACGGTCGAGATGTGAAATGGGGCTGGGGATCATCGGCAAATCGTGCCCAAACAGCCGGAAGTCGCGCACGTTTATAGGGCAGAGGAGATGGCCGAGCTCCACAAGGTGATGGCCGAACATAGAGCAAGTGACGAGCTTCGACGTGGTGGCGACGTGATGAAGTTTCATCGAGTATAAATGGCGAAAATTTAAACCCTAGAATCGAAGTATGGGTTCATGTGCGTGTGTTCGGCCTGTAGATGAACGAAGGGGAGAAGTAGGTGACGTGCGGCCTGATGTTGCAGAATTTGGATCTAACGGCTGAGATTTAATGAAGGTTAAATAATATAAAAATAAAATGTTGTGATTGTTAATATAAATACGTGTAACTTATAAAATTGATATCTTTTTCATACGAGGTCGAAAACGCGCGAAACCAGTTGCGTTGGAATCGTATGGACGAGAACTACGCGATGAAATTGGATTGGAGTCGTTTGGAGTTAGTGAGAATTTTGGGTATTATTCGAAATAAATCGCTAAAACGAAATTAAAATCAAGGTGAGAACTTCTCACTCAATCGAATCAGTTTCGATTTTATTTTAAATAGTTAGATTTAAAATATTTAAATGCATGTTTGAATGATGATTGATATCTATTGATTGTTAAAATAGACATTATACGCCGTTAGTAAGCGGATGTTATTTATTAAAAACATATACCGCGAATATTTCATAAACAGTGAAATTGGTATTATATATAATAGCAATATATATATTGGCATATGTATATATTGGAGTTATTGATTTCCCGCATTTTTGTTTAGCGGATGAGACCCTATTGCGCCGTTATTAAGCGGATAATATTTAAATCCCATATACCGCGATAATTTCGTACTGGAGCGAAATTGGTATTGTGCTAATGTTTGTGGATGCAGGAAAACAGGTTGGAGGGATCCAACTGGATTCCTCAACAGTATTTATTTGATTTCAGATATTTTGATATTTGATGGATTATCATATCGATATATGATATCGTGTAGTCGTGATTGACTATTTGGTGTGTAGCATCATTGGACCCAGATTTTGGAATTCTAAAATGATTTTTAAAGTGATTTTTGAAAATATACTTTATTTTTGGAATCGATCCATTATAAATAAATAACGTTATAATTTTTAATGTTATAAAAATTATGATTTTTGAGAAATATAGTTAAAAATTGATTTTTGAAATTATGGGGTTAATAATTTTATAAAATGGTTTAAATTGGGAAATTTGAATTTATTATAAAAGTTTAAATATAGGATTTATGAAATTTAATTATTTTATAAATCAGGATGATGAAATTATAAAGGAGATTAAAGATGTTTTAAAGAATAATATAAATTGATTTATATTAAGAGATTTATAAATGGATATTTATAAATTGCAATATTGACATTATAAAACGAGTTTTTATAAGTGTTTGAATGAAGTGAAAATGAATTTTGTAAATGAATGGAATTTATAAAATTATAAATGGTGAAGTTATAAATGAAATTTATAAATAGTAAGATTTATAAATTTTGTGAAATTATTAAAGAATATATTTGGATGAATAATTGAATCTTATAAGTTATAAGATTTATAATTATGAAGTTTAAAAGAACGATTTTGTAAAATAATTGTTTCATAAGCATTTAACTTATAATATGAAATTCTAGTATATCAATTGAGATATGAATTGAGATAGGTTAATAAGGAATTTATAAAGGAAGTAGTTATAAAACAAATAGAAATTGAATTTATAAACGTTGTTTTATAAATTCGCAATGACTTATTTTGATAAGTAAAATTGTTATAACTTATTTATGGAGTTATATTCACATTTTTGACGGTGAATAATCCTTTAAAATAAAATGTATAGAAAGGATGAAATTGGTTAACGTAGTATATTCACGTTTTTGAATAGTGAATAATATGTTAAAGAAAATGTTTAGAATGTGATATTTTAAATTGAATTAAAACGATCCAACGATGTTTTAAAATGTGTTGAGATTCGAAACCATAGATTTCGACATTTATTGTTGAAATAGACGTTTTCGAGAAATAAAAGGAAATAGTGGACTATAACACTGTTGTTATAGTAAATGATTTCCAAAAGGAAATGTTTTGTATAGTATTGGGATTTATATATATATTTTAATTTCGAATCCCTATATTAGTGATTTTGGGACGTCGTAACGATGTTTTACGCAACATTCGTTTTGGCCCAAATAAATATGTTTATGAGAATGATTTCCTTAAAGAATGAAATATATACTTAATCTCGATTTAAGTATATTGAATATTTTCCAAGTGTTGAAAATAAATAAAATTTGTGAATTACTTATGAATAAATAAGTATGGAAATGTTTTTCCAATATAAAGTGAATATTAGAGAATTTATCTTTTTGAAGATAAATTGAAATGAATAATTGAAATCGAACATTCATAGATATTGCGAAATGTAAATTCAATATGGAATTTATAAAAGAAAGTGGAATTTGTTTAAAAATAAATGTTGATTTATTTTTGAAGAATTGGAAATTTTATATCTTGTAAAGATATTTTTGAGAAATAAATAATTTGGGAAAATTATTTGGAATCTGGTGATGTGTGCATATCCATTTATAGTTCAATAACCGACTATCAATATTTCCCTTTGAATGGGTAATTGATGTGATTTGTTTGAATTTGAATGCCACACTTATTTTTGAATAAGCGCTCACTATTCGGGTTAACCGGGAAAGGACCATGGGGTCGTATAACCCATTCCGAATATGTGATACGTCGTTGTGAATTGCATTGAAGATCGGTGTTGAAGACCCGGTATTTGCAAGAGCGATAGGATGACCTGTCGATTGACTCTGCACCGAGTAGCTACGGTATTGAGTTCTCCATATGTGATGGGAAATCCGATCAGGATTGTGGATATCCGGATTGCAAGGACTTCTTTGTAAGTGCCTTCGGTTTTCTTCGAGCCCGTAACAGACTTGTATGGATTGTATGTCTGACATTACAAATTGAGATATAAAGCCGATTTCTTTCAAATATATTTCTGTTGGTGGCGAAGAATTTATTCTTTTAGCTTAACACCCTTCTCTGACACGTACGAGCTCAGAGGTTATATAGTTGAAGTTATCAGCGATATATTCCCAATTTGGTAATGTGACATGCTGAGTGTTGCTGTAAATGATCATTGTGTTGATTATTTGTGATAGGATCGTTTATTTGATCGTCTATCCTGGTGATCATTTCTATGATCATTTGTTGACCCAAAGCATGGCTTTTGTATAAAGTATGTTTTGTGGACGTGACTTCGTCGAGCCTCACACCCCGTGAATGGTCAAAACAGGAAAGAAGCAGCAAGGTTATGAGGGGTAGCGCCCTTTAGAATGTGTGCATTTCCTTCTGGAAAAGGGTGGTATCATGGTATGGAGCCCAGATACTTACTCATGTTGAAAACACTTTATGATTGTGTGAATTGATTACGAGCGCTCGGTTGAAAGGTCCCAAAGGACCGGGGGATGGCATATTCGGTCAGTTGTTACTCAGTTAGGGGTAACCCGGCCTTGTGTTGGTAGAGATCCGGTTTGGTTCTCAGGGATGTCCATCCAGAGGCATTCTCATGTGGCAATGGGAAGTTCCTTGGCCTGATCATTCGTTGGAAATCCAAAGAAACAATACGAGACTTGTACGGTTTTAGTTGTATAACCTGCTATGGAATGTGGCGGTAACCTGCTATTGAACATAGTTAGCTATAGTAGGCATAGTTCGAAATGTCTATGCTGGCTAAGATTTATATTCTACTTTCGAAATGAATTTTTTTCTCTACGCTATGCACTAGTAATAATATAAAACGTTCTTTTTAATGCGTATCAAGCATCTTTGACTATCATAAGGAGAAATCTCCTCCGATTCTGCGTTTGCATTGTGTGTGTGTGCGGGAGGCCTTATGGTAGTCTCATTTTTAAAAGCATTGCGAATTGACTTTAAAAATATTCCTCTATTTTGATTTTAAAGATAAATAAACTGTTTTGAGTTCTCACACCAGTCACATGACTGACTCGGAGTTTATTGTTTTCCTTCCTAAACTCTGGGTGCCCACCAATTTTCACACGGGCAGTCAAGAGTTAAGGTTTATCAGGATATTCTAGATATTCTGGAGTTGCAGGAGGCAAGCTGGATGGCATAGCGTATTATTAGTATATAGTATTTCTTTTCCGCTGCACTGTTTGTTGTTGTTGTTGTTGTACACTCTGATGATATGATGTAATGAAATGTATAAAATGTAATAACTGATATAGTTCTTTGTTTAAAGATTATTCATTTATTATTATATGTTGTTCCGCTGCGAATTGTGAGATTCTGTTATTGTTCTGTTGTTTTCTGTTCCGTTCTATTTTCTATTCTCTCCTATGTTCTTTCCATTTCTATTTTCTTTTCCCTCTATTCTACCTTCTTCTCTCTTTTTATTATTCTTAAACCCTCAGTGTTCGGTTTTCCGTCGTTCGATTGCTCGGCAGTCGATAAAGTGAGTATCGATGTTGAATTTTCGGAAGACGAACAATCGGGTCCTGACAATTTTGATGAGCAAAGCATAGCACAGATTTTTAAAAACTTCTGAATCCTTTAAAATCCTTCTTGAATGCTTTAAAAAGCTTCGGTTGTTTGATGTTCTAACATGCATTCAGAGACCACTTTCCATATTTTAAAAGAAATGCAGGTTTCTTGCCTCTTGAAAATGAGTTACAGATTAAAGAATGCAGCTCTTTCTTGATCTTCCAGATTTTAGAAGAGATGAACGCAGATTGAATAAGATGCAGACTTTTATATGATGAACAGGGAGAAATTTTCAGGTTTGCTATGCATTTGATTTTGCATGTGCTTCCAGTAAAGAAAATGCAAGAAATCATGATTTTCAGATTTAGAAGAAGGAAATGCAGGCTTTTGTAAGTGGATCATGGATTGACATGCATTTGAATAGGAAATGAATTTCAGTTTTGTAGATTGTTTAAAGAAAAAAAAGGGTTTCAGCTGGAAGAATTTTTCTTAGTTTAGGAATGAAATGAGGAAAGAAAAATAAATGGAGAAATGCAAGAATTTATATATCTTATTTATGGTTTAATTAAAATCAAAGAAAAAAAATAAAAATTAAAACAATGACACTTGGCTTGAAGTTCAACACTTGTTAATTTACTTATTTAATCACTCAACACATGTCCATTAAGTAATTAGTATTTTTAAATTAAATTTTAATGAAAGTTTAACTCAATCAATTAGTTCTTTAACACTTAGTTATATATATAAAAATAATAATTAAAGAATAAACTAATTATAATAATAAATAAAAACAATATACAAATCAATCATTTGAAAAAAAACATTTTTAATCATTTTAAATAAATTTATAAAAGAGATTTTAACTTATTTGTTATTTAATAAATTAATGTTTCATATTTTAGTTGTATTTTAAACTCTCATATTTATTTTTACAAATCACATTTATAAATCAATATTTTTAAAAAGATATAAAACAAACATTTTTATAACTTATTTTAATATTCAAACTTAAGTCAAAATGTATTTTAAACAAATAAAACATTTATCTTATATATTTAAAATCATTTAGTTATTTTATTAAATAGTTTTGAAAAGCTTAATTCAAAAATAAATCACGATTTCCCAATTTCAAAATATTAAAATTAGAAAATATGCTATATTAATTTTAAATTTAAAACCAAACCTATCTATTTAAAAAATATATATAAATATATATACATATAAATAGAAAACAATTTATTAACTTATTAAAAGATAAATTCACTAATTAATCATTTATTAAAAGAAGATTATTGAATCAACTGAAATTTATTAACAAAAATTATCAAATTAATTTAATTTTAAATATAGATTATTAAATTTATATTGTCCAATCCGGGATATCACAACACTGAAGATTTTTGGGTTGGGAAGGCTCAAAACAATGGAGAACTCTCATTTATATCAGCATGGAACCAAACATGGGACTAATGCAATGAATTAAATTGGTGCAAACATATATGGGGCAGTGTATGTTCACCTAAAATGTCTATTTGTATGTTAATGGATAAATTGGACAAACTACCGACTAGAGAAAGGATATACAGGTGAAACTCAAATATAAATAACATTTCCAAATTATGCAATCAAGCAAACAAATCAAAGAACCACTTGTTCTTTTAGTGCCAGTACTCCGGAACATTAATAAACTGCATTCTCTCCAAACCTCAACTACCGACTATTAGAAATAGTGAGATTAACTAGAATTGGACATGACTAGAAGCATGTGTGGTCAAGTGAAATAAAAATCCATAACATAACATAGAGACTAAGGCAACATCAAAAATGATTAAAATATTACAGCGGAACTTCACTAATTATAAATTAGTAGCAAAACAGCTTCATGATAACAACATTATCCCAAGTTTATTTCTGAAAACAAAAGTACCAAGTAGTCTCCACCAAAACATTAAAAATTACAAATTTCATAATATAGGTCCCCATAACTTGCTATTTGTCCACTCCCTCATGCCATGCTATAAAGTAAAGTATGGAAAAGAGAAACGAAGTACAAGAAACAAAAGTTGAAGATAACAACTGCTCCAATGACACTCCTAGCGGCAAATAATTGAAACCAAGGCATTCCCTCCTGTGATTTGGGGAAAATAGGAAAAATAGGAATGGGTTAGACATAAAGTATTTTGAATGAGAAATAAAATAAAGTGGAAAGAATAAAACAGTTTAATTCCAGGTCTTCCTCGGATATTGTAGAGGGTGAATAATATAATGTAGTGAATCCTTCTTAGATACAATTCCTAAGAAGCCAAAATCCCTGGTCACTCTAGGGAAGTCAATCACACAGTAATACTAAACGTCAATCGACCTGTCGGACCTGCTATCCTTAACTGTCCACGTGCTACAGCATGCAATTCATGTTCTTCACCCGTGCAGTATGACTAAATGCCCCTTACATCTGACCGGCTCTGACTCAAACAACCTCGTAGACCACGAAGTTGCGCTCAAGCTCCGCCAAACTGGACTGCTATCCTCTTGTCTCCTCGGTCATCAATGCGGACTTGCCCATATCCATAGTGTCAGTCCTCCGAAAGAGCGACCATAGCTGGGTCGGCTACGCAAAATCCTCCAACGATCTACGCGAAGAAGCTTACGTCGGAGCACACTTGTCTTATTCTGTCCGCGTCGATCTGCCCGAAGAAGCCTACGATTGCAGATGCTATTCATCCTACATACTAGCAACCTATGAAAGGTAACAAACAACCTTGCGAACCTACTTACCCATTCCTAGTACGTACAACCAAAACTATATTTTGGCCTTAACTGCATGAAACACTTATCTAGACCATTACATTGTCGACCTACCAAATCTCTTTCAGTTAATTAATTTTACCATTACAGTTTACATACTGTTTATTTTCATTAATCTTCTTTAGGCCTTTTTTACATTCGGTTTGGTTATTTCACAATTTCCCTTTTTCTTACATAAATGGTATTTCAATTTCACGTCCGTTCAGTCCGTATGGTTTGTCTGTAATTTTTATGCTATTTTGTTACAGATTTACACTAGCCTTTAGGGTCCATTTAATTTACAATTTTTTTCCACCCTAATTTACATTATCCTTTTAGAGATTTAATCTGTAGAATTTTTTTATCCAATATCCACAAAGATTTAATTACAAAAAATTCCACTTTTACATTTTTAGGCCACATATAAAACAAACAATTATGCCAGTTAGACTTTCCAATTTTTTTCTAAAACCACATTCAAAATTATGTAATTATATCAATCAAAACCATAATTTTATTCAAGTGATATATTCAACTAACATATTCTACCATTAGAAATTGAATAACAATTCTAATTCAATTTAATTAAACCAATCTTATTTACACCATGAACCGTGAATAATAATTTGTTTGTTCCAAATTTCAACCCAAACATGAATTAGAATTGAGAAGTGGAAGAAGAAGATATAATAATTTACATAAGTTTCAATCTTATTTATGCCGTAAAATGTGAATAGACAATTTATGTGTCCCATATTCTAAACCAAACATGAATAAGATTTGAGAAGTGGAAGAAGAAGAAGTTGCAATAATTAACATCCATTCTCAATTAATAACAGAAATTAATTCGTATTAACATGCCAAAAAGAAATGAAATTGAACTGCTTTATTTTTCTATTTTATATTAGTTCCCATTCACCTGGCACTTGAGCTTGTATAAATTTGAAAAAAAGGTTTGCTTTAATCTTTCTCCCTTTGATTATTGTAAACTCCCCAAATTGCTTGAATATATATAGATATTTTAATTTGGTAGACACTTGTTTCTTTTGTAGAGAAAAGGAGGACGAATAATATACACTAATTTTACTGTGGAATTATGGTGACGGCTGAATAAGTGATTAGGTTTAGCTTAGATGGTTATTTATAGATATTCTGAGTAAATATAATCCATTAGATTATTTTAGATTAAATATGGTTCTTTCATACACTTAATGGTTATCCACTCTAGCCTATACACATCACTCAACCAATAAAATATGGCTATCTCATCCTATTACATCACTGGAGCGAATGGAAAGCCGCCACATGTAAGAAACAACGCTGAAATACACAAGAAAATCACTGGAAACAAACCAGCTAAGAAAAACATCGCTCTTGATTTTGGGCAACAACGGAACTTGATCCCTAGTCACCAAGGAATTCAACTTATGCCTTTACCATTGTACCAAATGTGCTTTTAATTTCTTTTTAATTATATATCCCGTAAAATATCGAGGTGCTACATTCTCCCCACACCCAAAAAGGATTTCATCCCCTAAATCTCCAAAGATGGAAGAACATAATTAACAACAAGCATCCAAGAACTACATCCATCTACTCAACCATCGTCCATTTCTACCACTGTCCTTATTTTTAACTAATGAAATTAATAATTTATGCAAAGTGAAATGTATATGAACTTACCTGTGTGGTGACCCCTTTAATTTTCACACATAGATTTTTTTTTTTACAAAAGGAATATATATTTAAATCCCATGAAATTAAGTTTGAATATTTAGAAAATTTCATAGATTCTTTCCCAAGATCCTGAATTACCAATATAATTATATCAGTTCATAATTCACCTTAAAATAGCTTTACATATTTGAAGATATGTTTGCTTCTTTTGTTTTGTATGGGATGATATTTACAACAGGCTCTATGCATATGGGTTTAGTAGTGCAAGTACAGTGCACCTTTGCGTTTTCTTTTCTTAATTTTCTACTCTATCTGCCTATATATGTCTACTATCACATAATGCAGTATTTAAGTGTTGAGAGGTATAACTGAGAGAAGTACAATTGCTAATATGAACATGCAAATCTGTTTTCACAATCACATTTTCATTTCAGGTTGAACAATTTATATTTGCACTGCATTTTCTTAGATAGGTTGGAAATGCATACTGGTATGCTTCGAGTTTATATTTCAAAAACTTGGAGTTTTTATGTCACTTTCTTCGAGCTGGAAACACTTGTACAACATGAATTGTGGTGAAGTGATTTCAGGCTATAAGGATTTGACCCTTAACCATCTAGGCTGGTCATGATCCCATTCTTGTAACTTTCAGAACCATATTTCTTATGTAAATCATTTCCACAAACACTCTTTCTTATCACCAGTTTGTTTTTGTCACATAAAAGTTTTTTTCTGAGAATTTGTTTTCCCCAGGTTTTCAACACAAAACAAAAATGTTTCCAAATCCATTTCTTTTAAAACTCTTTTTTATTTTGAAATCAAATACATAAATATGAGTCATGCATTTTCTCAGAGATTTTGCACCAACCAATATTTGTTACAGGCCATGCATAATCCATTTTGTTCAAAATTTACAAGCTTGTTAAGTTTTTCTGAAAAAAATCTGTTATACCTGACTGTTTACAATTTCCATCATCAAGTCACAACATAATTTCATACCAAAGGAAACAGAGACTAACATGCACACATATCATATTGATATTTTATATCAGGTTCCTCAGTTCCCAAAAAGATGACCAAAACATTTATAAGAACATCAACTACTCACATGTCATCAGAAATCATTCAACAGAAGTTTAGTTGCATACATACTCAGAAAATCTCCTTACAATTTACTTTAACTACTAATGATAACCAGACCATTTACTATAAGCATCTGCAAATACAAAGCAAAGTTCCTCTTATTTATACTTAGCAGCTAATGCTTCCTTCATTCATCAAGTCAACCTTAATTACCTGCATGCAATTCACTGAGCTGCCCCATTTAATTGAGACACCCAGATGATTGCAAAGGCAACCAAAAGGGTCAGTTTACACTGGTATGAACATTAATGAATTTTATACACATGTTTGCAAATCTTATAAACCTATATCACTTGCATAATCTAGCAGTTTGTAAACTATGCACACCACTAAATTGCCAGATAACTTCAAGAATACAACCATTCATTCAACATATATGCAACCAGCCACGCATTATTTATAACATCATAAATAAACCCAGGTTATGTTCTCCCAGTTTCTCCCAGCATTTCATTAAGGTCATCACATTAAACCTTATTTAATTTATATCTTTGTTCAGATATTATAACCCTGAGATTATAAATCTCATACCCCATTTATTTTATTTGTGGTCTAAATCCCCCTGTCAAATGAACACATGTATGCATTGTGAAGGAATCTCCCAGTTAGTCTTATTTATTCCAACACGCAAAGGCCTCAGGGTGCACTTGCACCATGCATATACTTCCTCCCACCTGAAGCAAGCAGATCATTGACTAACCCCAAATGACCAATTTAATTTTCTTTCATTTATTCATAGGACTTATTAACCTAATGATTTTCCCTCTCCAGTTTCTGCTTAATTCATTAAACACCAGTTTATGGGTTTGATTATAAAACCCTCAATTCCTCCATGTTTCAAAAAAACATAATTATTTTTCTAGTTCAATCCCCCTGTTTACCATTTATTTTCCTTACTGTAGAAATTTGCAACAGGTTTTCCAAAACATTTTAAACATCATGATCCTTCTGTATTATAAAAGAAGAATATGGACAGCGGTATATGTTAAGGAAAATTTACCAAAAACTCAAAAATCCCCCGGTCTTAATATTTAGAAAATAAGCACGAGCCAGATTTCTATCTTGCTGCCTATGTCCTAAATGATTTATATCCATACTTATCAAAAAAAATGCTCAAAACATTTTTAGCTTGGAAAATTGACATACAAGACTTCAAACAGAAATACACAAACAAACATCCATCTCATCCATTTCATTCATAATAAACCACCTCAGAAATTTAAATAATTTTTGTTATAATATTTTAGGCTGCCTACTAGAGGTCTTAATGCCACTGCATAAAATAGATTAATGCTCACCTATTATTTTTCTTTTACTATCTTGCTCCTTTACTCAGCAAATCCCTTCAGAGCTGCTTACCCATATTTTCCCCTATTTTATTTTATATGTATATATATATTTTTTTTTTCTGAGATGATGATGATCATTATGGTGTGCAGGTTTATAAAGCTGTTTTAGGGTTTAAGGAAATGGGTAATTCCTTTGATACCCCTTTATTTTTCATGCACAGTTTATACTTATGCATGGTCCTCAATTGGAATTATACTCACTTAATTTCCTTTAGTAGTTATTTCGGGATTTCCAATACTTTAATTACTGCATGCTATTTCCATGATCTCATTCTATTCACGCCATATGCATGTGACCTTTGTATATTTTATTTTCTGCTCAGTCTTTAATCCTTTTGCATTTTCTACTTAGCCTTCTTTTCTTATACAATCATGTACACTGTCATATATATATTTAGGTGATGTAAAATTATTCATACTATATTATCTTTTTTTTATTCCTCCTTTAAAACAGCAACTACTTTTTACATATTATGTGATAAAAATTATACACACACAAGATTATTTATTTTTTTCTTTTCTGGCAGCAAGATTATATAAGTCATTTGAAACTTCATAAATTTCCATTGTATTTTGCTTCTTAAATTAAACAGAAAATTCCCTTTATTTTAAATACATATACTCATATAATTCTTTAGACATGGAACTATATTTGTTTTAAGTCCCCATTTTCTTTATAACTTCAGAAATTCTTAAAGTAAATATAACTTTCATTTTATTTTAGTTTAGGGTCATTACATACCCTCCCCCTTAAAGGAATTATGTCCCCATAATTTCTCCTAATTTCTCCAAATAAAAATGCCAATCCATAGTCTGTTTTAATTCCATAACCCCATACTCACATTTTATGAAAGCAAGCAATGCATAAGAATATTTAGAGAGTCATCATAAACTACTTAAACATACCTCTCCATCAGTAAACAAGTTGGGGTATTTAGCCCTCATTTTGTCCTCCACCTCCCATGTACAATTATTGGTGTCCAAGCTCCATTGAATTTTTACCAGTTTGATCACCTTGTTCCTCAACTTTTTCTCTTCCTTGGCAACTATCCCTACTGGTTCGTTTGCATAGACCAAATTCTTTTGGACTTGAATTTGAGTAGGTGACTCCAAAATTGCTCCTTCATCATGCACCCATTTTCTCAATTGAGAAACATGAAACACTGGATGCACACCACTCAACTCCTCAGGTTACTTAAGTTTATAGGCCATATCACCAATTCTTTGCATAATTTCATATGGCCCTTCAAATCTTGGTGATAACTTACCAGATTTCCCAAACCTGAACACCTTTCTCATTGGTGATACCTTTAGAAAAACATATTCTCCTACCTTAAACTTCATTGGCTTTCTCCTTTTATCTGCATAAGACTTTTGTCTTGATTGTGCTGTCTTCATTCTATGTCTAATTAACTCAATCATGTTGGAAGTTTCTTTAACATGATCTGGTCCTAGTAGTATACCCTCTCCCATATCCAACCAACAGGCAGGGGATATGCAGGGTCTCCCATACAAGGCTTCAAAGGGAGCCATTCCTTTTGTTGACTGGTAGCTATTGTTATATGTGAATTCTGCCAAATGAATGTGATCCTCCCAATTACCCCCAAAGTCAAGCACACATGCTCTCAATAGATCCTCCAATATTTTGTTTACTATCTCTGTCTGCCCATCACTTTGAGGATGGTAGGCAGTACTTAAGCATAGTTGAGTTCCCATTGCTTCTTGGAAACTTTCCCAAAATCTTGAGGTGAACAAAGTGTCTCTATCACTTACAATGGTCTTGGGTATGCCATGTAGCCTTACCACTTCCTTAACAAATAATTGTGCAAGCTTAGATGCATTTCTATCTGACCCGACAGGGACAAAGTGAGCTGATTTGGTTAGTCTATCAACAATTACCCATATACTATCATTGCCTTTCCTAGTTTTAGGCAAACCATCCACAAAGTCCATGGAAATACTTTCCCATTTCCACTGAGGTACCTCCAAAGGTTGCAACATGCCAGAGGGCTTTTGGTAGTCTGCTTTAATTTGCTGACAAGTGAAACACTTTGCCACATATCTTGCCACTGCTTGTTTCATTCCTGGCCACCAGTAGCTTCTTTTTAAATCATGATACATTTTAGTACCACCAGGGTGTATGGTGTACTTGGTTTTGTGATGCTCATTCATGATTTCTTCCTTCAACTCTGCAATGTCTGGTACACACAGCTTCTCATTCTTCCTCAAATACCCCCTGTGATCTATTTTAAAATTTTCCAACTCAATGTTGCTAAGTAACATTTCCTTCTTCTCCTTCAAATCCTTATCTTGGTCTTGCATGCTACCAATTTTCTCCACTAGATTGGATTTTACTGTAATCAATCCTAGTGTACCATATTCTACCATATCATCATGCTCACTAAAATCCTTTTCATTCTTGCTATATATATCTGCCTCCCCAAGCATTACTAGGTTTTTAAATTCATCAATCATTAGACTTTCTAACCTAACTTGATGCCTACTCAAGGCATCTGCCACCCTATTGGCTTTTCCAGGGGTGTACAAAATATCTAAATCATATGCAGCTAGAAATTCCATCCACCTTGCTTGTCTCATATTCAAATCTTTTTGAGAAAATAAGTACTTCAATGCTTGATGGTCTGTGAATAGTTCAAATTTTGCTCCAAGCAAATAATGCCTCCAAAGTTTTAATGCAAACACTATTGCAGCTAATTCTAGATCATGAGTTGCATATTTGGTTTCATTGGGTTTAAGCTGTCTTGATGCATATGCCACTACCTTGCCATGTTGCATAAGCACTGCACCTAACCCAGACCCACTAGCATCAGTATATACAACCATTCCTTCATTTACTTCTGGGATTTGCAAAACAGGAGCTTCCACCAGTGCTTGCTTCAATTTCTCAAAAGCTTGTTCACACTGCTCAGTCCACACATATGGTTGGTTCTTTTTTGTCAACTTGGTCATTGGTGTGGCTATTCTTGAAAAATCCTTGATGAACCTTCTATAGTACCCTGCCAATCCTAAGAATGATCTCACCTCAGTCACTGTTCTGGGTCTACTCCATGATTGAACTGCAATCACTTTGCTTGGATCCACACTTACCCCTTGTTGTGACACTATGTGTCCTAAGAATTTTACTTCATGTTGCCAAAATGTACATTTTGAATACTTGGCTTTTAATTCATGTTCTCTAAGTCTGGATAATACTAGGTGTAGATGCATAGGATGATCATCTTCCGTCTTTGAGTAAATTAATATATCATCTATAAATACTAGAACAAATTTATCCAAAAAGTCTCTGAAAATTCTATTCATTAAATCTACAAAATAGGAGGGAGCATTGGTCAAGCCAAATGGCATTACTAAAAATTCATATAGGCCATACCTTGTGTTAAAGGATGTGTACTCAATGCTTTCCTCTGCAACTTTCATTTGGTGAAATCCAGAGGCTAAATCTAACCTTGAAAATATTTTAGCTCCATGCAACTGATCAAATAGATCATCTATTCTAGGCAATGGGTACTTATTTTTAATAGTTACCTTGTTTAAATCCCTATAGTCTACACACAACCTCATTGTTCCATCATGTTTCTTGACAGAGCACTAGGGAACCCCAACTGGAACTACTTGATCTTATGAATCCTTTCTCTTCTAATTCTTCTAGTTGATGTTTTAATTCTACCAGTTCTTTTGGACCCATCCTATAAGGCTTTTTAATGATTGGATTTGTTCCTGGCATTAACTTTATTTTGAATTCAACTGGTCTATTCTGAGGAATTCCTCTCACTTCTCCAAACACATCTATGTATTCATTAACTACTGGAATTTCCTCTATTTTTAATTCCTTTTGAATTTCATTTATACTCCAAATTTTATTAAAACATGTGTTCTTTGCTATTTCACTTAGAACTGTAATTCTTTTGCCTTCATTTGTCTCCAAAGAAATAGTAAGATTTTCTAAATTTAAAATTGCTTTATTTTTCATTAACCAATCTACCCCCAATATAATCCCAATACCAGGATAATTTAAAGTATATAGATCTGAATCAAAACCATAACCCCCTATAATTAATTTCAGACCCATACACTTCATTCTTAATATACAATGACTCCCTATGGGACTGTGTATAGTTAAGGGTTGTTCAATAGAAACACAAGCAAGTGCTAACTTCTTACAATTTCCAAAGATATCAGTGAATGTGAGGCACCAGTGTCATATACTACTGATATTGGTTGGGTATTGATTAGAATTATACCTTCAAGTTGTCCAACATTTTCAGTGGTGTTTGTTGCCAAAGCTCCTACCCTTGCTGTTTTCTTATGAGTCTCTGGGCAGTCCTTCTTTAAATGTCCCATTTTCCCACAGATATAGCAGCTTCCTTTAGGTATTTTAGGGTCAGGGCATTGGTTACTGTAATGTCCATCTTTTCCACAGTTAAAACAATGAGTGAATTTCTTGCTTTCAAGTGCTATTGCTCCTTCCCCTTTCTTAACTCCTTTACTTGCATTTCTCTTGTCATAAGGTTGCACTTTGTTCTGGCCTCCCTTCTTCTTATTGAGCTTCATGTTCCTGAATTTCTCTCTTGTGGTATCATGTTGCTCAAAAGAGAGAGTTAGATCAATCACTTGATCAAAGGTTTTGTCTTTGTATGGCAACATTGCCCTAGATAGATTGGGATTCAAGCCTTGAATGTATCTTGCATTCTTTGCTTCTGCATTCCCTATCAACACCATTCCATACTTGGATAATGCTTCAAACTTCTGAGTGTACTCATTTACACTCATGCCTCCTTGCCTTAATCTAATAAAGTCTTCAAGCAGTGTGGCTTTGGCAGATGCTGGAATAAATCTGGCCTCAAGCATGTTCTTGAAATCATTCCAAGTGATATCATTTTCTGGCCTTCCTACTATCACAACCTCCCACCAATCCAGTGCAACCCCCTTCAATTTCCTTAAAGCTATTTGTCTTTTCCTTTGGTCATTGATTTGCATATCTATAAAGACCCTCTCCATAGTCCTTATCCACATTTGAACACCCATAGCTCCTTCAGTGCCTTCAAAATCCTTTCCTCCCAAATTGGTACAAGTCTTGAGCAGTTTGGAGAGCTCCTCATGAGGATTATCTTGCCTTGGTGCCATTCCATCCTTCAAAGCCCTCACAAAATCCTCCATGCTTATCACAGGTGGCTCACGTGATGGTCCTGCACCTGTGTGATGTCTTGGTCCTACCATAATGCTATAGATATAATTTTTAAGTTAGTTTATTTACCCCCATTATTTTTAATGTCTTTACTTTGTTTATTTATTTGATTTAGGTGTACCCTATACATGTATCTCAATCATACATTTCATTCAGTCATACAAAAACATCCAACCTTAAGAATTCAATCAATGCATTCAATCATCCATATACATACAATAATGTTTACTATGTTATTTAAAACATAGCTCTGATACCAACTGTGGTGACCCCTTTAATTTTCACACATAGATTTTTTTTTTTTACAAAAGGAATATATATTTAAATCCCATGAAATTAAGTTTGAATATTTAGAAAATTTCATAGATTCTTTCCCAAGATCCTGAATTACCAATATAATTATATCAGTTCATAATTCACCTTAAAATAGCTTTACATATTTGAAGATATGTTTGCTTCTTTTGTTTTGTATGGGATGATATTTACAACAGGCTCTATGCATATGGGTTTGGTAGTGCAAGTACAGTGCACCTTTGCATTTTCTTTTCTTAATTTTCTACTCTTTCTTCCTATATATGTCTACTATCACATAATGCAGTATTTAAGTGTTGAGAGGTATAACTGAGAGAAGTACAATTGCTAATATGAACATGCAAATCTGTTTTCACAATCACATTTTCATTTCAGGTTGAACAATTTATATTTGCACTGCATTTTCTTAGATAGGTTGGAAATGCATACTGGTATGCTTCGAGTTTATATTTCAAAAACTTGGAGTTTTTATGTCACTTTCTTCGAGCTGGAAACACTTGTACAACATGAATTGTGGTGAAGTGATTTCAGGCTATAAGGATCTGACCCTTAACCATCTAGACTGGTCATGATCCCATTCTTGTAACTTTCAGAACCATATTTCTTATGTAAATCATTTCCACAAAAACTCTTTCTTATCACCAGTTTGTTTTTGTCACATAAATTTTTTTTCTGAGAATTTGTTTTCCCCAGGTTTTCGACACAAAACAAAAATGTTTCCAAATCCATTTCTTTTAAAACTGTTTTTTATTTTGAAATCAAATATATAAATATGAGTCATGCATTTTCTCAGAGATTTTGCACCAACCAATATTTGTTACAGGCCATGCATAATCCATTTTGTTCAAAATTTACAAGCTTGTTTTGTTTTTCTGAGAAAAATCTGTTATACCTGACTGTTTACAATTTCCATCATCAAGTCACAACATAATTTCATACTAAAGGAAACAGAGACTAACATGCACACATATCATACTGATATTTTATATCAGGTTCCTCAGTTCCCAAAAAGATGACCAAAACATTTATAAGAACATCAACTACTCACATGTCATCAGAAATCATTCAACAGAAGTTTAGTTGCATACATACTCAGAAAATCTCCTTACAATTTACTTTAACTACTAATGATAACCAGACCATTTACTATAAGCATCTGCAAATACAAAGCAAAGTTCCTCTTATTTATACTTAGCAGCTAATGCTTCCTTCATTCATCAAGTCAACCTTAATTACTTGCATGCAATTCACTGAGCTGCCCCATTTAATTGAGACACCCAGATGATTGCAAAGGCAACCAAAAGGGTCAGTTTACACTGGTATGAACATTAATGAATTTTATACACATGTTTGCAAATCTTATAAACCTATATCACTTGCATAATCTAGCAGTTTGTAAACTATGCACACCAGTAAATTGCCAGATAACTTCAAGAATACAACCATTCATTCAACATATATGCAACCAGCCATGCATTATTTATAACATCATAAATAAACCCAGGTTATGTTCTCCCAGTTTCTCCCAGCATTTCATTAAGGTCATCACATTAAACCTTATTTAATTTATATCTTTGTTCAGATATTATAACCCAGAGATTTTAAATCTCATACCCTATTTTTTTTATTTATAGTCTAAATCCCCCTGTCAAATGAACACATGTATGCATTGTGAAGGAATCTACCAGTTAGTCTTATTTATTCCAACACACAATGGCCTCAGGGTGCACTTGCACCATGCATATACTTCCTCCCACCTGAAGCAAGCAGATCATTGACTAACCCCAAATGACCAATTTAATTTTCTTTCATTTATTCATAGGATTTATTAACCTAATGATTTCCCCCCTCCAGTTTCTGCTTAATTCATTAAACACCAGTTTATGGGTTTGATTATAAAACCCTCAATTCCTCCATGTTTCAGAAAAACATAATTATTTTTCTAGTTCAATCCCCCTGTTTACCATTTATTTTCCTTACTGCAGAAATTTGCAACAGGTTTTCCAAAACATTTTAAACATCATGATCCTTCTGTATTATAAAAGAAGAATATGGACAGAGGTATATGTTAAGGAAAATTTACCAAAAACTCAAAAATCCCCCGGTCTTAATATTTAGAAAATAAGCATGAGCCAGATTTCTATCTTGCTGCCTATGTCCTAAATGATTTATATTCATACTTATCAAAAAAAATGCTCAAAACATTTTTAGCTTGGAAAACTGACATACAAGACTTCAAACAGAAATACACAAACAAACATCCATCTCATCCATTTCATTCATAATAAACCACCTCAGAAATTTAAATAATTTTTTTTTATAATACTTTAGGCTGCCTACTAGAGGTCTTAATGCCACTGCATAAAATAGATTAATGCTCACCTATTATTTTTCTTTTACTATCTTGCTCCTTTACTCAGCAAATCCCTTCAGAGCTGCTTACCCATATTTTCCCCTATTTTATTTTATATGTATATATTTTTTTTTCTGAGATGATGATGATCATTATGGTGTGCAGGTTTATAAAGCTGTTTTAGGGTTTAAGGAAATGGGTAATTCCTTTGATACCCCTTTATTTTTCATGCACAGTTTATACTTATGCATGGTCCTCAATTGGAATTATACTCACTTGATTTCCTTTAGTAGTTATTTCGGGATTTCCAATACTTTAATTACTGCATGCTATTTCCATGATCTCATTCTATTCATGCCATATGCATGTGACCTTTGTATATTTTATTTTCTGCTCAGTCTTTAATCTTTTTGCATTTTCTACTTAGCCTTCTTTTCTTATACAATCATGTACACTGTCATATATATTTAGGTGATGTAAACTTATTCATACTATATTATCTTTTTTTTTTTATTCCTCCTTGAAAACAGCAACTACTTTTTACATATTATGTGATAAAAATTATACACACACAAGATTATTTATTTTTTTCTTTTCTGGCAGCAAGATTATGTAAGTCATTTGAAACTTCATAAATTTTCATTGTAATTTGCTTCATAAATTAAACAGAAAATTCCCTTTATTTTAAATACATATACTCATATAATTCTGTAGACATGGAACTATATTTGTTTTAAGTCCCCATTTTCTTTATAACTTCATAAATTCTTAAAGTAAATATAACTTTCATTTTATTTTAGTTTAGGGTCATTACAACCTAATGCGAAAAGGTAGTCGAACTACTGATTCATTTGACTCTTATAATACAGGTATGCTTATGCCATGCAACCAAATGTATGCAATTACCCTAGTATAATTGGTAATTCTATATGTATGTTTCAATCATTCACCCAAATGCACCATCCATATGCAATATCCATTTACACACACACACACAACTATGTGCAAATGCAATAGATAACAGGCATGCATATGCAGATGTGTGTACCTAGTTGCCGATTATCCTAATAAATATCTATCTAGTGCATGCAATGCATCCATTAGCAAACATTGGCATCCACTTGCAATCATTTTCATCCGTCAAACATAACATGCCCTGATGACTTGTTTGCAACCAAGCTACCATCCATAGGTTTCACCGAAAGAATATCGAAAAGACCCTAAATAAGGAAATATCAAAGATCAAAGATAGGATATTTGAAGTGTAAATTTAAATAGAAAATGATAAGAAGTTTGAATTCCCTCCTCAGATTCCCATATGAACTCCTTGGGGTCATCTCCCCACAGAACCTTCACTAGACGAACTTCCTTGTTGCGTAATCTCTTGATGCCATGTTCCAATGTATGGGTGGATCTGCGATGCACAAGTGATTCACACTCTACCTCCACTTCCCTTAGCTGATCGGAATCTACTACTACTGCGGAATCATGTAGACACTTCCTTAGATACGAAACATGAAAAACATGATGAACTCCTGCCAACTTATCTGGAAGATCAACTCTGTATTCCACTTTTCCAATCCGTGCGGTAATAGGGAAGGGTACTACAAATCTTGATGCCAACTTACACACTAAGCCAAATCTCATAACGTTTCTCAAAGGAGAAACCTTGAAAAAAAACTATATCTCCAACCTTAAACTCCAAATATGAACGTCTGATGTCGGCATATAACTTTTGTCTATCTTGTGCAGGCTTCAAGCTCTTGCGAATCAAATCCACCTTCTCAGAAGTTTCCCCCACCAAGTCTGGTCCAAGCAAGATTCTATCGGTGGTATCCCACCAATAGGCTAGAGATCTACATGGTCTGCCATAGAGGGCCTCGAACTGTGCCATCCCAATGCTTACTTGATAACTATTATTATATACGAACTCCACCAAAGGTAAGTGGTCTTCCCAAGAGCCTCTGAAGTCAATGATGCACAATCTGAGCCAATCTTACAAAACCCTATTTACCGTCTTAGTCTGTCCATCTGTCTAATGGTGATATGTTTCGCTCAGATTCAGTTTATTTCCCAAGGCTTGCTGAAGACTCCTCCGAAACTCGCTGGTGAATAACAGATCTTTGTCGCTCACAATGCTGGCAGGAACTTCATGAAGCCTAACTATCTCCCTTGCATAAAGAGTCGCTAAAGAAGTTGCTGTCCTATTACTCTTAATGGGTATAAAGTGAGCGCTCTTCGTCAGCCTATACACAATGACCCAAATTCTTATGTTCCCTCTCCGTGACCTTTGTAATCCATCCACGAAGTCCATAGAGATGCTCTCCCATTTCCATAATGGAATATCCAATGGCTGCAACAGTCCTCCGTGCTTCTTCTATTCCTCCTTTTCCCTTTGGCAAGTGATGCACTTCGATACATACTCCGCCACCCTCTTCTTCATTCCGGCCAATAGAATACCCTCTTTATATCCCGGTACATCTTATCACCACTGGGGTGCACTGTCATCCTAGAATGATGTGACTCGGCCAACACCGCGTCTACTAAATCCTCACTACGGGGAACACAAAGTCTACCATCCCTTCTAAGCCATCCCCTTAGTGTCCATGGTATAGCGCCTAAGAAGTGGTGATGAATCTCCTCTACTAAGCTTATCTAAAATGTTCTTTAACTCTTCGTCCTTACCTTGCCTTGCGCCAATCTACTCCATCAAAGTAGGCTGGACGTCGAGGGCTGCTAACAACCCGGACCTAAATCCGATGGAGGTTTAAAATCAAAGGTAGCAATGTACTCCAAATGCTTCCATTCCAAAAACAGAGGATTAAAACAACTTTGCGTTTACTCAATGCATATGCCACTACATTGCACCTGCCAATGATATAGGAAATCTCAAAGGCATAAGAGGCTAAAAACTCCATCCATCTTTGCTATCTCAAATTAAAGTCTTTTTGAGAGAATAGATACTTCAAAGACTTATGATCCATGAAAAGCTCAAATCTTTCTCCTAAGAGATAGTGCCTCCAAGACTTGAGAGCAAAAACTATAGCTGCCAACTCAAGATCATGCTTCGGGTAGTTCTTCTCATGCGTTTTCAACTGTCTACTCGCATAGCACACTACCCTACCCTCTTACATAAGTATCACCCCTAGCCCCATACCACAAGCAGCCGTATAAACTGAGAAAGGCTTGGTTTTATCCGGTAATACCAATACGGGCGCGGTAGTCAAAGCTTCCTTCAATCGACCGAAGGCATCCTCACACTTGGGATCCCAAATACAAGCTGAGTTATTCTTGGTAAGGCTTGTAAGTGGAGCTGATATCCTAGAGAAGTCCTTAATGAACTTCCTATAGTAGCCCACAAAAACAAGGAAACTCCTTATGTCCGTGGCATTCTTAGGGGTCTGCCAATCCTATACTGCAGCCACTTTTGCCCGATCTAATGCAACTCCATCCTCCGAAACTATGTGCCCCAAAAAGAAAACCTCATCCCTCCAAAAGTGGAACTTGGAGAACTTTGTCTTCAACTTATGTGCTCGTAGGGTCCTAATCACTTCTTCCAAGTGAATAATATGCTCCTCCTTGCTTCGTGAATAAACCAAAATGTTGTCGACGAACACCACCACAAAATTGTTCAACGATTCGTGAAATACTCAACTCATCACTCCACAAAATATGCCAAACAATTGGTTAGCCCAAAAGGAATGACTAACCACTCAAATAACCCATTCGGAGTCCTAAACACAGTCTTCTCGATGGTATCTTCTTCCACACATAACTAATGAAATCCCGTAGGCAAATCGAGCTACGAAAATACCTTGGCTTCTACTAGCTGGTCGCAGAGATTGTCTATACAGGGAAGATGATAATGATTCTTCTTCGTTAGCTTATTAAGCTCCCTATAATCTACGTAAAGTCTTAGAGAGCCATCCGCCTTAGTGGCAAAGACGACGGGTGCGCCCCACTCAAAAATGATCCTACTAATGAAGCCCTTCTCCAAAAGCTTTCCAATCTACTTGCTCAACTCACGACGTTCCTTAAGAGCATATGGCTTACTGGTAAAGCAACCGGTTTAGCATTATCGACAAGATAAAACTTGAACTGATCACTCTTCGAGGTGGAAATCCAGCAACCTCCTCGAACACATCTGGAAAGTCTCTAACAATGGGTACCGAACTCAAACTAACGGGCGATAAGTCAAGAGAATAAAGGTAGATCAACATGACGGATCCTCTAGGATCACAAGATACTTCCAAGGTATGTCCACTACAAGTGTCTAACCTCAATACCCTCTTATTGCAATCAAGAACAACACCATACATGGAGAGCCAATCCATACCAAGAATTAACCCGAACCTGAAAAAGTCCAATACAAAGGCACCACTTTAACGACCTGTAAATTTTGACGATTTTTAATAACGTACTTAACTAGATTTTTTTGTAAAATTTAAACTATAAATTTTGACAATGAAAATTTGATATTTGGTATGCGTCTATTTAAATATAGGAAACGACAGATTTTTGTTGGTATATATGAATGCTGGTTTTGTTGTTAAATTTCAATTTCAATTTAAAATCAGTTAATTAGATGAAAATAACATATTTTAGAAACTTGAATATTTCTATATAAGAAAAATGTAAGTTATTTTCTGAGCGAGTCGTCATATTTCATTTCACCAAATTTGAACTGCTATAGACTCATTTATCTTATTTTCGCCAAATTAGCAGTAGTTTGGCAGCGAATATCAACCTTTGATAAGATGATCGTATCACTGATATATATGTACCATTATGTTCGTCTCGTTACGCTGATCTCCATAGTATACTCATTTATGTCTTTCGACGGCCGGTGCGTGGTGAAATCTGCACAGCGATTTCCAATATCGGTACCCATATTGAGTCTCTAGACTATTCTGTGTCCATTCATTTGTCAAAACGGCTGGAAAAAAATGGCCACTTACCTTTAATGTTCCTAGAATTATATTCCTAACTTTTCCATTCAACTATTTAATATTATTTGTTGTTTTGTTTTCATAATTTTGGTTCGCTGCTAGTGCTAGCTCTTCCTTTCATATTCTTCTGTTCAATTGAGAAAATAATAATAAAATATATCAAAGCCTACCTATTGCCTGACAAATCTGCTCATCTCCCTTAACCTGCGTTGTCGTTTTGAAATCCATCTTCCCCTTTCTCTCTAAAAAAAGAGAAGAGGAAGATAAAACTGAATTCACATATGAGTTTGTTTTCAACTCTGAGAAGTTTGCATTGCAACGCATACACCCTCGCCTTCCACCACTTCAATGCCACATCAATGGCCTTCTTCTAGACCTGTATAACCTCTTTGCCCATCATTAATGACTACATCCTCCACGGCCTACCTCTGCTTTGCCGCTTCCTCCCATCAACACGGCGCAGAACTAGCTTCTTCCTCGAATAGTTCATCGAGCCTCCCCTACAAACCGAACAATCGACTGCTCATCTCTTCCTCTCTCCCACCAGAGCACCTCTCCACCCTATCGGCCCTCCGACCCTCTTTTGCGCCATAATAACACATTTTCTGACCCATCCCTTTCCACTTGCCGACCCATCCATCACCTCACTACTCCTCCAGCTTCGCAACCCTCACGCCACTTGCCATCGCTGACTACAACCGCCACCGAGTTGCATCCCTTCGCCCCTTGCCTACTCCACAAACCTCACCCCTCCTCTCTCCATTAGCTGTTTCAACATCCCCGCCCATCCCCTCTTTCCACCACCTTCTGTCGATCCAACAAACTACCCTAACTGCTCTTGTTCCCCACCAAACGCATAGCACTGCCTAAGCCTTTGACATAGTTTCAATACAGGTAGCATGTAATAGATTCATTTTATAAATATATTACCTATATATATCGTACATATGTACATATATTTTGATATATATATTTATTTATATTTATATATTTAGAAAGAAAAAAAGATCTATATATGATATATAGGTTGCTTTCATTTTGTTAGCACTGTTATTAGTATGATTTTTTTTAAATTTATATTATGATTTTTAAATAAATTTTTGGTAAAAACTTTTATATACATATATTATGTTTAAAAATCTGTTTGAAGAATTTTGGGAAATATGGGTTTTAATAAATATAGATTTTAATGAAATATAATATGAAGAGTTTTATTTTAAATATGTTTTTAAAATTGAATATTGATTTAAAAAATATAATATACATTTGTTTCCTCTGAATTCTAGATCTTGTCTGTCGTTGTCCATACCGCAGCAGTTTATCTCTTGTCTCGTTGTCCCGCTATCGATCCGTGCTTATCCGTATCCATCTACACATTGTTATCGCTGTTTTCTCTAGCCACGAAAGGTGAGCAATCACTCACGATTAACATTCTTATATTTAGTAAATTTAATTCACATGAAACGATGATTGAAATATGCTGTTTAATTTGAATTATTAGGTTTTTTAGTTGTTAAATATGGTATGTCGTTATCTGCAATTATTACCCATAACATATGACACCATAATCTGTTGTATATATTATATTTAAATATGTTACTGATGATATATGCCTGTTGTTGATATATTATATTATTATCATATTTGTTCTTACACTACAAGTTCCCTGTTAATTTAGAAATTTCCTATGGGTTGAAATGATACGTACCTGAACATTCTGATAGGTTAGAGAAAAATCATTATAGGTTGAAATGACAAACCCTAGAGATTTTCATTGATTAGATTTGGTATTGCGGGTTGAAATGACATATAAACCCTTAAATGTTAAATTTAAATTGTGGATAGAAATGAGAAATATCAGTATCACTTGACCATAGGATAGAAAATTATATACGGACATGGTTAGTCTATTTTCAAAAATGATTCTAAAGTTTGAAAGGAATATATATGGCTTTTAATAAATATTGATTTTTAAATATAATATAAATATTTTTATTTTAATATATGTGTAAAATTTAGATTTTTAAAATTTTATGTTTTGGAATTTTAAATTTATAAGTTAAATTTTAAAATGTAAATTATAAATTTTACCTATAACTTTAAGTATACAAAATAAGATTTAAAAATAGATTTAATAATAGGATTTAATTTAATAATAATTTAATATAATAAATTTACTAAGAATTTAATTTTATAAATAATATACATTATGTTTAAAATATTTATTCAAAATTTATATTAATTTTTAAAATAGATTTTGTAATAACTTCAATGAATAGAGGTTGGAAAGATAAGTTAAAGTTGAAGTGGCATTTAAATTGGGTAATAATTGAATCTAAATAAAATATGGTTTGCAATTTAGTTTAAATAAGAGTTGATTCGAAACTTATTGATTTTAAAATTTGAAAGATATGATTTTTATAATTTGATTACTTGATTTTTCTATAAAAGGTGATTTAAACGAATATTTCAAATTTAAATATAGTAGTAATTGAATATTTAATTTCTATTTAAATTATAGTTTGAGGTTTTATTTAAATATTTTACAAAGGGTGATTAAGTGAATAAGTTCAAATTAAATATAATTGAAATTGAATATTGCATATTGATTAGTTGGTCACTTGAGATGTTATTGAAATTGATTAAATGAATATATCATATTTAAATACAATTAAAGTTGATTTTTTGTGGAAATACAAACGAAATTTATTAAATTGAGTTGTTATAAATTCCTTTGAATAATTAAAACTATGAAATCTATTGAATTGGAAATGGTTTGATTGTAGTTCAAACCAGAATTTGAAATTAACATAGATTACAAATGGTTTTATTGAGAATTAGAATTTAATTTGTAATTGTTGAACTGAGACGCATTTAAAATGAATTTTTGGGATTTTAGTTGATTTGAATTGATTTGTGAAATTGGAAGAAACAATTTATATATAAAATATTTTAACATATATACTATTTGAATAAATAACCTATTTAAATCTATAACCCATTTAAATATAAACTATTTTGATTTATAATTATTTTAATATATATACTATTTTCAATATTAAACTGTTTAAGTTGGAAAGTGATATGATTTCAAAAGTGAATATGATTACGAAACTGATATGATTTCGGAAGTGAATATGATTCGAAAGTGATGATTTTTGAAATGAATATGATATTTTGATATGAAGTATGAACTGTTTTGAAATATAAAATGACCACGGTGTGAAATAAGCATTCAGTTGTTAAAGAGACCGGGATTAGATATTGTCATACTCTTTGCCAATACTGAAAACCACTTTAATAACTGCGTACGTGGCGGAGATTCCAGAACAAAGTAGATGGTTTAGAGACGATTTTGAATGAGGTATTAACGCAGACCTAACTCCTGTGAGTCGGCTTGATGTGACTAAAATAGGAGCCACGGCGGGCCAAGTGAGGTCGCACCTTTGGTCGAGCATGTTTCTTCGATACCATTCTATTACTTTGTGATTTCATTGGGTGCACTTTTGATTTGGGAATGTGTCTTGAGGTGGATGGTAGCATCTGTTATGCATTACCACTAGTCCAGATCCGCAAAATAGTAGTATCTTACCCTGGGCATTGCCTCATGTGCCTTGTCACATGCCTTATCGCGCCTTCTATGAGTTTGGTTTGTGTCGTGCCTGTGGACTGCTCCTTGATAGCCCACCGGTTTGGTGGAGCTTCCAGCACTGTATAGACTATGGCATTATATAAAATGTGTTAAAGGGGGATATGAGTAATGTCTTAACACTATATTAATAGTTTACTTTACTGTAGACATTATATGTGTACAGTATTGTACTATGTATGTAGATCGTTTAATGAGTCCTTAAAGGGTGGGAATCTCGAACATCCTTTAAGATATTTTGTATTTCAGTTAACATTCACTTTAGTTGAATTTACTGTTATAAGAGCGCTAATCCTGACTTGAGTGTTTTGTGTTATGCTTTATGCTCGAGTCAGACCGGATGTCATAACATTTGACTCACCTTTGGAACTTGGAGCTTTGCTTGAAAATCTTTCATATATCTGTTCAGCCTTCTGTTATTTCCCGTTGCTTATGTTCAATCTTTTTGGTGACTTTTGTACTTCAGACTACTTAGTGTTTAAGATATCCATTGTATTTTACTTTAAACACTGATGTTTATATAGTAGCTTCATGAACTACTATTTATCCATTTCCACTACTTATTGTCATATTACTCTGTGTCTGTGATTCTGTGATTGATTTATTTACTGTATATGCTAAGTTTTGCCAAATATAAATTAACAATCTGTTGTTTTGAGCAATTCAAGTCTAACATGTGTGGATGATTGTCGATTTGAATGGTTCAAAATAGCGGGTTGTTACAACTACAATCAAACTCAACCCTAAAATAAATAATTCAAATCCAAACATAACATGGACAAATAGGTCGCCTCCTATGGGATTTGATACTACTACCGGGTCGGTCACTAAGCAAGCATCAAGACTAAGACTCTCCACAAGAGTACTAGATATAAAAGAGTGTGAAGCTCCAGAATCAAATACGTTACGTATCGGAAAATCAGAGACAGATAACACACATTCGAGGATCACCTTCTTTCCCTTGTCCACAACCAGATGAGTACTATAGGAAGGAGATGCCTCTAAAGCATAAGTCCGAGCAGGCTGTGAAGGTGTCTGTGAACTGTCTTTAGGCTTCAACGGACATTCCTTCTTCATATGCCCCACTTGATCACAAAGATAGCACCTCAGTCTCAATCGCTCTCCTGCCCTCTACAATTCTTAGCAAGATGACCAGGTTTCCCACAAGTATTGCACTTCTAGTCATTCCTTGGAACTTTCCTTTTTCCACTTGACCCTCCTTCTCCTCTCCTCTCCTCTTTCCTTTCCACTGCTTCTTCCCATCACTCTTATGCGCCACTTCTCCTTTCTTCTTAGTATCAGCAAGTAAAGCCATCTCTACCAATCCCTCAAAAGCGGCTCCTATCGGAATGTGGCTCACCGCCAAACTCTGCAGTGGCTGACTCAAACACTTAGTGAATTTCAGCGCCTTCTTGTGAGGAGTATTAATCAGGTCTAGTCCAAATCTGGCAAGCTCATTGAATTGATTAACAAATTCCTTAACTATCATATCCCCTTGCTTGAGCTGTATAAATTTTTTTGGCTGCACTCCCTCTTCATCCTGCAATAAGAATTTCCTCTCGAACCTAGTATGAAAATCCGCCCAAATCAAATTATCAGCCTCGGCCTCCACAATCTCCCACTAACAAAGGGCCTCTCCCTACAACTACCATGAAGCCAACTGCCACCGAGCCAAGTCCTCCAATCCCTTAAGTACAAATATCCACTTACAACTACAGATACAAGCTATCACCTCTGTCTATGACTAAGTTCCAAGAAACGACTTGCCTCCTAAGCTGGTGTAGTCCTTGCATAACTTGAGAAAATCGAAAATGCTTGGCGGATGGGCTGGAACCCCTTCCTCCAGAGCAGCATCCCTAGCTAGTGGCTCTGCTCGTGTAGTAGCCTGCAAACAACATCTGAACCAAGCAGGCATATTAAGGCCTAGAACTTCGGGGATATCATGCAGTTCAGACATTTCTAATATTAAAACGATTGGTTTAGGTACTTCAGAAATAGTTCAACAGATAGGAAGGAAGAGACATGAGGGACCCATTTCTAAAATTTCTTTTTTTCCAAAGTATGTGCATATACTTTTAAAAGTATTAATTGGAATATCCTATAAAAATTATTCAAAAACCTTTATGTTTTTAAAATATTTTTTGGATTACCGAAACCTTAGCTCTGATACCAACCGTGACACCCCAAAAATCGGACATGAGAAGCACGGGTGGTCTGGTGAAATAAAAATCCATAACATAGCAAAGAGACTAAGGCAACAACATAAAATGATTAAAATATTACAGTGGAAGAAAATTTTCACTAATTTTAAATTAGTAGAAAAACAGCTTCATTAAAACAACATTATCCCAAACTTATTTATGAAACCAAAAGTACCGAGTAGTCTCCACCAAAACATAAAACATAACAAAGTTCACAATATAGGTCCCCATATGTAGAGTAAAGCACCAAAAAGGGAAATGAAGTACATGAAACAAAAGAAACGAAAGCTGAAGATAACAATTGCTCCAATAACACTCCAAGCTGCAAAGATGTGTAACCTAGACATGCCCTCCTATGGTATGGAAAAAATAGGATGGGTCGGACATAAAGTTTTATGAATGAGAAATAGCATGAAGCAGAAAGAATAAAATAGTTTAATTCTAGGTCTTTCTCGGGTATCGCAGAGGGTGAATAATATAATGCAGTGAATCCTTTTTAGATATAGTTCCTAAGAATCCAAAGTCCATGGTCATTCGAGAGAAGTCAACATGCAGTAACACTAAACGTCAATTAGCCTGTCGGACCTGCTGCCCTTACCTATCCACGTGCTATAGCGTGAAAGTCATGCTCTTCACCCATGCATTATGACTAAATGCCTCTTATGTCTGACCGGTGCCGACTCAAACAACCTCATAGGACCTTGAAGTTCTGCTCAGGCTCCGCCAAACTGGGCTCCTACCCTCCTGTCTCCTTGGTCACCAACGTGGACTTGCCCCTATCCAAAGTGTTAATACTCTGAAAGAGCATAGGAAACTGGGTCGGCTACGCAAAAACCTCCAACGATTTGTCTAAAGAAGCCAACGTCGAAGCACACTTATATTGTTCGGTCCGCGTCGATCTGCCTGAAGAAGCCTACGATTTCGAATGTTATCTATCCTACATGCTAGCAACTTATAAAAGGTTATAAACATCCTTTCGAACCTACATGCTCGCTCCTAGTACGTATAGCCAAAACTATATTTTGGTCTTAGCTACATGAAACACCTATCCAGACCTTTACAAGGTCTGCCTACCAAATAACTTCCAGATTAATTAATTTTACCATTACAATTTATGCGACGACCCGATTTTTTTCTCCATAAAAAGTCTCATCATCTTTAAGAAAGAAAGGGATAGAAAAGAGAAAAGAAAGATGAGAAAGAAGAAACAACACCAGATTCTCAACAGCGGAACGAATAAATTATATTAACAACATAAGTATTACATAATATACAACATCTATCAGAGTTAAACGGTATATACATCACATACTAGACAGTTATAAACACTTGTCTAGTTATTACAACTCAAATACAACTCAACAAAGAGATGCCAACACAGAGAACACACAGCGGAAACTATATATGTAACGCCGAAGCCTCCTTCTTCATTGCTCCTCTATAATTCGTCAAAGCTAACCTGAATCCCTTGACTACTCGTAAAAATTTGAGTACCCAAGAGTTTAAGAAAATAGAAGATAAACTCCAGATCAGACATGGGTCTGGTGTGAGTAACAGGTTAAGGTTGCTTAACTTTTAAAAAATCCTTTGAAAACAAAGGTTTCACGTAAGACTTCCCATACATAAACATGGAAAAGTTTTTACCTTACGCTAACCAAAACATTTGATAGGAAATCCGATGATATTATAATCGTGTCTAGGGTTTTTAAGTAAATATAAAATAGCCGAAATTGTTACATTTATTAAATTCCAACTACTAGCCATAAAAGTAGGTAATACAATCAAAACCGTAAGGGCACGTAGGAAGAATGGGTTTCCATCAATGGCAGGGCTACTGGGGTAACGCCCGTCACAGTACGTGGCCTAGATCACCGTACCGAGGATCCACTCTAAATCCCCTGCAACACAAGGCCAGAACCATTCCTTACTAAACTGTTTCGAACAAGACAACCCCGTAGTTGTTTGCAACCAACTTCCCACAGAGCCGAATATAAAGAGACTTCTAGACAGAGGTAAATCTCGTCCTACTTGGGCATGACCCACTTAGCCTTGCTACACCTCCCCTGTTTTAGCCATTCCCGGTTGATGAGGCTTGATGCTACGATTACCTTTAGAGAACACATCTCTTAGAATGCTCATCGTCCACCTGACGATGTTCTGAAAGCATTCAATCCATACAAGTTCGTTCCGGGTTCGAACGAAACCGAAGGCATTATCTCGTTACAGTCATTTTGGAACCACCCTCAGAGTTAGCGACAATAACTCTTGCACTCTGAATCTTCATCTCGAATCTGAAATAACTACCCCATTAAACTTGTATTGGAATCACCGTTATAATTTTAACGACGTATAGTCCTTACCCTCGAGTCTTCACTCTTCACTTGTGATTCACGACCTATCGTTAATTTGGATCGATGTGGTTTTCGGATATCCAAATCTAGAAACCCGATCCCGGTCTCATCAAAATCCAAACCACCATCTTTTAGGTCCAAGTTGTATTAAAGTTTAAAACAATTCAATTCAATATTATCTATATACACACAGATAGATAATTGACAATATCACAATACATAATCAACATTATCATCATAAACAGATAATCCATATTATCATCACAAATAGATAATTCATATTATCATCACAATGCAACCAAAGCATCCATATCACACAGCATCACTTATCTCATATCTGAGATCTCAAACCATTCAAGGAAATCAATATCAATCAGCATTCATAAGCAATGATTTATTAATCACCATTCTATAATTAATTTAAAATGAATTAAATTAATTACTTCATCTCTGATTAATTTAAAGTAAATTAAATTAATTACTTCATCAATATAAATCTTGCTTACATATCCATTAATTAATTACAAATCAATTAATAAATTACCCTCTAATAAATCACCTTAATTAATCACCCTTGATTAATTATCCTTTAATTACATTCAAGTAATTAGCCTTTAATTAATTTCATAAATTAATTATTCTAAACCAAATTCAATAATTAACCTTTAATTAGTTCATTAATTAATTAACTATAATTAATTACATTAATCCTTAATTAGTTACATTAATTAATTACTTCATTGATTAACTATTCCTTAATTAATCAACCCTTAATTACATCATTAATTAATTATTTGTGACGACCCGACTTTCAAACTCCAGAAAGACGTGTCATCAATAAGAAAGAAAGGGGTAGAAATAGAAAAGAATAGAAAGAAAGAATAACAACATCAGAATCTCACAGCGGAATGGAACAAAATATAATACATCAACATAATAATTATATAGTTATATACATCAGAGTTATACAATATCATACAACATGTCTATCATATACATATCTATCAGAACATACATCCCAAATACATCATATACTAACTAACACAGCGGAACTATATAGATAGCTACATACGTCTAGTCTTCTGCTCCAACTCCTCCAGTAAACTTTATACTCTGAATACCTACATACGTCTGGCTGCAGACCAACCGCCCACACAGCCGAATAAAAGGGACATCTAGACAGGGGTATACCTCGTCCTGCTTGGGCATGGCCCACCTAACCTTGCTGCACATCCCCTGTTTTAGCCATTCCCGGTTGATGAGGCTTGAGGCTGCGTTTACCTTTCTAGAACATATCTCTTAGAATGCTCATCGTCCGCCTGACGATGTGCTGAAAGCATTCAATCCATACAAGTTCGTTCCGGGTTCGAACGAAACCGAAGGCATTATCTCGTTACACTCATTTTCGAATCACCCTCAGAGTTAACGACAATAACCCTTGCATTCTGAAAACACCATCTCGATCTTCACTTGAGATTTCACGACCTAACGTTTAAGTTGGATCGATGTGGTTTTCGGAATATCAAATCGATACTCGATCCCGGTCTCATCGAAATCCAAACGTCATTTTAAAGGCCAAGTTGTCTAATTAGCTTATACAATTTAAATTCAACAATTGAATTCACATAGCAATTCAACACAGATGAATCATACATAGTCATCACAGATATATCCAGAATATCACAGAACATCACAGGATATAAATAAACATCGGAGTCAATCAAATATAATCATTATTTTAAACTTAATTGCATGTTTAAGAATAAACAATATTTTATTCTTGCTTAGTTAATTATTAATTAATTAACTTATTTCAATTTATTAATTACTTAATTAATTCTTAATTATTAATCAATATCCTTAATTATTGATTTATAAAACTCAATTACACATTTAATTGTTACTAATTTCTTAATTAATCATTAATCATTAATTAACTTAATCGTTTAATCATTAATTAGTTATTTAATTAGTTAACGACGACTTGTTAAGTTATTAACTTTCAATGCTTAATGAAATTCTTAAATTATAAATGATTTACACAAGATTATCATTAAAGCTTTAAGAACAAATTTAATTAAATTTTAAACTACTTATTCAATTACAATTATAAAGTTTTATTATATTCTTAATTAACTTTGATTTTAAATTAATTACTCTTCTTCGTTTTCTGTAAAACTTCCTTAGTAAAATTAACGTTAATCTTAGTTCAAATCAATTTATCAACATTCTTAACTTGATTGATACTTAACTTATATACCTTTAACTTAATACTACAGTTAGCAGATTCCAAGAATTAAAACAAACCGAAGATAACAACGGGATCAACTCGGGTCGAACTCGAGATTTTCCTGAACTTTTCTCGCGTCAAACTCCTACCCCTCTTCTCCTTCTACAGCTCTTTCTTCTGTCTCTTTTTTTCTAAAGGCTTAAGTTTCTAAACTGTAAACAAACTCACACACGCGCGCCTCAAATCTCAACCCAGAGACAAACCCGAAGCATCCATTAGATAAACTCGAGTTTCACTCGCGTCGACACCCAGCGACACTTCCCCACCGCCGTGCACGTGCACGACGGTTCGCCACCGCTCCAACGTCACACTACGCCACCAACACATCACATAGCTTCCCCTCACTTGAAATCACAGCCCAGATCAACAAAATTCCTTCGAAATCAAAATATGCACGAAAAATCGAACAGCAACACAAAATACGGTAGATAAAAACACCTCGTCCTCACGATCGCGACCGCCAGAGACGACATGGCTTCGGTCAAATCTCGCCATCGACCCCCTCAACCACTTCCCAAAATATCATAGTGCTCGGTGGTACTACGGCAACGCGATCAACCAACGAACCGAACCCAAAACACAGAACCCATAAACCCTATTTTCAATTAATCCCCAAAAATCTTGCAATTAAAATTTTTTCTAACATTTTTCTGTTGATCTCACAACAACACTCAAGCTTCATGTCAAATTTCATCAACAATAATTGATTAAATTATCTAATATTCATATAAAAGCAATTTTGGTTCACTAACAATCTGCTCTGTGAATAGTGGATCAAAAATTATGATTTTTGTCTTAAAAATCATAGCTTTGCATGTTGTTTCAATTTATAAGTTCAAGTTTACAAATCGAGTTATTCGAATTTTGATCTTTGTTTTCTTTTTACTGTAAATTTGTGTTTACAGTGCTTATATTTCACAGCTACTAAAAAAAAAAATCCAAACCTTAATCTTAAACTAAAACTAATTTAATTAGTTAAGTTACTAATTGAAGATAAGGATTTTATATAAGAAGTATGATATATTTTCAGTTTTTCTTTGCCTCGGATTTATATAAAGAAAACTTGAAGAACAACAAAATACAGTTCATTCAGTAAGTTCAAACATAACAAAACCTTGTTATATCAATATAGTAATTCTTTCATGAGATAAGTACTAAAATTAAATTTCACAAAGGGTTAGTTTACTCACCAAAATACTATTGAAAACTTGAAACAGAGGATGTTTGTTGATGGTGAAAGAAGACTGCAGTTGAAGTTTGAATTCCTGTAACTTCCCTTTCTTGAATTCGATTGAGCTTGTAAGTATGAAGTTTGTTTATATTTCTTTTGCTTTTTTTTTCTTTCAGGTTTTTGCTTTTGAAGTTATAGACCGAACTAAATGATATATACAAATAGAATGATGAATATACATATATATAACTTTCAACAATGATGTCTTCTGGAACAAGCTTTATAATATTTTACTTTATTTATTTTTATAGGATATTAGCTTCTCAAATAAGCCTTCCCTAGATATAATTTATTTTTATGTACTAAGACCTGAGATGAATCAACTATTTCGGCTGAAAGATTTTTTTATAAAACCTGAAATGACAAGTTGTAGTGCTAATTAAATGCTTATGTTTACATTTATGTTAACATATCATTAATGTTTGCTGACACATGGATTTTATAAAGATATTTGTAGATTTTATGTTTGATTTGATGTTTTGTCTTATTTTGATGTGAATATTTATTTTCTTATGCATATAAAGTTTACTTGCAGGTCTTCATATTGTCTTTATTGCTTAAATAACTCTATATGTCATGTATTCTATATGTTTGTATTTACATAGTTAACATTTCTATCTATAATTTATATTCATATCAAAGTTTTACGCTTATGTTTATGTATTATGGTTTTCTTATGTCTTCATACTTATATTAATACCCATATTTTTATGTTATTCTTAAGCTAAATATTTATAAGCTTATTTTATTATAATTATAAAAGCTATTGTTAGAAACACTTCTTAAATCTTATTTTTATTTAAAGTTAAATCTTTCCAATATTTGATTAGTAACTTATATTTGCATTAATGTATTTATATTTATATTTAATATGAATAGACTTATGTTATTGTAAATATTATTATTATTAAAAGAGTCTATTTTACATTTTGAAATTATAAACTCCATTATAACACATATACAACTAATAATATCCAAAATATTATTTATTTATAAATGAAAATATTGTATTTTATTGAAATTAGATTAAAACTTATTATAATAATAGGGTCAAAATTCCAGGATGTCACAATATTGACCATAATTATTAATCACTCTTGATTAATCGCAAACAGTAATTAACTACCCTTAATTACTTTATTAAATAAAATAATTACTCCTTAATTAATTAATAATTAATCTTTAATTAATTATTTAATCATCCTTGATTAATCCCATTCAGTAATTAATTACCTTTAATTAATAACATCACTTAATTATCTTCAAATAACATTATTAATCAATTCTTAAATTAATTACACTAAGTAATTAATCATTAATTTCTTTCACTAAGTAATCATTCTTCATATTAATTACACGAAGTAATTAAAACCAAAACTACTTTCAGATCTCCAAGTAATTACATCCTGTAATTATCCACTAATTACTTCACTAAGTAATTATACTTTATAAATTACACTAAATAATTTTACTTAACCCATCATCCAATGATTATTTAAATTAATTAAACCAATTAATCAACTTAAACTAATCACATTAATTTAATTAATTACCTTGAGTAATTAATTCCTCTAATTACTTTCATTACGTAATCATACTTAAACAATTTCCATAAATGATTATCTTTAATTAATTAATATAATTAATTATCTAAAATTAATCACATTAATCAATTATTTAATAATCCCTAGTTAATGATCTTCATTAACTATTAACAATTCTTTAATTACTTTTCTTAAGTAAATAACTTAGATAAATCATTATTAATTCCAAATTAATTAGTCTTAAATAACCAAATAGTTAACCTCTAATTTTTTTTAATCAATTAAGTTTTATCTGTAACTTAATTAATTTTTAATTACTTGATTAATCGATTTCTAATTATCAATTTAAAATCTCAACTTATCTAATTAATGATCTTATTTTCAAATTAAATAACCTTAGTTAATTAACTTAAACTTTAATTAATTAATTTAACCCTTAATGACTTAATTTATTAATCCAAATCATTAATTAATTAAATTAATTATTTCTTTAATTACTTAATAATTTAATGAATTACAAAGCATTAATTCTTAATTAATCTTTTAAGTTAAAGTATTATCCTTTATAATTACGTTAATTACTATTAACAACGGTCTTTAAAACATTTTCCTATTATATTTTCCTTTAATTTATTTCAAATTAAAGATTTAAAATAATTACAATTTAAACTTTAACAAAATTTAAATCAAATTTTACAAAACTTTTAAATCAAATGTTAAATAAAATTACTTATCTATAAAAGAGATTTATAAAATTTTAAAACCAAAATTTTAAATTCAAACTTTGTTTTAAATTTAAAACCTTTTTAAAATCTGGTTTCAAATGCTGCTTCGGGTTTGACCCGAAGCCTACTCGAGTACGAACTCGAGAAAACCCTTCTTTTTTTCTTCAAAAACTTGTTCCAGTCTAAAGTAAAAGCTGGAAACAAAGAAACTCATCTCGAACAACCCGAGACAACACGCGAAACTATCGAGTTCAACCCGAATAGAAACGTTCTTTCCCAAAGCTCATACTTCATCAGACTCCACATGTGCACCATGCACATGCACCAACGATCGACGACGAAACCTCCCACAAGTCGAACACCACCTCACTGACACACATGGTCACCCAGAATGACGATTTCGTCCTTAAATCAAAAACGAACCCATCATCCCATTTACAAGAAACTGTCATCATCGAAAAATCATCCATCCACGACGATCTCGACCACGATGAACATCGCCGTCTTCACCATAGATGCCTTGACCTCCATTCTTTATTTTTCCCCCATGTGATCCATCCTGGAGCACCCCCGTCGCCTCAAATTCCATGACAACAACGACGTACCAAACAGCTTCCCAAGCCCTAGTTCACCGCACTCTGGCCACCACGGTCACTGATTAATCATTTGACCATTTTTCCCCAAGTCGTCATCCCCTAAACCCTCTTCGACACCAATACTGAGCTCCAGAACGTCATCGATCGTCGATGATTGACCAAATACCAAAAATTTATTACCACGGCTTTCCTCATTGATTACTTATTTAAAAATCAGGATTTTACCTTCTAGATTCATGATTAACTAATACAAATCAGGTTATAGGCCTGAATTAATGAATCAAGAAGTTTTAAATTTTGACTTATTTTAAATTTGCTCTGTTGTTTTATTTCCAGAGCCATTTCACATTTATCTTGACTTAAATGAAAAAAATAAATTAAATTTATGATGTAACGAACAAGTTTTGTTTAAGTCTTAAATCCAAACCAACCCTAGATCAAGAGGTAATGATTTTAAATCAAACTGAAGCTTGAAATCAAAGAACAGGATGTTACAGGAAATAAGTATGCACACATACATTCATCATTCAAAAATACACAGTCAATTCATATACACACAAGCATACATATTTCCAGATATGAACATGCAAAAGGTATATTATACTTAAGCTTTTAAAAGAGTGATGTTACTCACAAATATACTTATAAATATACACACAAGCAATCTTATTTCCAGAGACAATCAGGCAGCCAGAATCATATTTAATTTATTTTTGAACAAAATGTTACTCACCAGGAACAGAAGCATAGAGCATATTTTCCAAATCTTGAAACTGGAATGGCCAAGCTTCTTTGATTGAAACTTAAATGCTTTTGCTCCCTGTTTAAAACTACATGCATGATTCCAGATTTGAAAAGAAATGAAGTTTTTGATTTCTTTGGTTTTTTTGAAAAATGCAGACATTTGATTATTTGCTTCAGAGTTAGTTTTGATCTTTGCAAACCGTACTACAGGCTATTGTTTGAACTTGAAAATGATTACAGGGTTGATTTTGTTTCAGATTTGAGGAATGATATGTGTACAGTGTTTTGATTTTTGGTTTGAGGGGTTTTCATATTTGCTTGAAACAGAATTTGATTAGAAATAAGATTACAGATCTGATTTGAATATGTTTTTGGTTTGGAGATGATTCCAGATTTGCTTTAGTTTTTCTTAGCTTTTGAATAAAAGATAAAAAAAAAGAGTGAAGGGGAAAATGATATGTTTATAAAGGCTGAATTTCATTTTCAAAAAAATAAAAAGAAAATATAAATCAAACATGACACTTGTCATATTGTTTAATTCATAAATTAACACATGTTATAAGAGTACTTAATATATTAACACATGTCTTATAATTTAATTAGTTATATTTTAAATGTTAATGAAAGATTAATACAAAATCAAACTCAACAAATTAGTTAATTAGTATTTATGTATGTATAAATAATTTTAAAAGAAATAAAAACCAATTATATTTATAAATAAAAGTTTATACAAATATTTTAAAATCCAAACAAATATAAAACCTATACATTGAATTTCAAAACTTTAAATTCAAATTCAAGTTAGGTTATAAAATTAAAATTTAAGAATCAAGTTATATCTATACATTTATAACTACTTATTAAATTTAAAAATAACAATCCTATTTCTATAAAATCTATTTATGTTTATAAAAGCTAATATTATAATTATCATTTGAAAATAACTAATTTAACAATTTTAAATGATTTATAAAAGAGATTATAAATCACTTCTATTATTAAGTGAATTAAGACCATATGTTATATTGTATTTTAAACTTCTATTTCAAACCATATACATCAAGTAATATTTAAAAGAAATGAAAAAAACATTTTATTTAAATTTAAAAATTAAGCTAAGATATAATCTTAAGCAATTAACATTTATCTTAAGTATTTACAAACCATATAGTTATTAATTAAATAACTTTGGAAAGCTTAATATTAATTTAAATCGTAATTTCCAAATTATAAAATATATTATTAGGATTTGAAAACAAGACTTTATTTATTTATTAAATTCCAAATCAAAGATTATCTATAATATATATACAAAGAAACATTTATTTAGCTTTTAAAAGATAAAATCACAAATTAAATATTAATTTAATTAGATTATTAAACCAATTCATATTTTATTAATCAATATTATTAAATCAATTAAATTTTAAATAAAGATTATTAAATTGATATTGCCAAAAATTCCGGGATATCACATTCCTCCCCCCTTAAAAGAATTTCGTCCCCGAAATTTAAAATAAAGGTAATTTAATAATCTCATTAAAGATTTAAATTTAAACCACAAGCATATATTATCAACCATATGCTAACAACCATAGCAACCAATTCACCCAAACAAACAAATTTAACTATCCAGACTTTAACCCAGTAAGCAAAGCCTCATATTCAGCTTCATTATTTGTTGCACGGAAATCAAACTTTAACGCGTAGCATATGGATCGGCCCTCGGGGGTTTCAAGCACTACCCCTGCGCCCGAGCACCGATCGTTGGATGCACCATCAGTATATAGCTTCCATATGTATTCGGGTAAGTCTTCAGGAATAGTGAATTCGACAATGAAATCTGCTAGGACTTGACTGTGTATGGCTCGTCTCGGAGTATATGTGATGTCGAATTAACTCAATTCAATGTTCCATTTTAGTAACCTGCCAGACGTCTCAGGTCGTGTGAGGACTTGTCGTAACGGCTGATCGGTGTACACAGTGATGGGATGAGCCTGAAAATATGGACGGAGCTTCCTCGAGGCGATGACTAGGCAGTATGCCAATTTTTCTAACCTTGGATAATTTCTCTCGGCTCCGGTTAATCGTTTACTAACATAGTAGACTGGTCTTTGCACTCGGTCTTCCTCCCGAACCAACGCAGCACTGATGGCGTTTTCAGATACTGCCAGATAGAGGTATAAATGTTCATGATCAATAGGTTTTGAAAGATTCGACGGTGTGGAAAGATGTTGAATTAGTGATTGAAATGCGCCCTCATATTCCGTAGTCCATTCGAAGTTTCGTTTCCCTTTTCGGATCAGGTCGAAGAAGGGTATGCATTTGTCAGTTGATTTCGAGATGAATCTGCTCAGTGCTGCAACCTTTCCATTAAGGCTCTGAACCTGTTTTATGGTCCTTGGAGTTTGAAGATTCCTGATCGCCCAAATCTTTTCAGGGTTGGCCTCTATTCCTCGGGCGTTGACGATGAACCCAGGGAATTTTCCAGATGCGACTCCAACATGACATTTTAGCGGATTAAGCTTCATCCCGTATCTCCAGAGGACATTGAACATTGACTCTAAGTCTTTGACGTGATCAGTGGAGTATCGCGATTTTACCAACATGTCATCTACATAAACTTCCATAGTCTTTCCGATCTGGTCGGCAAACATTCGGTTGACTAAGCGTTGGTAGGTCGCTCCGGCATTCTTTAACCCAAAAGGCATGACCTTGTAGCAGTATAGTCCCAGGTCAGTTACGAAGCTCGTATGTTCTTGATCGGGCACATGCATGGGTATCTGATTGTAACCAGAATAAGCATCCATGAAAGATAATAATTCGTGCCTGGCCGTTGAGTCCACAAGTTGATCGATTCGGGGAAGTGGAAAGCTGTCTTTCGGACAAGCCTTATTTAAGTCAAAGTAATCGATGCACGTTCTCCATTTTCCATTTGATTTTCGGACAAGTACAGGGTTGGACGCCCACTCCGGGTACAAAGCATCCCGGATAAACCCATTCTCTCTTAGCTTATCAACTTCTTCTTTGAGGGCGGCAGATCTCTCTGGATCCATACCGCGTCTTTTTTGTTTGACCAGGATATACCGTGGGTCAATATTCAAGGTGTGGCTCGCGATGTCCGGCGAGATTCCACATATATCAGAATGCGTCCAAGCGAATACGTCTAGATTTGCTTGGAGAAATTCGACCAATTCCCGTTGTGCTTGTGGGTTTAGCTGAGACCCAATTTTCAACATTTTTGAATTATCATCATCATTAATTGGAACATCAATCGTCAGCTCGGCTGGAGAAGCTTGACTTTCTTTAGACCCATGATTATCTTCAGTGTCTCTGGGGTCAAGATCCTTCTGGAATTGGTCGTGGTGCCGGGGCCGAGGCCTAGGCACTAATTGTTAATCGTCGGCGAAACGGACGCAGAGAGATTCCTCCACGCCCTTTCCTTTCTCCTTTCTCTGCACTTCTCGCAGTTCGGCAACATAGCAGGATCTCCCAGCAGCCTGATCTCCCTGAGTGACCCCAATCCCACGATTAGTGGGGAATTTCAAAGTTAAACACCACGGGGCAATCGCCGCCCTAAATTCGGCAAGGGCCGGTCGACCTAAAAAAGCATTGTACGGAGAGTGGATATCTAAGACAACAAACTGTAACATTCAGACTCTTCGGCGTTCTCCGACTCCCAACTCCACTGGCAATTCCACCACTCCAGTGGGTATATTAGCACTTCCATCGAAGCCATGGATTCTAGATTGACAAGGCTTCAAATCTTTGGCTTCCATCTTCATTTGATCATATGCTCACTTAAACAAGATGTTCACTGAACTCCCGCTGTCCACCAGGATCCTCTTCATCCAAGCAGGATCAACCTGGGCAGATATGACTAGTGGGTCTATAGTTGGGGCTTCGACCTTATCAGCATCTCGGTTTCTAAATACGATGTCATCTGCCATCGTCCTTTGTTGTTTGGCCGGAGCCCCTTCATCAAGCATACTGCAACTCTTGAAATCCACATGCCTGATCGAATTGGCGTATGATTCCATTTCCCTCCAGCTTCGGTCGCTGGATGAGGACCACCACTAACTGTATTTATGACCAATCTCCCGCCTGTACGAGCGGGCTCCTCCTATCTCTCTTGGTTTTGTGCACGATTTTGGCTTGACGGGCCCACACCACCAGCCTGTGGTGCCCGCACGAATTGATCTAACTTCCTTTCCCTGATCAATTTTTCAATAAGATCTTGCAAATGCCTGCAATCATTGGTATTGTGTCCGTAACTTTCGTGAAATCTACAGAACTTTCCTGTTTGAATTTGTCTCTCCGACGACGGCTTCAGAGTCCGCTTCTTATACTGCATCGCATTACAAGTTTGTAGATACACGTTTTCCAGTGACGTATTCAGTGGTGTATAGCTTTCAAACATTTGCGCCCTGCACCGCGGGCCACGATTCTGATCTTGCTTCTTATTTCTGTTATCGCCGTTCCTCGGCTGGGTTTGCTTGTTTTGAATATTAAATTGTACTTTTCCAAAGCTCTCCACCGACTGTTTAACCGCCACATTGCTTTGAATTCCTTCATTGTCGGGTCTCGCATCGTCCTGCTTCCTAGATTGTTTCGCATCCTCACGCCTTAAGAATTGAGCAGCTTAGGAGTAGAAACGATCCAACGATGCGGGAGGCTTCCCAGCCAGCCAATTTCCAAATTCAGAGTCGGGGTCAATCCCCTTAGTCAAGGCCATCAAGATTGAATTATCATTGGGGTTAGTGATCTCCGCACAAGCGGCATTGAATCTTTCCAAATATCGCCTGAGTGTCTCTCCTGGAGCTTGAGTGACACTAGATAAAGTATTTACATCTTTAGGCCTGGCAATGTGCATACGAAACTGTTCAACAAATTTAGTAGCCAATCGGTCAAATGAAGAGATAGATCATGGTGGTAATCGTGTAAACCACATCGTCGCAATTCCCCCTAAAGAAATGGGAAAACTACGGCATTTTACTACATCATCAGCTCTTGCAGCAGTCATCGACCATTCGTATTTCAGGATATGTTGATTAGGGTCGGAACTTCCCTCATACATGGGCAGGGTCGGCATCCTGAATCGCCGAGGAGGTTCAGCATATAATATGTCATCAGTGAATGGAGTATGACTTCGGAAGATTCCCCAATCGTCATTTGTTAAGCCCCGACTTTCACGGATCATTTGGCGTACCATAGCTGAGAGATCAGGTGTTGCTATATTCGGAGGGTGGCGAGCCAAAGTGTGGTCGGGTTCCACAGTGCGAGGTAGGATCGGACGCTGTCGACGATCCGTATCTCGCCTCCTTGGCTCGATGTCTTCTGGGACATATGGTCCTGGAACATGTTTCTGCTGGTGGTAGTTCTGATTGGAGTGATTTCGGGCATCAACTCCTATGTCAACTGCAGTGGCGGTGGCTTGGTTATCCGTAGTATGTTGTGGAACAGTACCTCCTCGTGAGGAGGGTCCTGTATGAAAACTGGCAGAAGGGACAACTCTTATCTGCCCAACAGTTAATGCTTGTTGGTGACCAGCAGTATGCGCATGGCTTCCGTCTAGCCTGGGACGTGTAGATCTGCCGCTGTAATCAGACGAGGCAGAGCTTTCAGTGGAGGAATGAGGGGCATGGTCCCTTCTGGATCTTCTACGCCTTTGGCGGTTTAGTTGATTAGTCAACTCCACATTGGCACGTAATTATTCAGCCAGCTGTTGTCGACTTTGGGTTAGTTCCTGGTGTAATGTCTGGAACTCTTGTCGAGTGACCGGACCTGATGGATCTGAATGCCTGGTATCATCTTGATTGGGTGGAGGTAGTTGCGTGGGATTTTTTCTATCTCGGCCTTCTTGGCCAGCGGCAGTGGAAGTGGTTCTCGTGTTAACCATCTTGAGGTGTAGAATCCTTTCCTAGATTTTGGTAAATCTGAATAGTATGAAAGGAGTCTGAAATTGAAGTCTGAATCTCTATCTTAGATATATGCAATCCGGTATTGATGACAGATCCAATGAGCAGGAGAAAACCTGGGTTTTCTTAGTGAAAGCACCAAAGTGTTTGCATCAAAATTGGGCAACACCCTACGGAAGTTTTTGAAGAGATAATAAATGAAGAAATCAAATTGAAAATGAGGATTATCTAAAAAAAACTCCAAGTCATAGAAAAGTAAATTGCGTGGGAAACAACAGTTTAGAGTGGTTCGACGATTTGCCTACGTCCACTATGAAGTTTTATCACTTTACTGCTTAATACTTTAAGATTACAAATGTTCTAGAGCAAAGTACAGCAGATAATTGTCTTAAATTCGAAATCAGCAGTAGTGAAGATGGTATAGAGTGATTCTGGCAGCATTCAGGCGTGCTTTATCTCTAAGAATTCTCCGATCCCCTCTCTGAATGACCAGGGGCTCTATTTATAGGTGTAGGAGGCTGATATTTCGCCTAAAATTCGGGGAAACCGCTTTTGGCACGTGAGGGTGGCCCACACGCCTGGCCTCAGGAAATCCGGGCCCACTTTGGATCGATTCGAACTCTAGTTCAAGTCAATCAAAAAAGTGTCCAATCGAGGTGAAATTTGGTATGGACATTCTTCGACATTTATGCAAGCTCCTGTGAAAATTTCATAGCATTTGGACTTGTCGATCTCGAGTTATGATCGATTCAAGATTACATTTTCGGTTGATGCGTCTTGTTCGAATCGATCCCCTTCGAATCGATTAGGGTCGAATCGATGGCTTGCGCGTGCGAATGGTGACGTGGTGCACGCTTCTCGGGTTGATCCTGCTTTTTCTCCGAGTTTACTGGGTCGAATCCATGGTTTTTGACGCTTCTACTTAGTGGATTCGAGGGAATGGATTCGAGGAGATTGTTCGTTCGAATCGTTCGAGGTATCCCATAGCTGATCGATACGAAGCTTCGTCAACACGGTAGATTCGAAGTGAATCAACTGCATGGGTTCGAAACGTCTCGCCTTAAGGGATTCGAGGTGGAGTTCGTTTGATGGATTCGAGGGAAGGCCATTGGGATGGATACGAAGCTTGGCCTCCTGGTGGATTCGAACTCATACCCTCTGATGGAGGCGAAATGGAGTGACTTCATGGACTCGAAGGACTTCAACCTGATGGATACGAAGTGGAGTGATCCATGGATTCGAAGTAAGAGGAAGCTGATGGATTCGAACTCGTGATCTTCTGATGGATTCGAACTTAGGGTTATTTCCTCCAACTTGAATTGATCACAACTTGAGCGTATGAACTCGGATTGACTTGAAATTTGAGATGTCGACCTTTATGACTTTTCTTGTCATGTCCTCTCAACTATAGCTCAATCTGGACTCGGACAAAATTCGGTGATATCCATAGTGAAACTAAGTATGATCAATCCCGGAGACGAGCTGTCCTTTGTTTTCGATCGATCTTTTGGTATCACGGCTTTGCCAAAAAGCAGGATAACATATATATCAAAATTACAAATACGCTCTCTCAAGAAAGAAATCACTCCAAAGCCTAGGTATTCACTCAACCTAGCGCTCTGATACCACCTGTGACGACCCGACTTTTTCTCCACAAAAAGTCGCATCATCTTTAAGAAAGAAAGGGATAGAAAAGAGAAAAGAAAGATGAGAAAGAAGAAATACACCAGAATCTCAATAGCGGAACGAATAAATTATATTAATAACATAAGTATTACATAATATACTACATCTATCAGAGTTACATAGCATATACATCACATACTAGACAGTTATAAACACCTGTCTAGTTATTACAACTCAAATACAACTCAACAAAGAGATACCAACACAGAGAACACACAGTGGAAATTATATATCTAACGCCGAAGCCTCCTGCTCCAATGCTCCTCCACAATTCGTCAAAGCTAATCTGAATCCCTTGGCTACTCGTAAAAATTTGAGTACCCAAGAGTTTAAGAAAACAGAAGATAAACTCCGGGTCAGACATGGGTCTGGTGTGAGTAACAGGTTAAGGTTGCTTAACTTTTAAAAAATCCTTTGAAAACTAAGGTATCACGTAAGACTTCCCACACATAAACATGGAAAAGTTTTTACCTTACGCTAACCAAAACATTTGATAGGAAATCCGATGATATTATAATAGTGTCTAGGGTTTTCAAGTAAATATAAAATAGCCGAAATTGTTACATTTATTAAATTCCAGCTACTAGCCACAAAAGTGGGTAATACAATCAAAACCGTAAGGGCGCGTAGGAAGAATGAGTTTCCATCAATGGCAGGGCTACTGGGGTACCGCCCGTTACAGTACTTGGCTTAGATCACCGTACCGAGGATCCACCCTAAATCCCCTGCAACATAAGGCCGGAACCATTCCTTACTGAACAGTTCCGAACAAGACAACCCCGCAGTTGTTTTCAACCGGCTGCCCACACAGCCGAATATAAAGGGACTTCTAGACAGGGGTAAATCTCGTCCTACTTGGGCATGACCCACTTAGCCTTGCTGCACCTCCCCTGTTTTAGCCATTCCCTGTTGATGAGGTTGAGGCTACGATTTCCTTTAGAGAACACATCTCTTAGAATGCTCATCGTCCACTTGACGATGTTCTGAAAGCATTCAATCCATACAAGTTCGTTCCGGGTTCGAACAAAACCGAAGGCATTATCTCGTTACACTCATTTTGGAATCACCCTCAGAGTTAACGACAATAACCCTTGCACTCTGAATCTTCATCTCGAATCTGAAAGTACTACACCGTTAAACTCGTATTGGAATCACCCTTAGAATTTTAACGACGAATAGTCCTTACACCTCGAGTATTCACTCTTCACTTGAGATTCACGACCTATCGTTAACTTGGATCGATGTGGTTTTCGGATATCCAAATTTGGAAACCCAATCCCGGTCTCATCGAAATCTAAAGTGCCATCTTTTAGGTCTAAGTTGTTTTAAAGTTTAAAATAATTCAATTCAATATTATTTATATACACACAGATAGATAATTCACAATATCACAATAAATAATCAACATTATCATCATAAACAGATAATCCATATTATCATCACAAATAGGTTATATTATCAACACAATGCAACCAAAGCATCCATATCACACGACATCACTTATCTTATATCTGAGATCTCAAACCATTCAAGGAAATCAATATCAATCAGCATTCATAAGCAATGATTTATTAATCACCATTCTACAATTAATTTAAAACGAATTAAATTAATTACTTCATCTCTGATTAATTTAAAGTAAATTAAATTAATTACTTCATCAATATAAATCTTGCTTACATATCCATTAATTAATTACAAATCAATTAATTAATTACCCTTTAATAAATCACCTTAATTAATCACCCTTGATTAATTATCCTTTAATTACATTCAAGTAATTAGCCTTTAATTAATTTCACAAATTAATTATTCTAAACCAAATTCTGTAATTAACCTTTAATTACTTCATTAATTAATTAACTATAATTAATTGCATTAATCCTTAATTAGTTACATTAATTATTTACTTCATTGATTAGTTATTCCTTAATTAATCAACCCTTAATCACATCATTAATTAATTATTAACCATAATTATTAATCACTCTTGATTAATCACAAACAGTAATTAACTACCCTTAATTACTTTATTAAATAAAATAATTGCTCCTTAATTAATTAATAATCAATCTTTAATTAATTATTTAATCACCCTTGATTAATCCCGTTCAGTAATTAATTACCCTTAATTAATTACATCACTTAGTTATCTTCAAATAACATTATTAATCAATTCTTAAATTATTACACTAAGTAATTAATTATTAATTACTTTCACTAAGTAATCATTCTTCATATTAATTACACAAAGTAATTAAACCCAAAACTACTTTCAAATCTCCAAGTAATTACATCCTGTAATTATCCACTAATTACTTCATTAAGTAATTATACTTTATAAATTACACTAAGTAATTTTACTTAACCCATCATCCAATGATTATTTAAATTAATTAAACCAATTAATCAACTTAAACTAATCACATTAATTTAATTAATTACCTTGAGTAATTAATTCCTCTAATTACTTTCATTAAGTAATCATACTTAAACAATTTCCATAATTGATTATCTTTAATTAATTAATATAATTAATTATTTAAAATTAATCACATTAATTAATTATTTAATAATCCCTTGTTAATGATCTTCATTAACTATTAACAATTCTTTAATTACTTTTCTTAAGTAATTAACTTAGATAAATCATTATTAATTCCAAATTAATTAATCTTAAATAACCAATTAGTTAACCTCTAATTTTTTTAATCAATTAAGTTTTATCTGTAACTTAATTAATTTTTAATTACCTGATTAATCAATTTCTAATTATGAATTAAAAATCTCAACTTATCTAACTAATGATCTTATTTTCAAATTAAATAACCTTAATTAATTAACTTAAACTTTAATTAATTAATTTAACCCTTAACTACTTAATTTATTAATCCAAATCATTAATTAATTAAATTAATTATTTCTTTAATTACCTTAATAATTTAATGAATCACAAATCATTAAATCTTAATTAATCTTTTAAGTTAAAGTATTAGCCTTTATATTTACTTTAATTACCATTAACAAAAGTCTTTAAAACAATTTACTTTTAAAACTTCCTATAATTTATTTCAAATTAAAGATTTAAAATAATTACAATTTAAACTTTAACAAAATTTAAATTAAATTTTACAAACCTTTTAAATCAAATGTTAAATAAAATTACTTATCTATAAAAGAGATTTATAAAATTTTAAAACCAAATTATTTAAATTCAAACTTTGTTTTAAATTTAAAACCTTTTTAAAATCTGTTTCAAATGCTGCTTCGGCTTTGACCCGAAGCCTACTTGAGTAGAAACTCGAGAAAACCCTTCTTTTTTTCTTTCAAAAACTTGTTCAAATCTAAAGTAAAAACTGGAAACAAATAAACTCATCTCGAACAACCCGAGACAACACGCAAAACTATCGAGTTTAACCCGAATAGAAACGTTCTTCCCCAAAGCTCATACTTCATCAGACTCCACATGTGCACCGTGCACATGCACGGTGGCTTTGACCACCAACGGTCGACGACGAAACCTCCCACAAGTCGACCACCAACTCACTGAAACACACGGTCACCCAGAATGACGATTTCGACCTTGAATCAAAAACGAACCCATCATCCATTTACAGGAAACAGTCACCATCGGAAAATCATCCATCCACGACGATCTCGACAATGATGAACATTGTCGTCTTCACGATAGATTCCTTGACCTCCATTCTTTATTTTCCCCCATGCGATCCATCCCGGGAGCACCCCCGTCGCCACAAATGCCATGACAACAACGACGTACCAAACAGCATTCCAAGCCCCAGTTCACCGCACTCTGGCCACCATGGTCACTGATTAATCATTTGACCATTTTTCCCCAAGTCATCATCCCCTAAACCCTCTTCAACACCAAACCCGAGCTCCAGATCGTCATCGATCGCCGATGATTGACCAAATACCAAAAATTGATTACCACGGCTTTCCTCATTGATTACTTATTTAAAAATCAGGATTTTACCTTCTAAATTCATGATTAACTAATACAAATCAGGTTATAGGCCAGAATTAATGAATCAAAAGATTTAAATTTTGACTTATTTTAAATTTGCTCTGTTGTTTTATTTCCAGAGCCATTTCACATCTATCTTGACTTAAATAAAAAAATTTAGACTAAAATTTATGATGTAACGAACAAGTTTTGTTTGTCTTAAATCCAAACCAACCCTAGATCAAGAGGTAATGATTTTAAATCAAACTGAAGCTTGAAAACAAAAAACAGGATGTTACAGGAAACAAGTATGCATACATACATTCATTATTCAAATATACACAGTTAATTCATATACACACAAGCATACATATTTCCAAATACGAACATGCAACAGGTTTGTTATACTTAAGCTTTTAAAAGAGTGATGCTACTCACAAATACACTTATAAATATACACACAAGCAATCTTATTTCTAGAGACAATCAGGCAACCGGAATCATATTTAATTTATTTTTAAACAAAATGTTACTCACCAGGAATACAAGCACAGAGCATATTTTCCAAATCTTGAAACTGGAATGGCCAAGCTTCTTTGATTGAAACTTAAATGCTTTTGCTCCCTGTTTAAAACTACATGCATGCTTCCAGATTTGAAAAGAAATGCAGTCTTTGATTTCTTTTGTTTTTTCGAAAAATGCAGACATTTGATTACTTGCTTCAGATTTAGTTGTGATCTTTGCAAACCGAACTACAGGCTGTTGTTTGAACTTGAAAATGATTACAGGGTTGATTTTGTTTCAGATTTGAGGAATGATATAGTTTACAGTGTTTTGATTTTTGGTTTGAGGGGTTTTCAGATTTGCTTGAAACAGAATTTGATTAGAAATAAGATTACAGATCTGATTTGAATATGTTTTTGGTTTAGAGATGATTCCAGATTTGCTTAAGTTTTTCTTAGCTTTTGAATAAAAGATAGAAAAAAAAGAGTGAAGGGGAAAGAGATATGTTTATAAAGGCTAAATTTCATTTTAAAAAAATAAAAATAAAATATAATTCAAACATGACACTTGTCATATTGTTTAATTCATAAATTAATACATGTTATAAGAGTACTTAATATATTAACACATGTCTTATAATTTAAGTTGTTATATTTTAAATGTTAATGAAAGATTAATACAAAATCAAACTTAATGAATTAGTTAATTAGTATTTATATATGTATAAATAATTTTAAAAGAAATAAAAACCAATTATATTTATAAATAAAAGTTTATACAAATATTTTAAAATCCAAACAAATATAAAATCTATGCATTGAATTTCAGAACTTTAAATTCAAATTCAAGTTAGGTTATAAAAATAAAATTTAAGAATCAAGTTATATCTATACATATATAACTACTTATTAAATTTAAAAATAGAAATCCTATTTTTATAAAATCTATTTATGTTTATAAAAGCTAAGTATTATAATTATCATTTGAAAATAACTAATTTAACAATTTTAAATGATTTATAAAAGAGATTATAAATAACTTCTATTATTAAATGAATTAAGGCCATATGCTATATTGTATTTTTAACTTCTATTTCAAATCATATACATCAAGTAATATTTAAAAGAAATGAAACAAACTTTATATTTAAATTTAAAAATTAAGCTAAGATATAATCTTAAGCAATTAATATTTATCTTAAGTATTTACAAACCATATAGTTATTAATTAAATAACTTTGGAAAGCTTAATATTAATTTAAATCATAATTTCCAAATTATAAAATATATTATTAGAATTTGAAAACAAGACTTTATTTATTTATTAAATTCCAAATCAAAGATTATCTATGGTATATATACAAATATATATGTATACATTATAAATAGAAACATTTATTTATCTTTTAATAGATAAAATCACAAATTAAATATTTATTTAATTAGATTATTAAACCAATTCATATTTTATTAATCAGTATTATCAAATCAATTAAATTTTAAATAAAGATTATTAAATTGATATTGCTAAAAATTTCGGGATATCACAGTTTACATACTATTTATTTCCGTTATTCTGCTTTAGGCCAATTTTACATCCGATTTGGCTATTTCACAATATCCTTTTTTCTTACATAAATGGTTTTTCAATTTCACATCCGTTCAGTCCGTATAGTTTATCTGTAATTTTTATACCATTTTGTTACAGATTTACACCAGCCTTTAGGTTCCATTTAATTTACATTTTTCTCACCATAATTTACGTTCTCCTTTTAGAGATTTAATCTATACAAAAAAAATTATCCAATAGCCACAAACCATTTTATTACACAAAATTCCACTTTTACATTTTTAGGCCACAAATGAAATAAACAATTATGCCAATTAGACTTTCTAATTTTGTTCCAAAGCCATATTCAAAATTATGTAACTATATCAATTAAAACCATAATTTTATTCAAGTAGCATATTCTGAATTTATTCAACTAACCTGTTCTACCCATAGAAATTGAATAACAATTCTAATTCAATTTAATCAAACCAATCTCATTTACGCCAGAAACGTGAATTTGTTTATTCCAAATTTCAGCCCAAACATGAATTAGAATTGAGAAGTGGAAGAACAAGAAGGTACAATAATGTACATAAATTTCATTTTTATTTATGCCATAAAACGTGAATGGATAATTTATATGTCCCATATTTTAAACCAGACGTGAATTAGATTTAAGAAGTGGAAGAAGAAGAAGAAGTTGCAATAATTTACATCTATTCTCAATTAATAATAGAAATTAATTCACATTAATGTGCTGGAAAGGAACTGAAATTGAACTACTTTATTTTTCTATTTCATATTAATTCCCACTCACCTCACACTTGAGCTTGCATAAATTTGAAAAAAGCTTTGCTTTAATCTTTCTCTTTGATTCTTCTAAACTCCTCAAATTTCTTGAGTATATATAGATAATTTTATTTGGTAGAGATTTGTTTATATAGTAGAGAAAAGGAGGAAGAATAATACACACTAATTTTACTGTAGAATTATGGCGATGGCTGAATAAGAGATTAGGTTTAGGTTAGATGGTTTATTTATAGATAATTTGAGTGAATATAATCCATTATATTATTTTAGATAAAATATGGTTCTTTTATACACTTAATGGTTAACCATTCTAGTCCATACACAACACTCAACTAATAAAATTTAGCCATCTCATCCTACTACATCACCGGAGCGAATGGAAAGCCGCCACGTGTTAGAAATAACTCTGAAATACGTAGAAAAATCGCTGGAAATGAACCAGCTAAAAAAACATCGCTCCAGATTTTGGGCAACAATGGGACTTGATCCCTAGTCACTAAGGAAGTCAACATGCACCTTTGCCACTGTACCAAATGTGCTTTTAATTTCTTTTTAATTATATTTCCCATAAAATATCGGGTTGTTACACTAATATTAACAGTGAAGATATTAAGTGTAGCAAGCACATTGTTTTGGAATTCGAAGTAGAACTGTAGCAGAATAGGAGAAGCGCCACTAGAACAACCTCATGTAATCCACAGCCTGTCACTCGGAACACCATCGATGAATAGTTCCGTCTGCCATGATGGGATGGAAACTGGAGATCTGACATCTCGACGACTGTAGCGGTACAGGAGCATAACGTGAGGTGGTTCTAAGGTGGAGATAACCAAAAGCTGATACTGGGTATGTTATACCGAAACTGCTAGTTGAAATTAAAAAATTCTTTTTTGTGGTGGCGGCTCGCGAATCAAGATAAGGAGGAGTGGCATTGAATACATGGCCTCTACTGTTGCTTTAAAAGTAGCATTGTTTTTGTTTTTTTAGTAGGTTCTTTTACTTTTTATTTTTATTTTTTGTTTATGGAGAATTTCAGAATTGTATGGTGCTTTTTGAGTACATACCCATTAGAACACTCATACCACTATTTGATTCTAACATCTTCATAATTTATAATCTATACTAGTGCGAGTAAATAAAGTACCTTAGTTTCAAAAAAAATAAGACAAGTATACATATATCAAAATGAAAAACCCTTTATTACGAATGAGAATTGATTGCAGAGTTGATTAATTTATATTAAATTACAGAATTTCTCCTAGAGTATACCCCTAACTTTATCAATTAGTGGGAGTAATTCTGAGTTAATGTACATGATATAAGAACTGACACAAGAGCGTCGTTCAATAAGCATCAACGTTTAGAGAGTATTTTGATAGATAAATCAAATAATTTGAATTTCAGTCGAAATACGAAGGAAGCTTGTGTTTGTAAGAAAGAACTATAAAAGTACAAGAATATTTCTAAAAACTATAATTAAACAACAGATTTATGACTGTTAACGATGTACCCACATTAAAATCATTATAGTTTGGTTGTTTAATTCTCGGTATTGGATTTGAGAGGACATCTTTTATAATCGATATAAAAGGATGTTGGGAATGTCCAAAATGATATACATGACATCATATTAAAATATCTAATATAGAGCATGTAAGATAGATTCCTTATGCATTAGTAATATGAATTATCATATGCATGTTGTGTTGTATTAAATACATAAAACAAGTATCAAATCCGAATTAAGATGATTAAATGATTATTTTGAGTGTTGCTGAATATTTATGAAATACTAGAGATTGTTAATAGAAATAACAAACTTCTTATGAAGAAGTGCATGAAATTTAACGTCATAAGTTATGTCGAGTATGTAGGATCTAGATTAACCCTAGAGGGGGGGTGAATAGGGTTATAGCAAATTTTCTCGAATTAAACAAAAACAAACTGCAGAGAGATAAATATGCTGAAAAGTAAATCACACACAAATTTTACCCAGCTTCGGCAACCCCTGCCTACTGCTGCATTCCCAGATTTCTATTAGAATTAAACAGTCTCCCGCTTACAAACACTCTAACAGACTCGCAAATTCTGCTCCCGCTCACAAACACTCTAATAGACTCGCAACCCCTGCTCCCGCCTATAGAGTTTTGCAAACTCGCAAACCCTGCTCCCGCCTATAGAGTTTTGCAAACTCGCACACCCTGCTCACTGAACTAATTCTAACTAGATAATCTGACACAACCTAAACCTTGGTGGTGATTTACCAAGACTTTGACTCGAAAAGAAAAACAGACTTCAAAAAGCAAGAGCAAAAATTAAAATACAAACTTGAGTACTAATTTTTTTTGCCCTTAAACAAAGAAACCCTAATTAAAAAATTAAAAGGCTCTTAATAATATAAAGCCGGCCCTTTTTATTATTTAACCCGATCCCTTTTTTTCTTTGTGAAGAATGGCGGCCGTTGCTTTCTTTGTTCGATCTGAATTAGGGCTTCGGTGGTCTTTGATGATGCCGATCGAATTTGTTGCTCTTTCCTTCTCTGATGATCGGCTGCTTGCCTTATGATTGCGAATCAACGTTGGTACGTTGTTCGTTCCTTTTGCTTTTTAGGATTTAATTGCTTCGATTTTCGATTGTTCCTGTTTGCCCCCACTGCCGATGATGATTATGGGTTTATACTTGGATTCGATTCGATTTTTCCACACCCCTGATGATGATTTGGGGTTTTGTATTTATATGAATTCCGAGACCCTAATCAATCCGATACTTTCCTAAATTACGCTTTCCTAATATTGTTACAACTTGATACACACGGTTTTGATTTTCAAACGTTCGATTTTTCTTTGGTTCGTACGGCAAAGAACTTTCCTCTTTTATTTGTTTTGACCTTTTCAAAAAATTACACACACTTGATTTTTCGACTTGGTTAACATCTGCTTTGACACGGCTTCGACCATCTTTATGTTCATCCCTCTGAGCTTCGTGAATTTCTCTGACTTGACTCCAGTATGCTTCACTTGTTCATGCATTCGACATTGCCATGCTATTCACTGTTTTCATCACTGGACTTTGACTTGGTTATACGGCTATGTACTTGTCAGTCTTGTATTTCTCGATGAACTTGGGTAGTTTTCATTTGGCCTGTTCTCTGTAGCATATACAAGTTTACTTTGTAGACTTGAGCCTTGTGTTCTTCATACCATGAGTACATGCTGCTGCATTATTGATTTGTTCTTTGAGTTGCAGTGTTTCACCATACTTTGGTTGTCATGCACTTTGATATTTTAATCTGGTATGTTTGTATGCTTGCCACTGACTTGTGTTCCCTGTTGCACATTCACCTGTTTACTCAAGACTATATATATGCATACATTCATATGTATGTGTGTATGCATATATTCTTGGATTTGTACTAAGCTTGAGTTATTTGAATTGCTGTGTCTAACTTGTACTACTCTGGTCTTGCTTTGTACTTGACTCTGAAATATTCTGACCTGATGCATTTGGACTTGATCATACTTGATGCACTTTACTTGAATCTGGTCATTGTTGGCATTTTGCTTGAGTCAGGATTCAGATTGCACTTTTGTTTGTCTATCCAGTCTGTTGGCACTTGTCATTTGAGGTACTGGGTCTGCATACATGTGCTTTGATGCTGTGTTGCATTGAGCTCTGTTGTTGTCTGTTGTTTGGTTTGAGTGGTCATTTATGCATTGATACTATTCTCTGTTGCACTGAGTCTCTGGTTGGTGCATTGCCACACTGAACTTGATTCATGCTTGTTGCATTCATTTGTTTGTTGCAGTCCATGTAGCATGCATGTTTTCCTGTGTTCATGCTTGTGACATTCATGGTGTTTGCTTCATGTAGCTGTTGGTCTGACTTGAACTTCAATTGATGTTGTTTATGTCTCTGGTGCCTGCATCATCCTTTGTTGTATAAACCGCTGTTATATCACTTCGAATTGCATACTTCTTGCAGTCTTCAGTTTGTACTTCTGGTCTTTGCATCCTTTCATGTTGATTTTTGAGATTTCACTTGAGTTGAATCCAGTTTCAAAACTCGGGTTTGACCTTGTGCTCGTGTCGCGATTCTAAATATATTGCACGTGAGTTAAACTCGGCTTTTCATTTGGGTTTGACCTGTGCTCACCTGTCCCTGTAACATTATCAAGTGTATATCGATGTGCACGGCCTTGTGGCATGTACCGTGATACACTGTGCATGTCACATTGTTCGTGTATGATGAATTCAAATGTGAATGATGACGAACAACCCAAATAACTGAGGCAAATCATATTTTCAAAAATCATATTTCATTTTATATTGCAAAAATATTACTTTTTCAATTTTACTGCGTTAGTGAATATTTTTGCAGATTTCTCATATGCTGGATTATAATTGGAATGAAATTGAAGATAAACTACGAGTGTGAGTGATATGTAGTGAGGAATTTATGTAAATTGAATTGTGATGTAGTTAGAATCAAAATTGTATATGTATAGTGAGAGCTTGAATTTGTACTATTCAAAAATGTAATAAATATTTGTTTGAATAAAATATCTATTTGAATTCAAATTCTATGTAAATTATTTTATTCAACAAATATTTATTTAATCTGTAAAAAATAAAATAGTACATTAACAAATACATTTAAACGAATGTATATGTTTATTATCATCAAACAAAAATCATATAAGCGCATAGAGCATATTCAATAATCTCCCCCTTTTGATGATAACAAACATATATTTAAGATTTTGATTGTGTTAAATGTATTTGATCAATGATATACTCTAATTGCTCCCCCTATTTAAATGCTTCCTCTCTACATGATGCTCCCCTTACATATATGCATACAAATAGAAATATACAAATGAGCCTAGATGCAAATGGAAAATTATTTGACCTTTGCTTGTTTTCATTAGACAAAATCTTAACTTTTCTCTCCCCCTTTTGTTATCAGCAAAAGAATAATAGTGTTAGAGAAAATAGAGATAAAGTGATCGATATTAATCCAACATTGAAACTCAATTTCAATATAAATATTAAACTTCAATAAAAAATCAAACAAAAATCATAACTACCCTTGTTAGGCGCATATTCCACTTTTAGAATGATGGGAAGTATTTCATCAAATAAAACCATATAGTTTTGTCTAATTGTGGTATATTTATTTCAGGAAATTTGAATATCTACTAACCATGCATAACCGTTAGGACTTTTAAATGAGATTAGTAGTATTCTATATTATTTTATTTAAAAATGAAATCAAGTATCTTCTAACCACGCATAACCGTGAGGACTTTTAAATAGGATTAGAATCAACTTGTCTATTTAATCAAACAATTTTGCTAGGCCTTCCATACATGCATAACCGTGAGGACTTTTAAATAAGCATGGAAGCACATAATCAAAAATCCAAGTAATTCACCCATGCATAACCATGAGGACTTTTAAATGAGAGTGAATACTTTGGATATTTATTTATTTTTACAAAAAAAATGTGAAATGAAAAACAAATGATCCCTGATTATAGTACCACATATCGACAAACTATATTTAAGATTTGATAAATAATGGTCGATAGAAATATGATAGATATAGAAATGGTCATGGAATCTTTACCCAACAAAAAGTTTTATAACTCTTGTTTGAATTCGTAAAGAAATTTTCCAAATATACTGTCTTGAGTAATGTATGTTAAATATCAACACTTATCACCTTTTCAATCACTATTTATCTTTTCGATAATTAGTAGGGAGTCGGATTAGTCAAAATTTGTCATTTAAAATCAAATTAAAATGACTAATCTGGAAATATGGTCAAAAAATAATTTTCTTGAAGGGGTTATAAAAAATTTCTGCTATTTGAAAATTATTTGTAATGAAAAATATGCAGATTTTTTCTTTGAAAAACGATGCAGTTACTAAATGTCTCACCATAAATCACGTTCAACTAGTAAGTTTTCTGTCAACTAGATTACCAGTATGATCTGCATCTGAATTTCTCTTTCACTCCAAAATATCATTAACTAAATTTGATAGACCAGATCATGAAGTGTGCATAAAACTCAAACTCACAAATTTTTACAGCATTCTTGAATTTGAATTGAAGTCGTGTAAATAATCAGAAACTGTGAATATAGAGTTAGCCGAATTATAACCAAATGCATTATCATCCAACAAAACACTATTTTTAATCCAAACTAATATATATGAAGTAAATCCAAGAATCTAGAGAATTTTATAGTGTTTTGGCATAAGAATATAATTTGGCCAACTATGATGAACATGACAGAATCAAAAAATCATCTCTTTACAACATCTCAATATTGGCTGATTTCATTCAGAATACAGTGTAGATCATCACATTTAATATATCGATCAAATAAATATACCTTTACCTGTTTTACCTTTACGATAATTTTTCGTGATTGCTCATTGTGATTCTGTCACCTTTGTACTAGGCTAAGGAACTTTGCTTTGTTGCCCATTGTGTTTCTGGAACAACCAAAATCCAGAGAATGCTGTTGTTGTTCCTTAGTCTGCCACCATACCTACACGATGAAAGATTTTTGTGACCTATTTGTTTTTATAGGTCCATGATTGTTAGTGGCTAAGACATTGTGAATAAACAAACCCTTTGGAACCGAAACTTGTTTAGACCTTTTATTCTTGTTCCAATAGACATGAAATTTGTTTGTAGAATTCTTAGGAACCCAAACTTGTATAAATTTTGTGTTCTTGTTCCTATGACTACAATTTTCAACACGATGTCTAATTATTTCACATCTATCAAAGACACTCTTACCTTTTGCATCAACATCAACTTGTGTTTTCCCAAATCCAAGTCCTTTTCTGTTGTTAGTAAAAAATTGATTTCCCAATAACATGTTGAATGATTTTTCTCCTCTTGAAAAGTTATTCAGAGATTTCTCAAGATTTTGGACTTTGGCTTTTAGTGTTGTGTTTTCAGTTACAAGTGAGGTGCATCTATTTATAAAATCCTTTTTCCTAGTGTCAATGATTTCCTTAAGACTCAAGTTTTCATTTTCAAGATTCTCAAAGCTATTCTTAAGTCTTGATAATTCTGAATCTAAAATTTTACACTTTTTACAGTCTAGGTTTTGAATATTTTCAAGTTCAGTTTCTAGCCTAAAATTTTCACGAGCAAGTTCTCTCCTATCAGATCTCAGTTTTTCAATTTTAGATTCAAGAGTATCAACTACTTTAGTAAGATCAAGACACATAAAAACAAGTTCTTTATAAGAATAGTCACCTACCTCACTAGATTCCTTTGAGCTTGCTTCTGAATCTGATTTTTCCACAAGACACAAGTTAGCCTCCTCTGAGCTACTATTCGAAACTTCCTCTCCTTCTTCATCATCCCAAGTCGCTGCAAAGGCCTTCTTCTTCTTTTTCTTTCCTTGGTTGTTTTTGAGAAGTGGGCATTGTTGTTTGAAGTGGCCAGGCTTGTTGCAGTTAAAGTACGTCGATTCATTATCTGAATTGTCAGAATCTTTTGACCTATTACCATTTGTTTTCTTCTTGCATGGCTTGAATCTTGACCATTTTCTAAGATTATTGACAGCCATTGCAAGCTCTTCAATTGGATCTTCTTCTTCTTCATCGCTCTCTTCTTTGCTCTTTAAGGCAATCGTCTTCTTCTTTGATTCGGAGTTGTTGCGTTCCTCTTTGCTTTTAGCTCAAGCTCATATGTCATCAAGTTGCCGATCAACTCCTCCATGCTTAGTTTACTCAGATCTTTCGATTCTTGTATTGCCGTGACTTTTGCCTCAAAGCTCATTGGTAAGACTCGTAGCACCTTCCTCACAAGCTCTACCTCAGTGAATACCTTCCCAAGCACTCTAGCGTTGTACACCAAAGTTGAAAAGCATCCAAACATGTCCTTTATGCTCTCTCCTTTGACCATCACAAAGTTCTCGTATTCATTGCTGAATAGGGCTAGACGAGACTCCTTGACTTGAGAAGTTCCTTCATGTGTCACCTCCAATGTATGCCAAATTTCCTGTGCAGTTTTACAATGAGAAATTCTATTAAATTCAGACTTATCAAGAGCACAGATCAAAGCATTCATGGCTTTAGCATTTGTAGTTTTTAATTTCTTATCGTTAGCATCCCACCTATCCTTAGGTTTAGGAATCTCAGTTTCACCAACAGTTATAGTGGGAGTTTTGTAGCCAGTTTCAATAATGTCCCAAACATCATAATTAACAGAACTAAGATAAATACCCATCCTAACTTTCCAATAAGCATAATCATTCCCATTAAACATGGGTGGCCTAGCAATAGATTGTCCCTCATAGAAAGCATTATTTGGTGGATTCATTACTCTAGAGTTAAAGAAAAATACCTCACTCTGATACCACTTGTAGGATCTAGATTAACCCTAGAGGGGGGGTGAATAGGGTTATAACAAATTTTCTCAAATTAAACAAAAACAAACTGCAGAGAAATAAATATACTAAAAAGTAAATCACACACAAATTTTACCCAGCTTCGGCAACCCCTGCCTACTGCTGCATTCTCAGATTTCTATTAGAATTAAACAGTCTCCCGCTTACAAACACTTTAACAGACTCGCAAAGTATGCTCCCGCTCACAAACACTCTAATAGACTCGCAACCCCTGCTCCCGCCTATAGAGTTTTGCAAACTCGCAAACCTTGCTCCCGCCTATAGAGTTTTGCAAACTCGCACACCCTGCTCACTGAACTAATTCTAACTAGATAATCTGACACAACCTAAACCTTGGTGGTGATTTACCAAGACTTTGACTCGAAAAGAAAAACAGACTTCAAAAAGCAAGAGCAAAAATTAAAATACAAACTTGAGTACTAATTTTTTTTGCCCTTAAACAAAGAAACCCTAATTAAAAAATTAAAAGGCTCTTAATAATATAAAGCCGGCCCTTTTTATTATTTAACCCGATCCCTTTTTTTCTTTGTGAAGAATGGCGGCCGTTGCTTTCTTTGTTCGATCTGAATTAGGGCTTCGGTGGTCTTTGATGATGCCGATCGAATTTGTTGCTCTTTCCTTCTCTGATGATCGGCTGCTTGCCTTATGATTGCGAATCAACGTTGGTACGTTGTTCGTTCCTTTTGCTTTTTAGGATTTAATTGCTTCGATTTTCGATTGTTCCTGTTTGCCCCCACTGCCGATGATGATTATGGGTTTATACTTGGATTCGATTCGATTTTTCCACACCCCTGATGATGATTTGGGGTTTTGTATTTATATGAATTCCGAGACCCTAATCAATCCGATACTTTCCTAAATTACGCTTTCCTAATATTGTTACAATTTGATACACACGGTTTTGATTTTCAAACGTTCGATTTTTCTTTGGTTCGTACGGCAAAGAACTTTCCTCTTTTATTTGTTTTGACCTTTTCAAAAAATTACACACACTTGATTTTTCGACTTGGTTAACATCTGCTTTGACACGGCTTCGACCATCTTTATGTTCATCCCTCTGAGCTTCGTGAATTTCTCTGACTTGACTCCAATATGCTTCACTTGTTCATGCATTCGACATTGCCATGCTATTCACTGTTTTCATCACTGGACTTTGACTTGGTTATACGGCTATGTACTTGTCAGTCTTGTATTTCTCGATGAACTTGGGTAGTTTTCATTTGGCCTATTCTCTGTAGCATATACAAGTTTACTTTGTAGACTTGAGCCTTGTGTTCTTCATACCATGAGTACATGCTGTTGCATTATTGATTTGTTCTTTGAGTTGCAGTGTTTCACCATACTTTGGTTGTCATGCACTTTGATATTTTGATCTGGTATGTTTGTATGCTTGCCACTAACTTGTGTTCCCTGTTGCACATTCACCTGTTTACTCAAGACTATATATGTGCATACATTCATATGTATGTGTGTATGCATATATTCTTGGATTTGTACTAAGCTTGAGTTATTCGAATTGCTGTGTCTAACTTGTACTACTCTGGTCTTGCTTTGTACTTGACTCTGAAATATTCTGACCTGATGCATTTGGACTTGATCATACTTGATGCACTTTACTTGAATCTGGTCATTGTTGGCATTTTGCTTGAGTCAGGATTCAGATTGCACTTTTGTTTGTCTATCCAGTCTGTTGGCACTGGTCATTTGAGGCACTGGGTCTGCATACATGTGCTTTGATGCTGTGTTGCATTGAGCTCTGTTGTTGTCTGTTGTTTGGTTTGAGTGGTCATTTATGCATTGATACTATTCTATGTTGCACTGAGTCTCTGGTTGGTGCAATGCCACACTGAACTTGATTCATGCTTGTTGCATTCATTTGTTTGTTGCAGTCCATGTAGCATGCATGTTTTCCTGTGTTCATGCTTGTGACATTCATGGTGTTTGCTTCATGTAGCTGTTGGTCTGACTTGAACTTCAATTGATGTTGTTTATGTCTCTGGTGCATGCATCATCCTTTGTTGTATAAACTGCTGTTATATCACTTCGAATTGCATACCTCTTGCAGTCTTCAGTTTATACTTCTGGTCTTTGCATCCTTTCATGTTGATTTTTGATATTTGAGTTGAATCCAGTTTCAAAACTCGAGTTTGACCTTGTGCTCGTGTCGTGATTTTAAATATATTGCACGTGAGTTGAACCCGGCTTTTCATTTGGGTTTGACATGTGCTCACCTGTCCCTGTAACATTATCAAGTGTATATCGATGTGCACGGCCTTGTGGCATGTACCATGATACACTGTGCATGTCACATTGTTCGTGTATGGTGAATTCAAATGTGAATGATGACGAACAACCCAAATAACTGAGGCAAATCATATTTTCAAAAATCATGTTTCATTTTATATTGCAAAAATATTTCTATTTCAATTTTACTGCGTTAGTGAATATTTTTGCAGATTTCTCAGATGCTGGATTATAACTGGAATGAAATTGAAGATAAACTACGAGTATGAGTGATATGTAGTGACGAATTTATGTAAATTGAATTGTGATGTAGTTAGAATCAAAATTGTATATGTATAGTGAGAGCTTGATTTTGTACTATTCAAAAATGTAATAAATATTTGTTTGAATAAAATTTCTGTTTGAATTCAAATTCTGTGTAAATTATTTTATTCAACAAATATTTCTTTAATCTGTGAAAAATAAAATAGTACATTAACAAATACATTTAAACGAATGTATATGTTTATTATCGTCAAACAAAAATTATATAAGCGCATAGCGCATATTCAACAGAGTATATTATACTTATCCCAAATTCATGTTAAATCTTAAATTAAGAGCATTAAGTTGGAAATGTTCCAAACAATAAGTAATGACTGATTTGACCAAAGGGTAAGAACATCGATATGAATAGCACTGCAATAAATAAGTATTAATAAATGCACAAATTTATAACTGAGCTAGGGGTGAATCAAATGTTGAGAATCCCATAACATTATTATCCGATAACAATGTTGTGATATAGTTTGTAAAAGAACCTAAAGCTCAATAGAAGTCAAAAAACATGATAAAGGCAGTTTATCAGCATCGAAGATAGTTAATTAATAGAGTGCTAATTAAATCAAAATAGCATACCCATCACCAAGAGACTAGTCCATTTTTTTTATAGAAAACCGATTGAGGAGATGGAATAAGATTCAATAATTGACCCCAAGTGCAAGTGCGAGACTGATAGAGTTAGCGGCATGCCTTTGGGACAATTATGTAATTTGTTACGTATATCTAACTCGATAACCAATCTTATTCATAGTATAGACGGTTAATTTCTATAATATACTCTGTTATATTATGATATAATTGATTAACTAATTAACTAATTATATTAAATAGAAAATCCTTAAATGATATGTTATGTGATAGTAATTACTATATGTTGTAATCATGATAATTTTATCACATTGAAAAGTATCATGTTGTTTTAAATATTTCTAGTCAAGATGTTTGAGAAAAGATATCCATACATTTGTTAGACTAGCATATGTAATAATCTTCAAATGTTGGGTAGTGTAGTAACCATGGATGTTGGGATCACCATGGGATTACGTACTAATAGTTATTGGATAACTATGTAATGACTTACTTGAGAGTTTTCTATTGGTTAATATTCTAAGGTCAAATACAGAATCTCGAAATGACAATGTTACACGGTTCGCTCAACTTGCGAATACTGTAAAACTTCAATGTGAATACTCCACTTTGATTATAATTCAATCATAGCATGGCGATCCGTAAAGCAACTATAATTGGGGTCTGAGTTGATGCGTTGAAAGTGAAACACTATTCAATAGATAATTCATCTCCTCGGTTATAAGAGGTTAGTATCTCAGTCAACTATAGTCAAATCAAAGTCAAAGCCGCCGACCAGAGTAGCACTATTAGTAATAATTGTTGCTATTGAACCAAGGATTTTATGTTTGGACTAATCAAGTTGAATGTGGAAGAAATTGGAATTTTGACCAAAACTAAATTCCATAAGTACCCAAATGATATAGTTTATCGAAGAGAATTTATGTAAAAATCATCACTATCGGGTACCACTTATAATGGTAAAATTGGATTTTTCCAAAAAGATGTATAAGCGATAAATTTAGTCAAAATGTCATACCACTAGCTAAGGTGACGTGTGAACATTAACATTTGAATTGTTCGATATCCATTGACTAAATTTACACCTTTAAGTGGCACAAGCATAATGAAAAATACTCTGAAAAACCACACAATTTAATTAATTTATAATCATTGCAAAATTGACTAAATTAATTAGTATTTACGAAATGTTAATTATTAAATTTTATTTTATTTCTTTGAATGTCATTAGTATTTAATAAAGTGCGTATATAAAAGTTATATATGTACATAGCGATACACGATATCGATAAATATTTGAATTTGATATAAATCAATAAATTACTAAGTGGTGTCAAATTTTGGTGATACAAAATCACATTTAGAAGGAAATAAATATGCAAAAGAAAGAAAGAGAAAATTTGGTTTCCCTTAATTAATTGACATATTTGGTTATGTTTATCTCTATCTCTAATTGGCCGATCAATTTATTTTTTCCATATAATATTAATTTGGGCATTAAGTAATCGATTATTATAAATAATGCCTTTAAGAGAGAGTGGAAATGTATGGAAAAGTATCTGGTGTTCCTCTCTTCATCCATCTTTGTTCTTCTTCTCCAAATATTAAGAAGCCATTAACGTAGAGATCAAGACTCCTTCTCAGTCAGGTTATTAATTCGATTTTAACTTTGTTTACTCTTATTGTGTGGATTAATTGTAAACAATTGTTTGCCGAGACTCAATATAAATGGTTGTTGGGTGGAACCATATGTGTTGTTCTCTTGATTTCTTTGTGTTTCAGATCTATCTTCACCTTTATTTATCTTCAAATATTGTTATTTTCATCACATATTATCCCTTTGAGACTTGGAAAATATAAGGTTCTAGGATAAACTTTCACGACATTTTAATCATTTGTTAGGTTTTGCACAACAAAAATCTTAACAAATTGGTATTAAGCTACTTCATCGCAAGGCCAAGGGAAATTTTGGATTTATATAATTGTTGAAATGTCGAATTTAATTTCCTTCTCGAAGTCTGTTCTTCTAAATGGAAAAATAAGGGTATTTAAAAGCTAAAGATAGAGGATTTTTATATCTCAACAATCTTCACGAGCCAATTGAAAATGATCGGAAGAGACCCTCAAATATAGAGGAGAGTAAATGGAAGAAGATGGACAAGAAGACGATTGTTTTGATTCGTCAGTATCATGATTATTTAGTTTTCCACCATGTGGCTGGTTGTACATTCATGAAGGCTTTGTGGGGCAAGTCGGTATCTTTATATGAGTAAAAAAGTGCTACTAGTAATAGTTTTCTTGTTCGAAAATTTGTTCAGTTGACTTGTATGGAGAGAACTCTGTAGTAGAGCATTTGAACAAATTTTAAGATGTAATAAATCAGCTATCATGTATGGATGTCAAATTTGATAATGAATTACAAGCTCTTTTGTTGATGAGTTCGCTTTCATAGAGTTAGGAAACATTGGTTGTGTCATTAAGTAACTCCAATGCGAATGGAACTATCTTATAGTATACTAATCGGAATAGTCTCCTGAATTAAGAACCTAGAAGGAAAGGGTCAACCTTGAAATCAGTTTAAGATGAGTCTATGGTAGAAAAGGACTAAAAGTGGAATACAAAATCGAAGAAAAAAGCCTCTAATGGTAAAGGTATGTCGAAAAGTATCTTTTGCTATTACTGTCATAAAAACAGTCATATGCGCAACAACTATGAAGTGTATAAAAGGAATCAAAAGAAGGCTATACATAGTGATAGCGATACACGGACGGGCATAGCTGATGATATCAACAATGATACTTCTTGTGATATGCTCATTAGTGATGTGAGGTGTTTTTCTTCTCATAAGAAGGCCATCGACATGATTAGGACCGCCAATGGAGTAGATCTACCAATTTGTGGTATTAGATATATCCGGTTTCGTATTGCATGAAGTGTGGTTAGACAAGCCTCAGACGTGAGACACGTGCCTACTAGTTCGCATAATCTCATTTCTCTTAGTCAGTTGGACCACTGTGGTTGCATTTATGAGACTCAAGGAGGAGTTTTGAGAGATAAGAAGGGTGGTCATACTATGATTAGAAGGGTACTAATTGATGGAAACTTTTATAGATTGGTTGGTCATATGGTCTATAATAGGAAGCGAATGATAGTTGAAGAGCCTAGTCCATAGGTAGGTGGTATGGTGAATGTGTGCACTGCTTTTGATGGTTGTGTTGGTAGTCATATTTTCGATAGGTGTCTTCATCTTAATGATGCTCAAGTTATTAATAGTGATCATGTAGAGAGCCTAGATCAAGTGGTAGATGAATGTCAAGTTGGAAAATCCACGAAGACCGCATGGAGGATGTAACAACCGTGGTATTTTGAACCATTCGCATCCATTATAAGTGTATAGGTAGACACTCATGCCGGAATTAAATTGCTCAAAATACCGCGTTGTAAATAAAAATTTGGCAAATCTCAGAATATACAGTAAATAAAAATCATAGAATCACAGACACAGAGTAATAATAGTGCAGCGGAAGCAAAAGAAATAGTAGTTCATGAAGCTACTATATAAAAATATCAGAGTTACATAAAATACAACAGAGGAAATAAGGTACAAAAGAAGTCTCACTTCGTAGAAGTCAACTAATACAAGAGCTGAAAGGAACAACAGGTTTCAAAAGATAAACATGACAAGTAGATAATCTCCAGCGATTCCAATCTCCAGAAAGTGGAAATCCAAATCTGTGAATAACTCAGGCTGACCCGAGCGTAAATAAAAATACAAACACTCGAGTCAGGACATACATACTTATACAATGTAAACCAACTCAAGTGAACTGTAGTAAAGGTACAAGTAACTTAGAAGATGCTTGGGACCGCCCATCCTCTAAGGATCCGTTAAACTATTTACTATGTAGTATATTGCGCTATATACAGTAGTGTCTAATCAGTAAAGTATAACCATATAGAAAATAGCGTTAAGGGGATGGTGAACCTTAACGCGGTCGGATCTTTAAAACCAAAATCGTAGTGGGCTCGATATAAGGATATGACACGGCACGCGAGGCAATGCCAGGGTGGATACACCGTTTGCACTTCCGGACCGGTGGTGACGGCAAGCCAGCAGCTTCCGCCCACCTCGAACAATACCCTCGAATCAAAGTGGCGCCACCGAATCGAATCACAAAAATAATAGAATGGTTTCCGATGGAGCATGCTCGATGAAAGGGTGCGACCCTTTGTGTAGCCCGGTATAGCTCCTGTTTTAGTCATATATGCCAACTCACGGGAGTTGGGTCCACGTAATATACCTCGAGAACGTCGCCACCATCCTACTTCATTCTGGAATCTCCACCGCGTACACAGTTGTTAAAGTGGTTTTCGGTATTGGCCGGCTATAAGACAATATCCGATCCCGGTCTCTTTAACAATCAATCGTTATTATAACCCATGGATATTTATTTCAAAATAATTTATACTTTCAAAACCAAACTAACATATCCATTTCAAAATCATATAATTTCTTTCAAAACAGTATATACTTTCAAAACCAAATTATCATACTCATTTCAAAACCATATCACAATAGTATCATTTCCATTTCAAAAATAATTCAATAATATATCATTTAAATAAAACCCAAATTTCCAAATCATTGAATATTTCTTTCAATTTATTAAACTTGAAATATTCCTTTAAATTATCATAGCATTTTGGAAATGTTACCTTAAGGAATCATAGCATTTTTTTTTTTGAATGTGATACTTTCCACTTTAACATTTTATATAATCAAGGTATTTATAAGCTTACAACTTTAACATGGTCAATTTATCATAGCCTTATAGTTAAATAAACTTTCTTACTGTAATATCCAATTTAAAACCAAAATTCTTATGTTAAGTTAAAAGTACCTTATAACTTACATTATTATTACAATAAAGAAACTTTACTATTTTAATCATTTAAAGTACGCCATTTACATAAATTAAAACTTGCTTATCAAATGTACGTTATCAACTTACATTTTATTATTACAGTAAGTAACATTTATCAATTTAATCAATTTAAAATACACCATTACATTGATTAAAATCTACATGTCAAATGTACGTTTTAACTTACATTTATTATAATAAAGAGCATTTATCATTTTTCAATATTACACTAATTAAAACTTATATTATCAAATGTACGTTTTAAATTTACATTCCTATTACAGTAATGAGCATTTATTAATTTAATCAATACCATACTACTTAAAACTTTACATGTTTCTTTCCTTAATTAAAACTTGCACTATTTCTTTCATTAATTAGGAATTTACATGTTTCTTTCATTAATTAAAAACTCATACGTTTCTTTCATTAATTAAAACTTACCCTTTTCTTTCATTAATTAAAACTTATACGTTTCTTTCATTAATTAAAACTTACCCTTTTCTTTCATTAATTAAAACTTATACGTTTCTTTCATTAATTAAAACTTACCCTTTTCTTTCATTAATTAAAACTTGCACTATTTCTTGCATTAATTAAAAACTTACCAATTTCTTTCATTAATTAAAACTTACACCTTTCACATGTGTGTTTAACTTACATTTTTCCATTTCAAAGTCATAGTTATTACCTTACAAAACATAACATTTTACAAAAGAATATTTTATCATAGTCAAACAATCAAATTCTTTACAAATTTTATTCCTTTAGACATCAATTCCACCATGATTCCAAAACTTATTACAAGATGTCACATATAAGTGTATTTCATTTTATTTATTCAAAAATACATTGTTTATTTTACAAAATATGTCCATCGTGGGAAACAACCTTTATTACAATTACTAGGCTAGACTTAAGATTCCAAATTTAATCAAACTTAATTATTAAGTTATTTATCATAAATAAGACTCTTTAAATTCCATTCAAAACCAATTAACTTATAAAAAATTTAACTTATATAAAAACAATATTTCTTTACACTTTAAAGCATTAAATCAAATTAAGTTAAAATTTTCATATATTTATAATTCAAAATACTTAATAATTTTTTGAAATATTTAAAGTACTTACTAAATTTTTAGGAAAATATCATTTAAAAATATAACCATGGGCCTGTATGATATTTTCTAACCTAGGTCAAATGATACGGATAATATGTCATTTCAATCCGTGATTTAAGAAGAAAAATCCGGGTTCTATCATTTCAAACCCGCAATCCCAAGTAAAATAAATACAATAAAATCACTCGAGCCTATCATTTCAGCCCATAGTGATAGGGAACTTGCAGTGTGATAAACAGGAAATAAATAACAGTATAACAAATAAAATCATAACAGATGATGTAACAGGGATATAGCAATATTTAACATCATATAGATTTATCACAGGCATATATGAACATAATAACATAACATATTAATTTATACAATTCACATGTCATCGTTTCACAAATTAAAAGTACGTATGTCTAAAGAGATAAAACTCACCTTTTTAAAGCTAGAAATCAAATTCAACACACAAATCTAAACTCTACAAAGCACGACAAGGCACGACAAAGCACGACTATACTTGAGTGATGGAGAGTCAAGATCCAATCTTGTACATAAACAAATACACAAATTATAAGGATATAATTCAACACAAGATTGTAAATCAAAAAAAATAAATAAAATGAAAAGAATATGGATCAAATGGCATAACCTTGACCTTAAACATCATGGGTCTTGGCCATGATAGTTTTGGTGGCATGCGAGACCGGTTATGGAGGTGGTGGAGAGAGGATGAGGTCGGAATTATGGTGAAGAGGTGAACAAGGTGGTGGCTGAACTAGCATGAAGAAAACAAAAGGAAAACAAAATGAAAAAGAGGAGAAAGAGAAGGAAGAAGAAGAGGAGGCCATTACTTAAACAAAATAGAAAACAAAAGAAAGAAAAAAAAAAGGGAAGAGAGAAGGAGGAGAAGCCATGGAATTTTTTTTTCTCAAAATAGAAATGAACGTGAGAATGAGATGTAGGAAAGCTTTGTACGTGAATTGCAAATATGATATGACGGCTAGGGTTATGAAGATAAATGGCCAAAAGAATGGCAAGAATTAAAAAGGCTAGTAAATGAGGGGATTTATTCCCTATTTAATCAAATAGCTTAATGGATTTAATTAAATTTCCTTTTTTTTTTTTTAGCCGTGAATGAGAATGAAGAGATATGGAAATGAGATGTTTCTCATGGCTAATAGATGGAGTTATGCACGGCTAGAGATGTGGGAAGTAATTTGCTAAGGTTTGAAATAAAGAGGGTAGGAAAAAAAAAGGCAAGAAATTAAAAAGGCACAAATTAAGGAGGAAGAATCTTGTGAAATTTTTCCTTTGTTTGCATGCAATGAAAATGCAATAAATGTACAAAACAGGTAACCTATATCTCTTGAAATTCCTAAGCTATTATTCAAAGAAAAAATCAATCAAAGAACAAATGAATATATTCAAAGTTTATACAAATAAAATAGAAAATAAAAATTAGAGAAACAAACATAGGGAAATAAAATATAGAAAGTCATTGTGTGCAAACACTGTATTTTTATCTAAATTAAAAGTATAAGTTTAAATTCAAAAAAAAATCCATATTAACATTGGTTTAGATACTAATACATTAATAACTTCCAATTCATTCAAATTTCAGTTTACATAGTAATTAATTTCATTCTCTTACCATAAATCTATTTGTTATGAAATTGAATTCACATTTAATTAAATTTCCAATAATTGCCTTGCTTCAATTCTTTTCTTCTAATAAATATATTATCACTCTATAAACCTAGCTATTATTTTTTTATCATTCATTACATAAATATATATTCAAATTTTCATCTTTCTATTATAATAACTGTTATTTTCAATTATATTGAGTTTGCTAAATATATACGTTTATTATAATTAAAACCTCAATCCATTTATCCAACTTGGTTTCATTCCTTTATTTCATCTTATGGATAAAATATACATTTCATAAAATATACATTCCCATTTATGTCATTACATTCACACTTTACAATTACTGTCCTATCTCATATAAATGAAAATTTACTTACATTTAAGTGTAATTGATTTTATACTTTAAATTTAGCAGCCTAAATAAATGTAACTTGCAATAAATGTTATCCTTATCTTTATATTACACTCAAGTTTATCATGTCCACTAATTATCATAATTGCTTACATAATGTTTAATTCATTCAATTACCATAAATTATACACTAATTCATTTACCCACACAACTTACATTTATTTACTTATATCCATTTTACACCTAAATGTAACATCTACAACTAGATTAATAGACCCATTAAATAGTAACTTACAACCGTTACTATAACTTTTAATCACACCTTTGAATTCACTGTTCACAAACATACGTTACCATTCTTATATACCAAATCTTTATTCAATGGTCATTTTTCATACTAAATCATTTATAAATTTTAATGTTTGCATTTTTTTTCTTACATAAATTTATAGCCATGTATAACAATTTACATTACTTCAATAAACTGTAATTTCATTTCAATTTTTATTAATTAGTTTTTTTTTTAAGTACAAACTTACATCTCATTTTGGCATTCATTTCATTATTAAATTACAAATTTTTTTTTCCAAAATATTTATCAAAATCTTATTAAATTGACAGCTTTAATTATTGAAAATTTACGGGTCGTTACAGAGGACTTTGTGATATTACAAATGCTTTGAGGCAGAATGATATAGTGTATCTCATGGTGGGGGATGCATCACTTGTAGACAGTGGTAGAATTTGTGATTTTGTATGATTGAGTGTAAGTGTGTGGTGATTGATCTGAAGATGGTTGGCTTTTTTATTTAATATGGTCACTTTTTCATTTTTCGCTTTGAGCAGCCATTTGGTTGAAGGTGGAGATCGAATGTATGTTGGAGATATGTGATTTTGCATCAAGGTGGAGTGTTAAATATTGGTGATACAAAATCACATTTAGAAGGAAATAAATATGCAAAAGAAAGAAAGAGAAAATTTGGTTTCCCTTAATTAATAGGCATATTGGGTTATGTTTATTTCTCTCATTGATTGGCTAATCAATTTATTTTTTCCCATATAATATTAAGTTAGGCATTAAGCAATTGATTGTTATAAATAGAGCCTACAATAGAGAGTGGGAATGTGTGGAAAAATATTTGGTGTTTCTCTCTTCTTCCATCTCCGTTCTTATTCTCGAAACGCTGTGAAGTCATTGTCATAGAGATCAAGACTCCTCGGTTAGGTTATTGATTCTATTTTTATTTTGTTTATTTTATTTGGTGGATTAATCATAAATAATTGTTTTTTTGAAAATCAATATAAAATGGTTGTTGGGTAGAATCTCGTGTGTTGTTCTCTTGATTTCTTTGTATTTTAGATCTATCTTCACCATAGTCGGTCTTCAAATATTATTATTTTCATCTAATATTGTCCCTTTGTGACCTTAATAATATATTGAGATAGGCTTCCATGATATTTTTATCCTTTGTTAGAATTTGCAAAACAAAAATCTTAACAAGTGGGTTAGGTAATTTTGATGGTGTATATAAGTGAATATCTTGACCGGCCATACATGATAAGAAGGAGGGAATTTGATGGAGATTTAATGAGGAATTAAAGAGGGAAGGTCTTAAAAATGAATTAGAAAGGTTTAAATGGTTCCTTTAAAATAAATTTCTTTCATCCATTCATTCTCCTGACAATTCATTTTCTCATGCTCTCCTCTCTTTCTACACAGACCAAAAATTCCAGGGCCTCCATGGAATAAAATTCCAAAAATAAAATCAAAAAAATTTAAGGTGTTGTTTGCCACAAGATCCTTGCAAAATCCAGAGGTTAATTCAATTAAATATAGGCATATTATTCTTCATTCAAGGTGTGAATTTTGTCTTTAAGGAAATTTTCTAATATGTGATGTTAATATAGTTTCAATCCATATATGTTACTTCGCTATTGATTATATGTTCATCTTTTATGTATAGTTTAGACCACGAACATTATACAACGAATTTATGTATGCCTAGGTTGTCTGACCTAGTTTTGTTATTGATTTGGATATTAATGTTTAAAAATATTGTGATTTGAAATTAGTTTTAATTAAGTGATATAATTTTTTAACTGATTATATAAAAAAACATAAGTAAGGTACATGTGTTGATTACTTGAAATCATTTCGAAAATTGAATACATTTTTTATGTATACTGGTTTCGTATGTAAATTCATTTGGTTATTTTTACATATTTTAAAAGTTGCTTCAATTCAAAATTTATAAGTGGACTTTTGCGAAAAATCATAAACCTATTTTGAATCCTTCACAAGTTAAGGCTAGCTTGTTTGCTAACGTTAATTTTTAGACAGATAAAACTACAAATTTTATAAGATCATTTGTTTTCAGTTAAAACGTCATTTGCAATTAATTATACATGTATACAAATATGTATGTTAATTTAATTTAAAGTTTATAAAAGGAACTTGTATAATTTTAATTTTAATTCCTTCCTAAGTTAAAAGTATATTTAAAATTGTTGATTCTAGAATTCAACATATAAAATAGTCAAAACTAATTTTAACATATACGCATATATGTGTGTGTGTGTGTGTGTGCACGCGCGCGCGCGCGTGTGTGTGTGTCTATGTGTGTGTGTATAGGTAAATATGTTGTTATTATATATTTATATATAATGGCTATTTTTATAATTTAAAAGAAAAACTATAGACAATAAAGGCATACATAAAGGGAAAATGTGTATGTTGTAGTGTAAAGCCTGGCATCTTTAAACGTACACATTAACCAGGTATAATGTTAATATGTTGCACTTGCAATGTACACATATGAGTATATTTGATACACTCATTACAATATAATTAATTAATTAAAATTAAACTCCTTTTAAACAAAGAAAATAAAATTAGACTTTATTTAAAAATAATATTAGATTGGATTTTATAAACCATTTAGACTTCAAAGGCCTAAAAGATTCAAAATAGGAAAAAAATTGAATCTACGTATTTCTCTCGCTTTTGATTGGCCCAGTTCCTTCATATGTGTGTGTCTAGTTTAGTTAGATGTCTTATGTTCTATCATTTAAGTATGTCAAAGGCCATACTTTTATTTATAGGGTATAAACGAATAGATCATAAATGTGATAAGTGTGTGATCAATGAATAGTTTTGTTTTATCACTTTTAGGTATGTGAAAGGTCATATGGACATATAGGGTGTAAATTTCAAAGGGATACATATGTATGATATGATAACATAATAATATTTAACTACACACACACACACACACACACATATATATATATATATATATATTGTATATACATGTACATTATAATTACATATACAAATGATAAATTCATATGCATTTTAGGAATATAAATGCCTAAATGTGCATGTTCCGTGTGTTCTAAATATACTATAATATATATATAATATGGTTTGTATACACATATTAATAGTACCTTATGTATATAGATTAGACATATATATTTACTGCCATGTAATTATAAAATTATCTTTATGCAATATGTAAGAAAAATTGAAATAATTTATCGAAATTTATATATATGCAGCCAAAAATAAAGAAGGAAGAAGATAAAATGAATGTGGAAGGTTTGAAATTTAAAGGGAAATAAAAAGACCTTCCACCTTCCAAATTACAAATTTCTATTTAAATTAACTTTAGACACACACACACACGTGTGTATATATATATATATATTCAATTATAGCCAAAAATAAATTATTATACATATATTATTTAATTTTACAGGACATACATTTTGTTAAATGATTGATGTGTGAGTATGGCCCAAATAAATAGTACAAAGCTTATTGTAATTTTTTATTTGAATTCTATTTATAAATAACATGTATAACAAATTAAATTTCAACAATACACCAGGACAGTTTAAATATATGTTACATACATTAATTAGGGTCAGGTATAAGCATATATAAATACATAAATGAAATGTATATATCTTTGTAGATCCAGTCTTTCATGACACATTGATTTATGGATCGACTCATAAATTGCTTGAATAACCACCGATATTGCTAGAATCGAAGGAACCACTTTGTTTGATTTGTGTTTGATGTTGTATAGATGAAATGAAGCTCGGATGTGGGGGAGGAAGGCATGGAGTGGACGGCAATGAAAGGAGAAGGAAGAGGCAATAATTGGAAAAAAAGAGTCTACATGGAAGGTTTAGTTATGGAGAGAAAAGAGACCTTTTGGCTTCCTTTCTTTAAGATCGTCTTAATTAATTCTAGATCAAATATCTAGACCATTTCCACTCATGTTTGGTCGGCCATATATGGTCTCATACATGGACAAAAACATCCCCAAGCATATTAACTAATTAATTACATTTAAAGATTGTTGAAATATATATCGATACCATAAATCGATACAACTTATATATACATCCAAACAATTACTAATAGCGCCCAATTTTTTTTTGGAGCTATCCTATTTACTAATAACACCCCAATATTAAATACATTAATAATTAATATTAATTAATTTATAGCACTTTATAAATTAATTAAATAAAGTGGTATTTCGGTGAATTTGCAAATTTGATTGTGTACTCAAAAGTGTGAATTCAGTCAACGATCAATATTTAATCATTCAAACATTAACGTTCCCATGTCACCTTAGTTAGTGGTGTGACAGTTTGGCCAAATTCATCGCTTATAGATTTTTTTCGATAAAATCATATTTTACACCATCTTAAGTGGTACCAACACTGACAATAATTTACACGTGCTCATTTCATCAACACTATATCACTTTAGGACATATGAAGTCTGGTATTGGTCAAAAGTCCAATATTATCCATATTCAACTTAGTTAACCCATAAACAAAGTCCTTAGTTCAATAATAACATTTATTATTAATCGTTCTACTCTGCCTAGAGATTTTGACTTTGAATTGACTAGAGTTGATCATGATAGTAACCTCATGCAACTGAAGAGATGAATTCTCTATTGAATAGTGTTTCACTTTTTATTCTTCAACTTAGACCTAGCTATAGTTACCCGATGGTTGTCGTTCCATGATTTAACTATACTCAAAGTTGAGCATCCACATTGAAGTTCGACGATATTCTCTAATCGAGAGAACCGTGTAACAATGTCACATTGAGATTTCCTATTTGACCTAGTTGTTATCAACTAATAGAAAACTCTCTATAAGTCACTCCACAATTATCCAATAACTACAAGTACCTAAATTCTTGGTTTGCCATGCAGGCATGAATAATACACTGCTCAACATTCAGAGAGCGTTTGATATCATTTCTTGAAGAATCTTGACCAGGAATGTTTAAATATAATGTTGTTTTTGTTATGATTAATTACTCATGATTGCAACTATTTGCAACAATAATCATATAAAAATTTATTCAAAGATTTTTATTTATTTACATACTTTAAATTAGTTACTTAATTATTAATATCACAATAAAACAAAGTATTTAAAAGAAAACTGGCACCATATAACTTTTATTACGTACAAGGTTGATTATGGAGTTAGATTTATGTAACAAATTACATAATTTTTCTTAGGGCATAACACTAACTCACTTAGGTGTACGCACTTCTCCTATGATTTAGGAAGCTTTGTTATTCCACTTTAGTATAACGCCTTTAGAACCTATCTTAGCCCAATTCAACCCAATTTTACATTTAGTTATAAATTTTAAGTCCTTTATCCGATTAAGATGTTATTACGGTGAAACTTGATCAGAAAAAATACAATCTTCACAATGGTAAAAGTTTTATTGCTTAGTTCATTCACTCAAAATTTCAAACTTACCATTTTATGTAAATAACTATTTACCCTTCATTAATTATTTATTTAATTGTTTAAATTTTATGGGGTGTTACAACTTAACTCTTTTACAAAATTCTTGTTTGAAATAAAGTATGTTTTTGGTTTTGTTTTCAATTATACGTGTTGTTGTGATAGTATCTAACCAATTGCAATTTTGAACATGTTCGTAAGCATGAGTTTCAAAGCGAATATTCAAAATACTTATCCTTATTGTTCTTAGTAAGATGTACGGAGAAAGGATACTGATATATCCGTTGACAGTGGTGTACGTAATGTTCTCGTACGATGGGTGGTGAATTACTCAAGATCGTTAGAAACACCAAATGATCATGTACTTGTGATTGTTTGGAATAATCATAGAATGACCCATTGAGAGCCTTCTATAGATTAATATAACTTATTCAGAATAGTGGATCTCCTATAACATCATGCATTAGTCTTCGACTTGAGAGTACTATTGACCTTAAGTAGCTAAACTATACTTTGATTACGATAAATCACATGACATCACAATCACGTTACTTACGACCATAGTTGGGTACATGTTAAACAACTAGAAGTGAAACAATACTCGAGAGAAGATTTTACTCTTTTACTGTAGAAGATTAGTGTCACGGTAATTTGTAGTCGGCATAAAATCAGAATCTCTATCTAAAGTAAAATGGTTAATCGATTGAACCATGGGATTTAAAGTGGCACTACGCAATTGACTATGGATAGTATTGGAGTTTCAGTCATTGACCAAGCTTTAGATATCTTAGTATACAGTGATGACGAAAAGAAAAGGTGCATAAAATATTGTTACAAAGCTATAGCTTGATAAAGATCAAAAATTGGATTTCACCTAAACAATCTATAAGGATTGAACTCGTGCTCGATACAATAATTCAACTAGTTTTAAATATTAGGAGGACTGAGTTCGCACCAGAGATTCAAAACAATGTTTTTTTCCTTTTTTTTGAGTTCAACTAGTCTAAATCAATTTACAAATGTTACATATCAATTGATGACATTTGATTTTTTACTTAAGACCATAAAGTCAATTAAAATAATATATAATTGTTATATATTAATTTAACTAAATATATGGTCTTTAATAATTAATTAGTATATGATGTATTAATTAGGTCCAAATCATGGAGTGTCCATGAGGACGAGGAACCAAAGCAAAGAGTATGAGGGTTTGAATGGGTCATTTGATTTAGATTAGAACAAGATTTAAAAGAGAGGAAAATACAAAGATATTTGGTATTGCTCATGGCCATAAATAGCCTCGCCTCTCATTCAAAACATATGAAACGACCCGTATTTTACGTATCGGTAGATCGTAAAATATTATTTTAAATCCATTTGGGGTCATGTGACTCTATAATTTTGGAAAATGCCTAATAGAAACATTTACTATATTTATAATTTTTCCAAATGATTTTACCCCTAAAAGGCTTGCATCGGCTATAACTTTTGATAGGAGCCGAAGTAGCACCCGAGATCACATCTATTGGAAATATATGATGGTTTACCATTCTGTAGAATGGTCATAATAGCAATTTGGAGCTTCTGGCTAGGAGATATAGTTGTTTGAAGATTTGGTTTTGGTCGATGCTAGGCATGTTCAAAGCTTAGAGAGGAGCTGCCTTGGTTCAACATGCTTGGTACGGCATGCTCTATTCGATGTACCTCTGGGGAGGGGATGCTTGGGGGTTTTGCCTATAAATAGGAGGCCGCTCCCAAAAATCACTTTTTCTACCACTTCCCCATCCATCCCCAACCTCCATTATTCCTCACTTCGCCCAACATCTTCCATTTCTCATATCAGGAGCTTCAAATCTACATCTTTGGGGAGGAAATTAGATCTTAGTTGGGAGTTTTAGATTTGCCACGGCTTGCGTGCAAATCTCCATCTTTGGGCGTTTGGTGAGTGATTTTTCATCTTTCAATTTTCTATATATATATGTGTGTGTGTGTGTGTGTCTATATATATGTGTGTGTGTGTGTGTGTGTGTGTGTGTGTGTGTGTGTGTTTTAATATATTTTAAACTCATTTTTTAAAGTCAAGTTAACATTTTAAAACTGTTTTCTAAGTCGAACCTAAAATAAAATAAATTTTAGGATATTTAAAGTATATTAATCATATCGTTTGGAGTATGGTTGCCTTTGTTTGTGATAGGTTATCTTTTGAGTATATTATATGATGAATTGCTATGGTTTGATGTGCGTTTTGATGTTTGGATGTTGATTTGTGTTCTTGTGCATGTTATGTTTGTCTAAATGCTCGCATGGTTGAAGCGCTCACTAAAGCAACCTAGAGTTAGGGACCGTGAAACCGGGCTTCGACAGATCGACTCAAGATTATCGAGAGTTGTATCATTGTATATGGAATGCATAAGGATCAAAGAACGGGGTATAGTAGTGAAATCGATACCAATTTTGGACTCGGCAGAGCTATAGGGAATCAGTTCGGCATAAGTTGGTTCGGCCTAGGCTAGGTTTACTGAGGTGGATGGAGCGATGGCTGATCATGGAGTTCAGTTCGATGGCAGGGCTGGCTTGACGACTGGACAAATTTGGCGGTTCGTTAGTGGTGGTGGCTCCGTAGTCGGGCATAGGAATCTATTCGATGGTAGGGCAGCTTGGTGGCCAAACGTGAGTGGTTGTTTGGTGGGTGGTTGTTCGGTAGTCGGTCGAGGTGGTTTATTCCATGGCAAGGTGGAGTGGCGACCAAACACAAAACTATATTTGGTAGTGGAAGCCGGACCATTGAAAGTGGCTTCGCTAGGCGTTTCTTGGCTTTCATCTAGCTTGGCTCGATCATAGGATGGATCGGTAGAGGTGGAGCATGGAGTTTGACTATGTACTCTGGGTATGGGGCGGACATATTTCAAGGTAGAGTTTGGGGGCCTCTGATGAGTTGATGAGGAGTAAGGATGGATGACTTCGGGACGACACGGGCTGACCTTGGACTTCGTGTAGCGAATAGTGAAGAAACGACGTGGTGCTTTGACATCGACGACGATATGACTTCAGGACTTAGTATGATGGCTCCATGACTTGCAATGAATGTCTACATGCATTTCGAAGATGACGACTTAACAATGGGAGTCGTGGCAGCGATCAACAACGAAAAGTCTAACGACAAGGACTTGCAAGTGGGATTTGCAATGGTGTCCTACTATAGAGATAGCCGGGATGGAATAACTATTGAGTTCCATTATGGAGACGTGTGCAAAAGGGTTGTTGATAACTTAGAGGCCTCTAGTGTTCTAGTGAAAAAAGCGTATGTAGGGATGCCCACATGGATTACAATTGTGTTCGGATCTTGCGATGGTAGAATACCCTAGGCTTTAGGATTGAGGACTTAGTTCCTATCCGTTCGGAGTGGCATGGTTCGAGCACCAATTAAGCCGGGATTATGATTGGGTACCTTGTTCATGATTGTGCCATATGAATTATCATGTATCTAACGTACACGAGGGGCAATGATGACTGTTTGATGGAAGCTATGTTTGTCGTGGTTGTTATTGCACTAGGGTGTCGCCCGATGTAGGTATTTTCGATTGTATACCTAAATACTAGACATTGTACTTTGATTATATTACATTTATTTGACTTTGATAGTAGATTAACATACATCAATTGTTATGTGCTAACTCTTTGGATGCAGTACATATTAGGTATGGTTCTAAATACCTTACATCCATATTTATTATATATGATTTTTATAGTATTTTTGAGATGATGTATGGCTCACACTAGACTGTTGTTTGACTCAAGATTATACTTTTCTTCTTGTCATCTTAGATACTCTTAAATGTGTAGATTAGGGATAATAGGTCTGGATAGCGAATGGAGCTGTACGAAGTACGAGAAGGAGGCTATGCTTTCAGACATCTATACCTGAAGCTTACTATTGCTTATATTTCACTGTGCGGTACTATGGAGTTATGTTGGTACTTGTATTGTTAGAGACGATATTAGAGTTTATTTTAGAGATGTGGAATGTATAAACTCTTTATTTCAGTTTTTGTATAGTTTGTGAACCCTGATGCACTCTGTTATAATTATCTATGGTTCATTTGATTGTATCACTATCTCGCCTATTTTACATCTGCATTGTTATATTATTTTTTATTTATATGCAGTGAGATGTTCTACAGTGTTTGTCTTGGATTTTATTTCTTTTAACCCTTGACTACCATTCTACATCGGCTAGATACCCAGCAGCGCTCTTTTAAGGTTTGTAGTGTACCGAAAGTGTAGGGCGATCTTCACATTTGGTATCAGAGACTAGGTTGCATCAATGACCTAAGTTGATACTGGGATCCATTATAGATAAGGTAGGAGCTACCGCCTTATAATGGATCTAGTGATATATGAAAGAGCATGCTAGTTATGTTTTGGTTTATAAAACCATATAGTAGTATATATAGCATATAAGTCGCTTTACATTCTTAGAACCACATATTCCTTTAAGAGAGACAAATCATTCTTATTTCAGCTTATAAGAATGGGTCGGCTAACGACGACGGTAGGAATCCCATCTCTGGAATTGAAGAAGAGGCGGGATTGGGGGCTGTTAACCTCGGTTTGCAGAACATGTTCGCTTAGATGATGCGCACTATGGTTCAAAATGCCCCAGTTGCTCCTGTTGCGGCTGTAGGAGGTGGTGTTCCAATGCAAGCACCGAGGGCTGACTTCGCCAAACTGAGAAAATATTTCTCTACTATGGATGGCAGACTGTTTCTTGGGACGAAATCAACCTTCGAGGTGCAGGATTCGTTGGACACCTACGAACTCATCTTTGAGGATATGGAGTTAGAGGATGCGATGAAGAGGAAGCTGGCCTCTAGACAGCTTTAGGAAAGAGCTATGGGATGGCGGGACACCATTATGGCTACTACTCCCAAGGATCAAATTCCTTGGGAGTACTTCAAGGTAAGGTTTGAAGAGAAGTATATATCAACTGCTCAAAAGTCGATGCTCTTTTGGAAGTTTGCTGACTTGAACCAGAGAGATATGTTTGTGTCAGTGTATGTGGCCGAATTTGACATGCTATCAAGTATGGTTTATCTTTTATTGATACTCCGCTCAAGAAGAATGAGAAGTTTATCATAGGCTTGGATAATTATCTTGAAGCAACGATTGTGAGTCATATTGATGAGACCTTCGAGAGGTTTGTGGAGAAGGCTCTTCGACATGAGAGTCTGTATCCTAAGCCTAAATCAGTCATTTCTCCCAAGGATGAGTTAAACCCAAAGCTGGCGGGGGAGGCAAGAGAAAGTTGGACACCAAGAAGAAGTAGTTTCAAAAGAGCAGTCAAAGGAAGGGCAAGTGGGAACATACTTGATATAATTATGGAGAGAAGGGCCATCTTGTCAGAGGCTGCAAGGTGGAAGATAAGAAGTGCTACGTTGCAAAAAGCCAGGACTTATTAAGAAGGATTATCTGGAACTACCTAGAAATAAGCAGATCGTGTCTGCTTATGCTTTGAATGCTATTCCAGCTTCATCGAGGGCTTTATCGACGAAGGAGAATGGGAAGAGCATAGATACACATGGCATACTTTCTATCTTTGATACTCTTGTGCATGTTTTGTTTGTACTAGGGCTTCGTATTCCTTTATATCTAGTGAGTTGGTAGATAGTTTGGGATCGAAACCCGAGATAGTTCATTGACCTTTGATTGTCATAAACCCCATTAGAGGATCGACTAGGCTTTGCATGGTTCATCGAGCCTTAGCCTTATTGAGTCATGGATGTTTGTTTGCTGGTGATTGCTTTGTTTTGAGTTTTGTGGGTTTTAGGATATACTGGGGATGGACTAACTATGAAGGTACGGAGTAGTGGTGGATCGCGGGAGGCCGTTAATGGCAATAGGGATGGAAGATGGGCGTAGGTTGAAGATAGGCTGTCTGCATAACGATGAGGTGATGGTTAGCTTTCTATATTCGCTCGAAATCTCACTCGTTGTGTTTTCATCCGTGCTTATAGAGAGAGAATATCCGGACATATTCAAGGAGGTGACCGGATTACCACCACACAGGGAGATAGAAATCCATATAGATTTAATAAAGGACGTTGTGCTAGTAGTTATGCCTTTAAGGGTATGACGCCGAGAGAGAAGAAGGAGCAGAGGTGTAACACCCCTAATTTTAGATAACATTATTTAGGTCATTTAAATAGCTAAACTAAATAAAATAATGTAAATATTAAATGATTAAGGGATTGAGATTTGAATAAATAAGGGGTAGCCGTGCCTAGTTAAGTAAAGAATTAAAAGGGTTTAAAATGAAATAGGAGAAGGAAATTAGATAAGGGGCAATATAGGAATAAGCTACATTCTTATACATTAAACCCTTCATACCATAACATTTCTCATGTTCACAATCTAAAACACTAAACCTAGAGGCTGGCCACCATAAAGAAGAGTAATGGGAAGAAAAGCTAAATCAAGAGGAAAAGCTTAATTAAAATTCAATCCAAGATAAAATCTCAACTCTTTAACAATAAAGCTAAAGGCGAGTAATATGTTACATCTCATATTTTGATGTTTTTGGTTTCTAAGATTAGACCCGAATGATTTTGCAAAGTATATTGCCATGTTTTGAATGATAATTAGATATATATGCTTGTTGATGAATTATGCTTATTCATATTGATTTTATAACATGTTTTGGATTGAAAAATCTAATAAATGACATCTAAATGCCTTGCAATTTTAGTATATAGTCAGAAATGATATTTTAGAGATAGGTTTCAAGTTTTACAATTTTTTGAATTAATGTAGATTTATTATTAATTTTATAGTGAAGAAAATGGTTATTTAGGTTCAAAATTAATTACGGCAATTATATATATGTTGTGGGCCAGGAATTTAAATATGTTAGAAAACATATTAAAAGTGATTTATGAGAATTCTTATAGAATTTTCCTGAGTGTTTTAATAAATATATAAAATTATTTTAAGGTATGAGACTTAAATGTTTTATATATTTACAAAAAGAGAAAGCGCTATTTGTAAATGTTTTAAAATGTTAATCCCTGAAATTCGGTTGCACCTTTCAGTAAAGAATATAAAAAGTTAAGGAAACTAATTATTAGATGACAAATAAGCAAGTTGTTGAAAAGAATTACCTTTTTAAGTTAAATCGGATTTTTTTAAGGTTCTGATGCTTCACAATCTTCGGAAGCCACCTTTCGACTTAGTACCTCCGCTTCCAACCTGATCGAAACGAATGCACATGGTATCAAAGACTTGGTACGTTGTGAATTGGACATAGGCGGAAGGTATATGTTCGAAACATGTGATTCCGAAGGGGCTGAAACCTTTTATTGCTTTTAAAATGGATACGCCTGCTTTGCTTTCGGAAAGAATGGTTTCGAATAAGTTAGCCTTCGACTTGGTCAATGGTTTTAAAGAAAGAATGCTTTCGAATGAGGTTGCGTCTTTGTTTTAAAGTAAATGTTCTCGATAAGGTCGAAACCCTTGCTGCCATCTTTTCCTTTTGGCTCAGATTGGTTACGAAAGGGTCTTTTGTTCAAAAAATTAGACCCGCTTCTCCATTGCTTTCAAAGGGATAGGTTTTGACACCATTTACTTCTTTACTTAGGAAACTGCTTTCGAAAGAGTCGCTTTCGACTTAGTTGTTTAAGACCCTTTTTGATATTATGAAAGTTAAACCCAAAGGTTTCGAAAGGAATGATTTCGAAAGGTTTTCCACATGTTTTAACTTGAACCCAGTGCTTTCGAAAGGTTTGTTTTAAGTAGTATACTTTGATGCTTTCGAAAGGTAACTAGTAAAGGAATCCAGTATTTTCGACGCGTTTACCTTTGTTTAAATGGAAGGTTCCAATGGTTTCGAAAGGCATATTTAAAGGATTTTAAAAGAAAGGATGCCTAAGGTTTATAAAGCTTTCAAAGAAAGTGTTTTCAATGTTTTCGAAAGGACTGCTATCTATGGTTTGGAAATGTATGTTTGGCCTTTAGGCCTAAGGTTGTTTACTTATATCGAAAGGGGTACTTTCAATAGTTTCGAAACGGGTACTTTTATTGGTTTCGAATAAGATTGTTTAAAGGCTTTAAACAAAGGTTTCGAATGTTTTCATCAACAATATTTTGAGTAAAGCATATATCACGGCAAAGATATTTGAGTAAAGCAAATGGTTTATTTTCCTTGTATAAGTATGATTTAAGGGTTAAATCATTTTGAAAAGGTTTTCAAGGAAAATTTAAAGGGTAGTTAACCCTAAGTAAAATGACTCACATATTTGTATACCAGATGAGACTGGTATTGGGTTGCACCCTATACATTAGCTATTAGCCCTTAGCTAGTTTAGTCTAAAATTCTAGTGTGTAGAGCTTAGTCACAAGTAAGGCTTAAATGATGGTTACACATAAAAAGGAATATATATATATATATATATATATATATATATATGTACAAAGATAGGTTATTGGTGAGCCGGTAAAACCATTAGGATCAGGTGATCCTTGGAGAAGTAAGTTAAGAAAAGACCATCCAGAAGCATGTCTAACAGTTGTTAGATAATTTGTTTAGTTTGTCTGGTAGGCCCGAGTCAGCTAAAGGTTAGTGGTTAGCCAAACAAAATTACATTTTGTTCAAACAGCTGGTCCATTTATTACCTATTTTTGAGCATGTATGATATTTTCTATTATTGATATAATTACTTTGATTAGCCAGTTTGGTTGCAGGATTTTTATTTGCAAAAAGATATGTTTTAAAGGGATATTAGTGAGGAAAACCATTCTACTAAGTGGCATGGTCTCACTTAATATCAGTAAACCGAGTTGTAATAGTATTATTCGCATCAGGCTTTACGTCTGACTTGAAGTTTATGTTTTTGCCTTAAACTTCCGGGTACTCAAAATTGATTTGAGTAGATTTAGGGTTTGGGTTTACATATTTAGTAGGTGGACGAATAAAGCTTCCGGAGACGAGCAGGAGGCTAATGCTAGCTATATTTTGGAGTTGTTTTGTTTTATTTCCGATGTATTGTATTAAGTCTGATACGACTATTTAGTACTCTAATCAACCAAGGGGGTATTTTCATATGTCACTCTTGGCGTATTTATATAATAATTATATTTGATCTGACTTGGAAAATGATATGGGATTATGTAATTTAATATGAAATATGTTTTTGTGAAATGAAATCAGAAAAGTTGTTTTTGAATCTGCGTTTTGTTTTATATTCATTTGCTTCTGATATTATGGATACCATTAACATTACCGTATTTTATCGCCAAAAGTTAATACTACAGATGAATGCAACATCTGTAGCACTTAGATTTAGACCTCATGATAGGGGATATTAAAACTTGTTATCAGAGCATAGGCTTATGAAAACCTTTAAATTAAAATGATTTTTGAAAACATAATCCTAAGGAATTAGAGTAAGATCGGGGTATAGGAAAATGCTATAGTGATGTACTTGTATTTGCTATACATAAGTATACGCTATATCTCTATTCTCCTATCTCTCTTAGGCTATTCTTCTGTAACTTACGAAAGCTCGAATGTAGATATGGATGCTAGAAGAGGAAGAGTTATCCTTAGTGGAGAAATGACCATAACTAACTGAAATTCCAGACCAAATACGAGAAGGAACCAAGGTCGGGAATAAGCTAGAAATGAAGGTGTTGTAGTCCCGCAAGTTGACATGGGAGCAATGTATCAGTTCTTTGTCAAGATGATGTAGGCGAGAATTGATGCTGGAGTAGTTGGAGGAAATGTTGGAGGAGAGAACTAAGAAGCTTCAGTGGTGAATAACTATGCTATTCTGAGTAGAGATTTTTCTCGGCTGGAAGGAAAACCATTTATTGGTACTGAAGACGCAATCGGAGTGGAGAACTGGTTACTTCATTGCAAAAGGATTTTCGCCGATCTGAATTCTACTCACACATGTTTAACCTCCCTATGTGTAACCAATTTCCAGAAGTTATATGCAAAACGATCATTTCTGAGTATGGTGCTAATTTTATGAACGGTAGTATATCCCTGGAAGAAATCAAGACAGCATTATGGGATATTAAAGACACTACTTCTCCTGGTCCTGACGGTTTTAATTCAAAAAAATTCAAAATACATTGGAAACTTTCTAAGGAATTAATTTTCAAGGCCTTGAATGATATCTTTCATAAGGGTTTAATAATTAAAGAATGGAATCATACGTTCTTGCACTTGATACCCAAAAAAGATCATTCTACTTGCATTCAGGATTTTAGACCTATTGCCTGTTGTAACACTATATACAAGGTCTTCACTAAAATACTTTGTAACAGACTGGCTCCTTTTATGGATAAGTTAGTGTCCCCAAATCAAATGGCATTTATAAAAGACAGATCTATAGGGGATGGAATTTTGTTTGCTCACGAAATTATCAGGGGACTTGGAAGAAAGGATAATAAATATATGTGTATCAAAGTTGATTTAAAGAAAGCATATGATTCCATTAATAGGTCTTTCGTTATACACATGTTAAAAAGTATGGGATTCCCAGGAAAATGGGTGAGAATTATAGAAAACATTATAACGACCCCAGTCTTTTCTATCATTGCAAATGGGGAATCACATGGTTATTTCAAAAGTTCTAACGGACTTAAACAAGGCGACCCACTTTCCCCAATTCTATTCACCCTGGTTTTGGAATATTTCACTCTACTAATGGACGATAAAGTTAGGGCAGGGATGATTTCTCCAATTTATGATTTTAATAATAAGTTGACTCATCTCATATACGCTGACGACATTATTGTTTTCACTAAAGCCAATGCCCAAACGGCAAATGCTATCAATGATGTCTTTAAGATCATGAAGAAAGTTACTGGTTTGGAATTAAATTGTGAGAAATCCAATATTTACTTTGGAAAAGGGGTAGATTGTTGTACTAATATTAGTACGATCCTCAATATCCAACAAGCGGACCTTCCAATAAGATATTTGGGTATCCCATTGTCCAGTGCTAATTTGAGGGACAAAGATTGCACTATATTGATAGAGAAGATCAAGCTAAGAATTAGTGGATGGGAAACAAGAATGCTTAGTCTAGCTGGGAGACTAGAACTCATCAAATCTACCATTTACCCTATTATTCAATTCTGGATGCAATGTTTTTGCCTTCCAGCTGCTACAATTCACAAAATTAAACATCTGATCCTCAATTTTCTTTGGAAAAGCCGTAGTAGTAAAATTCCATGGGAGATTTTGTGCAGACAAAAAGAAGAAGGTGGAATGGGATTGAGAAATCTAGAAGAAATGAACCGAGCTCTATATATTAAATTAATATGGAAGGTCATTAACTCAGTAGGTATCTGGGCGAAGCTCATGAACTGTAAATACATAGGTCATAAAAGCTTCTGGGAAATTAATCAACGAATGGATGACTCGGGAGTGTGGAAATTTATTTTAAAAAATAGACATGAAGCTTTAAAATGCCTATCTCTTAACATTGCTGATGGAAAAAACAACTTCTCTATGGTATGACCCATGGCTAAATGGTAGTACTATTATGGAATGAATTGGGAGAGACACTGCGTTTAGAACTGGAACAGAGAATTTGTCTCTCTCAAAGATTTTAAAGAATGGAGAGTGGAAATGGGACGCATATAGTTTTTTATTCCAAATACACGCAGAAATAGAAGGAATTAAAATACACTATGAACGTGAAAAAGACTTTTGGTCTTGGAAATGCTCAAAGGATGGGTTATACCAGTTCAAAAAAGTTTGGAACATTATTAGATCTAGCTGTGAAGTTAAGTATTGGTCATCTTTGGTTTGGAACAAAATACATGTTCCAAAAATGGCGGTATGTCTTTTTAAAGCCATTAACGATTATCTTCTGACTAAAGAAAAATTACTCCAAAAACAGATAATTGTGGACTCTAATTGTGTATTTTGTACCATTCACACTGAAACAATAGATCATCTATTCTTTCAGTGTAATTATACTAGAAACATTTGGCTTTGGAACACAAGAAAATTTTTCAGTTCGCCGGATAGTCTATTTTCTTTCTCTCTGGAAAAAGATTTACAGAAAATAGTTTCCATTACAAATTCAAAAAATCTCAACTCAGATCTGTTTCAACTATCCCTATCTGTCTGTGTTTGGCATATTTGGAAAGAAAGGAATGAAAGGATTTTCCAAAACCAGTTTTCTGAAAGGTTGCAGATATGCAAAAACATTTACCAAACAATGAACATCAGAATGACAAAATCAAAACACTTAAAAACATCACTGGCATGAATGATACTATAGCACAGAAATGGGAATTTACCTCCCAACGCTGAATTGGGGCGCATCTACATTATCATATGATATTGTTTGTCTAAAAGCTTCTTGCTTTTCTGATTCCCGGCTTTAGGTTCTCAGGTCCCTGTATTAATTACATTGGTTTTCTCCTTCTCTCAATTAATTACATTATTATTTACAATTACTAATTTAATGATACAATAGAAAGTGTAAATTTTTGCAGATCCGGTTGGGTAATCTAAGCACTAGTTGCAACTGACAAAGTGACAGCCTCGAAAAACCAACAAGCAAAATAAGTTGTTAGTTTCACAAAAAGCTAAAAACTTCAACTTTTGGGCAACGGAGACTTATCTTGTAAAGATCTTCATCGATTTGTCTTGAGAAGGTGTTAGCTGCTGGATCTACTGCCGCTAGTTGGAATTTTGAGAAGAATCGAGCAGCTGGAATTCCTTATGATAGAAGATTTGACCTAGCAGAAGCTGTAGAAGAACGAATTTTTTTCGAGACAGAAACGTAACATGGAATTTTTTCTGATGGCCTCCATTAAAGTTTCTTGCTAAAGTTTATTTTGTGAGATGAATAAATGAACTCAAACGGATGTGTTTTCTTTCCTAAAATGACCCGAGACTTCTCTCGAATCTTCATTTCGATGGGCTTACTTTAGGAAGGAAAACAGGAATTGTTTTATTAATGATTGTAACTGTTGAATTGGGCTCAGCTTTGTACTGATTGCCAATATACCTTTGTATTGTTTTTTTGGTAATTGTTTAAATAGAAATTTTGAACCCGATTTCAAAAAAAAAGGATCCCAGTGATGTTGTTGTTAAGATGGCCTTGAGGAATGAAGAGATGTAGGCTTTTCTTGAAAGAAATAAGGCCAAGGAAGTCCAGGTGGGGAAGTGTCAGAACAGAATGTTTTTCCACAAGAAAGGAGATTAGAAGGGTGGAGCTACTAAGAAAGGGAAGGCAGAAGTGGTCTGTTACAAGTGTGACAAGAAGGGACGTTATGCCCATGAGTGCCGGACAGGCAAAGGAAAGAAAGCTGCGGAGAAGAAAGGGGTGAGGTGTTTCAAATGCGATCATGTTGGGCACTATAAGAACCAGTCAAAGGAGCCTGCCAAGGATGGGAAAGCAAGTGTTTGCATTGGAACCAGCTACCTCAAGAACAACAGCGTATGAGAAAGGAAAAGCAGTGTCGCGAGATACGCTTTTGATTCATGGTACGTCAGTTAGAGTTGTGTTTGATACTAATGCATCGCATTCTTTTATATCTCATTGTTTGATAGATAAGCTTAACCTAGAACCCTCATATTTAGTTATTTCCTTAAGGGTTGTAAATCCGATAGGAGGGATGCAATACTTAGAATGAAGTGCGACCACTTAAAGTTTGATTTTTAGGTCATACCTTTGTTTGTAGTTTGCATGTGTTTGGTTTCACAGGGTTCAAAATTATTTTGAGTATGGATTGGTTAAGTAAATATGATGCTAGGATATTTTTCCATGATAGGAAAATATCGCTTAAACACCCTGATTGTAGTGATCAGATTGTATATCCCATAGAAAAACCTTCCTGTGAGGTGAAGGCTTTGTTAGGTGTTGTGGAGGTAGAAGACAAGTTGAATCGAGTTTTCATGGTTAGAGAATTTGCAGATGTCTTTGAACCTATAGTGGAACTACCATCGAAACAAGCCATTGAGTTTCGAATAGATTTAGTACCTTGAGCAGAATCAATGAGTAGACCACCAAGCAGGATGACACCTACCGAGATGACGGAGCTAAAGGTGCAGTTAGTGGATCTGAAAGGCAAGAGTTTTATTAGACCAAACAGTTCGCCTTGGGGAGCAGCCGTAGTGTTTTCTAAGAAGCTGAACGGATCGTTAAGGTTTTGTATTGATTATCATTAGTTTAATAAGAAGACGATAAAGAATCGATATCCATTGCCTAGAATTGACGATTTGTTTGACTAGTTGAGTGTAGCCAAGATATTTTCCCAGTTGGATTTAGCAACGAGGTTTCATCAAGTTAGAGTGGCAGGGGATAGTATTCCTTTGACGGTGTTTAAAACCAGATATGGACAGTACGAATGGTTAGTGAGGCCGTCTGGATTAACTAATACGCCAACATTCTTTGTAGATTTTATGAGCCGAGTCTTCCAAGAGCACTTGTATAGGTTCTTGTTGATATTCATTGATGATATTCTGATATACTCTAGAGATGAAAGAGAGCATGAAGTTCATCTTAGAGTGGTGCTTGAGACACAAAAAGTGAAGTTTACGAAGTGTAATTTCTGAAAGAAAGAAGTGAAGTTTCTTGGTCATGTAATCTCAAAGAAAGGGTTGTCTTTAGATCCAACAAAGATCAAAGTGGTAAGTAATTCGAAGAGACCCGAGAATGTCACTAACATAAAAAGTTTTCTTGGATTAGTTGAGTACTGTCGGAGGTTCATAAAGGATTTTTTGCGGATAGCAACACCGATGACCAAGCTAATGTGAAAGGATGTGAATTTCATTTGGACCGATAAGTGTGAGGAGGCATTCCAGAAGCTGAAATACTTATTGACAAATGCATTTGTGTTGGTTGTTCCAGAAGTGAATCAAGACTTAGTAGTATGTATAGATTCTTGTGGAACTGGGTTAGGAGCTGTGTTACTACAAAGAGGCAAAGTGATTGCTTATTCTTCCCGACAGCTTATTTGGAATTAGCTAAGGTGATTTCTATGTTGAAGGAGTGGAGAAATTATTTTTTAGGAGAATGATTCGAGTTATACATGGATCCAAAGTCGCTGAAGTATTTATTCTTTCAAAAGAAGTTGAATATGAGACAGCAGAGGTGCTTAGTGTTTTTAGCCGCTTATGTCTTTGGTATTGAGTACACACTGGGAAAGGGCAATAAGGTTGCATATACACGTAGCAGAAGACATCAGAATGAAGTGATGGCGATGATTGCTAAGTGGAAAGATTTGGAAGCATTGAGGACATGCAGGATACAATGGAAATCTAAAGTTGGACTTAGTAAGGAAACTGTTACGTTGTCATGTTTAGAAGCTCGACCGTTGATGATCGAAAAGATTGCTTCTAAGTAGAATGAGGATCCAGTGTTAGTTATACGGATTAGAAAGTTAAACGATGGAACTGAGAGCGATGACTTGAAAGATTTCAGTCATGACCAGAATGGATGGATAAGGAAGAAAGAAAGATTATGTGTTCCGAATGTAGGAAGCATTAGTAAAGAAGTCCTTGAAGAATGCCATTGTTCAAAGTTCACTATTCATCTAGGAGGAACTAAGATGTATCAGGACATGAAGTGGAGTTTCTTCTGGAAAGGTATGAAGAGGGATGTATGCTTATGGGTAAAGCAGTGTCAAAACTGTCAATAGGTAAAAGCCGAACATCGAAAACAAAGTGGGTTACTTCAGCCTTTAGATGTTTCAATTTGAAAGTAGGATTCTATTTCTATGGATTTTATAGACGAGTTGCCAAGGTCAAATAGAGGAAATGAAAGCATATGGGTTATAGTGGGCAGGTTGACTAAGAGTGCCCATTTTATTCCAATTAAGTCAATCAGGACGGCACCTGTTTTAGCTAAGTTATTCCTGAAGAATGTGCTTAGACTGCATGGAATTCCTAGTATCATAGTAAGTGATAGAGATTCCTTATTCACTAGTGTGTTCTGAAAGAGTCTACATAAGATTTTAGGAATCAAGCTCAAGACGAGTATCGCTTACCATCCACAGACCGATGGACCGACGGAAAGAGTTAAGAAAGACTTGGAAGGTTTGTTAGGAGCTTATGTGTTAGGTTTTGGGGATCATGGGAAGACCATCTACACTTATTCGAATTTTCGTATAACAGTTATCAGGCTAGTATAAGGATGGCACCATTTGAAGCTTTGTATGGAAGGCCATGAAAATCTCCCGTTTGTTGGTTAGAGACCGGGGATAGATTGGTTCTTGGTCTAGATTTAGTAAGAGAAGCTACATAAAAGATTGAGATCATTCGAGCTAGGATGAAGGAAGCTCGGTCTAGACATAAGAGCTGTGTGGGTAAACGACGAAAAGACTTGGAATTCTCAGTTGGAGATCATGTTTTCATCAAGATGTCACCAATGAAATGTATAATTAGATTCAAAAAATTAGGGAAACTGACACTGAGGTTTGTAGAACCATTTCCTCTCGTAGAGAGAATCAGAAAACTCGCATACAGAATAGAGATACCAAACTGTTTGGCAAGAGTCCAAGATGTCTTTCATGTTTCTCATCTAAGAAAGTGTATTCGTGACTCAGGGACTAATATATCACCAACTGTGTTAGATGACTTAATAGTGGAGCAGAATTTGACTGTAGTTAGAAAACCAGTTGGTATAGTCGCGAGAGGTGAGAAGAAGCTAAGGAACAATATAGTCAGAGTGCAGTGGAGTGACGACGAGAGATACTGTACTTGGGAAACTGAGAGTAGGATTCACGATAATTATCCTAACTTGTTTCATAGTATGTTTTACCTTTAGGATTGATTTGATGTGTACCTTATCATAATTTTAAGGATGAAATTCTTTAAGGAGAGGAATCTATAACACTCCAAATTTTAGACAACATTATTTAGGAGATTTAATTAGCTAAATTAAATAGAATAGTGTAAAGATTAATGGTTAAGGGACTGAGATTTGAATAAATAAAAAGTAGTCGTGCCTTGTTAAGTAATGAATTAAAAGGGTTTAAAATAAAATAGGAGAGGGAAATTAGATAAGGGGCAATATAGGAATAAGCTACATTCTTATACTCTAAACCCTTCATACCATAACATTTCTCTCATTCACAATCTAAAATAGTAAATCTAGAGGCCGGCCACCGTTAAAGAAGAGTAAGGGGAAGAAAAGCTAAATCAAGAGGAAAAGCTTAATTAAAATTCAATCGAAGATCAAATCTCAACTCCTTAACAACAAAGCTAAAGGTAAGTAATATGTTACATCTCACATATTGATGTTTTCGGTTTCTATGATTAGACCCGAATGACTTTGCAAAGTATATTGCCACATTTTGAACAATAATTAGATATATATATATATGCTTGTTGATGAATCATGCTTGTTCATATTGATTTTATGACATGTTTTGGATTGAAAAACTATCAAATGACATCTAAATGCCTTGCGATTTTAGTATATGATTAGAAATGATATTTTAGAGATAAGTTCCAAGTTTTATAATTTTCTAAATTAATGTGGATTTATTATTAATTTTCTAGTGAAGAAAATGGATATTTGGGTTCAAAATTAATTACAGCAATTATATATATGTTTTGGGTTAGCAATTTAAATATGTTAGAAAACATATTAAAAGTGATTTATGATAATTTTTATAGAATTTTTCTGAGTGTTTTAATAAATATATAAAATTATTTAAGGTATGGGACTTAAATGTTTATATGTTTATAAAAGGAGAAGGGGCTATTTGTAAATGTTTTAAAATGTTAATCTCTGAAATTCGGCAGCACCTTCAGGAAAGATTTTGAAAAGTTAAGGCAACTAATTATAAGATGTCAGATAAGCAGGTTAGTTGAAAAGAATTACCCTTTTAAGTTAAAAATCATATTTTATCAAGTTCCGATGCTTCACCATCTTCGAAAGCCACCTTTCGACTTAGTACCTCCGCTTCCAACCTGATCGAAACTAATGCACATGATATCAAAGACTTGGTACGTAGTGAATTAGACATAGGTAGAAGGTATAGGTTCGAAACATGTGATTCCGAAGGGATCGAAACCTTTTATGGCTTTTAAAATGGAAATGCGCCTGCTTTGCTTTCGAAAAGAATGGTTTTGAATAAATTAGCCTTCCACTTGGTCAATGGTTTCAAAGAAAGAATGCTTTTGAATGATGTTTTAAAGTAAATGTTCTCGATAAGATCGAAACCCTTACTGACACCTTTTCCTATTGGACCAGATTGGTTAGGAAAGGGTCTTTTGTTTTAAAAATTAGAGCCGCTTCTCCACTGCTTTCGAAGGGATAGGTTTCGACACCATCCACTTCTTTACTTTGTAAACTGCTTTCGAAAGAGTCGCTTTTGACTTAGTTATTTAAGACCCTCTTTGATATTATGAAAGTTAAACCCAAAGATTTCGAGTGGAATGATTTCGAAAGGTTTTCCACTTGTTTTAACTTGAACTTAATGCTTTCGAAAGGTTTGTTTTAAGTAGTATACTTTGATTCTTTCGCAAGGTAAACTAGTAAAGGTTTCAACCAGTATTTTCGATGGGTTTACCTTAGGCTAAATGGAAGGTTCCAACGGTTTCGGAAGGCATATTTAAAGGATTTTCAAAGAAAGGATACCTAAGGTTTTAAAGCTTTCGAAGAAGGTGTTTTCAATGTTTTCGAAAGGACTACTCTATGGTTTGGAAAGATATGTTTGGCCTTTAGGCCTAAGGTTATTAAGTAAATTAGTTTACTTATATCCAAAGGGTACTTTCAATAGTTTCGAAAGGATTACTTTCATTGGTTTCAAATAAGATTGTTTAAAAGGCTTTAAACAAAGGTTTCGAATGTTTTCATCAACAATATTATGAGTAAAGCATATATCATGGCAAAGAGATTTGAGTAAAGAAAATAATTTATTTTCCTTATATAAGTACGATTTGAAGGTTTAAATAATTTTAAAAAGGTTTTCAAGGGAAATTTAACGGGTAGTTAACCCTAAGTAAAATAAATCACATATTTGTATACCAGATGTGACTGGTATAGAGTCGCGCCCTATACATTAGCTATTAGCCCCTAGCTAGTTTAGTCTAAAATTCCAGTGTGTAGGGTTTAGTCATAGGTAAGACTTAAATGGTGATTACACACAGAAATGAATATATATATATATATATATATATATATATATATATGTACAGAGATAGGTTATTGGTGAGCCCGCAAAACCATTAGGATCTGCTGACCCTTGGAGATAAGTTAAGGATAGATCGTCCAGAAGTATGTCTAACAGTTGTTTGATAATTTGTTTAATTTGTCTAGTAGGCCCGAGCTAGCCAAAGGTTAGTAGTTAGCCAAACAAAACTACGTTTTGTTCGGATAGCTGGTACATTTATTACCAATTTTTGAGCATATATGATATTGGCTATTATTGATATAATCAGTTTGATTAACCAGTTTGGTTGCAGGATTTTGGTTTGCAAAAATATATGTTTTAAAGAGATATTAGTGAGGAGAACCTTGTTACGCCAAGCGGCGTGGTCTCACTTAATATCAAAAAACCTTGATATAATAGTATTATTCGCACCAGGCTTTATGTCTGAATCGAAGTTTATGTTTTACGCCTTGAACTCTCGGGTGCTTAAAAAATTGATTTGAGTAGATTGAGAGTTTGGGTTTATAACATACGCCAAGAGGCAGACATCTCTCCCTGTACCAAATCCATAAACTTTCTCAATAATGTTAACTTAGCAACTTCAGACAAAAACGTCTACTCGAATCTTCTTCGAAATTCTGTCCAAGTTAACTCTTCCTTGGGTACTCCGACAGTAACACTATTCCACCAATGGAGCGTTGTCTCTTACAACTGCCTAGAGGTCAGTCTCCTCTTTTGCTCATCATTCAATCCCAAGTCAGCGAAGATGCTCTCCCAATGCAATAGCTAATTCTTAACTTCTATGGCATCCTTCGTTCCCACAAACGGCTTTCCACCAAGACTGGTGTCATCCCTACTCAACTTAGCATAGTTATTCCCAATTGGAGCCATGGGTTAACTTCTCCAACATTCCCAGCAACTCTAGCAGCAGCTGCTCCTACTTGCATCAGATTGACAAAGAACTGATTAGTCATCCCCATATCCTCTAGTGGATTTCCAACACTCACATTGGCATCTGCATTTTGATTAGTATAGTCCATCGACCGGGTTCCTCCAGGTGTTAGGTCGAACATTTCCATTTGTTGTGTGCTTCCTCCACCGAGATTTCCTCTTCTGTTTCCTGCCTCAGTATCTTCCTTTCTCATAAATCTACATATGAGCCTCGGTAAGATACAGAAGAACGGTCTAAAAGAGAGGGAAACACGTACTTATTTTTATACATATACATATATCAAGTACAAGTACGTTACTATAGCGTTAACCCAAACCCCAATCTTATTTTCTGATTCATTGGATTATGTTTTGAAAAATATTTTAAGTTTAAATTTCTTTTATGTTTTCGTAAACCTATGCTTTGATACCAACTTGTAACATCCCCCACCTAGAGGCCCAAAACTAACGGCTACTGATGCTGCAGTCATTCATAGTTATCAATCCTCTACGACCAAATACGGTAATGTTAGATACACTAATATAATAGAAATACATGGATATGGAAAAATTTAAAATTAATAAAAAAAGTTCCACATTCCATTTCAAAACATTTCAAATTCATTACGTAATCCCAGACTCGAGAACCACATTCAGACAAAATATAATTATTACAACATACGCCAAGAGCGACATATAAAGATGCCTCCTTGGATGATCAGAGTACATACATAGGCAATTAAACAACTTTGCCTTTACAACAAAACACAGCGGAATCAAAATAGAAAAGAACTCCTACTAGATAGCTTGCCTCCTGCACGTCTCCGGAAGCTTATTCGTCTAAAGAAGTGCCTGAAAACCTCAACTCTCAAACTACTCAAAATCAATTGAGCACCTGATAGTTTAAAGGGAAAACATAAACTTCGAGTCGGAAATAAAGCCTGGTATGAATAATAACCTACCATCTTAAACCATTTAGATATCTAGTGAGACCACAACGCTTAGTGAAAAGCGTTTTCCCCTCACTAGTATCTTATCCGAAACTTATAATGACCATATATTGTGCTCCTGCATCCAAAATGGTTAAAACATAACAATTCAAAATATTATGATGATATACAAACAAATAAATCAATTTTGGATTTCCCATCCCCTTTCATTTTGACTATCAATCTCAGTTATAGTTTCTAGGGTTACTATTAACCTATTAGTTTTCATAGGATGACTGATAACCTATTTAAAGCTCATGGACTCCCTGCCCGGTCTCATAGTTTTTATAGGATCACTAAGAACCTATTGGCCCCTACCAATAACTTCATTATCCATGGGTTTTCCCTGAACCTATTGGTATCTCCAATAACTTCTCTCATATCATAGTTTTCATGGGTTGACTAGGAACCTATTGACTTCTATCTACCCGATTATAGTTTTCATAGGTTTACTATGAACATGTCTATCTGAAAACTTCTTTAATCAGTATTTAAGCATCATATATTCTGGTCTACATGACCTCCTAGATGCAATTCTACTTATATAGGAGTTAATTCAATTTATATTCACTATTCGGTCAACCTAACTAGTTATTCTACCCTTTTTGCCCAAAATATAGTTATGGGTCCATTTTACAGTGAATATGTAAATTTAAAGAAGCAAACATAACAATATAATAACACCAGCATCTGTGGTTTAATATCCTTGAAATCATTTTCATATAAAACAAGGTTAATCTCTTTAACCCATTATATTATCAAGGAAAGCTTCTTCAAAAACTCCATACTTAAAAGCCATTTAAAACTCTTTTACTTTTGCCATGGTTTTTCCTTTAAAAATGAGATTGAATTCTTTGTTTTGAAAACTAAGGCTTTAGAAAGCTTAAACCTTTACTTTTGAAACCATTGCATAATCTCCTTCGGAAGCATTCAAATCTTCTTTTCAAAACGCTAAGCATATGCCTTTAGAAACACTTTAAATCATCTCTTTCGAAACCATCAAAACATACCTTTCGAAAGTATTAAAGCATTACTTTTTAACTCTTAGAAGCATAGCTTCGAAACCATTTGAAAGCACCCCTTTCGAAACCATTTGGTTTTTCTTAAAACAGTCTTTTGGTCAAAGTGAATACAAACGAAAGTACCCCTTTCGAAATCATTAATCCTTAAAAAAAGTGATTAGGGAAAGCTGATGGCTTTGGACCATTCTTTCAAAAGCATTAATCAATTAAGGAAAACATTTGAAAGAATAGCTTCGGAACCCCTTTAGAAGCCATTGCATTCGAAACCGTTAAACCCTTTCGAAAGCTTTAGGAAGTGGCTTATTATGTTTATAAAACAAAAGGTAACTTTTGAAACAGCTGATGACTTCAATCCATTCGAAAGGCATAAGGTCGGTAGCAGGGTTTTGATTGGATTTAAACCACCCTTTCGAAGCATTGATTTAAAAACAAGGCAACTCATTCGAAAGCTACTTTAAACAAAAAGGTGGCAACTCTTTCAAAAGCAACTTCTTCGAAAGCTATATTAAACCCTTTCGAGAGCATTCTTTTGAAAAAAAAAGGCAAGTGACATTTCTTTGGATAGTAAAACAAAGGACCTTCGAAAGCTTGGTTTCGACCCCTTCGAAAGCACGGTTTCGACTCCATACCTTCCCCCTTTCTCCAATCCACTACGTACCAACACGTTGATACCTTATGTATTGGTTCCAACTTGGTTGAGGCAGAAGTATAGTGTCGAAAGGGTACTACTGAAAGTGGCGAAATCATATTTGTGTACAAAAACTGTTTTATTGCCTTTTCAAATATTTGCTTTTTAACTAACCTGTCTATTTGTAAAAAATTAATTGGTTCCCGTAAACTTTTATAATTCTTTCCAAAATAAAACTGCCGCATTCATTTCAGATCTAACTAAAATAATTTAACAAATAAGCCCTTCCTTAAGAAAAACAAACAAAACATTTAAGTCCTCCAACCAAATTAATTTAATTTCCATATGAAATTACTTAATAAAAATCCTCAAAAATCATAAAAATTCGCTTTTATATGTTATCTTAAATATAAAATTTCATACCCATATTCCTTCATATAATAGCCGAAATAATTTTAAACCCAGTTTATTCATTTCTTCCTTCAAAAACTTATAATAATTTTTCCATGGTCTGAAAAATCACAAAATTAAAAACCATCTCCAAAATAATATTTTACATAACATATAATATCCTCATGGCATTCGAAATCCCGAAAATATGATTGTTACCTAAAATCAAATTAAACATTTATCAAACAATCTTGTTTGAATCAAACATATCATAAAATCCATGCATGTCTTCATTAAAATCATCACACAAGGTTTTAAACATAAACCTGAAATCAAATGATCTTTAAAAATAAAAATAAAGATGATTTTGGTTATTATTCACTTTAATTAGGATAAAGAACTTGAGGTTTGATCTCTGATTAATTTCTCTTGCCTGATTGCTTAGCTTTAATAGATTTTTCCTCTTTTCTTCCCTATAATGGCCAGCCTGCTTTCTTTTGTTTACGTTTTTGAGTTTTGAAAAATGAACCTGCAAGGAAATGAAAACGAGATTTTTAAGGGTGAGGGGATTATGGTGCGGCAATTATCCATTAAGCCCTTGTTTTATTCTCTTACTAATTATCTAATAAACCATTTCCATAAACTCATTCTCTATGTAAGCACTTACTCTAATTAAGTTTCCAAATCTCAATCCCCTTATCACTCTAACATTTACATTATTCTATTTAATTTTATTTAATTAAATCTTCTGAATAATGTTATTAAAAATTAAGGGTGTTACACCATAGATAAGCAAGGGGATTCATCAAAGAGCTTCAAATCTAAGTCGAACCTAAAAATAAAACGAATTTTAGGATATCTAAAGTACTTTAATTATTTCTCTTGGAGTATGGTTGCCTTTGTATGTGATACGCTATCTTATGGGTGTGTTATATGATGAATTGCTATGGTTTGATGTATCTTTGGATGTTGATCTGTATTTTTGTGTGTGTTGTGTTTATGCGAATGCTTGTATGGTTGAAATGCTTATCGGAGCGGCCTAAAGTTAGGGACCATGAAAACGGGCTTCGACGAATTGACTTGAGATTATCGAAAGTTGTTCGTTGTATATGGGATGCACAAGGATCAAAAATGAGATGTAGCGGTGAAATCGATAAAAAGTTTAAACTCGGCAGAGCTATAGGGAATCAGTTCGGTGTAAGTTAGTTTGGTTGGCTTAGTTCCGTAGGGTGGATGGAGCAATGGCCGATCATGAAGTTCAGTTCGATGGTAGGGCTGGCTTGACGACCAAACAAGTTTGGTGGTTCAGTAGTGGTGGCGGCTCGGTGGATGGGTAGAGAAATCTATTCGGTGGTAGGGCAGCTCAGTAGCTGAACGTGGCGGCTGTTCGGTAGGTGGCTATTCAGTGGTCACTCGAGGTGGTTTGTTCAGTGGCGAGGTGGAGTAACGACCAAACACTAAACTCAGTTCGATGGTTGAAGCCGGACCATGGAAGGTGGCTTGGCTAGGCATGTCTTGGCTATCATCTAGCTTGGCTAGGATAGATCGATAGAGGTGGAGCATGGAGTTTGACTATGTACTCTCGATATGGCACGGACATATTTTAGGGCAAAGTTTGGGCGTCTCTGACGATTTGATGAGGAATAAGGGTGAATGACTCTGGGATGACTAGGGTTGACGTTGAACTTCGTACAACGACTACTAAAGCAATGGCGTGGTGCTTTGACGTTGACGACGGGATGACTTGGGACCAGCACGATGGCTCTATAACCGTGAAGGATGTCTAGAGGCGTTCCGAAGATGACAACTTAACAATAGGAGTCATGGCGGCGATCCACAAGGGCAATCCTAACGATGGGAACTTAATAACTCGGAGGCTTCTAGTGTCCTACTGTGGAGATAATCGAGATAGAATAACAATTGAGTTTCATTATGGAGAAGCGTGCAAAAGGGGTCATTAATAACTCGGAGGCTTCTAGTGTGCTTGTGAAGAAAGGGTATGTGGGGACGTCAACTTGGATTATGATTGCATCCAGATTTTGTGATAGTAGATTACCCTAGGCTTTGTGATTAAGGGCCTGCTTCCTAGCCTTTCAGAGTGGCATGGATTCGAGCACCAATGAAGTGGGATTACGATTGGGGTCCCTGGTTCGTGATTGTGCTATACGAGTTATCATGTATCTAATGCACACGAGTGGCGGCGATGACTGTTTGATGGATGCTATGGTTGTTATTACACTAGGGTGTCACCCGATGTAGATATTTTCGATTCTGTACCTAGACACTGGACATTGTACTTTGATTATAGTACATTTATACAACTTTGATAGTAGATTAGCATATATTGATTGTTATGTGCTAACTCTTTGGATGTAGAGACATGTCAGGTATGGTTCTATATACTTATGTCCATACTTACTATATATGGTTTTATAGTATTTTTGAGATGATGGTCGCTCACACCAGACTATTGTCTAATTTAAAGTTTTATGTTTTGCTTCTTATTACCTTTGGTACTCTTAAATGAGTAGATTAGAGATAACAGTTTTGGATAGTTCATGGAGCTGTATGGAGTACAAGCAGGAGACTATGCTTTCATATATCTACAATTAGAGCTTACTATCGTTTATATTCCAATTTGCAGTACTGTGGAGCTATGTCGGTATTTATATTATTAGAGATAATATTAGAGTTTATTTCGAAGATGTGGAATGTATACACTCTTTATTTCAGTTTTCGTATAGTCTACGAACCTGATGCACTCTGTTGTTTTTATCTATGGTTCATTTGATTATATCACTGTCTTGCTTGTTTTACATTTATGTTGTTAATTTATATTTTATTTGTGCGATGTGTGATGTTCTACAGTATCTTGGATTTTATTTCTTTTAACCCTTGACTATGGTTCGGCAATGACTGGTACCCCCGCATCGCTTTTTTCAGGTATATAGGATACTGAACGTGTAGGACGCTCGTCACAACATACAAAACAAATACAGTCCTAGCCTCCTTTAAAAACTAGTTGGAGCCTTGAAGTTGGGATTTGCGCACCAAGCTTGAAGAAAGAAAGAACCACGGTCTGAAGGGGAAGAACTAACATCACAACACGTCGACAATAGGCAGATTTAAGTTAAATATTTTCAAATAATAAACACGCACAAAAATGACTTCGGCCATCTAAAAAAATTATTTTTTAAATTAAATTAGTATATATTTGCAAATATATTAATTTATAAATATTATATATAAATAATTCGTGGCTTCGGCCCTCGTTTATAATACAAACATATACAAATAATTTCAAGTAACATAAATCTAATATGTTATATGTGTATGTATGTATGCGTGTGTGCATTTAATTTCGAGTTTTTTAAATTAATTCTCATGGCCATGAATATTAATAAAAACAAACCTTTTTAATATATGGTTACGGTTAGGTTTAAATTTAAATTTTAAAGTGTATTTGTGTGTGTGTTTGTTTATATTTTAAATTAGCCGAAAAAGCTTATATATATATATATATATATATATATATATATATATATATATATATATATATATATATATGTATGTATGTATGTATGGTCAAAAGTATATATAAATACATTATAAATAATACATACATAGAGCTAAGATCAATAACACCCTTTATTTAGCGTCATTTGTAGCCCGTTGATATGAACAAGTTTATATTTAAACACTTGGTCCACGTGACAGAAGAGAGAAAAGAAAGAATAAATATTTAAATAAAAACTTGTGCCCGATATCGAAGGCTACAAAATAGTGCGAAATAAAGGGTGTTAGTTATCCTAGCTACACACATATGTATGCATACATGCACTCATGTACGTGACTACTTACGTACATTGGTGTGTGTGTGTGAGTGTGTATAAACACACACACATACATCTATCTTAAAACTCTATCCAATTTGTAATACTTCAAATGTGAACTCAATACTCTTATCACTACAATGTTATTTTGAGAATGACTTAATGTTGTCGACCAGAGAGACTAAATTCTTAGGCTCAATTGTATCTTAGTACACGATTTACACTACCTTAATGCACTTGCTTAAATATTGGTGAAGGAAAAAAAACATCTTAAGGAGAGGTACATTATCATCGTACCTTAAAGCAATCCCTATTACCAATGCCACCAATTCCGCCATTGTTTCCACAGTGAAACTCACTGGATTAGAAATAATATCCAACGTATTTTGGTGATTAATTTCTCACTCAAAAACCACCAACCACACTTTAGGGTGCTATTTCTATATTATGTTTGAATATCATATAGTTTTGGTGGTATTTTGTTTCATTTCGATTTGATTATATATTCGTACGAGTACTTGGAGCGAGCATAACAAGGTCATTGGTGTGTGAAAGAGATTGTCTTAATTGCAAGCGAGCCTAGGACTGCTTGAAAGAAATCAAAGTATGTTATGTCGAAATTCAATGTTTTCGAGAATATTTCCAGTGTACAAGTGTGGCTGGAGAAACATCTAAAGATGGTCAGGTGATAAAGCACCAAAACACACTTTTGAAAAGTACCCAGATATAAGTTAGAGAGATGCATGCATATCTCATAAGACATTCATTTTTTAGGTGTGGTCCGGGATACACTGAGTAAAACTATTATTACTAATAAATGTTGTAATGTTGAATTTTTGTTTGTTGTTTTATTTTATTGCACTGGTTTACAGATAAGTACATGTTATTCTATACAATAGCAGTTGCTCAATCTGCTTCCAAACTTACATTTCGACACCTCGCCGCAACATGATTATATCTTGCACCTGCTCCTAATCAAAAGTAACTGGTTTGAATGCTTTGTGTTCAAGTAAAGTTGGTGAAGTGGCCATGGAGTAACATAGTGGCCAAAGTTACAATCATTACTTTTAAAGTGAGCTACAAGACGCTCTTACTACCAAACAGAACAGAAAAAAGTGCTTTTTTTATTTCAAGGAATGAGAGACTATTTTTCATCAGTCTTCTAGGTGATTCCTAAACTAAGATTTTCATCAAGGTTCTCCTAGCGTAGGCATAACTTATGTAATATATTAGTGGTTCCTCTATGATCATATATTGCCATCTATTTGTACATTTAACTGATCTCTTTAATTTTCAGGCTTGTTTGATGTAACAATACTACTGTGGTAAAGATGGGGAAGAAAGGAAATTGGTTCTCTGCAATAAAAAAGGCTTTCTCATCTTCTTCTAAAGATAGTAGTACCACATATGCAAGTGCTACATTATTATTTTTTACAATTACTTAGACTGTAGTATTTTCTCTATGTATCAATATGCATGAGTTGAAACTTTAAATGCAGAATTCAGATAAAATCTTGATAAAAGAGCAGAAGAAACATGGAGTAAGGAAATCGAAGAATGTAGAAGTTAGTTCATTAATTCCTCTAAATAGAGAACCGAGCAGCATTGAAGAAATACTGGGAGAAGCAGAAAGAGAGCTGCAGTACCTCAAAATTCATCAAGAGCAATTTATAACTCAGGCTCCAAAGTTTCGATCAAGTCAAACAAAACCTACAAAACCTGCAAAAAAGGTTCAGAATTTCAAAGAACCAAAACAGAAACATAGTATTTTGCCACATAAAAGAGTTAGCAGTTCTACCTATGCTCGGAATTCTGCTATAAAAATCCAAGCAGCCTTCAGAGGTTACATGGTAAGGCTTTGATCAGATTTCGCATCAAATTTTTGAAGAAAAAATTAGAATATAATGGTTTTTCAGTATTTTATTTCAGGCTAGGAAGAAGTATAGAACATTAAAGGGTCTGATGAGACTTCAGAAAGTGATGAGAGGGGAAAGCGTGAAGCGTCAAACTGTAAAGACGATGAAAACCATGCAGCAGTTTGTGAGAATTCAGTCGCAAATAAGAGCAAGGAGACTGAGTATGATAGAAAGCAAGAATCTTCAGCAGCAACAGCAGACTACTAGAAGGGATGAAAGCGAAACTGAAAACAGTTTCAGTAGGTGGAATATAAATCCTAATGTAAGAAAGTTTCTTGATTTTGTTAATTTTATTTGGTAAAACAGGCTTATTTGAGAGCGACCGCTAGGCTATAATCAACTTTGAGTTAAAGTTTTAGGCAACATATATCATTTAATAGTGACTTATTTTCAGGATTCAAACCCACTTACTGTACTACTAAAAATTGATTGAAACTGTAGAAATCAAACTTGATTCTCACCTTTAGCAGAAAAAAGAAAAAAGAATCTCAAAGGTTAAGTTCTGTCAAAAAACGATGAGGAAAATGAATGTGATGCCCAGATTTACAAATATATACTTCAAAACAAAATACAAAATTTAAGATGAAAGATGAATTTGTGAATCTGTTTATGTTATACACAGGGAGCATCATCCTCTAATATGATTATGCATAACAACAAAAGTTTATGGAAGTTGACTAATGATGGGACTGTACTATTTTAGGATATACCTTACTGTATTAGCGTTCATGCAGGCAACAATTCAGAACTGTATTTAGAAATGTCAGATAGCATAACGCTTATTTACTGTATTTTCGACCCAGACAGAAGATGAAGAGTGGGATGACAGTGTACTGACAAAGGAGGAGCAGGAAACAAGAATGCAAAGAAAAGTGCAGGCGGTGATCAAACGAGAGCGAGCATTAGCCTATGCATATTCTCACAAGGTATTACGTACAATGATTGCACATATTCTCACAAGGTATTACGTACAATGTTTGCAAGCATGTGCTTCAACAACTTATAAGTATTTTGAATAGCAACCTATAGGTAGAAGCGTTTGGATTTAATTGAACTTATAAGTAGAAATGTTTGGTCAAAATTGCTTATGAAATAGTTGATTCTTTATATTACATGCTTTTGGAAGGTACTCACAAGTAGTCAAAACTACTTACAAGGAGTTGCCTAACATGTTTTGCTTTCCTAATGAATTCACATTAAGTAACTGCTTTTTTTTTGGTTCAGTTGTTAAAGGTGACACCAAAATCAGCACATGCAGTACTAACAGACATCAAATCAGGAGGCTCGCCATGGTGGTGGAACTGGCTGGACCGCCAGCTACCCCACGAACCCCCTACACAAATGACCCCAAAGTTCACCAAAACTACGACTTATGCCATCAGTAGTACCCCTCAACCAAAGAAGCATATTGTAAGCTCACCAAAATCAAAGCTTTCTCAGACTACATTATCGAACAACAAAAGGACAAACCAGTTGCAGTTAAGCGATAACGAAAGCTTAACAAGTTGTCCACCCTTCAGAGCAGTGCCTAATTACATGACACCTACTGTATCTGCCAAAGCAAAGGCCAGAAGAGAAGGTGGTGATTGCAATGAAAGTGAGAAGAAGAAGTTTTCTTTTAGTAACTTTTTCACTGGTAAAGAGAGTAAGGAGGCTAGAAGGATGAGTTGTAACAGTAGTAGTAGTAGAGGGAAGCATAGGCCAACTAATTCAATTGGTGGTATGAGTGTGGAATCTACTGTTTCTTTACCAGTTGGAGTTGGAAGGAAACCATTTAAGTAGTGAGTATCAATTTGTGAGTGCCTGTATGCGTGTGATTTTTTTCTTTTTTATTATTACCTTTATACTTTGCTAATTCTAGTTTGGACTGTGGTTGTAAAATAACTTCAATTTGTTTGGTTGGTTAATAGTCATTTGTAATTTTGATGAGTTGATTTGAATTGGATTATCTGATTTGTGCTTACACTAAATTTGGAACACAAACTTTATGTTTCCTTTTGTTACATTCCAAATGAATTGCCTATACTTGTATTTGTTACTAACAGAGCCTAGATTTGCATTAGCTTGTTTGGTTGGTTAATAGTCATTTGTAATTTTGATGAGTTGATTTGAATTGGATTATCTGATTTGTGCTTACACTAAATTTGGAACACAAACTTTATGTTTCCTTTTGTTACATTCCAAATGAATTGCCTATACTTGTATTTGTTACTAAAAGAGCCTAGATTTGCATTAGCTTATTTGGAAGATTTACAAATTTCCCATACAACACAAGAAGCATAGCAATACATGTTCCATTTTCATACTTAGTCAGGAGTTGATGTCTGAGTATGCCAAATTCACCGGTATCAGTAATACTAAAATCACTTACCATCATATACTTACAAAACAGATTAAACTTCATTAACATTATACTAAAATAACAATCTAAATTTTTTGCTCCTCAAGTAAAGAATATGATATTAAAGTATAGTGACAATGCAAGCTTACCAAACAGATTATACTTCATTAACATATAGGCTCATATAACAAAATATGACACACAAGTACACCTCATCCTCATCAAAACAAATAAATCAAATATAAAACAGCACCAAACTTACAAACTACAACAAGTACGAAGAAGCTCTCAGACATCTTCAAAAGGCAACCAACCCTTCTTAACATTCTGCTCATGTCCATTAGAAGAAGAAGAAGAACCTCCAGCACCATCAACATAAACATAAAACCTCATAACAAAAGCAAGGACCAAAGCAACCCATTCAAAGACAAACATAACCGACCCCAAAACGCCGACCATCCTCAATATAACAACGCCATCGTCTTCCTGGACATAAGACCTCATCTTCTGAAGAAACCCGCTCGTATTGGAAAACACAAGCAAGGCAACCGCGCCTTGAAATAGGGCGATGAATACTGTCGCCGCCATGTTTAGGGCATGGCATCTAGCAGATGAGGAGGAGGAGGAAGAGGAGGAGGAGCAGGAGAAGATGGAGAGGATGATGGTGAGGACGTGGAGGAAGATGAGGAAGAAGCCGATGAGGGAAGGGATCAGACGGAGGGAGAGAGTTAAGAAGATGCAGGATGTGGCTGCGCCGATTAAGATGTAGTTGGTGAGGAGGAAGAATTTGTGGGTGTGGGTTGGAGAGTTTGATATGCTTCCCATTGTTATTGTTTTCCCCATTTGTAAACAGTTAATGTGTAATTGATTGAGAAGAGTGAATTGTCTGGGGATTAGAGGGTGATTTAGGGTTTAAAAGGGAAAGGGGAGAATAATATGACCGTTGTGGAAGAGAGACGTTAAGGGAATAAGACAAGAGTAACGGCTCCTGCGCTTATTTGGCTTCAAATTACAATATGGAGCTGGCATGACACTGGAGTGAACTAGAAAAGAAGACGGTCCTGGGATCCAGGTCAGACTTTCAATGTTCGGTGGGTACCAATGTTTTGGCTTTGCTTTCAAATTACAATATAGTGTTAGTAATCCATTTGAAACTTAGATTTACAAAATTATATATTGAACTAGGACCGGATAATTATTATTAAAATGAGATTTTGGTAGGGCCTAATGAAGCGAATCTGTCCATGTCCACAGCAGACAAAAGAAAATTAGTAATTTAGTTGATTACATTTCAAATTTCAAATAAACTCCGTGCTAGACTTTTAGTAGATATCTAAAAATTAAAAATTCGTATGCATCCACGTTCCAAAATTATACCTCTATATAATTTATATCATGTGTATTTTAGTGCAACTAAAGATGTGTACTTATTGTTTTAATAAGTTGTTATTTTGGTAAATCCAACCGTTTTTATAGTGATCCGTCTATTTTTTTTTTCTCAACCAAATCATTTAGGATACAGGAGAGCTGAAATGTTCAAACCACTGGAAGATACAAGTCTAACCCTCTTTAGAAGGGAGGTGTCATTACCCACATCAGAATGAGTGGATCGAACAGTGTCTATGCATCCAAAGAAGAGGCAGGTAAGGTAAAAAAACGTAGTCTGTAGAATTGTTGGAATAGACATAACGTTTGTCCCAATAACAATCTTCCAAAAGAAGCTTGTTCCATTCACCAGGTTTCCCTTTAGTTGTCAAAATAAGGTCATCACCTGATACTTGGTAATATAAGTATCGATCGTCACGAGTCCAATTCGGGACTAATTAGAAGTAAAACCGATTTGAATGGCTGTATCACATTTAAGAAGCTTTGTGTTCCCTAGGCTGCTAAGTAGAGATCCAAGGAATAATGTGATGGGGGAAAACGGGGAGGTTTGTCACTCATGTGACATGTACAAGAGATGGCACAAGCTGGTCAATTTCTTAAATATGATAGGTTGTGTCGAAGATGATAGGGATCAACTAACTAGCATGAGGTTATATAGTGGGATGTATAACGGAGGGGCCAGGGTTAGGTTTGGAAACTTATTGCTTAATAGATTGGCAGCGGAGGATAATTTTGGTCGGAATAGGTAAGGGAGATGGCTTAGAGGCTGGCGGAGACAATGGAGGGCAATGCTTGCATGAAGAAGTCGGACATGCAAAGGTGCTACAAATAGTGCATATATCTAGCTTTCTATTGTAACTCACATCCATAATTGCAACTTGATCCTAGCCAGTCTAACGCGTAATTTGGAAAGAAAATGTCGATATGGAGTTATTTCAACTAATGACCGTGTTTGCATCAAAGCACCTCAAGTCACCAACAAGATTTGCTAACCAATTTAATCATGTCGAAGGTTGTAGAATGGACGAAATAATTATTGATTAAGCCCAAACTAGAATAGAGAAGGCTCCTTAACTAAATCGACAGATTGGGTCCATGGAGTAATGATAAAAGGCTTGAGCATGATGAAAATAAGCTCAAATTCAAGAATATGCGGTCTGCCTTCCAAGAGAGAGAAAGGAAATAGAATAACAAGCGGTTAGTATGAGCATTAAGTCCACCCTTAAGCTTCCGCACACGCCTACAATGTTCGCGTACAAGATCGTAATGAGGAGGAATCCAAAACGAACCCAACTAGATAATCTTTCAATTCAATTTAGATATCAATAACTTCTTACGGTGGAATCAGAACACCATTCTCTTCATTGATTTCACATTTTCTTGAGGAGGAGTCCTGCATTTTGAGGTAGTTTTAAGAAGAGGGGTGATACTTATTCCGCTTATTAAGGGGAGAGGGCTTGGGATTCTTATGTTCTAAATCTTGGACACAAGAGGTTGGTGTTTTAAAATGAACTCCTGCTTTGGGTGAGGAAATTGGCCGAAACACCAAAACGACAACAACCATTCACTTGACCATTACATAATTCCACATCATATTCACATCCAACATCAATCAAACCATTTACAAGGCGTGGGAAAAGCTACAGGCTGGGGCGAAGGGTTATCTTTATTGTTGTTCGGTCTTTTAAAAGCATCAAAATAAGCCATCAAATCGAGCCATTGGACATAAGGATAAAGCACCGGGGGAAGAAGATTCCAAACAAGCAGAGGTAGGAAACGACGGAAAATCAGTATCATAACGAGGAGCGAGCGCATCAAAGACAAAAGAGTTAATGGCGATACTAGAATGTGTCCTTGATGCTGGTGAGCTCATTTCCAGATCCAGACTAGACATTTTCCTTTTGCGTGCTATGGGGGAGAGTTTGGGCAAGATTGACGACGTGCGAGGGAAGGAGATAGCGAAAAGACGAGCATGTCAGAGAGGAAATGGAAGAAAATACAGACCTCCATTATTTATAGAGCTAGGTTTAATAACATCCTTTATTTAGCACCATTTTGTAGCCCTTTGATATCAGCCATAATTTTCTATTTAAATAATTTTTTCTCTCTCCTATTACATGAACCAAATATTTAAATACAAACTTCAACTGATATCATGAGGACTACAAATAATGTTAAATAAAGGATGTTTTTAGTCCTAGCTCTTGTTTACATTATATGCATTTGGCATTTGAAGCATATTAATTGGTTAAAACTATTTATTTTCATCATGTTTTTCATACTTTTATAATGAACAGAACTGGAAAAATTATGTTAAAATCAACAATTTCTATTTATGCTTCTTAATTTAACGATCCTTAGCTAATTTGATAAATATATGATATTTCTCTATATCTGTGGATGCAGATATCCGATATCTAAAAATAATTTTAGATGTAGATGCGGATATGATGCTACAAATATTCAAACATATTTGTTAATAGACCCACTCTAAAGGTGATGGCTTGTGAATAAATGAATAAACAACTACTTATCTATAATCAATTAATTTCTCCATTTATTACAGTAGACAAAAATTAGTTAGGTTCTTCTTTTTTCTTGTTTCTTTTCTTTTTTCTTTAGAAAAAAAGGTAAAAAAAATTAATCCAAATTAAGCAACTCTGATAATGCTATCTTTTAAGAAAAGTGTGACCGGCTCTACACATAATTAGTAAAAAGTGTAAACCCATCAATGATTGAACTACCCCAATTATAATTGCTTACGGTCTTAACCAATTATGAGGAGAGTGTGATCACATTCTCCCTAAGATATAATGTGATTGACATTGCTTCATTTGCTTTACATGATAAAGGATTGTCAATAAGAGGCAAGTTTCAAAGAAATGATGGGTAAATGATGGATATATATCTATTATATCATTTTAAAAAAAAAATCTAACACTTAATGTACTTTTTCCATAAATTTTTTCATCTTGGACACTTCTCAACAATTTGAAGAATTATTTACATTTACACTTTTATAGTTTTATTTTCATACATGCCATATATCGATAATACTATTAATACCTATAACATATATGGAAAAGACTAATGATATCATTAATGTCGTAGCATACCAAATATTTTATATATGTTTTCAAGTATATTCTAATATATAATTCCATAAAATTTAGTGTTTTACTATTTGTATTCTTATTTTTCTCCATTAAATAATGCATCCATTATACCATTATAATCTTACAACGACTTTCTTACTCTTCTTTACGTTTTCAATACATGATTATTATTATTTTGCATTTTTTAAGACATTTCTCATCTTTTAGTTCTTTCACTTCTGTTTTATTTTTTACAATTTTGTTTCTTCCCCATTTTCAGTTTCATATGTATACTACAATTCAAGAACAATTCATTCTCAATTTGAACCAGATTTAAAATTCTTTCTAAACAATTTGTAATCAATCTCTTCGTTTTTTTAATTTAACGAGAATGTGGTTAAATTCATCAGTAGTTTTTTAACTCGTATTCATCTTGCATTATTTTGTATTCTGTATACGTTTTGTAATGATTATGTTTTTACAAGTTGCTTTCAATGTTATTAACTTTTGTGGAAAAAATATTTGAATGCCTTAAAAAAACATAATTTACTAGATTAATCAAGTTTGTTTAAAGATTAGGCATTCTCTTATTATCTGTCTTTTTATTTAACCTGAGGTTGAATTTGTGATTTTTGTTCTAAATTTGTAATTTCAGATATTTTCTTTGAGTTTTTTGCCCAAAAGTTTAAAGTTGCAATTTCAAATATTTGATTTTGAAATTTTGTCCATTATCAAATTCAAAAAGTCCTAGTATGATATAGTTTCGACGAAGAGAATTGGTTTACTGACACTACTGGGGACCGCTTAAAATAAGTAAAATTGGATTTTACAGAAACTATATAAGCAATAAATTTGACCATAATGTCACCTTACTAGCTAAAAGATGCATGAACGTTATAATTTGAATTATTCGGTATTAATCGCTGACTAATTTATACCTAAGAGCCATACAACTGAAATATTGAATACCCCGAGTACTGCCTAATTAATTAAATTATAATTGTTGTAAATTAATTAATATTTGTTAAATATTATTATAAAATTATATTTGACTTTTGTTGATTAGTGTTGAAAATAGTGTGTGCATAAATGTTGTATTCACGCTGCGTTAACACCACTCTAAACGGCGACTCAAGTACTCGAAAGTAAATGACCTAACGATCTAAAGCCTCCAGCGAGTTAACGTAGTAACAGTTAGCGACCTAACGACCTAACGAATTAAGGAGACAAGCGACCTAACGGGTTAACGCACAAGCGACCTAATGAGATAAAGTGCGAGCGAGCTAACGAGGATGAAGTTCTACAGCGAGCTAACGCGTGACGACCTAAGCGACCTAGCAATCAATACAAGACAGCAGTATATCGCAACAGAGGAGCTCAGCGACCTAGCGACCTAGTAATTAAATGACCTATGCGACCTAGCGAGTTAGCGACCTCGTGAGTTAACGACCTAGCGAGCCACAAGCTTCATATCATTATGTTGCTTAGTTATAGGTTGAGTCAGCACTAGATCGCTGCTACTCCTACGACCAGCCTAGGTCGTCCACTAGGTACCTCGACATGATTAAGTCGCTAACCATTCTTTCCTAGGTCGCCCACGACCTACGACCTACCAGCCTGTTCAAGTGATCAAGTGCAACCATGATGAGCCGTAGCTCGTGTCCCCTAGGTCGCTCACGACCTAAGACATGCATCCAGATTTTCCCTATAAATACCCTGCCTGCTCCAACTGAACGGGGACTTTTGGATCATTTCTGGAACGACAATACTTTGCTGTTTTCTCGACTCCTTCAACACTTCAAACACCAAAGACGCTTCAACGAACTTTGAGAAAGATCTAACTCATTCGACATGAATTCAAAGACTTTTTCTACATTGAAGTTCAAGCTACTTGTCTCAATCGTGTTGTAATTGAAGAATCATTGAATAAGTTATAATCAAATCAGTAATAAAGGAGATTAAGTGGACGTAGACTTGACTTTAAGCCGAACCACTATAAAAACTGTTGTCTCTTTACTATTTCTCTGCTATTTTCTGCTTACTTTCAGTTCCCATGCCAACGGGTGGTGCTTTCACTAAACTACAACTTACACCGGGGTGTTAGCGTACATTTTTTAGCGTTAACATTTTTGGTGCTTTCACTGAGAATTGAACTTAGGGTGCTCTCATCATTACTCCGCAAAGATTTATTGAAAGACTTTCTCTAAGAACCAGAAGTCTATCTGAGATTATGGCTCTTGGAAGGAAAGGTAGATCTGCTAGATCCGGAAGTGCTTATGAGAATATCGCCACTTCTCCCGCGTCACATCAAACAACTCATAGTGTTGGAATTACGAGGGCCGAATTGGACGCTGCAATGTCTGGGTTGTATCAACAGATGGAAGCCCAGAATACTTTAATGTTGAACAGGATAAATGCTTTACTTGGAGTTAACCAACAACCAAGGAATAATGAAGAAACCTTTGCGGAAGATGCTCATGATTCCCAAGAGAAAAGTCTTCCTCAAAGGGGAGCTGGCACCGCTGAAGGGTCACCTCCCCAGGCCGGAGGTTCAAGGCCGCAGCCAAATCTTCACGAACGTTTGTCCAAGCAAACTTCCGAAAATGTAGCTAACGTCTGTCCCGCGGGGCCTCTAAACGATGAGGAATATCTCTCAGGAATGATTCGACAAATTATGAAAGAAAGCATGCAAAGGAAAGAAGACGAGAATGAATGGGGGTTTGCTCCAAGCAAGACTCCTTTTACTGAAAGGATCCTGAAGGCCGAATTTCGAAAGAAGTTTGTCCCTCCCACTATTCCAGCTTATCGGGAACAAGCGATCCTAACCAATTCTTATATAAGTACGACTGGCATATGACTGGTGCCAGAGCATCGGATGAGATCAAGTGCAGATATTTTTCGGTGTATTTGGAAGGAGTGGCTCTGCTTTGGTTCACGAAGCTACCAGTTCGTTCTGTGGATCAATTCTCTGACCTCACGCGGAAATTCAAAGATCAGTTCAGGTTATATGCTTCAAAGGCCAAGAATATAATGTCACTATCCAGCCTCGAACAAGGCCCTGGAGAGCCTCTTAAATCTTTCTTAAACCGCTTCAATATAGCCTTGGCTGAAGTTGACAATGCGGAGCCTCGGATGATTCTCACTTACTTGATGCGAGCTATCAACAAATCTAGTGAATTCGGGAAATGGCTAAAGATGAAAAAGCCAAAAAATTCGTTTGAGAAATTTTACAAGAAGGCCGATGAATTTATGCGCTTAGAGAGCCTTCCTGTGCTGGTAAAAGTAATCGTGAACGAAGTTGAGAATAACAACGTTGCTTCTAACAAAAAGGAATCTGGTGGTCAGAAGAGGAAAAATGCCAATGGAAAAAAGCCAAAAGATGAGAAGAAAACTCGCTACTTACCTTCAGATTTTACTCCTTTAACTGATACTCTAGAAAATATATTTTTCGCAACTAAGGATGTTGTTGAATACCCTAAACCACCTAAGTTGAGGCTTGGGAAAAATGTTGCGCATAATGGAAGATTCTGTCGATTCCACAATCAACCCGGCCATGACACTAATGAATGTCGCCATCTAAAGAGTTTGATTGAGGAGCCGTTGAGCCAGAATAAACTTCAACAATATGTGAAGAGAAACAGAAACGACCCAACCTCATCTACTCAGGGGCAACAAATTCCTGCTTATCAATCCGGTTCAGGCGAGAGGGCTGCAGTGCAGGAATCCGAGAGGCCTATCATTAATGTTATCATAGGGGGTCCTCACCCAGCGGGCAGAAGTTGGGGTGAGATGGAAAGATACGCTCACGCTTTGAGATATGCCCCGAATTGTTCTATGTCAAGTCAAGAAAGAGTTTCAGACTAAAGGAGAAAATCTGCCTACTTACTTGTCAAAGGCCTGGGAGCGCCATATATCCCGGGAAGAGAACATAAAGGTGGATTCTCTCGCAAAGTATTGGAGCTCTGGAAAAGTTCAGTTATTGGGATTTATCCCTGTGGAAGTCTTGTCAGCTCCAAGTGCTGATGAGATCCAATTCCGAGAGCCTAAAACAGCTAGCACTTGCGTCCATAGTTTACTTAAAAGCAATGCTTAAATTTGTAAAAGGATTATGGATGTATCATTTTTGTATTGATTCACACTGATTTTACTATAAATCTTGTGTTCTTTACTACTGTAAAATGCATGTCTCATTTCGATGTGCATGTATCTTGAATATATTGCTAAAATGTCGATTTAATAATGAAGGCTATCAAAGTAAAGCTTACCTATTCAACACATCACAAGGCCAGGCGATTCCTACAAATCACTCTACAAGTAAATGTCAATCCACAAAATTCCACATTCAATTCCTACATCAAAAGTGCTTCTCACAAATGTTGGTGATTCCACCGGAGGGGCACCTTCCCAAAGTGAAGGTTCCAGGCCCTTGCTAACTGATTGCGATCATTCGTGCAAACGGACATCCGGTCAAGTAGCTTGCGTCTGCCCCGTGGATTCACTTAACAATGAAATGCACTTCTTTAGAAAAAAGCAAACAACTTGCAAAGGAAAGAAACATGTGCTTGGGAACGATGACGAGGAATCACTGAGAGGCAGATGGTGGAAAGACATGGGCAAGCAGACAAAGAACAGCCAAAATGGAATCTTGTGCCTCAACCAAAAAGGTTGTTGGAACCACCAAAGGGGCACATTCCCAAAGTGAAGGTTCCAGGCTCTTGCTAGCTAATTGCGTTCATTTGTGCAAACAAACATCCAGTTAGGTAGCTTGCGTCTGCTCCGTGGATCCACTTAACTGTGAGATGCAACGTACCAGGCGAACAACAAAGCCCTCTTCGGAGGTAAAAGCCCTCTTCGGAGGCCCTTTTCTCCTCACAAGGGGGAAGAGCCAAAAGCCCTCTTCGGAGGCCCTCTTCTCCTCACAAGGGGAAAGAGCCCAAAGCCCTATTCGGAGGCAAAAGCCCTCTTCGGAGGCCCACTTCACCAGAGTTGAAGTGCCAAAGCCCTCTTCGGAGGCCCACTTCACCAGAGTTGAAGTGTCAAAGCCCTCTCCAGAGGCACAAACAAAAGACCTCTTCGGAGGCACGCTTTCCTGCGTACAGGGAAAAAACAAAAAGCCCTCTCTCGAGGCACAAACAAAAAAGCCCTCTCTCGAGGCACAAACAAAAAAGCCCTCTCCCGAGGCATAAACAAAAAGCCCTCTCCCGAGGCAAAAACAAAAAATCCCTTTTCGGAGGCCCACTTCACCGCGTATGGGAATCCACATACCAAAAATAAAAGTGACCATCTCCGAAAGCGAAGTGTAAAAACTTTCTCAATAAAAAAAAACTTCTCCAATACAAAGCACACTCTACTAGAGTAGAATAATATCTTCTCAAAATGGAAGAAGTGTTCTCCAGAGTAAGAGTACAACTCTTCTCAAAGCGGAAGAATTGTTCTCCAAAGTAAGAGTACAAGTTTTCTCAAAATGGAGAAGATTGCAATAAGCCATGGTATGAGGGCAATATAATATATCTGCATTAATAAAAGCGATGCTCAAGCAACATACCACGAGCTCACTGCAATATCATGCAAGGAAAATAAAGAAACTTGTGTGATAATAAGGAGTAAATGCATTCACAAATACAGTCAAAAGATTGTACAAGTAAAAAGAATCATTTTATTCCATACTATAAAAAATTTATACATGTGCAGGTTTCAAAAAGCGGGGGCCGGTATTCGCACAATCTCCGGTCAATACAAGTCTTTATATACAAGAAAAAAGCAAAACAAGAAGGGTAAAGCAAGACTCGTTATTTCTTCTTCCCGCTACCTTTAGAGCCCTCGCCCTGCCTAATGGTTAGCTTTTGGAGCCGGCCTGAACGAGTCGGGGAAGAAGGAGAAAGAGGTACAACTGGGTCTACTTCCGCTTTCTCTTCACTAGCAGAAGTGCTTTTCTTTTTCTTCTTCGAAGTTGTGCGCTTCCCCTTCTTCCTTGAAGAAGACTCGTTGCCCGGAGAGATAAGTTCAGACAGCTTTGTGTCACCAAATTTTTCCGGAGTCCTTTCACCTTCTTCAAGTTCCTCAGCCTTCTGCTCTTGTGAAGCGGCCGGGTCATCGAAGCCTTGAAAAGCTTCTATTTGTTCTTCTTGCGACCCCGGTTGAGAAGCAAAAGGAGGAATAATTTGAAGAGATGGAGGTGGAACAGCTGGAAGAGGAGAAGTATGTGCAGCACTTGGCGTTTTCACTACAGAAGAAGAGAAGTTAAAATCAGTATTCCTCATAAAGAGGGGAGATAGTGGCACGTCAAGGCTTAAGTAATAATCAAAAAGTTCATCAAGCTCATGTGAAGCTAACAAATAGTCCACTTGAGCTAGATCATTGTTGAAGTTACCTGGAGAAGTGGGCTCTATCACATCGATTTCGAAACCTTGGGCTTCAATGTTTTCCTGGGACACGATGTGGGCGGTTGTAATTCCAGTCTCGGCTTTGGCTGGAGGCAGAGAATGAGATCTAGAGCCAGTAATATCGACGTCAACCGAAGCCAAAGGACGAGTTGGGTCGGTCAAAAGCACCCTCCCTGAATGCTCTCCTTCCGCCGCTTCGGCTCGTTCTTGGGCAAGTTGTTCTTTCCCTTTGGCAAGGGCGGCTCGACCCTCATCATCCAGATAATACACCTCAAGATCCGCCTCAACATAGCCGGCGCCTCCAAGCATTTCGACCGCTGCTTCCTACACTTCCGCCAGGGTAATTTCATACTTTGGCCCCAAGAATGAGAGACTTCCATGCCTCAAGACACTGTGAATGTAAAACTCGAATAAAGTAGAAATGACGTTGGCCTTCGTCTCTTCGTGAGATTGTTCAGCTACTGCTTTTCCAGCAATGGCCTCTTCACGCTCTTTTTCAACTTTAGAAAGCTGAGCTTTTAACATTTCAATCTTCAAGTCTTTGGAGCTAGTCTTTTGCTCCAGTTAAACAACATCACTGCGATAGCTTTCCATAATTCTCTGTTGTACCTCAGCATCTCGTTGACTATCATGGGCATCCCTTATTTGCTTTTGAAGCACCTCTTTATTTTGAGTAAGAGAAGTGGAAGAGGTAGCAAGTTCAACTTTAAATTGCTCGACTTCAGCTTCGAGTTTCTCATTATATGCAGTAATGTTCTTCATCTCCGTGTCATGCTGGTCGAGAACTTTTTTCCATTCAGACTTGTCACTCTCCATGGTTAGCATAGCTTCGAGATTTAAGCGGTTCACTCGTTGAAGCTCATCGACTAGCTTTTGCCACCCGGACATTCTTTCGATGTCAAGCCTAACAGCATCAAGATTTCTTAACGTAGTCTGTTTATCGATGTGGACCAAATCCAAGTCAAAGCGTACTCCTTTTAAACACCAGTTTGGAAACCGGCTTTGGAGTGTAGGCGGGGCATTCTCAACTTGATATGCAGGCCTATCAATGATTGTCTAAATCTCAGTTCTTTTGAGGGTAGGGGAACTAGAAGGGATGTCCAGAGAAATTGAAGTAGCAGGCACTTTGGAAATTTCAGATGAAAATTTTTCTCTAGGCTTAGCCCGCTTGTTGGACCCTTCAGCTTCAAAACTCTTCCCCTTGTCATCGTGTGACTTTCTTTTATGGGAGTCATCGTCCCTTTGGTGAGAGTCATGGCGTTCATCTCTTCTTCCATATCGCTCCTCGTAAGTCTGCCTCTCGCGAGCTTTTCTGGCAGCTCTTTCTTCATCAGTTTCTGATGCAGCTCAGACCAAGGTCGAACAATTGCAAGCTATTGGCATGAGTCGTTCACAACCTAGAGGGAGTTTAAGTCGTTCATGACTTAACAGATTAGAAGGTGAAGACATGGGCCGTATACGACCTAAGGAAGAAGGGTTATGTCGGAAACGACCTAGTGGAGGAGTTTTAGGTCTATCACGACCTAACAGGCTATGTGAAAAGGAGTTACGACCTAACAAAACGTTAAGTCGTTCGGAATCTTTAGGTCGTCCATGACCTACAACTACAAGAGCTAATGAAGTAGCAAAACGACCTAACGATCTACGAGTTAACGAGATAACAAAAACTTCTTTAAGCCACTCCGAGGACCTACGACCTAGTTATGCTGCTATGGATTTCTTAAGTCGCTGAACGACCTAGTTAGGTCGCTCATACGACCTACCGATCTATGTTAGGTCGCTGAAGAGATATGCCGCATGAAGATAGGACGCGTGTCGTTTATTCTTAGGTCGTTGTGCTGTGGTGTTGTGTCTGTTAGGTCGCGTGAGTTGTTTTTAGGTCGCGTCAAGAGATTGTGATGTACTTAGGTCGGTAACGACCTTGTCTAAGTCGTTTGTGATGGATATATATGTGCTGTGTTGCAGTTAAGGCGAGTAGTATCTGTTAGGTCAGCAATGACCTAGTTGAGTCGTGAGTCATGAGTCGGCAACGACTTAAGGGAGTTAAGTCGGCAACGACTTAAGGGTCAGGGTGTGAAACTTCTATAAATAGCGAGTGCGTTGTAACTTTTGTTGTTGTTGATTTTTGTTGAATAAAATTCTTGTTGATTGATGTGTGCTTTCATCTTAAATTGGTAGTTGAGTGTAATCTCCTATCTCCACTTTCGGTTATTCGAGTGCGCTCGAATCAACGATTGTTGAAGCCGATTCGCGGAATCAAGTGCGCTTGATCAACGCTTGAAGAATTGAAGATCTTCTTTCACGGTATCGTGCGCGATCAATGTGACGAGGATAGCTAGAATTCGGTATCTTCGGATCAACGAATTTGGGCATTTCAGTATTCATCAATCCACCGATTGCTACATTTCATCGATTTCATTTGTTTTCGAAATATCCGCTGCGTCAGTTTTTTTGGTATCAGAGCCAGACTTAGCCAATCATAGCTAAGCCGAGACTTGGAGCCAAGGAGTTTGAAGTCGTGTGGGGGTGTAGCCGAGCTAAGGAGTAAGTCGCAAGGCCGAGCCAAGTTGAGTTGGAGCCGTGCTTGTTGACTTGTGTTGAAGTCTGAATTGTAAAGTATTTGTGTTTGATTCAATCATGCCACCAAGGAGAGCTAATCGTCATCAGAATGTTGAAGCTTTGTATAGAAGAGAAGAGGCCGAGCAAATGGAACAACGCATTAATGAGAAATTTAATGAAGGCATTGGAAAGTTAGAGAAATTGATGGCTGATTTGAATCAAAATCAAAGGAGGAGATCACCAATCTCGAACCATGGAGGAAACCGAGTTTCGCCATCGGTTACGGAAGCGAGAAGGGTATCACCGCAATCTTTTAGATAGAGAAGAGAAACATCAATTTCATCAAGGAGAGATCACCATGACTATGGACATGAAGAGAGAAGAACTCCACGTGAGTTTGAAGATGAGCCATATAGAGAAGAAGAGAAACATAGTAGAAGAGACATGCGTGATCAAAGGGATGTTGATGGTCGAGATCGATATAGACGTACATTTGATTTCAATGAAGAGGGTGATAGAGCTAGCATTCATTATCAAGATCGAGACCAAGTTCGAAATGTATATCGGGATGTAGATGATGATCGTCGATGGGAATCGGGTATGAAGATGGAAATTCCAGAATTTAAGGGAGGAATGGTAGCTGAAGAATTTCTTGATTGGTTGTCTAATGTTGAAGAGATTTTTGACTTCAAGGAAGTTCCTGAGTATAGAAGAGTAAAGTTAGTTGCTACTAGGTTGAGGGGGAGAGCTTTAGCATGGTGGCAGCAAACTAAACTTACAAGGGAGAGAACGGGAAAGTCAAAGATTAAATCATGGGAGAAGATGAAGAAGTTGATGAAGGGCACATCTTACCTTACAATTATCAATCACTCATGTATCAGAGATTGCAGAATCTGAGGCAAGGGACGAAGTCAGTTAATGATTATGCTGATGAATTTTATCAACTCATTGCTCGAAATGACATTATGGAGACAGAGGAACAGCTGACTGCTAGATTTGTTGGAGGGTTGCGAATGCAGATCCAAGATATGGTGAATATGTTCGATCCTAGATCTGTAGCAGAAGCACATCAGAAAGCGTTGGCTTGGGAGAAGCAGGGAAGGCGTGGAGGTGGTGTGTTTACTAATTCCAACAATCAAGTGAAGAGTGTTAGTGGAAGCTCTAATGTTCCTAAATCTATCAGTAAACCAGTTGTGAATGAAGTTGCGAAGCCAAAGGTTAATAGCAGTTTCAAATGTTACAATTGTCAGGAGTTGGGTCACAAAAGCAATGAATGTCCAAAGCCGAAGAGGAGAGCAATGGTTGCAGAGATTGAAGAAGAGGATGTGGAAGCTGAACGTTCTAATTCACCTTATGTTGAGGAGGAAGAAGAGTTGTCCGGAGATGAAGGGTGTAATTTGATGATGAGGAGAAGTTATTTGGCACCGAAGCAGGAAGAGGAAAACAGTTGGTTGAGGAATAACATATTTCAGTCCACATGCACTACTCTGGGAAAGGTTTGCAAGTTTGTCATTGATGCTGGGAGTTGTGACAATATTATCTCAACAGAAGCAGTAAGGAAGTTGAACTTGAAAACTGAGAAGCATCCTAAACCGTACAAGTTAGCATGGTTAAGGAAAGGTGGTGAGGTGAAAGTTGGACGAAGAGCTTGTGTGAATTTTTCAATTGGGAAGAAATACAAAGACGAAATTTGGTGTGATGTTGTAGACATGGATGTGTGTCATCCGGTGTTGGGCAGACCATGGCAGTTTGATAGAGCAGTACAACACGATGGTCGTGCTAATAGTTACAGTTTCATGTTTGAAGGTACTAAGATTATTTTAGTTCCTAAAAAGCAACAACAGAAGGAATGCAAGCTGGAGGAGATTGAAGAGCTGAAAACCTTATTATCTTTGAAGGAGTTTGTCAGGGAAGTTGAAGAGGAACCTGAAGTCTTTTTGTTGATTGGACGAGAGTGTAATGAAGTGGTTGAAATTCCTGATGAAGTGAAGCCAGTATTGGAAGAGTTTGACGATGTTTTTCCTGAGGAGTTGCCAACGGAGTTACCACCGTTGAGGGATATTCAACATCAAATAGATCTCGTTCCAGGAGCTGTGTTGCCACATCGACCACATTATCGAATGAGTCCAAAGGAACATGAGGAGTTGCGAAGGCAAGTGGAAGAACTATTAGAACAAGGGCGTGTGCAGGAAAGTCTAAGTCCTTGTGCGGTTCCAGCCTTAATGGTACCAAAGAAGGATGGAACATGGAGGGTGTGCACTGACAGTCGAGCATTGAATAAGATCACTATGAGGTACAGATTCCCAATGCCGAGATTAGATGACTTGCTAGATCAGTTGAGTGGGGCAACTATCTTTTTGAAGATTGATTTAAAGAGCGGATATCATCAAATTCGTATTAGACCGGGTGATGAGTGGAAGACTGCTTTTAAAACCAGGGAGGGTCTATACGAATGGCTGGTTATGCCGTTTGGTCTATCAAATGCACCAAGTACCTTCATGAGGGTGATGAATCAAATTTTCAGACCATACATTGGGAAGTTCGTGGTAGTATATTTTGATGATATTCTGATCTATAGTGGAAGCACAGAGGAGCATGTAAAGCATTTACAGAAGGTGTTAATTATTCTTCGAGAAGAACAGTTCTATGCCGCAACAAAGAAATGTGTGTTTATGACGAGGAGTGTTTTATTTCTAGGGTATGTTGTGTCAGGAGAAGGTATCCAGGTGGACCAGAATAAAGTTGAAGCAGTCAGAATTTGGCCACAACCGAGGACAATTACAGAAGTGAGAAGTTTTCATGGGCTAGCGTCATTCTACCGAAGATTCATTCCACACTTCAGTAGCGTGATGGCTCCAGTTACTGATTGTATGAAAGGGAAACAGTTTTCTTGGTCGGAGGAGGTAGGGTTTGCTTTTGAACGAATCAAAGGACTTTTGACGACAGCACCAATTCTTGTATTACCATACTTTCAGTTGTTATTTGAGTTACACACTGATGCTTCTAAGGTTGGGATTGGAGGGGTGTTGAGTCAGAAGGGACGTCCTATTGCATACTTTAGTGAGAAGTTATCAGGGGCAAAGATGAGATATAGTACGTATGATGTGGAGTTTTATGCTGTGGTGCAAGCAGTGAAACATTGGAGACACTATCTGTTCCATAAGGAGTTTGTTCTTTACGCAGACCATGAAGCTTTGAAGCATTTGCAGGGGCAGGACAAGATTTCAGCAAGGCATGCATCATGGGTTGCCTATTTGCAGCAGTTTACTTTTGTCGTGAAGCACAAATCAGAGGTAACGAATCGTGTGGCTGATGCTTTGAGTAGGAGGAGTCATTTATTAATGACAATGAAAATTGAGGTGACAGGATTTGAATTATTGCCAGAATTGCTTGAGGAGGATCCTTACTTTACAAAGTTCGTTGAGAAAGTTAAGGATGGAAATACTGATGAATTTGCATTGGTTGATGGTTTCTTATTCAAAGGGAATCGATTATGTATACCAGAGAGCAGTTTGAGAATGAAGATTATCAAGGAGCTTCATGAGGAAGGACATATGGGTAGAGACCGAACATTGCAGTTAATCTCTCAATCCTACTATTGGCCATCGATGAGGAAGGAAGTTGAAAGGTTTGTTCAGAGATGTCATGTTTGTCAAGTTTCGAAAGGAACAGCTACAAATGCGGATTTGTATATGCCTTTACCTGTACCTACAAAACCATGGGTGGACATTAGCATGGATTTCGTGTTGGGTTTGCCGAGAACGCAAAGGGGAAATGACTCGATATATGTTGTGGTGGATCGTTTCTCGAAGATGGTACATTTTGTTGCTTGTAAGAAGACGGTGGATGTTGTTCATGTTGCTCAGTTATTTTTCAAAGAAATCTATCAACTTCATGGATTGCCAGAGTCTATTATGTCAGACAAAGATACTCGTTTTCTGAGTCACTTTTGGTTAAGTTTGTGGAAGATGGTTGGAACGAAGCTGAAATTTAGTAGCGCTTACCATCCACAAACAGATGGACAGACGGAGGTTGTGAATAGATCGTTGGAAAATTTATTGAGATGTCTGGTGAAAGATAATCTGAAAAGTTGGGATGTGAAGTTATGTCAGGCAGAGTTTGCTCATAATCATACGGTGAATCGTAGTACAGGATTCAGTCCATTTCAGATTGTTTATTCAAACTTGCCAAAGGGGCCATTGGATTTAATGACAATACCACAACCAAAGGGGATAGTTAAACGAGCTGCTGACTTTGTTGATGGGTTGACGGAATGTCATAAAATCATTCAGGAACGATTAGAGAAGTCGAACGAGAAGTATAAGCGATCTGCAGATTTGAAGCAACGAAGTGTTGAATTTAACGAAGGCGATTTGGTTTATGCAGTGTTGACAAAAGATCGTTTTCCGGTGGGAACGTACAATAAATTGAAAGCGCGGAAAATTGGTCCAGTTGAAGTTTTGAAGAAAATCAATGAGAATGCATATCGATTAAAATTACCAGATGATGTTTATACTTCTGATGTTTTTAACGTCAAACATTTAATTCTGTATCATGGAGGTGAGATTGTTGTGGAAGAAGTTACAAATTCGAGGACGAATTGTTCTCAACCAGGGGAGGATGATGCAGCTCAGACCAAGGTCGAACAATCGCAAGCTATTGGCATGAGTCGTTCACGACCTAGAGGGAGTTTAAGTCGTTCACGACTTAACAGATTAGAAGGTGAAGACATGGGTCGTATACGACCTAAGGAAGAAGGGTTAGGTCGGAAACGACCTAGTGGAGGAGTTTTAGGTCGATCACGACCTAACAGGCTATGTGAAAAGGAGTTACGACCTAACAAAATGTTAAGTCATTCGGAATCTTTAGGTCGTCCACGACCTATAACTACAAGAGCTAATGAAGTAGCAAAATGACCTAACGATCTACGAGTTAACGAGATAACAGAAACTTCTTTAAGCCACTCCGAGGACCTACGACCTAGTTATGCTGCTATGGATTTCTTAAGTCGCTGAACGACCTAGTTAGGTCGCTCATACGACCTACCAATCTATGTTAGGTCGTTGAAGAGATATGCCGCATGATGATAGGACGCGTGCCGTTTATTCTTAGGTCGTTGTGCTGTGGTGTTGTGTCTGTTAGGTCGCGTGAGTTGTTTTTAGTTCGCGTCAAGAGATTGTGATGTACTTAGGTCGGTAACGACCTTGTCTAAGTCGTTTGTGATGTATATATATGTGCTGTGTTGCAGTTAAGGCGAGTAGTATCTGTTAGGTCGGCAACGACCTAGTTGAGTCGTGAGTCATGAGTCGGCAACGACTTAAAGGAGTTAAGTCGGCAACGACTTAAAGGTCAGGGTGTGAAACTTCTATAAATAGCGAGTGCGTTGTAACTTTTGTTGTTGTTGATTTTTGTTGAAAAAAATTCTTGTTGTTTGCTGTGTGCTTTCATCTTAAATTGGTAGTTGAGTGTAATCTCCTATCTCCACTTTCGGTTATTCGAGTGCGCTCGAATCAACGATTGTTGAAGCCGATTCGCGGAATCAAGTGCGCTTGATCAACGCTTGAAGAATTGAAGATTTTCTTTCACGGTATCGTGCACGATCAACGTGACGAGGATAGCTAGAATTCGGTATCTTCGGATCAACGAATTTGGGCATTTCAGTATTCATCAATCCACCGATTGCTACATTTCATCGATTTCATTTGTTTTCGAAATATCCGCTGCGTCACTTTCCCTCTGGGCAGGAAAATAGCGCCTGGGATCGTAAGAATCGCGTCTCCCATAGCGTTGAAAGTCGTCATGGTATGAACCGCTGCGCCCCATTGGAGAACCTGAAAATAAAGAAGAGACAAAGTTTAGAGATCTTCCAAATAAAGAAGCTAAGTGCATATAATCGCCAAAAATCCTAAGTGTGTGTGATGTGCGGACTACACGCGTCGAGCTACAAACCACTCTTCAGCTTGGGAGTAATGTCGACTTTTACAATAGGCGTCAACTCTTGGGTCGAAAATGTTGGTCGCAAGGTGGATGTCACTTCGACTGCTGGAGAAACAAGTTTAGAAGCAGTGGTATCATTTTTGAAGAGCTCATGTAAAGTCACCACTAGGTCGCTCAGCCCTCCGAAAATGTCATCACCATCATGCCCAGCGGAACTCTTTTTCTCAGTTCCCTCATCAGCAGCCTTCCCGAAATGTTGAGGAAGTTCTTCTTCTTCGATAACCGGAGGAAGTGTAAACTTGCCAGATGACCTCGCACCGTCAACAGGAGTAGAACATTTCACCGGTGAGGCCTCTGTAATAGGTTCCTTCGGTGCAAGTTCCTTTTGCGGAAACTGGGGCATCTGACGTCTCTGCTTAAGAACCGGGGGCATCATGGAGTTGAATAGATCGAGAAGGGTGCAGAAGTCTGAATTGGTGTAAAAAATCATCCTTCAGCAGAAACTTGATACTTCTCTCTTCAGCAGCTACAACACTCAATCTATCAAAAATCTGTTTATGGCTAGAATCTCTTGATGGAGGAGGAATTGCTGCAAAAATAAAGAATGAAGTTAGCACTTGAAAACTCGGATTTTGAAAATATCAGAAAAGGAAAGAACGGAGATAAGCAATCTTACTTCCTACTCTCCAATGCCGTAAAATCCCAAGGGGCAGCGAACAAAGAAAAATTGGTTCAAAAACCCATGGGCTCTTTCAGGAAGATCGGTAATCAATTTACGCTTTCTAGCGCTCCTCACAAGTGTAATAGAAGGATGATCTTTGTTCTTCGCAAATGTACACAAGTAGAAAATCTCTTCAAAGCTTGGAAGACGGTCGAGCGTCCTCCTGAACAGTACACACAATCCCATCAAGATGGCATAGCCACTAGGGTGTAACTGGAAAGGAGAGATGGTTAATCGAAGAAGGAGCATTTGAAGAAAATCGTTGAAGGGAGGAATAGCTCCATTAAAGCACATCTGACGATTAACTGCAATAAAGCCAAGAGGTGGCCTGTCGGCAGTGTCATTAACCCCAGGAAGCAGGGCGTCCGCTTCAGCAATGTCGAACTGAATGCATAACTGACTGAAAACTTGTTGATTCAGGGTAGTTGAAGCTCTTTCCGGAGGATTCTCCAAGGGCTTAGCAATTGGGAAAACCCCTTCAGCTTGCTCTACTATCTCTTCTTGTGCTTGTTGAGAAGTCATTCTTCATAAGGAACTGGATATTCAAATATGAAGGTGCACGTTTCCTAAAAGTGTGTGAAGTGTTGTGCAAAACTACTGAAATAACAAGTAAATGAAATAAAACTTGAAATAGTACTGATTGATGCATGTCAATTCAGGAAGTTTCGAGGCTTGTTATTAAACCAAAGTTGAGTGTAGTATCAATGCAGATGATATTTAGCAATTAGCAGTTATAATTGTGTGCATTTTGCGTTGATGCTTCATTTAAATCAGTTGATTCACATCACTTCATCTGTAATCAGAATCATACTATTTTACTTAAGTAAAATATCATTTCTTTGATATAATCCATCACTCGATGTGGGCAGTCGATGATGAGTATATTCGTCCCATTTTTCTGCAAATATTGTGTTTAACGGGTTGTTAGCGTTAAAGTTAATATAATCTATAAAGAAGTGCAACAAGTTCAGGCAAGTTATCTCGACAGCTCAATTTGAGAATTCAAGTTAAGTGCTGTCACATTTTTGCAAGTAGTCAAGCTCAAGCGGCTTAGCATAGGTCAAAGCTTTCTTAAGTCGCATTATTTAAGTCAGATAGTTCAACAATATCATGTTCCGACGAATTAAAAAGTGTTCAAGTGAAAGAGTTCAAGGCATGAGACTTCAGGTCAAAGGCTGTGCATTTTTGTCTAAGTATTAGCTCGTTCAGGTGTGGCCGCGACCTAAAGCTTAAGTCGCAGAGAGCTTAAGTCGCAGAGAGCTTAAGTTGTAGGGAGCTTAAATCGCAAAGAGCTTAAGTCGCAAAGAGTTATGTTGCAAGGGTTGTTAGGTCGGTCGGCTTCCTTTAGGTCGTAAGGGTTATTAGGATGGTCGAATTTGTTAGGTCGCTCCTGAGGTAGCTCGGCAATATTGAGCCATCTCCCATCGAAAACCATAATTCCTATTCCCCAATCATATTTTGCCACGCGTCCACCACCATTGCGTCACCCGAAACATCATGGCTTAACCTAAAAACCAACAAACCCGTTAACCACAAATCTCTTCATCTCCTCCCATCGCTTAAGGCCTCATCTTCTTCTCTAAATCTCCAGAAAACATCATCAAACTCCACAAACCCAAACACACACCACGCAACTCTGAGAAATCATAGGCCGATCCATTTTTAAAGCAATTACAAAAAGTTCAATGGCGATCGGAGGGAGAATCAGGAGGAAATCTTACGGCGAGGTAAAAAAAACCGTGTGAAAGTGATTACGAGGAAATTGATGGCAGATACAATAGAGAGGTGATCGATTTACCTAGGATTGTTGTTAGAAATAATGATCGAAGTAACAAGGGGTTTCGCTTTGAGGATTCTTGAGCTCAATAATGGCAATGGCGGCAGAGTACAAACCGTGGAATGAGGAGGAAGAAACGAGCTAATGGATTATATAAGGGAAAGAAAAGAAGGCATATCGGCACACGAGTTAGCGAGATTGTTAAGTCGCCCACAACCTAGAGAAGTTAGATCGAAGCACACGAACTATGACATAGGCGTATACTTCGAGGGGCAAGTGTTAACACCACTCTGAACGACGACTCAAGTACTCAAAAGTAAACGACCTAACGATCTAAATCCTCCAGCGAGTTAACGTGGTAACAGTTAGCGACCTAACGAATTAAGGAGCCAAGTGACCTAACGGGTTAACGCACAAGCGACCTAATGAGATAAAGTGCGAGCGAGCTAACGAGGATGAAGTTCTACAGCGAGCTAACATGTGACGACCTAAGCGACCTAGAAATCAATACAAGACAGTAGTATATCGCAACAGAGGAGCTCAGCGACCTAGCGACCTAGTAACTAAATGACCTACGCGACTTGGCGAGTTAACGACCTAGCGAGTTAACGACCTAGCGAGTTAATGACCTAGCGAGTTAACGACCTAGCGAGCCACAAGCTTCATATCATTATGTCGCTTGGTTATAGGTCGAACCAGCACTAGATCGCTGCTACTCCTACGACCAGCCTAGGTCGCTCCACTAGGTACCTCGACATGATTAAGTCGCCAACCATTCTCCCCTAGATCGCCCACGACCTACGACCTACCAGCCTGTTCAAGTGATCAAGTGTAACCATGATGAGCCGTAGCTCGTGTCCTCTAGGTCGCTCACGACCTAGGATCTGCATCCAGATTTTCCTTATAAATACCCCGCCTGCTCCAACTGAACGGGGACTTTTGGGTTATTTCTGAAACGCCAATACTTTGCTGTTTCCTTGACTCCTTCAACACTTCAAACACCAAAGACGCTTCAACGAACTTTGAGAAAGATCTAACTCATTCGACATGAATTCAAAGACCTTTTCTACATTGAAGTTCTAGCTACTTGTCTCAATCGTGTTGTAATTGAAGAATCGTTGAATAAGTTGTAATCAAATCAGCAATAAAGGAGATTAAGTGGACGTAGGCTTGACTTTAAGCCGAACCACTATAAAACTATTGTCTCTTTAGTATTTCTCTGCTATCTTCTGCTTACTTTTAGTTCCCGTGCCAACGGGTGGTGCTTTCACTAAACTACAACTTACACCGGGGTGTTAGCGTACATTTTTTAGCGTTAACACGCTGTGCAGTTAAAGTCCCACTACTATAGCACTCTTTGACCGTTACAATTTTTCAGTGCAGCTCTAAGAAAAAGTAGATCCACTTTAAGCCCCATTATTTTCCGCTACGATCGCTAAATCAAGGCATTTTAGCACCCACTTTGGCATAATTAATGTAAAAAAGTTTGATTTGACTTGTTCTTCTTTGAACCAAATCAACAAAGTTAGGGTAAAGATCTAATTTTATGATATAATACCCAATATAAGTTTGAAATATATTGTAGTCACCAAATCTGAACTGTACAAATCATGATATTCTTCGATGTTGTTATATAAGATTAAATAATAATTCTTTTTCCTTCAAAAATGATGTTGAAATGATAATAAATTAACTTTAAATACTTGGTTTTTATATTTAACTAGTGCGAACCCGTGCTTCGCAGAATGTTTTTGTTTAAAATTTCAAAAATAAAAGATAATTTATTTGTAACATAAATCAAAAAGCAATTAGTAGTCAAATGATAGTTCACTCATTGTTGCATCTTTATACTTGTTCAGATTAATAATTGACTGGTATATTTAGCCGCGGTGCAAATTTATAGCGATTAGAAGCTAACTGATTGTAAGGGTATATCAAAGGCACAATAAACTCGATAAGAATGAAAACATCTAGGATCAATAAGGAAATAAATAAAGAAACACATCTACAACCATCAATAGACAGTAAAGAAAATGTAACCTCCCATAATAGAGCTAGTACCATAATTATTTTTTAAAATAAATGTTAAAAACCAAGCTCAAGGCAAAGCTCTCATGTCTTTAATTAGTTCATCGGTACTCAAAAAAATTAAACAAAAGATATCGAATACAATTGAAATGAAAATCAACTCCTCAATGTTGTCTCACATTACCCACATTATGGAAAATAATATACATATCTGTGGATACCTAGTGCTACCATCTAAGCTTCATTTATGCTAAGAAAACGATGAGCATATTCCTTCTGTTGCAAAATAAATATTGATTTTGGATAGAATGGTCTTACACATGGAAATATCTGATTGATATAGTAACAAACACAATGAGAAAAAAATAAAACCTTCCATATTTTTTTGAGGTAGGCCACAACATTAATAATATGGATGCTTTGCAAATACGTGTGAAAACTATACTAAATTACAATTGATCGAAATTATTGAGAATTCATTATTACTGTAAAACATACATGGATGCATATCCTTTAATTTTCTTTTAAAAATACCATAGACTTCAATATGTATTTTTATAATAGTGTTATCATAGTTTACTGACAGTATAAGCTATTGCATTCATGTAGCTCTACCTATACATCACTAATATCCACGCACTAAAAACAATGACAACCCCATGTTGTGTTCATGCATCCATGGCAATGGAATCCACCACATTATGTCTACCCCCTTGTTTTTGTCAGTGTTCATGCCGAGCAAAGTCAAACTAATTATGAATAGAGCAATGCTACCTTACTCGTTCAACTTGGCTGCTATTTTGACTTGTCTACCATTCTCTACTATAATCGTGGAGTTAACTTCGAATCTGTACCCTCTATAGTTTCAATGAATGCAATGTTTTAATTTCCATATGAGCTTTCCACATCAATCAAAATATCCGCCTTAATTAGTGTAAAAACGTGGGTAGAAATTACCAACTGAAATTTTGTATGCTTCAAGTATAATTTGATGCAGTAAATACAACAAAAGTTTCAATGGCTAGCTGCAATTAAATTAAAGAATTAAGGTGATATTAATTCCAAAAACAATGGTAGACTGAAATGGAACAAAATCAACTTATATACATCATTCAATAAATAAATTTTATCGTTCAATCTTTTTTTTAGTTACTTCATTTCATTAAATATGAGGCTTGGCTACATACATACATATTTGTGATTTATTGAAAGAAATGAATCTTTTAATCAAAATATATTTTCATATACTGTTTATATTTTTTAAGCTAGAAAAGTGTGTGAGTTGAAGATATGTTAGTCAAAATCTAAAAGTATCGGTAACCACATTTAGTAACTACTTTACAATTGATATTTTCTTTGCTAATACTCCAAAAAGTAAAATATAATGTATTATTAAAGACAGCTTATATTGATAATGAATGAATATTTCTGACACGTTATAGATGCTGAAGTACTATGAAAATTGGAAGCAATAAATATGAAAATTTAATGAGCATAAAAAGAAAGTCAAGCTTCAGCTGATATGACCTAATATTGCAACCAAAACATAAGTTAAAAATTGGTTTACCCGATAGTAGCCATCTCTTCCCTTGATGCATAGAAGTTCCATTCCCATCATCAATTAGTTGCATCGTTTCATAGCCATTTATTCACTTGATGCATTGAAGTTACTTGCCTCATCATCAATTAATTATATGGTTTTGTACCTCTCTCATCAATTGGCAGGTGAAACAACTAAAAGTAATGAATTGAAAAAAAAATTGTTAGTATACATGGTTAGATTCCAAGGAAAAGTTTATGATGCCAATAAATAAACAAATAAATCCACATCAATGTATTGTAGCACAATCTTTCTGAAATGAAATTAAATGTTGATAATATATTTAATGTAGTTATATGCAGTAATAAATTTGCAATAGCCATATAGAGATACTAATAAATCAAAATAATCGAGAATATCAAAATTAAAGTCAAAATAAACATGGCATACCTTATGCCTAAATTATGCTTTATTAAGATCGAGTTCTTAGCAGCTAATGCAAATTTATTTTTGTGAACTAAATATAGCACCACTTAATACTATAATAGATATGTTTACCAAGAAGACAACTTAAAAAGAAAAAAAGTATTAAGTATCCTATTATATCTTTCATTTACTTATTTTCTGTATTAATAAGATATGAATAGTTTAGGAAACAAATGAATACGTAGCCAAATAAACAGATTGCTTTGTTAACGGAGATAATTTATGCCATAAAAGGTATAAGTATAGTTATAATTTATTGTTGCTTTGTTAACAGAGATAATATTAGTGCATATAGGTACGATAAAATCCTATAAATGTTACCAAATATCACAATACCATTTAAATGTGGGTATTAAGACTTGTGTAACATCAACAAACTTATGCTAAATTTACATTTACTAATTCATTAAAGATTGAACACAACATCAAAGTTATGTTGATGTATATACCTATTGTAGGTATATATTTACAGTAATTACAATTTGTCCGTTACCATATCTAATTATGAAAAGCATAAGTCAAGATGCAAAATAAACTACACGCATGTTGAATGATAGTTGTATATTACTAAGTCTATTTAAGCATAAGTTAAGGTTCAAACTAAACACAGGATTAACACATAAACTTGGGTGCTTGTTAATAACAATGGAAAATGTAATGACCCAGAATTTCCGATCTCGAAAATTCCAAATTGTTAGAAAAAGAAGAAAAGAGAAAGAAGCAGAAACAGAAACAAAACATAGAAACCTCACATTCGCAGCGCATCAAAATATAATATCAAATAATATTTTTACACAAAGGAATCTGTATCAGACAATTACATTTTAAATACATCAGAGTTATAACATATATACAAACAGTGGACATATACAATCAACATGTCCCATAGATGTAACAATATATCACGGCGGAAATACTCCAAACGTTCCTGCCATCCAGCTCGTCTCTTGAGCTCCAGAACGTCCTTACCTGGAAATCTGTAATACTCGGTCTGACCCGAGCATTACATCAAAGTAACACCCGGGTCAGGCTGGAAACCAGCGTGAGCAAACCCATCTAGCATGAAATATACCAAAACAATAACCTGTTTAAACCCGGGGTAACTCGTAACAGTTTTACAAAATTCACAGGTTTGGTATATACAACACTTATTACACCCATCAATTTCTGAGTATCATACTTAGATTAAAAGGTCCAGTTCGCTTAAGGCATTCCATTCCAGTCTATTTATTTCACATACCAAATTTATACAAAATTATTATAGGCTACAAATCGAAGTGGTTTCGGGTATTTACTAATACCCGACTCCGGTCTCTTCGAATTCAATTTCGCTCTTAACCCCCATTAATTAAGTGAAACAAAATTCAACCTTTAATACAAGATGTCACTTTTAATATAGCAATTCATCAACGACATATAAACAAACAATCACCATACAAGACAACATATCATATCACAAACATTTTATACCAGAAATATCAACCAATCATTCATAAGCAAGATTGATTAGTCACCCATTCCTAATTAAATTAAATTAATTCCCTTAATCACTTTTAATCTTGCTTAATTAACAATAATTAATTACAAACCACTAATTAATCATCCCTTAATTATCCTTTCTAATTACATTCGGTAATTAGCCTTTAATTAATTTACCACATTTATTAATCAACCTTGATTAATCACATTCAGTAATTACTTATTCTTAATTACTTACATTAATTAATTAACCACTTAATTAATTAATAAATCCTTTAATTAATTACACTGAGTAATTAATGCTTAAATTACTTCCACTAAGTAATTATTCTTAAATTACTTTCCATCAAGTAATTACCCATTAATTAATTACATTCTGTAATTATCCATTAATTACTTTACTTAATTAATGACATTCAATAATTGTTCTTTAATTACTTTCATTATCATAATTTATTTCATTAAGTGATTAATTCTCGATTAATCACATTAATAAATCATTCCATTAAATTGATTTCTCAAATTAATTAACCTTTATTAATTATCATAAAATTAATTATTTCCTTAATTGATTACATTAATCACTTTAACAATCCTTCAATTCATTTGATAATCAATACATTACTTAAATCACCTTTTGAAACATTATACAACTCCATTAATTTTTTTTTAAAGTATTTAAAACTTGAAATCTCATTTAAATTTTTGCTAATACTTTGTTTCTGAACTTGGTTTGTATTTTCTTTTGAAAATTATACGCTTAAATAAACCTTTTAAAAAAAATTGATTAAACATTCTTCTCTTGAAACACATTATTTAATAACCTTAAACTTTTAAAACTTTAAACTTGTTTACAAACAATTTGCTTTTATCTTAGATTCAAAATTTACTTCTTATTTTTAAAAGTTGAGTACGTTTTCCTTTTATCATCTTAGGTTAAGGATTACATTAAAGTCCTTAAAATTTACTTTATATATATATATATATATATATATATTCCTAATAGTTCTACAACTAGAACTTACTTATTTTTTTTCAATTATTTAATTTCAGAGAAGAAACAAAATGGTCGAAACCCAGACTTCTTTTTCCCTTCTTATTCTCTGCTATTACTCCTATTTCCACCTTAAAGCTACTCCTTCATCCCCTTACCCGCTATGAACAAGGCCTACTGCCAAAATTACTTTGGCCCAAATTAAACTTCGCCCTTCCCTCTTCCCACAACACCACCTCTTCTTCTTCCAATTTCCCCTCCAAACCATACTTAAAACACGGAGGGCCTGCGCATGATTGGGTGCACGTGTACAACACCAACTTTCCACAAATTTCGCCACTGATCACTCCAGCAAGTCGAGGCAAACCACCACTTCACGGCTATAGGCCTGGAAAGTCGACACAATCACCAGATCGAAAATCAAACCTTATTCTCAAAACTGGAACAACATAAACCCCTACAGCAACCCTTGCCTCGCCTTCTCCCATAGCCGATCATCCATAAAATCCACCAAGTCAGGCGCCTTGACCCTCCCCTTCAACCATTTCTAGACCGCACGCCTAAAACTTCACTGCGACCCTAAATTTCCAGAGAAACCATCCCCTTCCCACAGAGAGCTTAAACCCTAAATTTAGTTCGAAAGAACAAACCACAACCCTATAAACCACCGCACCAATTTTTGTAGGCTTGCCATCATCCCAAGCTTCTCAACGACAAAGCTCCGACCCCCAACATTGCACCAATCGCCAAAAATTGACCCGTCTTCAGATTTCGATCAACTCAGCTTTTGTTATTTCCTATGATGTTAAAAACTTCAAGCCCAGCTTAAAATTCACATTACTCTAACACGAACAAGAATTGGTAACCCAATCATCAAATTAGGATGATCGAAATTTGACCAAAATGAATTTATTACTGTAATAATTTATCTCTGAGAAATTGCCTTATCATTTTTACTTGAAACAAATTTTAAAGGTGATGTTGTACACATACAAACAATTTCCATTTAGCGATCGAGGTCTAAAGTCACTAAATTGGGTGATTTTAATTTTTTTTAAATCAGATTTCCAACCCTGTAATGTTTTTAAAACAGAGAGATGTTGAGACCTGTTCCAGACAAAAACACTGGTACAAACACACATATATAAATATGAAATCATTCTTAACATCATGCACAACAAAATTCACATCATACTTCAATATTCATCTCATGCCAATGCAAGCAATTTCAATTTTACAATTTTACTCACTTGAGTTAGAAGAGAAAAGAGAAGCCTACTAAAAAACTGATTATGAACTTGCTGTTGATCTTCTTCTCTTTTTTTTCCTGTATGATTCCAAGTTGAAAAGTTTTGAAGTTGCAGGCTTGATTTAGTTTTATTTGCTCTTGGATTTCCAGTTTTGAAGTTGCTCCAGGCTAGTTTCATTTCTTAATTTTACATCCTTACTCGTTATAAGTTCTGAGTTTTCAAAGTTTGTGAGCTGGGAAAAATGGTCCGGTTCTCAACATTTTACTAAAAATCAATTTTAAAGAAAACATTGCCACATGTTATATTGCATGTTAACCCAAGTTACAATTGTTAATTTATGTATTATAAGGCTTACAATTGTCTTAACAAAGATTTTTAGATTATATTTGTTATTTATTTTTATATGTGTTTTTACATCATACTTTATATTTTATGTTGAAAGCATAAACCTTATGTAATCCTATTTTAAATATTAGTTAGTCCAATTTACTTTAAGATATTTATCTTTGGATTACAATCTCAAATTCAAATTTAATTTTAAATTGACACAAATATATATTTAAATAAACACACACATATTTAGTAAATAATCATTATAACTCAAAATCTATTTTCCTTTATATTTAAAGCAACACATCATTATTTTGTTTGAAAATAAAATTTTTGCAAAATTTTAAATAATAAATAAAAGAGATTATTGCATTTTAAACTGTTTGAATTATATTAATATCTTTACTATTTCTTAGTGACCTTATACATACACACACACACACACACACACACACTTAAGATTACCAATTTATGGAATTTTGAATATATCTATTATATATATTAATTTATTGTAAAATTTATTATTTCTAGATATTTATATTTCTAGATATAAGAATTTATCTGTTCAATAGAATAAACTGATTAATTATCCACATATCAGATGTCCAAAAATCCGGGTTATTACAGAAAATTTGTGGAAGTTTGTTGAAGTGGATAAGATGAATTATATAAATATATATATCTTGGAACATGCAAGAAAATGTCAAACTAATTGCTAGAGGTGAGAAATAAAGGGTTAGGTCAAAATTATGGCAAAGTATAAAGTCGCTAGGTGCGAAGAGCTGAAGATAAAGAATACCAATTTAAAATCAACTCATCTGGTGAAAATCTTTCTAAATTTCATACAAATAGGTAGGTGTGAGCAATAAATAATTATGTAGAAAAGATAAAATAGAAAGTAGAAATGCCTAGAAGGAAACAATAGAGGACTAAAGACGTAGAAAACTAACATACATCAACTTCCAGAGCTTATCAGCTATAACAAACAGACAGGCAACCTTTGATATTGTTCCAATGATTTGTACAGGTCTCTACCTTCATGATTCTTCTGTCGGTTCTTACTATTCAAATAATAAATAGTAAAATCTAAGCTTATAGTTGAATATTATTATTCTTAAATCCCTAGATGGAGATAACAGAGGTTTGAAGATAGTAGAAAACTAATATGCATCAATTTGTTGAGCTTTTTAGGAATAACGGACAGGATAGTAACCTTCCGCATGTTGAAATCGGTGCAACTGAATTTGGGAAGTTGTTAAAAATAATATCTATGGAACAACAAAAAGATTTCAATGTTCATAAATGATTTACATTCCTATTAACTCCCAAAGCCAAATAATTCTTTCACTTATTTCGAAATAAACTGCATACAGTGAGTAGTTATCTTACAAATGGAGTTTTTGGAAAAGTCATGTTTTTAAGAATCAGAAAGCCATAATAAAAACGGTTCATTCGCAAGAATATAACATGGTGAATTTGAAATATTGATTTCTAAAAATAATTATTTTTGAAAATTTGAAATAAATATTAATTAAAATAGGGGGAATTAATTTAAAGGACAAAAATTTCTATATTTTTTGCCTCAAGGACACGACCTCGATATTTTTACTACAAGGACAAACATTCTTCTAAAATTTGTTCACAAGGACAAACATTTTACAAAATTATTCATAAGGATAACAAAACTGATACTGAGCTAAAAACTGATACCTAAAAACTGCTACCGATAACTAAAAACTGATACTTAAAAACTGCTATCAATAACTAAAAACTGATACCTACAGAAAGTTGTCCTTCAGGATAAAATATTGAAGGTCTGTCCTTAAGGCTAAAATGCTGTGAAATTTTGTCCTTGACAATAATTTCCTGATTAAAATAATTATATAAAAGTCTTTTAGTACAAAAGTGTAAATTCTCTATTTTCTAATATGTAAAAGAGGTACGGTTCAAAAAAATTTAAAAATGTACATAAATTGACAAGTTAATTCAATAAAGTAATGGTTAAGATTATGAAATTATCTGTTTAATTTATTATATGGAAAAATAAAGAATGAAGCAATAGTTTGTTTCTTAAATTTGAATAACTGTATCATTCAAAGAGGTTGGTCCATAGATTTTTTCAAAGGTTGAGGTTAGCCATCAATGCTTACATGCAAGTTTATTTGATTTTCAGAACTGTAATGCTCAATGGTCGAGGATTAGACATGGTCAAACCGTGGTCTGATCAGGCCTTTAAAATATTTCATTTAAGTACTTACTATAAAAAACTTATAGCTGCAAATACCTTTCACTCCTTACGCAATCTAAATTATCATAATTTGAAAGTAAACGGTGTATAACTTTGGTATTCATATGAAACAAAATTACATTTATAAAACTACTTGCACATTGCTAATAAGAAGGAAACTACCATAATGAATCCCTAAACTTAAATAAGTTGAGGAGATATCGAAAATACTTATTCATAACTACAACAATATGATTCTAGGCAATCTAATCTGTAAATGAATTTGGTTAATTGAAACAACAAAGGTATTATTAATTAGCATGAATGTAATATTTTATTCTTGAATTTAAAAAAAGAAGCCAATAACCGAAAGAACTACAAATTCTAAGCTTCATAATGGTAGAAACATGTGATTATATCAACAACTAAATGTGTTGAATACTAATTTTATATTTTCACTCACCAATGGTGTCAATAACTTACCTTATAATTTGAAACGAATACAAATAGGCCTAATAAAAAAGGCAATTAGACAATAATACATGCTGACTATATTAATCCAAGCAAAAGAGCAAAAGTACGAAATACATACTTAAAGGAAGAAAGTTATGCATGGACCGAATCAAAGAGGCAACTAAAATAAAAAAAATAGTAAAATAAGAAATTGAAACTAATAATAAATATACATAAATCGGGTTACGCTTGACAAATAGAATCTCAGAAATGGATTGAGTCGAAGGGGACGTTCCTAAAAACGATTGAATGGAGTTAAAAAAACAGAAAAAAAACAAAGCGAAACAAACAACCGAAATGGAAAATTTTGGGTTATATCATACATGTTTAGATAAGAGAAGCAATATACCATAAGAATATTAACCCATGCTAATTCATCGCCATGCCATAACGTTGTAGGAGAGATGATTCATTTTCTAAATGACTATTGTCTAACGTTAGGATAATTAAGATTGAGTTGTAACAAAACATGCAATAATGCGAATAATTCCTTGCAAAATTAGAGGAGCAAAAACGGAAGGTGGATATAAGTACGAAAAGTTTGAGGAATTTTTTTTGTTAATGTATGGAAACTCAGAATTTCGGAAGACTAGGAAAATCTGGAAGATGAAATTACAATGCATACAAAGAATGAGAAAGATGCGTTGAAAACATAAAAGAAGAGGAGGAAATAGTCCATAGGAGTGGTGAGAGAGAGGAACTTTTGGTTGAATCATTAAATATAATTGATTAATAGCAGATGGAAGAATACAAAAGTGAAAATGAAAGGTCAAACAATTAAATAGCTCCAGCATGAATTGAATTTTAATAATATATTACAAAAGACCGTTAATTTCACAAAATACTCGGAGGTCTTGTGTGCCCGTGAAAATGTTTATTTTATTAAAATATAATTTATTAAAAATTTGATTAAATTTGAAAGTTAAAGACATTTTCAACGTGATAACCTGTATATTGGGCGTCTGATAATTGGATAAATATTTGATAATCTCCTAATATAATTACTTAAAATTTGACAAATTATTTTTTCTAAACAAATAATAATGAAGTTTTATATATAAAGATATAAGTAGATTTTAAATAGAAAAACTATTATTTCCAAACAAATTAAAAAAATGTTTTTGTTTAAATATATATATACATATTTGAGTCGATTTAAATTGAATTTTAAAACTGGAATTGAATTTAAATACGAAATTGAAATATATATATATATATATATATTAATTTTATTCTGGATTTAAAAATATGTTATATATGATTTTATTTAGAATGTGGTTGTTTTATATTATTTTCTTCTAAAGGATTTCATTTATATAAACTAAAATATGTATTTATTAATTTAGGAAATTAATTTTAAAACATTTTTAAACCATTTAAAAAGAAATGTATTCATGCAAAATTATAGGTGTTTATACATAAATTTTTTTAATTACAAGTGTAAGGTGATTAATTAATAAAAATGACAAGTGTTAGATTTTAAGGCAAGTGTCATATTCTTTTTAAATTAATGAATAAAATGAAGAACAAAGTAATATATACATCTTTCTACTCCTATTCCCATTTCCTTTTACATGTTTTAAAATTTTCAAATTTGAGTAATAAAATAGAAATTAAAACTAAACAACAAGCCTATAAAAAGAAAATCAGATCAGGAAGTAAAAGAAAAAGAAAAAGAAGGACACAAAACAAGTATCAACTGCAGTTTTCAGGAACATTAAATCAAGAAGCAAGTTCAAAATCAAACAGCAGTCTTATTTGATCCAAAGCAATTCCAGTTTTCAAAATCTCAAGCTACTTCCTGTTCTCTGTTAAACATAAGGTGAGTAAATTAAACCTTAAATCTATTTAAATTCTTATGCATGCAGTAATCACTTAGGAAAAAGTATGATAACTATTTGTATGTTTGTCTAATATGAATTTTATGTATATATATATATATATATATATATATATATATATATATGGGTATATGGATGTGCACGTTTGTATACAAAAATGAACACTCCATTTATTTTTACAGGTTCTAAATTTTGATCAAAATTCAATATCTCTTCACTTGATTTGTAACAACCCGCATATTTATCGATTTTTATATTTAAATATTTTATTTAAATATTTTGTCGATACTCGGAATTTAGTCCGAAAAGCTACTTTTTGCATACGGTCGAATTAGGACTCGGGACCACTCCCATTGAGTTTAAAATGCCATTTGCGACCTTTTTGAGTATAAGCTTCGTTATGTTTGGAGTAAGTTGATTTTTGCTACTTTTTCACTTTGGGTTTGGGTTTGGGTTCAGCCCTATATTTAACTTATACTCAAATCTGAGCCACTCCTCCCCATTCACCCTCACTTTCTCCTCTTTTCAGTTCTAAAGCATCAATGGTGGGAGAGATGGGAAATTAAAACTCCAAAACCCTAGTTTCCTTTTTGCAAATCAAGCTCTAGCTCCAAACTAATAGAAGAACCCATTAGTAAGCTTCTCTTCTTCTTCTCCAACTCTTTCTCTCTTTGATTTCAAAAAATTCCTAAACCTAATTTGGGAAATGTTTCTCTTTTAAGCTTAGAATCAAGCTTCTTGAGTTGGATTTGAGGAGTGATTGATTCCCCTTTTGCTTTCAAGCTTCTTCTTCAATTGCTTGGGTTCAAAGGTGAGATTTTTATCTCACATCTATGCTTATATTTATTTTCGATTGTTAGGTATGAATTCCTAGCACTTATTCGTGTGCATTAGCTTTTGGTTTGGAATGGTTTTGTGAATATTCCAATTTTGGTGTTTGAAAGCCAAATTCTTAAAAACCATAGCTTTGATGTTCAAATGTGTTTTTGGTGATGCAACAAGGAGCTCATAGGGCCGGATAGTCGATTGGCATAAATCCTTAGTGTCGATGCTCGTACGGTTGCAATTTGGTAGTGATTGGCCATTGTATTCAATGGGTTTTGAAGGGACAGGAAACAGGTTCAGCCGACCGAGCCCTATGGCCGATCGACCGACCTGCTACTATGGTGCATAGGCACCTTTCTGTATCTGGTCCGGTCGATTGGCTATAGGGCTCAGCCGACCGACCTGCTTGCCGAGAATTTTTGTGGAACAGGGTCCGGTCGACCGAGTTCTGTAGCCGGCCGACCGACCTGGTGCATTTTTGCCTATTTTGCCTAGTTGTCTGAATTACCAACTCTAATCGATTTGTGTTATTTCCCTATTTGTTGTTATCATTTGTTATTGACTTTGATGACTTATTTTCTTCGGGAATTCTTGGAATATCCATTTCGATGGATTCGGTATCGATTTTGTTGGATTTTTATTCACATCTTCGTATGTGAATTTTAGTGATTGATTGTCCCTACAATCTTCTTCGTGATTTGTCACTTTAAAAATATAAAGGTTTCTATACTAGTAAATATCAAAACTCTTTCTTCAAATGGTTTCAACACTATTTTATAACAAAGCTCGTTTTCTCAAACCGATTTCCAATCTATTAGTATATACAAACCTTTACCTCAATCGTATGAGAAATCTAATTAAACGACTTAGTAAAACGAGTGGTATGAAACGCTTGCGTTTACTTCGTCGGTTAATTCTTGGACTTGTTCGATTGAAACTCTTGTGACAATTTTCTAGTGGAGATCTACAATTTGGTTGTAAATATTTAAGTTAAGCTAGTGGTTATGGGACATGAAGCTAAGCTCATATATTTACTAGCTTACTATAATCGACACTTCTCTTTGATCGTGACGATCATTTTATGTTTTAGACTAGCATTGTGCAATGTCTGTGTGTTTTGGTTCATCGGATGTCACGCTGTACGACGTCGTTATTCCCTTTGATTGTGTTTTGGTTCATGTCGTTGTTCCCTTTGATTGTGTTTTGGTTCATCGGATGTCACGCTGTACGACGTCGTTGTTCCCTTTGATTGTGTTTTGGTTCATCGGATGTCACGCTGTACGACGTCGTTGTTCCCTTTGATTGTGTTTTGGTTCATCGGATGTCACGCTGTACGACGTCGTTGTTCCCTTTGATTGTGTTTTGGTTCATCGGATGTCACGCTGTACGACGTCGTTGTTCCCTTTGATTGTGTTTTGGTTCATCGGATGTCACGCTCTGTACGACGTCGTTGTTCCCTTTGACTGTGTTTTGGTTCATCGGATGTCACGCTATACGACGTCGTTGTTCCCTTTGATTGTGTTTTGGTTCATCGGGTGTCACGCTATACGACGTCGTTGTTCCCTTTGACTGTGATTTCTGGATTTCGTATGTTGAATTCTGGAATTTATGTTTCACCAACTTTTACGATTGGCATGGATATGTATGTCATTTATTGTGGCTTGGTGAATGAAATTAGGAGTATGACATTTCCTTTGATTCTTGTGCAGATCTTTGCGATATTGATTAATCTCTTATTGATTTTTTCAATTATTTATTTATCGCAGCTTGGCATGGTGATTATTATACGTTTAGTCATATCTCTTATTCTATATCATTTCATCTGATATTTATAGCTAGACTGATCCGTTTATTATTTTCTTCTTAAATAATACTCGGGTCAGACCGAGATGTTACAGGTGCTTCTGCTTGACTTCTCTTCTGGGGTTATCATATGATCTTTTGGCTAACTACTTAGATTAGTAGTTTATTTTGTTGTATACACTTGAGATATGGACTCCTAGATGTATTCTTTTGTATAGCACGTGTTCCTATCCTTTTGTATTATGGAGGATCTTTTTGACCACCACTCTGATATACACTTTCATGTGTTAGTTATATATTCATATCTTCTTCCGCCTTTGTGATATGAATTATCTGTGACTGATTTGTGTTATGCTTGTTTCTATATTTGTTTCCGAAGATTATTATAGCCACTGTGTAGTAGCTTTGTGTTTGTATCGGTATGTCGGATTTCCTCTTGAAATAAAATGCATGTTATACTATTTGACATATCGGTGCTCGCGCAAAGTAATTACACGGATGGTCGCTCCTCAACAGCCTTATTCTCCGTGCTAGTCGACAGCATTACTCCGTAGTGCTCTTGGCTAGCGTGGGTATAGAGGTGGGGCGTCACAGCTTGGTATCAGAGCCAAACTTCGGAACAGTGTAGAATAATTTAGCAAGGATCATGTCCTAAGTCTTTCTTAGGAGTTGTGCCTTAGGATTTATTCGAGTCTTCGTACCGTTCTATCCTACTTTCTTTTATGATTCCTTGTTTTATCTATCAAGATTGCTTGATATTTATTTTGAGAATAACTTTTTCCTCTTCTTTCTTTCTTTCTTTCTTAAAGAAGAGAAATGGTTAGACCAGGCCGTCCCAGCGCCGGTCAATCTAGTGCTACTCCTCAGGATGGAGTATTCATGTCTGCTCAGCAGCTTTTAGATCTCGTGATGAATGCTCAAGTTGCAGGACCCATTCCAGAGCCTACTCATCCTAGATCCGGTTTTGCACGCTTGTGCAGAGACTATACCGATTTGGGTGGAAGGCCATTCAGGGGATCCGAGAGTGTTATAGAAATTCAAGCTTGGCTCAAATCATGCGATCGCATCTTTTCTCGCATGAACCTTATTGATTTACATCGAGTCCAAGTGGCTTCTAGCATGCTCCAAGAAAGAGCATTAGATTGGCATGAGCTTTTAATTTCTGAAATCGTCGAAGCGGATCTCACTTGGGAGCAATTCCGAGAAAGGTTCGAATTGAAATTTGTGCCGGAGGCTGAAAAAGTAACTTTGGCCCGGCGTTTTATTGACCTTGTTCAAGGTGAATCTTCTGTGGCAGATTATGTCGCATCTTTCGAGTCTCTTTCTAAATACGGGGTTGAGTATATTAATACCCCGATGAAGAAAAATCAAAGATTTGTTTATGGCTTGAATAAGAATCTTAAGAAGCCATTTCTTTTTAAACTTGAGGTTTCATTTGATCAGCTTATTGATATCGCTCTTCGTCTTGAAGAGGCCGATAGAGAAAGCGATATTGAAGTTGTGCGTGCCAAACAGAACTTCAACAACAACATGAAGAGGCCTATTAAATTCGAAGGCCCCAATCCCATCAAGAAAGGGAAGCAACAAACTCCGGTAGCAAAGTCTCCTATCTCTAGTCGTGGACGATGCTACAATTGTGGTTCCACAGACCACTATGCAAAGGAGTGCCCGAAACCTCTCTTTTGCCGTTATTGCAAAAGTTCGGGTCATCTTATATCTACATGTCCCATTCTTCAAAGCAGGAGAGAGGGAGAGCTGAATATTATGCAAGCTCCTGGTAACACTTCTCGTTGTCAAGGTATTTTTCACTCAATCCTTGATGGCATTGTTTTATTTCGTGATCTTCTTATTCAAATTCTTTTTGATATGGGTTTCATCTCATTATTTTGATATCAAAAGAACTTGTCGATTCTTTTTATTTAAATATTTTGGGCTTGATGACTTCTTTGAGAATTGTGAATCCGGATGGTAGATCCGCAACACTCAGGTTGCTTTCCATTGATGTCGAAATTATTTTATGTGATTTTTCTTTCTGAGCCGATTTCTACTTAGGCTTCGGAATTGATTTTTGTAAGGATTGGCTTAATCGTTGTGAAGCACATATCCTATTTGTCCCATGTGGACTATTCATCTTTGACATTTTCAATCTGTTAAGCAGATTTCTATTTTTCCTTTATGATTTTGATTCCAACTTGATTGCATCATTTTATTCCTTAAGCCCACTTATAAGGAAAGTGTTATTTCTCTCATTCATATAGTTTGAAAGATTTTCCGGTATTTTTGAGCTTGTCTTAGGATTATCACCTAAGTAATCTTTTGTGTGGTGCTAAGGTCTTTTCAGTTTGACCTTACCACCGGTTTTCATTTGCTACGAGTTGCGGAAGTTAGCATTCCACTTACCGCATTCCGCGCTTGTTATGATTCCTATGAATGAATTATTATGTCATTCAGTTTGTCCAGCTTATTTCATCCATTTTAGGTATCGAGTATTCTATGAATATCTCGATAGGTCCATTCTGGTATTTATTGATCTTGGATGAAAATAGAAATTTAAAATTTTGAAATCTTTTTCATAAGGTTTATTTACAGGTACGATTTGATTTTGTTCTTAAACGAGCAAAGAATATTCTTAAACTTTTTAAGAGATATTTTTATCATGTAGAAGATGATTTTGTGATTGTATTGTCCGTTGAGTGCTTTAAGAATTCTGGTCGATCCGCCTGATCAACGTTATCGATAGGAATCTCCTAAACGCATTGATGAGACAGTCAGACACGATATATTGACTTATAAAAATGTAATTTTGAAAGTTTTAACTTTTCGGAAAAGAGGATTATTTAAAAGAACTCTTCCTTTCGATACTCTTACTCTTGTGATTCCTGAAGGGGAACCAAGACTTTGCTATTTGTACCGATACTAGTCGTATTGGTTTAGATGCCGTTTTCTTGCAAAGGGGAACGTGCTATCACTTGTGCTTCTAAATCATTATAGATTATCGAGACTAGATATGCCACTCATGATCTAGTGCTCGCGGCTATTGTTTTTACTTTTGGAATTTGGCCTCATCATATTTGGATGAGAAATTTGTTCTCTACCTCGATCATAAATCTTTGGAATATTTATTTTCTCATAAGGAACTTCATGTTGACTCGAGTTCCTAGCAGCTTGTGATCTTGATATTCTTTTATTCCCGAAAGGGAAATCGTGTTGCCAGCCGCTTTGTCGAAGGCAACAAGTTGTTGATTCTTTGATGTTGTCGGAATGGAATTTTCTTTTATCAAGTTCATTGGGCGTTTTGATGTACTTCGTTTTATTGAGTTTCATTTCACCTCTTTTATGGACTAGCATCCGATGTTCTTTTATGGTGTTCGGTTCATCGGATGTACTGTTGTTATACTACATCGAAGTTCCATCTTATCTGGATCAATGGATGTACCATTATTATACTACATCATTGTTCTTGTTTATCGGTTCATTGGACGTATCGTTTTTGTACTACGTCGGTGTTTCGAAATTATTCGGGCTTTGGTTCACTGGGCGTACCGTTTTTGTACTACGCTGATGTTTCAAATTATTTGAGTTTCTGGTTCCTCGGACGTACTGTTATTATACAACGTCGTTGCACCAGCTCAATTTTCTGCTATTCTTGACGTTCTCCACGTCTTTTATCTACGGAAATGCCTTAGGGATTTCGATTTTTATTCTTGTGCCCGGTGATATCGTGGAAATTGAAGTTTCACCAGATTTGATTTATGAGCAACATTCCATTCGCATCATTGCTTCGAAGGTTGAGCGCCTTCGGAATAAAGATATTCTTCTTGTGAGAGTTCAATGGTTCTCAAATCTTAGGGATTACTCTTGGGAATCTAGAGAGTTCATCGAGCGAACACATCCGGACTTACTTTCTCGTGCTCTTTGAGGTGAACTTCTTATTTCAAATTTCTTTTGTGTTGAATATGCTTTTATGGTTGTTACTTTATATTCTCTTCTAAAATATTGCGAGGACGCAATTTCTTTAAGGAGGGGAGTCTGTAACAACCCGCATATTTATCGATTTTTATATTTATATACTTTATTTAAATATTTTGTCGATACTCGGAATTTAGTCCGAAAAGCTACTTTTTGCATACGGTCGAATTAGGAATCGGGACCACTCGCATTGAGTTTAAAATGCCGTTTGCGACCTTTTTGAGTATAAGCTTCGTTATCTTTGGAGTAAGTTGATTTTTGCTACTTTTTTACTTTGGGTTTGGGTTTGGGTTCAGCCCTATGTTTAACTTATACTCTAATCTGAGCCACTCCTTCCCATTCACCCTCACTTTCTCCTCTTTTCAGTCCTAAAGCATCAATGGTGGGAGAGATGGGAAATTAAAACTCCAAAACCCTAGTTTCCTTTTTGCAAATCAAGCTCTAGCTCCAAACTAATAGAAGAACCCATTAGTAAGCTTCTCTTCTTCTTCTCCAACTCTTTCTCTCTTTGATTTCAGAAAATTCCTAAACCTAATTTGGGAAATGTTTCTCTTTTTAGCTTAGAATCAAGCTTCTTGAGTTGGATTTGAGGAGTGATTGATTCCCCTTTTGCTTTCAAGCTTCTTCTTCAATTGCTTGGGTTCAAAGGTGAGATTTTTATCTCACATCTATGCTTATATTTATCTTCGATTGTTAGGTATGAATTCCTAGCACTTATTCGTGTGCATTTGCTTTTGGTTTGGAATGGTTTTGTGAATATTCCAATTTTGGTGTTTGAAAGCCAAATTCTTAAAAGCCATAGCTTTGACGTTCAAATGTGTTTTTGGTGATGCAACAAGGAGCTCATAGGGCCGGGTAGTCGATTGGCATAAATCATTAGTGTCGATGGTCGTACGATTGCAATTTGGTAGTGATTGGCCATTGTATTCAATGGGCTTTGAAGGGACTGGGAACAGGTTCGGCCGACCGAGCCTTGTGGCCGGTCGACCGACCTGCTACTATGGTGCATAGGCACCTTTCTGTCTCTGGTCCAGTCCACTGGCTATAGGGCTCCGCCGACCGACCTGCTTGCCGAGAATTTTTGTGGAACAGTGTCCGGTCGACCGAGCTCTGTAGCCGGCCGACCGACCTGGTGCATTTTTGCCTATTTTGCCTAGTTGTCTGAATTTCCAACTCTAATCGATTTGTGCTATTTCCCTATTTGTTGTTATCATTTGTTATTGACTTTGATGACTTATTTTCTTCGGGAATTCTTGGAATATCCATTTCGATGGATTCGGTATTGATTTCGTTGGATTTTTATTCACATCTTCGTATATGAATTTTAGTGATTGATTGTCCCTACAATCTTCTTTGTGATTTGCCACTTTAAAAATATAAAGGTTTTTATACTAGTAGTAAATATCAAAACTCTTTCTTCAAATGGTTTCAACACTATTTTATAACAAAGCTCGTTTTCTCAAACCAATTTCCAATCTATTAGTATATACAAACCTTTACCTCACTCGTATGAGAAATCTAATTAAACGACTTAGTAAAACGAGTGGTATGAAACGCTTGCGTTTACTTCGTCGGTTAATTCTTGGACTTGTTCGATTGAAACTCTTGTGACAATTTTCTAGTGGAGATCTACAATTTGTTCGTAAATATTTAAGTTAAGGTAGTGGTTATGGGACATGAAGCTAAGCTCATATATTTACTAGCTTACTGTAACCGACACTTCTCTTTGATCATAACGATCATTTTATGTTTTAGACTAGCATTGTGCAATGTCTTTGTGTTTTGGTTCATCGGATGTCACGCTGTACGACGTCGTTGTTCCCTTTGATTGCGTTTTGGTTCATCGGATGTCACGCTGTACGAAGTCGTTGTTCCCTTTGATTGTGTTTTGGTTCATCGGATGTCACGCTGTACGACGTCGTTGTTTCCTTTGATTGTGTTTTGGTTCATCGGATGTCACGCTGTACGACGTCGTTGTTCCCTTTGATTGTGTTTTGGTTCATCGGATGTCACGCTGTACGACGTCGTTGTTCCCTTTGATTGTGTTTTGGTTCATCGGATGTCACGCTATACGACGTCGTTGTTCCCTTTGATTGTGATTTCTGGATTTCGTGTGTTGAATTCTGGAATTTATGTTTCACCAACTTTTACGATTGGCATGGATATGTATGTCATTTATTGTGGCTTGGTGAATGAAATTAGGAGTATGACATTTCCTTTGATTCTTGTGTAGATCTTTGCGATATTGATTAATCTCTTATTGATTTTTCAATTATTTATTTATGGCAGCTTGGCATGGTGATTATTATACGTTTAGTCATATCTCTTATTCTATTTCATTTCATCTGATATTTATAGCTAGACTGATCCGTTTATTATTTTCTTCTTAAATAATACTCGGGTCAGACCGAGATGTTACAGGTGCTTCTGCTTGACTTCTCTTCTGGGGTTATCATATGGTCTTTTGGCTAACTACTTAGGTTAGTAGTTTATTTTGTTGTATACACTTGAGATAAGGACTCATAGATGTATTCTTTTGTATAGCACGTGTTCCTATCCTTTTGTATTATGGAGGATCTTTTTGACCACCACTCTGATATACACTTTCATGTGTTAGTTATATATTCATATCTTCTTCCGCCTTTGTGATATGAATTATCTGTGACTGATTTGTGTTATGCTTGTTTCTATATTTGTTTCCGAAGATTATTATAGCCACTGTGTAGTAGCTTTGTGTTTGTATCGGTATGTCGGATTTCCTCTTGAAATAAAATGCATGTTATACTATCTGACATATTGGTGCTCGCGCAAAGCAATTACACGGATGGTCGCTCCTCAACAGCCTTATTCTCCGTGCTAGTTGACAACATTACTCTGTAGTGTTCTTGGCTAGCGTGGGTATAAAGGTGGGGCGTCACATGATTCTTTCTAGATCTTGATGTATAAATATAACTTGATAGTAATATTCAGATATAAATTTTAAAAATGTTTTCAGGAAGAAATTAAAGATAGTTTTGACCAGGTTAAAGAATTACAATAAAATCTTAAATATATCAAAAACTCGACCATAATAATTCATTGATTCAAGATTATGATTTGATTCATTATCGAAAACAAGGATTTTTAAGAGTAAAATCATGATTTTTTAGATTTGTAAATTAAGAGAATTTGTGATATGAACGTTATTTGGGTTATGGGCATTTTTTGGTGAAGGGTGTGGTTTTGGGGGTCGTGGTTTTTGATGAACCAAGCTTGGTGATCGGCGATGTCAGTAAAAATGGTCAGTAGATTTTTATGCTACGGTGGCGTCGGGGCATCGTCGGTATAGGGTTTTGGAAGCTGATGGGTATGTCTGGTTTAGAGGGGGTTTTGCGGCGTCGATGGAGCACGAGTCTCGATCGCATAGGGGAAAAGGGGTTCATCGTGTCGTGGCGAGGATTTGGGTTGGATGGCGTGAGTTCCGAAGGTCGGAGGTGATGCCAGAGGAGGCTTTTCCGATGGGTTGGGATTCCAGTTTTTGGATCGTTAGCTCGGTTTGAATGGCTATCGAGTTCGGGTTTCTAGGTGGTCGTATGGGTCGGGGTTATCGTCGTTGACTTGCGGGGGGTCATGGTGACGATCGGAGATTGCCAGAGCGGCAAGCACGTGCACACGTGGGTTATGTGTCTAATCCGGTTTGTGATGATGAGGAAGATGAAGTTTTCTCAGTGTGTTCTCGAAGCCGAGTGATGTTTTTCTCGAAGCAGAGAGGAGGCTCGTGTGTCTCGTGTCTTTGCTTGGGAGTTTTCAATGTTATCTCGGGTTATAATTTGTTTAAGCAACAGTTTTCAAAACTGAAAGAAGAAAAAAATGTGTTTCAGGATTTAAATCAAAGAACTTGTGTTTTTAAAATGTTTATAAGTTTAAAGCAAAGTAAAACAAAGTTTAGAATAATGAAAATAATTAGTTTGCAAAGATTAACGTTGAACAAGTTTTAAAATATATTTAAAGTAGATAAATTTTTAAAGATAATCATAATTAAGTTTTCAGGGAATAAGTATTTATTAATCTATTAAACAAGATTTAACAAGGTTTTCAAAGATTATGTTAAAAATTAAATGTTTAAATTTGCTTTGTTTAAGATTAAATTATATATTTTTAATATTTGAATTGTTCCTTAAATATTTTTGTCAAATTTTGTAACTAAAATATATAAAATAAAGAACTTATCATTAATTATGGTTGTGATTAATTAAATAAAATTAACTAGTTAATTAATCAATAGTCAAACACTTAATGAAATTAATAAAGATTAATTAATTGTTGTTGATAATGAAAGGATAATTACTTAGTATAAGTTATTAGTGTATAGTTAATGAATATAATGTAAAGATCATTAACTAGTGATTATAAAATAATTAAATTAAATAACTAAATACAATCAATTGCAAATTAATAAAGAAATTAAAGATTAATTAATTAATTTAATTAATTAATGATTTTAAGGGTATTTAATTAATTATTAATTAATTAATTAGAGATTTGATTAATTTATAATTAAAGATAAATTAATTAAGTAATTAGAGTTTAATTACTTAAATGATAGCTACTTAATGAAAGTAATTAAAGGATTAATTTCTGTTGAGGGTTAATTAATTTAATTAGCAATTAAAGGCTAATTAATTGAGGACAATTAACCAATGGAATGATTACTTGATGAAAGTAGTTAAGGGTAAATTACTAAAGGAAGGTAATTAAGGATTAATTACTTAGTGTAATTAATTAAGGAAATTAATTAAGCATCAGTTAATTAACGAGTGTGATTAATTAGAGTAATTAATTAAGATAAATGTAATTAATGTGAAAGGGCGAATGTTAATTAATTTAGGCAATTAATTAATGACTAATGACTGAATGTAAGTAGAAAGGATAATTAAGGGATGATTAATTTAATGGTTTATAATTAGTTAATGTTAAGTAAGCAGGATTGAAGTGATTAAAGTAATTAATTTAATTTGTTTAAATTAATTAGAAATGGTGTGACTAATTAATCTTGCTTATGAGTTATTGAATGATATTGAATGCCATGGATTATTTAATATTCCTGATTTGAAATGTTTTGTGATACGATTGGGTTGAATAGTGACAATGTGGTTATTTATCGAGATGAATCGCTGTGAAAGTAACATCCTGTATTTAAAGTTTGAATTGTATTTCACTTGTATAACTTGGGTTAAGATGACATTGGGATAGAAGAGACAGGGGTCGGGTATTAGCAAATACCCGAAACCAGTTCGATTCTTTATAGATTTGATATGTGAAATCAATAGGCTGGAATGGGATTGATTTAAATGACAGGACCATTTAAACTAAGTAAAGGTACTTTGGAATTGATTTGTGAATATAAGTGTTGACTATAACAAGTTGTGAACTTGTAGTGAAGTACGAGTTACCCCGAGTTTTAAATAAGTTTCATGCTTTAGTATTTTTATTAGTGGGTTTACTCACACTTGTTTTCAGCCTAACCTGGATGTCTACTTTGATGTAATGCTCGGGTCTGACCGAGTATTACAGATTTTCAGGTAAGGACGTTTTAGAGCTTAGGAGGCGAGCTGGATGGCAGGAATGTGTGGAGTGTATTCCGCTGAATATATTGTTGTTGGTTATTTGGGACAAGTTATTTTAACTGTCTAGTGATTGTGAAATGTTGTAGCTCTGATGTATTAATGTAAATTAACTGATACAGTTTTTCCTTGTATAATTATTATTTTATTTGATATTATATTTTGGTCCGCTGCGAATGTGAGATTCTGTGTTTCATTTCTGTTTCTTTTTTATCTCTTTTCTTCTTTTCCTAACTATCTGGAATTTTTGGAATCGAAAAATCCGAGCCATTACATTTGGTATCAGAGCAGAAGGTTAAGCGAGAACCCTGGCTCTGATGGGTTTATTCATTAAGGATAGGGCCAATAGTACCCTTAAATGAGTTGAGTGTAGTATATATGAGAGCGTACTTGTTATTTTCTTATATAATGGTTTTAAAAATGGTTTTAATGAATGTTTTTTATAAAAGATTATATTTTATATATAAAGTAAAAATTGATTGTTGGATATTGAAATTGAGTAAGAATTAAGTGATAGATATATACATATTCAAATAGGAATTGAATAAAATGAACTATACAAATAAGATGAATTAGCATCGGTTGCAAACCCGAAGTAAAGTGGTTATTGTGTTTAATAAAGGGATGTTTGTTTCCAAGTGAACATTGATAAAGCAAAATGAAATGTGTTAGGGAAGTAAACTTTTAGATAAGTATGACGTGTAAAATGAAGTGGGTTTTAAATTGTGAAGTTTTAAATCCTAAATCTAGAAATATTTGAAATTGTTTTCAAAATGTTAAAAGGAATAATATTATTCGGAATATTTTTAAACGTAATCTTATTTTAAACTAAGAGGTTGTATGACAACTTTAAAGGAATTTGTTTTGAATTAAAAACCCAAAAGTGGTTTAAAAAATTAAGGAATAACTTGGTAAGCAAATTGGTATGTAAGAGTAAAAGTTGAATTCTTCTAATTAAGTCTAATTTATAGGTTAAGAAGTCCCTCTAGAATACAATCTTTGAGAGAAATGGCTAAGGGTGAAGAATGGAAGGCAAGACACAGAGAACGGAGAGCACCTGCACGTAAGGAACGGGAAATAACAACACAGGAGTATGAAAATCGAATTAAGGAAAGGAATGGATCGGAACCTTATGATAATGTACAGATGTTTCAATAAGGGTCATTACGCAGCCAAGTGTGGTAAAACAAGGAAGGAATTAAAGGGTACATTCCAACGATTCTGCTCCAAGATATAGTGCCATAAAAGGGGACATTTCCTTGCCATAAAAGGGGACATTTCCTTAACCATTGTCCTGAAGTAAGGAAGGTGAAGCGTAAACCAGTGGAACCAGTCAACGAGTTAACTAGTTGCTATCATTATAAAGGGTTGGGACACATCGCTGGGAATTGTCCCAAGAGACAGAAGAAGAAGATTAAGGTTGTGGAACGTCTTGTTGGAGGCGTGGAGGTTATCCAAATCGATGGGAGGGTAGAAAACTTTTGTGGAAAATGTTATAAGTGGGGACATCCTATAGAAAAGTGCATGTTTGGGCTTTGCCCAATGAAAGGAAGTACATAGGAAGGATTCTGGTAGAAAAAGCTAGGACTCTAAAACCAAGGTGATGATGTAGACATCTAGATTTATGACTTTGTAATGCTTTTATTGTGATAATGGATGTGATGTTTGAACTGTTATTGTTTAGTCTATCAATGTATGAAATATTTTGTGGAAAGTACGATCTAATATAAAATCACTTTCGTTTATTCGAAAATAGAATTTTGTTTGAATTTGGAAAGAAATTGAGGATAATTCAACTTGAATTGGGGTTAAATAAATTTCAATGGAAACTGAAGTTATTTAAATTGGAATTGAGTCAATTTAAATGGAATTGATGGGAATGGAGATTGGGAATTGAATAGTTTGACTCTGGACCATTTTCAAAATAAATTATTTTAATATAAACCCATTTTTCCAAGCTATTTACTGTATACAACCTTTCTTTTTAAAGCCAAACTATTTTACTTATTTTACAATTGTTTTATAAACTGATTTCTATTTTATAACTATCTTGTAACTAATTACCATTTTACAACTATTTTACAAATAATAACTATTTTTCAACTACTTATCTATTTCAAACTTTTTCAAGCTATTTTTAAATTTAAGTTAGTCATAGTACAAACTGTTTATAATTGAAGTGATAACTCAATGGGAAATGGAAGCAATTGTGAATAAGTGAACATAATTGAAGGGAATGTAAATAGAAAGGAGAAATTGATTTAGCTAATAATCAATGGAGATAAATACGTAGGATATACATATATTATTCTATTCGCATAGTGATTTGGTCCAGATTCGAACATAGGATTTCGAGATAGTATATCAATCCGAGTTAGGATTTTTCACTCGATTTTCGGCGACGGGCCTGGATATGGATTATTGATTGGTTCGAGATATTCTCTATCATAGTTATGGCTATGCAAGGAGAACGACGGTTTTTGATCAAGAAACCAGATCTGAGTCCGCACTAGAAAGTCGGGTGGTCGATACTAGTTCGGAAGTAAAATTGTGTAATCGAGTGAGTAATCAGATTGATATAGCGTATGAATGATATGTGTACATCGTACAGGTTTGAATGAAAATGATACTGAAAATTTGTGAATAAGAATTGTATAATGGTTTTTAAAATGAAAAGTATATTTTGTGAAATATATGATGAAATAAAGTGGAAATTGGATATTTCTACGATAGAAATTTACTTTATAGAGTAATCAAGATTGAATATTGACTTGGCATAAACAAGTTTTATATATTTGATAAACTCCCCTTGTTGAATTTATTGCCAGAAGAAAAGGGTTTGAAAGTATTTGAAGTATACAAAGGAAATTTATACAAGTATGAAGTAATCCAAAGATTTTTAGGAAAGCTATATATATCTATATATATAAAGGATATTATGAGAATGATTTTGGGGCAAGGTTTTTGGAACCTATGGAATTTCGAAAGGCTTTTGATTTTTGGTGAAAAAATCAATTTTGGGAATTTGAAAAGCCTAGTTTGAGAATTATCGATTTTGGGATAATCGATTTTGAGAAAGGAGATTTATATGGGATTCATACTAGGTGTATGATTTAGAAAATACTATATGTGTATAGTATAAAGTGTTTTGAAAATGGCTATGGGGTAAAAGGCGCTCCCTTGAAGTGAACTTCTTAGGAGTACCATGGTTGGTACTGCCTTGAGCACTAAGAGGGAGGCTTTAAAGTGGATCCTGTGAGGAAGTCCGAACAAACTGAAGTTTCTGAGGATTACTGGGTAGCGAAAGTCGAGGGCGCTGATGCCTACAGAGGCATTTGGGTTATGCTATGATGACAATGTAACTTAATGTCGCTACGATCTACTATGGACCATTGCGGAAATTGTGTAGAGGTGAGTGTCAACAGTCTATATTTGATTTTGCCAGGAAGGCAACGTAACATCGGTAGACTGCGATCTATGGTCGTGTGGAGAAGTTTCATTCTTTTAGCAGTGAAATTTGAGGGCATTGATGCCTATAGTTATCTGGGTTTTTGCTGTGATAGCAACATAACCCTAGATGTAACTATGATCTGTAGCGGGTTCTATAGTGTAGTCGAGGGGCGCAGAGTGCCTACAATTATCTATGGATTTTGTTGAGATTGCAACGTAACCATCGGGTTAACTACGACTATGGGTGGGGGTGATGATTTCTAGATCATTCTCACCAATGATGTTTCCTCGATTTCAAAAATGTTTTCTATATTTTCAACAAAATATTTTCCAAGTATTTTCACTGGGTGTTGAAAATGGGTCTGCTAAGTACTTATAGATTTTCAAGCCTAAGCCCTGATCAACGTATGACCAAAATTCCGTAAGAACAAGGATGGATTTGTAGAAACATCGAGTTATAAAAAGTGTTTTTATAAAACTATTTTGACAATATTAAATAGATTTTAAAATGTTTTAAAATGTTCAAAGAGTAATTTATCTGATAGTAAGTATTGAATAAATTCTGGCTTCGTTCCTTTTCGAGGACAAAAAGATTCTAAGGGGGGAAGAATTATCCCGTATTTTGGGCATCTGGTAATTGGATAAATATTTGATATTCTCCTAATATAATTACTTAAAATTTGACAAATTATTCTTTCTAAACAAATAATAATGAAAGTTTATATATATAGATATAAGTAGATTTTAAATAGAAAAACTATTATTTTCAAACAAATTAAAAAAATATGTTTGTTATATATATATATATTTGAGTTGATTTTAAATTGAATTTTAAAATTGAATTTGAATTTGAATTTACATTTGAATTCAAAAGATAGATATATATATATTCTTAATTTTATTCTGGATTTAAATTATGTTATGTATGATTTTATTTACAAGATGGTTGTTTTATATTATTTTCTTCTAAGGAATTTCATTTATATAAATTAAAATATTTATTTACTAATTTAGGAAATTAATTTTAAAATCATTTTAAACCATTTAAAAAGTAATATATTCATGCAAAAATACAAGTGTTTATATATAATTTTTTTTAATTACAAGTGTAAGGTGATTAATTAATAAAAATGATAAGTGTTAGATTTTAAGACAAGTGTCATATTGTTTTTAAATTAATGAATAAAATGAAGAACAAAGTAACATATACATCTTTCTACTCCTATTCCCATTTCCTTTTACATGTTTTAAATTTTTTAGATTTGAGTAATAAAACAGAAATTAAAACTAAACAACAAGCCTGTAAAAAGAAAATCAAATCAGGAAGTAAAAGAAAAAGAAAAGGAAGGAAGCAAAACATGTATCAATTGCAGTTTCCAGGATCATTAAATCAAGAAGCAAGTTCAAAATCAAACAGCAGTCTTATTTGATCCAAAGCACTTCCAGTTTTCAAAATCTCAAGCTATTTCCTATTCTCTGTTAAACATAAGGTGAGTAAATCAAACCTTAAATCTGTTTAAATTCTTGTGCATGCAATAACTACTTAGTGAAAAGTATGATAAATGTTTGTATGTTTGTCTAATATGAATTTTATGTGTATATATATGGGTATATGGATGTGAATGTTTGTATACAAAAATTAATACTCTGTTTAGTTTTACAGGTTCTAAATTTGGATCAAAATTCAATATCTCTTCACTTGATCCTTTCTAGACCTTGATGTATAAATACAACTTGATAGTAATATTCAGATATAAATTTTAAAAAAGTTTTCGGGAAGAAATTAAAGATAGTTTTGACCAAGTTATAGAATTACAGTAAAATCTTAAAATATATCAAAAACTCGACTGTAATAATTCATTGATTCATGATTATGATCAGATTCATTATCGAAAACAAGGATTTTTAAGTGTAAAATGATGATTTTTTAGATTTGTAAATTAAGAGAATTTAAGAGATGAACATTATTTGGGTTACGGGCATTTTCTGGTAAACGGTGTGGTTTTGGGGGTCGGGATTTCTAATGAAGTAAGCTTGGTGATCGGCGATGTCAGTAAAAATGGTCAGTAGATTTTTAAGCTACGGTGGCGTCGGGGCATCATCGATATAGAGTTTTGGAAGCTGATGGGTATGTCTGGTTTCGAGGGGGTGTTGCGATGTCGATGGAGCACAAGTCTCCATCGCATGGGGAAAAGGAGTTCATCGTGTCATGGCGAGGATTTGGGTTGGATGGCGTGAGTTCCGAAGGTTGGAGGTGATGCCAGAGGAGGCTTTTCGGATGGGTTGGGATTCCAATTTTTGGAATGTTAGCTCGATTTTGAATGGCTGTCGAGTTCGGGTTTCTGGGTGGTCGTATGGGTATGGGTTGTCGTTGTTGACTTGCGGGAGGTCACGGCGACGATCGGAGATTGCCAGAGCGGCCGTGCACGTGCACACGTGCGTTGTATGTCTGAGCTGGTTTGTGATGATGAGGAAGATGAAGTTTTCTCGGTGTGTTCTCGAAGCTGGGTGATGTTTTTTCAAAGCAGAGAGGAGGCTCGTGTCTCGATTCTTTGCTCGGGAGTTTTGAATGTTATCTCGGGTTATAATTTGTTTAAGCAACAGTTTTCAAAACTGAAAGAAGAAAAAAGAAAAAAGCGTGTTTCAGGATTTAAATCAAAGAACTTGTGTTTTTAAAATGTTTATAAGTATAAAGCAAAGTAAAGTAAAACAAAGTTTAGAATTATGAAAATAATTTGTTTCCAAAGATAAATGTTGAACAAGTTTTAAAATATATTTAAAGTAGATAAATTTTTAAAGATAATGATAATTAAGTTTTCAGGGAATAAGTATTTATTAATCTATTAAACAAGATTTAACAAGGTTTTCAAAGATTATGTTAAAAATTAAATGTTTAAATTTGCTTTATTTAAGAGTAAATTATATATTTTTAATATTTGAATTGTTCCTTAAATATTTTTCAAATGTTGTAATTAAGATATATAAAATAAAGAAATTATCTTTAATTAGGGTTGTGATTAATTAAACAAAATTAATTAGTTTATTAATCAATAGTCAAACACTTAATGAAATTAATAAAGATTAATTAATTGTTGTTGATAATGAAAGGATAATTACTTAGTATAAGTTATTAGTGTATAGTTAATGAATGTAATGTAAAGATCATTAACTAGTGATTATAAAATAATTAAATTAAATAATTAAATATAATCAATTGCAAATTAATAAAGAAATTAAAGAGTAATTTATTTATTTATTTAATGATTTTAAGGGTATTTAATTAATTATGAATTAATTAATTAGAGATTTGATTAATTCATAATTAAGGACGAATTAATTAAGTAATTAGAGTTTAATTACTTAAATGATAGTTACTTAATGAAAGTAATTAAAGGATTAATTTCTGTTGAGGGTTAATTAATTTAATTAGCAATTAAAGGTTAATTAATTGAGGACAATTAACCAATGGAATAATTACTTGATGAAAGTAATTAAGGGTAAATTCTTAAGGAAGGTAATTAAGGATTAATTACTTAGTGTAATTAATTAAGTGTTGGTTATTTAATGGGTGTGATTAATTAGAGTAATTAATTAAAGATAAATGTAATTAATGTGAAAGGGTGAATGTTAATTAATTTGGGCAATTAATTGAAGACTATTGACTTAATGTAATTAGAGAGGATAATTAAGGGATGATTAATTAATGGTTTATAATTAGTTAATGTTAGGTAAGCAGGATTAAAATGATTAAAGTAATTAATTTAATTTATTTAAATTAATTAAAAATGGTATGACTAATTAATCTTGCTTATGAATTATTGAATACTGAATGTCATGGATTATTTGATATTCCTAATTTGAAATGTTTTGTGATACGATTGGATTGAATAGTGGTAATGTGGTTATCTATCAAGATGAATCGCTATGAAAGTAACATCCTGTATTTAAAGTTTGAATTGTATTTAACTTGTATAACTTGGGTTAAGATGACATTGGGATCAAAGACATAGGGGTCAGGTATTAGCAAATACCCGAAACCAATTCGATTCTTTATAGATTCGATATGTGAAATCAAAAGGCTGGAATGGGATTGATTTAAATGACTGGACCATTTAAACTAAGTAAAGGTACCTAGGAATTGATTTGTGAATATAAGTGTTGACTATAACAAGTTGTGAATTTGTAATGAAGTATGAGTTACCATGGGTTTTAAATAAGTTTCATGCATTAGTATTTTTGTTAGTGGGTTTACTCATGTTGGTTTCCAACTTGACCCGGGTGTTACTTTGATGTAATGCTCGGGTCAAACCGAGTATTATAGATTTTCAGGTAAGGACGTTCTGGAGCTTAGGAGGGGAGCTGGATGACATGAACGTATGGAGTGTATTCCACTGAGCATATTATTGCTGGTTATTTGGGACAAGTTATTTTAACTGTCCAGTGATTGTGAAATGTTGTAACTTTGATGTATTAATGTAAATTAACTGATATAGTTTTTCCTTGACTGTTATTTTATTTAATATTATATTTTGATCTGCTACGAATGTGAGATTCTGTATTTCATTTCTGTTTCTTCTTCTATCTCTTTTCTTCGTTTCCTAACTATTTGGAATTTTCGGGATCGAAAAATCCGCGCTGTTACATTCAAATCTAAATCTTACTTTAAAATTTAAAATTTGAAATCCGAATTTTAACTATCTATACTTATTTATAAATGTTATTTTATGTGTATGTATGTGTGTGTAATATCTTTTATTGGAATTAGGTCAGCCTATAGCGGAAGAAATGAGCGAGTTTCAATTTTTTAACCAATTTGGGTCTTTATTGTGGATACGAAGGCTAAATCAATTAGAACTTTTCTAAATTTCTTTTGTATAAAACCATTATTTTATTTTATAAATAAAGTTTTACGTTATATTGTCTCGTATTATATTTAAATATGTGTATCATACACACATATATGTGTATATGCACGTGCCACATAATGAAGTGTATAAAATGTATTTGGTTTGACATGCCCGTGTATAGGTGTTCGAATTTACATTACTACAGACATGTTAGCCCCTCTAGCATCCTATGTGATGTCTAAAAGAATATATATATATATATATATATGTATGTATATATGTATGCATCAAAAATTATATATATATTTTTATGTAAAATGCAATTATATATGTATATATACATATAAATATATCGAAATAATAATATAAATTTTTTTGTATAATATATTAAATAATAAAAATGTTTATTTATATTAAAAAGAAAATCATTTAGCAGCTAAAACTAAAAAAATATTGGAATCGCTGCTACAAGGTTGTGTATAAAAATAATTTTTTTGATAATTTTAATATTTATTGTTATACACACATATATACATATACATAAATAAATAAACATATATATATATATACACACACATATATAAATATAAATATATATATAATATTGTTTTTGATAATTTCTGGCATTAAGCAAACAATAGAAACATAATGTTTTTTTTATTTTTTTGGATTTTAAATAATTTTTGATTAAAAAATTATAAAATAATTTTGAAACCAATTTAATTAAATATATTAAAATTGTAAAATATCATTTTTGGGATCTAAAAATTATATAATATTTTTATATACAGTTTTATATTTAATTTCAAACTATATTAAATAAATATACATACATATACACACAATCATTTCTATTTAATAAATAGATATACCATTAACTAAATATAATATATATTAAAATTGAACATTCATTGCTGCCAAAATAATATTTTACAAAAACAAGATTTTATAAATTTTTAAATGTTTATTATGTGGTTTTTGTCTTTAAGATATAATATATTAATTAGTTAAATCGTATATATATAACTTTATTTAATTAAGAAAAAAAATGATTTATTTAGTTTTAGGCCATGAGTTAACTCTTGCGTGTATATGAATTTTTTTAATTAACATATATGAAGATGCATTAATATATAACCAGTGAGATAACATCGATACACTAGATTCGTAGTATAATCAAATAACCTACAATACATTACAATGATAAATGATAATATTAAATGAATTAGTAAACATGTTGAGTACCTTTCACCAAGGCCCGAACATCTCATTTGAATTGATGAAATGGCACCTCGAATCAAATTTCAAGTTCTATAGTTGCTGGCTCCGGAACTGCTTTACCACTGACGATCAAATCGATGAATTTTGATGTGATTTGTGCTTGGATTTATTTTGGGTTCAAATAGGGTTTGCTGGTCGAAATTTGCAGAGGGAGAAAAGAGAAAAAGTCTCAAAAAGAATAGTGTAGAGTGTGGCATATAAATAGGAAGTAAATGAAGAGAAAAGTGGATCTTATCCTTATATTTCTCTTACCAATTCCATTCTTTTAAACCATTCAAAAACCTCCCTCTTTTGCCAACATTTGGCTGGCCTATCCAAGCTATTTTTGCCAAAATTTTCATGCCCCATATCGGCTCAAAGCCAATTCCACCTCGAACAATGTCTGTCGCATTTAAATCTAAATTTAAACACATAGCAATATCGTACATCGATTAATATATTTATAACTATTATAAATGCATTGTTTAACATTGTTCAACACATCAAACACAAAATTTTATAATTATTATTTCATAAATATTAATTAATTTAATTAATTTATAACAACTACAAATTAATTAGATCGGGTGATAAAATGAGTCTTCCTCGTTTCATTTGTTTGACTCTTAGGTGTAAATTTAGTCAACGATTAATATCGAACAATTCGAATATGAACATTCACACGTCACTCAGTAGGTGGTGTAACTTTTGAAAAAAAATTATTGCTTACTTGGTTTTGGTAAAATCCAATTTTACTTTGTTACGCATTACATGGTAGTGACAATTATATATATCAATTTTCTTCGTCAAAACTATATCACTTTAGATTTATGGAATTTGGTAATGGTCAGAATTCTAATATAGTCCATATTCAATTCTATATTCCAAACACAAATTCCTTGGTCCAGTAATAACAATTATTATTAACCGACATACTCTGGAAAAGACTTTGACTTTAAGTTGACTTCAGTTAACCTTGATACTAATCTCATATAATTGAGGAGGCGAATCCTCCATTGATTAGCGTTTCACTTTAATACTTCCAACTTGATCCAAAAATAGTCCATCGATGGACGTCGTGCTATGGTTAAAATATAATTTAAGCAGAGTTTCCACACTGAAGCTCGATCATATTCTCAAGTCGAGGGAATTGTGTGATATTGTCACATCGATATTTTTTGACCTTAGATATATTAACCAATAGAGAATTATCAAGTAAATCATTCATAATTATCCATTAATTATCAGTATATAACCTTTTAATGCCTCTAGTAGTCATAAGTATACACTACCCAACATTTGGTGAGTGTTACATATTCTATTCTCAACAGATGCGTCGATATGCAGTCTCGATACATTTTGACTAGGAATATTTAAAATGTTATGTTTATTTTATTGTGATAAATCACTCATTATTACTACATACTGTAACTACTATCACAAAACACGTTATTTGTCGACTTTCTGCTAAATATACTTCTAATTAAATTAATATAACATATTATATGAAGTATATAATAGAAATAAATCTCCTTTTATTTGGAATAAAATTGGTTATCGAATTAGGTATATGTAACAAATTACACAATTTCTCCTAGGATATACCTTATAACACCCGACATTTTATATAGTTAAAATATAACGTATAACGATAAGTAATGAAAACAAATAATTTTGGAATTATAGGAATATGGCTCAAGAACTTGTACCATTGCGTATAGGGCAATTTTCTGATCCATTTCCATATATAACTTGTCCAAATCTGAACCAATATGAAGAAGTTATGAACGAAACAAAAACAAGAAACAAAATGAAATACACAAACATGCACACGCATATGGGTCGACCGTAGGTCGACCCAGTTGGCTCGCAGGTCGACCGCATGGTCGATCGGTACTTAGAGGCGGTTGACCGCCCGTTGACCCGCATACGACCTGGATGAATTTTTGTCCAGGAGCATACAGTGACGTGTTTTCTCGTTTTTGAGCGATCTGCACTATACGTTCTTCGATCCCGTGGCAGTTTATTTACAGTATTAGTATTTATATGCTGTATTCTATGCCTTATTTACAACTTTTTCTACATTTTTAATTTTTATGCAAGCGTCAATTTTCTTCTATCCCTTCCTTTTTCTTCGCGTATGGATTAGGATGGATTAAACGCGAATATGGATTTAATAATAAAGAAAGTTGAAATGAAGGAAATTAGATGTAAAATAATAAAAGTTGAGGAATGGAATTACTGTAATAAATTGCAGAGTAATTATTTGATTAATTGGTTGGTTTAGAAAATGGATTCATTTCCATAACTTAATATCTAAAAGATAACGATAAACGTAACTGCAAAAATAAAAGAATTAAAATGGGGGAAATAGTGTGGAATAGAGAAATTGTTATATTTTACACTATTCCTAAATGGTAAAAAAGATATCTTGCAGTTACAGATTATTATTTATAGTATTATCCAATATTAAGATATGGAAATGGATTATATAGTTTTCATAACCGACCAAATAATATAGAATTACTTCCTAAAATAGCGGACAATAAATTAAAGTTCGATTTGAAACAAGAAAATTATTAATTTAAGAATATGAGGCTATAAAGAAAATTAAGGAGCCTAAGTCTGCATTTACTATGCAGGCTATTTAACTAAGCAGACTAGAGTAGACAAAAACGCTTGTAATTACATAACGGACTAAAAAGAAGAAAAAGTAACAATTATGAGTAGAATTATAGCATAAGTTATAGTTATGAAATAAGAACGGAAAAGCTTATCATGGGACTTATAATAAATTATGCAATGATAGTAGAGAATAATGATAGAAGCTTATTCAAACAATTTATTCTAAGTTGATAAGCAAATAACACAGAAATAATAAAAGAGACTTATTTTATTGAACTTAAGGATTTATATATTAAGTTAAATAAGCAAGATAATGAATATGGCTCATACTAACAGCATTCCCTATTAGACCTATGGTTATCTCACAATAGTTAGAAGTGAGACTAGGGCAAGAATATGATAATTAAATTAAAATAAGTAGCCAACAGAATAAGAAAATAAAGTAAATGCAAATTAAAAGATTAGGCTTAGTGTCTAATAAAAGAATCAAAATGCATTTGGAGCAGCCCAAAGGATGAAGCGCCGAATGAAGCAGTTCATCCCGGATTTCAGCAATGGAGAAGCACGTCCAACTTTGTATTTTGGGCTTCAAAGAAGTACGAGACTTCAACAGGACGTGAGGATACTCTAGGATGACCCTATGGGTAGGCCTAACAAAGTATATCCCCAGAGGTAGGCCTACATTCCATCAAGAGAGTATGCCTTGACTGCATTTGCATTCTAGGCCTAACGAAGCAGACCTTCGTAGGCAGTCAGAAGGGCTTGATGTTAGGAGTGGGGTATTCGTATATCCAGTACTTGCAAGTAAGTTTAAGGATAGTTGCATATGGATGTCGGCCAGCATCAAGACCAAGAGCGATTTCGGAAAAGATTAGAGTTAAACCAACAGGCCAATGATTCTTTCACCATCGAGACATTGGATAAGGGCACCACTAATTAGATGTTAGATTATTTGCAGTAGGGCACGACCACTTAACTCTTTAGATGTCTTTCGATTAGTTGAGGGGTGGCTGTGTGGGGACACAGCCACGTTGAGAAAGAGACAGACCAACTAGAATATTTGTAATGTAGGCCCAACGAAGCAGTCCTTTACAGATGTAAAAAATCCACGATTGAGTTTCGTACAGGGTAGACGTTGTTGGCGAGATTCAGATAGTAGACAGAACGATTTGTAGTCCTCAATGTACGCAATGGATGGTACATTGTGGATGTCCGAGCACTGGTGTAGACTTGTACGGATGTGATTTACGTTTTCATAGTAAGTAGTGGAGCATCTGTATTGTAGGCCTTATGAAGTAGTCCTTTACAAATATAGCTACGAAAACACTCGTAGAGCAAAACGATGGAGTATCTGTATTGTATGCCTAATGAAGCAGTCCTTTACAGATATAATTATGGAGCAAGATGATAGGGCATCTGTATTTTAGACCTTACGAAGTAGTCCTTTATAGATATAGTTACGGAATGCTCTCGAAGCTAGACGATGGAGCCCTTTTCGAGGAGGATACGGAAGGTACCATGGACGGTACCTAGAACCAATATGGTCATTGGGAATATAGCTACATATATGTATATTATTAGTTATTAGGTTTTTATCTACTATGGAGTATATGGGGATGGTTCATGAATAGAGGTAAGAATATTATAACCTAAGGAACGTAATAAGAGTAAATGGAAATAAAATGATATATGTAGAATCAATCCTAGAAGTATATAATTTATCCACCAGAACTTTTTTTGGACCCCCTCCTCATAACATCCTACATGTTAGGTAGATAGTAGAGACTTCTCAGCTATGTGATATTTGCTTAAGAAGTGTCATTATTTGGGTGAGTATTTACTTACTATTATATTTTGATCAATTCCACCGCGAGATATATAATTGAGCTTTGATATATTTGTCTTTTCCTATTTGCAAGATACCAGATTCCCAACTCGGGTTTCAGTGGGTTTGGGTTTTAGCATTCTTGCAAAAAATCCGAACCTACTGGAGATTGGGTTGTTACATACCCCTAACTATATCAATCTTCCACTTGCACTTATGTTCAATTATGAAATCTCTATTCCATTCCTTCGATCTGTTTGATGAAAACTACTTGAGTTAGACCTTTCATGAATGGATCTTTATGTCGGTTTTATTAACTACTATGTTAATCAACTCTCTTCAAAGTTGATAAACTACCTTTATCATATGGAACTATTTGGAGTATGTTTCTCGACTTCTTGTGAGCTCTTATTATTACATTGTTACCATATAACAGTGATGTAGTACTCTTAATACTTGGAATCAACCATAGCCCATTTATAAATTTATGCATGTACATTTATATACATTTCTTTTATTGCAGCGCTACTTAAGGCATGGACTTAGCTTTTTTTCGAAAACAATCTTTCATTTGAAACATTTCCAACTTAAAGCTTCTTAATTAAGGGTTGAACATAATTTTAGTATAGACATATTATACTCAATATCAATCATGAAGTTTGAGTTTGTATACTCTTTCATAAGGAGTTCGTTGTTTCTATAAATAAATCTCTAGTATTTTAAAAATAAAAAAGAATACTCTAAACTACCATTAAGTTATTTAATTTGGATTTGATATTTGCTTCATGTATCAAATACATAAGCAACTTACGATAACGTAGACAGTACATGTATGATAATTTCGATTAGTAAAGCATAAGGAATCCATCTTACATGTTCCATATTAAACATTTTAATATGGTGTCTTTGCATATTGTTTGGGACATTCCTAACATCTTTTATACTTTTTATAAAAGATGTAATTTGTAAATCAAATATAGGGTATTAAACAACCAAGTATTACTAATTTTAACATAATTACATCGTTAACAATCAATAGTATGTTGTTTACTTATAGTTTGGTAATATCTATGTACCTTTAGTGGTTCTTTCTTACGGACGCATGCTTCCTCTGCATTTTGACTGAATGTCAAAATATTCAATATTTCTATCAAAATAATTATTCAGTTCTGATGCTTATTAAATGATACTTTCATATTCATTTCTTGGATCATAATCTAAAACCCACAAACTTAATACATTCATACTAAGTTCAAGACACTTTGGTTGTTATGTGTGAATAGTCCATTCAAAATCATTATTTAGTATTTTCCATTTCAATACATATGTAAAAACACAAAGTCATACCAAACAATAATATTATGAGTAAATTCGAATTAACTTGAGCAAGTAGAATGACGAATATATTGCGTTGATTTCAACAACCGAAACTTATAATGTTATTCTTATCAAAGTTGCACATTAAATTCCAACTGCATCAGTCTCGCTCTTAAATATACAATCATGGCCACGGATCGCATCTCTTCCACTATGAATATCAAAACCGTATGTTGATTACGTACTTGGAATCCTTTCAGATTTGCATATCGTACCATATCATAGAGTCAATACTCTTAATGGTTTAATTGACAACTAAGTATTATATATTCTCATATAAATAATAAAATCATATTCATTTTTCAGCATGCAAAAATATTTATTATACATTCTAATGCATTGTGTTCATTTAGGTTTGGTCAGTTTTATTTCATCCCTCATATTCAGTTTTATCTTTAGATCATATCAAAATCCATTTTACGATCAGTAAATTCTCAAAGAAATTCTTTCGTTACGAAGTTGGTATTTTTTAAAACAATAGATGTTTCTCAGTGCAACGGAATATGTATTCATAAATACTTTATGAATTGCTTCATATATAAAACTAGTTTGGTTTTTTGTTTACAAAACTTATGTTCAAAAAATAAATTGGTCATCCAATAATAGTTGTTCCCAAACTCTTTTTGGTGCGATTCATACAAGATCACTTACAAACAACTATTACGTATAGTCTTTCGACACACACAACCTGTCAACTCCTTAGCCTAGGATATATTGTGATTTTTTTTATAAACCCTTATCTTGTATGATTTTATAAACCGTTCTTTCGATGAAATTAATGTTAACCTCGTGTACTACTTTTAGTTAGACAACCTTATAGAAAGAAGTTAACTCAACTTTACTAACAATCAATCATACTTTGTTAAACAAAGTTTAATTATTTCTTATTGATACATCATTATGTATCACAAAGGGGAGTGGCAATTGAGATTGAATCTTTATTCATTATTAGGTACATTCAGAAATCTTTCTAATTCACTCACCTATTCGATTAACTAAAATCAATTTATATTCTGTGACATGTTATTTAGTACACTTTCATTTTATACTCTATGAGCTAATCATATACATACTACATGTGTAACAAATACACATGTCCATGTCGACGATAACCCATTGGTGAACTTAACGAAGCACGTGGAACATTTTGTATTAATAGTCTATAGATTGCAACATCTATACATTTTAATCGAAAGAGTTTATGACTGCTCCCACCGACTGGGTGCGTTGCCTTTTATTATTTGAGATATAATTCACTAGTACTATATGATTCATAATCATATGATCAAATAATGATTTCTCCAAAATTTGTCTTACTCCATAACTCCAAAACAATTGCAAATAATTTCGATACTTATATATTTCCAATGCATCACAAATACCACTATTATAGTTTTATTTTGCAAAGAATATTCACAGTATTCATATTAAAATAAAACTATGTCTATTTTTGAGTCAACGTTGAAAAATAGTTATTATTTCATAAATAATGTTTGGTACGTTTATGAAAAGAATTCGTAAGTTGATGCATTTAATCAGTGATATATGACATGCTCCCGCTATTTCACCATTACTATAATATAATAGCATACGAAATACGAAGCTCTATTTTACCATTTATTGTATGCTATTTATTTCATTTACCGTAGCTGGTTTACAGTCAAGAATTTTCAAACCAATATCTTAAATTCAAAGAAATAAATCTCATAGATAACAATTTCCTATTTGTAAATACATTTTTTGAATAAAAGTCGTATTTCTTATTCTAATGTTAAGTATCAGCTATTATTTTACCATTCTTGTTTCTAATGTTATTTATTATAACATCGTGGAAAAATGTACATAACTTATATTTATATATAAGGATTATTTAAACCTTTGAATTGTGAATTAAAGATTAATTAAATGGAATTAATAGCTTTATTTAACTCCTTTTAATTAATAAATAATAATGGTGAAATCCCTCTGTAAAATTATTTTCAATAATAAATAGTTCAAATAAATAAAAAAATCAACTGTTAATAAAATAACTTAATTTTTAACGACATACTTGTAAATGAGTTTATAAGATTTTTTCGTAATTTTTAATTTTAAAAATATTTAAATTATCATTTGATGTATTTTCAGTAAATTATGGTATTTTTGAAATTTTACTAAATGAGATAACCAGTGTATTTTATTATTGTTTTGTGATCATATCGTATTTATATGCACGACCGTATTATTTTCATCCCTGGTTCTTGTGCGAATGAAATTCTGTATAACGACATGCTGGGAATTGTAGAGTAAACTAAAACTAATATAAGACTATTCTTCATTCTACTTTTCCCAATTTTACTTTTCAACTTCCTACCCTTCTCCTTTTTTAGTAAAAAGAAATTAAACTTTCCTCCTTTAAAATTCAAAATCAAACCCAATACTTAATTAAAAAATTACAACATCAGTCCCACTGGGTTTGTTTGGAGGAGATCTTCAAATTCTTGTACGGATTATGAGATGTGATGGGGAATGTGAATGTCGACTTGTACTTGCCATGAATAAAGGACGGGGTAGAGGAGTGGGAGGCCACGATTGGTCGATTGGAGTATAGCGTTGCAAAATTTAATAAAAAACAAGGTGATTGATGGTGAAATGAGGAGGTCCAATCGCCTTTAGAAGAAGGCGACATTAGGGTTCCCACTACCCAAGTCGCATTCATCGTGGCTCAACCGAGCTTCAATCAGTGGTGGGTTTTTGGTAGTGCTCGTCAAGTGGAGTAGATCAGTGAAGGCGGCAGGCATTTTCTTTTAGTGTTGGTTGACTGGAGTGTGCATGTACAAATGAGCGATCGTGCATATACAGACAAGGGAGAGGTGACTAGAGAAAGGAGAAGAAAAGTTAGTGGGTGGGTGTTTTAATTAATTATGTAAATAGTAATATAATGAATATTTTAAATCTCTAAAACTTATTATTATTTATGCATTGGAGTTGGACTCGTGGAATTTGGTGCTAATAATTTTGAGCTAAGATCAAACCGGAACGCGAATGCGTCAATAGGAATTTGGTGAGTTTGCTCACCTTTGAAACTATATGATATCTGTGTTACTATATATTATTGTTGAATGCTTAGATAATAGTTTATGTGTTGTTGTTTGATTATTCGTTTGGATGTGATTCCTGCTTTGAAGCAGATGGCATAAATAACCATTGTGTTGCAGGGAACAAAAGCAAGAGGAAGTCGAAGCGTACATAGTGAATACTTCGTTACGGAACACTTTGATATACACAAACTTATGTGGATTTGCTAGGGACTTTTATAGAGAGATCCTAAGGGTTTCTCATCAATATTGATTTGCTTATATCCTTATGTTGTTTATATTAATGTTTGTTTGTAATATTTGTGAGATACTATTTGATTTGGGTAAGTGTCGTTATAAAAAATATCGCTATACCATCACTTATGAAATATCGTCTCCATAAACCTTTATATCTATTGAATTTATGCTTGTATTTTTACGAAATAAATGTTTGGTAGCGTTTTTGCATTTTGAAAGTTGTTTAAACTGAATTTTCATGTATTTTTGAGTATTTTGAAATAAATAATAAGTGTTGTTTAAAATTTGTAAAAGGAGTTATGAATTTGATTAATTATCTTTCGGGATAACTAATGTTGTTTAAAATTTATAAAAAGATTATAAATTTGATTGATTATCTTTCGGGATAATTAATGTTGTTTTAAATTTACAAAAGATTATAAATTTGATTAATTATCTTTTGGGATGATTAATGTTGTTTTAGAAATATAAAATGATTAGAAATTTGATTAATCTTCTTACGGATATTTATTGTGGTTTTGAATTTATAAAAGAGTTATATTAATTATCTTTCAAGATGATTAACATTGTTTTAAATATATAAAATTATTTCAAATTAATTTATTATCTTCCAAGATACTAAATGTTGTTTTTAAAAGTTATAAATGATAGTTTATGAAAAAGAAAATCTTTAAAAAGGAATGTTTAAAAATAAAGCTAAGTGTAAACTGTTATTGGTTTATAGTAGATGATATTTTAATGGCATCTGTTTTTTACCCTTATTTTTAGTACACTTAGAAATATAATTTGTTCTTTAAAAATATTATTCTAAAGTGTTTTTTTAAAGTGTTTTACAAATATTTATGATATGACAATCAAAAACAAGTGTGATTCAAATGTTTCAAGCGATTTAATTTTCATATACGATCATTTTGTTTTTTTCGATGGTTGATTTATTGACTATTAATTATGCTATCTTCTTTGTAATAGTCGATTCAAGATGATTTTGTTGCTTTCTTGTGGCATTTAAACTCCTGTTGCTCTTAAAGTTAAGAATGTTGTCGGGACAAGATGAGAAGCAACATTTCCCAAACTCATCCAGCTTCATTGTTTTCCCTAGGGTTGTATTAGTTTGTTTCTAAAAGTTAATTCATCGACTATTGTTTTTGACATCCTTTGTCGGAAATGACTAAAACCAAAGAGGGAGTAAGAGCTAAGTTATGTGGGGCTCTCCCTTTAGGATACTGTCACATCTACTCTAGATTGATTTCAATTGTATGCACATGGAAATATGAAATACTCGGATACTCAGTAAGGTTGGCGAGGTTCAGCATGTAGGTTTCCATAAGCCACCGTAGTTCTCAAGTTTATTGTCCGGAGGTATATTTTCGGTAAGGGGGCGCCCCTCCTAGTCATTGTTGGAAAATTTCCCTTTCCTTGATTTTGATTCAAACCTTTAAATTATTTTATTAATTGCATTGTGAAGTACTTGGAGCTCTTCTTGATGTTTAATTATTTGCGTCCGTTCTTTAAGTTTGGATTTTGATCTTGTTTATACCCATTCTCTCAATTTTGGATTTTATTTTAATTTGTTTCCACTCTTCATGTATGGATTTTGTTCTTGTGAAGTAAAACTTGTTCTGTGTTTCGCGGCGTGGTCTCACAGAATTATTATATGTTCACCATATTTCTTAAGTTTTATTAAGCAGGTTTTCTAGGCTGATCTAGGTGGTATTTTATTATAATGTTTTGGTTAGAACGAGTCTTTCCATGTTGTCGTTGGTGGGACATGGAGCTTATGAAGTATAGTTGGATGTTCACCTACCATGGTATTTTTATTTTGCACTGTATTATTTTATATATACCCATCCGCAATTGTAAGGTCAAGTAGTTATAACTATCCAAACTGACAAGGTTTGTTTTTAAGTTTGATATGCCATGTAATTTAGAGTTACAGTTTTTGCTGACTTTGTTGTGTTATATGTGATAATTCCACTGTTAGATTCAATTTTCCCTGTTCTTTTTCATTTTATTTTACTCTGGTAATCCACCTTTTTGGTACTGGGATGCTTGGCGTTCTAATACCATGGATGTATTAAGTGCTGGCTTTTGAGGGTTGAAAAGGTAGGTCGTTACATTTTGTATCAAAGCTGAAGGTTAAGCGAGAACCTTGGCTTTGGTGGGGTAAACTCATTAAGATGGGGTAAGTGACACCCTAGAATAAGTGGAGCATATTATGTATACGAGAGCATATTTTTTATTGCTATTAAAAAGTATTGTGTTTAATTAGTCTATTGATTCATTTATGAATTCTGGTCGAGAAGTAGGACGCTATGGTGTCGATAGGATTTCTAAACACTCGAACAAGTCAAATAGACACGATATTGAATTTTGAAAATGGGTAAATGAAACATATTACCTATGCTTATATATTTTATTTATATAAAGGAATAATTTTTCAAATTTATACAATTATTTACGATGCATTTGTTTGTTGATGGTAATATTTCTTGATTATCATTATTTTTGATTTGTCGTGCTCGGATAGTTTAGGAGCATTGAATATTATTTGTTGATTGTTAATTTATGCTCGACTAATTTATGGGCATTTATTGTTTTGATGATTTTGAGTACACTAAAATGATACCCTTGTGAGTTAAGTTTAATAATTTAACTATAAAGTGTTCAGAGAAAATGTTAAGTTAAAAGCCATCTTTTAATAAATTTGTCAACATAATCTAAATGGAAAGATAAGATATTTAAGGGATAAATATTTGTGAAAAGTTTATTATAATAAAGAAAAGTTATTATAATATAAGATGATTTTAATGGTACATTTTATATGGATATAGTATATATAAAATGATTTATACTATTTATGAAGGGTGTTTATAAGATAAAAGGTTTTCGAAAATTTTGATCCCGGTATTGCTTAAAATGATTTCAAAAAGATTTTGAGAAAACTAATGATGGTATTTCTTGCAAGTATTTATAAGTATAAATATTTCAAAGAGAATTTTTAAGAAAGATGCATTATTTTGGAAAGTTTGGGGAAAACATTTTGATTAGTTTTATGGTAGTCTGAATAGTCTTTTAAGTGACGGTCGAATGTTTCCTTAGGAAAACATTGTAGTGCACTTTGTAAATTATTCTCTTTATCATTATGTGATTGAAATAAGTTCGAATCCAAACGAACCCAAAGTAAGTGTTAGTGAATGAATTGCTAAAGTTATTTTATATATTCATAGAAATATATATAGTATGATTTCAAAAGGGGGTTTTGAAATAAAAACAGGTATTTAGCTCTTGATTTTTCTTAAAGGAAATTGATTTAAAAAAAGGTGTCAGAATGTTTTGATAAACAAAATTTTCAAACTATAGAAAAGAGATAATTTAAATTAAGTTTCGAAATGGGTCAAATTGGATAGAAAGGTTTTAATAAGCATTTTTTTTATTAAAACCGTAGTATTTATTAAACATCAATGTCAGGTAAACTATTAAATGTTATTATGCCAACCCATAAACATCTTTCCTTAGAACACTCCAAGGTAAAGAAGTCGAAGTAGTCAACTCAGTTTTAAGACCCATATTTATTTTGGCCTCCATTTGAATTTTGAAAAAAAAGTAAGAATAAAAATAAATAATAAATAAAATAAAATTGATATTTTGTATAAACTCTCAGGATATAGAGGAGTATTATACAAGTAAATAAAACCGAGGTAAATTTTTAAGTTAAGGTTTTATAAAGTTTTGTCTTTCTAAAGAAAATTTATGAAGTAATCCATAAATAATTTTAGTACTGAATGAAATATTATAATTGAAAATGAAAGTGATTTGGAAAAAGAATGGTGTAGTTTAGAAACCAATAAGAGTAAGTATGTAAGTTATATGTGGATTATTTTATTCGCATGGTTCCTAATCTAGGATTCGAGTACCCAACTTAGAGGTGACTCGCACCGGTCCAAAAAAAAGGATTTCTCACTTGATTATTGTCAGCAAACATTTGATTCAGATTCTCAATATGATGCTGAGGTTTTCTATCATCAATATGTCTATGTAAGGGAACATATATTTCTAATCAAAAAACCTAATTGGGGTCCGTGTTAAGGAGGTCGAGTGAGCGATACAAGTATAGAAGTAAACTATATGTATCCAAGCAAGTGGTTGATCTAGAAATTGCATACAGATGATTTATGTACATTATACGGGCTTAAGAATGTTTGTGTACCTTATTGTGTGGCTTATGAAAATTTGGGAAGTGACTTCCAACTTCGTTTGAGGGTGCGTAGATAATTTTCTAAGCAATAACGAAAAGCCGAGGAGAATAATAATGTGCTTAAAAAATTATCTATATCCTTAGACGATAGAGAATGTTGTGAATCTGAGAAAAATTCTAAATCTTATTTGTTAATCATTTAACATTTAAATAATTTTAAGTGTTAATTTATTCCTTTTTAGAGCTTGATTTGATTGATTGTGTGATATTATAAGAAAATGATTTTAAAGTTGTTATATGTTAGGACTTAAATCCAGTGCTTTCTAAAAACTGATTTCGAAATAATTTGAGAAAGAAATAATAATAAGATTATTTGAAATATTTGATGAAGTATTATTACTTAAGAATATTTGAAAAGAGTTTCGTAAAGTGATTTTTCAAAAAATTTGTTATGACTAAAGTTAGGCGATCTGGAGTTTCTCGATTTTGGAAGACTTGCCAAGTATATTTATTTACTCTAGTTGTTGTTTTAGAAGGAACCGGAATACCACTGAATGCTCCATGTTATTTTGATTCTAGAGTTATACCATGCTTCGGTAGGGGAGCGCCTCCTTGTCATATTTGATTTTGGTTGTGATATATTTTTCTTTGGAGGAAGTTGAAAATATATTTTGGATAGAAAAACCCGAGCATTTAGTTCTTGATTTATCTTTTGAAAAGACTGGATGCTTAGTATTTTATTTCAGAGTAATCTCTGTACTTTTTTTGCATAAGGTTGTTATGTTTCTTTTTGTTGCATATGGATTTCTAACTCAACGGGTGGCATGGCTTCAAAGCCATAAACTAGGGAGAAAGAAGTATGTCCTGTTGAGGTGTTAGAACTTGCCTATAAGCCCATAAAACAAAAGGAAATTCGTCTATCCAATTGTCTTTGGCTTTGTTCAGTCTTTTTTTCAAACATGATTTGATAGTTTTGTTGGCTGCCTCTACGGCTCCATTTTCTTATGTATGGCTATTGAAGAAAAAATCTAGATGATACCATGATCTCGGCAATACTCCACAGATTCTCAGTTTTCGAACCGAGTGCCGTTGTCTGTAATGATCTTATATGGAAGTCCGAATCTAGATGCGATATTCCTCATCACAAACCTTATTGCCTGATACAAGGTTATGGTAGCTAAAGGTTTCACTTCACCCATTTTGTAAATTAATCGACTACTACTATGGCATATCTCGCTCCACCTTTAGCGATTGGAAAGGTTCCAATGAGATCGGTGCCCCAAATATCAAAGGGCCATAGACTCACCATTGGGGTAAGCTCACAAGGAGTAGCTCTCGGCACCATTGCATAAAACTGGCACTTGTCACATTCTTTTACATAGTCCTACGCATCTTAAATTAGTGTTGGCTAATAGAAGCCTTACTTGAGTATTTTCTTTGCCAACTTCTGTCCTCCACAATGGTCCACACAAATTTCATCATGGGCTTCTTTCAATAATTGTTAACTTCCAATATTGTTACACATCGAGAGTATGAAGTTGAGAATCCTATCCTATAGATTACTCCATCTATGATGCAGAATCTTGGTGCATTGTATTTGATTTGTCTTACTTTAGTGGCATCTGAAAAATATCCTGGGTTAAATATCGAATATATAGCGACATCTAATTTTCCTCAATTATTTCTTAGTTATAGATTCACCTCGGGCAGCCTAAGCCTAGGTTATAACTAACACTTTATTCGGTACCTGTATGCTAGGTTTCTCTAATATCTCGACTAGAATGAAATTGAATTATCTTGCATCCTTCGAGCTTGCGTATTTTGCTAAGACATCGGCTCTATTGTTTTGGTCCTTGGGAATATATTCTATATGATAACTCCTGAAAGCTTCAAGTAGTTTCTTTACATGGTAACATATAGGATTAACCTATGGTCTTGGGCCTGGTAGTGACCATGAATTTGTTTAACTAGTATCGAGGAATTACTAAATATCTCGATCTCTAAAATCTTGATGGAAATTGCCATTCTTAATCCAGCGATGAGGGATTCATACTCGGTGACATTATTGGTTGCCAAGAAGGTGAGCTTAATCACGTAGTAAATCGGATGATTACCTAGGGTTACTAAGACATAACTAGCACCCGCCTCTTTCTCATTTGAGGATCCATCAAAGTAGGCCAAAGAGTTGTTTACCCTTGCTATCTTCGTTTCCATTTTCAGCTCCAAAACCAGTTCATTTACTAACGAAGTCAGTTAATGCTTGATCCTTGATTGTTGTCCTAGGCACATAAGACACCCGGTACTGGTTGAGTTCTATTTCCCATTAATTAGTTTCCCAGTGATCTCAGGTTTACTAAAAACTTGCCGACATGGTTGATCTATAAGGACCTTAATAGGATGGGCTTGGAAATACCGCCGAAGCTTTCTTGCTATGAACACCAAGTTGTACGCAATACTTTCAACTACTGGGTAGTGCTTCTCGACTGGATCTAACCTTTTACTTACATAATACATGGGTCATTGTATTCCATTATCATCTTTCACCAAGGCTGAACTTAAGGCCTGATCAGAGGTGGGTAAGTATAGGAACAAAGTTTCTCTGTCTATTGGTTTATACAACACTTAAGGAGTACTTAGGTGCTTTTGAGGTCTTCAAATGCCTTTTAGCATTCGTTCGTCCATTTGAAAGTATAATCCATAAAAGTTTGAAAAAGGGAATAAATTTATCGGTTGATTGGCTTATGAACCTATTCAAAGTAGCAATTTTCCCATTCAAACTCATTAATTCCTTTCCGTTAGTTGAAGCCCTTATGTTAGTTATAGCTTCTATCCGATCTGGATTTATCTCTATCCCTCTAGCACTTACTATAAAATCTAGGAACTTTTCGGATTGTATTCCAAAGGTACACTTCTAAGGGTTTAGCTTCAATTGGTACTTTCAAAGGACTTTAAACATTTCGGCTAGATCCAAAACGTGACTCTTAGATTGTTTAGACTTGACCGACATGTCGTAATATATGCCTCCATATTTTTGACCTATTTGCTTCGCAAACGTTTGGTCAATTAGTCTTTGATATATGGTTCCTGCATTCTTGAAATCAAGGGCATTACCTTTTGGCAAAACAATCCCATGTTGGTGATGAAACTCGCATGCTCTTCATCAGGCATGGAAGTCGGGATTTGGTTATATCTTAAATAAGCATCCATGAACGAAATCAACTAATGTCCACCGGTGGCATCAACTAATTAGTTGATTCTTGGCAGAAGGAAGCAATCTTTTCGGCAAGCTTTGTTTAAATCGGTAAAATCAATGCAAGTCCTCCACTTTCCATTTTAGGTAGTATACATTCCAGATAAAGTTATTCTTTAGTAATCTCTTGATCTCTTCTTGTAAAGATATATATCGGTTCCTGTCCATGGGTCTTCTCTTTTGCCTTACGAGAGTAAACTTTGGATCTATGTTCAAGCAATGACAAATAACCGAGGGGTCAATTCCACCATATCGTCATGAGTCCATGCAAATATGTCTCGGTTATGCTTGAGGAAGGAAATTAGCTCTTTTCGAACCGAATGATGGAAAGCGGTAAAGTAAAATGACATCAGTAATTTTTAAACTAGTTTGAACTCTTGTTCTATGTCCGATCCCAGACCCCTTCTGGAATTTACACTAGCATCCCTCACTTAACTCGAAGTAATAGATTTACATCGCCTGAGCAACCAAACAGGAATTGACTGTCTGAGCAACCGAATAGGACTTTACCGCCTAAGCAACAGAACAAGAATTGACCGCCTGAGCAACCAAACATGACTTGATTACAAAGTAGATTTGTCTTGAACTTGTGTGTTCTAATAATATGAATTTTTCACTTGTAGTACACCGTTCCTATAATATTTTTCCTCAAGAATGATGTGTATGATTATGCATATAAGAGTAATAAGAAGTTTAGAATTGCTTGTAAGATATGGAAGTGAGATTGTAAGCAATGATTATATGACATCAAGTAGGAAATAGATTCGAAGAATGTTATTCAAGTTAAACCAAGAGAGAGAAGTAAATTAAGTTATTTGATCGATGAAACTCAAGTATATTTATAATAGATAATGAGTTGCAACTGATGGTGAAGTGATCTGTGTGAATAGTAATGGCTGCATCCCTTAGCGTGAAGAAATCTCTTCAGAAAAGAAGTGTCTATTCAAAAAAAAAATAGTTGTAGTTTTCAGTCGACTGAATTCAAAATGTGCATATGCACATTAAAATGCGCAGACTCAGTCGAATGAATGATGCCTGTCAGTCGACTGGTCCATGTATATTTAAAAAAAAATTATGCACAGGTTCAGTCGACTGAGGGCATCACTTCAGTCGACTGAACTATGTATTTCCTAAGTGAATGTGAGTTAGAAAATGATAAATTTCAAATCCAGTGGAAATGTTTGGGAATATATGAATGAGAGTTATGATTCTTGAGGAAAGATCTTAACAAAGCAACTAGACTTGACTCTATATACATAATGCATGACTCAAGTTTAAATATATAGAATATACGAACCATACATCAAGTCGTTGAGTACGGTCGTCGTAGTAGTCGTAGATTCATAAATTGTTGTGTCGCTTGAAATACTTGTCAGCAACCAAAACTTAAAGATCCAACATTCTCCCCCCTTTTGATGATGATAACTCCAATTGATATTAATGAATCTCGACAAGCCTTGTTGATCTACATCTCCCCTTGAATATATGGTAGCAATTATGCTGGTTGTTTCTCCCCCTGAATCTATGCTTATATTTCCTTGTAAATAGTAATTGAGAAATATCTTTCTCCTCCTTTGTCATTGACTAAAAGGAGAGTTTCCAAACTGATATTATTTATAATCTATGAACATATAGTTAACATGAACAATGATATAGGCATTCATAAATTACAGAAAATCAGAGTACAAGTTTGCCACATGCAAGAGTCCAAATGCAATCATTTGTGTTTTGAACAGTATGGTGGTATAGATTGAGGTTGGCGTAAAATAATTTGACGAGTAGATGGTTGATTTTGATACTAGTTGCATTGTAATCGATCAGTGACTCCAATCCACTCCTTCTAGCGAGTTCTTGGATGGCATAAGAAATTTTTTTTGGAAATTTAATAAATGAACCTTTAAAAATTATCGAGTTCTTCATCTTATCAAATCTCTATGCTGCTTTCTCATTATATAGCCAACTAAGAATCTGAGAATATGATGGACCAGCAAAGGATGAAGAAGCCCTAGCTCTTTGTGGTGCTATGGTAGGGTTTTAGGGTTATTGAAGGAAAAATTGGTAGTAGATGTGAAAATTTGTGAATTTTTTTGGAGTGGAGACAGAGAGGTAATGGACGAATAGTAGTAGAAATGAAAGGAAGTGCAAAATATAAGTTTATGTTGGTGTTTGAAATGTCTTTTGGCCAAGGGATTCCCGGTTTTACCAGTTTCTGTCGACTAAAGTTGAATAACCAGTCAATTGATTGGGGTCTAAAAATAGTTATATATCTTGGTTCAGTCGAATTACCTATGGATTCAGTCGACTGAATCATTCCCGAAAGATTATAGTGTATTTTTCGGGTATTCAATCGACCGAATCTCTAAGTCAGTCAACTGAATTGCAGTAAAAAATACAGTTGAAAATATTCATTTAGTCGACTGGTTCGCCTTGGTCAGTTGACTGTTTCTGATGAAAAGATGTAGAAATGATTTTTTATTAAATATCATAAAGATCATACATAAAATTAACTTAAGAATAAGCATAAGAAACAATAGAAAACATATATAAAATATTTAATTAAACGACTCGGTAGATTCTGGAGTTGAGCACTCTTATGGTTCAATTTTGATTATTTCTCTCATCAGTTGAATAGACGAATGATCCTATGAATTAGGCGAGTATGGAGGCCTCTAGGGAGATGGTTGATGAACACATTTATTCGACGGAGGCAATCCATAAACTTTGAGTGCAAATTTTTCCAGGAAGTTGTTTCTCCTACTATGATTTTTCTGCTCGTAATACATTTCCCGTTGAATGCTCAACGATTCTCGTTGATAATGATGAATATCATCAACCTGACAAGAAATTGATGGGGAGTCGAAGATCATATTTCTACGAATGCGTTTGGAGTCGGGTATATATCTGGTATGATACCTGGGATGCACAATAGGCACAGGTTCGTAGATTCGTGTTGGTGTGGGTAAGTTTGCCGAGTCGAAACTTGGTGATGAAAAGTCAATGGAATGTACTCCAACGATTTATGAGACGACATGTTTTAAAAATGTAGAGACTTTGAAGAAAACTTTCTTTTGAGAACTAAAATTGAATATATAAAAACTTTAGATGGAGAAAGGTATATATAGGACAAAAACACAGCAGAAATAGTAAAGAGGTTTGTGGTGAAACATATTTAAACTAGATATAAATGTTTGGTTTAAACAAAATAAAAAAATGCAAGGCTGAAATTAATTTTTCAAGAATAGATTTGCAATAGGAATTGCAAAACTGAATCTGGTGTGAATAAGACTGTAGTAAAGTGGTGGTACATCTAACTTGCAAATAAGGGAACAAAGTTCGAGTCTTGGAAACTTGATATTTGGAAGAAAAAACATTGTTTTTGGATAAATAATATATAATAATTATAAATCTTTAAATGATAATATTTCTAATTCTCTTCGTAATTTTTTAAAAATATTTCATATAAAGGTTTTATAAATATATCAGCCAACTGATTTTCAGAGGATACAAATTCTAATTTGACTATATCCTTTTCAATATTATCATGAAGAAAATGATGAATGTCAATATGTTTAGTTCGTGAATGATTGATAGGATTTTTTGATAAGTTTATAGCACCTGTGTTTCAGAAAATAGTTGATTTAGATAAATTTATACCAAAATCATGAAGTGTTCGTTGCATGTAAATGACTTGTGCACATGCTAAAGCAGTAGAAATGTATACCGTTTTCACGTCGATTGTGAAACACAATTTTGTTTCTTGCTAAACCAGGAGACTAAGAATTGTCCAATGAAGTGAAAAGTCCCACTTATACTTTTTCGGTCCGTCCGATATCCTCCAGAGTCAGCGTCACCGTATGATACTAACTCAAAAGGGCATTCTTTCGGATATAAAAGTCCGAAATCTTTGGTTTTTTTGATATAACGTAATATTCGTTTCACTGCTCGCGTATGTGATTCTTTAGGATTTGCTTGAAATCGAGCACATAAACAAACACTCATCATCATGTCAGGTCTACTAGCAATTTGATAGATCAATGATCTAATTATACTTCGATATAATTTTTTGTTGATACTCTTGCCATCTTCATCTCTATCGAGATGTATTATTGTGCTCATTGGAGTTGGTTTGGCAGAAATCTTTGGCTTGTCATATTCAATTTGAGTAATATTTCATGTTTCTTAACTATTTGCTTGTGTATAAATTCTCATCCTAGTAGCCCAATAGTAATAGTTCATTCCATTAAATAGAGGTGGTCGTGCAGTAGATTGACCTTCAAGAAATCTAGTGTTAGTTATGGTGCTCGTTTGTTTGCTTATTAAAATATCAGATAACTATGTTACGATTATGTGATAACCTTGCTCTGACCATATGAAAGTAACTGTGCTATAAGATCGTGCAATATGGAAAATACAATAGATAACTGTGCAGAAAATAACTGTAAAATAATAATAATAATAGTGAAGTAAAATGACATAAGGAATATTTATACTGGTTCGAACCCTCGTTCTACGTCTAGTCCTAGAATCCTTCTAAAATTTACACCAGCAACCCTCACTTAACCCAAGGAATAGGCTTGACCACCTAAGCAACAAAATAGGACTTGACCGCTTGAGCAACCGAATAGGACTTGCCAACTTGAGCAACAGAACAGGATTTGACCGCCTGACCAACCAAACATGACTTGATTACAAAGTAGATCGTCTTGACCTTGTGTGTTCTAATAACACAAATTTTACACTTGTAGTACGCCCTTCCTATAATCTTTTTCCTCAAGAATGATGTGTATGAATGTGCATGTAAGAGTAATAGGAAGTTTAGAATTGCTTGTAAGATATGGAGTGAGATCTTAAGTAATGATTGTATGAAATCAAGTAAGCAATAGATTCAAAGAATGTTATTCAAGTTAGATTAAGTGAGGGAAGTAAATTAAGTTATTTGATCAATGAAAATCAAGTATATTTATAATAGATAATGAGTTGCAACTGCTGGTGAAGAGATCTATATGAATAGCATTGGCTGCATCCCTTAGCGAGGAAGAAATCTCTTCAAAAAAGAAGTGCATATTCGAAAAAATGATAATTGTAGTTTTCAGTCGATTGACTAGGAGCATTCAGTCGACTGAATTCAAAATGTGCATATGCATGTTAAACGCACAGACTCAGTCGACTGAATGATGCATGTCAGTCGACTGGTCCGTGTATATTATAAAAACATTATGTGCAGCTTCAGTCGATGGAGGGCATCAATTCAGTCGATTAAACTGTGTATTTCCTGAAACCTAAGTGCATGTGAGTTAGAAAATGATAAATTTCAAATACAATGCAAATGTTTGTGAATATATGAATGAGAGTGATGATTCCCGACGAAAGATCTTAACAAAGTAACTAGACTTGACTCTATATACATAATACATGACTCTAGTTTAAACATATAGAATATACGAACCATACGTCGAGTCGTTGAGTCCGGTCGTCGCACTAGTCATAGATTCATGAATTGTTGTGTCTCTTGAAATACTTGTCAGCAATCAAAACTTAAGATCCAACACCTATCTTAACTATCTTTGATTTGTCATTTTCATTGAGGCATGCTTCTTCTAGTGTCTCGGCTGCTGAGGCTATATCAGTCTCTTGTCTTGGATCTAGATCAAGCTCAATTTCTTCTTCTCTTGGAATTGCCTGAACGGCATGAACAACCTTTCTCTTCCTCCTGGTAGGCTCACTAATTTGCTCTCATTCTATCACACTAAAATCTCCTTGATATCTTGTTATGTAAATCAATTTCCACTCACATAATCTTTTTTCCTTGGAAAAATTCTTAAGTATCTTATGTGGCTCTCCACGGACTTAGAACTTAGGGTATTAACAGTTTCTCTAACTCCGAGAGGAGTAGGTTGGTTAATTTTGATATTTTTCTCCCAAGATGAAGTTTTCCCCTTATTAGACATGTTTAGGCCTACGTAATAAAGTTGTCTAAAGATCCCTTAATTTACCCTTACAAGCCCTTCTCCTATTTCAGTAGGAAACTTTAAAAGTAAATAGTAGACACATACCCGTCCACAGCATTGGGAGCTGGTCTTCCAAAGAAATCATTGTACACCGAAGGGATGTCCATGATAATAAAGGTGGTTTCAAAGATCTTGCAGTGGCGATCGCTTTTAATTTTGACCATTAGCTTACACACTCCAAAATGCATGGCTTCTTCCTCATCGAATCCATATATGGGAACTTGACTTGGCTTGGGTATTCTCTTGGGTAATCTACTTTATTGAAAGCATGTTTGAAGATTATGTTGACGGCATCTCCGATATCCACCATTATCTTTTCCACCTGTGAAATCCAATTTTGGCCGCGATTATAAGCGGGTTATTGTGGGGGTGGAAGACACGTTGTTTATCAAAGTCGCCGACTGTAACTTCCAACCCAGTCTTCTACTTTTTCTCAACTCTCTTAATCTCATACATCAAGATGCCTTTATTTTTAGCTTTATTAATGTACTTTTGGTTCTTTAGTTCAAATTTCTCCTCAAGCTCAAAAAAAGAACTCGGTTAGAGAATTGCACTCTTGCCTCAAAAGTTCATCCCAGAATGGTGTATTTCTCCATAATTTTGGAGTGATTGCCACCAGCTTGGTTTAACCTATCATGCCCTTGCATCGGGCCGTGATGTCATTAAATCATTTGCAATAATATTTCAGGGATTCTCTCCTTCCTTGCCTTAAGTCGGAGAGTAAGCTTAGTCCTATTCTAGTGTCTTTCGAAGCAAAGAATTATGCCAAGAATTATACGTTTAGTTGTTCCCAAGAGATAATAGAATTTAGGGAATAGCTCTAGAAGCATTTCAATGCAGGTCCATTGAATGTGTGGGTAGGAATCTGCATTTGATCTTGCATGAGGCCCGGATTGCCTACATCTGAATTTCATCTAAAGCAATGTGGTCTTCGGGTTAGATGTTCCATCATAAGAGAGTTTCGGGATCCTGAATCCCGGAGGCATAAGAGCTTTCATGATTTCTTGGAAAAAAGGCTGACTTAGCGAAGCTTCATTTTTGTGTCGTGTTGTAATTTTTGTACCTGCATTGATAATTTCATTAACAAAGTTTCTATTGCTCGATCCCCGTCGAGTCTTAGAGTTTCAGCTTTAGTATTTTGAGTTTGTGGCTAGTTTTGATGCCTTCTTTCAAAATTCACCCTTTCTAGACATAGAGTCAGTGATCTCTTGGAAGGTCATACTCTCATCGTCTTTAAAGTTTCGGCATTCCTAGCTACCCCGACGAATCCAACTTCTAAAGCTTCATTAGTCGTTAGTAACACTCCTGGGTTTCAACTGAAATTTATAGGATTCTAGTCTTCCTCAAGTATGGCTAAAACCATTTTCTCCAATTCAGCAATGGTGCTTTAAACTTTGTTCTAGTAGTTGTCTAGGCGTTGTGCTGTCAGAAACGAACTTCAGCATCATTTGTTGAAACTCATTTTCGATGAGGACTGGGACTGTAGTTTCCTCATTGATAATTAGATTTGTTAGGTCCGTTTGATTTCCTTCAATTGTATGTAGTTCTTCGACTCCCTCATCCTATATAGGGAAGTAAGTGTCTTCCAAGAGGAGGATTTTTACTTTATGTTGAGTTGAGATGTTTGAGCTTGCTGGATTAGAAAAGAACGAAGGTTGGGGACCTTCCTTCTAGCACCAAAAATGTTAGATAGATTTTTCGTCTAAATAACACTCTAAAGCTTTCGGAATCTTGTTCCAAAAAGATGTAGATAAATTGAATGAACACCAAGACTATGTAGATAATAAGTGTAGAAAGGTAAAGAGACATGAGATTTATGGTTGTTCGGGACCGAGATCCCTATGTCCACTTAGATGGTTCTGCCATGAGCTTTTCTTCCTTAATTTTATGTACAAGTACTTATGTTACAAAGTCCGCCATTAATGATCTTTTGATTAAAGCTTTCTAAATAGAGTAAGGAATATGGAATGATTGTAGCATGTTAAAAAATCCCCATTTAACCCCTTTTCAGTAGTATGTGGTCCTCCATTTATAGCGAATTTAAGGTTCTTCCATTGGTGTAGGGGCTTTCACGTTGGTTGATGACCCAGCTTGCTATAGGCGGCTTGGATTCAAACACTTGTCATTATCTTGTTGAGAGTACTTTGACGCACATTGATGGCATGTTGCTTATATATATAGTTCTATTGATTCCTTTCATTTATCTTAACCATTGATCTCGGCCTAGAGCTATCTGAGCCGTTGATTGTTGATATTTCTTGAAATGTCTTTGGTTCTGCTAGTTTCCGCTCTCAACTGAGCTTATTTTCTTAATCGGACAATGGCTTTGATCTTAATCAATGTCTTTGATCTTGCTATTGGTTTTTGGGTTCTTAAATGTTGACCTTGTGCTTAGGATCTCGGTGGACAATAAATAATAGGCCTCGAAATTAAAAGCAAAGTAGTTTTCCTTTTGAAAAGAATGCGCAAACATATTCTCTACAAAAGCTAGCGAGTGCACGAGGTGCATCAGAGGTTAAAACCATAGATGTTGAACTTCAACCAAACCCAAGTATCAAAAAAGAGAAAGAATAATTAGGAAAAGAAGATTTGGTCCTAACTAGATCTCAAGTCCGTTTATCATCAAATAATGCGGAAAATGTTTAAGAGATAGTGATCTAGAAGGATAGGCACTCAAGAAACATCAATAGCTGGATGACGCTCTTGGTTGAATACACTAAAAAGGGAATCTTACCAAAAGAAAATAAATAGGCATGAAAACTAAGGTATCAAGCCCTCTCATACACCATAGTTGATGTAATACTATATAGGAAGGGAATCCTTTAGATGGTGAAGCTTGGAAACATTTCGATAGGACATATCCCGGTCTTTCTAAAGAATCATATAATGTAATAAGATTTGATTTGTGTATGGATGGTATTACACCATTTGCTTCATTTGGTAAGTCTTATTCAAAGTGACCAGTTATTCTAATACCTTACTATTTCGCTCCTTGAAAATATGAAGAATCCATTCATGTACATGGATGTAACTGTTTTTGGACCTAAAAATCCAAAAAGGGGGAAAACAGGTACTTGCAGCCTTTGGTTGGTAGGTTGAAAGAGTTATGAACAGAAGCTGTTGTTAGGTATGTCGTTTCTAAAAAAGAATTTTATAATGTTTACATCTTTGTTGTCGATGATAAGTGATTTTCCTACATTTAAGATGCTTTCTGGATGGAGTATTGGCGGCCAATTAGCTTGCTCAGCTTGCATGGATTGGACAAAATCATTTCAACTTAAAATGGTTAAAAATAGTGTCGGTGGGATTGACATCGTTGTATTTTTTCATGTAAACAATCGTATTAGATCTGATAAAGAAATTCAGACGAAATACAACTATTACTTAGAGCTACCTTCGATTATGAGTAGCAAAGAAGTGTTCGAGATTGTGCTAAATTATCCTAAAATACATGAGATACGAAAAGAGTCAAAATCACTAGTAAAGTGAAGTATCACAATTGATGTAAACAAACTATATTTTGAGAGCTATTATATTGGAAAAATCATAGTCTTCGATACAATATAGACATATGCATGATGAGAAAAATGTTTTTTCGAACTTCTTTTACATAATAATGAACATGAAAGGAAAAACAAAGATGATTTTAAGATAAGAAAAGATAACGCATAATAACGTAATCATTTTGATCTTATATTAACAACGAATAACCGAATTTCGACATCTTCCTTGTTACGAGTTAAAAAATAAGAGTCGACAAAAACTATTGGAGTGGGTTTAAAATTTGAGGTTTCCATATGGTATTACTTCTAACATGAAAACTTGTGCTGATACGAAGGATCTTCAGATGTCAGATATAAAGAATCATGATTTTCATGTATATATTTGATTTATCTGAATCAATATTTAATAAGGTGCATATAAAAATTATATATGTATGTATCATCAAATGATATAGAGAAACATTTTAATTGGATTTAAACTGTTTTAATATTGATTAGATTTGGAAATGCACTGGGTCCATTAGCGCATCTAGGTTGGATGACCACACTAGGAGGGGAAGGGGTGTGATATTTGTTTGAAATCTAAGTTTTTAGTTAGTGAGTGGAAAAGGTAAATAAAGAGATCTAGATCCCCCATTTTCTCTCCTTTCTTTTCTTATTTAAACTTACCACCATCCTTTATTTGCACTTTACTTTTGCCTCCTACCTTATAATCCCTTGGTGATATGATTTAGCTCCATCCCCCACTTCATTTCCAAATTAACTAAATCAAATTAAGTACAATACAATGGTGTGGTGATTTCTTCAGTTAGCCGGGTTTTTGAAAGAGAAAATATTCGATCCAAGGAGTTTAAGATTAAATGTTCAAGGTGCTTATCCAAAGCTACTATATTGGTAATTTTATATTTATATATTCAGTTACATTTATATTTTTCATGTCAGTCGGTAACAACCCTGGTTTGGAGAATACCTATATATATTAAATTAAAACGGAAGATATAATTTAATATGGTAAATTAAAATATAAATAGAAATTTTAAATTGTATATTGGAATGAACAATGAGTTTTGTAAATAAAATGAGAAAAATAAAGTTTGGAACTTTATTTTGTTTATTTGGGTATAAATATGGGATTAAATATTGATTAGATGAGTATTTGGTTTAAATAAATTGAAATATTGGGTATTTATTAGTTTGGAGGTAATAAATTAATTAGGTGATGTATTTCAACATTTAATCATTAAAATTAAATTTATGAAAATAAAGTTTTAAAAGCTTTATTTTGATAAATTGGAGTGAAAATAATTATATATTGAATTTTAATTGAGTTAATGCAATAATATTGGTAATTATTGCTAATATTTACCTTTTATTGGAGAAATATGAAGAAAACATGTATTTTATTAAAATAAAAGATAAAATATTTAAAAATAATATTTTGAAGTTATAATGAAGTTAAAATGATTTTTTTAATTTATTTGATAAGAAAATAATTTTTTTGTGCTTGTTATGTTAAAAATAGTGTTTTTATAGTAAAATAGTGTAAATTATGTAAAATAGCGATTGTGGTGCAGCAGTATTGATGTGTGCCAATCTTCCATGAGACCGAATTGTTTCAGGTTAGCTATCAGTTTTTTGACTTTGCTTTGATGCATCTGTTTGGTTATCAGCCTAGCACTTTTGTGTAGTTTATATTTCTTTCCGATTGACTCTGATGTTTATTTTGATTAGATGTATTTAGTGTGATCTTTGAACCACTTTTGTATATCATTCTATATTGTACTGGGATGTATATGTGTATATGTATTTATATATATGATGTTTATTGTTTTGTGATGTGATATGCATTCTGTTATAGTATTTTGTCTGATAGATCCATTAGCCACTTATAGTTTTGTATTAAGCATTTATTGGATATGTCGATCCACGAGAGACAGGAAAAAATATAGAGCATTTATCGATGTATTCAGTAGATGTTTAAGATAAGATTATAGATGGTCGCTCCAAACTAGCCATATTCTCCGCATTAGTAGGCAGAATTACCTAGTAATTCTCTTTGTTAATATAGGTCTCAGGGTGGGAAGTCACATAGTCTATATGTGTAGTCATCTTCAATTTTTTTTCTTTTTCATGGTTTATTTTTGCCTTTTCTTAAAAAAATTCCCAAAAACAAATTTTCTTTTGATTTATTTTTAAAGAAACACTATAGGATTAATATATGGTTTTGGTTTATTAAATTGAAATTATTGAAAATTTATTTGCCTTAACAAAAATAAAAATGAAGTTTGATTATAAATAACAATGGTTTAACTAGTATATAGGAAGATTCATACGTGTTAATTATGAAATACATCCTAATTGAAAATCTTTGTTTTAAAAGTGGTGAATTTAAAGTAAAGGATATAACATTTTTTTTTGTCTTCTAAGTTAAATGGTGATAAGATGATTTTGCAAAACACTCTCTCTTTTAAAAAATATTAAAAATAAAAATTAATAACATCTAAAGTATTCACTCTCATTTAAAAGTCCTCACGGTTATGCATGGGTGAATTACTTGGAATATTTGATTATGTGCTTTCATACTCATTTAAAAGTCCTAACGGTTACGCATGTATGGAACACATGTAATAAAAAGAGAAAAAAAAGAAAAAACATAATAAAAACCGCCTACGGTGGTCGATAGGTGTATGCACGAAAGTGTGTGCACTCGCCATGCTCTGTACTCCCCTCACATAAGCCCGGAAGGCAGTGCATGGGTGGTATATTTGGCCTCAGTTTACCTGAGCTAGGTGTGTAATTTTTCTTGCAAATAATGAGAGAGCAAGCAATTGAAATCCTAGCACTATTTTTACTTATTTGATTTGATTTGTTATTGAAAAGAAATGAAAATACCACTTTGATAAACTTTGATAATCAACTAAGGATCCATTTCATAGTTACAATGTGTTATTAACCAAAACAACGAGTTAAACTATTGTCTATTTGTTATGATAACTTGATTTTTATTGGAAATTTTGACGAGTAAATGACTTAAATCTCAAGATAATGACCAAAACCTATGTTTAACTTATTTGTATCAATTTAAAAAGAAATCCTTCATTTGTAAATATTTTCAAAAACTCACATTCATCTCTTTGTAAATGAATATTGCATTTTGTAAATATTTTCATCTCGCACCCGGATTTTGTGGGTAGTATTCGCTGAAAACCCTCACGAGACAACGATCGTCCTACTGGGGACACCCAGAGGTTTAACGGCTTGATGCATCGCTCAATGCAATCGTGCTCCCTACGAAAATGGATTTATCTTAGTTTTAGTTTATTCGAGGACGAATAAAAAGATAAGTGTGGGGGTATTTGATGTGCACGTAAATGTGCATATTTTTACCACCATATTTATTATATTTAAATTAAATAAATGATCATATTAGGTATTTTAACTTGTTTTAACCAAAATTCATATTAATTCCAAATTTTCACATATTCATCTTCATATAAGGGCAAAACGGTCATTTAAGTGCATATATTTCTTTGAGAAAAATTGATTGGAAATTTATATATATTTTTTTGTAGGAAAATGGTCTCAAATAGGAGTGGTTTCATGAAGGAATATGCATGCACAAAAAATATAAAGGAATGAAGATGGAAATAATTCAAAGTGAAGATCATGGAGGACCCCACCTACCCACCTACCTTGATGTACAAACTAAAGGCTAATGCACATGCTTATGGAGTTAATGGTTTCATGTACACTTAATGGGGGATTAAGATACATGTTAATGGTTACTTGGCCTCCACACTTCCTAAGGGGCATTTTGGGCATTCCCCAAAAAGTGAATTAGGGTTTCATACATGTATAAATACCCATATGTTTCGTGTATCCTCCCCTCTCTCTTAGTCTCTCTTAGGCCTCCTCTCTTCCTCTTCCTCTTCATTAGTTTAGATCAAATAAAAGGAAGCTCTCTTTCTCTTTTCATGGCTACTTAGCCATTTTTATTTTCATGCAATTTTCCTCTTTTTATGTTATTAATACATGCTCTTTCCTTTTACATGCCTCTTTTTTATGTTGTAGTGTAGATCTCTTTTCTTTTATGCAAGTTAATTAGCTTATCTTTTCATTTTTCTCTTCTTTTCCTCTTTATTTTGCTTTCATGTTGTTAGTTACATTTGTTAATAAAATGACAAATATGAGAAGCTAAACCCCTTCAATTTAGGGGTAATGAATCTCTCTAATTAACGTAGCTTCAACATTTTGTTAATTCATGCTCTCTTTTTGTGCTTAATGATGATGATAGAAGTAGTTTTATTTGTTGTCTTTGCTTTGGATTTGATAGTCTATATTGTTGACACCAAATAGACTATGCTTAAACAATCACTAACACAAATGCCTCTTCATGAATATATGATTATGGCATAAGGAAGTGATTTGAAATTAAAATTTGATGGTCTATGTTTCTAATCAATAGTTAATAGGCCATACTTAAAGTAGATTTCATTTTCATTTTCCTTGTCAAGTTTCATGAAAGTTAGTAAGTGTTTTAAGGGGTGTATTATAGTTTGATGGCTTATGTTGGCTAATCAATAGCTCAAATATGCCATACTTATGATAAACACATCAATTAAAACACTAATGACCATAAAAGAGAGATCATGATTTCATGTGTTGAACTACATGATCTAGAGAGTGGATTTATTCTCTAAATTGACATTTAACTCTTATATTTGCATTTCTTCTCTTTTTGTTAGTTAGTTCATTTTCTCATTTTCTAGCTTAAATACACTCTCGAATTTGGTATAGTTTGATTGAGCATGAAATTTAATCAACACTTCCCCGTGGATCGACCCGTATTCGCCACGTGCTACATTCGTACACAGTGCGCTTGCGGTTATTTTTAAATTGAAATTCGTTCGACGGTTTTCTAAACCGATAGATTTTCCGTCGACGAACAAGTTTTTTGCGCCGTTGCCGGGGAATTGCTATGATTTTGATTTCCTATTCTTCGAATTATTTTTGTTTGATTTTTATTGTGTGTTTATTTTGTGTGTGTTTGCATTTAAAAAAAATGATTGTGTGTTTGTTTTGTGATTTTTTGTGTTCATTGCGTTGAGTGCTTATTTTCTAGTCTATTGGCATTTTTATAAAAAAATATATACACAATTTCATTGCTAAATTTCTTTATCCATTTTGCTTTGCAAATCATTTACAATTTTTCTGTTTACAAATTTCACTCTACACATTTCATTTCTGAATACATTGCCTCTCTGTTCATTACTTCTGCCCACCAATTCCCCTCTTTCTGCATCACCAACCCACCTTCACCATGACAAACTGCTGCTGCCACCACTATAAATTCCATTTCAAATAGCAAACTTAACTACTGTCCTCATCGCGACAGCCTTCAACAACTTCACACATCAAATCTGCATCAACCCATCACTGCATAGCCCCTGCCTGTGCATCACCGAAGTGCACACAAACCAGTGCACTTCATCTCCAATTCACTTACAACAACTTCACTTGCCCTTCCCACTGCAAACCAAACAGTCAACTTACGACAACAGGCACTCGACAGCAGCAGGGCACCATTTCCACTCTCGAATTCCAAGCAACCAAACTACTTCGCATTCCCGAAAACTCCACTGCAGTGAACATTCTACAACAAACATATCCACCGTCACTCTACAACCATATCAGCCTACATCATCACCAATACCCTGTACATTTACAAACCATCATCCCTCATCATCATACATAACAACGACAACCATTTCCTTGAACCACATCACCATAACATCACCTGACCACCCAGACTTCATACAACATTCACTGCCATTCCTAAAACACTGCACTGCCTCACATCTTCTTTACTGCAAATTTCCTCCACCTTACCACATCAACAACGCCTGCTACACCTAACATTCCATTACACCAAACTGTGCCTTTTACTGCATATCGTTGCTTCCTCCAGTCTCCCCCACAAAACAATCACCATCCATCCATCAACAGCCTTCTACTACAAGTTCACTCACTTCATTCAAGCAACCCACAGTGCACATCAAACACAGTGCAACTGTATATAGCCTTCAATTCACCACCATTTGCCCATTTCCTAACCTCCTTCACCTATCAGTACTAACCATCTCTGCTAGTGGCAAGCCCACTCCTCACAACACTGACCAAACTGCTACTAACCATCTCTGCTAGTACCTCTGCATCTCACCAGCTACCACAAACTGACATCTGACATCGGCAATCCTCAAGAAAACTATTGCTGGACACTTCAATACCTCATTACACCCTCCTTCAATACTTCACTACATCAAATAGCATGTCATAATACCAATCAACTTAACATCAACTGACAGCAACTCGACATCACACTCACCTTCACGACCACAACCCGATTCTACCCCAATCAAATTCGACTGCAATTGATCGCCAATAACTCCACCATTTCCTCCCACCACCGCTACAAATACCCCTCCCTCTCTCCTGCTTCGCCAACAATTTGCGAGCATACCAATCCCAAACCACCTCGCAGACAATTCGAACCCCAAGTTGCCTGAAACCGCACTTCAACCATAGCCACCGCCTTCAATTTTAAATTAACCCTCATCCAAATCACCACCGCCAATTCATTCTTCGTTCAACCTCGGGCAATCTTCGAATCATTGAATTTCCTTTTATGTTCTCTTTCATTTTTGTTTTCGTGTGCTATCATTTTCTTTTGGCATTAGAGGAAACAGTTAAAAAAATGGAAAAAAACGTATTCGGGTTGGGTCGGGTTGGATTTAGGTTTAGCTAGTTATTTTGCATAATTTGCCATGTTTAGTTGTTTAGGTAATTGTATATATTTTGTTTTGTTTTGATTATTTTGTTAAGGAGTTTGTTTTACTTGTCTTTCCAAAAAAAAAAGTTATTTTGGGTTTAATTTTACGGTGGTTTAGTGATTTTGTTTTAGTTCGAAAAAAAATGATTTCCTTTTCCATTTGTTTGTTTTTACCTTTGAAAAAAAAACAATTTCAATTTGTTTTGTTTGGTTTTCCTTTGTGTATATATATCTCTTACTTTTAATTTTAGGCTGCAGAAGCAGGAATTCAAAGGAGATGAAGTGCTACCAAAAATAATTGCTTCGCTTTGCATGCCAAAAAAATAAATAAACTGCTTGCTTGCTTATCTATTGTTTTATTAGTTTTGCATTGTTAGTTGTATACATTTGCATAACTGAATTTCAAAAAAAAAACCAAAAAAATTCAAAATCCAAAAACAAAATCCATTCGTAGCTGCATTGTTAATACACGTTTAATTTCTGCTTTGCATTTCATACCAGAATTGTGATTAATAATAACGGTTAGACATCGATAACACTTAACTGTATATTGACAAATTGTCTTCTTTGAACAATTTTATTTCTTGGTGTCTAGGCTACGGCAGAGTAATAACCATCTATAAATATTACGGTGATTCGTAAATATTATTGTGGTTGTTCCTATGAAGGTACTTAAGCCTTCGGCTGCATTGCTACGGCGAATCGTGGTGCACCGATAAATCTTGCCCGTTACCTGGCTGAGAACTATCTTGTTTATTTGAGACAGTTTGTAATTATACAATTTTGGGTTAACTTAGGATAAATCATTTGTAATTAACCTTTGTATTCATTTAGTAGCATTAGTTCATGCATATTTAAAAAAAAACAAGAAAAATTTCAAAAATTCAAACTTGAAAGTTGAAAAAAAAATTGTAAATATTCCTTTTATTTTTCTTTGAAATTTTTAAATCATTTTCCTTTGAAATTCCAAAAATCCAAAATAAAATTAAAATCAAAAATCCAAAAAAAAATGAAAAACCAAAATACAACAAAAAAATCATTTTTCATTTTGAAAAATAATTACTCTTTGTAATTTTTTTTTCTTTATAAAAAAACCAAATATAAAAAAAAATCTTGAAAATGTCCGAGTTTCCTTTTTCTTACTCGCTTGAATTTAGTTGTGAAAATCAATATAATCCATATGAGTTCACTCCAAATTCGTATGGATATTTTAACAGCAACTTTTGTTTAGACAATTCAAATTTTGAACCCAAAATAATGGTCAACCCTCAACTCTTGAAAATAACATTTTGTCTTTACTTGAACTCTCTACACAACAAAATCAAAGTATAAGTGATTTGTGTAACTCATATTTGTGCAATAGCTCAAGTCAAAATAATCAAAATTTGAATTCTCTTCAAAAATCAAATGATTTCGAATATAACCCATGCCAATTCAATTTCAAGCTTCAAAATGAATTTCAAAATCAAGATGAAAAGGTGAACCAATTTTCAAATAATTTTGGCAGCGGAAATAGTTTCAATAAAGATACGATTGAAAAATTTGGTTATCAACAAATTCAAAATGAATATTTTCAAATTAACAATCTTGAATTGGATTTTATTGAACAAATGGAAAAAGATAACGGGGATTTATTACTTGAAAAATACAAAACTTTTCATGAAAATTATAATCAAATCTCAACTTGCGAAGAATCAAATAATAATCTACCGTTTATCGAAAATGACAATTCTTATACTCAACAAGTCCAAATCGAAAATTTTCAAGTTAATAATTACAAATTTGACTTTGTTGAGCAAATGAATGAAATTTACGATGATCACGCGAATTTGTTGATTAAAACATTGGAAAATTTTCTTGAGAAACAAAATCAAATTTCAACGTGTGATGAGTCACGTGATAATCCACCTTTTACCCAAATCGATGATTTTCAAATAAAAACTTTCGAAATTGAAAACGAAAATCTTAACGAAGTTGTTGAAAACATGGTAATTGAGTTGGATTTCAATTCTTTTGAGGGTGTGGAACCAAATTTAAAATCGATCTTCCTTTTCTCGATTTTGAAAGTTTGAATACAACAATTTTGGATTTTGAAATGGCTACATGCGATGAAGTTGTTGATAATCCAACGGAGGAAGATGAATTTAACGAATGCGAGTTTTATGGTCTTTTCGGAAAAGTGTCCTTAAATTCTGATGGGGAAGATTTCGATCACCATTTTGACTTTAAAATCGAGAGTTTGAAGGAAGTTTTCAATGATAAACTTGAATTTCAATTTGGTGAAAATAAATGTGAATTCCAATCAATCGTTATATCTACCCCAAAAATCATCGAAAATAAAACAACTCGTAAGATTTTTAATAAAACAATATTCGTTTTTCCATTTCCACATTCGACTTCAAAATCTTTTATGGTTTGGTTTTTCGAGCTTAAGCTGTGTCTCGTATACTTGACGAGACAAATGAATTGGTTTTTGGAAGACCGTTTCATTTATTTTTTGACGATATACTTTCTGATCTCGTGTAAATACATTTCATTTTCATGTAAATAATAATAAACATTCCTTTCACTTGGGTTGACTGTGGGGACACAGTCAAAATCAAGTGTGGGGGGAACTCATCTTCAATTTTTTTTTCTTTTTCATGGTTTATTTTTGCCTTTTCTTAAAAAAATCCCAAAAACAAATTTTCTTTTGATTTATTTTTAAAGAAATACTATAGGATTAATATATGGTTTTGGTTTATTAAATTGAAATTATTGAAAATTTATTTGCCTTAACAAAAATAAAAATGAAGTTTGATTATAAATAACAATGGTTTAACTAGTATATAGAAAGATTCATACGTGTTAATTATGAAATACATCCTAATTAAAAATCTTTGTTTTAAAAGTGGTGAATTTAAAGTAAAGGATATAACATTTTTTTTGTCTTCTAAGTTAAATGGTGCTAAGATGATTTTGCAAAACACTCTCTCTCTTAAAAAATATTAAAAATAAAAATTAATAACATCCAAAGTATTCACTCTCATTTAAAAGTCCTCACGGTTATGCATGGATGAATTACTTGGAATATTTGATTATGTGCTTTCATACTCATTTAAAAGTCCTAACGGTTATGAATGTATGGAACACATGTAAAATAAAGAGGAAAAAAGAAAAAACATAATAAAAACCGCCTACGGTCAATAGGTGTATGCACGAAAGTGTGTGCACTCGCCATGCTCTGTACTCCCCTCACATAAGCCCGGAAGGCAGTGCATGGGTGGTATATCTGGCCTCAGTTTACCTGAGCTAGGTGTGTAATTTTTCTTGCAAATAATGAGAGAGCAAGCAATTGAAATCCTAGCACTATTTTTACTTATTTGATTTGATTTGTTATTGAAAAGAAATGAAAATACCACTTTGATAAACTTTGATAATCAACTAAGGATCCATTTCATAGTTACAATGTGTTATTAACCAAAACAACGAGTTAAACTATTGTCTATTTGTTATGATAACTTGATTTTTATTGGAAATTTTGACGAGTAAATGACTTAAATCTAAAGATAATGACCAAAACCTATGTTTGACTTATTTGTATCAACTTAAAAAGAAATCCTTCATTTGTAAATATTTTCAAAAACTCACATTCATCTATTTGTAAATGAATATTGCATTTTGTAAATATTTTCATCCTGCACTCGGATTTTGTGGGTAGTATCCGCTGAAAACCCTCACGAGACAACACTCGTCCTACTGGGGACACCCAGAGGTTTAACGGCTTGTTGCATGCGCTCAATGCAATCGTGCTCACTACGAAAACGGATTTATCTTAGTTTTAGTTTATTCGAGGATGAATAAAAAGATAAGTGTGGGGGTATTTGATGTGCACGTAAATGTGCATATTTTTACCACCATATTTATTCTATTTAAATTAAATAAATGATCATATTGGGTATTTTAACTTGTTTTAACCAAAATTCATATTAAATCCAAATTTTCACATATTCGTCTTCATATAGGGGCAAAACGGTCATTTAAGTGCACCTAAATGACCGTTTTGCCCCTATATGAAGATGAATATGTGAAAATTTGGAACTAATATGAATTTTGGTTAAAACAAGTTAAAATACCCAATATGATCATTTATTTAATTTAAATAGAATAAATATGGTGGTAAAAATATGCACATTTACGTGCACATCATGCAGTTTAGAATACTACGTTATCATGAATTTATGTAATTATTTGTTGTTATTTTTATATACGCACTTGATTTTCCAAATTAAAGAAACTACTTTATACACATACACATGATGTATGAAGTTATTTCGATAATTATATATATATGTATATGTATATATTTCAAAAGTTAAAATAATTTTAAAGCATTTTAAATTAAGATATGAATTTTAAATTATATAAGTACGTAATATATATATACATAAACTAATTTATTAGTTCCTATTTACATACATATATATATATATATGTTAAATTATTTTATGAACACACACAGACATTTGTATATATTTTAAAAATCAAAAATAAAAAATTTATTTAAAATATTATTTAAATTCTAAAAAAAGATGTATTTTATAAATCCTTATGTATTTAATCATATAAAAATTTATTTTTATCCATGAAATCTATATGGATTCGTTAATAAAAAAAGAATTTTTTTTAAAGTTTAAATCCATACGAAATTAAATACATAAAAATTTCATTTTGTAATCAGGTTTTGGTCGAGAAAAATTAAGTTAAATTAAGTTTCAATATAGTACATATATATTTACAAATTAGATTTTATAAAATAAATTTAAAATTATATATATACATGTTTGAAAGTTAAAATAATTATATATATACACAGATATATGTGTATATTTAATGATATCTTCAATTGAAATTTGAATTTTAAATCTGAAATAGATTTTTATTCCAGATGATTTATTTTTAAACTTAAATCCACCTTTAGACATTTGAGCTATTAATTTTAATTACTTTGAATAGGTTAAAATCATTTAAATAGTCCCATACTATATCTGTATATATATGTATATATTAATATATGTGTTTGTATAAATAAACATTACATACATACATATATTTATATATAATAAATTAAATATGGGCAACAAATATGTATGTAAAGAGGCAAATGTGTATGTTGTAGTGTAAATCCCGACACTTATATAAGGGCACAGTATACCATGTATTAATTTATATGTTGCACATACACTTTTCACGTATGCATGTATTTGATATATGTATATATATTATATACCATACGTATAATAATCAAATCGTTATATTAATTAATTAAATAAAATACTGGTTTTATTTAAGATTATTTTGATTGGATCTAAATCAATTTAGATTTCATAGGCCTAATAAGATCTTAAATGGAAATATTTAATTCATTCATTTAACCCGCTGCATGCTGTCCTAGATCCAACATGCTCTTGCTTATTTCATTGATTTGATGAATTAGGTTTTCAAGAGTTATTTGGATAAGTTTTCTCGGTGTTCATTGATGATATTCTTGTGTATTCGAATACTTAAGAGGATTATATAATGCACTTGAGAACAGTTCTAGGGACTTTGAGAGCTTGTCAATTCAAAGCTAATTATTCAAATGCCATTTTTGGCAAAAAGAGGTAAATTTTTTAGGCTATATTATTTTGACGAAAGGTATCTTGATTGATCCGACCAAGGTTGAATCTATTCAAAAGTGGAAGAGGCCAGAATCAATGATAGAGATCGGTAGTTTCTTTGGCTTGGCTGGTTATTACCGGCATTTTATTAAGAATTTCTTCAAGATGCAAATCCACTTACTCATTTGATGAAGAAGTGTATGGAATTTATTTAGGTAAATAAATGTGAAGCAATAATTATGAAGTTGAAGGAGTTGCAATCTAATGTTCTCGTTCTCATTGTTCTAGAAGGCAATAGGGTTTTGTAGTTTATACCGATGCATGTAGGAAAGGTCTTGGTGTTGCATTGATGGAGCAAGAAAATGTTCTATCTTATGCATCGAGATAGTTGTGACCGAATGAGATTAGATACGCCACAAATGATTTCGAGTTGGTTGAAGTTGTATTTTCTTTAAAGGTGTGGTGACATTATCTTCTAGGTGAGCGCTCCCTATACCGACCACAAATCGCTAAAGTACTATTTTCTCAAAAAGATTTGAAAATGTGTCAATAGAGGTGGCTTAAGTTTCTTGCTTTATATGATTTTGAGATTCAATACATACCTGTTAGGGGTAACCAAGTTGCAAATGCAATCAACCATAAGCATCAAGTAATTGTCCTGATGATGTTGGCTGAATGGAATAGCTTAGTGTTGTTGGCCTCATATGACATCCAATATGTAAGGATTGATGATTCTACTGCTGTTTTTGTTAGTTTTGAAGTTCGACTGAGTTTACTTGACAGAATTAAAGCTAGTTAGAAGGATGACCCATTATTAGTTGATTGTATTCATGGATTGTAGAGCGGTTACGATAGTGATGAGTTGAGGAGGTTCGAATTTGACTTTAGTGGGAGTTTGAAGGATTATGGAAAGCTGTGTTCCTAACATAGTCGATCTTGCAAGGGAGTTTCTTGATAAGTGCGAAAGATCAGTGATTGTTATACATCCCAGTGGGATGAAATGAATAAAGATATAAAGGGGATGCACTTTTGGTAAAGCATGAAGCAAGACACAGAAGAGTATATGAAGTGGTGAATTACAAGTCAGTTAGTGAAAGGAGAGTACCAAAAGTTGAGTGGGTTACATTAGCCTTTGGAAATACCACAATATAAATGGAAGGTACATGATAATTTACATTTTATAATAGTTCACTGTTTAAATAGAAGTTTTTTTATGGTGGTCTAGTAATAATCTTGTTTTTTTGTGTGTTTATCATAGATTTCAAAGGAATTTATAGATGGGCTTCCAAGTCTGAGGCAATGCAAAGAAAGCATTTGGCTTAATATCGATCGAATTACCAATAGTGCACATTTCATACCCATGCGTTCAAATTTAATGGCAGAGATCCTTTCCAAGCTATTTATCAAGCATATTGTTAGGTTGCACAGTGTGCCTAGCTACATGGTATGTGATCATAATCCTCCCTTGCTAGTCACTTTTTGCAAAGTTTGTAGAATTCTTTGGGAGTTTAGCTCAATCTTGGTATTATATACGATTCATAAATGGATAAGCAAACTAAATAGGTTAATCGGGTAGTAGATCTTCTGAGACATATGTCTTAGAATTGGTGGTTCCTGGAAGGACTAACTTTGCCTCATTGAGTTTTCATATAATAATAGTTCTCAGTTCTGCATCAACGTGGTGCTTGTCGAAGCTCTATACAGAATGTATCATAACATTCTACAACATGTTGGCTGGAACCAGTGACAAATTGATATTGGGTTAGGATTTTGGTGTAAAGATAACTGAGAAGATTGATTTTATTAGAGACTAAATGAAGATTTCTCTATCGAGGCAGAAGATCTATGCTAATAAGTGTAGAAGATTCTATAGTTTGTAGGTTGAGATTGAGTGTTGGTGAAGATATATTTGATGAAGGTTTTCGTAATGTTTAGGAGAGTTAGCAAGCTAGCTCCTATTTTCATTTGACTCTATACTATATTTGAGTGTGTGGGTAACTTTGCTTACCGGGTTGATCTGCCGAATTATTTTTCTATAGTGAATAGCATTTTCAACATTTCCCAACCAAGGAAATGTGTACAAGATTACGATTCCATTTTGGAGCTAAGGCAGGTTAAGGCTTAGAGGTAGAGCTTAACCTGACTTTCACCACCGAGCATACATATATTATTGACTCAAAGTTGAAGCAGTTGAGAAATAAAAGAGTTATGTTGGTAAAATTTCAATGGTCTGATAACATAAGAGATTATTCAATGCAGACCAATGAGCTTATGTGACGAACACATCTGAGTTATTCTTAACTCATGCATATTGTGTATGTATGTTTTCTGTTTGTCAAAATGTGTTGCTTGGTGTGTTTTGTATGTGAGTGTATACAAGTGTTTACATGTTAATTGGTTATGTGTGTCTTTTTATGCCATTGTGTATGTGCTGTGATATTGGTTGGTAAGAAATCATTATAAAACCTTTCTTGTAAACTACGGGGACGCAGTTTATTTAGAAGGGTAGTTTATAATGATCTAATACAGGGAAATACCTGAAATTCTTAATTAAATATATTCACTAAAAGTGATTTGTAAATAAATAAAGTAAATTATTAAGTATGGAAATTGAAGTGTAAGTAGTAACAAAAAGTTCATTTGAGTTTAATAATACAAATTATGTTGAAACAGAAAGAAGAATTAGTATATAAATATGTAAAAGTTGAATTTTATATTATACTAGTGTTAGTTTTTATCGAAATGTAAATCATTGAGTATTTTATTAATAAATAAATAAGTAACAAAATAAATATAATATACTGCTCCAAAAAATGCTTATATGCATTTAAAATGTTATTTAATATTAAGAATAAATTTTAAAATGATTTTAGTGGAACTGTATGGGTTCCGTTAACCCGCCTTTTGGCAAGGTCGTATATAGGCGGATTTAACGCAATGGACTGCACGGTTATCGAGGTCGAAATATATGGGTTTGATTTGGATGAATGGATGGAAAATTAATTACAAATGATATATATAAATAAAAATATAAATATGAAGCCAGGTTCAGCACAATCGAGGGAGAAGCGATGCAGGGTATTTGAAATATGGATTTCGGCAAATGTCGGGTTGCTTTAGGTCAGCCGTGGAGTTTCTTTGAGTCACCATGTGGTTTACTTCAGGTCAGGAAGGTGTTTACTTTAGGACATAATAGGATATGCTTTAGTGGGATCGGCATTGCTCTTGCTTGGGGTTGGGACGGCACCTATTTGGGGTCAGTGCTAGTAATACTTCGGGTCGGCATACTGGGTGCTTCAGGTCGGCATTGGGAAGGTTGGATCAGGCCAGCATTAGCTTCACTTTAGGTTAGCTATAGTGGTAGCTTCGGGTCGGCATAGGAAGTTATAAGGGGTCGGCATAGGAAGATATAAGGGGTCGGCATCAGGAGTTGAGAGGGGTCGGCATAGTCCTCACTTCGGATTGACATTAGCTCTGCTCTAGGTTGGCACAAGCATGGCATCGGGTCAGCATATGGTGGAGTTTGCATCTCTTCATGGAATCAGCAATGGTAAACGCTTCGGGTCAGCTACAGACATAACTCCGAGTTGACATAGACATGCTTCAGGTCGGCATTTGGTTGAAGGTTGCTTCACTTTGAAGGGTCGGCATATAGGAAGGCTTTGGGTCGGATCGGCATTATCTTCGAGTCAGCACTCGGGTCGGCATTGAGGAGAGGATGGGTCAGGTCGGCATAAGCTAAAGGATAAGCTACTTTGGGTCGGCCACAAGTTTACTTCAGGCCATAAGCGATTTGCTTCGGTTCAGAACACTACTTACTTCGAGTCAACGCATGAACTACCTGAGGTCATCATAGATTGACGAGCTGGGCTCGATGGACACTATGGTGGGTCCATGTAGATGAGGAGGCCCTGTAGCCGGGGTTTCATCTATAAATATAGCATGTGTGGCTTTAAGGGGATCTTCATTCTGTGTCTCTTCATCTTCCACCTAGAGGCTACTCTGTCATTTTTGGTTTTAGAAATTCCGGATTGTAACTATAATCAAATTTCGATATAATAAATTTATGGAGTGGACGTAGGCCGGAGTTAGCCGAACCACTATAAATCTCATCTTTTTTATTGTTTTCACTTTAGTTTTGATTATTCTTCATATTATACTCTCTCTATATATACTCTATCTATGATCTATGACTGAATTTTGATATTTTCATTTACAATGGGGTGTTGGTGGTCAATTTTAATGCCAACAGGTTCAAAATATAATGATGTGTATTTTTATTCATAAATAAAGCAAGTAGTGAATGAAAGATATTTTTATTGCATTAAAGTTATGAAAATGAGCATTAAAATATCATTTGAGATGGAAATTGTTAAAATAAATTTTGGTGGGATATATAAATCTAAGTTGAATAAAACTAGCTAAAATTAGATTATTAACATTATATAAATGTAAATATTCCATCTTATTTCATAAATGGGCTAAGATTGGTTGCTAACCTACTCATTAAGCCCTTATTTATTTCATATCCACAAAAGAGAATTCATTCACTCTCATTTTTTACTTCTTTAAACTCAAGTGCATGTTCATGTAAACTTCTCCCTAAAACCTTTACAACAAACGTTAAAATTTTAAATAATTCAAAGAGAACAAGGTCTAAATTGAAGGGTAAGAGTTCCTAACTCTATATCGCTCTTTATTAGCAATAGAATTTTTATATTTATGATGCTTGTCATTAGGTCAAAGATCATAGAGGTTGTTTTTAGGCTTTAGAGCAAGGATAGGAAAAACAAGCTTCAATGTTTGCATAAGTTGAGTGTAACATTCTTTTCTACTCTTGCATGCCAAGAAATATGAGATATTGTGATGTTATGATGGCGTGTTGCTTTGACTATGGCTGAGAATATGGTATTGTTAAAGTGAATAGTTGATATTGTGCATTCATTGTGAATATTTGTTGCTTCTACTGCAAATTCTGAAATAACTTAAATTTACAAACAAAACACTGTCCAGTTCTTGTTTGAATATTGTAATTGTTATATAGTATTTGTTTGTTATGTTGCTTGAAATCTACTAAAAATCACACTAGAATTCGATTGAAATTGGATAGGAAAAGGGGGGTCAAAATCATGTAGAAAAATGCACCAAGCACATTCCCACTAGTTGACCATCGCGACCTTACTGGTCAACCTGTGGTTGTCGACCTGTCGATCACAGAGGTCGGCGATGGTCGACCACTAAGTAGTTTCCTATAACATTTAGCCCCAAGTTGAGCTATTTGAAAAATAAATAAACAAAAAAATAAAAGTGGAAATATAAACATATACTTTTCAAGAAATAATAACAATAATAGTTTATTTTTATAATAAAGGGAAACTGTTATTATAACTGAATTTTTTAAAGCTTGGTAAATAAATTATTTCAAGTAAAGGAAAGGAGTTCTTTTAATTTAATATATTCAGGTGTTTGAGTTAATATATTTTTTGAAATATTTAGTTATGAGTCGGTTCAAATAGTTTAATTATTCTATTAATAGATATTTTTGTTATTTAGCAATAGACGGTATTTAAAGAGGAGAATTTGTAGATAACAATTTCAAAATTAATTTTCTATATGAAGTTTATTGTTAGTATATTATTAAATAAAAATAATTTTGATGATTACTTCAGTTGTGATAACCCACATTTTATTAGGCCCGAATTTTGACTAAATCGAAATTCAAGTTCATTATGGTACAGATCGTTGATTTTGGTAATCTATAATAACCACAATCATATCAAAGAGTGATCAACATAAACTTACAATAGAATTGAAAATTATAATAGAACATATGTATTGACTAAGGCTATTACCTTGGGATCAATATTATTCCTTGAATGTCTAATTGCCTTATCAGCGCCGAGCATGAATAAGAAGACTTCTCCATCTACCATTCCTATCTTGCTATAGTATCCTATCTCTCTAAATCTATCCTATGCATTGTAATGAGGAGGGGGTGGAACAACATTTTGGTAATTGGAAAATTACATGATACCATTAATTTATACCAATTAATTTCCGTTAAAGTGTTATGTCTATTATTTACAGCTAATCTATTAAGTCTTATGCACACGTATGATATGCCTAACCTCCTCTGAGGTATGGCTATGTATTTATATGCATATCCACACATATGCTTAACCGTTTAGTGCCCAAAACCCTGGAAATTCAATACTTCTTAAATAGGGAGTAGGCAGACCCAACTTCCATTTAATAGCCTAGTCCCCGAAGCAAGCCCATTGCAATGTAACGTTGGTCGATCCATTCTAGCTACAAAGACCGATTACCTCTATATATGACTTTATAATTTATAGTTTAATTTGTGTTCTACTAGCACTTCTCAAAGACTCATCTAAGGGTTAACTAGCACATCTCTGGAAAAAAAATTCGTCATACCATCTACTTTGAGGTCTACGCGTTTCATATACAGATTCTGCACTAGTAGGAAGCAAAATCCATCAAGGCATAACCTAAGTCTTTGCTACCGCTCGCTCAGGATTCTGGTGGTTATAGCTTATATATCATACCTACTACTATAGATCGGTCAAAAATACTGACATAGCCTGCCGACCTTCCACACCTAATATCCTGTTTGGACTAAATTAAGTAAGTCAAGGAAAATGCCCTTTTCGGTTACTTAATACCTCTTATTAGAAGTGAAGCAGACCCCACTTTCATAAAAGTACCGAGCTATTTAATACTTCAAATTCGAGGCAAACCCTTAGTATATTTTCCCTCACCTATTCGCAAAGTACTTCCCTTTTTCATAGATCCTATGGTTGGAGATGTCTCACGTTAGTAGGAAGTATACACAACTACTAGTATCCTCTAGGTAAAGGGCATACTTCTATTGTGTAACTCTATTGACCTGGCACCCCAACCCACTAAATTAAAGTAAACACCCAAAAACTAAGTGTTGGGCTAGACCCACTAATTCACACTCGTTTTGAACATATAATTGAAGCTGTATAATTTCCTATCATGAAAATTATATTGCCTTCTATGTATGTTTAATGGTGTTAATACTTACTTGTTCGATACATAATTATTCCTATTTTATTTGCTTAGGCATTGGTTTCCTGTTTCCTTATTATGTCTAATAAATGTCCATTGTCCATAATAATTGGACATTAATGTCAAAATTGGATAATCTCTAATGATATTTATTTACCCGTTTCAAAATCCACTCATTATGTCTATTTAATTTTCCTATAAATGCCATATTAAATTCTTTAATCAGTCCCTATTTAATTCCTTTAACTCTCTATTGATTACAAGTTTATTACCCATTATATTTGTAGTTATTATCCATAAATTTTCGACATTACTTCCTTTTTCAACCTTCTAGTCCTGTAATTATTACTTATTGGTAACTAATACGAATATTGTCATAAAATACGGTATATATATATATATATATCTATGTATGTATATATATTTGTTTTTAATCTTTAAGTGTGCTTATATGTATATGTATATTTTCCTATTTCTAATTATTAATTCCTAAGCAAGAACATTCCTTTCCATATTTTAATTTATCAAAGCTACCCTTTCAAGAATGATTACCGTTGTAACTTTCCATAAATTAACGAAAAGTGAGGCCTTGCTTCATTTGAAATTATAACGGATCATTTCTCTTCTTTTATAGAAATAGACAATGTAAACTACGAAGAATAATATCCATACTTTACACAGTTATGTCCTTTTTGGTATATTTCTTGTTAATTCAAACGACACACTTTTATACATATCTTTGGAATTGGATATTTATGAAAATTACACGAAAATGATATAATTAAATTATACCTCACCCGAATAAATTAAAATATAAAGATTCACATTTTAAGTCAACTAGGGTAACCTAATTTATAACTCAATTATAAATCTAGAATAAACTTTACAACTTTACAAACATTCTACAATGATAAATATTTGGGAATGAATTCAAATTTCCAGATTAAGCTGTACATACTATTGCTATTCCAATTAATTATTTTATTGAGTATGTAGGTGATATCTTATATGTTGGTTTTAAGCATACAACTCATCAGAGCTTATACAGGCATAATAATTAAATAAAATATAGTGGTTCTTCAATGTTATAAATAAATTATATACTTTCCCACTCACTTTTTAAGCTTTCCAAGTCTCCCAAATTTGAATCTATCCCTTTACCTGACTCCTTTTCCCTTTTTTTCCAGATTTATATATATAACAAGGTATATCATACTACAAAATTACAGATCTGAGAAGAATTTAGGGTTAAGAAGAATATAGATTTATAAGTATAAAATCTTACGATTGCCTTTTGCAACATTGGTTCACGTCTTCTCATCTTCTCTTTTATTTTCTGCCCTTCTATGATTCGTATATATAATAATTTATAATTTTTAGAAGTAGTAGAGAATGGAAAATGGTAGAGGTTTGCCACTCAGATTAGAAAATATGAAAAATAAAGTGAGGAGTTGGGTCTGTATTTAAAGGCGCTCGAATCAATCATAACCATTTGAATAAAATAATTGAATCTGGACCGTTTGGCCAAGGTTTAAACCCCAACCGCCATACCCTGACCGATCGACCACCCCTATAAGCGATCGACCGCTAGCAGTTGACCGACCTAAGTAAGGGGTCAAACGTAGGGTCCTACATTTTTTAATTTCCTTTTTCTATTTTAGTTATTTTCATTTCAGAAACTTCAAATGCTGATAACTTCTTCGTTTGAGCTCCTATCACAAAACACCAAACATGAAAGTTGCTCAGAAAATCGCCTAAGCATAATGGTGCAAGTTTTGTGGTCAAACTCCATCATTTTCTCAAATTCCCTTTTTGGAGCCTGATTACTTGCTTATTACTTTTTAATTTTATGGAATGTTGCAAGGTGGTATAACAACTTTACTTATAAATTTGATAAACCATGTAATGTATATTATGTAGTAACATGTGGTTTCATGGTATGCTATTTAAGTTATGTTGTATGTTATCCATGTAGTTGTGTACCACCTGTGTAACGGCCCGCATATTTTACGATTGAGTAGTTAAATATATTTCTTAAATATTTTATCGTTACTCGGATTATAGTCCGAAAAGTTACTTTTTTCAAACAGTCGAATTTGGACTCGAGACCACCCCCATTGAGTTCAAAATGATGTTTGCGACCTTTTTGAGTATAAACTTTGATATATTTGGAGTTAGTGGAATTTTGCTACTTTTTCACTTAGGGCTTTGGTTTTGTTTCAGCCCATTAGACCTAAGCTTCACCCCTCTTCTCTTCATTACTTCATTTCTATTTCCTAATACACAAGCTTTAGCAACAATGGAGAGAGGAATGGGAAATTAAAACTCCAAGCCCTAGTTTTCATTTGCAAATCAAATTCTAGATCAAAAATCCAAAAAGAAGCTATTGGTAAGCATCATCTTTTTCTTCTCCAACTCATTCTCCTTTCAATTTCAGAAATTCCTAAACCTAACTTTGGGAATGTTCTTCTTTTGAGCTTAGATTCAAGCTCATTTGGGTTGTGTTGAAGTGTGGTTGATTCTTCCTTTGCTTTCAAGCTTCTCCTTCATTGATTTTGTGAAAAGGTGAGATTTTTATCTCACATCTAAGTCTATGATTATCTTTGATTGTTAGGTATGAATTCCTACCACTTATTCATGTGCATTTGATTTTGATTTGTATTGGTTTTGTGAATATTCCAATTTTTAGTGTTTTGGGTTCAAATCTTTAAAGGTCCTAACTTTGATGTTTGAACATGTTTTTGGTGATGCATCGAGGAGCCGATAGGGCCGGGTAGCCGATGGGCATAATCGCATAGCGTCCATGCTCGATCGGTTGCAAATTGAGTAAGAATTTGCACTTCTATTAAATAGGATAGGAATTGTAGAAATTGCATTTCGGCCGACCGAACACCCTGGGCCGGTCGACCGAAGCTATAGCCGAAACTTTCTGGCTATTTTCGGTCGGCCGACTCAGAAGTCCGGTCAACCGACCTGCTCCTATTTCTTTGTTTTGCCTATTTATGCTCGTTTTGCTTTGCTTTTTCAATATTTAATCGATTCTTCTTCTCTGATTAGTTGTTATCACCTTCGTCGACTTTGATAACTTCTATTTTTGGAATTTTTGGGTATTTCCACTTTGATGGATTCGGTATCGATTTCTTTGGATTTTTATTCACGTCTTCGAACGTGAATTTTTGTGATTGATTGTTCTACAATCATTTTTGTGATTTGTCACTTTTAAAAATATAAAGGTTTCCAATACTAGTAGTAAATATCAAAATTCTTTCATTAAAACGATTTCAACTATATTTTATTATAAAACTCGTTTCTTAAACCATTTACCAATCTATTAGTATATACAAACCTTTACCTCATTCGTATGAGAAATCTAATTAAACGGCTTAGTAAAACAAGTGGTATGAAACGCTTGCGTTTACTTCGTCGGTTAATTCTTAGACTTGTTCGATTGAATCTCTTGTGACAATTTTCGAGTGGAAATCTACAATCTGTTCGTAAATATTTAAGTTAAGCTAGTAGTTATGGGAAATGAAGCTGAACTCATATATTTACTAGCTTAGTGTAATTTACACTTAACCTCGAGTGTAAGTCTACAATTTGTTCGTAAATAATTAAGTTAAGCTAGTGGTTATGGGACATGAAGCTAAACTCATTTATTTACTAGCTTAGTGTAATTTACACTTATCGATCAATGATGATCATTTTGTGGTTTAGACTAGCAATGTGCGATGTCTCTTTGTCTGCGAGGGAGACTAAACCCCGTTTTTAGTGGAGCTTCGGCTTGGTGGGGTAGCAACCCATGGTCTTCGGGCCGTTTTAGTGGAGCTTCGGTTCATGATCTTCGGGCCGTTTTAGTGGAGCCTCGGCTCAAAAATTAATGGTTCGCAACTATGGAATAGCTTTCTGTTTTAGTGATACACATGTTGGTGAGTTTTCATGCTCCCGTTCTAGTGACAGGTCTCTTTCCCCTTTTTGTGATTTCTGGATTTCTATTGATTGATTTCCAGAATTTGTGTTTCACTAATTTTCATGATTTACATTGATAAGCTTTATCATTATTTGTGCATTGGTGAATTTGTGTGTCATTAACTTTTTGTGAATAAAAATATAGAGTATGACATTCCCTTTTATTTTTGAGAAGATTCTTGTGATATTGATTAATCTCTTGTTGATTTTCAATTGCATACTTATCATAGTATGGCTTTATGGTTATCTTACGTTTTTGTCATATCTCTTATTCTATATCATTTCATCTGATATTTATAGCTAGACTGATCCGTTTATTATTTTCTTATTAAATAATACTCGAGTCAGACTGAGATTTTACAGGTGCTTCTGCTTGACTTCTTATCAGGGACCATCATCTGATTTTGGCTAACTACTTTAGATTAGTAGTTTTTGTTTTGTATACATTCGAGATAGAGACTCCTTGATGTATACATTTTCTTTTGTCTAGCACTTATATCTATCCTTTTGTGATATTGTGGATCTTGTTTGACCACTGCTCTGATATACACTTTTATGTGTAATAGTTATATCTATTTCCGCCTTTGTGGTATGAATTATCTGTGACTGATTTGTGTTATGATTATTTCTATATTTGTTTCCGAAGATATTATAGTCACTGTGTAGTAGCTTTGAGTTTGTATCGTCATGTCGGATTTCCTCTTGAAATGAAATGCATCTTAAACTATCTGGCATAACGGTGCTCGCACAAAGCAATTACACGGATGGTCGCTCCTCAACAGCCTTATTCTCCGTGCTAGTTGACGACATTACTCCATAGTGTTCTTAACAAGCGCGGGTATAGAGTTGGGGCATCACAGCTTGGTATCAGAGCCAAACTTCAGAACAATGTAGAATAATTTAACAAGGATCATTGTCCTAAGTCCATCTTAGGAGTCGTGCTTTAGGATTTAATTCGAGTCTTCGTACCGATTCATCCTATTTTCTTTATGATTCCTTGTTTTATCTATCAAGATTGCTTGATATCCATTTGGTGAATAACCTTTTTCTTCTTTCTTTCTTTCTTTCTTAAGGAAGAGAAATGGTTAGACCTGGCCGTCCCAGCGCCGGTCAATCAAGTGCTACTCCCCAGGATGGAGTATTTATGTCTGCACAACAACTTCTTGATCTAGTAAAGAACGCTCAGGTAGCCGGACCTAATCCAGAGCCTACTCACCCTAAATCTGGATTTGCACGTTTGTGCAACGATTATACCAATTTGGGTGGGAAGCCATTCAAAGGTTCTGAAACCATTATTGAAGTCCAGGCTTGGCTAAGATCATGCGATCGAATCTTTTCTCGCATGAACCATGTTGATCTTCACCGAGTTCAGGTGGCCTCTAGTATGCTCCAAGAAAGAGCATTAGACTGGTACGAGCTTCTGATTTTTGAAATAAATGAAGCGGATCTTACTTGGGAGAAATTCTGGGAACAGTTCGAATTAAAGTTTGTGCCAGAAGCTGAGAAAGTAACATTGGCTCGTCATTTCATTGACCTTGTTCAAGGTGAATCTTCTGTGGCGATTATGTCATATCCTTCGAGTCACTTTCTAAATACGGGGTCGAATACATAAACACCCCATTGAAGAAGAACCAAAGATTTGTCCATGGCTTGAACAAAAATCTCAAGAAGCCATTACTTCTAAAATTAGAAGTTTCTTTTGATCAACTCATTGATATCGCTCTTTGACTTGAAGAGGCGGATAGAGTAAGTGATGTTGAGGTTGGGAGTGCTAAACCGAACTTCACCAACAAGAAAAGGCCTAATAAGTTCAAAGGTCCTTATCCCAACAATAAGAAAGGGAAACAAGCCTCTCCGGCAACCAAGACTTCTACCTCAAGTGGTGGGCAATGCTACAACTGTGGTTCTAAGGACCATTATGTAAATAAGTGTTCAAAGCCCCACGCATGTGGCTATTGCAAAATCCCAGGCCATTATATATCTTCATGTCCCAAACTTCAAAACAGGAATGAGGGAAAGCTTAATGTGGTGCAAACTCCTAGTAACGCTTCTCGTGGTCAAGGTATTTCTCATTCTATCCTTGATGGCATTATTTTATTTCATGATCATCCTATTCGAGTTTTTTTGATACGGGTGCGTCCCACTCTTTTATTTCAAAAGAACTTGTTGATACTTTTTCTTTGGATGTTTTATGTTTAATGACTGCTTTGAGAATTGCGAATCCAGTTGGTGGATCCGCAACAATTAGTTTATTGTGTAAGGATGTCGGGATTATTTTATGTGATTTTTTTCGAGCCGATTTGCATGTTATGCGCTACTTGGGCTTTGGAATGATTTTGGGAATGGATTGGCTTAACCGCTATGAAGCTCAAATCCTTTGTCCTGAGCGGACTATTCATCTTCGACATCCTCAATTTGTTAACCAGATTACTATTAATATTAAAGGTTCGGATTCCAGCTTGGCTGGATCTTTATATTCTTTAAATCCTCATGATGATGATAATGACGATGAGGAAGCTGTCATTTCTCTGATTCACATTGTTCGTGAATTCTCCGACATACTTGAGCCCGTTTTAGGATTACCACCTAAGCGAGCAAATGAGTTCAGAATTAATCTCATCCCTGAAGCTCAACCTATTACTCGTCCTCCTTATCGTATGTCCAATAAAGAAAATGAGGAGATGCGCAAACAATTATCCGAATTGGAGACGAAGCAATTTATTCGCTCTAGTTCCTCGCCTTGGGGAGCTTCGGCTATTTTTGTGAAGAAATCTGACGGTACACTTAGGCTTTGTGTTGACTACCACAAGCTTAATGATCTTACTACCAAGAATAAATATCCTTTACCTCAGATTGATGATTTATTTGATCAGCTTAGTGGTGCTAGAGTCTTTTCACAATTAGACTTAGCAACCGGTTTTCATCAGCTTCAATTGCAGAGGATAGTATTCCTTTGACATTGTTCCGTACTCGTTATGGATCTTATGAATGGCTTGTTATGCCATTTGGTTTAACGAATGCTCCGGCTTATTTCGTTGACCTTATGAATAGAGTTTTCAAAGACTTCCTCGATCGGTTTGTTCTCATCTTCTATGATGATATTCTTGTGTATTCTAAAACCGAGGAGGAGCATGAAAAGCATCTTCAGATTGTGTTGGAAACTCTTAGGAGCAATCAATTGAAAGCAAAATTTTCTAAATGCCACTATTGGCAATCTCGTGTGAAGTTTCTTGGTCATATTATTTCTGAATCCGAAATTTCCGTGGATCCTTCAAAGATCGAAGCGATTCAAAACAGGAAGAGATCGGAGAGTATGACAGAAATCCGTAGTTTTCTCGGATTGGCGGGTTATTACCGTCATTTTATTAAAGACTTTTCTAAAATTGTCGTGCCACTTACTAGCTTAACAAAGAAAGGTGTTAAATACATTTGGTCGGACAAATGTGAAGCTTCTTTTCAGAAATTAAAAGAACTCCTTTCTGATGCTTCTATTCTTGTTATTCCCGAGGGGAATCAAGATTTCGTTGTTTATATCGATGCTACTCGCGTTGGTTTGGGTGCCGTTCTTATGCTAAGAGAACGTGTTATTGCTTATGCTTCTAGACAATTGAAGCCAGCCGAGACTAGATATGCCACCCATGATTTAGAGCTCATAGCTATTGTTTTCGCTCTTAAAATTTGGCGTCATTATCTTTTGGGAGAGAAATTTGTTCTCTATTTCGATCATAAATCTTTGAAGTATCTATTTTCTCAAAAGGAACTTAATTTGCGTCAACAACGTTGGCTCGAATTCCTTGCATCTTATGATCTTGATATTCTTTATTCTCGGAAAGGGAAATCGTGTTGCCAACGCACTTAGTCATAAGCAACAAGCGTTGTTTCTATGATGATATCTGAATGGAGCGATCTCGGGGTTCTATGCACTTGTGGGATTCGAGATCGTGTTTTCGATTTTTGTTCATCTCTTGTTTTATGTAGCCTGGAGGCTCATCCTTCTCTTATAGACCGCATTCTTGAAGCTCAAAAGCTAGATCCCGAATTGGCTCTTCTTGGCCAAAATTTTAGGGATAAAATGGATATTGAAGGTTTGAAAGACTTTAATATTGATTCTCATGGCGGTATTCGAAAATTTGGTAGACTTATCGTGCCAAATATTAGTGATCTTCGTAAAGACATTTTAGAAGATTCTCATTGTTCTAAATTTACCATTCATCCCGGTGGTAGTAAAATGTACGCGGATATGAAGCGACTTTATTATTGGGAGGGAATGAAATCTAATATTGCTAACTTTGTTAAGTGTTGCATGACTTGCCAACTCATTAAGGCCAAGCATCAAAGGCCCGGTGGGTTATTGCAACCTTTAGAAATTCCAATTTGGAAGTGGGACAAAATTTCCATGGATTTTATAGACGGCCTTCCTCGTTCTCGTTCGAGTCATGATAGCTTATGGGTGATAGTTGATAGACTTACTGAATCCGCCCATTTTATTCCCGTTCGGTCCAATCGAACCGTACCTCTTTTTGCCAAACTTTTTATCAAAGAAATTGTTAAACTGCATGGAGTCCCTACTTCTATTGTTAGTGATCGTGATCCATTGTTTACTAGTGGATTTTGAAAGAGTCTTCAAAAAGATTTGGGAACGAAGCTTAATTTTAGCACCACTTATCATCCTCGGTCCAATAGACAAACTGAGCATGTGAATCAAACTCTTGAAGATCTTCTTCGTGCATGTGTCCTTGATTTTAGTGGAAGTTGGGAAGATCATATTTCTCTTGTTGAGGTTTTCTATAATAATAGCTTCCAATCTAGTATTGGTATGGCACCATTTGAGGCACTCTATGGAAGACCATGCCGATCTCCTTCTTGTTGGCTTGAGGCCGGTGAGAAGCTGGTTTTAGGTCCGGAATTTATTCGTGATTCCATAGAAAAGATTGAACTTATTCGTCATAGGATGAAAGAAGCCCAGAGTAGACAAAAATCCTATGCCGATAACCGGAGAAGGAAATTAGAATTTTCTGTGGGAGATCTTGTGTTTATTCGTGTTTCACCTATGAAGGTTGTTGTACGTTTCAGTCGATCGGGAAAGTTAGCACCTAGATATATTTGTCCATTTCCCATCACCGAACGCCTTGGTTCCGTGGCTTATCGCCTTTTATTACCGGCTCAATTTTCTACTATTCATGACATGTTTCACGTTTCTCAATTACTGAAATGCCTTCGAGATTCCGACTCTATTCTTGAGCCCGGTGTTATGGAAGAAATTGAAGTTTCGCCTAATTTAACTTATGAGCAACATCTTATTCGTATTATTGCTTCGGAGGTCAAACGCCTTCGAAATAAAGATGTTCCGCTTGTTAAGGTTTAATGGTCCTCAAATCCTAAGGATTTCTCTTGGGAATCTAGAGAATTAATCTAGCGAACACATCCGGACTTACTTTCTCGTGCTCTTTGAGGAGAACTTCTAATTTCAAATTTCTTTTGTGTTGAATATGCTTTTATGGTTGTTACTATATATTTTCTTCTTAAATATTGCGAGGACGCAAATTATTTAAGGAGGGCAGTTTGTAACAACCCGCATATTTTACGATTGAGTATTTAAATATATTTTTTAAATATTTTATCGTTAGTCGGATTATAGTCCGAAAAGTTACTTTTTTCAAACAGTCGAATTTGGACTCGAGACCACCCCCATTGAGTTAAAAATGACGTTTGCGACCTTTTTGAGTATAAATTTTGATATGTTTGAAGTTAGTGGAATTTTGCTACTTTTTCTCTTAGGGCTTTGGTTTTGTTTCAGCCCATTAGACCCAAACTTCACCCCTCTTCTCTTCATTACTTCATTTCTATTTCCTAATACTCAAGCTTTAGCTACAATGGAGAGAGGAATGGGAAATTAAAACTCCAAGCCCTAGTTTTCATTTGCAAATCAAGTTCTAGCTCCAAATCCAAAGAGAAGCTATTGGTAAGCATCATCTTCTTCTTCTTCTCCAACTCATTCTCCTTTCAATTTCAGAAATTCCTAAACCTAACTTTGGGAATGTTCTTCTTTTGAGCTTAGATTCAAGCTCATTTGGGTTGTGTTGAAGTGTGGTAGATTCTTCCTTTGCTTTCAAGCTTCTCCTTCAATGATTTTGTGAAAATGTGAGATTTTTATCTCACATCTAAGTCTATGATTATCTTTGATTGTTAGGTATGAATTCCTAACACTTATTCACGTGCATTTGATTTTGATTTGGATTGGTTTTGTGAATATTCCAATTTTTAGTGTTTTGGGTTCAAAACTTTAAAGGTCCTAGCTTTGATGTTTGAACAGGTTTTTGGTGATGCATCGAGAAGCCAATAGGACCGGGTAGCCGACGGGCGCAATCCCCTAGCGTCCGTGCTCGACTGGTTGCAAATTGAGTGAGAGTTTGCACTTCTATTAAATAGGGTAGGAATTGCAGAAATTGCAGTTCGGCCGACCGAACCCCCTGGGCCGGTCGACCGAAGCTGTAGTCGAAACTTTCTGGCTATTTTCGGTTGGCCGACTCAGAAATCCGGTCAACCGACCTGCTCCTATTTCCCTGTTTTGCCTATTTATGCTCGTTTTGCTTTGCTTTTTCAATCTTTAATCGATTCTTCTTCTTCGATTAGTTGTTATCACCTTTGTCGACTTTGATAACTTCTATTTTTGGAATTTTTGGGTATTTCCACTTTAATGGATTCGGTATCAATTTCTTTGGATTTTTATTCACGTCTTCGAATGTGAATTTTTGTGATTGATTGTTCTGCAATCATTTTTGTGATTTGTCACCTTTAAAAATATAAAGGTTTTCAATACTAGTAGTAAATATCAAAATTCTTTCATCAAAACGATTTAAACTCTATTTTATTACAAAGCTCGTTTCTTAAACCGTTTTCCAATCTATTAGTATATACAAACCTTTACCTCATTCGTATGAGAAATCTAATTAAACGGCTTAGTAAAACAAGCGGTATGAAACGCTTGCATTTACTTCGTTGGTTAATTCTTGGACTTGTTCGATTGAATCTCTTGTGACAATTTTCGAGTGGAAATGTACAATCTGTTCGTAAATATTTAAGTTAAGCTAGTGGTTATGGGACATGAAGCTAAACTCATATGTTTACTAGCTTAGTGTAATTTACACTTAATCTCAAGTGGAAATCTATAATTTGTTCGTAGATAATTAAGTTAAGCTAGTGGTTATGGGACATAAAGCTAAACTCATTTATTTACTAGCTTAGTGTAATTTACACTTATCGATCAATGATGATCATTTTGTGATTTAGACTAGCAATGTGCGATGTCTCTTTGTATGCGAGGGAGACTAAACCCCATTTTTAGTGGAGCTTCGGGTTGATGGGGTAGCGACCCATGGTCTTAGGGCCGTTTTAGTGGAGCTTCGGCTCATGGTCTTCGGGTCATTTTAGTGGAGCCTCGGCTCAAAAATTAATGGTTCGCAACAATGGAATAGCTTTCCGTTTTAGCGATACACGTGTTGGTGAGTTTTCATGCTCCCGTTCTAGTGATAGGCCTCTTTCCCCTTTTTGTGATTTCTGGATTTCTATTGATTGATTTCTAGAATTTGTGTTTCACCAATTTTCGTGATTTACATTGATATGCCTTATCATTATTTGTGCATTGGTGAATTTGTATGTCATTAACTTTTTGTGAATAAAAATATAGAGTATGACCTTCCCTTTTGTCTTTGAGAAGAATCTTGTGATATTGATTAATCTCTTGTTGGTTTTCAATTTCATACTTATCATAGTATGGCTTTATGGTTATCTTCTGTTTTTGTCATATCTCTTATTCTATATCATTTCATCTGATATTTATAGCTAGACTAATCCGTTTATTATTTTCTTATTATATAATACTCGGGTCAGACTGAGATTTTACAGGTGCTTCTGCTTGACTTCTTATCAGGGACCATCATCTGATTTTGGCTAATTACTTTAGATTAGTAGTTTTTGTTTTGTATACATTCGAGATAAGGACTCCTTGATGTATACATATTCTTTTGTCTAGCACTTGTATCTATCCTTTTGTGATATTGTGGATCTTGTTTGACCACTACTCTGATATACACTTTTATGTGTAATATTCATATCTATTTCCGCCTTTGTGATATGAATTATCTTTGACTGATTTGTGTTATGCTTATTTCTATACTTGTTCCCGAAGATATTATAGCCACTGTGTAGTAGCTTTGAGTTTGTATCGGCATGTCGAATTTCCTCTTGAAATGAAATGCATCTTAAACTATCTGGCATATCGGTGCTCGCACAAAGCAATTACACAGATGATCGCTCCTCAACAGCCTTATTCTTCGCGCTAGTTGACGACATTACTCCGTAGTGTTCTTAACTAGCATGGGTATAGAGGTGGGGAGTCATAACATGTATACTCTCATCATATTTAAATGCCTTGAAGTATTTTTATGATATTTTTGAGCATATGAAAATACATTAAGTAATGCGTTCAAATATGATATGAAAATGAGTTAATCACCCTTTAGTGACATTGGGAATAAACGACATTTAGTAGGGTAATATCATTATTGTTAAATAATGATAAGAATATTAATTAAAGCATTATGTGACGCCGGATGTGCTAATAAATCCATCCTAGTAGGACTAATTCAGGGTAGCACCCTAAATATGGTGATTTAGCCAATCTCCATAATGTTCAAATGGTCTACTACATTGGCATAAAATATGAGGGTAAGAAATTTGATGTGAAGGGATATATTGATAGATGCGCCGGCGAGATAGTGTGGTGGTGAGTGAATAGTGCAACCATAAGATAGTGCAATCATAAGATCGAGTGGGTCACCAACAACTCTTGATCAAGGGGACAGTATGATCCTTAGTGTCGATTTAACATCTAGTAGGGTGAAACTAAACAAGATTGTGCTGGTGAATTACATATCAATATCTCATATTCACATTGCATCTACAATAATAAATGTGTGACTAGTAAAGCTGAATATGGGTATACTTCTAGTTGATTATAGCTGTAGTTGTGGGTTACTATAAATAAAGCCTAGACACATGTTTTATAACTTTGTGTATATGATGTGTTATTAAGGGGTGTATATTAGCAAGTGAGTGATATATAATTTGATTGTACCTGATATTTACACGTGGTATATTTTTACTTATAGATGCACTTATAGCTAGTTTCTAGCCTAACCTTGGGTGTGTTATTTGTATAAAACCTCGATTCAGATCGAAGTTAGTTGTAATATTTTGTTATGGACATGATGGTCTTTTTGGCTACATTTCGAGGATGGAGAAGAATATAATGATGGCATATGGTTTATCTTGTTTTGTGGTGTTAGCATATCATGATGTCGTGTATATTTCTTTGTTATTTTGTATCAGAGTTGTAATGTCCCATTCTGGATCTAGGGAAATATTTATGTGTATCATTTTAGGCTATATATTTTTGAGATGTCCCAATACATTAACATCAATATTTTGTTGTGGCCATCCCAATAAGACTTTCAAAAGTGGCCCCCAACAGGGATAAGGCTAAGAAGTGAACCCCTAACTAATGCTTAAGAAATTAAGCTAATCGCTTTGCCCACACAAAGGAATATCAACCATTTCAAATCCAAAAAAAAAAAGATTCAATTAGTCAATACGCTTTTACTAATAAGCTTCCCTATGCAAGTTGGATGGAATGCTCAAGCTACATGCCCTTTTTTGTCTGAAATGAATCAAGAACCAAAGCGACACATGAACAAATTCTAAATCATAGGTATGCTCATCAGCCACACAAACGTTGCATCCTACCCATCAAAGTCTTCCTTCTCCAAATGCCAAGATAATCATCCTTATAAGAACATTATCTAGACCTATATTGATGGAAGCCCACTCATGCATGTGTCCAAGACCGTGCCTTAGCAATAGTCATATGACTCAGATATTACTTCTGTAACAACCCGTATATTTGTACCATTTAAATTGACGATATTCCATACTTGTCAACTTAAATAATACAAAACACGAATCATTAATGGAGTATATATATATATATATATATATATATATATAAATGAGAATCATCACAGAATCACAGAAATATAACATCACAGAATAGTGCAGCGGAAATACAACATAGTCGTAAGAGTGTTCATGAAGCTACCCATAAATACAATAATGTCTCAGATAAAATAAAATAGAACAACATAGATGTCCAAATAGTCTGAATAGAAAGAGCAATACTGATAAGATAAGATAATGATAGTCTCCGGTCTTCAGCTCCAAGTAGAACAGCAACAGCAAACCTCAGTCTGATCCGAGCATATGCACAAACAAACACTCGAATCAGGACATATATTCTTATACGGATAATATGGTTCAAACTCAAATAACAATGACTCAAAGATGAATGTAATAACATTTTTAAGGATCCGTTAAACTATTTATACATAGTAATGTACGATACATAGATAATGTCTAACAGTAAGGTAAAATATCAAAATAGTGTTAAGGCGTTACCATTGTCCCCCTTAGCACATTTTATATAGCATCATAGACTATACAGCACTGTAAACTCCACCATAAACTAGTGGGATATCAAGGAATACTCCATAGGTATAATACAAAACAAATTCGTAGTGGTCGCGTATATAGGAATACAAGTATGACAAGGCACATGAGGCAATACCCAAGGTAGTGAAACTACCATTTGCCTGATCTGGACTGGTGAGAACGCATTGCCGCAAAGATCGCAACACCGCAAAACAACACTCCAAATTCAAGGGTGCGCACCAATCAATCACAAAAGTAAATGAGTATGTAACGACTCGGTATATTTTCAACCATTCGCATCCATTATAAGTGCATAGGCAGACACTCATGCCAGAATTGAATTGCTCAAAATACCGTGTTGTAAATAAAATTTTGGCAAACCTCAGAATATACAGTAAATAAAAATCACAGATCACAGACACAGAGTATATAAAAATGCAGCGGAAAAAAAAGAGATAGTAGTTCATGAAGCTACTATGTAAATATGAGATACATCAGAGTCAAATAAGATACAACAGAAGAGTAACAGGATACATCAGGTACAAATCAGATACATCACTGAACCGCTGGATACTGAAACAAAATAGATGGCTGGATCTTCAAGGAAAGCTCCAACGCCGAAGGTGAATCTTGAATGCTAACTCAATCAATCTGACCCGAGCGTAAAGCAAAACACAAAACCCTCGAGTCAGGACATAAATACTTATAAACTGTAAATCAACTCAAGTGAACAGTAACAAAATGCATCGGTAACTTAAAGGATGCTTGGGACCGCCCATCCTCTAAGGATCCGTTAAACTATTTACTATGTAGTAATATACGCTATATACGGTAGTGTCTAATCAGTAAAGTATAATCATACAGAAAATAGCGTTAAGGGGATGGTGAACCTTAACGCGGTCGGATCTTTAAAACCAAAATCATAGTGGGCTTGATATAAGGATATGACACGGCACGTGAGGCAATGCCAGGGTGGATACACCGTTTGCACTCCCGGACCGGTGGTGACGGCAAGCCAGCAGCTTCCGCCCACCTCGAACAATACCCCCGAATCAAAGTGGCGCCACCGAATCGAATCACAACAGTAATAGAATAGTTTCCGATGGAGCATGCTCGATGAAAGGGTGCGACCCTTTGTGTAGCCCGGTATAGCTCCTGTTTTAGTCATATATGCCAACTCATCGGAGTTGGGTCTACGTAACATACCTCGAGAACGTCGCCACCATCCTACTTCATTCTGGAATCTCCACCGCGTACACAGTTGTTAAAGTGGTTTTCGGTATTGTCCGGCTATAAGACAATATCCGATTCCGGTCTCTTTAACAACCAATCGTTATTATAACCCATGGATATTTATTTCAAATAATTTATACTTTCAAGACCAAAATATCATACTCATTTCAAAATAATATCACAATTGTATCATTTCCACTCCAAAAAAAATTCAATATTATATCATTCAAATAAAACCCAAATTTTCAAATCATTGAATATTTCTTTAAATTTATTAAACTTGAAATATTCCTTTAAATTATCATAGCATTTTGAAAATGTTACCTTAAGGAATCATAGCATTTTTGGAATGTACTGCTTTCCACTTTACATTGTATATAATCAAAGTATTGATAAGCTTAAAATTTTAACATGTCAATTTATCATAGCCTTATAGTTAAATAAACTTTCTTACTGTAATATACAATTTAAACCGAAATTCTTATGTTAAGTTAAAAGCACCTTATTAACTTACATTATTATTACAATAAAGAAACTTTATTATTTTAATCATTTAAAGTATGCCATTCACATAAATTAAAACTTGCTTATCAAATGTACGTTATCAACTTACATTTTATTATTACAGTAAGTAACATTTATCATTTTAATCAATTTAAAATACCATTACATTGATTAAAATCTACGTGTCAAATGTACGTTTTAAATTTTATATTCCTATTACAATAATGAACATTTATTAATTAAATCAATACCACACTACTTAAAACTTTACATGTTTCTTTCTTAACTAAAACTTTACATGTTCTTGCATTAATTAAAACTTTCATGTTCTCTCATTAATTTGGACTTTACACATTTCTTTCATTAATTAAAAACTTATACGTTTCTTTCATTAATTAAAACTTATACCTTTCTTTCATTAATTAGAAATTTACATGTTCCTATCATTAATTAGAACACCGTACGTTCTTTCATTAATTAAAACCTATACGTTTCTTTCATAAAATAAAACCTATACATTTCTTTCATAAATTAAAACTTATACCTTTCTTTCATTAATTAGGAATTTACATATTCCTATCATTAATTAGAACACCATACGTTCTTTCATTAATTAAAACTTATACGTTTCTTTCATAAATTAAAACCTATACGTTTCTTTCATAAATTAAAACCTATACGTTTCTTTCATAAATTAAAACTTAACATTTCAGATATTACCATTTCACAAATTTAACTAAACTTCCAGTTTATTTAATTAATTTAACATCTTTAGCTAAAACTCAAATTTCACATTTTCAAGTCAAGTTATAATTTAAAATTTCATTTTCAACAGTCATTTATTCAACCACTTAAATTTATAGAAAATCAATAATTCTTTAATAAATCACTTAAATTAAAGTATAAATCAATTTATCATATTTACCATTTTCCAAATAAAATTAAAGTCCATTTTATTCATGTAACTTAAATATCATTTTTAGTCAAAATTCCAAATTTCAAACATAAGTTATGTTTCAAAATCCAGTTAATCCATTCATAAATTACATTTTTAACACATAGAAAAATCATAATTTATTTATTTTAAAACCTTTCAAAATCTATTTAAATCAAATTTCATAATTTTATATTTTTAAAATACTTAAAATATTCAAAGCACTTTATAGAATAACCACGGGTCTGTATATAGTTTTCTAACCTAGGTCAAGTGATACGGATATGTATCATTTCAATCCGTAGTTTAAAAGGTAAAAATCCGGGTTCTATCATTTCGAACCCGCAATCCCAAGTTTAAATAAATAAATAAAATAACTCAGGCCTATCATTTCAGCCCATAATAATTTTTTTCTAACAGGGAACTTGCAGTGTTATCATATACAGAAATAATATAAACAAGGTCAATATCGCAATATACAGTCATATATCAGATGTCGGGTGAAAATTAACAGTTTTAACATGGTAATAACATGGCATAGCATATCATATGATCATCATTAACTTGCATAAGCATTTTACATTACTAAACACTTGTCATCAATCCACTTTTCATAAGTATATATGTCAGAGTGAGAAAGACTCACCTTTTTCAAAGCTAGAGACCAAAACAACATACAAGCACGACTCCAAAGGCACGACAAGCACAATTTCACGACTTTTGATTTGAGTTGAAAGATAGCCAAGATATGATTTTGTATCAACAACCCAAAACAAAACAAACCAGACACTATATAAACATTCAGCATAAAATAACATTAAAACAATTTTGAAATACAAAGCGAAATGAACAAGATAGATTGGACCTTGCTTCAACCACTTCAATGCTTGGCCTAAGGGACACTTATGCTTGGCTATGATGATGCTTTGGCTCAGGTATGACATCATATAGGTCAGGTTTAACATCATATAGGCAAGGCAACAAGTGGAGATGAAGGGAATGAGGCAACAATGGTCAAAAACATTGTTTTTAGGCATGTAGGTTGCAATTTGAAGGGTTTGGCCACCGTAGATGGCTCGGCCATGGTCATGGTTGGTGGAGTAGATGGTGTTGGAGGCATGGAAGAGATGTAGGAGTTTGTGGCTGCGGCTATGAAGAAGAGACCGATCCAAACTTAGAAGAGAAACAAGGCAAAATTGCATAGAAAAGTAAGAAAAGTAGAAAGAAGAGAGGGATTTACCTAATTTTTTCTTCAAGGTGGAGGCCATGATTTTTAGGGTTTTGGGGCTTCAAAAATTCGTGAATGACAAGAGAAAGTCGGCTGCAAAGGATGGGGAAAGGAATGGCTAAGATGAATTGATGTATTAATGACAGAAGAAACTGGAAAAGAAACGGATAAAACGTTTTTCCGTTTCTTAGCTCTTAACCCTTTCAAATTTCTCATATATATTTATATATATATCCAAATAACTGAAAATAATTAAAATCTCAGTTAAAATTCGAAAATATAACAGATAAACAAAATATTAAAAATTAAATCTTAATTAGATATGATTAAATAAGAAAAATAGCACAGAAAAATGAAAAATAGACTTAAGAATTAGAAATAACTTCAATACACTTTGGAAAAATTTACTTAAATTTAAATACATGTAAAATGAATAAAATAAAGTAAAAAACAGCAAATAAAAGTGAGTGCATAAAATAAATAAATAAATTTTAATTATATATAATTAAAATAAGAAAATGGCTTAAAATTATAGACTAGGCTTTAAAATTAGAAATAAATCCAAATGAACTTTAGAAAATCTTCATGGACTTGTAAAATATTTATAACAAATAAAATAACAAAAAATAAAAGTGCATTCACAAAAAAAAAATTATTAAATATAATTTATATGAAGAAAATGGCAGAAAATTAGAAAACAGCCTTTAAAAATAGGAAATAAATACAGTAAATTTTGGAAAAATTCTATTATCATTTAAAAATATTTAAAAGTCAAAATATACATAAAAAACATATTATCACATATTAAAATAAAATATAACCAAGAAGAAGTGATTTATACAATTTAAAATAGTCATTGTTAAATAACCCTATATACGCATAATATTGTAAAGGGTATAACTTTCACAATTTACATCCAATTTCAACGAAACGGAAGTGGTGTTCTTAGAATTTTATGTACTTTCACAATAAAAGAAAAAAAATTAAATTTTTAAACTTTTAAAATTTTAAGTTGAAAGTCACAATTTGACTATTTTGACCAAAATCAGCATTTCAGGCAAATATTTCAACTTACACAAGTTTGGGATTATAACTCATAAAAATCAAGATTATATTTAAATAATAAATTTAATCATTTCAAATAAGTAAATAAAAGTTTTTTTTTAAAACCAGAATTTTACATTAAAATAATTAAAATATACAATAAAATAATTACAAAATATAGGGTTGTTACAGAGTAGTTTACGAAGAAGTGTGTTCGCTCGAGGTAGCTAACCCCATTTGGCCCGGCACGGCTCCTGTTTTAGTCATTTCCAATTTGACACAGGTGTCAAGGCTATCCATTATCGTTCTATTTCTTCAGTCATCGCGTACGTCATTCCAACCACTTCATTCTGGATCACACTCCGTGTATAGTTATTAAAGTGGTTTTCGGTTTAGACAGTGAGTATGTCCCTAACCGATTCCGGTTCCTTTAATAACCTTCGTAATTAATTTTTACCGATTGGTCGCTTAATATATTTCAAAACAATTCAATTTCAATTTCAATTATAATTTGTAATCGACATTTCGTTAGTCATTCTAAATGAATTTCCAAAATTTACGTTTCATAATTTCCCAATTTCATTTCAAATTTTCTATAATTCAATTTCAAAGTTTCAATTTAACACAATTCAAATATTCATTTAATTTCGTATATAAGTTCATTCCATAATCATTTAACTTAATTTAATGTTCAAATTGAGTTAAACTCATTTATCGATTTCATTCGATATTCATTTAATTAATTTATCATTAAACAATTTCTATTAAATTTTCAATACATTACATTACTTTCTTAAGTCCAACATATTATATCAAGCTTACAAATTTAATTTAAATTAAATTTGTCAAATCCAATTCTTTAAATTTCAAATCTTTCATTTGTTTCGATAAACGCATTATATTTCTTATTAAAGAAATTCAATTCATTCATTTATTACCTTCGTTACAAATTTCCAAACTCAATTAAAGAAATAGTTTCACGTATTCAAAATTCAATTTCTCTTAATAAGAAAATCTAATTCAATTTAATTTAATCATTAAATAATTCACTCTACTCAAATTATCAATCATTTCAAATCTTAATTATCAATCATTTCAAACTTAATTATTAACAATTCCAAAACTTAATTATCAAAAAATTCAAAACTTAATTTTTAATAATTTCAAACTTCGTTATTAACAATTCCAAACTTAATTATTAATAAATTCCAAGACTTGATTATTAATAGTTCCAAATTAATTATTACTAATTTCAACTTAATTATTAATAACTCCAAAATTAATTATCAATTAATTCTAAATTTAATTATTACATAATTAAATTTTAAACAATATTCCTTTGTCAATTACGACGTTCATATTTGTTTCAAATTAAATATTCACATTTACAATTCAATCGAATTTAAATTCCAATTTTTATTCAAAACCTTGTTATTAGTCAAATAAAACTTTATTTTATTTTAAATCAAAACATTGACCAATCGGTTTTAATTTACTTTTCTATTCTAAGTCAAATTTATTTGGGTATCTATCATTTCAACCCGATTCCATTTCAATTCACAATCAAAACATACAAAGGGAACTTGCAGTGTGATAGCAGGGATGGTTTCAAAGTAAATAAACAAGCAATGGCATCCATACATAACAATTCAACAATTTATTAAATAATCCCGAAATAATCGTATTAATTTACATTTGTTATTTATGTAAATTAATAAAATTATTTCTAGAATCTACACTATCATTTCATGTAGATTAAAGATTATTACATTACGGTTTTTCACTTGTCGTTCAATTTCAATTTCAAGTTTACACTACAACAATTAATCTGATATACGTTCAATGGTTCAAAGTGTATTTAACAAATTTCTACGTGTCAATTAACAAATAAAAAGGGTCAAGTTTAACTAATCAATTTTTAACATATGAAGGGGTCAAGTTTAACAAATCAAAGTTCGACGTATATAATCCATTTTAATTCGTTAACTATCATATTTCAAATTTAACTTGCAAATTATTTGTCACTTAACAATAACAATTAATTCCAAATCAACATTACATAGCAATCATTCATCAATTCAAACTTGTATAAGAATATAGTCGTGAAAATTAATTCACCTTTCGTGGATAAAGAAGTTGACGGCGAAGCAAGAAAAAGTACGAATAGAAGTCGGTACAACACGAACAACGAACACTATAATATCGACAAAGAAAACGATATTAATACAATGAACGTTTGTATATAATTTATAAATTTATATAAATGCGCATACCGACGACGGAGAAAAGAACAAAAGCTGAAGATCGGTGCTGCTGCTAAAAGAAGCTCAATCGGTTGCTTCTGCACACAACAAGCAAAGAAAATTTGGTTACTATTTTGGCAACCAAAATTAGATATTTCGTAAATACGCTTCTGCAATATCAAAAACTATTTGCCAAACTCAGTTTCCTTTTTTTTTAACATGGCCGAGATCTAAAAATTATGCAGCAACCCTCCCATCTCAACATATCCACGCAACTCTTCATTGTTGTTTCTTTTTTTTTGTGTGACCGAGACCCTCCCAAGCACTGCTATAACCCACACGTCAAGGTACAAGCAACTCACGTATGCATTTTCCCCCACCTATGCATGCGTGAACACACGTAAGAGGAAGATGCAACCTCCTCCAGATTACACAATGGACATCTGCACCATTCAAGCATGCAACATATTCCTCTCTTTTTTATAGAACACAAAACACACGCACACAATATTCTTCATGCACGCATACAGTAGAATATGCATGCACAAACATATTTCCCATTTTTCACCAAGCTTGCATACCTACGCACACTCAACCCACACGCTCAACACACGTTCCCTGGAAATGCATGAAACCCATGCGCATGTCCCCTCATTATCCATGCACGCTTCAGCATACTCACACTCACTCAAGGCCAGGCGAGTGGTAGCGCATGGAAGAGGCTGTGGCGTGTTTCGGGAAGTGGTGGTTTGGTTCGGCAGTGAGTGAAGTTTTCGGTGGTATGGTAGGCGAGTGGGGACGGTGGAGACTTCGGTGGAGAGAAGAATGATGGGTAGTAGAGTTTTGAACATGCATTTTTTTTCTTTTGCAGAAAGAAGAATGGGAGAAAAAAATGAAAAAGGGAAGGTGGGTGATTGCGCATGGGGTCTGCAGTAGGGAAGAAGGGAAAGATGCATGCTCTCCAACGTGTTCATGTTCGGCTTGCTTTTCCATTTATTTTATTTTTTATATAGAAAGAACGAAGGAGACGAAGAGTAATATGGAGAAGAAAGAAAGTGTGGTACCTGAAGATTTTGAAATGGCAAAGAAATGAGGCAGTGAAATAGTACGTTTTACTTTATATTTTGAAAATTTAGGTGCAGTAAATTTCATTTTTGAATTCCGAAAAGCCATCCCAATTTTCAAGTCAACATCTATCTTCCAACTACCGTATTGAATGCATCTCAACAATAAATTTTATATTTTGAATTTTTTTTGAATGGGTACGGGCTACAAATTTGGGCTGAAATTTGTTTAACCGGTCCATCCGGAACCATTAAATCAACGCGACGGATTATGCTGAACTTCGATTCGTGCAAATAAATATACCGCTATGATCAGTGCGACGAGGCGATTCCAACGGTACATAGATTATTGTGATACGATGGTTTTATAAAATTCACATTTACGCCGCTAAAATTGTAAGTTTTGCAAAACAATTTAAACGGGACAAGCGATGATGGTTTTTGACGAAACGAATTATATAATCTTGATCAGAATAATTTTTACAACATAACTGCGTAAAAATATTTGGATTTGGAAGATAAATTTTACGCAGCTATATATGGACTGATATACAGTAAAACGCGAACGAAGTTTACTGTAATAATTTGCGACGAAACTTTTTCTGTGCTCATATCTAACTAGACGTATCTCATAAATAAAGTTTGGACGTAAATTTAGATCGTTTATAAATTTCAAAATTTTATATTAAAACGATGGATTTAAAAATTTAAATTGGGTCGGAAATTCAGGTTCGTTACAACTTCCCTCTGGGCTTATTCCAGCATTGCTTTGAAGAGTTTAAAGCTGATGAAGCTAGAAATACTAGTGCCCTAAAGGCCACGCCACCGCTGATGCCAACCGCATTTTCTGGAAATGTTCATGGACGACGGAACATCTTTTGTGATAGCTAAATGGTGTCTGAACAAATCAGGCACCTCAAACTGCCTAACGTAGTCACCCGTGCACTCCCTCTGCTCATATTAACAGATGACAAAGATAACTTAGCAACAAGCAATAGAAACAAATCAAGTCTAAATACAAGCGGTGTATACGGTATAATATAGTAGAAAAATACAAGTACGCTCTCTCTACAAATCTCCTTTAACTAGACTAATTAACTCAATAAGTCTACTTCGTCCAAGTGTTAAGCCTAAGCTTTAAAACCAATTGTAATAACTCGCCCTTGGTAATATCCTGAATCGGCATTGAATGAAAGCGCTTGACTTTTGAATATCACAAAAGATAGATTATCAAGAAAGAAAATTCAAAACAAACATCATACTAAGGCATATTAACAGAATCTCATAGTGGAATGATAGTATATAACATACTAAATATACATGAACAGAACGGAATTACGAAGAGACTGCAATAGCGAAAGTAACTGATAAGTAAATATCAATACAGAGAGTCAAAATAGAACATCTGATACAATAAGTCTTACATATATACAACATATGTCGTGTCCTACTATATATATATAAAGTATCGACCTCATCTTCACATAATGCTCCAGCTGTCTTGAAAGCATATCCTCAAAAACACTTGACTTCCAAACTACTCAATCGAGTACGCGAGAGTTGTTATGACATGAGCAAAAAAAGACAAAACTTGGGTCAAACATAAAGCCTAGTGTGATGAGAACTATCTAAAATGCTATACATTAAAACTTTATACAAATAAATAGGAACTATTAAGGCACAACCGATCCTCTCCTCAATCATAGCTTGGGGTAATCCGAATAGTCCGTTAACAAGTAACGTAAACCTATCCAAGTGATAGGAAATCATACCATAACCTGCTTTTCTCCTATAATTAACGAGTTAACGCAACTAATATAACATAATTGAAACATAATGATACATCATGATAAAGTTACCCAATATGAAAATGCAAAGAAAATGCAGATATCATGGTACAAACATATCCTAGAATACTCGACAATATTATCAAACAACTAATATAATACACAATGTAACTATAAGCGATAAAAAAAGAATATAAATTGACACTCGTCATTGTTGATGAATGGAATCCATGGTAGACTCATGCCTAAGATAAATAGAGTCCATGCCTTGGTGTACCACAGACCCCGAGTCACATCCAGTGTGGTTGAACTCATATGGGTCTCACTGTACCCTTAGTGAGCATATGTGATATATGACCTACTCTATATATCTAACACTTAAGTCTGTGTGAGACATTGATCGCAATCTAGTGAATCCCGTTGAGGGTCCAAAATAATTAGAGTCAATATCTTAGTGTACCATAGGCCCCAATATACATCCCCAGTGGCAAATCTCGTGTAGATCTCATTTTACCCCTTAGCGAGCATAAGTGATGTATGATATACAATATTTACTTGAAACTTATATGGATCCAATCATACCCTCAGTGAGTATAAGTGATATATGGTCCACTCATGATCATCTCCCCCTCAACAATCAACGATTTCTTAATAAATCACATAACATCTGTACAAAAGAAAATGATGAGCATATCCCGTATAATATGCCGTAGGGACCACAAAGGAACACCGATGCCATACAGATATATGTATGTGTGGTTATACTAAATACAATGTCACATAATCAAATATGTCTATCATTAAAGAAGACCAATATCTCATCGTCGTCTATCAATATGGATGGCCTATACTATAAGACTAATAATAGACATGGCCGCTAATATAATGCCAGTATGATGTATGATAACTAATATAAGATCAATACTACATATATCACTAATATTAAGCCAGTGCGATATAATAACTAATATAATATCAATACTGCGTAAAGTTACAAATGTAAGACGAATAAAAAAATTCAAACTATACATACCCTGAGTCAAAGCCAAAGTTACGGATTTACTCCATTCAACCGTACACGTTCATTAGACGTGATCATGTGACCAATTATTGTACTGATCCTATGCCTGATCATTGTTGATCTCTTAGGAATCACTTAACATTTGCATCCGGATCTTGTTCTTTGCCTTGCATTCTGCCACCTTAAGTAGCTCATAGCCTCTCTGAAGTCATGCCAAGACCCCATGAAGAAACATAATCGAACAGAGGAACAAATCGCCCAAAGAATTTCCCTGCCCAGGCATTCAGTCGACTAGGGGTGTCATTCAGTCGATTGAACCTTATTCCTAGTCGATTGAGCTTAGTCGACTGAGTTTTCTTCCCCTAGTCTTCTTTTTGAGGATTCATCCTTAGGATTAATCACACACATTTAATCAATTGAATTTCATGCTCAGTTGACTAAAAGTGACAGCTTTCATGCAATGAACCTAAGGTAGGGAGGAATCTCCCAAACGGTCATCGATTCGTATGTAGTTTCCTTCGACTTCTCACTCGATGACCCACCTTGCTTCCCAACCATGCCTTTATACCATCAGACCCTTTTCATAATTCATTGGTTAACGTTTTGGAAGTGACTCCGTATGTGTTTGAAAACCAATTTTGACATGAAATCCACTCTATGCACGTAAAGAGTTCAACGAATGATTACAACGACCCGGCTTCCTTTAACAATGCCGAAACACACTCATTCAGCCATCTAGCCTTATGTGATGCCCACCCATGCTAACATACTTATTCATTCACATTTACACATGTGTGCTTAAGCACACTACTCAACACAAACTATGCTTTGGACTTTATCAAAATGATTATTTGGCCCAGTGTATTCTCACATAACTTAGCATACACGACAGTCGCTATGGCTACATGAAATGCTCACTACGAACTTGTATTTACTAATATATCTATATAATCAAACAATTGCACATATATAAAACAACAAACATACAAAAATAGTAACTACAATTCACACATCATTGTAATTGTTATATATCTTGAAATACACATATATTCGTACTTGCCCAAACTCATATACAAACACGTATATTTAAATAAGTAATTCATTTATTACTTAATAAAATATTACTTTTATGTGCAAAATTTTTTCGATAAAAATTTATTATGTTTTCATATTACTTTATAAAATCTTACAACTATTTTATAAAATCTTACAACTATTTTATAAAATATATTACTAGCTTGTAAATTAATTTTAAGCCTTTATATACTTAATTAACTCATTAAAATTAAGTATACAATATATTAATATTTTAAAATCCTATTTCTATTTTATAAAATTTATACTTCATTTATAAATCACATAAACATTTTATAAATACCAATTACTCTTCATTTATACTATTTTATAAAACACCACTTCTACTTATAAAAAATCATTCCTTTACTTAAATGATATCTATAAGTAAACCATTCGTTAATAAAGATTATTTCTTTATTTTTAAATAATATTCATAAGTGCTAATTGAGTTACATTAGCCCTCTAATCACTTTAGTAATAAGTGTAGATTTCAAAACTCGCTTAGTTAGGTTATCAACTTTTCCGAAACCATTTGAATTAGTTTCATCATTACTAACTAACAACATGCACTTAATTATCACATGTAATTAGCCCATAATCTATCACTATTCGTATATAATCATTCAATTAACCTAAAATCAAATTCTTAGGTCAATAGCTATACACAAAACTAATTATTAAGTTCCTAAACAAAACATGAGTTAACATAAGCATGTTTATAACATAACATAAGCCCAAATCAACTCAAATAATCTCCAAACCACTTCATATAATTCTATAATCATCAATAAACGAAAATATGAAGTATAATATATAAATTAAAAAGGAGATTCATCCCCCCAAACTTGCTTTATCCCATACCTAGCTCTATCAGCAAAAACCTAACTTTAGCTTTCTTTAAATTTCAAATGAACATCAAGACTCTTATCCATGCCAATTCCATCATGATTTTTACAGAGAATTGAAAGAAATTTATTTGATGGACTTCGGGTTTAGGGATTAGAAGTGCATTGAGAGGAGATTAGGAAAAGATTAATGGACGAGGTAAGTAATGAAACATGAAATGAAAGTGAATGAATTGCTTAGCCATGTATAAGTTAAGTTAGGGTAAGCTAATGGGTTTAATTCTCTTTATCCGACACTATTCATCCCCAAAAATCATCGAATCCAAACACAGTCGAGTTTATACTTATTTAGATCGCGATGAAAAAATGAATTCAGCTACGAGTGTATCGAGTCCCAATTCACTCGTCTATAAAATTCGAGTTTAAGGTCGTTACTTAAAGATTGAATGTTTAAACTAATAATTTAATTATTCCATTGTTAATATTATATGGTGTTACAAGGTAAGAAGAAGACGGACTATAAAACAATGCCGAGACCTTTAATATGGCTGAGCAGATGGAGGGGCGGGCCATAAAGGCAGTGAAAGGCTTTGGGAAACTGGAGAAGAGGGTGAAAAGTTCAGAATTGAAGCATTCTAAGGTAGAAAAGGACTTGAATTCCACAACTAATAATGTTCCTTGTATGATTTACGCCTAATTGCAAATGCAATTCTGTATGGATCATCTTGATAAAGTGGTGGCAGAGGTTAAGTTGGATTTATTTTCAATACCCTGAGCTAACCAAGGATGCACTTGGATATTATAGAAAAAAGTGGGTTCACGAGCATAGTAGCAAACAAGACTCCCCTTCAAAATCAACTCAGGTTAACGATGTGCCCAAAGATGACGATGTAGAGGAGGACCCAACCAATACACATATGCAGTTTAAGGATGCCTTACCAGGATCCTCCACAACTACTGAAGTAGACACTAAATCTCTAGGTTTTAGGATATTTTTAAGAGTTTTTATTATCCGTGTATTTTTATTTGTTGTATCTTTTAATGTGAACTACACGTTTTCACTTTTAGAAAATTCTTTAGATCATACATGTGTAAATAAAGAACTTATGAATGAAACTTCCCTCCTTTATATTCTTTTGAATGTTGGCTTTTTACCTTGCATTTTTGTTTTCCTTATTATTTTTTATCCGCCGAAACTTTCTTTGTTTTAATGTTGGGATAACATGTATGATATATTTTGTATCATGTTATGCAATCCAATAAAACTGTCTTTGTATGTTCATGCGCTTTCTTATTTTTGTTGTTGTTTATCATCCTCAATTTTTTTAGTTACTTTATCTTTTTCATTATAAGCGGCTGGGCATTCCACCAATAACTAACCTAACCTTTATTGGCATTCCAAAAGCGCATGAGCATATTGAAGGTGACTTAGGGCTTACAAATGACAATCCTCTCAAATTAGTAATGAATAGGAGAGGATATGGACCGATATTTGGAATTTAACAAGTGATCTTGGAGTGGTGAAAAAAGCTTTACTCCGATAATACAATTTTATTACTAAGCACCCATTCAACTTAGGTGCTACAAACAAAAAGATATAAAGCTTGAGACTGAATTGAAATTCTTGCAGGAGAAGATGGCATATTTAGAGAAGCTAATAATGGAGATGGAGGGATTGTACACCGTACTAATGAAGCTGAGAATAAGCAACTCGATAATAACATTGAAGGCTATCCTAAAAAGTCACCAATTAGCTGTCTAAAGAACACAATTGTTACATCCCCTATCTAGAGGGCCAAAGCTAAGCGCTATAGATACCACAGTCATCCATAGTATTAACATGCAGTGACCAAATACGGTAATGTTAATGGTATCCATAATAGCATAAGCACATGAATATGAAACATAAATCATAGATTTCACAAAACAACTTTTCTAATTACATTTCACAAAAGATGTTTCATATTTTATTACATAATCATTTCCCTGGAAAAGATCAAATATTATTATTACAAAATAGGCCAAGAGCGACATTTGAAGATGCCCCCTTGGTTGACTAGAGTACTATATAGTCATATTTGACTTAATACAGCACAGTGGAATCAAAAAAATAAAACAGCAACTCCTACATAGCTATATGTCAGCCACCTACTAGTCTTCGGAAGCTTTATTCGCCAACCGACTAAAAACCTGTAAATCTCAACCCTCAGCTTACTCCAATAAATTTTGAGCACCTGAGAGTCTAAGGGGGAAAACATAAACTTCGAGTCAGACATAAAGTCTGGTGTGAATAATACTATACATCTCGGTATTTGATATTAAATGAGACCATCTCTCTTAGCGGAAAAGGTTTTTCCACATTAAAATCCTTTTAAAACATATCTTTTACAAATCATTTCCTGTAACCAAAACTGGTTAAAAATTGTAAAGAAATATCATGTAAACATAAATATCAGGTAACAAATGAACTATCTAGTCGTACACTATAGTTTTGTTTGGCAAACTACTAACCTTTGGCTGACTCAGGCCTAGCAGACAATATAATCAAAATAATCTAACACATGTTGGACACTCCTCTTTTAGATGGTCTATCCTTAACTATCTGTTAAATACTCCTCTTATGGACAATCTATCCCTAACTATCTTTTAAATAACATTCCTTTCTTTCCCAACCACCCATTCTGGTCCAGACTAAAATCATTCATGTCATCGCTCTCCATTCTTTCCTTTAAATTTATGATCCCTTCAACTAACACTGGACCCTCATTCTGTTTAGAAGAAATCCTTTCAAACATTACGGATCAACCTTCTAAACAAGATAACACAACAGTTCCTTAACAAGATCCAGCATCAGATCTCCACTGAACACTACAATTCGACAATACTTCCAAATCTTTCCACTCTGCTATCATTGCCAACACCGCATTTTGAAGCTTCGTACCAAGCGCATCTGCAACCTTATTAACTTTCCTTGGTGTGTATTCAATTCCAAAATCATAAGTAGCTAGGAACTCTAACCACCTCTGTTGTCTCATGTTCGACTCCTTCTGAGAGAACAAATACTTCAACGACTTATGATCCATATACAACTCAAATCTTTCTCCCAAAAGATTATGTATCCACATCTTCAATGCAAAAATCAATGCAGTTAACTCCAAGTCATGGGTTGGGTATCTGACTTTATGTGATTTAAGCTGATGAGAAGCATAGACAATCACTTTACCTCTCAACATCAATGCAGCTCCTAATCCAGTTCCACACACATTGTATAAACCACCAAATCTCGATTCCTCTTCGGAACAGCTAATATAGGTGATTGGGTCAATATCAAGCTTTGGAATGCTTACATTTATCGGTCCAAACAAACTTCACACCTTTTCATGTTAGCTTGGTCATCGGTGCTGTTATCCATGAAAAATCCTTAATGAATATCCTATAATATCCAGCCAATCCTAGAAAACTCTTTATTTCAGTGATTGTCTCGGGTCTCTTTCAATTATTCACTGCTTCAATCTCAGTCGGATCTACAGACAACCTTTTCTCTGAGACTACATGACCAAGAAACTTTACTACCTTCTTCCAAAAATAGAACTTCAAAAACTTTGCCTTCAGCTGATTCTGCCTCAGCGTCTCAAGCACAATTATAAGATGCTCAAGCACATTTCTAAGATGAACTTCATGCTCTTTCTCATCCCTAGAGTATACAAATATCATATATGAAAACCAATACAAATCTATCCAAGTTCTCTCGAAAAACTCGGTTCATCAAATCCATAAAGAATGCCGATGCATTAGTTAGTCCGAACAGCATAACTAACCATTCGTATGATCCGTATCTAGTTCTAAATGCCATCGAAGGAATACTATCCTCTGCTACTCTAAGCTGATGAAATCTTGTTGCCAAATCCAACTGTGAAAATACCTTAGCTCCACTCAACTGATCGAACAAATTATCAATTTTAGGTAATGGATATCGTTTATTTATCATCTTCTCATTCAACTTACGATAATTGATACATAACCATAACGATCCGTCCGGCTTCTTAACAAACACTGCGGTTGCTCCCCAAGGTGAACTACTATGTCTAATAAAATTATTCTCTTCCAGATCCACCAACTGCACATTTAGCTCCCTCGTCACTGTAAGTGTCATCCTACTTGGTGGCCTACTCATCGATTCTGCTCCAAGCACCAAATTTATCTAAAAACACTGTGGCTCATTTCGGTGGCAATCCTACTACAGGCTCAAAAACATTTGCGAATTCTCTAACCATGAAAACTCGATTCAACTCGTCTTCCATCTCTAAAACACCCAATAAACCATTCACCTCAGAGCTAGGGTTTCCTACGATATAGACTATCTGATCACTATAGTCAGGGTGCCTAAGTGATATTTTCCTATCATGGCAAAATATCCTAGCATCGTATTTACCTAACCAATCCACGCCCAAAATAATTCCAAATCCTACAGAGTCAAACACATGCATACTGCAAACAAAGGTATGACATAACAAATTAAACACTAAGTGGTCATAATTCATCCCAAATGTCATATACCCTCCTATCGGATTTGCAACCCTTAAGGAAGTAACTAAGTATATAAATTCTAGATTAAGCTTATTTACCAAACAACGAGATATAAAAGAATGAGATGCACCAGTATCAAATAGAACGCTAGCAGACATACAATGGATTTGAAGCGTAACATCCAACACTGCCTTCCCTTTCTCCTGCATTGTTGGTCTTAATGTAGCAGGCTCCAATGCAAATACCTTGCCCCTTCCATCCTTAGCAGGCTCTTTGCATTGATACTTATAATGACCAATCTGATCGCGGTTGAAGCATTAGATATTCTTCTTTCCGATCACTTTCTTCGCCTTTCCAGTACGGCACTCATTTGCAAAATACCTCTTCCTTTTGCACTTGAAGTAAACAATCTTAGACTTTCCCTTTCTTCATGGCTTCACCTTGTGAGAACTCTTCTTATGAAAGAATTTATTTTCTAACTCTGCCCTACTTAGACCTCCTTCGTCTTATTCTTTTCCAAAGAAGTAAACATATCTTCATGTCTTAATGCCATATTCACCACAACATCACAAGGATCCCTAATATAAGGTAAGGTAGCCCTTGCTAACTCAGGCTTCAACCCCTTTATAAAATTCTCATTTCTCTTCATCACAGTATCCACAGTGGCATGTCCATACCTAGCCAACTCCTCAAACTTACCAGCATAGTCCAAAGCGGACATTTCCCATTGCTCTAACTCAACAAACTTTCTGAGTAAAACAGACTGTGCCATCGTCGACATGAACTTCTCCTGATCTCTCCTCCTAAACTCTACCCATGTCAACATTTCCTCGTCCACACCAGCCGTCACACTATTCCACCAAAATAAAGCTGCTCTCTGAAGCTGTCTCGAAGCAAGCCTCCTCTTCTGCTCATCATTGAGCCTTAAATCAACAAATATCCTTTCATAATGCAGCAACCGGTTCTTTACTTAGCATCTTCAGTTCCAATAAATGGCTTCCCTCCAAGCCTAGCATAGTCACTGCTCAAGTTAGCATAATGGTTGACCACCGGAGCTTCTTGAACTCCTACTCCAGCATTTCCTCCAAACATTCCAGCAGCAACACCTGCCTGCATCATATTCACGAAAAACAGATACATAGCTCTCATATCCACTTGTGGGACTCCGGCACCAACATTATATGCTTGTGCCTCTTGGTTTTTCCTAGTACTCTGTCTGGCATTTCCATTTGTCATGATGCTCCCTCTAAGATTAACTCTTCCACTTCTAGCGTCCATATCAGTATTCAAGCCTCGTGAGATATAAAAGAATAGCCTAAGAGAGATGGGAAACTAAAGATATAGCGTACACTTATATATAATAAATACACATACCTTACTATAGCATTATCCCATACCCCCGATCTTACTCTAATTCATTAGGATTGTGTTTTCAAAAATCATTTTAGTTAAACTTTTCATAAACATATGCTGTAATACTAAGTTGTAACATCCCATATCTGGAGGCCCGAAGCTAAGCGCTACAGATGCTGTAGTCATCCATAGTATTAACTTCCTGTGACCAAATACGGTAATGTTAACGGTATCCATAATACTAGAAGCACATGAATATGAAACAGTCAAGATCTCACAAAATAACTTTTCTGATTACATTTCACAAAACATGTTTCATATTCTATTACATAATCCCACAATCGTTTCTCAGGTAAAGATCAAATATAATTATTACAAAATACACCAAGAGCAACATATGAAGATGCCCCCTTGGTTGACCAGAGTACTATATAGTCATATTTGACTTAATGCAAAACAGTGGAATCAAACAAAATAAAACAGCAACTCCTACAAAGCCATCCGTCGGCCACTCACTCGTCTTCGAAAGCTTTATTCGCCAACCTGCTAAAAACTTGTAAACCTCAACTCTCAGCCTACTCAAATCAATTTTGAGAACCCGAGAGTTTAAGGGGAAAAACATAAACTTCGAGTCGGACATAAAGCCTGGTGTGAATATACTATACATCTCAGTTATTTGATATAAAGCGAGATTATGCCGCTTAGCAGAATGGGTTTCCCCTCACTAATATCCTTTTAAACCATATTTTTACAAATCATTTCCTACAAAAAAAATCTGGCTAAAAACTATAAAGAAATATTGTGGAAACATACATATTAGGTAACAAATGAACTATTTGTTCGAACACTATAGTTTTGTTTGGCTAACTACTAACCTTTCACTGATTCGGGCCTACCAGACAATATAATCAAAATAATCTAACAATTGTTAGACAATTCTCTTCTGGATGGTCTGTCCTTAACCATCTGTTAAATACTTTTCTTTTGAACGGTCTGTCCCTAACTATCTACTAAATTCTCCTCTTTACGACGGTCTGTCCCTAACTTAAGATCTCCTAGGGTCACCTGATCCTAATGGTTTTGCGGGCTCACAGTAACCTATCTGTATACAAATATATATTCCCTTTTGTGTGTAATCATCATTTTAGTCTTACATGTGATGAAGCCCTACATGCTAGAATTTTGGACTAAATAAGTTAGGGATAATAGGTAATGTATAAAGTACGACCTTATACTAGTCTCATCTGATATTATAATATCTGAGTCATTTTACTTAGGGTAATCTTCCACTAAATTTTCCTTGAAAACCTTTTCATCTCAAATTGATTTAAAACCTTTAAATCAAACTTAATCAAGCAAAATATATAATCTATGCTTTACTCAAAATCACATTGCCATGTTATATATACTTTACTCAAATCTTTGTTGATGAAAACATTTAAACCTTTGAAAGTACCCCTTTCGAATCCATTGAAAGTGCCCCTTTCGAAACCAAGTAAAGCCCTTTCACCTAAGCCGAAAGGCTACAAAATTCCTTTCGAAACCGTTCAATCTTCCTTTTGAAAACACTTGAAAAACCTTTCCATCGAAAGCTATAACACCTTGGACATCCTATCTTTAAACATTTAAACTTTGCTTTTCGAAAACTTTGGAAAACCTTTCCTTTCAAACCTTTCGAAACCATTGGGGAACCACCCCTTCGAAACCATTCTTTAAAACCTTTCGAAAGAATTTGGGTTCAATTTTAAACATGTGGAAACACCTTTCGAAACTATTAAAACTTAACTCCTTTAAAAACTTTAGGTTCTACCTTCAACGGAGAAAAAGGGTCATAAAACATTTAATTCGAAAGCATCCTTTCGAAAGCCTTCCTAAGTAAAGAATTATTGGTGTCGAAACTAACCTTTCAAAAGCATTGGAGAAGCGGCTAAGTTTTAAAACCAAAGTATACCTTCCGAAACCTTTGGCGTCGAAAGGTAGAAAGGCAGTAGTTAAGGGTTTCGATCCCATTCGAAAGAATTTACTTGAACAAAAGGCGCAACTCATTTGAAACCTTTCCTTTAAAACATCTAACTCAGGTTAAATCCAACCAAGTCAAAAGCATACCCTACGAAAGTAAAGTATGGGTGCTTTCATTTAAAAGTAAAGACAAGCTTCGACTCCTTCGAAACCTTTGGTCTCGACCTAGTGCCTTCTGCCTTAGTCCAATTCACTCTGTATCAAGTTATTGATTCTATATGCATTGGTTTTGATGGCATGGAGGCGGCAGTACTTGGTCGGAAACCCTATGCCGAAAGTGGCGAAACATGCTAAAAACATGTAAAAACTGATTTTCACTTTAAATAGAATTTCTTTTCAACTAACCTACCTTGTTTGTCAATATATTATCGGTTGCTAATTTTCTTTTCTAAAAGTGCATCCAATATTTCAGAAATAAACAATTTAACTTATTTATAAAATACCCCTTCTCCTTTTATAAATATATTAAACATTTAAATCTCATACCATAAATAATTTTATATATTCATCAAAACACTTACGAACATTCTACAAAAATTCCAAAAAATCATTTTTAATATGTTTTCTAACATATATTAATTCCAGACCCAAAATATTAATTATTTAGCCATAAATGATTTAAAACCTAAATAATGATTTTCTACATTGGAAAATTAATATAAAATCAATATTTGTTCAAAAAATTATGAAAATTGAAATCCATCTCTAAAATATCATTTCTGATCTATATCTAAAATCTCAAAGCATTTGGATCTCATTAAATAGGGTTTTCACATTAAAACATTTCATAAAATATATACGAACAAGCATAAATCATCTACCAGCATATATAAACATTTAATCATTCAAAAACATGGCATAATTATGAAAAATACTTCAGATTCATCATAAAACCGAAAACAATAAGAAAAATGAGATGTAGTCATTATTCTCCTTAGCTTTGAGATAAAAGCTTTGGGATTTGATCTCGAGTAAGTTGCTTAAGCTTTTCCTCTTGAAGTCTTCTCTTTGCTTTTCCTAATGGTGGCCGGCCATAGTTTATATTTTTTGTTTGTGAATTATGAATGAACGTGGGAATGAGGGCTTAAGGGGTTTAGGGTGTAAGAATGTATCTATTCCTATATTTCCCCTTATCTATTTGCCATAACATTTTAATTCTTTAGGTAATTGTATACATGACACGGCTACCCCTTATTAATCACAAATCTCCCCTAACCATCACATTATTTTATTTAATTTAGCTAACTAAATATATTAAATAATGTTACTAAAAATATGGGGTATTACAGTAATCCATCCACTGTGTTGGCCCCCTCTAAGGTGTCTATCTTTGTAGTAATTCCAACTCCTCCTCTTAGTTTAGACAGTAAAGTGGCCTTAAAATGGATGAGAGAAGTGACATCTTCTTGCCAAAACAAATTTAACATATTGAAGGTTTTGTATGGAAAGAGCTTGGAAAATTGTAGGATAGAGACGAGAGTGGAAGTGCGCTTAACTGCCTATAAATTGTTTGGTGATTCTCAAAGAAAACCAAGAAAACAAAGTCAGAATTTTTGGATGATCCGAAACATTTGCGATGCATGACTATTGAATGCATAAATGAGCTTGAAGATTAGATATCTGGATCAGTTTATCCCATGAAGTCCTAGCTCTGACTTCTTCATGTTCACATCCTTCAATGCCTATGGATTCTGGGTCCGCACAGTCCTCTTTGGCTAAAGATATTCGATAAGAGAAGATTAGGCATGTTATTGCCGATATAGTTATACAACGTGCAATTGATATGTTTAGTCATTTCTTACCAAAAAAAGACTTAGGATTTAATCACATTGATTACGTTTTTAGTAGGCAACACATAGGGAGTCCATGGGAAAGCGCTAACTATGACCTAAGGATCCCATTTTTTCATGCACCTAGACATTCCTCATCTATTTTGACCTAGATACCTCCATCTTATGCTGCATGAACCTCCCATGGAAAAAAGGCTCCAATCAATGGAGGATTTAGGGTTCGACCATGATTTGTTTTTGTAATTTCATGGGTCTTGAGCTTACTACATGTATATTGCCTATATATATATCTTACATTTTATGATGACCTACTATGAAATCCTAAAATATACCGAAGAGTTGTATGTTTGCCTTTTTTAGCTCTATGTAGATTATTAAGCTTTTCTGTTACTCATACCATATAACCCCCTTTTTCTACACTTCATAGCGGCTCTCAACCCTAAACAACTTCTAAGCTTTGTGTTGGTCTTTTGCCTTGTCATGTTCTTAACATACCCCGCTTGTGGTGCGGATGATTATGTTTTAGCTGTGAAGTTCGGTCATGTACTTGCAACCATTTATGAATGCGCATGGTTTTTTGATAATGGTTTAGGCAATCCAATATCCCCACGTCTAGTGCGTTATTAGCTGAAAAACTGAGTTATGTTATTATAACTCATGTTTGGTTTGCAAGCAAATAAAATTGACAAGTTGGTTTTCATACTGGTTCGAACCATCGAATATCCTATGGTTGGTTTATTATTTTATTAATATTTTTTAGTCACAACTTTTAACTTTACAATTTATTATAAAAAATGAAATATTAAAAAAATGTGGTTGAAGATGTTCCGAATTCCATGTCCTTGGGACAAGATTTCCATCAGGTTAGGAAATTCGATATGAACCGCTCGAAAGTGATTCGACAACTAATAAGAATCCCTCTTAATTTTTCCTAAGAGCTTCCTTTTTTATGTCCTTTATGTTAGCCATCACTTTTCTTAAGATAAAATCTCCCTTGTGGAAGTTCCTTTCTTTGAGTCTCGAATGATATCTTTTTGCCACTCTTTGTTTATAAACTATAGACCTTATTGCCGCTTCATCTCTCCTTTCTTATATAAGATCTAATGTGGTCTCTTTAAGGTGCAAATTCTTCTTGACTATGTATGATACTGTCGATGTGATGGGAAGTCTACTTTAGCTAGAAGTATAGCTTTATAGTCATAATGTAAGGGAGAATGGGGTATGTCCCATAGGTGAACCTATGGAAGTTCTATATGCCTATAAAACTAGGGGTGGTTCTTCTACCCATGTCCCCTTAGCTTTCGTGTGTCACTTTTTGAGCAACTTCTTTATCATTTTTTTGCTGCTTTGACTTATCCTTTTACTATGGGTAAGCTACTATAGAGAAAAAAAATTTATGCCATTTTTCTCGCAAGTTCATAGAATTCTTTATTCTTAGATACGTACCATTGTCGAAAATTATCTTTTGTGGGATATCAGGTGATATGTAACCTAACCACGAAGATGACTAGCTTTTTTGAAGTTATGCTTGCAAGCGATTCGGCTTCCACCTACTTGGTAAAATAATCTACAGCTACTACTGCGTACCTTACCCCTTCTTTGGACATCAGGAGTAGGACTATCAAATCAATTCCCCAGATGTCGAATGACCATGTATGCGTCATGGGAGTAAGCTCATGTGACGACAATCTAGGGATACTAGCAAATCTTTATTACCTATCACATCTACTAATGAACTCTCACACGTCATTTAATATAGCTAGCCAAAAGTAACATTGTCTTAGTATTTTCTTACCTAACTTTGTTCCTCATGAATGATCCCTGCAATATCCTTCATGAACTTCTCTCATGACACTAGCCCCTTCCTCTTTAGTAGCACATCTTAGATAGGGGGTCGAGTAGCCTATTTTGTAGAGTACCTTTTCATAGAACGTGAAGTAGGGTGCTTGATATCTAATCTCTCTGGCTACATTTTTGTCTATTCGTAAGGTTCCTTCCAGCAAAAACCTTTGATAGGGATCATCCAAGTTTTCACTTCTTCTTAATGTATTATTGATGGGGCTTGGTTATCTTGGATCTTACCTGTCCTATCTTGATTTGCCGCATCTTGATCCTTTGCTCACTAAGCTCATGTTAATACGAACACCTGATTTATTTTGGAAATGATTAGCTTGGCTAAGTTCCTAATGGGAACTTCCTTCATTTCTTATGCAATCTTGGTACTTGCTAGCTTGGCTAAAGAGTCCACTTAAGGATTTTCCTACTTGGGATAATGTTCTATATCGAATCGTTCAAACCGGGCCAATAATTCTTTGGGCAGTTCCACTTACTTAGCTAGAATTAGTTCATTGGTTTGATAATTTCCCTACTTGATTTAAAAAAGCTATGAATCAGTATGGACTTTAATATGGGTTACCTTAATTACCTAATCCATTTTGAGTCCAGCAATAAGTACCTCATATTCTACGAAATTGTTGGTTGCCTTGAATTCAAGCTGAGCTACACCATTTTCTTATCGATCTGGAGAGAAATGTACATACCCAGTTCATGCTTCCTATCCATTTGATGCGCCATCAGCATAGAGCCGCCAAAACTGTAGAGGCTCTACATTTCCTCACTTTGTTGTGTCATTGGTGTTATACATTCTATAATGAATCTAACCTTTAATTGTATTGCACGGGCAGTAGGAGATGTCGTACCGACTTAGTTCGATGACCCATTTTAAGAGGTGACTAGATATTTCTAGTCTTTGTAGTATTTATTTCAGCAGTTTACTTGTCAGTCCTTTGATGGAATGCACCTGGAAATATGGCTATAGCATTTTGGCTATAAGCAATAAGTTATAGCTAACTTTTATATTATGCAATAGTTTAATTCAACTCCAAACAAACATTTGCGGGTGAAATATATTAGTCTTTGTATAGATACTTCCTCTCGCACTTCCGTGCTCATAGCTTGATTAGTTATAGCTAAGTATACCAATAAATCCTCTCTTGAGACTCGCTTCGAAAGTACGGGTAAACTGGCTAAGTAATTCTTTAGAACTTAAAATGATGCTTTGAACTCTTTCGTCCATTCAAAGCTTCTTTCCTTCTTAGTTTGATCAAAGAAAGGAATGCATTTATCAGTGGTCTTAGAAATAAATATGCTAAAAGCTGCCACCTTCCCATTCAGATTCATCACCTTTTAGTTTTGTGGAATTTTCAACTTCCTAATGGCTTTAATTTCCTCTGGACTGGCCTCTATTCCTCTTGCACTCATAATGTATCCTAGGAATTTCCTTGATTGAATTTAAAAGGTGCGCTTTAATAGGTCCAATTTCATTCTAGATTGCCTTGGGGTAGCGAAAGTCTCTTCCAAATCCTTTATATGATTAGAAGTTGACTTGGACTTTATAACATGTCATTAACATAAACTTCATCGTTCTTCTCGATCTGATCTACAAATATCATATTAACTAGCCTCTAGTATGTTTCGTCCATGTTCATTAATCCAAACGGCATTGCTTTGTAGCAGTATAATCCCTTGTTAGTGATGAATCTTTTCTGCTCATGATCTGGCTCATAAATGGCTATCTAGTTGTATCCTAAATACACATCCATAAATGTCAGCATTTCGTGTCCATTAGTTTCATCAACCAACTAATCGATTCTAGGTAAGGGGAAAATGTTTTTAGGGTACGCTTTGTTTAGGTTAGTGAATTCTACACAGGCTCTCCACTTCTCATTCTACTTCTTTACCAAAACTGGATTCGTCTTCTACATTGGGTAGTACACTTCTCGAATGAATCCATTCTCCTACAATTTTTAAACTTTTTAGTGAAGAGCATTATACCTGTCTCGATCTAGGGTGCACCATTTTTGCCTCATGGAATATGCATCGGCATCCATGTTGAGGGCGTGGAAAATTATGGCTTGATAAATTTCCTTTATATCTGAGTAAGTCTAAGTAAAAACATTCTAGTATCTCTTTAAGAAATAAATCTACTGAATGCAATTCACCACTTAATTTTTTTCCAATATCGCAATCTTGATAAGATCTAAGTAGTCTATTTGAACATATTCAAAATCATCCACTAGTTTCAGATCCTTCGATTTCATTCCTAGTCATTGGTCCACTTTATGCTCTACCTCTTACGGCCTTGATGAAACTACGGTTTAATGATCTGAGGAACCATCAAATAGATACTATGAAAACACTAAGTTATATTCGTATGTTCCTATAATGTGAAGGTAATCTCCTTTTGCTTTTCTTGTAGATACTATGGTCGTAGATTGACCTATTTTAGTATATGCCTTCAAACCTAGTTCTAGTATAGTTCTTTGAATTAGCTTATCAGTTGTATTTTAATTTTTACATAAATTAGAGGAGACAACATTATAGTTATTAATAATTTTGTTGCTTGGTGTACGTGGTGGTAGTGTAGAGGAAAAGCAGGATAGAGCTTTCTGGTATTATATATGGATATTCTATTGCTTATTCCGTTGTGCAACACTATGGAGCCTAGATGATGTTTGCTTTACTATATGACATAGTTTATCTAAGTTTATTTTTGTTTTTTACAAACTCTATTACTATGTTATGTAACTCTATGGATCTGCACTCCGATGTTTGGTTCACTTAGTTATCACAATCTCTCATGTTTTATATTTGTGATGCATATTATATTTTATTCCATGTGCTATGAGCTGCGAAAGGATCTATGATGTTTTTTATTTATTTTCAACCCCTAACAATCGTCCTACATTGGTCAGGCACAATAGTAGCGCATTATTTAGTTATACTGGGTGTCGATAGTGTATGGAGGTCGTTACATTTGGTATCAGAACTTAGGTTATATGATTAACCTATGTTGATATGGTAGTCCAGTATAGATACATGAGTTATCACCTTAGACTAGATCGAGAGTATTTGTATATACGAGGTAGAGCGTACTTATTATATATTTTTAATTTAAAATTATATAGTAATACATATATAATATATTATTTGCATGCACACACGTACAATTGAAGTAGTTTTCTTGATGATCGACTAATCATTCTTACTGCATATAAAAAATTATCTAGCATACTAGAAACATTATGAGGACTTCCATCTTTGGAGTCGAAGAAGGGTTAAGTAAGGGCTGCTAATCTCGATTACAAACCATACTCAATACTATGATGGCGAACATGTTGCAAAATGCCCAAGTGGCCGGTCTAAATGTTGCTATTGCTAGTGTTGCTCAAGTACAAGCATCCATAGTTAATTTTTCTAAGATGAATAAGGATTTTTCCAACCTTGGTGTCAGATCATTCTAAGGAACGGGATCATTTATGGAAGTGCGGGATTGGTTTGACAAATGTGAAAGGATTTTTGATGACCTTGAATATGATGATGCTATGAAGAGGAGGTTGGCTTCCCGATTGCTTCAAGGGAGAGCCATGAACTAGTGGAATGTTATTAGAGTTACTACACTCAAGGATCGGTTTATATGAGACTAGTTCAAAATCTGATTCGAGGAGAAGTTTATTATTGTTTCTCAAAAGTTGGTGTTATTCAGAAAGTTTGCTGATTTGAAGCAGGGTGATATGTCTGTCCTCGAGTATGTTGTCTAGTTTGACGCCTTGTTGGAGTATGGGATATCTTTCATCAACACTCTATTAAGAAAGAATGAGAAGTTTCTAACAGGTTTGGATGACTATGTGGGGGAGAAGTTAGTGAGTTATATCAATGAGCCATTTGAGACAATCATCGAGAAGGCTCTTTGCCAAGAGAGTCTGTATCCCTAAGTCTAACTCAGCCATTATGGTTTGAAAAGAGCCAAAGCTACAACATGGTGGTGGAGGTAAGAGAAAATAGAATGGGAGGAGAAAGTAGTTCCATAATAAAGATTTTAAGAAGAAGGGCAAGGGGGAACCTACTTTTTTTAACCATAGAGAGAGTGGCCACCTGAGTAAGAATTGTATAGTTGAGGGCAAGAAGTGTTTCAACTATAACAAGGTATGGCATATGTAGAGGAATTGTCCAGAATCGATAAAGCAGAAGCAGGTGGTGAAGGCATATGCTTTTGATGATGTTCTGATATCATCAAGTGCTCCCTCGGTGAAAGAAAAAGGGAAGGGTGATATTATTCACGATAAGCTTTCCATTTATGATGTTCTCATGCATGTTTTGTTCGATACCGAGGCTTCATATTCTTTTATATCTAGTGACCAGTAGATAGATTGGGATTAAAACCCAAAATATTTTACCGACTATTGGTAGTAACAAACCCTGTTGGAGGCCTCATTGACCTATGTATGGTTTTCGATGATTTGTCCTTATCGAGTCATGGATGCTCTTTTTCTTATGATTTATTTGTTTTGAATTTCATTGGATTCGAGATTATCTTAGGGATAGACTAAGAAAGCATGGGGTGGTGATGAATTACGAGAAGCTATTGGTGATGATTGGAGATATAGGGGATGGGCGATAGTGATTGGTAGCCTGCCAAGGGATGGGGCTATGGTTTGCTTTCTATATTTGCTCAAGGTTCCATGGGATGAGTTGTAATCCGTGCCTAGTGCTAGAGAGTATCTGGATGTGTTTGAGGAGGTGACCGGATTACCACCACATCGAGAGATTAAGTTTTGCATAGACTTAGTGAAGGATGTCAGGCCGATATTTATGCTTTTGAGGTATATGTCACCCGAAGAGTAAAATGATTTGGAAAGTGCCCCCAAGAGGGTTTCGCATAGACCGCTTGATGAAGCCCATGGAAGGAAGAAGCCACTACGGTTGGTTTGAGAAATTCAGCTAGAATGCCCCTAATTCCAGAGGAGGCGGAAGAAGAGTTTGTATCCAGAGAGCACAAGGTTATGGTGGATTCGGAAACGGAAGAGGGAGAGTTTGAAAGTGGTAATGATGAAACCACTGCCAGTGATTACTCCTCGTTGGAATTTGATGGTGATGATTCAAAGTCCCATGATGAGACTCCTGGAATGATCTGCGCTCCCCTAAGTCCATCTCTCCCCGATGTAGGCGATGAAGGTAAAATCCCTGAGTCCAAAAGTCACCCAGACTCTCTGAGTAAGAATGTCAGACTGGGGCTCGAAGATTTGAGCGACATTTTTCTTGACTTCGATGCACTCATAAAAAAAGATTTTAAATTCGACATGACTCCTTCTTGCTCAAGCCATATCGCTCCCTCAGTTAGCTCAGTTCCGCTTATAATGACCACAATCGGTCTGAATCCATCTTTAACGGACATTTTTTCTAGTTTGTGACGATGCTTTCTGCCATATTAGAAACACAGCACATTGCACTAGGCTTACACTTGTTTCCATTTATTTGTTCCTTTGTATATTTTCTTAACATATGTTGTGGTTCTAAAACTTTTCATGTATGCCTTCTTCCAGGCATGACGAGAGGGCGAGGCTTCTATGGCGATTTCGAGGAGTATACCGATTCATAGCGGTACCCTAGGCATTTCTACAGCTGACATCAAGTTTGGGAGACAGAAGAAGAGTACTGGTGGAGGAAAGAACTCGAGGCTGAAACCCGTCGGCAAGAGGAGAGGGATAAAGCTCGTTCACACAAAGGTGGGTATGAGGAAAGAAGATCTCATGAGGACAGGGATGAGCCGTCTAAGAAATCAAAGTTTGACTATTGCCCCCATCGTTCGGAGCTTGCTTCGAAACATACTTTCATAGGCCATGAAATTCCTATCACGTCTGCCGCGATTTTGTCCCCAACTCATGTTTCACCTTCTCCCATTGTCATTGCTGCCCTTGGCACATTTCATTCCTACCAGAGGTCGGCCTATACTCTCCCTTCGGCCCCCCTAAGCTTGAAGTCGCGCTTCCGGGTTAGTTCTTAAGAGGGGTTAAGTTCTACATGGACCTTCATCCCATTCACAGGGATTCTTTCATGCCCATCTCCAAGCTATCCAAAATGACCTAGAGCAGACTAAGCAATGGGGAAAGCTCTGCAAGAAATTGGCGGACACCAACGGGAATATTTACTAAGAGATCCTCTCCTTCAAAAATGAGAAAGATTATTTTGAAAGTGCATTGGCCGATCGGGATGCTAAAATTAAAAAACTAGAGGAGGAGAGGGAAACGAGGCTCCCAGAAAGTAGGAGAATCACTGGCCTGATGAAGGAATTGGAGGACGACATGAGAAGATCGAGATTCTTTGGAGAGACAAAACTAAAAGGACTCATGTAGAAAAACTAAATTGAAAGCAGAAGTGATTGTTTGCAATGCTATCATCGAAGCTCGATGGAAAACAATCGCTGATCTCAATCTAATTGTTGAGGGACGCAACAAAACGATCTCTGACCAAGCCGAGACCATCGCCACATTACAAGATCAGGTCGCACAACTCAATGCCGACAAGGCTACTGTTGAGATTGAGAAGGCTGTAGTGACAGCAGTTTATTTGGACCTCCAACATGCTTTTGATCAAAAAATGGAGAAGCTGGATACAACGATCCCTTTTATGTCAACTCCTTGTTGCTTAAGGGAGCCTTAGCGCCCGAAGTATCCGTGCACCTTGGCCATTGTTTGTGAGGAAATCTTATCTTGCTTTGCTGAGAGTGGTGATGTTTATACATATCAAGAGTTGTGAGATGCTTATCTCAATGATGACTCCTAGAAGGTGCTGCTTGAGGGCCAAGAGATCCTTCGGGTTGAATGAGAGAAGGAGAGCGCTAACGCTGCCTTGATGTCTCCTACTGACGTGTTTAGCAAGCCTTCTACCTCTGGCAGGGGTGAACCATTAAAGCAACTCCATGACCAACCGATGAGCTCAGGGCTTGACGTTGTTCCTCATGTAGTGGATCCCTCAAACGAAGGCGAAGGTGATGAGTTTGAAGTCGTTGTTCATGATCCTTCCTTTGGTGCAGGTAACGCCCATGTTTCTCATCATTTGGTCTTTTATGAGCAGAGCCCCCAAGAGGGAGGCAGGACTCAACATCTATGGTTTCAGAATCCTAAGCTTATGAATGGCTTACCCCGATCGTTTTCAAGACGTTTGAGCTTGGACGAACGACCTGATTATTAGGGTTGTTGGGACCCTATCTATTAAGTATATGCCCCTGTATTTAGAATAGTTTGGATTATTTTTCTTTACTTTACTTTAAGTAGCGAAAGTCCGAGGAGACTCATAATAAAAGGATCGCCATTTTCATTTTTACTATACCGGCTGTTAAAATTAGGTTTGCTTGCCTAGGGCTCGATCTTGGTACTAATCCATAATGATCGAAGCCGAATTGCAAGCCTATTAATGTGAATTTGGTGCAGGTAACACCCATGTTTCTCCCGAATTCGAGAGTCTCCATGTTACGCCTCAAGAGCAAGAGGACTTTAATGCTTCCTTTTTGATCTTATAGGTCCATCCACTTTTTCTGTTGAAGCGCCAACTACTTCGACGCCTGCGCCTGCTGCCATTTTCATATCCTCTAAGATTGTATCTGTTCCTGCTCCAGATCTTACGTACAGCTCTAGTTCATAACCGGGGCCAGAGATCAAGAAAATTGCGGCACTCCATGGCTTGGACGACCCCTCAGTGTCTTTGGAAGGTGATATTACCGCTGCAGAGGCAAAGAAGCAGAAGACGCAGACGAAGCCACCGCAGAAGACACGGCGTAATTTGGTTGCTGTCAAGAAGGAAAAGGTGAAAACAGTCAAATCTTCAAAGAGCTCTCGAAAGTCACGTAAATGTAAAGGAAAGGGAAGCTCTTTTGAAAATCATTCAAAGGAGGAGGCGGAGATCGCCACCAAAGTGCATGTTGACATTACTAGCAGCGACACCTCTCCCGAAAAGAAGCGGAAACTTCCAACCAAAGGTGGAAAGGGAAGTGGTGGCAAGAAGCGCTAAGTGGCTGGCATGAGGATAGACTTGAATTTTGCTAATAGCATGCAAGAAGATTGACTTGTTTTGATTTTCTTATGAATCATTTTGTTCAAGTGCAGAGTCTTCATTTTTTGTCCTTGCTGTAGAATATGTATTTTCTCTTTGTTGGCCATTGTGGTGTGGGTAAGGCCCCCACATTTTGATCATGTGTACAGAAAATCATAAACAATATAATGATATTTTGAATGTACTTTCATCTATCTGTTCTATGCATTTGTGCTTGTTTCATTTCATACTTTGCTAGCTATGTAATTCTAGCCAATGTTCTTCAGTCAAAGCAATAGAACTTAGAGATTAATGGAACTTAGAGGATTTTTGTTTGGAAATTCACAAAGCTTTATAAAATTTTCTAAAACTTAGAGAGAAAAAATTTGGAAGTCGAAAAAAACATTAAGATAGAACTTGTGAACTTGTTTTTTAGAGTGACAGAGCCTGTGAATTTGCTATATTTATTTGATTCTGCCTTAGTACAGGTATATGCCCCTTAGTTCAAAGCGATGTTCACTTCAAACCATTTTCAAGTTGCCGATAACTTATGGTTTAACTAATCTTTACAAAAAAATTGGCTAAGTTACAAATCAACTCTACTTTTTTTTGGAGATATTGCGATTTTAGCATGTAATCTCATCATTATTTATTTATTTATTTGGCGACATTCAAGTGAATATGCAATTTGCGCATGGGTACATGTCGTAGATCATTGGGTGCACCATTTGTAGAATTAATCTTGTTCTTGTTGCACTCATTATTCCCGACTACATACGTGCAGTTTCTCACGCTCCTTTGCACTGCCTATCTTCAGGCAGTGCGGGGAGTTAGAATTCTAGTGCACGGCCCATAAGATGTGCGATTTTTGTTCTTCCAGGTGTTGCCTATCTTCGGGCAGCACGGGGAGTTTTCATTTCAATGCTCCTTGGGGTTGCCTATCTTCGGGCTACACGAGGAGTTTCAGTTGTAGTTTTGGTGCTCCTTGGTGTTACCTATCTTTGGGCTATAGGAGGAGTTTTAGTTTTAGTTCTGGTGCTCCTCGGTGTTGCCTATCTTTGGGCTACACGAGGAGTTTTAGTTTTGGGGCTCCTCGATGTTGCCTATCTTCGGGCAACACGTGGAGCTTGGATTTTCCTTGTTGTAGCCTATCTTCAGGCAACATGAGAAGCTTTTATTTTGGGGTATCCTTAATGTTGCCTATCTTCGAGAAACACGAGGAGTTTTTATTGGGGCTCCTTGATATTTCCTATCCTCGGGCAACAAGAGTAGATTGGATTTTCCTTAGTGTTGCCTATCTTCGAGCAGCACGAGGAGTTTTGATTTTCCTCGATGCTGCCTATCTTCAAGCAACATGAGGAGTTTTTAGTCTTTTCTTTGCCCTCTCGATGCTACCGGAATAGTCTAATTGCCAGAGGGCTAAGATTAGGTTTTGCTGATCTAACGATTTGAGTCGATTTTCTTCCGTCGACTTGACGGGTAATTATTATGAACACAGTTTGGTTGGTTCAAGAAGCAAACTTTATTAAGGAAAGCATGGTAGATTCTTTGCCTATTTACAATGCCACCGACATTTCTAGGATGGTTTGTTTATTAAAGAATTAGAAAATACATAAAATAGTTTTCTAGATGTAATAACGGCGGAGCAATTCGCTATTCCAGGCTTTAGGAACAGCGACCCCATCGACGGTTGTTAGCTTGAAAGTCCCGTCGTCGAGCTTTTGATTAATGATATATGGTCCTTCCTCGTTTGTTCTGAAGGCTCCTGGTATAGGGTAAACTCGCTTGAGCACAAGATCTCCAACTTCGAAGGTCTAACTATGAACTTTGGAGTTGAAGTACTGTGCAACCCCTTTTTAGAGGACAGCCGTTCTCAACTCTGCTTCTTCTGTTTTTCCATCGACCATGTCTAGCAATTCAGTAGGAGTTGCTCATTTTGTGCTTGATTAAAATTTGGACTTCGGTGTGAGGGGACTTCTAATTCAATAGGAATCATTACTTCTGAACCACATGCTAATGCGAATGGAGTATGGCCAGTTGCCGCATTGTGTGTTGTTATGTATGCCTATAGTGCGAGTGGAAGTTCGTCAACCTAATTTTCTTTTGTTTTTGTTAATCGCTTTTTGATAGTGAATTTAAGGATCTTGTTTATTGCTTCCACTTTCCCATTTGCTTGCAAATGAGCCACTACGGAAAAGCTTTTTTCGATTCGAAAGCTCCTGCAGAAGCCTTTGAACTCGGCACTTTCGAATTGGGTTCATTGTCAATGATGATTTTTTGCGACACGCCAATCCGGCAAATGATGTTTATAGTGACAAAGTTAATAACTTTCTTTGTGGTTATGGTGGCCAATGGTTCCACTTCGGCACATTTTGTGAAATAATATATGACAACTATAATATATTTGGCTCCTCCTTTATCTATTGGATGGACATCAATCAGATTGATCCACCATATCGTAATTGGCAATGGGCTGACCATTTGTGTCAGTTCCGTTGAAGGAGTTCTCTAATTTTTGTCGAATCTTTGACATCGATCACATCTTCTAACGTGATTTGCATCGTCGCAATTTATTGTTGGCTAAAAATATCCATATCGAAGGACTTTCTTTGCCAGCTTCTGCTCCCCAATATGGTCTTCGCGTTCGCGTTCATGTACTTCCTTCAGGATTTGTTGTGCTTCATCATCGGTCACACAACTAACAAGAGGGGTTGAGAATCCCCTTCGATAGAGTATCCCATCCTATATGATGAACCTTGGCGCCTTGCGGAGGAGTTTCTTCCGTTGATTTCAGTCGGTTGATAGGGTTCTTGCAAGTAGATAGTCCTTTATCAGTGTCATCCATGTATCAGGCTCGATGATGATCTCTACAATACAGTCCATGTCCATTTCGTCTATTCTTGGGTTGGTTAGCATTTCAGTCGAAACCAATCCTAATGACAGGTCTTCTTCGGAGCTTGCCAGCTTGGCCAAATAGTCTGCCTTGGAGTTTTGCTCTCGTGGGATGTGAGTTATGGTGTAATGATCGACGTCGCTTAGTAATTCCTGTAATTTGGACAGGTGCGGGGTAAAATTCTCACCACGCGCCTGATACTTTCCTTTACTTGACAGACGACTAGCTATGAGTCATTATATATGTGAATAGATTTTATCTTGAACTCCTTCACAACTTTCAGTCCAGCGATCAGTGTTTCATATTCTGCTTCATTTTTTGTGGCAACCAAATGCAAAGCGTAGCTAATGGTTTACCCCTTGAGGGTTTCAAGCACTACTCTTACTCCCGACCAGAAGTTGTTGGATGCACCATCGACGAAGAGCTTCCATTGCGTGTCTATTTCTGACTGAACTTTCTCCTCGTCATCCCGCATTGCAAATTTGGCAATGTAGTCATCCAATGCTTTCCCATTGATGGCTTTTCTTGGGTGGCATATGATATCATATTGACTCAACTCTCTATTCCACTTGATTAGTCATCCAGAAGTTTCCAGCCGGTATAAAACTTGCTTTAGAGGCTGGTCAGTCAATACTCTAATCGGATGCGCCTAGAAGTACAATTGTAATTTTCAGGATGCGATTAAAAGGTATTATGCTAGCTTTTCCATCTTCGGGTAATTCTTCTTAGCTCTGGAGAATCGTTTGCTAATGTAGTCACATATCGCTGGATTCTCGCTTCTTCCCACACGAGAGTCGCGTTCAGTGCGTACGGGGAAACTGCTAAATAAATGAATAGATCTTCTCCATCCACTAGTTTTGATAAGATCGGGGGAGTTTCCATGTGTCGTAGAAATTCCTGGAAAGCTGCTTGGCAAGCTTCGCTCCATTCAAAGTTTTTCTTTCCTTTCTTAAGTGCATTGAAGAACGGTATGCACTTGTCCATAGCTTTAGAGATGAATCGACTCTGTGTTGCGACCTTTCTATTCAAGCTTTGAAGTTCTCTTTTATTTTTAGGGGCTCGGACTTCATATAACGCTGTTATTTACTCTATATTTTCTTCGATGCCCGGGAACTTACTAAGAATCCTAGGAAATACCTAGAGGCTACTCCGAAGTGACATTTAAGAGAATTGAGCTTCATTCCGTATTTGTGGAGTATTTCAAACATTTTAGCGAGATTATCTAGATGGTTAGCATCTACTTGGGATTTGACTAACATATCATTCATGTAAACTTTCATAGTTTTCCCAATCTGGCGTTTGAAAATAATATTCACTAGCCTTCGCTACATTGCCTCTGCATTTTTCAAACTAAATGGCATTACTTGGTAGTAGCATAGTCTCAAATCGGTGATGACGCTGGTGTTCTCTTAGCCTGGTTCATGAATTAGGATCTGATTATAGCCCGAGTAAATATCTATAAATGACAGAAGTTCGTGTCGTGCCATTCCATCAACCAGTTGATCAATCCTAGGGAGTGGGAAGCTTTCGGACAGGCTTTGTTGAGGTTGGAAAAATCAATACAGGTTCGCCATTTTCCATTGGACTTCTTGACTAGGACTGGGTTCGATACCCATTCAAGGTAGGTTGCATCTCGAATGAAGCCGTTATCCATCAATTTATCTACTTTCTCTCTCAATGTTTTGGACTATTTAGGGCCTAAGTTGCGCCTTTTTTGCTTTACCGACGTGAATTTAGGGTCAATATTGAGAGCATGGTAGGCAATTTCAAGTGATACCCCACACATATCGGAGTGTGCCTAAGCAAATCGTCCAAATTGGCGCAAGGAATTGGGTTAGTTTCGACCGCATCTTATTTCCAAGCAGCGACTCATTTCCAAGACCCGTGTTGGGTCATCCATAATAACTGGGACATACACTGTCAATTCAGCAGGTGCCGCCCGATCCTCCCCTTAGCTCTTCTTTCTAGGGACCAAAGCCTTGTCGAATTGGCTATGGCCTCAAGGCTAGGGCGGTTCTATAGTTTCTATTCGAAGGATTCATGGATGTGGAGGGTTTTCTCCACATCCTTTCCTTATTTCCTTCTTCTTGACTCATGCAATTTTGCAATATAGCACTCTCGGATGATGCTTTGGCCTCCTTTCACAATTCCGACTCCGTGTTCCATAGGAAAGTTCATTGTAAGGCACCATTGGGCCAGTGCTATTCTAAAGTCAGCTAATGTTGGCCATCCCAAGAAGGCATTATATGCTGAGATTTTATCCACGATCACAAAAGTCTGAATGAGGGTGACCCTTCGCTCACCCTCTCCAAGCTCCATGGACAGGTCAATTGTTCCCACTGATTGCTTGTGTTCACCAGTAAAACCCTGAATCTTTGTTTGGCATGCAAACACATTTTTCATGCTAATCTTCATTTGATTGAAAGTGCATTTAAAGAGAATGTTAACGGAGCTGCCGCTATCAACCAACAGCCACCGAATGACAACTGGCCCAATTCCTATCGTCGCCACCATCGAATCGAGAGTTGGAGCTTCGACCCCGTCGATGTCCCGATTTTAGAGCACAATATCATCATTCAAGATCCTTCGCATCTTAACTGAGGTTTCGTCTTCCATAGCCAAACATGATTCCTATGGAGCGTGTTTCAACGAACTTGCATATCGCTCTATTTCCACCAACTTCTTTATGCCGGATGTGGCCCACGGATATTGTTCTAACGATAAGCCTTTGGTCAGTTCATTTCCACCCTTCTTCCATGGTTCCAGCTCGATTTCTTCATTCTCTTGGGGAATGAGGAGATCGAGGTTTTGTGGAAGCTTTACATACTGCTGGAGTTTGTTGTTTTGGATCAGTTCCTCAATGATCCTTTAGCTGGCAGCATTTGTTTGTATTGTGGATGTGTATCTCATGGAAGCGACAGAATTTCCCTGAGCGCTTCTAATGCTCGGTTGTCTCCTTTCTGGGTGGTTTTTTGAATTCCTCGGTTCCTTGAATTGCAAGAAAAATGTTTTTTCAATGTGTCGCTCAGGGGAGTGTAGCCTTCGGGCCTAAACCCTTTGAGATTTTTATTTCTGCCATTACCATTATTCTTATAGGAGTTTTGACCTTCTCTCTTTGAATTCTGGTCATTCCAATGGTTCCTTCAGCAGTTCGAGAAGTGTGCGTGTTTTGATTCATTTCTACAATGCTTTGCCCAATCTTTGCCGGTTGCACACTAGTAGACTTCCTTTCTAATTCTTGCACTTCCTCCAACCTTAGATACTGACTTGCTTTGCGATTGAAATCTTTCATGGCGATAGGTTGCTTCATTTTAATCCACTTTCCGAATTCAGTTTTCAAGTGAATGGCATGAACTAATGCAATAAAAACCATGTCTTCGTTGGCTCTGCTTACTTTCATCACCACGATGTTGAACCTATTCATGAAAGACTTCAGTGACTCATTGCGCCCTTGGAACAATCCTGATAGGGACATGACATCTTTTGGCTATGCAGTATGGAGTTTGAACTGAGCAAGGAACCTAATCGCTAGTTGGTCAAAAGTAGAGATAGATCTTGGTAGAAGCATAGTGAACCACACTGACACAACCTCTTCGAGAAGGATAGGGAAGCATCTACATCGAACAGCTACAGAGGTATTTGCTCCATTCATATACCAACTATATTTGTACAAGTAAGGATACGGTTCCTTCATTCGTCATAGGACGTTGGCATTGTGAACTTTTCTAGATATCTCTCCTTTAGGAATTCATCGGTGAAAGGAGTCCAACTTGGCCAGATCCCCACTCATCATCTCTTGTATCTTTACTATCCTCCATCAATCGTTTAACCATATCCACTATGGATGCCTCTAAGGTTCGGTAGTCCTAAGGACGGTGATTAGTCAATTGTTTGGCTTTGCAAACTGCCTTGGTGAGTGGGATGAGGCCTAGGCTCTCATGTCTCCAGGATAGCCACTCCTGTAGGGTCCCGTTGGCTTGCACTTGGCCTCATTGGAGCCATTTGGGCATTCCTTGCATTATCAAATGCAATTGCATCTTCTTCCAATTTGTCGTCCGGCTCTCCCTCTTTCGAGTTGGAAAGATCCATTGTTATGTCTTCTACGGGGGTCTTTTCCACTGACTCAAATTCAGAATAGACTGCCTTGTGCATACGGAGTACTTGCGTTTTCGTCCATGTTAAGTCCAGTTTCACTCTTTTTTGTGGCCATTTTTTGTTTCTTCTATATAGACCAAAAATAGAAGAATTCTCTTGTTCATAGAAGCCATGGGTTTGGGCATAGTCCTTGGAGCTAAGTAGCCTGATTTCCTAACTTAGCACCATTCACTTCGGTTACTTAGGGGTTAACATCTTCTCCAGCTACTACTGCTCCTACAGACCTTCCAGAGGCGGTTCTTTTTCTTTTAGGAGCCATTGATTCCAAACAGTGGATTCTTCAAGCAAAGATAAGGATCTAACTTTTGGACCTTTAGGATCCAAAGTAGATAGCTCGATCTGGATCCTGAGTTGGACTTATCAGTGAAAGCACTAAAATGTTGACTTAAAAAATGGACCAACACCCTAGTTTGAGTTTGAAAGCACCAGCCATGTTTTGACAGAGAAATATTATAGATAACAAGTATAGAAACAGAACAGTAAAAGAAAGAAGATAGATAATTTTTATATTCGGCAGTTAATGAAGTCTACGTCCACTTTATAACTTTACTATAGAGTGATTTTTGTTATAGAGTTGTTTGATTATAAGGCTTTGATTGTTTCTCAGCTAGATTGGATCTCCAGAGTATTCACAGTATATTCCACTGGAGATTGTTGTGAGGGAGGTAGAGAGTGAAGAATAATTCCAACAGAGCTTTAACAACCAGTTTAGAGAAGATCCTCTTTGTGTTGTAAGTGGGATGGTATTTATAGAGGTCGGAGAGCTTCTGGGCCAGGCCTATCTTCATCAGCTTCCAAGTAGTTTACAGGCAAACTAGGAGGCTTTGGCTCGCAAAACGAGCCAAAACTATGGGTCACTGGCAACCCATCGCCTATGGGTCACTTCGACCTATATACTAGGTTTGTTTTACAGGCCAACGTCTCATCTCTTTTGACAGTTGGTTGGTTTAAAGGTTCAAGGAGATGTATGGGTCTCTGACGATCTAAAGTACTTAGGATTTTTCTAGAGTCTGGAATTGGAGATGTTTCCATAGCCTTTTATCGTTGTTGCTATCTTTTGATGGCAAGTCGCTAGCTATTTACATTCAGCTGCTGATTGGACTAAAAGAATGTTGATCTCTCGGCCTCGTTGATTCCATTTGTTGTTCTAGTCTTATAGCTTGACCCTCATCGGTCCCATATCCTAGCTTTTCTGGTTAAGTCCTGAACCATCCTATCTACACAAGGTTGTTCTATTTTCTATTAGTTTCTGTTGGGTTAAAAATCTGGATAATAGTTGTTCCAATAGCAGATATGGTCAGACTTAAACTCCTGAGTGAGTAGAATTGCATCCAAGAGATCGTGAAGATCAAAATTATGTTAGGATTCCTGAGATGATTAAAAGACACGACTCATCAACATTTTGAAAACCAGATTTAGGATTTAAAGGTGAAGATTGGAGTAGAGACATGCCCTATCCTCCAACCGCTTAGCCCATAGTTGATCAGGTATGTGATTCAACTGCGTAGGGCCTAGCCAAAGGACATGCGAAATTTGGATTATGTAAAGCAAGGGACTCGTAGCAGTGATGCTCACCATTGTATTTTTTTGTTGTATAGAAGCCGAGGTTATTTCCTCTCATTGGACGAGTGGTTATGGATAATATTGTTATATTTTTTGACCGAGTCAGCCCGATAGGTTTTTAGTTAACCTACAAAACTACTATTGGTTTCTAATCAGCCTAAAAACCACTATAGGTTTCTATCAATCTGCAAAATTAATATTTGTTTATAGTCAGCCTAAGAAAATTAATGTAGTTTCGTAGTGACCTTAGGAAAACTATGCCATGGATTGTTTTTAGAATTGGGTAATTATGGGAATGTGACCCTTTGACCTTAATGAATGCAAGACTATTCTTTTTACTCATTATTGCATGATTATTTTATAATTATGTTCTAATCATTTTTTTGCAGACATAATATGATTTTAATGGTACTAGTTAAGGGAATACCGGTTCCGCTCAGTGGGGTGGTCTCCCTATGTATCTATTTTGGTTCAAGATGGCATACTATTATTCACACCAGACTTTTTTGTCTGACCCAAAGTTTTTTATTTCCCCTTAAATTCTCGAGTGCTCAATTTGGATTTGAGTAGGCTGAGAGTAGGATATCTCAGGTTTAGACGAATAAGCTTCTAAAGATGGGCAAGAGACTATATAGAAGATTATATTTTTCCTATGTGGTAGTTTAATTGATTTTAATTTCATTAAATATATGTAATGGCGGGAACTATAACCGTCTTAGTAGTTAAGACTCTGATCATCCAAGAGGGCATCATCAAAGTCGCTCTTGGAACTGCAAAATGTAATGAATTTGCAAATTAATGAATGAAAATGTTTTGATAAAAGTTTGTAAATTCTTATGCCCTTGGTGTTAATGATTCAGTAACAGATTTTATATGTCATTTGAAAATAATGTTAAAGATGACTGCAGCATCAATAGTATCTATTTTCATGCCTCGGAATGAGAGATGTTCCAATCTAACCTACTTTGATTGAACACATCAGCACTAGTCAGAGGTGAGACGCCAGACTAGCTGAGGTTATGGCAAAGTTAGGAGTCAAATCTGAAGAGATGAAGCAATACGGACTCGACCAAGATGGTCGGCTCCATAAGGATGGGAGATTATTTGTTCTCGATTTACATGCATTACGAGAGGAGGTACTATGAGAACGCCATCATTCTAGATTGACTATACATCCCAATGGTAATAAAAAGTAACATGATATGAAGCAGACATATTATTGGGAAGGGATGAAGAATATTGTCAAGACATTCATCTCGAAGTGTATGAACTGCTAGTTGGTGAAGGTAGAGTAGAAGAAGCCAAGTGGGTTGATGTAACCACTTGAAGTTCTCAAGTGGAAGTGGGAGCAAGTATCGATGGATTTCATTTATGGTTGCCGAAGAGCGAAGAAGGGTGTGATAGCAATTGGATCATAGTCGATAGGTTGACAAAGAGTGCATGATTCATACCCATTTAGTCTTATAGTACATCATCCAAATTGGTGGGTTGTATGTGAAGTGGATAGTGTTATTCCATGGTGTGACAAAGAGGATTGTGAGTCACTGAGACCCTTTATTCACCAGTGGGTTTTGAAAGAGCTTACAAGAGGCATTGGGACCGAGCTGCATCTCAATACAGCTTATCACCCGCAAGTAAATGGGAAGACTGATAAAGTAAATCATATATTGCAGGATCTCTTGCAAGCTTACATTCTCGCTTTTGTAGGCTCCTACGATGATAACTTGCATTTTATGGAGTTCACATACTATAATAGCTATCAGTTTAATATCGGTATGGCACCGTATGAGGGATTGTATATGGTCGATCGTGTGACGCTTCTTCATGTTGGTGGGAAGCGGGCTAAAAACTAATATTAGGCCAAATATGATTAGAAAAACCTTAAAGAAGATGAAGATCATTCGGTAACAGATGAAAGCAGCTTAGGATAGGCAGAGGAGCTACACTGATAAGAGACGTGGAGATTTGGTGTTCTTCATCGACAATAAGGTGTTTGCGAAGGTTTCTCCATTGAAGAATGTTATTCGATTTAGTGAAAGGGGAAGTTAGGGCCAAGATTCATAGGTCCTTTTTCAATAGTAGGGAGCATTGGGAACCTAGCATATAAGGTCGACTTGCCTCAAAAGATGGTGGGAGTACATAACGTCTTCCACGTTGCTCACTTGAGGAAGCTTGTGCATGAATCAGGCATGACGACTGTACTGGATCAACTAGACGATGAGGAAATTAAATCAGGAGCTTTCAGACCTCATAGGATGATTTGTATCGTCGGACGCGATATGAAACATCTTAGGAGGAAGATGGTGAAGTTAGTGAAGGTTCAATGAGGCAAAGTAAAAGCAATTGCATGTGGGAAACTGAAGAGGGCATAAGGGTTGCATATCCGAAGTTCTTTGCATGGTAAGGCTTACAATTTATCGTATTTATTTTCAGTTTTGATATCATTTATGATAGTTTAGTGTCTTGCATGCTATGATGGGTTTATCTATACTATTGATTGCATAGTTGCCTGTTTAATTGATGGGTAAATATGGTTGACTATTCTTTGACTTGTTTAAGGATTCTGAGGGTGAAATTTCTGAAGGGTAGAGAGTGTAATGACCCTTATTTTACGTATCAAAGGATCATACAATATTTTATTTAATTCTAATGATGTCCTATGACTCTAATATTTTGAGAAATGACTCTTATGGACATTTTCTACATCTATGATTTTTATTGAATTTCTATGTGACCATTTTGACCCTGCAAATATTGTATGACCTATAACTTTTGATCGGTACCGAGTTAGGATTTAAAACACTTTCATTGCTTCAAGATGATGATTTCTCATTCCATACAGTGGTCATAATAATAAAATGGACTTACCATTTGAAAGTTATGGTTGTTTTAAGTTTTGGCCGCTGCTGGCCAGAATTAGTAGGTAATTAATTAGATCCAAACCAAAGTCTACTAACTAATTTTGGGATTCTCACCTAACTGGGACTGCTGGGACATGTCCAATTATATTTTCCACTTTTCAATACAATATCAAACCTCCATTAACCCTAATTTCATCAAAAAGGTTATCTTTTTCTTATTAGTCATAGCCAAATCCAACACTAGAGCAGTGATTAACAAAGGAGATCATAAAATCATCAATTTGGTGCTTTTATTTCGGATTAGCTGCTGTTCACATAAGATTTAGAGGTCTAAAGTGGTAAATTAGGTATTAGGTGAGTGATTCTTGACCCCTCACTATCCCATGCATGTTTATATAGTTAATTTGATGTTTTAAATGTGATTTTGATTGTAAAACATTTTATAACTTTAATCGCACTTCTATACATGTTTATGGCCGCAATTAAAAAGATTCTAAATGGTTTTGCAATCCTTTTTGACCATATTGACATGCTAATGTAAAAGTTAGATCTTGGCCGAATATAGGTGTTAATTATGATTAGATGTATTATATGTGTTGAATGCATGTTTTTGGAGGATATTGCTGTTTGGATGCATTTTCTTTGATATGATTTGTTAGTACTTTAGTTATTTACAAATTTGTTGATGAAATGAGCAAAATGAACACAAATTAGCTCAGAATTGGACGAAACTTGGAAGAGAGGCTCTAGGATGTAGGGAGCTTGTGGTTCAAATTGCTAGTGATTTGGTAGAAGGAATATTGGTCGATGATGACTCGAATTCAGGTTGGTGGAAAGCCAAATCTACTCGGTAAAGAAATAATTCGAGATAAGCTTCGAGTCGTGCTTCAGGCTATTTGCTAGTAAACTCAAGGTTGGCTTTGGAAAAGTTGGAGAAGGTTTGGGGTTCAACTAGTGGCTAAATCAGCTAGATGTGTTTCAATTCAAGGCATGCTTGGGGAAAATACGAGAATGTTTCGGGCTTGGCTTTGAGATAAGGGGAGTGATACTGGAAGAGATGAAAGCTAATTTTGGCTAAGTGTTTAGGTTAGTACTATCCTGAACTACGATGGGATTGAACTTGGATCTTGGCAAAGGGACGTAGGCTTGGAAAGAGGAGTTCAAGTAGAAGTTGAAGAAGTAAGTAAAGGTTCAAAATCCTTCTTGGCGTCGACCTAAAAGTTTTGCCCAGGTTGGGTGGAACTTTTGGGAAGTGAAGTGTATGGTCTCTGGGTCATGCCAGAGGTGTTCATTTGTTCGTTCATCGTTCAATAGAGATGATTGATGGTTAAGAAGTGAAACAATATTGGAGTGCTTCGATGTGTTGGCTTAGGGACCTTGAGATGTTGGTTTTACAACTGACATGAAGGTCAAGAAGTGTTCCGATGATAATGGATCTAGGATGGGAGTCGTTTAGTTATCCCAAAAGGACCAGTTCTAGGATGCAAACTTTTGAAGCAAATCTAGGATGTACTTTACTATGGCAAGATACGGTGAGACGGGTTCTAGTACACGAGCCTGCAAAGTGTAGCTAGGACGTGCTCTACTATGGAAATGCAAAGTAGGTAGGACGAGGAAGGGTTCTATGAGGATAATGGAATGGATCGAACTATGATGAGTTCGAAGATGTATGCAAAGGAAGCATTGGTACTCGGAATATTCCAGCGTGCTCGTAAAGCAGGGGTAGGTTAGGGAAATCATTGGGTATTAGGACATCAACCCATGGATCAAGGACGTGATATATATACCCTGGACTGCTAGGATGTGTTGTTTAGTTTTCCTGGCCTGTTGAGTGGCATGGATTTCGAGCACCAAGGGACCGAGTCTTTTCCGTTGGTCTTTGGCATTAGGATGGTCATAGAAGTTATTATATATCCAAAGCTCTTGAGTGCTAGTGATGACTATTTGATGAATGTTGTGTTTCATTGATTGTTCCCCATAGTCTTTCACTCTAGGGATATCACTTGACGTAGGTTGTAACAGCCTGCACCTTAATAGGCCTAAATTCTAGCTAAACCGAAACCCAAGTTCATTAAGAAATAAATCATTGGTTTTGGTAACCTGATATAAACATAAGTGTATCAAATAGCTATCAACATAAACTCACACCATAATAAAAAATATAATATAACATATATGTTGACCAAGGCTACTACATTGGAATGAATATTATTTCTTTAGTATCTATGACGATTGCCCTACGCCTATGATACCTAGTATACCCGTATAGTACGCTGCGATGGTGCATGGCTAATGCAGGACAATAGTCAAGGTTGTAGAGTAAGCAAACAATCACATAACCTATCTATATCTCACAGCATATCGAATAAAAATATAATAATCATCACAGATGAGATAGTAGTAACTACATGGACCATTGAATCAGAGTAGACAAGTTCATATAGTTATACAACAGTAATAGAGTTTACACAATTGGTAGATAAACTAAAGTGATAAACTATCTCTAATAATAGCAATTTAACACTGTCAAGGCTCCACAGTGTCACATGGTGGAATAAGAAATAATAAACCCAAAATATAAATATAAGAAAGCATCGCCTTCTGCTAGTCCATCTACACAACTTCATGTGTCATTTATGCTTGCTATCCAGTTTACTCATTTAAGATTACTCGAGATAGTAAGAAGCAAAGCATAAAACCTCAAAATAGACAATAGTCGGGTGTCAGCAATAAAAAATCTCAAAATACTACGAAAGTCGATATAGTGTATGGAAGAGAAGGTATGGTGAATCATACCTGACACGTCCTTGCAACCAAAGAGTTAGCACATAACATCTATAATATGCACTACTTTCATCATCAAAATGTACTGCATCCTAAGTATAGCATCGTTTGTCTAGGTATTCATATCTTAAATACATACATTAGGTGAAAACCCTAAAGTGATAGATTACGAGGAAACAAAAAGAGAAAACATAGCATCCATCAAACAATCCTCACTATCACTCGATGGGCTTGGATATAAGACAATTTGATTGGGATGATCATAAGCCAGAGACCCAATCAAATATCGATTCCACGATGCTCAATCCATGCCATTCCATAAGACTAGGAAATAGACCCACAGTTATAAGGTCTAGGGTAATCCACAGTCATAATACAGGTGGGCGTCCCCACATACCCTCTCTATACAAGCATATAAAAAACCTCTGAGTATCTATGATCCCTTTGCACACATTATCATAATGGAATGCTTTCATAATTCGATTCTTCTAATCTTCATAGTAGAACACAACCATAGTTTCACCCATCTCTATGATAGAACACATCATCGCTCTACCCACAAGCTTCCCTCATCAAACTTGTCCTTGTGGATCATCATCACAACTCCCATTATCGAGCCATCGTTATCATAACACCTTCAGATATCCCTCGTAATTCTAGAATTCTCATATCAAATATCCAAAGCAATCACATTGAAGCACCACATCATTGCGTTACCGTCGAAATCGCTTATCGTAGAGAAATAACATCAAAATCAAGAGTCAACTGCACAAATAAACCACCATGTCGCCCTCCCCGAAGACACCTCATCGTCCGAGTCAAAGATTGGCCAAATCGACCATCATTAATAGTGTTACGTACTGACCACTCTATAGTGATCGATATCGGCCACTTTGGTCATGTACTTAGCCAAAAATGGCTAAGTACAAACCAAGTGAAAACATCCAACGTCCATCCTGAAGTCCAAAGCCCACCTAAGTCCATCTTCTTCCATTTTCAGATCGGTCGGCATGCATCCCATTAATCTTTTATAACTTATCCCATCTATTCGAGTTTCCATCATTTGTGAATCCCACCGATATGCACGAAACTCTATCTCATGATACGAGTTTTCCTTATGTGTGCATTCGACTAATATGCACGAAACTCCAACGTACGGGATATTTCCTAATGCTACATCGCCTATTGATCGATTTTTCAATCAAAACAAGCAAATAACCATAGATGCAAGCAACATAGCATACATACAAGCAATATAGCATATACACAACATGTACAGCAATATATATCAACCAGTATAGGACTCGTATCAAAATAGCCTAAATCTATCAATTTCCTAAAAATAGTACGTCCATAAGAACAAGTGTGAAATTTGACTTAAAACCATTTTAAAACACTTTTAATTTTTTTTTTAAAAAAATCAGATGCAGGTTTAAATATATTAGAAATCATGTTTTAAAGTTGGAAATCAGTTCGAAATGTCATTTTATACTATATTAACAATCTTAATACGGTGAGAGGAAATATCACACACCTCAACAAAAGCAACCAAATCCTTTTCTAAGTCATAGATCCCTCCAACATGAGCGTAGGGCAAGAAAGCGCATCCAAATTGACCTCGTATGCAAAAGATACGAATTTAATACGAGTCAAGATTAAATAAAACAATTAATTAACTTAATTACCTTAATCCCATCTTTAATCCTTCTTCCCCCAACTTTGTCTGTGCAATAAAACATGCATGAACCAAAATCTTCACACCATCTTCCTCTCTTTCTCTAAGCATACACCATGTATCGAAGAACCGGTAGTTGAAATACATTGCATTACGCATGCTCTTCACATCGCACCCCTCGAATTAAACCCCAGCTCCACCTCCATTTCACGACCTGCCTACTCCCCATCATCGCATTAAAGCCACAATTCACTAGAAAGCTTGGTTGTTCAATCTTTGATGCTGGCAGGTGCACATTGCAAAGAGGAGTCCAATGGTACATTCCATCTCACCCAACTTCAATAATGCAGCTAGCAAACTGAAACAAGACCAATCACAGCCGCACATGACCAAATCACTAAGGATTTGAACCTCTCGCCTCCCCGAGTTCATTAGATCCAACCTCGTCAATTTTCATGGACCGAAGCACTCGATTTAATTCATGGAAAGGGGGAAACTACTTTCTTTTACTGGAAAGAGGAAGAAAAGAAAAAATGAAAGGGAAAAGTGTATACGAGTAAATATATTATTATATATATAATTTGTTTGATTTACCAAATAAATCGAAATACGTTTTGAGCTCGTACGATCACACCGACATCCAATCGCTACGAAATTCATCAACACACATTACCTCACTTTTTTGGTCTCGATGTTATAAATTTTGTCATCATCCTAGATAGTGCTCCGGGATGATACTTTCATGAATTTTGAGGTCATTTTGGCCATCAGATTGCACAATTCCAAATATAGCTATATTTATACTCATTTTAATTAGCAATGTCGATCCGAACTCAACGGAAGTGGTCTTGAGTCCTAATTTGACTGAATACAAAAAGTCATATTTTGGACCATCGATTAATTAATAATGCAATATTTAAATCAATTATTTAAATATATTATCATTAAAATGCAGATTATTACATTCTCCACTCCTTAAAAGGATTTCTTCCTCGATATTTCTAAAGTAATAGAATGTCTACTAACCCATAGTCTTTCAAAACTTCTCTTATTTTGGAAAAATTCGATAACACAGCCTTTGCGTGCCTAGCTTGGAAAAAAATTTCCCAAAACAAGACACACACATGCATATCATATCTAAGGCATCCCATATCCGAGGAATCTCATTTTTGAGGATGCACAAGAATATATACCATACACTACAGACTTACGTACCTCCTTTATAGTAAGAGCGTACCATTCAGATGTGAATAAAAGTGAACAATCATCCAAATAGCCAACACTTGCTTTCATGTACCTAAACATGTACTCAACAAAGAGGATTAAACACAATTGCAACATTGTCTCATGTATTTAAGCATTTTGAACCATATATAACAACCATCTCAAATAAATATGCTATACCAAACAATGTTACTAGCATTTCTTATACAATAACATCAAATTTAAACATATACAATTTTAATGTAGTAACTAATACTATCACAACCATTATAAGTAGTCATAGAAAACACCAATCATCAAAAACTAACATCTATGTCTATCCTAGCATGCATGATGCTAATCTTTTCAATATAAAGCATCATATATGATATCGCATGTGAAAGCTAACGATAAAATGAAAACCTTACTAAGTGAATAGCTTCAAACAAGTGGTCCTCATGTTGTCCTCCATCTCCCATATGTGATCGCCTTCGCTTTTACTCTACTGAACCTCTACCACTTTATCACCTTCCACTTAACCATTTTGTATCATGTGCCACGATACGAATATGCCTATGTGGTCTTGAAGTTTTAGGTCCAATTTCGATATCTTTTAGCCAATTTTGTGCCATATTTCCCAATAATTCTTTTGAGATTTTCCAAAAACCACTTGTGAACATCTGGTTTCGGCCACTCACAATGCCTTCGGCACATGTGAAATCGGAAAATCCACCTAAAACTCGGCTGATTTGGATTCAGTTCCATCAGACTTAACAAATATAAATCTAGCACTATTCGTTAATCTATCGACTGTAACCCAAATGCTATTGTACCCTCTTATGGCTCTTAGCAATCCATCGATGAAGCTCATTGATATATGTGCCCAGTTCTACTCGAGAACAATCTCTCATCCTTATGGACCCAACCGTCTCGGTCGAGTTCGCACTACATCACGTATACAGATACTACTTGTTCCTCTAACTCTCCATAATCTCCACTAGTCTAGGTTCATGCCATGGACTAGTACAAACTTGCTAAATTAAAGTAGATCTGATAGTCAAATAAGCCATCATCTTTGGTCGTAGCTTACATCGGGTTCTGAAGTCATAATCAGCTATAAACTCAAGCTATGTCCACTCTAGGGACATCGCTTCCAAGCTGGCATGTCTTCCACTCAAAGAATCGATGACTACATTTCTGTACCGTGCATATAGGAAATGTCAAAGTCCTAGGAAGCCAAGAACTTTAACCATCGCTGCTGACGAAGGTTAAGATCTTTCTTGGATAAGAGATACTTCAATAATGTATGATCATTGAACAACCTGAACCTCTCTCTTAGTAGATAGTGCCACCATATCTCCAAAGTGAACACAATCACCGCCATCTCCAAATCATGAGTCGGATACTCCCCCTCATGCGGTTTTTGTTATCGACTAGCACACACAGCAACCTTTCCCTTTTTACATCAATACTGCACTTAGTCAAGTAACCACAAGCATGTATGTGTACCGTCGACTCCTCGTTCCCACTCAGAATGACTAACATCGGTGCACTCGCTAACATTTCTGCCAGACTCACAAACAAGTGTCCGCACCTCACATCCCAGATAAAAGTATGATTCTTCTTGTTAAATCAATTAACGGTGCTTCTACCATAAAGATGTCCTTGATAAAATGCCTATAATATCCCACAAATCCAAGAAAACTCCTCATATCTGTAGCACTTTTGGGTCTATTCCAATCCTAGACAGTCGTTACTCACAGGATTCATAGCAATATCATGCTCCAAAACAACATCACCCAAGCATCTCATTTCCCTCCTTTAGAGGCGATGCATCAAAATTTTCACCATTAATCGGTACTTACTCAACGCCTCCAACACAACCATCAATCATGTCTTATGCTCCTCTTTCATCCACGAGTAAATGAAAGTATCATCAATAAGCACAAGTACGAACTTGCTCAACTGATTCCTCGAACATGATGAGATCAACAAAGCATGCCGACACGTTGGCTAGCTCGAAAAACCAAACCAACCAATCAAAAATCTATGTAGCGTATGGAACGATGTGATCTGTGGAATGCTGTGATCGACACACTCTCTCTAGCTACTCTCAGTTGATGAAATCCACCACATGGTTCAACTACCCTCGCACAATAGAACTGATGGAACAAGCCATCAATATGCGAAAGTGGAAAATTGGTCATCACCTCATTTAGCTCACGATAATCAACATACAACCTCAAAGAGTCATCCGCCTTAGTTGCGAACTATAACATCCCCTATCTGGAGGCCTGAAGCTAAGCGCTATGGATGCTGCAGTCATTCATAGTATTAACTTCTGATGATCAAATACGACAATGTTAAAAGTATTCATAATATAAGCATCACATGAATATGAAACAAAATCATAGATTTCAATAAAACATCTTTTCACATTACATTTCAAAACATATTTTATATTCAAATTACACAATCTCATAATCATTTTCTAGGTTCAGATGAAATATAATTATTAAATAAGCATGCCAAGAGTGACAAATGATGATGCCCCCTTGGTTGAGCAGAGTACTAAATAGTCATAACTGACTTATTACAAACATAAAGGAAATACACCAAAATGAAACAAATTACAACTCCTTAATAGTTATCCGTCGGCCACCTGCTCGTCTTTGAAAGTTTTATTCGTGAACCTACTAAAACCGACGAATCCTCAAACCTCAGTCTACTCAAATCAATTTTGAGCACTCGAGAGTTTAAGGGAGAAAACATAAACTTCGAGTCAGACATAAAGCATGGTATAAATAATACTATACATCTCGGCTATTTGATGATAAGTGAGACCACGCCGCTTAGCGGAATGGGTTTTCCCTCGCTAACTTTTAAAACATATCTTTTGCAAATCCATCTCCTGCAACCTAAACTGGTTAAAACTGTAAAGCATTATTTGTAAACATACCTATCAGGTAACAAATGGCATATATGTCTAAACATTATAGTTTTGTTTGGCTAACTACTAACCTTTGGCTGACTCGGGCCTGTCAAACAATATAAACAATATATTTTAACACCTGTTAGATACTTCTCATTTGGACGGACTATCTATATTTATTTGTTAAATACTCCTCCTTTGGACAGTCTGTCCCTAACATAACATCTCCCAGGGTCATCTGATCCTGATGGTTTTGTGGGCTCATCAATAACATATATGTATACAAACACATATTCCCTTCTATGTTCAATCATAGTTATAGTCTTACCTGTGACAAAGACATACACACTGGAATTTTGGACAAAATTGGTTGGGGCGAATAGCTAATGTATAGGACGCGACCTTATACCAGTCCCATCTGGTATTCTAATATGTGAGTCATTTTACTTAGGGAAACCTTCCTAAAATTTTCTTGAAAAACCTTTTCATCTGAAACTGATTTAAAACCTTTTAAACCAAACTTAAACAAGGAAAACATATATACTCTATGCTTTACTCAGAATATCCTTGCCATGTTATATATATACTATACCCAAATCTATGTTGATGATAACCTTTAAACCTTTCAAAGTATCACTTTCGATCCCATTGAAAGTATCCCTTTCGTAACCAAATAAACCATTTTTTTCATCTAGGCCAAAAGGCCAAAACCTTCTTTTCGAAGTCATTTACATAAAACTTTTGAAACCATTGAAATACCTTTTTTCTTAGAAAGCTAAAAAAATTAGACATCCTATCTTTAAAACCTTTAAATATAGCCTTTTGAAACCAATGGAGAACCACATCTTAGAAACCTTCCTTAAAAGCCTTTCGAAAGCATCAAACCTTAAACCTTACGAAAGCATTTGTGTTCAATATTAAAACAAGTGGAAATACCTTTCGAAACCATTCAAAACCTTATCTTTCGAAACCTTTGGGTTAACCTTTAAAAATCTCTACGGGTCACAAACAATAAGATTGAAAGCAACTCTTTCGAAAGCCAAAAACAAAGCAAAGAAGTGATGACATCGAAACCATCCTTCCGAAAGCATTGGAGAAGTGATAGGTTTTTTATAAAACAAAATTAACTCTTTCGAAGGTATTGCTTCAAAAGGTAGAAAGCAGCAGCTAAGGCTTCAATCTAGTCGAAAGCGGTTATTTAAAAACAAAGGCACAACCATTTCGAAACCATTCCTTTGACAATTTGTCTCAATCGTAAGCCAATCAAGTCGAAGGCAATATAGTCTAAAGAAAAGTAGGCGCGTTTTTCATTTAAAGCAAAGTCACGCCTCGACCCCATCGGAGCCTATGGTCTCGACCCAATTCCTTCCATCTTTGTCCAATTCACTAGGTACTAGCTTAATGATACTATGTGCATTAGTTTCGATGACATAGACGTGGAAGCTCTCAATCGAAACCCCTTATGTCGAAAGAGGCTAGACATGCTAAAAGCATGTAAAAACTAATTTTTAACCTTTTTAATTAATTTTTTAACAAACCTGCCTTGTTTGTCAAAATCTTATTGGTTGCTAATTTTCTTTTCTTAAAACATTGCCATAATTTCAAAAATAACAATTTAATTTATTTACAAAATACACATTCTCCTTTTATGAATATTATAACATTTAAGTCTCATGCCTTAAATAATTTTATATATTCATCAGAACACTTACTGAAATTCTACAAAAATTCTAAAAAATCTTTTTTAATATGTTTTCTAACATATATAAATTTCAGACACAAATTATTTATAATTTAACCTTAAATTATTTATAACTAAATAAATCATTTTCTTCACTAGAAAATTAATATAAGATCCACATTAATTCAAAAAATAATGAAAATTGAAATCCATTCTACAATATCATTTCTGATCTACATCTAAGTTCGCTAGGCATTTAGATGGCATTAAATAAGGTTTTCGCATTAAAACATATTATAAAATCTATATGAATAAGCATAAATCATCAACAAGCATATATATAAACATTTTTTCCTTCAAAATCATGGCTAAACTTTGCAAGATAAATTCAAATTTCCTTCAAACCAAAAACATTTAAGAAATAATAGATGTAGTCATTATTCATCTTAGTTAAGGATGTGAGATTTGATCTTGATTAAGTGATTTGATTCTTTTCTTGAATCCTATCATTTATCTTCTTTCTCTTGCTTGCTAATGGTGGCCGGCCTTAGAAATATTTTTTCTTGAGAAAATATGAAATGAACATGTGTTTTGATTTCCTAAGGGTTTAGGGTATAAGTTTATTATATTTCCCATTTTACCCTCCCATATTTCCTAACCCTTATTTCCATTTTAGTTCTTTAGTTCATTATACATGTAGGAACGACTACCCGTTTATTAAAGTCAGATCTCAATCTCTTAATCATCGCACTATTTAATTTAATTTAGCTAATTAAATATCCTAAATAATGTTACTAAAAATATGAGGTGTTACAATCTCCCCTCCTTAAAGAATTTCATCCTCGAAATTACAATAAGGTACACAACACATCAATCAAAAAGGTAAAACATACCATCAAACAAATCTGTATAAGTGTCTCTAATCCTGCTCTCAGTCTTCCTAGTATAGTCTCTATCATCGTCACTCCAATAGACCTTCACTAATCTGACTGTCTTGTTACTCAACTTCTTCTCATCTCTCGCAACTATCCAAACAGGCTTTCTAATATAGTCAAGTCTTGTTCCACTACTAAATCCTCTAACACAATCGGTGCTATAGTAGTGTTTGGATCTATAACACACTTCCTCAGATGAGATACACAAAAAACATTATGGAGTCCTGCCAAACTACTCGGTAGCTCTACTCTGTACGTGAGTTTCTCGATCCTCTTTACAAAAGGAAATGGTCCTACAAATCTCGGTGCTAATTTCCCTGTCTTCCCGAACCGGATAATACCTTTCATCAGCGATACTTTGACAAAAATATGATTTCCAACAGAGAACTTCAAAGCTTTCCTTCTTCAATCTGTACAGCCCTTTTACATAGACCGGGCTTCCTTTATTCTCGTCCTTATCAGCTCAATCTTCTCTACAGCTTCTCTTACCAAATTGGGATCAAGGACTAATCTATCTCCAGTCTTCAACCAACATGCGGGAGATTTGCATGGTCTTCCATACAAAGCTTCAAACGCTACCATCTCTATACTAGTTTGATAACTACTGTTATACGAAAGCTCGACTAGATGTACATGGTCTTCCCAAAATCCCCCGAAGTCTAATACACAACTCTTAACAAGTCTTGCAAGATCTTGTTAACTCTTTCTGTTTGCACATTTGTCTGTGGACGGTAAGGTGTACTCATCTTGAGCTTGGTTCTTAAACTCTCCTGTAGACTGTTCTAGAACTTGATAGTGAATAAGGAATATCTATCACTAGCGATACTACTTGGAATTTCATAAAGTCTGACCACATTATTCATAAATAACTTAGCCAATACAAGTGTCATCATATTTGACTTAACGGCAATGAAATGGGCACTTTGGTCAATCTGTCCACCATGACCCATATACTTTCATTTTCTCTATTATATCTCGACAATCCATCTATGAAATCCATAGAAATAGGATCTCATGTCCATACCGTAATATCTAATGGCTGAAGCAACCCACTTGGCTTCTGATGTTTGGCTTTCACCTACCGACGGTTCAAACATTGTTTCACCCATAAGCCAACATCCCTCTTTATTCCTTCCTAGAAGAAACTTCTCTTCATAACCTGATACATCTTCGTTCCTCCTAGATGAATAGTGAACTCTTTAACGATGAATTTTCTATCAGAGTAGAAAATCGCCGATAAATTTCAAATCAAAATTTATACTACAAGCACACGCCATAGTACGTAGTGAGTATGGGTCAATCCATGAATAGTTGTTGGTTTTAAATCTCTATTCAATCAAACTAACCAAAAATTTGATGATGTTAAGCTAAAAATGTAAGAAAACTAACAAAAAGAAAGTGATAAAAATATGAGAGCAGAAAGACAATTTAGAGATAAATCCACTCTCTAGATCAAATAGTTCAACAAAACATGAAATTATGATCTCTCTATTTTGGTCATAAGTGAATTTAAATGATGTATTTATTATAAGTACGACATGTTTGTGCTATTAGTTAGCTCAACATAAGCATCAAACTATAACACAACTACTTTTAACTCTCATGAAATATGACAACAAAGTTGAAAGCTAAATCTATTTTAAGTATGATCTATTAATAATTAATTAGAAATATAGACCATCAAATTTTAGTTCCAACAATCACTTCATTACCATCATCATATGTAAATGAAGAGGTAATTATTGTTTGTGATTGTTTAAGCATAGCATATTTGTTATGAATAACGTAGACTATCAAATTCAACATGAAACAATAAATTACATCATTATTCATTTAAGCACAAAAGAGATCAAAATTAACAGGTTATGTTGAAGCTATATAATTAGAGAGCTTCATTATGCCTAAATTGAAGGGGCTTAGCCTCTCATATTTGTTATCGAATCAGCAAATGTAGCTTGCAACATTTAAAAAAAGAGGAAAAAGAGAGCAAAATAAAAAAAAAGCCAAGTAAAAATAAGTAAATACTAATCTACTTACATGAAAAGTAAACTACATTACTAACATGAAAGGAAATAAACAAGGAAAGAAAAAGAACATGTATTAAATTGCATAAAAAGTTCCATAAAAGAAATGGTTAAGTAGCAATGAAAAGAAAGAGAGCTCTCATTTTATTTTTGAACTAAACTAAGAGAAGAGAGCCTAAACGAAGAGTGCCTAAATAAGAGGAGAGGGTTACATGAAACATAAGGGGTACTTATACAAGTTTAGAACCCTAATTGGCCTTTTTTAGGAACTACCCAAAATACCCTCTTAAAAAGTGCGGTGGCCAAGTTATCATTAACTTCAAATAATCATCCATTAAATGTGCATGAAGATTTAATGACCTTTTAGCATATGCATTAGCTCCTAAGTGTACATTAAGATAGGGGCTAAGTGGGGTCCTCTATGATAATAGCTTTGAATTATTTCCATCTTCATTTGTTCTCTTCACCCTTGTGCATGCATATATCTTCATGAAACCATTTGTAAAATTCACCAAAATTCGTACAAAACAACATATAAAATTCCAAGTAAATTTTCACAATTTAATAAATGCATAAAAATGACCATTTTGCCCCTATATGAAGATGAACATATGACAATTTGAAAATAATTTGAATTTTAGTTTAAATAAGTTAAAATACCCGATATGGTCATTTATTTAATTTAAATAGATTAAATATGTAAGTAAAAATATGCACATTTACATACACATCATGAATTTCGTATGAAGGCATTCCTCCAATATTTCCTTCCTTGTGTCTCCCACATCTGGAATATATAATCTACCCTTCTTTCTCAACCATCCGCTTTGGTCAAGACTAAAATCCTTCAAATCGTCACTTTCCGTTCCATCCCTTAACTTCCTTATCCTTTCAGCTAACACAGGATCCTCTTCCTGTTTAGAAGCAATATTCTTAATCAATACCGATCGGACTTCTAAACAAGATAAAATAGCTGATTCTCCACTATACCCGGCCTCGGATCTCTATTGCACTCTGCAAGTTGACAATGCTTCCAAGTCTTTCCATTCTTCTATCATAGCCGACACTGCATTTTGATGTTTCCTACTAAACGCATCAGCAACCTTGTTTCATTTCCCTGGTGTGTACTCAATTCCAAAATCATAAGTAGCAATAAACTCTAATCGTCTTTGTCGTCTCATGTTCATCTCCCTTTGAAAGAATAAGTACTTCAACGACTTATGATCCGTATAAGGCTCAAACCTCTCTCCCAAAACGTAATGTCTCCACACCTTCAAAGCAAAAATAACTACAGCTAACTCGAAGTCATGAGTCAGGTATCTAACCTCATGTCGTCTAAGCTGTCTAGAAGCATAGGCAATCACCTTACTTCTCTGCATTGACACTACCCCTAATCCAGTTCCACATGCATCTGTATAAACTACCAAATCTTGATTCCCCTCTTGAACAACTAATACAGGTGCATGGGTCAATAAGTTTTTCAGGCTCTGGAATGCTTCCTTACACTTACTGGTCTAAACAAACTTCACATTTTTTGCATTAGCTTGGTCATCGGTGTTGCTATCCGTGAAAAATATTTTATAAAACTCCGATAATATCCAGCCAATCAATGAAAACTTCTTATCTCAGTTACTGTTTCTGGTCTCTTCCAACTATACACTGCTTCGATCTTAGTTGGATCTACTGCCAATCCTCTTTCGAAAACTACATGACCAAGAAACTTCAACTACTTTTTTCAGAAATGACAATTCGAAAACTTCACCTTTAGCTGATGTCCTCTCAAAGTCTCAAGAACTACACTAAGATAAACTTCATGCTCTTTCTAATTCTTAAAGTATATCAAAATATCATCCATGAACACCAACATGAATATGTCCAAGTGCTCTCTAAGTCTACAAAGAAAGCCGATGCATTAGTTAGTCCGAACGACATAATTAACCATTTGTACGATCCATATCTGGTCCTAAACGCCGTTAGAGGTATACTATCTTCTGCTACTCTAAGCTAATGGAAACCTGTAGCCAAATCCCACCGAGAAAATATCTTGGCTCCACTCAACTAATCGAATAAATCACCAATTCTAAGCAATGGATATTGATTCTTTATCGTCTTCTCATTCAGCTTACGATAATCGATACACAACCTTGACGATCCGTTCAGCTTCTACGCAAAAACTATGGCTGCTCCACCAGGTAAACTACTAGGTCTGATAAAATTCTTCCCTTCCAAATCCACCAACTGCACTTTTAGCTCTCTCATCTTTATAGGTGTCATCGTACTTTGCGGCCTACTAACCGGTTCTGCTCCAGGCACCAAATCTATTCAAAACTCAATGGCTCGTTTCGATGGAAATCCTACTACTAGCTCGAAGACAACTACGAATTCTCTAACCGTGAAAACTCGATTCAAATCGTCTTCTAACTTCGTAGCACCCAACAAAGCATCCACCTCACAGCTAGAGCTTTCTACGGTATATACAATCTGATCACTACAATCAAGGTGTCTAAGTGATATTTTCCTATGTGGCAATATATCCCAACATCGTACTTACTTAACCAATCTTGCCCAATATAATTCTGAACCTTACAAAGTCAAACACACGCAAACTGCAAGCAAAGGTGTAACTAGCAAGTCAAACTCTAAGTGGTCATACTTCATCCTAAGTGTCGCATACCCTCCTCTCGGATTTGCAACACTTAAGGAAGTAACTAAATATGTGGGTTTTAGGTTAAGCTTATCTACCAAACATCGAGATATAAAAGAATGCGATGCACCAGTATCAAACAAAACGCTAACAAACATACCAGACATACCATGGATCTTAAGTGTTCCTCCCAATACTGATTTCCCTTTCTCCTGTGCTGTTGGCCTCGACGTAGCTGGTTCCAATGCAAATACTTTTCATCTCTCCTCTTCCTTTGCTGGTTCCTTGTATTGGTTCTTATAGTAGCCAATCTGATCTCAATCGAAGCACTTGATGTTCTTCCCGATCAATTCCTTTGCCTTTCCTGTGCGGCATTCATTAGCAATGTGCTCCTTCTTGTCGCACTTGTAACAAACCACTTCAGACTTTCCCTTCTTTGCTGCTCTACCTTTTTTAGCAACCTTCTCATGAAAGAACTTTCTCTTCTGGCCTTGCTCAACGTGGACTTCCTTCACCTTACTCTTTACTAAACAAGCAAGCATCTCCTCTTGTCTTAAAGCCATCTCCACTACCACATCATAAGAGTCTCTGATATGAGGTAACGTAGACCTTGCCAACTCAAGCTTCAACCCCCTAATGAACTTCTCTGGTATCAATAGTAGCATAACTGTATCTAGTCAACTCTTCAAATCTTCTAGCATACTCCAAAACAGACATTTCTTCTTGCTCAAACTCAATGAACTTTCTGAGCAAAGCAGAGTGCACCATCACAGACATGAACCTCTCCTGAAACCTTTTCATAAACACAGCCCATTTCATCTCCTCTTCATTAACTTTAGCTGTCACACTATTCCACCAAAATAAAGATGCTCCTTGAAGCTGTCTCAAAGCAAGCCTCCTCTTCTGCTCATCATTGAGCCCCATGTCTATAAAAATCCTCTTACAATGCAATAACCAGTTTTTCAATTCAATAGCATCCTCCAATCCAATAAAGGGTTTTCCTTTAAGCCTAGCATAATCTCTACTCAAGATAGCATAATGGTTTACCACCGGAGCTTCCTGAATTCCCCCTACTCCAGCATTTCCTCCAACCACACTAGTAGCAATTCCAGCTTGCATCATATTCACAAAGTGGGACTCCTGCGCCAATATTCCCCGCTTGTGCCTGACGTTGGGTCCTTCTAGTATTCGGTCTGGCATTTCCATTTGTGGTGGTGCTTCCTTCAAGATTCACTTTTCTCGAATCCATATCTGTATTCAAACACCGTGAGATATAGAAGAATAGCCTAATAAAGATAGGAGACTAGAGATATAGCATATACTTATATATAGTAAATACAAGTACGTTACTATAGCATTATCTCATACTCGGATCTTAGCTTTAATTCCTTAGGATTATGTTTTTAGAAATCATTATTAGTTAAAGTTTTTCATAAACCATGCTCTGATACCAAGTTATAACATCTCCTATCTAGAGCCTCGAAGTTAAGCACTATAGATGCTACAGTCATCCATAGTATTAACTTACGGTGACCAAATATGGTAATGTTAATAGTATTTGTAATGTCAGCATCTCATGAATATGAAACAAAATCATAGATTTCAACAAAACATCTTTTCACGTTACATTTTCAAAAGATGTTCCATATTCAAATTACATAGTCCCATATCATTTCCTAGGTTCATATAAAATACAATTATTACATAAGTACGCCAAGAGCGACATATGATGATGCCCCTTGGTTGACCAGAGTACTAAACAGTCATAACCGACTTATTACAAACACGGCGGAAATACATAAAAATGAAAAAAAATGCAACTCCTAAATAGCTATCCGTCGGCCACCTGCTCATCTTCGAAAATTTTATTCGCGAACCTACTAAAACTTGCGAAGCCTCAACCCTCAGTCTACTCAAATCAATTTTGTTCACCTGAGAGTTTAAGGGAAAAACATAAACTTCAAGTAGGATATACAGCCTAGTATGAATAATACTATACATCTCGGTTATTTGATATTAAGTGAAACCACGCCGCTTAGCTGAACGGGTTTCCCTTACTAATATTCTTTTAAAATATATCTTTTGCAAATCCATTTCCTACAACCAGAACTGGTTAAAACTGTAAAGCATTATTTTGTAAACATACATATCAGGTAACAAATGGACGATCTGTCCGAACGTTATAGTTTTGTTTAGCTAACTACCAAACCTTTGGCTAACTCGGGCCTACCAAAAAATATAAACAAAATAATCTAACACTTGTTAGACACTTCTCTTCTGCACGGGATGTACTTAACTATCAGTTAAATACGCCTCTTCTGAATAGTATGTCCTAACTTAACATCTCCCTCCGTCACCTGATCCTAATGTTTTTGCAGGCTCACCGGTAACCTATCTGTATATAAACATGTATTCCCTTCTGTATGTAATCATAATTTTAGTCTTATCTATGACAAAGCCCCACACACCGGAATTTTGGACTAAATTAGCTGGGCTAATAGCTAATGTATAGGACGCAACTCTATACTAGTCTCATCTAGTATTCTAATATCTAAGTCATTTTACTTAGGAAAACATTCTCAAAATTTTCCTTCAAACCCTTTTCATCTGAAATTTATTTAAAACCTTTTAAACCAAACTTAAACAAAGAAAACACATATACTCTATACTTTACACAAAATCACCTTGCCATGTTACAGATGTATATATACACACTTTACCCAAATCTTTGTTGATGAAAACCTTTAAACCTTTGAAAGTAACCCTTCCGATCCCATTGAAAGTATACCTTTCATAACCAAATAAACCCTTTCTTTCATCTAGACTGCAAGGCCAAAACCTTCCTTTCAAAACCATTTACATAAACCTTTCGAAATCATTAAAATACCATTTCCTTCGAAAGCTAAAAACCTTAAGACACCCTATCCTTAAAACCTGTAAACATAGCCTTTTGAAACCATTGGAGAACCACCTCTTAGAACCTTCCTTAAAAACCTTTTGAAAGCATCAAAACGTTAAACCTTTCGAAAGCATGTGGAAACACCTTTCAAAACCATTCATAACCTAATCTTTCGAAACCTTTGGGTTAATCTTTAAAAATATCTAAGGGTCACAAACAACAGGGTCGAAAGCAACTCTTTTGAAATCAAAAACAAAGTAAAGAAGTGATGGCGTCGAAACCATCCTTCCAAAAACATTGGAGAAGCAGTAGGGTTTAAAACAAAATTAACCATTTCGAACCATGCTTCGAAAGGTAGAAAGCGGCAGCTAAGGCTTTGACCTAATCGAAAGCGGTTATTTAAAAACAAAGGCGCAACCATTTCGAAACCATTCCCTTAACCAATTTGTCTTAATCGTAAGCCAACCAAGTCAAAAGCAATATAGTCGAAAGCAAAGCAGGCGCATTTTTCATTTAAAGCAAAGTCATGCCTCGACCCTATCGGAACCTGTGGTCTCGACCCAGTTCCTTCCACCTTTGTCCAATTCACTATGTATCAGGTTAATAATACTGTCTGCATTGTTTTCGATGCCATAGAGGCGGATGCTCTCAATCAAAACCTTCTGTGCCGAAAGAGGCGAGACATGCTAAAAGCATGTAAAAACTGATTTTTAACCTTTTTAAGTAATCTTTTTAACTAAATTTCCTTATTTGTTAAAATCTTATTGGTTGCTAATTTTCTTTTCTAAAAGCACTCCCATAATTTCAAAATAATAATTTAATTTATTTACAATATACCCTTTCTCCTTTTATAAATATATAAAACATTTAAGTCTCATACCATAAATAATTTTATATATTCATCAAAACACTTAGTAAAATTCTACAAAAATTCAAAAAATACTTTTTAATATGTTTTCTAACATATATAAATTCCAGACCCAAATTATTTATAATTTAACCGTAAATTATTTATAATCCTATAAATCGTTTTTTCAGTGGAAAATTAATATAAAATCCACATTAATTCACAAAATTATGAAAATTTAAACATATCTTTAAAATATCATTTCTGATCTATATCTAAAATCATAAGGCATTCGGATGTCATTAAATAGGGTTTTCACATCAAAACATATCATAAAATCTATATGAATAAGCATAAATCATCAACAAGCATATATATAAACATTTTATCCTTCAAAATCATGGTTAAATTATGCAAGATAAAATCGGATTTCCTTAAAACCGAAAACATTTAAGAAATAAGAGATGTAGTCATTATTCACCATAGCTTTGTGATTAAGGATCTGAGATTTGGGCTTGATTAAGTGATCTGACTCTTCTCTTGGATCCAAGCTTTTATCTTCTTTCTCTTGCTTGCTAATGGTGGCCGGCCTTAGAAATGTTTTTTCTTGAGAAAATATGAAATGAATGTGTTTTTTGATTTCTAAGGGTTTAGGGCATAAGTTTACTATATTTCCTACTTTGCCCTCCCTTATTTCCTAACACTTATTTCCATTTTAGTTCTTTCGTTCATTGTACATGTAGGCACGGCTACCCTTTATCAAAGTCAAATCTCAGTCTCCTAATCATCACATTATTTTCTTTAATTTAGCTAATTAATATCCTAAGTAATGTTACTAAAAATATGGGGGTTACATGAACACTATAGGTGCATCCCACTCAAATATGCTTCTATGAATGAACCCTCGCCTAAATGAGTCATCTACTTGCACCTCTATTTGCCTCTGCTCTTTGGGTGTTATATGCTTCAAAGAAATAACTACTAGTCTAGCAGCTCTAACCAAATCGATATGGAATTCTATCTTCCTGTATGGTAGTAATCTGGTGATCTCATCAATTATGTTCGGATACTACCTAACCACAGACACATATGATAGCTCGTCATATGGGATATCGAGGGAATATAGAAAGCTAACCATCACCTCATCATTTGATAGGTAGCCTAAAACTACCTTCCACTCGTCAGCTTTCCAAATCTTCACCAATAGCCGTTCACCCAAAAAATGGATCAACACCCTGTGCTGAGTATGGAAGCACTGGCCCTGCTTATCAAGGCAAATAAAATATAGATAAGGAATAATGACTTGTAGATAGAGTAAAAGGACATGAGATTTTTATAGTGGTTCAGCTGTTAACGAAGCCTACGTCCACTTTATAACTTTTGTTATTGACTGACTACAATTACAAGTTGAATCTGATTACAATTTAATTAGATTTTATAAGCAAGATCAAGTCACCAGTATTAAAGTTTACTAGAGAATCTTAGTGAACCCTTTAGATGACTGTTGTATGGGAGAAGAAGAGTGAAAAATCATTTCCACAGAATTTCAATAGCAAGTTGAGAAGATTCTCTTTATGTTGAAGGTAGGATTGTATTTATAGGGGCTAGAGTGCATTTGGACCAATGTCGCTTTGTCAAAGACCTACATTTAAAGGTACGAAGGCACTCAAGAAATTTTAGAATGAACCAATCCAATATAATGGATCGTTAGTGATCCATAGGTATGGATCACTAGCGATCCATAGAGTTAGAGTAATTTTGGCTCATTTCAATTGATCATGTTTCCTGCCTTTTGTAGATGATCTCCATGTAATTTCATGACTAGATGCTTTGTTTTGATGATGATTCATGTTCTGATTACATTGAACTATTATTGGAATCAGATGAATGCTCATTTCTCAATCTATCTAGGTTGGAGTGTCACTAAACTTAGCAAACATCCCTAGAAAACTTATTGGATCATGGCGCAAGAGGATTGGAGGATCCACGATCGACCCTTATGCATCGCTAGCGATCCACCATCTTAGTCAAATTTTGGTTTCTTTTCCTTAAGTCTTTCTTAGTTCCTTCTTCTAATCCTTGTGGTTGATTCTTGAGTTGTTCTTACTTAACGTGGATGTTCTAACCTCCTTTGAATTCCATTGGGTCAAAAACTCTGATAATATTTCCCCTCAGAGTATGTTGTCATTAAAAACAAGGCGTGCTTTGGAAGTTGCTGCTTTCGAGTTTCCGTTTGGTGAGGTTCAAATGATCGTGTTGAGGCCATCAAGCGAATTTATCTCTGGTTATTCAACCATCAATTAAATTATGATGGGAATCATTATAGCTCATAACAATAAACCATTTTCAATAATACAACTTTCAAAATGCTTGCAAAAGATACTTAGATCATGCTTGGTGAGTTTAGTTGCAATTTTATGGATCCCTAGCGATTCAAGGATTTAGCGATTTTTTTTCTGTGCAATGTCTTATTTAGTTCAATCGAGCCGACCTGCTTTCATTTCATTTCTTCATTTGCGAATCGACCCTTCTGTCTCACGGCATGATCCAACATCTTCAAAACCTAAATTTGCTTTGCCATCACCGCCACTGATCATTGCCATCGAAGTTTCTCGCCATTGACCATACTTGACTTCCCATCGCCTTGACGTAGCCTCTAGATTTTGTTGCTTCTCCTTTTTGAACCGCCCACCTTCCACCCTTGGATCACCGCTGACCTTGCTTTAGGTCGCCAACATCCCAAGTTCATCCATGTTGTCCTTTTGACTCTTAACTAGAGGTGGGTAATGTGGAGTTTGGCGTTTGTTTAGCAATTCGACGATGAGGTTGTATTGGTGCTGATCGTTATGGGGAATTCGAGTTGATTGCGATTTTGTGGAAGAAGATAGTAAATCAAGTATTGAGTTCTTCACGGAATGATATCCGGGCTTTGCCCCGGTGCTTGACATGTTTTTCTATCTTCGTCCATAGAGTCAGAATTAACTTGCACCAAGTTACATTGTTAATCCGACACGACGTCTTGTAGATTGGTTTTGGTTTTTTTAGGAGGAGATAATAGCTTAGGGTAGCATCTTGTGTGCAGCTTATGTTGTTAGCACCTTCCAGATAACTGAAACCAACTTATGCTGAGAATTCTCTATTTGATTTGGACCCATCAACCTATTAGTTGCTCACTTTGGATTGATATAGTTATTGAACACTTGGTGTACCTAAAATAGGAAGAGATTCCTGCATTGCTTCGGACAGCTGATCCGTTATCGATCGTTGATCGATAATGGGTAAGTCTAGGAGAAATAACTTCAATAAATGATACAAGAAGCTCTTTTCTTTCTTAACTGCGAGTGAACTATCTACACATGATAGAGCATTTGTAGTGTTCAAGAAACCATGCCCATCCCATATAGATAACACACTACACTTGCTCCAGCCAACACTTAGAACTCGATGCATCGGCATAAATCGATATTTTTTCAGAGTTCAAGTGTGGTGGTGAGACATTTAGTTAAAGATAGAATTACCTAACTGCATTAGATGCAAGTTTTGTTGTGCAGAATGAAGCATCCTTCCTCTCACCATAAGTCCAGTGGAGGAAGTCCAGCACTTTCAGAAGTTGAATCATCATCCGTTACACCTTCGAAAATAGTTTCTATAGCGCCTACTTCTTCAGTATCACGAGCTAAATACGATCAACTAGTTTCGATTGGTCTAGTTGTAGACCGAACTCCTCTAAATTTTATAGTTCTACTCAATCCTCCGGAGAGAGCTTCCTCCGTGATCTCTGTTAAAGTTCTACATAACATTTGCTTGCAACACGACATTCCAAATGATGATGTGCGTCTTCCATTGATGAATGAGTTGCACATATGCCACCTTCGGGGTACCCCGCTTGTCGTCGGTATATGTGCTTAAATGGGGCAGTGCCCCCCTTTAATCAATTCTTAAAAGAAACTCTTCTGAACTTGGGAATTGCTACATTTCAGATTCATCCTAATGGGTAAGCGATCCTGACTTGCCTTCACATCTTGTTTATGTGGACATTTAATTGTACCCCAAGTTTCATTGAGTTGCTTTCATTCAAGAAGATAGATGATGTCCATCCCTTGTCATCATCGAGGCCTAAATAAATTGCAATATCATGCTACAGCTTCAAAGCAACCTGTCTAAATTCAAAACCCAGTATTTCTTTGTTAGGCGTCCCAAGGGATTTAGTTGCCTTTGGACAACGGGGATAAGTTCTCACCTTTACTTATTTAGATTTAATACATCGCTATGGGATTTTTGATAGATTAAATACTTCTTTTAGTTATTTCGAGGTCGAATAAAGATCCATCACTCAATTCGATTTTTCATACCTTGAAAACCGTAGATGCCAAGGAGATATAGATCAAGTTTTTGCTAACGAACGAGAATTAGCTTCGGTATGGGCTGTTGAATCCAGGGAGATCTGTCATGGCCATTGAAGTTCCGTTAGCTTCCCATTCCATAATTCAAACATATTCTACTTATTCATCATGCAACTCTGTGGAGGGTGATCTCCTAGAAGGAGAAGCCTGTCCGGCGGGTCGACCGAAGAAATTCATGAAGGAAGGGGTGTTATGACTGAAGCCGGCTGCTTGACCAAAATGCCCCCGATTTTGGAGGAGGAGGAAGAAGAATTCAAGCAGCATGAGGCTGAGGTGACAACAGAAAAGAAGGAGGGTGAAATTAAGGGAAGCAGCAGTTATGATTCCTCATCTAGTGATGATGAATTCGATGAAAGTTCTGGTGATGGAAACCTCGATTCACATGATGAAACTTTAGGAATGAGTCACGTTCTCCTAGATTTGCCTCCACAAGAGATTCACGATAAGGACTCTCCCCCAGCAACCGAGCAACTTCAGGATTCCTCACTTAAGGAAACCAGTTTTGACTTTGAGGATTTGAGCAATGTGTACGTAGATATTAATGAACTCATAGGAGAGGATTTCAAATTCAAGGGATCGTCTCCTCGTGTTGGTCATATTGTGTCTAGAGCTAGCCTAATTTCTTCCACGGTGGCTCCCTGATCCGGTTTGTAGCATCCTTTTAGGCTGTCTACGAAATGTTACACATTTCAGTAGGGTCATGTTCACTTACACGTGCATTATTTTGGTCTATTTTTTGTCATTAAAGCTCTTTATTTTTTTTCCTTATATTAGATAGTATGAGAGGCTGTGGACTTTACAAGGATCTAGAACAATTCACTAATTGACAACATTGGTCAAGACGGTCTTAAATCTGCCACTAGCCCTATAAAATCGAGGAAGAGTGGAGAAGGGGAAAAGACTTAGAAGCCAAAGCACATCGTTAGGATGACAGAGAATGGGGTAGGATTTACAAAAGTGGTTATGAGAAGAGAGAAACTCCTGACAACCGAGAAGAGCTGCCTAAGAAGCCGAAGGTAGATCATGGTTCTCATCCTTCTAAGCTTCAAGCTGTTGCCCCAGCCCAACCTTTGTCACACTTGAAGTTCGGATTCCACTGTTCAACTTTCATCTTCATCCCAAGTTCCATCGACTCGTATGGTGTCCGCTTCTGGTCCTTCACGTCCTCGCAGGAGGCCGACTTATATTCCTCCATCCGGTACTCCAAGACTCGAAGCTACACTCTTTGGCGGTTTCTGAAAGGTGTTTAATTTGATCGCGACATGCATCAAATTTGTAAAAATTCCTATATACCCCATCTCCAGACAATTCAAAAAGATTTAGATCAAGATGAGGGATAGGAAAAGCTATGCAAGCAGTCGGAAGACACAAACCGCAACAATTATCAGGAGATTCTTTCCTTTGAATCAAAAAAGGACGATAATGAGAGGGCGTTAGTGCAATATGATGCTAGAATCGAGCGATTAACATAAGAGAAAGACGCTGCACTCCAAGAGAATAAGAACAACGTTAGCTTACTGAAGGAACTGAAGGAGGCCTACGTAAAATTGGAGATCATGTTCGAGATGAAATTAAAAAGGCCCACGTGGACGAAGTTAAATTAAAAAAGGAGCTTGAAGCCCATGATGTGATCATTGAAGCTCAAAAGAAAACTATCACTGATCATAACGAAGTCGTTGAAACCTATAAAAAGAAAACTGCTGATTACGCGTGAATTGTGAAATCCCATGACAAGACCGTTTTTGATCAAGCTCAAATGATTGCTTCGCTCCAGGAAAGAGTCACGCAACCTAGCATCGAGAAGTCCCTAGTTGAAGTTGAGAAGGTTGCCATAATAGCAGATTACTCGGAGTTATAGAATACATTTGAAAAGAAGATGGAAAAGATGGATGATGCCATGTTAAATTTCTTTGTTAACTCCTTGGTGCATCAAGGGAGCCTCAGCTATCTGGGCCCTAATTTCCCACATACTCTTTTCTTGGTTTGGGAAGAAGTTCTGGCCCATTTATAAAAGAACGGGGATATATGCACCGAACAAGAGATGGTCGACGCCGATCTCAACGAAAAATCGAAGAAAGCTTTGATAGAGGGTCGAGAGATCATTCGAATTGAGAGGGAATAAGAGGCTGCCAATGCTGCTTTGATTGCAATTGCCAAAACGTTGCCAAAGCCTTTCATTTTCAGGCCTAGCGAATCATCAAAACAGCCTCGTAATCAATTAGCGAGTTCAGCGGGTGCTTCCTTGTTGTTTGCCCCTCCAGCAACTATCTCGGATGCCTCGGGTGGTCTCGAAACTTCTCCAAAGATTGTGCGGCCATTGACAGAAGGTGAAGGTAGGAAGTATGAAAGTAAAATTCAGTTATTCTTCTGATGTAGGTAGCTTTCTTGTTTCCCTCGAATTTGAGAATTTTCAGCTCATGTCGCAAGAACATGACAAACGAATGCTTTCGTTTTTGATCTCATATGTCCATCTTCTTTACTTAGCAACATATCGGTTTCTTCGATCTTTGGGCTTGGTGTTATTTCAACTACCTTGACGCTTGTTTCTATAGCTGATTCGATTGCTGAACCTATATCTGGCTCACAACCATGGCCGAAATCCGAGAAGATTGCTGCGTTGCATGGTTTGGACGACTCTTCTGTATCTTTGGAGGGTGATTTCACGGCAGCCGAAGCTCGAGAGCAAGAAGACCAAACTGGCCAGCTAAATAAATCTGAACAGCAGATGGTGGTCATTAAGAAGGAAAAGAGTGATGAGAGAATATCTTCAAGGAGCTCCCGCAAATCCCGTCGGCGCAGGAACAACGGGGAGTCTTCCGAGAAGGTCGAAGAGCAAAGAGGAGATGCTGGCATAGAGGAGATAGTTGATATTTCAGGCAGCGACATTGCTCGTGGTAGGGGTTCTAAGAGGAAGAAGAAACTTCTAACTAAAAGTGGGAAAGGGAGCGGTGGAAAGAAGATTGACAGGCTCGGTTAACAGTGGAGCCAGAGTTTGGTACGTTCTGTTTTGTTTGATATATGTTTTGTTCAAGTGCAGAGTCTGCACTTATTACCTTGATTGTTGTAGCATTTGTATTTTCCTTTTTTGTTGGCCGATATTGTGTGGGTAGGGCCCCCACATTTTGACTTTTATAGAAAATGCTATATGTAATATAATGTTGACATTTTGATCGTAACTTTATCTGTCTACTTATCTACATTTCATGCACTTAGGTCTATTTTATTTACTACTATTTTATTTTATCTAGTCCTGTTACTGCCAAAATTCTTTGTTTGGAGTAACAGAACTGTGAAGTACTTGTTTTTTTTGTTTTTCGGTATCGGTGTGCGCCCCACAGTTCACGGGGCATAAGCACTTGACAAAAGACCAGTTGATCCAAGTGATTTTTTGGATGTCTATAACCGGATCTGTTTTTTGGTTCCTATCTTTAGGAACTTGTGATTTGAATACCTCGATTCTAGAGATATTGTCTATCAACAATCAGAATTTTCTACCGATCGTAGGCGTTTGGCATCACGAGGTTCATACCAATTACTCATGATAGTGGAAGTGGATTGATTCTTGTTAGTCCTACAATATACGAGTTTTCCAGCACTGCCGAGGCACTATCGATACTTAAGCATGCGTGCGGCTTATGAGATGCGTGACTTTTGGGATTGATATGATCAGTCGATCTAGAATGTTTTGGAATTTCTCGACTTTACCAATCTTCGGACAATGCGAGGAGTTCATGTTTCGAGAACATGATTTCATAGCTCAAAAAGTAATCCATGGCTTACAGGAGTGCGTGGCTTTTAAGGTTGCACTTGCTTCGATGTGATTCCACGATCAAGGACATTGTGCATGGCTTACGAAATGCACGGCCTTTATTTGGACCTTCCCAACGTCGTTGGAGCAACAACGCTCTTAGAAAGCGGGGATCTGGTTCTGCCAATTCCAAGAATTGAGTCGATTTGCTTCCATCGACCCGACAGGCAAGTGAGGCATACTTGAGCATGGTTCCACTATCTAAAGCCACGATCGGATGATTTTGAGTCGATTTGATCCCGTCGACTAAGCAGGTTACTTTTGGGAACAATATTTTATTGGTTCAGAAAGCAAAGCAATTTTATTAATGAAAGTTGGGCAAGCTTTTCCTATTTACAATGCCTCTGGTATTCTGGGATGGTTTATTTGCTAGAAATAGGTAATACATAAGATAAAGGGGCATTTCACTAGAAGGACAAACTTTGTAGTCCAATTAGTTTCTAGGACATACATCCATTGAAATTAATTTCAAGGCCAAAGTCAGCAACATAACTACTTTTAAGGACAAAGTCCGCAGGCCAATTATTTTCAAGGACATAATTTCATAGGTTTTTAGGCCTTAAAAACTAATTATTTTGCATTTTGTCCTTGAAAGTAATTATTTCAATTGTGTGTCCTACAAACTAATTGCACTTGCTAAAGAGGCCCTTGTAGCTAATTTCCACTAAGATAATTTTATATAAAGTAATGATGCAACGATTCACTGTTCCATGTTCCTGGAATTTGGATTCCGTCGATATTTATTAGCTTGAATATGTCATCCCCTAGCTTCTAACCGATCACATAGAGTCCTTCCCAGTTTGGTCCAAGTGCACCTGGTATAGGGTAGACCCTCTTATGGATAAGGTCTCCCACTTCGAAGGTGCGATTATGAATTTTGAAGTTGAATTACCGTGCGACCTTTTTTAGTGAGCAGCAGCCCTAAATAGAAGTTTCGCCTCCAATGAGAAGGAACTTTTAGCTCAAACCGGATCGTTACTTCTGAACTATATGCTAGCATAAATAGAGAGTACACAGATGCAGATTTTTGTGATATCATGTAGGCCTTAGTGCGAGTGGAAGTTCATTGTCTCAATTTTCTTTTACTTTAGTTAGCCATTTTTGATGGTGGACTTGATGATCTTATTTACTGCTTCTACTTGCCCGTCTTCCTGCGGGTGTGCAGCAGTGGAAAAGCTTTCCTCTATTTGGAAGTGTTGTGGTAATAGCGGCCAGCGTTTCCTCTTCGACCCATTTGCTGAAATAGTCAACAACAACGATAGCATACTTGGCTCTCCCTTTAGCCATTGGTAATGCACCAATCAAATTGATTCCCCAGATTGCAAAAGGCCATGGGCTGACCATCCGTGTTAGCTCCATCGGTGGGGAGGGGGTTCTTTTGATCTTGTTGAATCTTTGGCATTGATCGCACCAGCTGGCGTAATCTACTGCATCACGGTCCACTATTGGCCAAAAGTATCCATACCGAAGAACTTTCTTTGCAAGGGTTTGTCTCTCGGTATGATCTCCATAGTCGCCTTAATGAACTTCTTTTAGGATCCTTCGAGCTTCGTCGTTGATCACACATCTGAGCAAGGAGGTAAAGAATCCTCTTCGGTAGAGTATCCCATCCTGCATTACAAATCGTGGTGCCTTTTGAAGAAGCATTTTCCACTGGTTTCCGTCTCTGGGGAGAGCTCCTGTGAGAAGGTAGCCTTTGATAACGTCATCCATGTCTCTGGTTCCTTGGTTGTCTCAAAAATCCAGTTAATATCCATTTCTCTTATGCTCGAAGTGGTCAATGTTTCAACTGGGACCAACACCAATGACTGAGCTTCTCCAAAACTGGCCAATTTGGCTAGATAATCCGCCTTCTTGTTCCCTCAAGATATGAGTTATGGTGTAGTGCTCGATGTCGTTCAAAAGTTCTTGCAATTTAGATAGGTACGGGGCTAGGTTCTCCTCCCGAGCCTGGTATTCGCCTTTCACCTGACAGAAAACTAGTTGAGAGTTGCTATAAATGTGTACGGATTTTATCTCAAGTTTCCTTACAATTTATAGCCTAGCTACTAATGCTTCATATTATACATCACTATTTGTTGCAAGGAATTCCAAGCGCATGGAATAGCAAATGGATTATCCTTCAGGAGTCTCGAGCACCGCCCCTGCTCCGGAGCAGAAGTTGTCAAACGCACCATCGACGAACAGCTACCAACATATCTCCACTTCTGGAGTCATTCCTTCCTTATCTGGTATTGTAAATTCGGTAATGAAATCTATCAACGCCAGCCTATTAATCGCCTTTTAAGGATGGTATGTGATTTCGTACTGACTTAGTTTGATGTTCCATTTGATAATCTATCCAAAGGTCACAGGGCAGTATAACACTTGCTTCAAAGGTTTATCTATCAGCACTCTGACACGGTGTGCCTGGAAGTACGGTCGTAACTTTCTGGATACGATCAAGTGGCAATATGCCAGATTTTCCAATTTTGGATAGTTCTTTTCTACTCCAGTGAACCATTTACTGATGTAATATACAGGTCGCTGGATATTAGCTTCTTCTCGTACAAGCACGGAGCTCAATGCATGTGGCGTGACTGCTAGGTAGATCTACAAATCTTCTCCGTCTGACAGCTTCGATAGGATTGGCGGGGATTCCATATGTCACAACAGCTGTTCGAATGTAGTTTGACAAGCTTAATTCCATTTGGAGTTTTTCTTTCGCTTCCTTAGCATGTCAAAAACGATATATATTTGTTGGTCGCTTTTGATATAAACTGGCTTAGTTCTGCAACATTTCCATTCAGACTTTGAAACTCTTTCTTGTTTCTTCGAGCCTCGACTTCCCGCAAAGCAGTTATTCGCTCTGGATTTGCTTCGATGCCTCTAGCGATACATTAAATCCCAAGAACTTTCCTGAGGCTACCCCGAAATGTCACTTAAGTGGATTGAGCTTCATTCCATATTTGTAGAGTATTTCGAACATTTCAACGAGGTTGTCTATGTGATTTGCAACTACGTGTGATTTTACCAACATATCGTCTACATAAATTTTATTGTCTTCCCAAGCTGACATTTAAACATGGCATTCACTAATCGCTGGTAAGCTGCTCCATCATTCTTTAAGCCAAATGGCACTACGTTGCAGCAATATGTCCCAAATCAGTAATGAAATTGGTGTATTCTTGATCTGGTTCGTGCATCATGATCTGGTTGTACCCCGAATATGCATTCATAAATGATAGCAGTTCATGTCCAGCGGTCTCATCTATAATTTTATCGATTCTGCGCAGAAGAAAGCTGTCTTTTAGGCAAGCTTTGTTAAGATCTAAGTAGTCGATATAGGTTCATCATTTCCTATTCGAATTCAAAAACTTCCAACATGAAAACTATAGATCTCGGCAAGCTCTTCAAATCCATACGGTTGATGAATGTAGTTATGTCACGAAATAGCCAGAATCTCGGATTACATACCGCGATTTTATATTTTTGCCCTTCGGGATGCCTCATCATTGAGATGAGATGTATATTTGATATATATTTGGTATATTTGTGTTATATATTATATTGTAAAAAAAATTCGATCGAGCCACGTAAAAGAAACTGCCTAAATTTTCCATGAATCCAGGAGTTAGAAAAAATTTGAAGTTTAAAAAATATATAACTTGCTTTGATAACAACTTGTAAATTATGTAAGCCGATCAGAGTGGCGTGATAAAAGCGCAATAATAGTTTTGCAAATAAGATATTTATGTTTTATAATTTAATTATTTTGAGAAAGTATGTCAAATGTAAAATTATCTACTTAGCCTTTTCGAGAACGAAATTTTTTGATTAGGGGAGTTTGTAACGACCCGTTATTTTTTTACCGTTTTAAATTATAGGATTTGATGTAATTATTGAATAAAAATGGATAAAAATTAAATTTTATGAATTATTAGTGTAGTTATTGAATATGAATTTGATAAAAACCTTGAAATAAACTATTTCGAAAATTTGTATATTCAAATAAATTATATGTATCGATGGTATTTATAATAAATAACTGAAAATGAATAATAAACATGAATTATTTAGATAGAAATAAAATAATGTTGATAACTAAAATTTATTTGAAATTTAATGATTCATTAATATTGATTTATTAGATAATTTAATTTGTGTAAATTTAATATTGGAGATTATTTGAATAATTGAATTATGGATTTAGTATGATTAAAATAGTATAGGAAATTGATCAAAATTTTATTTAAATATGAATGAAGATTTTTAACATATAAAATTGGATGTAAATTTGAATAATTAAAAATTGGAAAATTTATTCTTTAATTAACGAGTAAAAACAGCTATTTTGGCAACTGTCTCGGATTTCGATGAAACCAGTTTCATCAGATCTGTAATAGTTAGTTATTGTAGGATTTCAAGTTTCATAGCGATCGGACTTGTCGTTTGGCCGTGTGAGCTTGAAACGCATAGAAATCAATCTAAAGGAATTCGAAATAATAAATTGACTTTGAAAAGTTATCTTCCACATACGATCAAATTAGGCCTCGAAACTAGTTACATTGCGTTCAGAATGGGGGTAAAACGTTAAAATGCCTGGCGGCACGTCTCGACTGGAGTTCGGACAATTTTGGACCTAACTATATAAATACGCACGCAAATCGAGACAGTGTGCACTAAAATATTTTTAACCCTAGTTCAAAATCCATGGCCACCACTGTTATACATTTAACTGCTGAAATCGATCGATTTTCCATCCTTAATTTCTCTCAATTCGTTCATCGAATTTAAAACTTCCAACATGAAAACTGTAGATCTCGGCGAGCTCTTCAAATCCATACGGTTGATGAATGGTATTACGTCACGAAATCGCCAGAATCTGAGTAGGGTTGTCAATGGATGCAAACGGATGCGGATATAGCCGTATCCGCATTCGCATTCGAAAATTTAAATCCACATCCGAATCCGCATCCGATATCCACGGATAACTGAGAATTAACATCAGTATCCGCATCCGCGGATATTTTTCAAATATCCTAAAATATCTGCATTCGAAAATAAAAAGCGGATATTTCTGGATATTCGAAAATATCTGAAATATCCGCATCCGAAATTGAATATGTTTTTTATTATACTAATATTTTTGAACTAAAACAACCCTTCTCAAATGACAATACAAACACTACAATACTGATCAGTTTTTCAAAGTAGAACAATTCATTTCTAAGTATATTTTAAGTTCATCATTAAATAATAAATCAATAATAATAATAATTTTCATTATAATTAATTTTGGATCGGACGGATGTGTTTCGGATACGGACATGCCCATATCCGCATCCGCATCCGATTTTCTTTTCGGATATCGGATATCCGCACCGTTTTTCGGATATCAGATAATATCCGTTTTTTGGATATGGATCCGGACGGATTTCGGATATTTCGGGTATCCATTGACAGGCCTAAATCTGAGGTGGAAGCTTGCGCGTGTTTCAGTTATTTTCTCGACAATGGCTACACTGTGGTTCTTCACGTTGCTGGCAAAGGGAGAGGGGTGGCGGCACCTTGAACGTCGTGGATTGATCAATGTTGGGGCATGCGTGAAAACCTAGTTGCATGTGATGGGTTACTGCAAATGCGTACGTGAGGGAAGAAGGTGAACGTGATTTAATTTTATTAATTAATTAATTGTTTTATATTAAAATTTAAATCTTCTAACGATCATATCTTTTGCATACGAGCTTGGATTCACGTGCGCTTTTCTCTATTACGTTCATATCGGAGTTTCGGACAACATAGGACTTGTTTGGTCGATTTTCGAGACTGTTTCAATTTGGGCCTTCATTTGGATTTTAAATCGTCGATAAATCAAATGTTCGTGTTTATATGCTCACAATTGACTAGAATATATTTTTTTATGCAGTAAATTATATCGTGAAGTGATTTGAAATTTATTGGTGGTTGTTGATAAGTTTAATTCACATTTAAATTGATATCTGAATTAATCAATAGGATTTGAATTGACAGTTAAATTGAACTAGAACTTAATTGCCTGCAAATTACCCGATATTGATAATTATGAAATTTTTGTTAATTTTATTGACTGTTTGGATGATTGGTTGGGATGGATGCTATTGGTTGATATTTGGATGTTAAATTATTTTGATATATCATGTTATTATCCTGTATATTATTTACAGTATATAAAACTGTAAATTTGATTATTTCAATAAATTAAGAAATAGATTGATATATACCTATGACATTTATTTTGGATTGAAATGATATATATCCATCCCTAAATTAAATCGAAATAATTGATTCACCCGGCCATAGGATAGAGAATTATACACGGACATCGGATTGGTTAAATTAAACTATTTTAAAATTTTAGTTTGGAATTATTTAAATGATTTGGTTTTCAGAAAAAAAATCAAATTTATGGAAATGGAATTATTTTCCAATTTGAGCTCGAAATGTTGAAATATAAATTCGGTAAACGAAATTGCTTAAGTAATTGAATTTGAGATTTTAAAGATATAATCGAAATATAACGTGAATTACAGAAACTGAATAGTCTTAAAAGATTGGACTTCTTTCGAACTTTGAATATTGCTAAGTAAAAGTGATATAAAACGGTATTTCAAAATTGAGCTCGAAATTGAATTATAATTGAAGGTTTGGATTTTTAATTGAATATTGAGGGTAAATTTGATTTAAGTGTTTGAATCGATATTTCTGAAAATCGAACTCGGAATTGATATAAATCAAAATGGTTTAAATTTGAAATTGGAATTTAAATTAATTTGGAATTGGAATTGAAATTAATTTGAAATTGGAATTTAAATTAATTTGGAACAAGAATTTAAATTAATTTGGAATTGGAGTTGAAAGTAATTTGGAATTGACATTGAAATTGATTTGAAATTGAAATAAAATTCGACTTGAAATCGGAATTGAATCGATTAAATCAGAATAAAAATTGGAACTGATTTGAATTGGAAAATTTGAAAAGTGAACTAGTTTGACTTTTGAAACTATTATTTAAATGAATATTTTTAGTATAAACGGTTTAAAAATCAATATTCTTTAAATATTCAAATTATTTTGATTTTCCAAACTATTTAAACTATATAAGCTATTTTTAGTACTCGAATTATTTTTTTATTAAACTGTTTTAACTATTTAACTATTTTAAAACTATTTAACACTATTTTCTAAAATTCAAATTGGTTAAAAGGGTGGTATGTTTATTTTCAAATCTTGGATTTAAATATGAATCGGGTTAAAGTGAAGTTGTAGCCTAAATTGTAATTCAAATCAAATTTCGGAGTAAAATCGATATATCAAATTGAATTGACATTTTGGAGTAAAATATGTTTTTCTGATGTGAATATGGTAAATTTCGAAATGGATTGATTTTGAAGTGAATATGATATTTTGATATCAAGTATGAACTGTTTTCGAAATGTAAAAGTGCCAACCAGTGTGTAAACCGACGCTTGGTTGTTAAAGAGAACGGGGCCTCTTATTGGCATACTCTCTATCAAAATTGAAACCACTTTGACAACCACGCGGTGGATGATATCTAGAATGTAGTGGTTGAATTAGCGACGTTTACTGGAAAGAAGTAAGAGAACGATGATAGATAGCCTTGACACTCATGTCATAATTAAAATGACTAAAACAGAAGCCTATGTCTGACAATTGAGGTTAGCTACCTCTAGCCATTGTTGATCCCTCGTATTACTATTGTGATTTCGTATTCGATGGGTGCACCTTTTTGTCGTTTGGATTGATTGTCGCGGTCAGCCATGGATGAGTTACGACCAGCTAGAAAGGGTAAACTGGTAGAATCCTATCTTGGGCATCGTCTCGCATGCCTTGTCATAATTATCCCTATACAAGCCATTACGACTTTGGTATAGAACTGTACAAATGTATTAAGGATGTAAAGCCTTAACGCTATTTTGATATTTATTTTACTGATAGACATTATCCATTATAGAGAATATACTATTCTGTGTAAATATTTTATCGGATCCTTGGGAGATGAAAAATACCGTAACATCTCTTAAGTTATTGCACTCATATTTGTGATATTGATTTGACTTACATAAGAGTATTTTAGTACCGAGTCGAGTGTTTTGTCTTTTCATTATGCTCAGGTCAGTCCTAAGTTTTTCAGCTTATTGAAAACTATTCTCTGGTGGACGAAGACGGAGTTTTGGTATATTGCTATTATTATTATCCTTGCATCATGCTATTCTGCTGTATTGATTATTTATCCCAGATGTGTATGTATATAGATAACTCTGATAAATGTGTATAGATTAAAACAAAATGTATAGTAAACAGCTTCATGGATTGTTTATTTGACTATTATATTTTATCATTTCCGCTGTGAGATTCTATGTTTTGTTTTCTTCTTCTCTTCTTATTTTTTATTTAACCTCATTGATTATCTATGTTTCGGATTGTTTAATTCGGACATGTGTGTCAGCTTACGCACTTGGCGGGTGTAGCATGATAAGGGGTTCTCGCTTTTGGGTTTGGTAGCGAACTGATGACTCTTACTTCTACATATCCTACGGGATTGGTGCAGTCGAGAGGCTAATCGTAAAAGCAAAACATAGGTACGGACGTATGCTACGGTGGGTGTTACCCCAATGGTGACGTCTCATTATAGTTGGTATCAGAGCAAAAGTTTAGCGATAACCTTAGCTTTGTGTGGTTTGACTGATTAGAGATGGATAGTAATACCCTAGAATGAGTCTGTTGAGTGTGTGTGTGTGTGTATGAGAGAGCATACTTGTTAGTGTTGTATAATGTTTTATATTGTGTTTACTTATCCGTTGAGTTGTTTATGAATTCTGGTCGGTACATGAGACGCCATGTTATCGATAGAGATTTTTAAACACTTAAACAAGGCATGTCAACATAATATTGTTTTAAAATTGGATAAATAAGATAATTTTACCTAAATTGTATGATAATTTTTAATGAAATTGTTGTTAGGAGATGATAGTATTTAGTATCATCAATTATCGGTTGAAATAAAATAAAACAAAACTTAATGAATTTTATTTTAGGAAGAATTTGATAATTAAATTGAATTGAAATAAAATGAAAATAAGAATTGATTAAAATGACTAGGTTGTAAATTTGTGAAATATTTTGGTAATAAGGTGAGAAAATTTGTATAAGTATATTCATAATATATCTTATGTATAGAAATGATTTTGAAAATTGAGAGTTCTAGAATTTAAATCCTTTTGTTTTCAAAATTGTTTCGAAACCTTCAAGATTAATAATATTATTATTTGAAAGTGTTTTGACTAGAATATATTTTGAAATGATTTTTGAAGAAATAAAAACATTGAACTCATTTAGTAGCTGGGAAATAAATTCTAAGATGACTACAGCATCGCCAATATTCATTTTCGAATTCTGAGTGACAATTTCTACTAGAAGAAATTTATTTTCAACTAAAACAAGTTTGATAGTGGAAAAAATATATTCAATTATGATTAGATAAATATATGAAAATTGTTTTGAACTTATAATTGAAAATAGTATAGAAAAGAAATAAGTTTGTAACTTATAATTTTGAATCGGAAAATAAAACCAAATTTAAAATGGTTAAAATTTTGGTTAAGCAAATAGAAGAAGATTCGAATTTAAGATATGAAAAAATAACCTAAGAAATGTTGATTATAATGGGTTAGTGAAATAAAGTATATAAAATATAGTTTGACTCATGGAAGCTTAAATAAAATATGAAGTGTATTGGAAATGAATTAGATAAAAATATAAAATGAAGTTTTAAAAGAAGTTAATTTGTATAACGTATAGATTTGAGAATTTGTAAGCAAAAAACAAATTTAAATTTGTTGAATGTGAATGATAAGAAAATGTAATTTGAGTAAGATTAAAAAAAATGAGTAATGGATTAATACGAAATGAAGTTTAACTTGATATTAAATAAACTAAATTGGATACTAAATGAAACTAAATAAATTAGTAAAGTGAATTATTTCCACTTGAGCTAAAATGAATTAAAAATGAATACGAACTTGAATTTTTAAAATGAAATGTAATTTAAGTGTGGAAGAAATTAAATTAAATAAATGAGTGCAAGTAAAAATTTATATGAGCAATTGAAATTACTTTAAATTGGATGTAAAAAATTAAATGCAAATAGAATGAGTTTCAACAAAAATTAAATGGTAATCAATTGAATATGAAATAAGTTAAGGGAATAGAATATATATCGAAGTTCGACTTACGAGGAGTTGAATAAAATTGATAAAAAAATTATTATTATAAATTGGAGTTATAAAATAAAATTTACTTAAGTGAATTTATTATATGAGTTTGAATCAATGAATTAATATGATCTTAAGTTATGGAATAATAATAAAAATGAGTGCAATTTTGTAAAATGTTTATAATAAACTTAAATGGTTTATAAATAATGTTAGCGTTAAAATACTAAGTGATAATGAAATAAATTTAACTTAACAATGTTAAATGGAGTGAAAATCATTGGATGATAAATAAATTGAATGTCATTAAAATAAATAATAATCAATTGAAAATAAATTGATTGAATTTAAAATATTGAATTTGAATCAATCAAATATGAATGCAATGGATATTAGTTGATTAAATAAAATTGGACTGAAACCAAATTAGTTGAATTTAAAATTAAAAGCAAGTGAATTGAATATAAGTCTGTTGAATGGTTAAAGAAATGAAGGTTAATCAACTGAACATGAATAATTTAAGGTGAACCAATTAAATTTGAAAGAAATCCATGTGAATAAGTTGAAAGCAAACAAATTGTATATAGATGAAAGAAATGTCAATGAATAAAAAGTAAATTAAATTGATATTGATAGGAAATTAAAGTATAATAAACTAAATCTTGACATTTGGAAGTGTGAGTTGGTTTTGTTGTGAATAAGATTGGATGGATATTGTTTTTGTTGGATGTTTGTTTGTCGCATTTGCAATATTCGTGTATGATTATTGCATAATTCATGTTATATATCGATTTTATTCCTTATATATATATATATGTGTGTGTGTGTGTGTGTGTGTGTGTGTGTGTGTTCTCATGTGGTTATTGAGTGTTTAGCAGGTATGGATGACATATGCTAGCTTTTGGAGTTCGATTATGCATTAGGTTGTTTTTGCTTACTAAATACGAACGAACTCGCTCGTATTATTAATAATAAGGCACATGTCTCGGATAAAATACCGCGATTTTATATTTTTGCCCTTCGTGATGCCTCATCATTGAGATGAGATGTATATTTGATATCTATTTGGTATATTTGTGCTATATATTATATTGTAACAAAATTTCGATCGAGCCGCGCAAAGGAGACTGTAGAAATTTTCCATAAATCCGGGAGTTAGAAAATTTTTAAAGTTTAAAAATAAAAATTATAACTTGTTTTGATAACAACTTGTAAATTCCGTAAGCTGATCAAAGTGGCATAGTAGAAGCGCAATAATAGTTTTGCAAATAAGATATTTATGTTTTATGATTTAATTATTTTGAGAAAGTATATCAAATGTAAAATTATCTATTTAGTCTTTTCAAGGACGAAATTTTTGAGTGAGGGAGTATGTAACGACCCATTATTTTTTTAACCATTTTAAATTATAGGATTTGATATAATTATTGAATAAAAATGGATAAAAATTAGATTTTATGAATTATTAGTGTAGTTATTGAATATGAATTTGGGTAAAAACCTTGAAATAAACTATTTCGAAAATTTGGGAATTATTTATATCGAAATAAATTATATGTATCGATGGTATTTATGATAAATAACTGAAGTTGGATAATAAATGTGAATTATTTAGATAGAAATAAAATAATGTTGATAACTAAAATTTATATGAAATTTAATGATTTGTTAATTTTGATTTACTAGATAATTTAATTTGTCTAAATTTAATATTGGAAATTATTTGAATAATTGAATTATGGATTTAGTATGATTAAAAATGGTATAGGAAATTGATCAAAATTTTATTTAAATATGAATGAAGATTTTTAACATATAAAATTGGATGTAAATTTGAATAATTAAAAATTGGAAAATTTATATTTTAGTTAACGAGTAAAAACAGCCATTTTGGCAACTGCTTAAGATTTCGACAAAAGCAGCTTGATCGAATCCGTAATAGTGAGTTTATTGTAGGATTTCAAGTTTCATAGCGATCGGACTTGTCTTGGCCGTATGAGTTTGAAATGTGTAGAAATCAATTTAAAGGAATTCGAAAAAATAAATTGACTTTGAAAAGCTGTCTTCCACATACGATCGAATTAGGTCTCGAAACTAGTTCCATTGCGTTCAGAATGGGAGCAAAATGTTATAAACGTCTGGCGGCATGTCTCAATTGGAGTTCGGACGATTTTGGACTTAATTATATAAATACGCACATAAATCGAGATAATTTATATTCAAATATTTCTAACCCTAGTTCAAAATCCATAGCCGCCACTATTATACATTCAATGGCTGAAATTGATCGATTTTCCTTCCTTAATTTCTCTCAATTCGTTCATCGAATTCAAAAATTTCCAACATGAAAACTGTAGATCTCGACGAGCTCTTCAAATCCATATGGTTAATGAATGCTATTACATCACGAAATCGCCAGAATCTGAGGTGGAAGCTTGTGCGTGTTTTAGTGATTTTCTCGACGATGGTTGCACCGTGGTTCTTCGCGTTGCTGGTGAAGGGAGAGGGGGTGGTGGCGCCTTGAACGTCGTGGCTTGATCAATGTCCGGTCGAGAAATGTTGGGGCGTGCGTGAAAACCTAGCTGCGTGCCATGGGTTACTGCAAACGCGTACGTGAGGGAAGAAGGTGAACTTGATTTAATTTTACTTATTTATTAATTAATTGTTTTATATTAAAATTTAAATCTTCTAACGATCATAGCTTTTGCATATGAGCTCGGATTCACACGCGGTTTTCTCCTTTGCGTTCATATCGGAATTCCGAACAACATGGGACTGGTTTGATCGAGTTCCAAGGCTGTTTAAATTTGGGCCTCCATTTGGATTTTAAATCATCGAAAGATGGGTGTCTATATGCTCACAATTGACTAAAATAATTTTTTATGTTAGTAAATTATACCGTGAAGTGATTTGAAATTTATTGGTGGTTGTTGAGAAGTTTAATTCACAATTAAATTGAAACCTGAATTAATCGATAGGATTTGAATTGACAGTTAAATTGAATTAGAATTTAATTGCCTGTAAATTACCCCCGACATTGATAATTATGAAATTGTTGTGAATTTTATTGACTGTTTGGATGATTGGTTGGGATGGATACTATTGGTTGATGGATAGCCTTGACACTCGTGTCATAATTAAAATGACTAAAACAAAAGCCTATATCTGGCCATTGAGGTTAGCTACCTCTAACGATGTTGATCCCTCATATTACTATCGAAATTTCGTACTCGATGGGTGCACTTTTTTTGTCGTTTGGATTGATTGTTGCGGTCGGCCACGGATGGGTTACGACCAGCCAGAAAGTGTAAACTGGTAGAATCCTACCTTAGGCATTGCCTCATGTGCCTTGTCATAATTATCCCTATACGATCCATTACGACTTTAGTTTAGAACTGTACAAATGTGTTAATATGGATCAATGTAAAGCCTTAATGCTATTTTGATATTTATTTTATTGATAGACTTTATCTATTATAGCGTATATTATTCTATATAAATATTTTAACGGATCCTTGGGAGATGGAAAATCTCGTAACATCTCTTAAGTTATTGCATTCATATTTGTGATATTGATTTGACTTACATAAGAATATTTTAGTCCTGACTTGAGTGTTTTGTCTTTTAATTATGCTCGGGTCAGTCCTGAGTTTTTTCAGCTTATTGAAGACTATTCTATGGAGCACGAATACGGAGTTTTGGTATATAACTATTATTACTATCCCCTGCATCATGTTATTCTGCTGTAATGATTATTTATCCCATATGTATATGTATAACTCTGATAAATGTGTATAGATTAAAACCAAATGTATAGTCAACGGCTTCATGAATTGTTTATTGACTATTATATTGTATCGTTTCCGCTGTGAGATTGTGTTTTGTTTTCTTCTTCTCTTCTTATTTCTCTTATTTAACACCATTGATTATCTATGTTCCTGATTGTTTTAAGTCAGACATGTGTGAATTATTGTCGATTTAAACCTTCCAAAATATGGGTTGTCACATCGGTGGCCAGAGGTGATTGCTGCGGGTGATGTACATGTGCACACGTACCTGCACAGTTGGTTTGAGCAGAGGAAAAAAAAGAAAGGAGAAGAAGGGAAGAACGTGGGTTTGGGCAGTGTTGTTTTGGGCTGGTCTAGTTCGTTTGGGCTAGAGTCATGTTTATATTAAACTGAATAAATATACTTAATATTCTTTAAAATTTTAAAACAATTCTTCTTCTTCATCCTAAATCAGATCGATGAGAAAACTGTTGCGTTGGAGCCCTGTCGACAAGTAATTTTATTTGAATTAATAACTTCCAGATTCTGCGATACAAAAAAATTATGTTCTAAACGGTTTAAGTGAATAGACAAGTATTATCATCTGAATAGCCATCGTCAAGATTTTTGCAATGTAACAATTGGAGTAAATAAATGGGTAGTCTTATTTAACTAAGTATATGTCGGTTAATCTACCAATTACTAAATGGGTTTTAAATGGATTACTTAATTTACTAATAACAAATCCTTTTTATATAAATTCATAAATTATAAGTAATTTGGATTTATAATATAAATAGATCCAGCTAATTTAAACCAATTAAATCCTATTTTGTGAATTGGTTAATATTAATTATTGATCGTTAATTTGTTAAAGTTTTATGCTTTGGTTTACTGCTTGAATATTTATTTTAATTGTTCTTGTTTGTGCTATCAAGTGGCCAGACAAGTTAAAATTGTTAGAACAAAATGATGATACGTTTTATTGGGAAAAACATACGTAGCAAATTCCTATATGTGAATATTGTCACCTGAATATAAATTGTTTATTTAAAAACGACTTGGACATTTAAAATTTATCGATTAGATTCGAAGAGATAGGGATCGGATATTAGTGTTATTGGAAGCCACTTCGATTTAACAATCACTACAAACCCCTACGCCTTTGATTATAGAGTTCAATATGCTGGAATTTAATTGATTTAAAAAATTCAGTTATTTTAAATAAGTATTTTATAATAAGACACTATTATAATATCACCGGATTTCTATAAAAGTGCATGGTTATAATAAGATAAATTCGTCGTGTTTGTACGAGTTACCTTGGTTTTCAAAGAATTTTTATAACTTAAGTATTTCAAATTAAGTGGGTTTTACTCACGCTAGTTTCCAGCCTGACTCGGGTGTTACTTTATTGTAATTCTCGGGTCAGACCGAGTATTACATTTTTTAGGTTAGGACGCTTTGGAGTTCAGAAGACGAGCTGGATGGCAGAGAAGTATTGCACGTATTTTCCGTTGTGTATTGTAGGCTGTATATTCAGCATTCAGGGACAAGTTATTATAACTGTCCAGGTTTATATTTTGATGATTATACTATGATAACTTGTATGTATATTAACAGTTATAGTTTTTCCTTTGTATAAAATGTTATTATTGTATATTATATTTTGTTCCGCTGCGATTATGGGATTCTGTGTTGTTGTTATTTATGTTTTTTCTTCTATCTCTTTTCTTCTTAAACCCTAACAACCTATTTCCGGCACTCTATACGGTGATTGTATTAGTGTCGGTTTTCGGGGGTCGAAACCGCCCAATCGTTACACCAGGGTAGTCTGCATGTACCCATGTGTTTGAACGTCTGCATGCGTCCAGTCCTAGGCCATCTATGTGGGCATGAGTTGAGCATCCGTGGGGCTAGTTATATTATCGGTACATGTGCTAAAGGATTAATATGTAACTCTAAAGTTGGATGCTCATTGTTGGGACAGGGTAGCCTATGTGTACCCGAGGTAGCCTACGTGAACCCATATTTTGAACATTTGCGTGTGTCCAACTCCTAGCCATCTGCATAGGCAATGAGTTGAGCACTTGCTAGAGTTATCGTACATCTGAAGCACTTGAGTGAGAGATTCAAGGCTATATAATGGATGTTATGTTCGTTGCGTGCTTGATACGTTGTGTGATACCCTTATACCTCATATTTTTCTCTTGTGATAGTAGTTTAGCATATATTGCGTTACGTGCTAATTCTTTGGATGCATGTACATGTTAGGTATGATTGTTCATACCCTATATCCTATGTACTATATACAATTTTATAGTATTTTAAGATGATGTATCGCTCACACCAGACTGTTATCTGACCCGAGATTTTATGATTTGCTTCTTATTATCTCGGATACTCTTAAATGAGTAGATTAATGATAACATGTCTGGATAGCGCATGGAGACATATGGAGTACGAGTAGTGGGCTACGCTTTCATATATCTATACTTTGTAGCTTACTACCGTTTATATTCCATTGTGCAGTATTGTGGAGCTGTGGCAGTACTTGTATTTTGAGAGACAATTATAGAGTTTATTTTAGAGATTTGACGTGCATAAACTCTTTGTTTCACTTTTTGTATAGTCTGTGAACATGATGCACTATGATATTCTTAGTTATGGTTCATGTGATTATATTATTGTCTCGCCTGTTTTACATCTATGTTATTATATTATATTTTGTTTGTGTCCTGTGAGATGTGCTACTAATTCTGTGCTTGGTTTTTTATTAATTTACACCCTTGGATATAGTCCTGCATCAGTTGTACCTCCATGGCGCTTTATGGCGGTCATCACATTTGGTATCAGATCTTAGGTTGCATTGACGACCTAAATTGTACTTAGACCAATTAGAGATAAGGAAGGAGCTATCATCTTAGAATGGATCGAGCGATATACGAGAGGGCGTACTTGTTATATCCTTCGGGTTTTCAGAGCTATATAATTGTGTATATATAGTACATAAGTTGCATGCACATGAGTACCATAAATGCAGTTTTCTTTATGACAGACTTATCATTTTGTTACAGATCAAAAATGAGTCGTTATACAAGAAATACTACGAGAAACTCCACTTCCAGAATTAAAGGAGGATAGGGTTCGGGGGCTGCTAACCCCGACTTGCAGAACATGTTCACTGAGATGGTGTGAAATATGGTTCAGAATGCTCAAACTACTCCTACTACGGCTGTAGGTGGTGCTCTAGTGCAAGCGCTGAGGGTTAACTTTGCCAAACTGAGCAAGGATTACTCCACTTTGGAGGCAAACCATTCCTTGAAACGGAATCATCCATCGAAGTGCGGGATTGGTTAGACACCTATGAACGCATCTTCAAGGATATAGAGTGAGAGGATGCGATGAAGAGGAAGCTGGTCTCTAAACAGCTTCAGGGACGAGCTATGGGGTGGTGGATGCCATCAAGATTACCACTCCTAAGGATTAGATTACTTGGGAGCGGTTTAAGACAAGATTTAAAAGAAGTATATATTGGTCACTCAGAAGTCGGTACTCTTTTGAAAGTTTGCTGACTTGAGACAGAGAGGATGTCTGTGTCAGAGTACGTGGCTGAGTTCGACATGTTGTCGAAGTATGGTCTATTTTTTATCGATACCTTACTCCAGAAGAATGAAAAGTTTATCATGGGCTTGGATGATTATCTTAAAAGAAGCCAGTAGGGCATATTGATGAGACCTTTGAGAGGCTAGTGGAAAAAGCTCTCCGAGATGAGAGTCTTTATCCTAAGCATAAGTTGGTTGTTGCTCCTAAAGAGGAGCCAAACCCACAATCTAGCGGGGGAGGCAAGAAGAAGTGAAAAAAAAAACAAGAGAAAGCAGCCGCAGATCGAGGGTGGTCAGAAGAAGGGCAAGTGGGAGCCTACTTGCTATAATTGTAGGAAGAAAGCTCATCTTAGCAAAAGTTGTAGAAACAAGAATAAAGGTTGTTTTATTTAATTGCAACAAGCTAGAGCATATGGAGAAGGATCGCTTAGAGCCGTTGAAGTACAAGCAGGTTGAGTCTGCTTACGCTTTGAGCGTTGTCCCAGCATCGTCGAGTGCTCCAACGGCAAAGGACAAGAGGAAGAGTGTCATTATATATGGTATGTTTTCTATTTCTGATACACATGTACGTGTTTTATTCAATATCGGGACTTCATATTTCTATATATCTAGTGGTTTGGTAGGTAGGTAGGAATTGAAACCCAAGATAGTAGATCGACCTTTGATTGTCACAAAACTTGTCAGAGATCGACTAGCCTATGCATGGTTTGTCGAGACTTAGCCTCATCGGGTTATGGATGTTTGTTTATTTGTGATTGTTTTAGGTTTTGTGGGATTCGGTATTATACTGGGAATGGACTGGCTGAGGAGGTTTGCGGTAGTGGTGGATTACGAGAGGTTGTTGGTGACGATTGGGGTTATGGAGTGGCGGACGATAGCGATTGGCTGCCTGCTAGAAGATGGAGTTATGGTTAGCTTTCTATATTCGCTTGAGACTCCATAGGACGAGCTATCATTTGTGTCTATCGTGAGAGAGTATTGGAAAGTGAATGAGGAGGTGACCGAATTACCGCCACGCCGAGAGATTGAGTTCCGCATAGACTTGGTGAAGAATGTCAGACCGATAGTTATGCCCTTGAGGCGTATGGAATCCAGAGAGCAGAAGGTGTTAGAGGTACAAGTGAATGACCTGTCGGGGCTGGGGTTCATTCATCGGAGCATATCTGAATGGGGAGCACCTATAGTTTTCACTACTAATGCTGATGGCTTTTTGAGGTTGTGTGTAGATTAACGTGAGTTAAATAAGGTGACAAAGAAGAACAAGTATTCACTTCCGCGTATTGATGAATTGTTCGATCAGCTCTATGGTACTAGGGTGTTCTCTCAGTTGGACCTCACAGTAGGGTTTCATCAACTGAAAGTGGCGAAGGAGAGTGTGTTGTTACAGCATTTAGTACGCCGTCTGGATTTTATAAGAAGTTGGTTATGTCTATCAGGCTAACCAATGCACCGGCATACTTTGTTGATCTTATGAACCATGTTTTCGGGGATCAACTAAATAAGATTGTACTTATGTTCGTTGATGATATCCTTGTTTATTTGAGGATGGAGGAAGAACATAGGGAGCACTTATGGATTGTGCTTGAGGTGTTGAGAAGACACCAACTGAAGGTGAAGTTTTCGAAGTATCACTCTTGGAGGAGGGAAGTGCGATTTTTGGGTCACGTTGTTTCTGAGCATGGTATCGCTATATATCCTGCAAGCAAAGGTGGCAACGGTATAGGACTAGGATCGACCCATGACCCCTACATACGTGAGGAGTTTCCTTGGCTTGGCGGGATACTATAGACATTTTATAAAGTGCTTCTCCATGGTAGTATCGTCGTTAATCAACTTGACGAAGAAAAATCGAACTTTTATTTCGAACGCAAGGAGCGAGAACGCGTTCGTGAGTTTGAAGGAGTGGTCGGCGAGCGCACCAGAAGCTGACGGTATATGCAGATGCCTGTTTTACTGGACTTGGTGTGGTGTTGATGCAGAGTGGAAAGGTTGTCTCGCCTACGCTAGTCGACAATTAAAACCGCACAAGAGAAAGCATCTGACTCGTGATTTGGAGTTGGCGGCGATAGTATTCGCTTTGAAGATATAGAGACATTATTTTCTTGGGAGCAATGTTTCTAGAGTGAAAATAGTTGGAGTTTATCGCTGCCTATGATTTTAGACCTCGATATGAGCTCAGGTCAAAAGTGTTGGCTAGCCTAACGATCAAACATATCTTGATCGAGAGGATCGGTACTAATCAGAGACGAGATGCTAGAGTAGCGAAGAGCATGATGAATATAGAGGAAGGGATAGAGTCTAAGGAGATGAAGCAGTACAGGATCGATCGTGATGGTTGGCTCTGTCTGGATGGGAGATTGTTTGTTTCTAATGTCGATAAGTTGAAGGGTGAGATGCTCCACGAGTGCCTTCATTCGAGATTGACTATACATCCCGGCGGCAATAAAATGTGCAATGATATGAGACAGATATTTTATTGGGAAGAAATGAAGAAGAACATTGGGGCACTCATCTCGAAGTGCATGAACTGTCAGTTGGTAAAGGAAGAGCCAAATGTGATTAGAGAGACTTCGGAGAAAATCGAGATCATTCGGCAACGAATAAAAGCTACTCAGGACAGACAGAAGAGCTATGTTGATATGGAAAGACGTGATTTAGATCTCTCCGTTGGCAATATGGTGTTTGTTAAAATCTCTATGCTGAATAATGTTGTTCGATTCCGTACTAAAAGGAAGTTGGCGCCCAGATTTGTTAGTCATTTTCCTCTACTTGAGAGGATTGAGAATCTAACATATAGAGTCGACTTACCTCAAAAGATGGCGGGTGTGCACAATGTGTTTCACGTATCTCACTTGCGGAAGTTTGTGCAAGACTCAGGCGTAATAGTTCAACCGAATCAGTTTGATGATATCGAGATTGAACCGGATGCATTGAGACCTCATAGGCCTATTTGTATCGTCGGACGTGATACGAAGCGTCACAAAAGGAAGATGGTAGAACAGGTGAAGGTTTTGTAGAGTGAGAGCAACGACGATTGTACTTGGGAGACCGAAGAGAGTATGAGAACTGCTTATCCGGAGCTCTTTATATGGTGAGATTTCTTTTTTTCACATTTTCTTTTACTTTTAATATCATTTGGGCTAGTTTAGTATCCTGCATGCTAGGGTAGGGTAGACGTAGATATCATTACCAACTTTTGTGTGCATGTTTGATTTTGTATGGTTGCTCGTGGATGTTAGGCATGCTCGGTAGCTATTTTGATTTTACCTTGTTTGTATTAGGATTTCAGAGGCTAAATTCCTAAAGGGGAGGAGGGCGTAATGACCCGTATTTTACATACCGAAGAATCATAAAATATTATTTTTAAATTCATACTATGATTCTATAACTTTAGGGAATATCTATTAGTGACATTTCATATCTTTATAATATTTATAAACGATTTTACCCCTAGAAACTTGTATCGGTTATAACTTTTGACAAAAGCCAAATTAGCATCCGAGACCACTTCCATTGAAAAGATATGATGGTTTCACTTTCTGCACAGTGGTCATAATAGCGATTTGGACTTTCTGGCTAGGAGTTATGGTTGTTTGATGACTTCAGAAAGTCAGTTCGGTAGTAATTGGCTCGAGGGAAGTTTGTTCGGTAGGTGTTCTGTTCGGGGGGGGGGGGGGGAGGGGGGGTTGTCCATAGCTTCTAGAGGGGGAGGTGCTTGGAGTTTTGCCTATAGGTGAGCCATCCTCCCCTAAATCATTTTTTCCTACCACTTCCCATTCAAGCCTCAACCTCTGTTATTCCACTCTTCACCCTAATCCTTCTACTTTGTTATCCAAATTTTATGTGAATCATAGATAAGCAAGAGAAATCATTAGAGAGCTTCAAATCTACATCTTTGGGAAATAAAAATTGAATCTTGATTGGAATTCTCGGACTTGCATCATTGTGCGTCCAAAACTTGAATTTTAGAGGCTTTGGTGAGTGATTTATCATCTCTCGCCTTACTATATATGTATATTTGGGTTTTAATATGTTTTGGTCCATTTTTAAAATCAATATTAAGTTTAAATGTTGTTTTAAAATCCAACGTATAGTAAAAACATGAGTAAATGGATTTGAATATTGTTTGGTGCATGTATGACGTTTGCTTATATGGTTGAAAATGCTCATCAGAGAACCTTAGAGTTAGGAACCATGAGATCAGACTTCGACGGATATCTCTAGAACGTTTGGAGTCGTATCGTTGCATAGGCGATGCATGGGAGTCGAAGTGTTGAGTGTAGTGATGGAATCGGCACGATGTTGATGTGTTGAAGGAGCTATAGATTTTGGTTCGGGGTGGTCGGTCCGGTGGAAGTAAGGTCCGGTGGTTGGCTTCAGGAAGGAGAAGCATTTGGTTCGAAGATGCTTGGTTTGGTAGTTGCTTGGCTCGGCTAGTGAAGGACCGAATAGGAATTCCTGTTCAGTAGGAGCTTGGTTCGGCTAGGGAAGGATCGGACAGGAAATCATGTCTGGTAGGTGTTGAATCGACTGGTGAGGGACCGGACAGCAAATGTTGCTCGATGTTGCTTATGTCCGGTGGGAACATGGTTTCAGGCCAAACAAAACTTGGAGTGAAGCTTTTGGGGGTGTTGGCTTTGGGGTAAGACATGAGGTTGCTTGGAGGTCTTGGGAGTTGGTTCGAGGTAAGAATGGAGGACCCCAAGATGACTCTAGATGACTTTGGAATGACAAGCAATGAAGTTCGATGACTTGGTATGACGAGTGATTATAGCATCCGGTGATAGACCGAAAAGACGAGTTTTGCATGATAGCTCTTAGAGTAGAACATAAGGTTGTGATACTCGTGACTAGAACATGATAGTCTACGCATACACATGTGTTTGGATGTCTGCATGCCAATCCTTGACCAGATGCATTGGCATGAGTTGAGCATCTGTCTAGTAATTATACTATTGGTACGTCTGCTAAGGGATTGATAAGTAACTCTGAAGTTGTGATGCTCATGGTTAGGATGAGGTAGCCTGCGTGTACCCATATTTTGGACGTCTACGTGTGTCCAACCCCTAGCCATCTGTATGGGCAATGAGTTGAGCATCTGTAAGAGTTATCGTACATTTGAAGCACTTGACTGAGAAATGAAAGGCTTTGTGATGGATGTTATGTTTGTTGCGTGTTTGATATGCTGTGTGATACCCCTATACCCCATATTTTCCTTTTGTGATAGTAGTTTAGCGTATACTGCATTTATATGCTGACATTTTGGATGTATGAACACGTCGTGTACGATCGTTCATACCATATGTACTATATACGATTTTAAAGTATTTTGAGATGACATATCCCTCACACCAGACTGTTGTCCGACCTAAGGTTTTATGCTTTGTTTTCTATTATCTCGGGTACTCTTAAATGAGTATATTAGGGATAATAGGTCTGGATAGTGCATGGAGCTGTACGGAGTACGAGCAGGAGGCTACGCTTTCATACATCTATACTTTGGAGCTTACTACCGCTTATATTCCATTGTGCAGTACTGTGAAGCTATACCGATACTTGTATTTTGAGAGACAGTTATAGAGTTCATTTTAGAGATTTGTGATGTATAAACTCTTTATTTCACTTTTTGTATAATTTGTGAACCTGATTCACTCTGATGTTCTAATTTATGGTTTATTTGATTATATTGTTGTCTCGCTTGTTTTAATCTATGTTATTATATTATGTTTTGTTTATGCGTTGTGAGATGTTCTACATGTTCTGTGCTTGGATTTTTATTACTTCACATCCCTGGCTACCGTTCTGCATCGATCGTGTACCTCCACAACGCATTATACAAGCATATTGAGTATTGGAGGTGCAGGGCAGTCGTTACAGAAAATAAGTGAAGAAACAAAATCATGTTTAGACTTACAGAAAATAAGTGAAGAAACAAAATCATGTTTAGAATTAGAGAAGAAGGTGAATATGAGAGTAGAAATTATAATATGCGAGGTGATGAGAATGAGTAAACATCATTTGGACCCTCTCTCAATCACCTCTAATTGAGTGCAATCATATTTTCATATAATGTAGAATTGTTAGCGTTTGGATTGGTTTGAAGTTTAGTTGAAGAATTTGATTTTCCTTAAGTTTTATTAGATGACTGATAGTTGAATTGTGATTTTCATAGTACTTAGATGTTTCTAATTTCCATTTTGGTGTCCCCTTTAGAGTTTTAGAATCTAGATTGTAAACTATATTAAATTTTGACTAAGCAAAGTTCTGCTAAAATTACTCCCAACGTTTGTTGTAATTTGATTCAAACTATTGTGGATCGAGTTTGTATTGTAAACGGACGAAGATCAAAATAAAAAGTGGATGTGGATTAATTCAGATCGAAGCTTAATAAAATTTTAATGTGTTTTCTTTTATTTAACAATTATTAGCCATTCTTCTTGATCTGAATTATTTGATTAGTATTTATGTTTGTTTTGCACCAAATTGCAACTAAAAGCTTTAATAACAGCAACGATTAAATCCTCAGAAAACATAGCCAAAAATTATATTTATGATCGCAGGGTATCTTCCCATTTCTAGCGTTGACAAGTACAAACTAAAAAATCACTTCATGGTATATAACAATGAATTGTAGAATATGATTGTTAGAGGGATGAATTGTAGAATATGATCTCAATTAGAATTCATTTTCACCACCAACTCGTAAAAAAACATATTTTAAAAATATGGCCTATGCTGATCACACAAACATATGCGTCAAAAGTTTTTAATAATATATAATTTGATGAATATAATTACGTTTCAAGAAAGAAGACAATATTTCTACGGAAATTTATGTTCCTGTTAGCCCAAGAAGAAAGATATTTTCATTTAAGGAACATACTCTTTCTTTCTAAGAAGAAAATTACTATTTTATTTGGAAAGGTAGAGAGCTTCTTTTCGAAAGAAATATAGTTTTTTTTTTCCAGGACACGAAGATATGCTTAAATTTTAAAAAGCTTCTCGATATTTTTTCTTTCCTTCAAAGATATTCAATAGAAACTTAAATTTGTGATTTAACAATGCATTAATTTGATTTTTCTATAAAAGTTGTTCTATCCAAAAATTAAGAAATAAATAAATAATATTAAACAGGAAAATAGCCACAACGACAAATTTAGAGAGAAAAATTAAACTGAAGGACAAAAAGTTTGTTTTTTGAGCTGAAAAACAATGTTAGTTATAACTAGCATTTTGTATATTGTAAAAGTGAATATAATGCTAGATATAGCTAGCATTTTGTATAGTGTAAAAGTTGAATATAATGTTAATCATAATTACATTTATCCTTCGGTCTAAAAATGAAACTTGGTGTCCTTCGGTCTATTTTTTTCAAAGATTGTGCTTATCCTAATTCACTCTAACATAAATTAGAAGATGATGTATAATACAGACTGATAAAATCATAAGATGGTAGCCGAAGAGATGTAAGAGTCAGATTTACAATGATTATTAGAAAAGTAATCAATTGTAAAATATGAAAACGGTGTTTAAATTTTTTGATTCATAGAAGAGCATTCAAGTTTTGTTCTATCTGTTTCACTTCTTAAACTAAGTCACCATAATTTCTCCTTCATTCCAGGCTACTTTTCCCCTCGTACATTTGTTACCTGCTTCATTTACAAGCTTTTGTTTTGAATGCAATTTTGTTAATGGTGGAATCTAAAAAGTGGAAGAGTTTCATTTTCAAACAGGCTTCTTGACAAAGGTTATTGCAAATATATAACTTAATTTAAACTTACACAAAAATGAGTGTTACACATTTATAGAATGGACCTACGCATTTTCTGAATTTGTATGGGCATTACATAAATGCACATCTATAATTTCAAATACTACTTGCATGTGTTTTTTTCCTTATATCTCAAAATGAGATCAACCTTTGTATTAAATTCTAAAGCTGGTTCATTTTTACTATAGGAGGGATTTTCTAAACTGTACCCTTTCAGGTTACATCAAATTTGTTATGACAAAATCTCACTCTCTTCATTTCACTAGTTTTGAAACTTTTGTCAAGATCCTCAACTTTAAAACGATTCGTATGCTACAATAAAATCAAGCATTTTTATTTTTATTTTTGGATTAAAGTATTATTGGAATATTTGATGATAAAAGTTTGGCCAATCTTGTATCATATTTCTAGCACTCTTTCCAAGATTCCAAGCATATCACCACATACCAATATTCCTTCTTAAGAAAAAACATTATTGATGTCAACTCAACATCTATATCTTGGTTGGCTTAGTTAGCAGTCGACATACTCGCGTAATTACTACGAAGGCTTCATCTTGATGCTATCTTATATATTCGACGATCACTAATATATTCTTTTTTTAACAATACATGTATATAAACATAAACAATCTTCCTAACAATAAAACCACTAAAGAGAGAAATAATTTAGCTCAGCTATGGCTTATCAATACAAACAAAACAATAGGAACTCAATGGTAGGTAGTCCAACAAAGAAAGGAGAAGATTATTGTTCATATGTAACGAAAATGGCAAGAAAACTAAGCATGCGCGATGGCCCTCATTTTCCTAACATGTTCGGTAACAAGAAGCAACAGCAAAATAGTGAGATGTTCGACTATCAGAAGCCAGGAAATCACAAAACAGTCACCACAACTCACGAAAAAATGTACACTAGCGCTGGCCGCTTTGGTCGTGCAGAGCACATCGAATATGAAATTAGCATACAAGAATTGGTTGATTAATGATATTTATGTATTGATCTGTATTGATTTGTGTTGTGTTTGCTTTCAAATTCTGTGAAATTTTACTCTTGTATGTGTGTTGGGATTTTATAAATAAAATGCCTTGGCTTTATTTTGTTAAAGATTACTGCATAAGATTTCACAGTTTATTATTCACTAATTGTTATATAATTATTTGGGTTTCAAGTAATATAATTGTAAGTAATACAATAAAGATGTATCACTCTTTGTGTTTATCGTGTCTTCTTCTTTTCTATTTTATTTTGTTTTATTATAATATTTAAACATATTTATTTGGTGTGAGTTCGTGTAATATACATAGAAATACAGAACGAGGAAAGTACAGCTTTATTTATATTTCTCAGAAGGAACATATAACTGAATTCAGATTTATGACTCAGTAGATGAAGTTAAGTTATCTACCGTCTGAATGGAAGTTTCTGATTCATCGGATGGCTGAGATTCGTGCTTTGCAGCTGCCTTTAGAACTCGATCTTGAACTGATGTAGATGAAGGTGAAGTCGCCAAACCAATTCGGTTTGGTTCTAATTTACTTGCAGCCCAGGATACCGCTTGTGCTCCGAAGCTCACTGGAGCTAGCAAAAGCCTGAACCAAAAGAGATAAATAACTTCAGAGTTTGAAGATATATCTCAAAGTCAGTAAATATTAAATCCTGTTATGGTTTTTAATGTTAGAATCTTGTATACAAATTAGCAAGTTATATATACCTCACATCTTGTATACAAATTAGCAAGTTATATATACCTCACATCCTGCTTCAAATCCTCTGAGTTCTCATATGAAGAAAATCTTTGATAGATAGTCTAGAAGGAAAAACAGAATTAGTATTCGAATGAATATATAAAAGAAATGAAATTAAGATTAAATTAGATGTGGCGTTTGACCGTAGAATTACCAGAACTAATCCAAATATCGCAATGTACTGCAGAGTTTTCTCCCATTCTGCAGTAAAAAAAATGAAGTGGTGAAATTAAATTTTTTGACATTAAACTGGATGTACACTTCTAGGCATAATAGTTTTACTTTTAACATAAGAAGGAATCAACAAGATTGGAACAAATAATTTAGCTGTAACATGTTAGCAATACTTACCTAGAAATGAATAGCTAACAGCAAGAAATCCCTGTAATAGAGAGCAATGATAATAGAAATAAATTTTATTCTATTCGTAGAAGCCAACTTTGTCAAAAATTAAGAATAAAGATTTCAATTGATTTATATTTAAGAAAAGGAACGTACCAGCCCATAACCAATAACAAGTGTAGGAGTTGGTTTAATATTTTCAAGTATTGCCTCGGCTTCCTGCATTAAAGTTATAGCGTTTCCAGGTTACAAGTGTAAGCAAGCAGTGAAGTAATCTGAATTCAAACATATTTTCATATTCATAAGAATAAGGTAGATTCCTTCACTTTTCTGCCTTCTACAGGTCAGATGTATAATTGTTATATTTTACAACTTTTAAGGATGGAAAAGGTATAGCATGCTGTAAACGTAGCATGAATAGCACAAAAACTACATCAGTTACAGTTATAGAACATTCAGGTTGATATGTCATTTTACTGATATTGCAAAGAAACATAACCGTTCAGCTGTTGAGTTAGCAGTATCTTTTGTTTATAAAGCAACTTCAACAATAAGGAAGTGATATTTCTTAAAATGGAGTACACAGAAAATAACAAGTTTGAATAAAGTTTACGAACTAATATGATACTACCTCATTCAAGATAGTCAACGCAGTCTCTGGCTTGAGCTCTTTAACACGTAGACCTTTGCTTACCCATGATTTGTATCCCCCATAAACTAAGTAAGAATTCTACAATCAAGAGATTCAGTGTAATCAAAAATGAAAAAAGAAATCCAACAAGCACGAAATAAAATTAAAAAGATGCTGGACCTTCACCCCAAGTTTCTTCAGAGATCTTGCAATAGCTTTAGATCGTTCACCACCAGAGTCCATAACAATTACTTTGGAACCATTCTGTATCACCAAGAAAATTAAATTACAAATGTCAACATGGCAAATTATTTGCTCCATAGTTTGTGTATAACTATTTGTATAGCTTACTTTCATGAGCTTTAAATTTCGGATAACAACTGCAACTAAAGCATTATCGATGTCTTTGCCTCCCTTTAGCTGCTTTCTCAATGCCGTGTCAAGCTGTGCAGCATTTACACATATAAACACAAATTTATAGTCAACATTATATTATAGTGCAACTCTGTGATTCTGGACTAATTTTATTTTTATTTTGTTATTAAAAAAATACAGGCAACACTGTAAGGATAATGCATGTCTGCTCCTAAAAAACATGTTGGTACACTATGTATTAATGAAGCCTCCAAAGTTAAAGCCTTGACCTTTGATCAAGAGTCTATACCAACTCCATTAAACAGTGGGAGCATATACATTCATTGATTTTCGTGAATCTAGAGGGATTCAATAACCGAAGAAAAACCACCAACCTCAGGAAGTGTGACTGATGCATACTTAAACCTAGCCGCTCGGCGAAGATCGGGAACTCCATCCCTCTCCCTTGCATCCTTAACACAATGAAAAAGTTTGTTAAGAGCCAAACTTACAACATACACTAATTTTTTGAAACAAGACTGTTATTACGAATAACGGTTATTTAAAAAAGAAAACCAATGACATATGTGTTGAAATGCTAGAAATACTACTTTGAAGGCTAAGTTATTTACAGTCTCTTGCCTCAGGCCGGACATCGATAAGAAGTGCATCTTTCTCATTTTTCAGCAATTCAAGAGTTGTTTCAGGATCCAAATCTCCGGAGTAACCACCATATGTGAATGACCAGTAAGATATTCTATAACACAACCGGTAATCTAGGTGAACACTATTTCATCGATATAGCTCTGTAAAATGAATCTATAAATAAACACCAGTGAAAAGAGATTTTACCCCAAAGTGGCTGAACTTCCCAAGATAAGCAAGAAAGGAACAACTGGGTCACTGGGATCCAAGCCGAGTTTTTTCTCAAACCCTTCAATTATTATGTATACCTGCATGAAGAAATTTTGTTCAAATGTAAAATATTTTGTCAAGATAAAAAATAATAATATTAGTGCCAAAAGTATACATTGGAAGGCATTTTGAGTTGAAAGAAAATGGAACTACTGTTTCAACTTAACCCTTTAACACAATTGATAAAGGAGCAAAATTCAATGCATAAGACTCTCTTCTATTCAAGTTTCTGAAAGAGGTCATGTGGTTTTGGAATAAATTTTCTTATTTTATACTCCATCTATGCAATAATCTAAGAAGAGTAGCTATTGTGAACGCCTTCAAAAACAAAATATTTCAAGATTTCACTTTGGGAAACCAAACTCATGGGCAGTGCTAGTCAAAACTTCATGTATTATGTAGATTTCACTACAGCTAGCTACTTGTTGACAGTTTAACCATTGATATACCTGATGAATAGCATCCCCAACTGGATTCAAAATCTGGATAATTTTCACTTCTGATAGATTTATCGCATCCTTAATGTCAGGTGGAAGTAATGACTTTAAGGATCCATAAGAATAACCAACTAACGTGGTAGCATTGGACAATGTATCCTCCACCATCACAATTACACTCCTTAAAATATTTATAGCTACGCTTCCAGTTTTGAAAATATTCTCTTTTAATCTAACTGATAAGCCCGTAATCTCATTACTAGCTTGTTCTTTAGATTCACTGACTGAAGAAAATAAACCATTAGTTGCATCGTCTACATAATCTTTCACGTTATCTACTGCTTCATTAAGCGATGACACAATTGTGTTATATGAACTCTTCAAAGCATCTTGAGCCTTATCCACAGTTTCAGTAGCTTTAGATAAAAAAGTATCAACGCTGTCTTTTACATTTATTGATGAATTGGTAACTTCAGTAACTGGCACTGTATTTGTTGTTCCATATGCATTATCAACATATATTAAATTGCGATCAAAAGAATTCATTCCAGTAGCTTCTCCTACAGAGCAAGTGAAAGTTTCGGGTTGATTATCTAGCATTTCATTTGGAAATCCACGGACTATATCATCAAATTTGTTTGAGTATGGAGAGAATATTGCAGAGTCAGGAGATGCTGAGGAGTTGGGGGTTTCGATAACAATAGAATGGATAGATTTGGTTGCATGTGTTTTAAAAGATACATCTTGTGCATGAATCCCATCTTTTAAGCAAACATTTGCATCCACTACAGCCTTTCTCAATGATTCACTTGAATTAGTATGAAACGATGCCTGGGGAAAAAGGGTAATGCAAAACTTCAGCAATTTATAATATGATATGATATATGAAATACCATTGTTGACTATGTATGAACTTCTTACATAAGAGAGTAATGCGATCAGTCTAACTGGATACACGGAAACATATTTGTTTAAACTCAATGGCACTGTGTTAGTATGTTCACGTCTATGCAGTTAAAGCCCCGCAAAATCTCCACTATAACGCGTAGCGCTCTTCAACCGCTATGCTTTTTCTTTATAGCGCTATTAACCAGTAGATCCGCTTTAAGCCCCGCTATTATCCGCTACACCCGTTGAGACTTTTTAGCACCCATTTTAGCAACATTAACTTAAAAAGTTTGATTTGACTGATTCTTTTTTGAACCAAATCAACAAAGATAGGATAAAGACCTAATTATAAGGCATAAGTGTTTAATATGAGTTAAAAATCTATTATCATCACATGTGGACCGCATAAATCATGATATTCTTCGGTTTACTATATACGATTAAACGATATTTCTTTTTTCTACACAAATGATGTGAGAATGAAAATAAATTAATTTTAAACATTTGGTTTTATATCTAATGAAGCTTTTTGCACCCCCACTATTTTCCATTATACCTCCGCTTTATACCCGCTATAACTTTTTGCACCTCCATCGCTATGGAATCGCTAAGCGTTTTAACTGCACATGTGGTTTTCAAACATGTATTATTATTACTTTTATTACTCCATGTTCATACGCAACCATGCTGTTATGAACTAGCAAATATGTATGTCAATAAATTAACAGCGTAGGAGGAAAATGTTTACAGATTTCGCTTATCCCTCTATATTAAAACAACATCCTACTTTTGCTGAAAAATGGTTAATACAAATATTGAACTGAACTGTCTCTGTTAGTTAAGCGTACTTATGGCAAGAATTAACATTATTTAGATGAGTTATAATATTGCTTTTATGTACAGAGAGGTTTTTGCCTTCAAAGGCACTTTCGCGAAAGCAAAGCAAAACCATTATCATGAAATGTTTGTCCGGAAACAACCTGTAAAATACGAAGCTTCTTTATATACAGAAATCTCAGTAACACTCGAAAAAAAAAAAAAAAAAAAATATTAAACATGTAAGTGTATACTAAGAGCTCGCGGTCTCATTCAGTTAACGTGAGAGTGTTGCAACGCTCTAGGAGAATGTTGCTACCATTTTTCTCTAAGATATTGACATTAAACCTTAAAGCCAGAGGCAACTATTTATTTGGATAAGTAGATTCAAAAGTAGCTTCTCAACATATATTTGTATAAATAGCTTAAAGGTCAAAAGTGGTTGCTCAAAAGAGTGTTCCCAAAACATGCCCTAAACATACTAAATCGTTTTTGTATAAAAAAAAGTTGCTTATTTGAAAAGTACAAATGCGAGTAGTGTTGGCAAACGAGTCCTAACATCTAGTAAAGTACATCAACGTACATTTCTGTGCAACTCTGAATACGTTCACAAATCGATTACTGCCATTTTACTCCGTGAAATAACGCAAAATCGCCAAGATATCCAGTAAATATTGCATTGTTTATCATACAAAATAATCAACGATAATCAAATCAAATAAGAAGAAAAAGGAATGTATAAAATTTCACCTGAAAATGAGAAGAGGAGGCAGGAGCAGCAGAGCAAAAGGAGAGCAGCATATTCAAAACCAACCTTCAGTTCTCAAAAAAACATTATTCAATTCACTATTAAAACATTTCAAGAAATGGACGTTGCAAATTAACCCTTCAAATCAGGAAAATCGGTGAAAATGATGAAATAGGCTATTTTATGTGTCGATAATAATTTTATCCAATAGAATCGCATGAAAAAGACATGAAAGGATCTAAGTGTGATTATTTTGATGAGTGTCGGAATTGTGTGGATGAAATTATTTTTTTAAATCTCCTACCTACAGCATTTATATAAGTGAGCCCACGTATTTATTGTTTCTTATACACCTAGGCCCATTCATTAAAATATAGCGGTGGCATCAAGCATTAACGCTGCCGTCTTCCTTTTACCGTACTAAAGTGATTATGTCGTTTGATAACTTCCATTTATCAGTCGGTATTCCTTTGTTGTTTGGTTATTTTATTACTTTTCCTTCGTCTCATCCGTCCGGGTTTCATTTGACATTGCTTTGTCGTTTGATTTGATTTAACATTGATTATTTTGCTAGGTAGTGGAAGCATCTCGAACGGTCCATATTCAATTGAATGAAACACATCGTAAAGCTGAAGTGGACTTGAACGTCCATTAAATAAGCTTAAATGGACGTCTACGAATGAGACACTCATAAAATAGACGTCCAAGCTTGGACGTTCATTTTATAGACGCTTGATTCCTAAGCGCTCATTAAATAGACGTCCAGATCGTCAACCCCTTCTACGGTCATATAGAGTTAATTTTCAAACGTTAGAAGTTTGTTAATGGCTATAGACGGTCATATTCCATATTTCGGCTCCATTTCACGGCTATATTTCACATTGAATGCTATAAAATCAGACGGTTTTAGCAATATCAAACACACAATTCTGCAACTTCAAAACAATTTGCATAAATTGTAATAAAAATAAACTATGTCGCATCCGTTTCAATCGTATAGTGAAGCTTTAAATATGGACAGTTATGAATTTGATTCACAACCCGATCAAAGTGCTCTACTTCATAGTGCTCCTCTTTTAAGCTTTCACTTCTCTGTTGCAGGAACAATGAAGATGATATGGATCTTTTTATAATCTACTATCACTTTAATGACTCAGTGAAGGAAAACGACTAAAGTGGAGAAGCATTTTGAGCCAAAGTAATGAATGCGTACAAAGAAAAACATGTTGAGAACACGCAATCAATGTCGATGATAACCGGTCAATTGGGGAAGATAAATCGGCAAGTTCGGTTTTTTGAGCCTCGGTTTACAAAATAAATAAAAAAACAACTCCTAATGGCATGAAAGAGAAACCGAGCTGGTAAGTTTTTTAAAAATATTCCATTCGTATTAAATTAAGAACTTGTATTTTTTTTAATTATTAAACGTGGAAGAGAGTGGCGAATAATAAATTCCTGAAGTTATTCCCAAAGGAAAATGATCGCAAAAACCCTTATTATTACCAATATGCAAACTGTTATGACTTCCTTACTAGTCATCAAAAATGGAGCTCCAATAACGCAAAGGCCTTGAAAGATGCCCAATCAAAATTAAAGGGTAAAACAAAACATTGAAGTCAACTTATAATTCCAGTTCGGTAAACTCTTCTAGCATGGATTCTAACCTCGACCCCCAAAATTGAAGTTGAAAAATTAGATCCTAAAATGGATGAAGATGCTAGACCGATGGGGAAACATGCCGCCAAGAAGAAAATGTCGTTCAAGGACCGATTGATTCTTGAATTAACCTAATGCATGAAAATATGCGAAAGAAAATGTTGAACTTCAACCGGGTCATGCAAAGAAGCTAGCCGTGCTTAAGGAATTGACCTCAACTGAAAAAGAGAGGTTTGAAATAGGGCGTCAACGTCCAGAGACCTTCGTCATGGAAAAGGATTTGACGGGAATGGATCCACTCTCATTGCATTATTGGATGGAATATAAATAGCGTATTGTTGAGGGTAAGTCTGGAGCAAGACACATGTAGATGATGCATACCAAATTGTATCTTTAGTTGTTATTATGTAACTATTATGTATGTTTGAAATGTTAACATGCTTATCGTTTTGTTCATTGATTTCATAATTTTGCATAAAACTTTTATTTAGATAAGGTCAAATATGATTACAAATAGCAAAGTTATAGCATGCTACATTGCGTTACACAAACCATAAGTAGGAAGACATATAAATAAACTTGGTAATTCAAAAGTTAACCACTGACTCTCATAAGAATTCCAAATATGATTCATTAGATCCTTTTGGAGCCTATTAGTTCGAAAATCCGTCTTTACATCCATTTCAAAATAAACAGTTTCTTCTAGATCACCATTTCGAAAAGCCATATTTACATCCATTTGTCATATTTCATAGTCATAGAATGCAGCGATGGCTAGCATAATCCATGACTTAAGCATGGGTACGATTTGAAAAGGTCGCGTCGTAATCAATGCCTTGAATTTATTAAAATCCTTTCGCAACAAACATTGCCTTATAAGTCTCTACTTCTCCATCTACATTTAGCTTTTTCTTAAAAATCCATTTCCAACCGATGAGTTTTATCCCTTCAGGTACATCCGACAAAGTCTAAACTTTGTTTTCTTACATAGAATCCATCTTGAATTTCATAGCTCCAAACCAGAGTGCAGAGTTTTTACTTTACAGTGCTTGTTGGAAGGATAGAGGAGTATCGTTATCTGTGACATAGTCCTCTAGATAACGACACTCCTTTTTCCCGCTATTCTTGAGAAAATCATAGTACCTTTCTAGTACATGAGATCCCTACTAGACCTTCTAATAAGCTGCATGCTTTTTTATACAGGCAAACTTGGTTCTCCCACTAGTTGGTCCTTGGTGTTAGTTTCTTGAATCTCATCAAATCTACAACCTCGCTGTTAATTTTCTTTGATAGGAATTCCTTTTTTAAAAAGACAGTATGTCGAGGAACAATAACCTTTATTCCACGGTATTGTTGAATATATCTCATTGAGTTTTTTAGGATATCCTGTTAATTTATACAATACTGACCTTGCCTCTAGTTTATTCGGACCAATTTTCTTAACGTATGCCTTACGACCCTACACCTTCAAATATTTAAGTTGAGGTGTCTTACCATACCACATCTCATATGGTATTTTAGACACGGATTTAGTGGGCAACAAGTTCAACATATACATTGTGGTTCTAGCGCATGTCCCCAATAGGACAAAGGTAACTCACCCTTACTCATCATGGAACGAACAATATCTAACAGGGTTCAATTCTTTTGCTCCGATACACCGTTATTCGTAGAGTATAGAGGAGTAACCCGAGAGAATCCCATTATTTTTTAAGTATTATTTGAAATCCTGTCCAACATACTCGCTCCTCGATCTGATCAAAAACCTTAACCTTATAACCCATTTGGTTTTCTACTACATTTCTAAATTTAACAAATTTCTCATAGACGTTGGATTTATTCTTCATAATATACACATATCCTAATCTCGAGAAATCATTAGGAAAGGTAACAAAGTAAGTACTATTATCTTTAGTAAATATAGGCATCAAGCCACATACATTGTAACATTCAGCTTTCGGAGGCTCAAAAATAACTGCTATGGATGTTGTAGTCATCCATATACATCACCATGTACTATTTCTAAGGTTCATTCAACTCTTTCATTGCTCTCACTGAAGGGATGCTTCGTCATTTTACCTTTGAGACACGATTCATACGTGTCAAATGATTTAGAATCAATTGACGGTAGAAAGCCTTCGATTTTCAATTTTCGTTTCTCACTAATATGACCTAACCTATAATGCCAAAGATAATAATCATTTATATTGTTATAAGCATTATTTACAAAACACAGATAATTAGTATTAGTCGCATAAATGTCATTTTCAAGAATATCATCGTAAACTTTATTTCTGTCCAAACTAATGTTCATAACATTATTTGCACAATGAAATATATATCCAGTCTTAGACAATCTAAAAACATAATCCCATAAATATTTTTTATTTACAAAATAGCAATTATTTAATACTGCTCCACTTGGCAAAACTAAATGATAGTCACCTCATGTCGGTGCATCTATGATAGATCTATTAGCAACTTGGAGCCTCATCTCTCCTTTTGCAACGCAATGCCAGTTTCTAAGCTCTTGTAATGAATTACATATATGAGTACCAGATCTGATATCTAAGACCTAATACACTTTATTAACTACAAAACATTTTTGAACCATTATTGTACTTGATGGAGCCACATAACCATTCTTCTTTTCTCTAACAATCTTTAAGTACTCACATAATTCCTTTTCTAGTGAACTTTCTTGTGGTAGTGGCGACATTTACCCTTGTCATCGATCTTCTTACTTTTCTTTTTCTTACCTTCTCTTTTTTGCTTCTTCGAACTCTTCAAAAACGATATGCCGCCCTTAACAGCAGATATAATCCCTATATCCTTCAATGCGGACTTGGCCAGCGTCAACATAATGAGGAGCTCCACGAGATTCACATTTAGTTGATTTATGTTATAATTCAGTATGAATGGTCCATGTCGAGGAGTAAGATAATCAACGATTAAATCCACTTTGCAATTCGTTGCTTACTTGTAAGTCCAATTGCAAATGTCTAGCAATATAGCCCTTCATCATCAGCACATAATCGTTCACTTTCTACCATTTAGTCATTTTAGTATTGAGTAGAATCTTCGTAAGCTCATAGTTTGCGGAACGTGACGATTCACCAAACAGTGCCTTGAGACTATCAAATATCTCATGGATAGACGTATTTTTGTGCTGCCTCTACAACGGCTTGTCTAACATAGACGGCACGAAAACTTAGGTGATCTCTTGGTCTGACGCCCTTTTCCATAAGAATGTCATAGTTCAAGGTCTGCATCGTCGATGGTTCCTCTTTGCTTTCGCATGTAATAGCTGACCATGGGTGCTTGTAAGGTAAGCTATTTTAATTGCTCTTAGCCAGTCCGTATAGTTAGGTCCGGTAAGCTTGTCGTTTTCGTAAAACATTTTTTCGAGTTGTCATTTTCTACAAGTTAAGTTGGTAGATTATTAAGACAAATCATAGTGGATGTTCTTATAATATTAGCAAGGTTAAACTTCATGTTTCATTTTACTAATAAGCTCTCACTAGTCTTTTATGTTTCGCCAAACCCTAAACCGAAACATAGAAGTCTTTTGACTTCACTGGTAGGTGTTAAGACTCGTCCTTTTTGTAATTCTGACCTTGATTTTCTCAACAAGTCATAGCTCAATGGAAAATGGATAACTCATTACCGGTTGTATCGCATACAACTCCTAACCCTTGGTATCTTGTCCTAATTTTATTTCGATCTTGAGTTTTCTCAACAAATCGAAACGAAATTATTCACACATACTTACCATATCACGATGGCACAAGTATAATATATGTGCCTTCAGTTTTCTCAAAAAATACATATAGTTATCTTGCATTGTCTATTCAATATATTAATAATGCTACACATAACATCCCTAGCTTGAGTTTGCTCAATAACTAAGGATTATGCAAGAATTTGATTAATATATATGGTAAAGAACATCATTATATTAAAGATGCATAATCTTCAACATATTATATTGAGTGATATCCGCTTATGGAATAATGTAATTCTTATGAATTACTCTCGTGATTCGAGTGTCAAACACATTAGAAATCATGGTATACGTATATTTATGTATGTATTTATTCCTTAAGTCTATTTGGTTTTCTTTAATATTCCATCTCTAATTTATATACTCATACCATGTAATTTTTATTTATATAACTTTTATATTTTATATTACTTATATAGTAGTTTTATGTGTAAAACTATATTAATTAAATCTTATTTAGTTAATCAACGTTTTAATTAATTTTATATTATTTTAATATAACATTTATATTGGATATTTATTACATGTTATAACCTTTATAGTATAATACACATATCACATACATGTGTATATTATTTTATTAATTAACCTTTTAATTAATCTATTTAATTAAACAATCTTAATTAAATTACATTAGTTTTAAAATTCAATTTATATACATGTATACTTATGTTATTTTGAATATTTTAAAACAACGTAACATATATCATAATATATAATACATGTAAACATTTATTAGTTAATTAAATTATTTAATTTATTATTTTATTAATCCTATTAATAAATTTTAGGAATTTCGAAATTAATTTGTATTATATTTTTCAAACATTTTGAAATTTTTTATTGTATTATAACTCTTATAATATATTTATATCTTATATTAAACTTAAAATCTTATAATTTTAATTTTCAAACATTTTGACAATTAGCCCAATGCCCAATTCAAATTGGATCTCTTCTATTAGGAACAAACTTTTGGGATCACATATATGTTTGGGCTAGGCTGATAGTCAGGTTAGGCAGAGTACTAATAGAGTTAGGAGTATACATTAGAGGCAATCATGTAATGTGTTATATATATATATATATAACTCAGTAATCAAATTTGTTCAAAATAAAAGGTGTTTTCTTTCTATTATATACTTGATATAATGTGATATTAATTAATTAATTTAATTTAAAGCATATTTAATAGAAAATCCATAAATGGTATGTTTTGTGATGGTAGTTACAAAGTGTTGTAACCATGAGTAATTTATCACAATGAAAATAAATATACCATTTTAAATGTTCCTAATCAAGATGCATTAAGATTGGATATCAATGTATATGTTGAGAATAGAGTACGTAAGGCTCTCCAAATGTTGGGCAGTGTATTACTCATAACTGATAGGGAAACTTAGGGGTTACGTACTGATAGTTATTGGATAACCATGGAACGGCTCACTCGATAGTTTTCTACTGTTTAATACAACTAAGGTCAAATAACAAAAATCGATGTGACAAATTTACACAGTTCTCTAGACTTGAAAATAATGTTGATCTTCAATACAAAAGCTCTGCTTTGATTATGGTCAAATCACGGCACAAGTCCATCGAGTGATTATAGTTGGGTTGAGTGGAAGTATTGGAAGTAAACCACTATTTAAGAGAGGATTCGCCCCCTTAGTTATATGGAGTTAGTATCACAGGCCAACTCAAAGTCAAAATCTCTGGCCAGAGTAGTCCAACTAGTAATAATTGTTAAAATTGAACCAAGGATTTTTTTTTTTTGGAATATGGAGTTGAATATGGATGATATTGGAATTTTGACCGCTATCAATTTTCATAAGTCCAAAGTGATATAGTTTTGATGAAGAGAATTAGTGTGAATAAAAGTCACAACCGGGTAACACTTAACAAAGTGAAATTGGATTTTACCAAAATCGAGCAAGTGATGAATTTAAGCAAAATGTCATATCACTTGCTAAGTGATGTGCGAACATTAATATTCGAATAGTTCAATATTAATCGCTAACCAAATTTACATTCGACGAGTCATACAACCAAAATAATGAACTCTCCTTTGGCTAAATGACTTAATTAATTTATAATTAATTAAATTAATTAAATTAATCAATACTTATGAAATATTAATTATAAATTTGAATATAATTTAAGAAATAAATATTGTAAGATATGTTTATAATAGATATGAACATATTAATCGATATACGATATTGTTAAGCGATTAAATTGGATTTAATCGTGCAATATTTTTACATAGACTTAATAGGTTTAATGCCCATTATAGGGCTGTATTTCGGCTATAAACATAAAATAGGAGGCTAAGGTTTGAGCGTTAAAGAGGCTTGGCTTTGATGGTTAGGATTGAAGGAAGAGATATAGGATTAGATCCACCTTTATTTCTGCTTCGTCCATATATATAAGCTCTCTAAACCTAATTAGATCTCATTTTTTCTTAGCCTCCTTCATCATTTTAATAGCAGAGTATTAATCCTCTCTCCATAACTCTTAAATCAAATTCAAGATCCAATTACTATATGATAGTTAAAGGTCATCAATTCAAGGATTAGCACCCTTTTGATTTGAAAAAGGTTCCGGTAGGAGAATTTATTTTTTCAAGATGTGCTTTAAGGCTTTAGTAATCAGGTATGTCCTTTTCTAGATACATAATGATTTTGATGCAACGCTTGATGAAAATTAAATTTGATTACCATAATCCGTATGTATGTATCATTTTCTTGTTTAATTAAAATTGTTATGAAAATTGAATTGTTTATTGAATGGTATGATAGGTTTTTTTATTTGATAAATTGAAATTGAAATTTATTTATGATTTAAACAATATTTATGTGTAGATCTATGTTTTAAACATTCAAACTAAAGTATAATCATTTAGATTTGAAAATATGCATGTTCAAGTTAACTTTTTTTTCTCTATTTTGTTAAATTAAAAACTATATCTATATATGTTGAAATACAACTTTTATTTTAGATCTATGTTTTTTAACATTCAATTTAAAGTCCAATTTTTCAAATATGAAAATTTGCAGGTTCATGTTGATTGACTCAATTATGTTTTAAAGTTAAAACTAAATTTTATATAAATTAATACACTATTTTAATTATAGATCTATGTTTAATCTTTCATTACAAAGTGTAATTTTAGATTTGAATGTTTATATGTATATGTATGTATGTATGTTTGTATGTATGTATGTATTATTTGCACTTGTATTACATTTGATATTTACATAAGAATAAAAGAATTTTTACAACAAATCAAAGTTTTACAATTGATTGCAAAAACCATCTAATTTATATTATTATAAAGTATTGATTGAATCTCATGTATACATAATTTTACTACATGTATGCATTCATATAAAATTTATATTTTCAAATTGTTATAGTATGAAATAGTTTCTTTTCTTTTAATTTAAAGGAGGCAACAGTATATAAATACAATTTATTGTTGACAGATTATGTTCTTATATTATGACACCTACTGATTGACATTTATATGCTGCATTAATCAAGTCTATCTAAAAGGAAAATTATATCTATCATCCTTTATTTATTTCCTTTTTAACTCTTATGTGATAACCATTCAACTTATTCTTACTTGCATGTATGTATATCTTGTCATCTATTGATTACATCTTGTCATTATTTAATTCTTTTGACATATAGATACATACAATTGACTGTTTATATTTTTATATTATGATACATACTTATTATCATTTATATGCTACATTAATTAAGTCTATCAAAAGGGAAATTGTATCAATCATCATTGTCATCATTTATTTATTTCCCTTCTTAACTCCTATGTGATAACCATTCAACTTATTCTTACCAACGTGTACACATATCTTGTCATCTATTGATTACATCTTGTCATAATTTAATTATTTTGACATATAATTAAAATGAATATATTTGATATATTCATACCCTATCATATTCCAAACTTAAATAAATTATAAAACAATGTCAAGATTTATAAAATATGATTTAATTAAAATATGATTTTATTAAAAACAATATTAGATTTAGATCTAATAGAACCTTTAGACTTCATATGCCCTAAATACATAGAATAGGAAATTTTTGGAAATTTGTCGTTTTCTCCACTACAGGTTGGCTCGGTTCCGACAATGGTATCAAAACCTTATAGCGTATGTAGTCTAAATTAGTCATGTTATGGCTAACTAATTAAGTTTGCCCACTTAGTACAGTTTTTAGAAAGGTAATATCTGGGATTGGAATTGGGTAGTCAAGTACCATGTCCTATCCGGTTACCTAGCTGGCCTAAAAAGGTGAAGTGAGCCCAAAGATTGCCCATAATAGAAATGACTTAATTTGAATTGGACCTTGGGCTAGTTTTCATAATTGTTTATAAAATTAAAACTAAAGATTTTAAATGTAACAGTTAAATTTAAAATAAAAACATGATTATTATAATAGTTATAATACAACATAAGTCATTAAAATGTTTGAAAAGATAATGATATGTTCAAAATGTTTAAAAATATTTAAATACTAATTTGGAAATTCAAAATTTATTAACAAGATTAATAAAATAATTAAGTTAATTAATTAATACTTATATGCATGTATTATATATATTGATATATGTTATATTATGTTAAAGTGTTATACGTATACATATATGTATAAAAGATAAATTTTCAAAATTAATATAATTAAATTAAATATATTAATTAAAGGTTAATTAGTTAAATAATAATACACATACATAAGATATATGTGTTATACAATAAGGTTATATTATATGTATAAAGGTTATAGTAGACATGTCTAATATAAAAATTGTATTGGAATACTAATATAAAATTAAATAAATAGTTAATTAATTAAAACTAATTAAAGACTAAACTAACTAAAATTAATTAAATAAGATTCGATTAATTTAGTGTTATACATAAGATTATTGTACAAGTTAATATGAGTGTATAAATTAAAGGTGAAACATTAAAGAATCCTAATTAGACTTAAGGAATTAATACATACGTATTGTACGTATACCGTGATTTCAGATGTGTCTGACCCTTAAATCTCGAGGGTATTTCATAAGAAATACATTGTTCCATAAGTCGAAATTATGAGCTTTTACTGTAAAGTTGTCCTCTATCGTTTATATATTATTAGATTACTTGCATACTCATTAGTTGTTGAGCTTTCCTTAAGTTAGGTGTGTTATGTGTAGTGCTATTAATATATTGAATAGATGAGGTAAGATAACTGCACATATTTGTTGAGCTTTTCTCAAGGTATGTGCATTATACTTATGCCATCGTGAAATGATAGGTCCGAGTGAATAATCTCACTTTACTTGTTCAACTTTCCTCAAGGTAGGACAAGGAATCATAGGTTAGGAGTTGTATGTGATACAACCAATAAGAAGTTATCCATCATATGCAAGCCTATGATTTGTTGAGCTTTCCTCGAGTTTCAAAATCCCAAGGCATGAGTCCTAATACCCACTAGTGAAGTCAAAAGACTTTTATGTTTTGCTTAGGGTTTAGAGAACATAAAAGGCTAATGGGAGCCTTATTAGAGAAATAAAATGATAACATTTAAAATTTATAATATTGTAAGAACATATGATATATAATTTTATAATAATCTACATCGATAATTTGGTGCATTTAAAATGGTTGATAAATTGTTTATCGATTAAGATATACAAATAAACCGAATCGAAGATTGAAAAATAGAAATATAAAATATACTTACTAATAAATGCTTATTGCATCTGAAAGTTTCAACATACATGCAAGTGCCTAATTTTACAACTACTTAATACGTTCATAATTTGGTTGCAAATGTGTTTACTTGGTCGAGACTTTGTAATGCATTCTATGAGTCCCGAACTCAAAAGCAATACAAACTATGGCTATTTGATCCATATACTATCACCGGTCAAAGTTCATAATGTATGATACTTCGGTGAAATTAGTTCATTTGAAGCGAACAAATAAACCATACTATGAGATCAAGTATTCAATTTGATGATTGTAATAAAGATCGCACTGTGTTAAATGTAATACCACACTAAAACTACAAGATAGATCTAAAAAATCAATCCTGAAATGTCATTTTGATCAGTTTATACAAAGTGCATCATATATGATGTCCTTAAATGTTAAGGGTGATCGAGTGCACTTTTGTAAAGAGTTCATTATGATGTTGTAGTATGGTTTTTCTTTTGAATGGTTTGACCATTTAGAAAGGAAAACTAATGTATAAGAGTAAATGTAATTTAAGGTAAAGAGTGAATGGTCACTTCCGCTTCATAAAGAAACATTAGAAATGAGAATTGGAATAAGAAAAACGATTTCTAAACCGAAATGTATTTTTTACAGAAAATTATTTTCTATAAGATTTATTTCTATGTGTTCAAGATATTTGATCAAAGAACTCTCCACTGTAAACTTGTTCTAGTATATGAAATAAATAGTCTATTATTAAGTGGATGATGGACCTTCGTATTCGATAGGCTATTATAGTAATGCGGAAATAGTTGAAGTATGTCATATAACATTTTTTGATTGCGTCAAATTACGAAAATTGTTTTCATAAAACATACCTAACATTATTTATGAAATAATAACTATTTTTCAATGTCAACTAAAATATAGACATAGTTATATTTCAATGAGAATATCCTGAATATTCAATATGAAATAAACTATCATGTGGTATTTATTTTCATAACAAAAGCGATGCAATGGAAAACACAGAAGTAACTAGAATTATTTACAATTATTTTGGAATTATAGGCTAAGCTGTAGTTTTGAGAAATAATTTTTTTATATGATTATGATCATATGATATTAGTTAATTATATCCCTAATTAAGGGATATGCCTTTACCATTCAATTCAAATCCCAATTCTTTAAATATGAAAATTTGCTTGTTCGTGTTGATTGATTATATTATGTTTTAAAGTTAAAACTGAAATTTATATAGAATTAGTACAATGTTTTAATTGTAGATCTATGTCTTAATCTTTAATAACAAATTGTAAATTTAGATTTGAATGTTTATATATGTACGTATGTATTATCTGCACATGTATTGCATTAAATATTCACATATGAATAAATGGATTTTGATAGTAAATAATTTTTTTTTAAATTGACTGCAATAACTATCTAATTTTATTAGAAAGTTTTTATTGAATCTTATACATACATTATTAAATCTGCGTGTTTATATAAAATTTATTTTATATTTTCATATTATCATAGTATGAAATAGTTTCTTTTCTTTTATTTCAAATGAGACAATAATATATACACATAATTTATTGTTGACTATTTATATTCTTATATTATGATACCTATTGATTGTCAATTATATGTCGCATTAACTAAGTCTATTAAAAAGGGAAATTGTATTAATCATCCATGTCATCCTTTATTTATTTCTCTTCTTAACTATGCGATAATCATTCAACTTATTCTTACCTAATACATACACACATACATATTTGTGTGTGTGTGTGTGTATTGTCATCTATTGGTTACATCTTGTCACTGTTTAATTATTTTGACATGTATGCATAAATACAATTTACTGTTGACGATTATATTCTTATATTATGATACCTATTGATTATCATTTATATGATGCATTAATTAGGTCTATCAAAAGGGAAATTATATCAATCATCCTTGTTATCCTTTATTTATTTCCCTTCTTAACTCCTATATGATAACCATTCAACTTATTCTTACATACATGTACACATATCTTGTCATCTATTAATCACACCTTATCATTGTTTAACTATTTTGACATATGATTAAAATGAATATATTTGATATACTCTAAACTTTCATATTCCACACTTAACTAAATTATATAACAATGGCATGATTAACAAAATATGATTTATTAAAAACAATATTTGATCTAATAAAACCTTTTGACTTCATAGGCCTAAATGATCTAAAATAAGAATTTTATTGAAATTTGTCCTTTTTCTCCACTACGTGTTGGCCCGGTTCCAATAAGTACTTGATTACCCAAACCCAATCCTAGAGATAACCTTTGTGGACAACTTACTATCTGAGTTATGAGTTTAATTAGTTAACCCTTACACGACTAATTAGACGACATAAGCTATTGGATTTTGATACCATTGTTGAAACTAGGCCAGCATACAGTGGAAGTTATGGGTCAATTTTGATTTTTTTATCCTATTAGATATCTATTAGGCCTATAAAGTCTAATTTATTTAGAATATTTATAAATTTTATTTAAATAAAATCTTTTTTTTTATTTAAATTTATAAAATGATACAGATTTATTAAATTTATGTTATTATATATGTTATCATAAGCACATATATGTGTATGCATGTGTAACATATCAATCCATCCAAGGTATAACATGCCCGTGAATAGATGTTGGGTTTTACATCACACCAGACATATTAGTTCATCCAATATGCAAATATAATGTCCAAATGCATGTATATATGTATATACTTTTATTTGTATTTAAATATTACAAATATACACACATACATGCATACACACACATATATATGTGTGTGTTATATTTTTATTTAAATAATTTTATATAAGCACACACATACACAGAGGTATATATATCATCATAAGAATAAAATATTAACATTGCATGCACATATTGTATAATAGATTTATTTAAATATAACGAAACCATTTATAAAATAATTATAATTTTTTTACATAGCCAAAAGAAATATATATACAAATATATTATTACCTTTTGATTATATAAATATATATAAGTATATGCATAATAAAATAATATATTATATATTAATGTTAATAAAATACACAAAAATATTCTTGATAAATATAAATGACCAGGTCTTGCGCACGAACCTAGATGTATAATTTATTTATTTTTTAATTTTAAAATAATGTTTATTTAAATATCGGTTGGAAAATTATTAAAATATTAAAAAAAAAATCAATTTTGATATTTTATTTTGAATTTAGTTTTTCCAGTAAATCCTAAATGATATTTTATGTTTTGAAAATTTTGTTACATGCTTTTTTGATTCAAAATAATTTTTAAATTGATTTCTCTTTTTTTGGCTATTATTTAAATTAATCATAAAAATAAAAAAATGTTTTTTTACTTTTTTACAAGTGTCCCTCTTGTGCTAGTATTACTTTATAAAATATAAAACATAACTTCATAGTATATCTGAATTAATATAATTAATTTATGTTATAAATTAACTTGATAATATTTAAATAATAAAAATATTTTATAAGAACAACAATAACTAAGCCATTATTCCTAGATAAGTTGAGATTGGCTAAAGATGGGACTCAAAACTAAATGGAAAAGTAGATTTAAAAGTAATAATAACAATTATAATAATTAAAAAACCATGATAATAATAATAATACATAAGTAAAATAACATATATATAAAGGAAAAAAGAAAAATAAAAAAACATGATAATAATAATAATAGTACTAAAAAGTAATAGGGACCGAAGATCAAACACTACGTCTTAGGCTCCTATTCACTAGTCCTATAATCTAAAATTTATAACACTACACCTAAACTAACTCTAAGCATAAAAAACTCATAGCGCATGGTCTAGTAGATGAATTGCTAACTTCCACGCGCTATTGTTCGACACCAACTGTTCAAATATATTCCAATTCTTCAAGTTTCTTTTTACTACTTTCTCTCATGTAAACCGTAGTAAACCTCTACCTCTCTTTGAGCATTAGATGCGGGCTACAATTCCAACGCACACAACTGCCTCGAGAGGCCTCCATTAGAGATGCCCAAACCACCTTAAACGGTGTTGGACTAACTTCTCTCCAATTGGTGCTACTCCAAGTTTGTACCATATATCATCATTTCTAATTTGGTCTCGTCTTGTATGACCATAGCTCCATCACAGCATATGCATCTCTGCTACACTTATCTTTTGGGCATGTTGTCTTTTAGTAAGCAAACATTCTGCACCATACAACATCGCGTGCCTGATTATCGTTCTATAGTATTTCCTTTTAGGCTTTTATAGGACTTTCCTGTCACAGATAATATCAGGCGCTAGTCGCCATTTCACCCATCCTGCTCGAATTTTGAAACTAACATCTTCATCAATCATACCATCATACTGCAACATTGATCCTAAACATCGAAAGGATTCCTTCTTGGATACTACTTTTCCGTCCAGAGTGACATCTCCATCATCTGACTTAACACCACCGAACTCGCACTTCATATACTCTGTTTTAGTTCTGCTAAGCCTAAAACCCTTTGATTCTAAAGTCAGCCTCCATAATGTCTACTAACCCCTATCCTGCTTTCATCAATTAGCGGAATATCATCAGCGAAGAACATACACCAAAGAATCTGACCTCCTATAACCTTCGTAACCTACTCCATCACTCGGGTAAAAATGTAGGGGTTCAAAGCTGACCCTTGATGTAATCCTATGTTAATGGAAAAGTCGCTTGTTTCACCATCGCATGATTTGATACTAGCGACAATATCATTGTGCATATCCTTGATAAAGGTAATATCTTTGTTGGGACTCTCTTCTTTTCTAACCCATCACATAAATTTTCTTGGTACTTTGTCGTAAGGCTTCTCGAGATCGATAAATATCATGTGCAGACCTTCTTTTGCTCCTTAAATCTCTCCACAAGTTCTGTTATCAAGAAAATCGCCTCTGTAGTCGACCTTCTAGGCATGAAACTAAATTGGATTTTAGAAATGCTTGTTATCCTTCTTATCGATGTTCAATGAGACTCTCCCAAAGCTTCATTGTATGACTCATAAGCTTAATTTCTCCGTAGTTTGTGCAACTTTGAATATCTCCTTTATTCTTAAAGATTAGAACTAATATGCTTCTTCTCTACTCATATGGCATCTTGTTTGATCCTCAAATATTATTGGAACACTTAGTTAACTAGGCTATCTGTAACATCCTCCTACTTAGAGGCCCAATACTAATGATTACAGACACTGCAGTCATCCATATTTATTAATCCTCGACGATCAAATAAGGCGGTGTTAGATTCATTGACACATAGAAACACATGAATGTGGAAAAAATTAAAACTTCAAACAAAATCACATTCCATACCAAAACATATTCAATTCATTACATAACTCCATAATCGTAAATCACGTTCAGATAAAATATATTTATTACAACATACGCCAAGAGTGATATATGAAGATGCCCCTTGGATGATCAGAGTATATACATGCAATATGACAACTTTTCCTTTATAAACTACACAGCAAAATCAAATAAAAGAGAACTTTAAATAGCTATCATGCCTCTTGCATGTCTCCAGAAGCTTATTCGTCTTAAGAAATACCTGAAAACCTCAACTCTCAAACTATTCAAAATCAATTGAGTATCCGAGAATTTAAGGGGAAAACATAAACTTCAAGTCATACATAAAGACAGGTATGAAAAATAATCTACCATCTCAAATCATTTAGATATCTAGTGAGACCACAATGCTTAGCGGAATGGGTTTTCCCTCACTAGCATCTTAAAACCTTTATAAAACCATATACTATGCTTCTGCATCCATAATGGTTAAAACAATTCAAAATGGTATAATATGATGATATGCAAAACAAATGAATCAATTATGGATTTTCCATCTCCATTCATTTTTTACTATCTGTCTCAATTATAGTTTGTAGGATTACTATTAACCTATTAGTTTTCATGGGCTAACTAATAACAAGCAAAAAGTTTAAGGGCTACATGTCCAATTACATAGTTTTCATTGGGATCACTATGAATCTATTGGTAACTCCAATATTTTTACTTTTTATCCTAGTTTCCATGGATTGACTAGGAATCTACTAGTGACTCCAATATCCTTTCATCTTACCTTAGTTTTCATGGTCTGACAAGGAACCTATTGACATCCGTCAATATCTTAATCCGGATATAGTTTTCATGGGCTAACTACAAACCTACTGGCCCTGCCACTATCAAATCATAGTTTTCATTGGCTTACTATGAACCTGTCTTTCTGACATCTTATTTTGTTCATAGTTTTCATGAGGATAACTATGAACCTATTGGCCCTGCAAATATCTTTTCTTATACATAGTTTTCATGGGCTTACCGAGAACCTATTGGCCATTTCCAATATCTTTCTTTAATATTTTAGCATCCTACTTACCGGTCTTCCTGATTTCTTGGATGCAGTTCTACTTATCCAGGAATTTAACCAATCTATATTCACAACTGGGTTAACCTAGCTGGTTCTTCTACCCGTTATCCCTAAAATACAGTTGTGGGTCCATTATAATGTGAATGTATTTATATTTGAAGAAGCGGATATAATTACAAAACCATACCACTCCTGTGGGTTTAATGTATTTGAAACACTTTTCATATAAAATATGGTTAATCCCTTTAACTTATAAGTATATCAAGGAAAGCTTCTTCTTAAAACCATTTCAAAACTCCTTAAATTTTATCCATGAGTTTTTCCTTAAAAATGAGTTTGGGTTATAAAACCTTTTGACGCCTTTGAAACCTTACTTTCGACTTCATAGGATGACCTCCTTAAAAAACATTAAAATCTATCTTTAAAACATTAGGATCCTACCTTTCTAATACTTTAAAACCTTCCTTTCGAAAAAATTCGATTGTATTAGAGTATTAACATTTAACTTTAGAAGCATAGTTTTGAAACAGTTGAAAGTACCCCTTTCAACACCATTGGAAGTAACCATTCTGAAATTATTGAAAGTCCCCCTTTCAAATGCATTGGGTTTATACTTAAAATATTATTTGGTTCGAAGTGATTATAGGCAAAAGCATCTCTTTCAAAATCATTATTTATCATATAAAAATATTGGGGAAAACATGATGGTGTCGGCACCATCCTTTGAAAGCATAAAACATCTGAATAAAATATTGGAAGGCTGGCTTTGACACCCCTTTCAAAACCATTGCTTTTGAAACCCCTAACCCCTTTCGAAAGCTATTAGAAGTGACTTACATTTATAAAAACACAAAGCATCTTTTGGCAGCATTGATATCTACAATTCCATAGAAAGGCTTAAAGTTACAAAAGAGTTTCAATTTGGTTGAAACTACCCTTCCGAAAGCTTCAACGTCAAAAACTAAGTAAATCCTTTAGAAGCTACTTCTTTTTTTAGAAAAGGTGGTAGCACTTCTTTGAAAACTTGTTTAAAATACCGTTTCGTAAGCATCGGTTTCGAATCCTTCGAAACCACTTTGAAAACATGCAGACGCTTTTCTTTTAAAAAAAACCAAGGTATCAGTTCCTTCGGAAGCCATGCTTTCGACTCCCTACCTTCTACCTTTCTCCAATCCACTGTGTACTAACTAAGTGATACCGTGTGTATTGGCTATTGGTTTCGACTAGGTTGTAAGTAGAAGCTCGGTATCGAAAGGTGCTTCCAAAGTAGGTGAAACCACCTTTTCTGAGTAAACCTGGTTTAATACCACTTAAAGCGAAACTTTTTCTAACTAACCTACCATGTGTCAACACCCGATTGGTTATCTTAACATTTTCAAATTCTTACTACTACTAATTTCAGATCTAAACCCTTTCTAAGTTAATCAAATAATCCCTTCTATTAAACAAAACCAATTTTGCAAAGAAGTCCCTCTTTTAAAATAATTTAATTTTCATAGAAAATCATTTTGGAAAAATCCTCAAAAATTCCAAAAATTCACTTTAATCATATTATTTGACATATCAAAATTCCAAACAAAAATTCTTAATATATTTTCCAAAATAAATTTATAAACCCAAATAACCATATTTTCCTTTGAAAATTCATAACAATCTTTCCATAGCTTGGAATTTTATCAAAATTGAAACCCAACTCCAAAATCATGTTTTACATAACATAAAATTTTTCCATGGCATTTAAAAGTCAAAATATCTCTGTTTTGCCTTAAAACCGTATAGATCCATTCAAACTAACTTATTTAAATTAAACAAATCAAATTTCAAGCATATCATCATTCAATTCATCTTAAATATGAATTTATCCCTTAAATCCGAAACATATGATTTAAAACCAAATAGATATGGAATTATTATTCTCCTTGCTTTGGGTAAGGAGATCGGATTGAGATTGATTTCCTCTATGCTTTATTCTCTAGCTTTTAATTGAGTTCCTCTTTCTTAATGGCTGGTCCTTCCTTAATCTTTTGATTTGCATTTCATAATGACATGAATGGTGAAATGGTAGGAATGAAATATATATATAAGGTCATTTAAATACACACACACACACACGCATATATATAAATATATATGAGAGGTTAAGGATTATGGGTGGCAAATTATTAATATACCCTTATGTAATTTAATTAACCCAAAAACCATTCTTAAGCTCATTTAAATAACTTATTAGGCACAACCTTAATTAGGCTTATTCAATTCTCAACCCCCTTATCAATTAACATTTGCATTATTCTATTCAATTTATCTGATTAAATCTCCTGAATAACAGTATCAAAAATTAGGGGTGTTACACTATCCCCGCACCACCAAGGCATCTTCACACCTCAATAGGGATGTCATCAGGCCCCAGTGCCTTGCTACTTTCATCCATTTTTAGCCTCCTTTACCTTGTATTCTTGAATTCTCTAAACAAAATGTCTACCGGTGTTATCAAAAGAGTCTTCCAGCTTGATTGTAGTGTTATCACCTTCTTTATTGAATAGCCTATCAAAGTATTCTCTCCATCTATTTTTTTAATCTTATCGTCCTTCATCAAAAGTCAATTATTCTCATCCTTAATGCATTTAACTTGGTTGAAGTCACTCGTCTTCCTCTCGTGGAGCTTAGCTATCCTATAGACGTTTTTTCCTCCCTCCTTCGTACTTAGCTTTTGATATACATCTTCATACATCCGACCCCTTGCTTCACTCACCTCTCTCTTCGCGTTCTTCTTTCCCGCTTTGTACTTTTGCATGTTATCCTCGCTCATGTAATGATGTAAGCATTTATAGCATTCATTCTTCTCTTTTATAACCTTTTTCACATCACAGTTCCACCACCACGGATCTTTAGGTTTGCATTTATTTCATTTTGTTATCTCAAACATCTTAATAGTCACTTTCTGAATGCACGTTGCCATCTCATCCCGCATTTCATTTACTTCTCCTTCCATATTTAATGCCCCTTCTCCCACCACTCTATCCTTAAACACTAGTGAGGCATCTCCTTTGAGTTTCCACCATTTCGTCTGACTAATCTTGGCTCCTTTATCCTGTGGAACACGTATCTGAAGTCGAAACTAAATATCAAAAGCTGATGTTGTGAGATGACACGTTCTCCATATATGATTTTGTAATCTACACAAGCTGGTTTATCATCTCTTCTAGTAAGAACAAAACCAATTTGGCTAGAGCGTTGGTCACTACTGAAAGTAACTAAATGCGATTGTCTCTTTCTAAATTAGGTATTAGCTATCATGAGGCCATAAGCAATAGCGAAATTCAATATTTCTTCTCCTTGTTTGTACCTATCGCTATATCCAAAACCACTATGCACTCTCTCAAACCCCCCACTAGTTGTACCAACATAGTCGTTGGTTAAACTTGCATGACCATATTTGATTAAACTATGATGTTTTAATTAATTATAAACTACATATATACTATTTAAATATTATATATTAATTCAATAAAATATTAAAAATTTAATTGTAGAGACATACTGACCTGAGATGTATTTGATAAAAAAAATTAATACATACATGCAACCAAAATAATTTTATGATAGTATCTTTTGCATATTAGAATCGTTACCTAGCTAATAATATAAAATATACATATATAATAAAACATTATAATTGAGGATACATTATTGTATTTTGATAAAAATATACCACACTTCCAATTCCTTGAAGTACACCTTAAAATGATGATATATGCCCCTTGAAACAATTTCTGATCCAAAATAGTGATAGTCCTTTAACCACTGACCACCAACTATCGTATCGTATTCGAATTGAATTGATTTGAAATTCAGAAAGATGGAGAGGAGAGAGGTGAATTTCAGTTAGCAATGATCAGGTGTGGAGGCTCCAAAAGATCATTATCAGATGTAGGAAGAGATTATAAATAGAGGAAGGGAATGAGAGATTTTAGGACATATCTTTTACTCAATCTCCTTCCATCATAGTCGTCCATTTTCACTTGCCTCCAGCCCATCTAGTAACTGCCTCTAACCCCATACTCCAGCCGAAATGACTAGCCCATCATAGGCCTTAAACCCATTTAGAGCCCGAAAGAATATTTGCAGTTTAAATCTAATTTAAAACATATCAATATCGTATATCGATTAATGTATTTATAACGTTTATAAATACATTTAATATTCATTATTAAAATCAACTTTAAACATTATTAAAATCAATAGAGCATATTCAATTTTTTCAATGCCAGCATTCCCACTCATGTCACCTCCCTGTCTCTCTCCTCCTCCCCCCCTATATATGTCCTCTCCATTGATCCCTCCCTTTCATGTTCCTCCCCATCCCCCTCCTTCTCAACCTTCCGGTCCTTCTCCTTCTTCTTCTATCTCTCGCTCAAATCCCTATGTTATTGTTCCTCCCTTGCCTCCCCTCCCCCTCCTCCACCTCCACCTCCTAACCCTTCTATTCTGATCTATTCTTCTTTTGTTCCCATCCCTCCTCCTTCAGCCTCCCTTGTCCTTATCTCGAAACCCTCTTCCTTATCTCCTCCCCTTTCCTCTGAACATACTTGGACTTCCATTTTCAAAACCCTACCCCACCGCGCCGGAAAGTACACATCTGTTAAGATGGAATTATCTTTCAATAGTAGATGCAATGATACCATCAGCAAATGTAATTAGAGTAGGAACTGATATATGGAATGATTATGTGTTTGGTTTTTTCTGGGACAAACCTCTTTCTTATACTTCTGCAATTGAACATCTTAAAAGAAAATGGAGATTGCATGGTAATATTAAAGTGAAATCAGATGGAAATGTGTTTCTATTCCTCCTCTTTGATGTATCTAATAGAGATAGAATAATAAGGAGTAACCCAATAATGATGAGGAATAAACTGTTCATAATCAAGCAATGGGATCCTTGCATTAGTAATGTGTGTGGTTCGATAGGGGTAGTGCCAGTTTGGGTGCAGTTTTATAACATCCCCACTTTGCCTGGTCACCTACAAGGATCAACTGGCTTGGCAATCATTTAGGTAGATTAGTTTGTTTAGAAGAATCCACTGAAAAACAAGAGAGTATACATTATGCTAAGTGTTTAATTGAAATCTCTTTAACTCATGAACTACTTGATTCATTTCCTGTTCAATGCCCTGATGGAACTACTCAAATGATACAAGTGCATTACATATGGAAACTTGACATACGTGTCACATGTAAAAATGCCCTGATGGAACTACCCAGATGATACAAGTGCACTACATATGGAAAACTGACATATGTGTCACATGTAAAGTATTTGGTTATAAATCTATTGATTGCCAAAATGCAGTGTTGGTTGAAGCCAGGAATGAAGTAAGTTTAGAAAAAGATGAGGTGATGAATGTCAAAATAGGTGCTAAAACCCACAGATACAAAGTAAGGCCACATATTGAATTTGAAAACAAAAGAATTTGGAGGAAAATTGACAACAAGAAAAAGGAAATGCTAATTCTTTTAAAATCCTTCAAGTATCAACTCAAACAAGTGATAACACAACTCCACCGTAAGAAACCAATGCAATGGAATCAAAACAGAAACACTAATACAAGTAAAAGCTCAACTCCAATCATAGAAATCCACAATGTTCAGCTAGAAAATGGGTTGCATGTTTAAACTCTTACGAGGATGGAGAAATAAATGATGCAAATGAAGAATACATACCTGCAAATGACGCTGACGGTTTTTAAGAGGAAGTGATAATAATAAATGATTGTGACAAAGAAGTAGGGCAAAGCGCAAATGAAAAGGTTGATGTCCAAATAAATGGAATAAAAGAAAACTACATGCATGAATCTGTTCAAGCAACAACAAATGAAATGTTAGATGTGCATGTGATACATAAAGAAAACGTCAATCGCAATTTTCATAAATTTATTCCCAAATTGTCCTCTTCATCATTGAATCCTTCAATCAATTCACCTCCTCCCCACCTTATGCTCATAATTTTGTCAATCTACATTCTCCACTGCTGCCAAACCCTACATGTATTCATAACTCCTCTACCGGTGCCATATCTCCCCTTCTGGGTTCTTCTGACATACACACCAACACATTTAAGTCCACTATGACTTCAGACATGCGCAATGTCACTCACAGATCTCCATCCTCTTCTGATATTATCAACTTATCGAACCTTTTGCTTATAGGAAAAGAATCAATCTTCTCAACTCCAATCTCTACTCCAAATCACGATCCTGATGTTTTTTTCTCTTCAAAATCATGCTCAGAAAATGTAAAAGCCACATTTCAAAAGAAGAAACCCTCAATGAATCTGAAGAATAAACTTGGCTCAAAAAGAAGAAACCATCAATCTCTAAAGCCTCAACCAAATCTAATCATACATTGCAAAGTAGTAAAGCTGAATGTATCTCCTCGTCCCCCTTCCTTATTGACTCCGATGTCGATTCTGACTCACCAATAAAACTGTGCCCTGACTTAATAACTACCACTTCTAAAAAAGTACCAAAAACTTGAAAAATAACCCCGAAAGAGTTTAATTAATGCAGAACAATATTACTGCATGGAACATCAGAGGAGCGCACAAGGACATCAAACTTGGTCAAATTAAAAAGCTTATACATGAAAATCATTTATTTCTCGTCTTCATTTCATAAACTAAACTCAACTCCCTTCTTTCTCATAGTTCCGCAAATTATATGAACCCAGCATGGCAATTCCTCACAAATCATGCCCTTTATGGCAGACTCCACATCCTATATGACCTTTCAATTTTTTCGTTAAATCCTCTTCTTTTTGACAGACAGTTTATACACACCCATGCTTGTTCATTCCTAACTCCACTTCAATGAATTTCACCTTCATCTATGCTGATAACTCCATCTCTCAAAGGATAAAACTACCCGAACTCTTACCTCACCTAAGACAAGAGACACAACCATGGATTTCCATTGATGATTATAACTGCTGCTTCCTCTCTTCTCATAAATCAGGTGGCAATCCACTATCCATCAAGGAATTATCTCCTATACTTGGAACAATACATAACTCATTACTCCTTGAAATTCCTTCGAATGGTTCCTCTTTACTTTGAATAACAAATCTACTTCTACCCCTTGCACCCTAACTAATATTGATTATCGCTTCATGAACTTTAAAACCCTATCCCTATGGCCATCCATTCAAATTCACATTCCTATGCCTCTCTTATCTGACCACTGCCCCTTGATCTTGTCTTTTGGGAACGCTGCAATTAATAAAAAATTCAATTTTAAATTTTTTGATGAGTGGCTGCAACATGGCTCTCTATTTCAGGTTATTAAAGATGCTTAGAGAACAAATACTTTTAGAACCCTATGCTTAATTTTCAAAGGAAGCTGTAAAACACAAAAATTACCTTGAGAATCTGGTCCAAAGAGATATATGGTAATTGCATTAAACTCTCAATTGAAAATATCTAATAAACTTGAACAGGTTCAAAATCAATCATGCAATCCAACCTTGATCCCAGTCTTGGTATTCTCGAATCTGATTTAACCAATCAACTTGAAGCTGCCTTGACCTCGAAAGCCAATATGAACAAACAAAAATTAAGAGAGGACTGGTCCTCTTTTGGAGGTAGATATTCGAAGTTCTATCATGATGCTCTAAAAATAAAGTAAAAAAAGTCCAACATTCATCAAATTTATGACACAAATGGCTCCACATGCTCCACTCCTCCTCAAATTGATGAAGCCTTCTTAAACTATTATCACACTCTCCTTGGAGGTCCTCCCATAGACATTGACTCTACTTTCATTCAGAACCTATCTCTCCCCACTATCTCATATGAAATGAAAACAATCCCCAAATCTCCAATATCTGATGAAGAAATCAAGAACTCCTTCTTCTCCATGAGAAAATCTACCACTGGTGGGCCTGATGGGTTCGATGCTTCTTTCTACGTCCACTTCTAGCCTATCATTTTGTCTGATGCTCTCAAAGATGTTCATAACTTCTTCAATAAAAGCAAGATGACGAGCTCAATCAACTCTACTAACCTTGTGCTCGTTCCTAAGGTTGACAACCCTACAAATATCATACAATTTAGGCCCATTGCCTGCTGTAATGTGATATACAAAAGCATGCCCAAGATTTTGGTTTGTAGGCTCAAAGTTTTCCGTTAATGTATAATATCTTCAAATCATGCTACTTATCTTCCCAAGAGGAACATCCTTGATAATGTTTATTGACACTTGAGCTGCTTAATGGCTACTCCTCCAAAAATATATCTCCACATGCAATGCTTAAAATTGACATGAAGAAAGCATTTGATTCGGTTAACTGGTCTGCCCTAATGCCATCCTTTAGAACATGCTCTTTCCCTCCAAATTCTTTGATTGGATCTATCAGTGCAGCTCTACTATTAGATATACATTAGTTTTTAATGCTTACAATGTAGGATATTTCAAAGGGAAAAATGGTTTGCGTCAGGAGGATCCTATTTCCTTTTATTTGTTTATTCTCATCATTGAAACCCTAACCATAACTTTCAAACACTAGGCTCAAAGCATACGATTCATCCCTCACCCTAAATGCATATCTCCTTTCATCACCTGTTTAGCATTCGTTGATGATCTGATTATATTTACAAAACCCTCCGCTCACTTTATAAACTCCATAATGAACACTCTCTACTCCTTATATAGATTTACTGGTCTTATGATGAACCCTCAAAAATCAAACATTTTGATAGCTGGTATTCCTCGTGATCAGATAGAAATGTGCCTTCAAATGACCCACATGCTTCCTCTGAATTTCCAGATGTCCTACTTGGGGATTCTTCTAGTATCCAAAAGAATTTCCCTAACTCAGTGCCTTCCACTATATGAGAAAATTAGTTCTGTTCTAAGCAGACGGGAAACCAGGTTCTTGTCCCAACTAGGAAGACTTGTCATTATTAATTCCATTGTACTGTTTATGATAGTTTATCGATGTAAAATATTTCTCCTTCCAACAAAACTCATCACAGTGACCAAATTGGTAACATACGTTTCCTATGGTCTGGATCAACAACTACCAGGAAACTTTCTCCCATTACTTTTGAAAAGCTAGAAATACTAAGAAGCAAAGGTGGTTTAGGCATCGGGAACTTGAAGTGATGGAACATAGCAGCTCTCTCAAACCATTTTGACAACTTAATAAATAACACAAATACCTAAAGGGTTGCCTGGTGTGCTAAGTACAATCTTATAAATCAAGAATTTTGGTTGATGAAGGTCAAGTAGTTAGACAGTTGGGTGTGGAAGACAATGCCAAATATGAGAGATGTTCTCCTTCCTCAATAAACTCAAACTTTCCCTAAGTAGTTCTGCAAAATTTTGGTATGACCCGTGATTGCATAATGGCTTGATTTTTTTAAACTCATTGACTCATGAAGAGCTACTATCTAGTGGTATCTCTAGAACTGCCAAGGCAGCTTCTTACATAAGGTAAGGCCTGGTCTGTCTTCCATCTTCTACCTGTGCTTCTGTCAACAATAGGTGGAATACCTATAATAACACTCACTACTCTCTTGCTGACTTTGACTCCTATATCTGGTTAGATGTGTTGGTATAAACCAAAATTAAAGAGTCGTGTCTGCTGATGTGAAAAGTCATGTCTATTCGAATGAAGAGTCATGTCTATTCAAATGAAAAGTCATATCTGTTCAGTGAAGAGTCATGTCCGTTCACTGAAAAGTCGTGTCGTGTCTATTAAGTAAAAGTCATGTCTATTGAAGTGAAAGGGTGTCTATTCAAAAAGGTTATGTCCGTTTGTAAGGGTTGTAAACCACTATATATATGTGGTCATTTTGTTGTGTTGTATGCAAGTTGTAGACAAGACAAAAAGCAAGTTATAAAAAAAAATTGTCTATTCTCCTCTAAAATTATAATTCTCTCTCTTTTTCTACTTTAACAAATTGGTATCAGAGCTTGGTTGAAAAATGTTAAACAACCTTGTCTTCCTTGTTCCTCGATTCAACGGTGAAAAGTTTGATTATTGAAGCAATCTAATAAGGCTCTGTCTTGAATCTCAAGACTTGTGGACAGTTGTTGAAGAAGGTGTTGGTGCGCCGGAAGATGAGACGCAACTCACAGTTGCCCAAAGAGATCTTCTGAAAAGCAAAAAACAGAAAGATCGGAAGGCTCTCTTCCAAATCTATTAGACACTTGAAATTCAAGTTTATGAGAGAATTTCAAAAGTTGCAAATGCTCAGGAGGCTTGGAAAATATTGAATACAACGTACTCTGGCCAAGATCAAGTAAAAAAGGTTCGCCTGCAGTCACTACGAGCTGAATTCGAAAAGCTTGAAATGAAGGATAGTGAGAAAATCTCAGGGTATTTTACTCGTCTCACTTCCATCATAAATCAGATGGCTTCAAACGGAGAAGTCGTGGAGACTCAAAGAGCCGTTGAAAAAATTCTACGGAGCCTACCAATCAAGTTCGATCATATTGTGGTTGCAATTGAGGAATCAAATGATATTGCTTCACTTTCTCTTGAAGGCTTGCAAGGAAGGGTGGAAGCCCATAAGGCTAGGATCTTGATTAGAAGTAAACAAACAAATTCTTCTTAAGATCAAGCCTTAAAATCTTAATTCACATCCATAAAAGTTCAAGGCCCATCCCATGGAAAAAGTAACAGCAGGAATAGTGGAAAACGTGAAGAATCGAAGGAGGAGAAACGATCATTCCAAAATAACAAGGCGCGAGGCAAATACAAAGGCAAAAAACCATATTTTGAATGCAATTTCTGTCACAAGCCGGGTCATAAAGCAAATGATTGTTGGGAGAAACATCCTGAAAAGAAGCCAGTTGCTGGTTTTATGCATAATGAAGCAGAAAAATCTGAATCTTTGTTGATCGCTTCGGATGGAAATGTTGAAAACGTATGGTATTTGGATAGTGGTGCAAGTAGGCATATGACTGGAAATAAAAATCTATTTTCAAGTCTTGTGGAAGCTGATGATGGTCAAGTTACTATTGGAGATGCAAAATCATACAAAATTCAAGGTGTTGGCGAAATTTCTTTCAAAACCAAGGCTGGAAAAGTTGAAAAAATGTCGGAGGTTCTTTATGTACCAGGCATACGTAGCAATCTTCTTAGCGTCGGTCACTCGTTGAAGAAACGATTTGATTTTCGATTCGTTGGAGATCAATGTAGCATGAAGAAGAACAACCAACAAGTGGCAAATATTGTGATGGGATCCAACAAATTATTTCCGATCAAACTTGACATCGTAAGCAGTACGTGCATGATTGCTACTTCTAATGATGAAGTTTCCAAGTTATGGCATGAGAGGTTTGGGCATTTAAACTTTCGGAGTTTGAAAGAGATGTCTACCAAAGAAATAGTCTGAGGGCTGCCTAAACTTGAAGTGATAAACGAAGCATGTGAGGAATGCCAATTAGGAAAACAACATCGTGAATCTTTCCCATCCAAATCGAAGTGGATTTCTCAATCACCTTTGGAGCTTGTTCACACCGACCTCTGTGGACCAATGCAAGTGCCATCGCTTGGAGGCAGCAGATATTTCTTGTTATTTGTTGACGATTACACAAGAAAAATTTGGGTTTATTGTGTCAAAGAAAAATCATATGCCTTCTCTTGCTTCAAAGAGTTCAAATTTCAAGTTGAAAAACATTCTGGTCATCAAATAAAAAATCTAAGGAGTGACCGTGGAGGAGAATACATGTTCTCTCAGTTTGAAGAATTCTGCCAACTCATGGAATCTGCCATGAGTTAACTGCAAGGTACTCACCTCAACTAAACGGAGTCGCAGAGCGCAAAAATCGAACAATAATGAATATGGTCAGATGCATGTTGAAGAATAAGAACTTGCCTGCATGTTTTTGGGCTGAAGCGGTCTCTTGTGCCGTTTACTTAATCAACCGATCACCAACGAAGAGCTTAAAGGATTCCACTCCAAATGAAGTCTGGTATGGCAAGAAACCAAATGTTTCTCATTTAAAAACTTTTGGTTGTCTTGCATACTCTCATATTCCTGATGTTTTAAGATCGAAGCTCGACGACAAATCTGAAAAAGGCATTTTCATTGGTTATAGCCAAAGGACTAAAGCTTACAAGCTTTACAATCCGAAGACGAAGAAGATGATTATCAGCAGAGATGTTCGCTTTGATGAAAATGGTTGTTATAATTTTTCAGATTTTGCAGAATTACCTGGATGGCAAACTCTAAATCTTGAAGAGGAAACTTCTTTGGAACAAGGTGTTGATGCTGATGTTGGTATTGAAGAACAACAGCCAAAAAATAATGGGGTTGAGCAGGAGCAAAATTCACCACCAACGGCGGAAAGAAGGACGCGATCCTTGAGAGAAATCTATGATGCAACCGAAGAAGTTGACACTACGGATCATGTATATTTTTCATTTTTTGCGGGAGAAGATCCAATCACTTATGAAGAAGCATCAAAGGAAGAAAAATGGGTAAATGCAATGAAGGATGAAATCAAGTCTATTGAGAAAAATGGTACGTGGGAGCTTACCACTTTGCCTTCACACAAATAAGCCATTGGTGTAAAATGGGTGTTCAAAACCAAAAAAAATCTTGATGGCTCCATCAACAAGTACAAAGCACGTTTGGTTGCGAAGGGGTATAAGCAAAAGGAAGGGGAAGATTTCAATGAGGTATTCGCTCCTGTCTCTCGACTTGATACAATTCGATTGTTGATTTCTCTTGCTGCCCAAAATGGCTGGAAGCTGCTGCATATGGATGTGAAATCAGCTTTCTTGAATGGTTTTCTTCAAGATGAAATTTATCTTCAACAACCTCCTGGTTTTGTGAAGAGGGGCGAAGAGGAAAAGGTGTATAAGCTGCGGAAAGCTTTATACAGGCTGAAGCAATCCCCCCGTGCATGGTATGATCGTATCAATAATTTCTTCTTAAAGAATGACTTTGAAAGGTGTCCTTTTGAACACACTCTTTACATGAAGAAGCATTCAAAAGGAGGTTTCATGATCGTGAGTTTATACGTGGATGATCTGATTTTTACTGGAGATAATATGGAGATGTTATCTGAATTCAAAAACTCAATGATGAAGGAGTTCGAGATGACGGATTTAGGAGAATTACATCATTTTCTAGGGATAGGTGTTCCACAATCAAAATGTGGGATTTTTATCTCGCAAGAAAAATATGCTGCTCAAGTATTGGAGAAGTTCAATATGATGAATGCAAATCCAGTTTCAACTCCTTGTGTTGCAGGTTTGAAATTGTGCAAAAATGGTGAAGGAAAGTTTGTGGATCCAACTATTTTTCGAAGCCTAGTTGGAAATTTGATGTATCTCATTGCTACAAGACCCGACATCATGTACGCAGTAAGCTTGATTAGCAGATTCATGGAGAAACCTTTCTCAAACCATTGGGAAGCTGCAAAAAGAATTTTACGATACGTTAAAGGAACTATTGACTATGGCATTTTCTATGAAGCTCGTGTGCCTGTGAAGCTTGTTGGATATACGGACAGCGATCTAGGTGGAAGCATCGATGATTCAAGGAGTACTTCAGGTTATGCATTTAACCTTGGAAGTGGAATTATTTCTTGATGTTAAAAAAAAAACCAGTTGTGGCACTTTCTACCACCGAAGCGGAGTACATCGCAGCATCTCTAGCAGGATGTCAAACTTTATGGCTAAGAGGAATTCTTGAAAATCTAAGCTTCAAGCAAAAAGATCCTACGATCATTTATTGCGACAATAGTTCTACTATCTCTGTTTCAAAGGATCCTATTTTGCATGGAAGAACAAAACATATTCGTCTACGTTTCCATTTCCTACGAGAACTCGTTCGTAAAGAAGAAGTGAGTCTTGAGTATTGTCGAAGTGAAGAACAAATTGCTGATATCTTCACAAAGCCGCTTGGAGGGACTGCTTTCTCAAGAATTGTTGCTGCATTAGGTGTTCGAAGGAATTTTGGTTTAGGGGAGGCATTGTTGGTATAAACCAAAATTAAAGAGTCGTGTCTGCTGATGTGAAAAGTCATGTCTATTCGAATGAAGAGTCATGTCTATTCAAATGAAAAGTCATATCTTTTCAGTGAAGAGTTGTGTCCGTTCACTGAAAAGTCGTGTCTATTAAAATGAAGAGTCATGTCTATTAAGTAAAAGTCGTGTCTATTGAAGTGAAAGGGTGTCTATTCAAAAAGGTTATGTCTGTTTGTAAGGGTTGTAAACCACTATATATATGTGGTCATTTTGTTGTGTTGTATGCAAGTTGTAGACAAGACAAAAAGCAAGTTATAAAAAAAAATTGTCTATTCTCCTCTAAAATTATAATTCTCTCTTTTTTCTACTTTAACAAGATGGCAGTGGTACACACTCCACATATAAAACATATAATGCTTTAAATGGCAGTGCCACTCATGCTAAGTTTCCATGGTACAAGAGAATTAGGAACAAATACATAAGTGAGAAAATAAATTTCATGTAGTGGAAGACTTTTAAAAATTCTTTGCATCCTATGGACAATCTTAAGAGAAAGGAAGTTATAACCACACCTTATTATGTCTTCTGCAACTCGAGGAAGGAAGATGTACATTATCTATACTTTGATTGCCCCTATTCAAATTACATATAGAAGAAAAGTAAGGTCAAAGGAGGTTTTGACCAGCCTGTTTGGGACAGCAAGGAGGAATGGTCCAACATTTAGAGGGCAACACGATGAGGGGGTGCTTCTACGTATATGCTTCTAATCTTACTCAAGATTACAGTGAAAGAAATTTGGAGAGAAAAAAATGATAGAATTTTTCATATTAAAAGGAGAAACAAGAAAAATATGATCAATTGAATAAGTCATGATAGTGCTTATGTCATGATATTGTCCACTTTGTGCTTATCAGATCCTGTCATTATTCCTTGGATAAGTTAGGCTCTGTTGGTTTTTGTGTGTTGTTTTTAGCTTTCACCTTTTTTCAGTTAGTTCTACCTTGTTGTATCTCTGTAATTTTTATGTCGGTAAGTACTTTCTTACATGGTATAAATATATGGTAGGGGCTATTCATCCTCGCCGGCTTTGGCAAAAATATATATTCATTTATCAAATCAAAGTCAAATTTATAATAATATTTCATTTATATTATTAAGTTTAATTAATTTAGTTATAAATTAATTAAGTCATTTGGTCAAAGGAGAATTAATCATTTTCAACTGCGTGACTCGTCAAATGTAAATTTGATTAGCGATTAATATCGAACTGTTTAGATATTAACATTCATACGTCAATCAGTAGGCGGTGTGGCATTGTAGTCAAATTTACTACTTACTTGATTTCTGTAAAATGCAATTTTACTTTGTTAAGTGTTACCTAATTGTGACTTTTATTTACACACCAATCCTCTTTGTCAAAAATATATCATTTTGGGCTTGTGAACTTTGGTAATGATCAAAATTCTAGTGTCATCCATATTCAACTCTATGTCCAAACATAAAGTCATTGGTTCAATAATAACAATTATTATTAAACGAACTATTCTAGCTAAAGATTTTAATTTTGAGTTGGCCGTGATACTAACCCATATAACCGAGAAGACAAATCCTCTCTTGAATAGTGCTTCACCTCCAATACTTCCACTCAATCCAATTATAGTCACTGAATGGACGTCGTGTCATGATTTGAATGTAACCAATGCAGAGTTTTCATATTGAAGATCGGTTGTATTATCAAGTTGAAAGAACTGTGTAAATCGGTCACAACAATATTTGTGGTTTGACCTTAGTTATATTAACCAACAGAAAATTATCGAGTGAGTCGTTCTACGATTATTCAATTACTATCAGCACGTAACCCTTAGGAGCTCGTAACAGTTAAGAGTAATACGCTGCCCAATATTTTGAGAGCTTTACGTACTCTTGTCTCAACGGATACATCGATATCTAGTCTTGATACATTTTGACTACGAACTTTTAAAATGATATTTTTTATAATATGGTGATACAATACTTATGATTACAACTATTTATAATTACTATCACTAAAACATCATTTATGGATTTTCTATTAAATATATTTTAATTAAACATTTGATTATTTATAAAACATTATAACAAATATATAACAGAAAAAACGCCTTTACTACGAACGAGAATTGATTATGGAGTTAAATAATTTGCGATAAATTAACGAATTGTTCTTAGGGCGTATACAGTTAAAGTGCTTAGAGGTTCCATAGCGGTGGAGGTCAAAAAAGTTATAGTCGGGATAAAGTAGGGATATAACTGAATAACAAAAGGCTTTATTAAATATAAAACAAAATATTTAAAGTTAATTTATTATCATTCTCACACCATTTGTGTAGGAAAAGAATTATCTTTTAATCTTATGCAACAAAATATAAGAATAACATGATTTGAGTCATCCAAATTTGGCGACTACAATAGATTTCTAACTTATATTGAGCACTTATACCTAAAAATTAGGTCTTTACCCTAACGTTATCGATTTGGTTCAAATAAGAACTAGTCAAATTGCAACAAACTAGGATTTTCGACCATCAAAAATCGAAATAATACATCTACTGTATTACATGCTGAGAAATCGAATGCCGAAAAACCTGATTGTTAGGGGAAAGAAGATGAAAGAAGATAAGAAGAAAACTAAACAACAAAGAATCTCATAGCGGAACGAACAATCTATAATATATCACAAATCTTTACACAAACACAAAACTATAATATGTGTATATACAAAAATCCATCGGAGAATACAAACATATTTCAACCTGGACAGTTATAACAGTCTGTCCTCACAATTGCTGATAACACACCAGTGAATACAGCGGAAAATATAACCATCTATGTGAATACTTCTATGGGCCTCCAACTCATCTTTGAAACTCCAAGCATCCAAACTAATATGTAATATGCTTAGTCTGACCTGAGCATTATAATAAAATAACACCTGAGTTAGTCTGAAAAACCAATGTGAAAAAAGCACACTCAACTGGATTTAAAAGTTATAAGAAAATGTCTAATACCATATCACACATAAATACGACAGGTTTTTACCTTATGATAACCAAATCATTGTTATATACAAATCCTGTGATATTATAATAGTTTCTAAGTACAAATACTTACAAAGTTGTCGAAATGCTTGTATCTCACATTTCAACATAGTTGGGCGCAATCAAAACCGTACGTCGCTTATTGGAGAATGGATATCATACAATGACTAAGCACCGGGGTAACACCTATCATAGTACACCTCCAGAACCGAGATCGAACCTATCGATCAATGCCAACACAAGATCGGCCTGCCCTTTACTGGATTGTATCGAATATGTCATCACCCCGGTTATTCCCAACCTTTGAGATCTCATGCACAACCAGTCCATAAATATGTAAATGTAGGGTATGTAGAAAGGTGACAACATACCCTAATGGGTGCGACCTACTTATCCTTGCTGCATCTCCCCTAATTTTCAGTCATTCCTGATTGATAAGGCTTGAGGCTACGTATTACCTTAGATTTAGCATTCATATACTTGTAATGCTAACACCACCTTTCAGGAAACAATGCTATATTGATAATCTATTTAATTTGAATGGTTTAAGTTGGACAAGGATGGTTTATTGTCCGCTTAAGTTGTTCAAAAAAGCGGGTCATCGCAGTTGGTATCAGAGCTTTGGTTTAGTGAATACCTTAGCCTATGGGGTAAAATTCATTAGGAATAGGATTAGTAATGCCCTATAATGAGTAGAATCATTCTTGAGAGAGCGCATTTTGAAAATATAAAATGTTTCAAAAAAATCCAATCTATTTTCAAAATTTCTATGAATTCAAATTCATTTCCTTGTTAAAATTCTCTTTGATTAAGATTTTCTTAAGTTTCGTGTTATAAATCCACCCTTGACTTTTCAGGACGAGTAATAGAAGAAATGCTTGATGTCGCGGAGGTGGAAATGGCCGATACCAAATGTTGTGCACCAGTTGCACCGGTCCCACTAATGAAGTTCACTACGCTTTGCTAAGAGTTCGCACGGATTGGTGGTGCTAAATTCTTAGGGTCCAAAGGAATTATTGAAACTCAACAATGGCTTAAGAGCTTGGAAAGTATCTTTGCCAGGTTTAAGATTTATGATGCCCAGAAACGTCTGTTGGTCGCCTGGCAGTTGTAAGATGCTGTCCAAGACCGGTGGGAATCTGTTACCACCCCCAATGAAGAAGCAAACATCACTTAGGAGCAGTTCAAGGAAGTATTCAAGACCCAGTGGATGCTTGAAGCCAGAAAATATCAGTTATGTCGTAGTTTTCTGGATCTTAAGTAGGGAAGCATGCTGTTTTTATAGTATGAAAGGAAATTTAACGAGCTATCCAAGTTCGGACCAGGTATGATCGATACTCCACTTAAAAAGAATGAGAAGTTCATAGCCGGTGCTCGTCCTGAATATTATGACCATCTCACTGCCCATGTTCATGGCACTTTCACCAGCCTTATAGATATGGCCCTTAGATATGAAAACTCGAGTTCGAAGGGAACATCGGTTGTTCACTCAGCAACTCCTCCAGCAGCTTCCAACAATTCCAAGAAGTGGAAGCCTAACTTCAAGAAGTATAAGAAGAATTGGCAGAACATGAGTGAGATTGGACATTCTCAGAGGAAGCCCATTGATATTTCTTCTATCACCTACTTCAAACGCGACCAGGAAGGCCGCTATGCCAATAGTTGCCCAGTTTCTACAGGAACATTGGTCCTACCAGTTCTGATTAAAATATCAAAATTCATTCCGTCCAATTCCAACATTTGTAGCTCCATTTATCAAGAATTGTCGTTTTCAACCAATTTGAAGCGGTAACAACGATGATAGATGAGATTTTTCTACGAACGTCGTAGCACAAATTTGATTCCATCGTTGGATTCGTCTTGTTTCGGTGGTCTCCGCGATATATTTGTTTTTGTATTTTGGGTTCTGTGGCAAAACGCTGAATGGATGAGATATTGGTCCATAACCGTTCCCAGGGTGATAATTACATACACTATTTTCAAGCCAACAACACATTCCTTTCAGCCGACATTATTTCTCTTCGGCAAATTCATGACATGCGTCTCCTAAATTATTAAATGATGCATTGATTGAGCTCGTGCATTCTCCTTGGCGTATATACATGTGTGCTTCTTCTTGCTTTCTGCCTCCTCTCACTATCTTCTTCTCTGTTATCAGTTGCTAGAGAAAAAAATATATTTACCAAATATAACAACATATATACCCAAGCATATATCCACGTAAATCTCCCCTCCACTTTATCATTTCCCCTACACGCAACCAAGTGCCCCATTCGCCCATCTGAACCATCCTTCTAGCACCCGACCTGCCACTACTCAACCTTCGCCCAGCCTCGTCTGGCCTCCTTCTTCCTCCGCCCTCACCTGCCCAGGCCACCAAACCTCACACCAGCCTACCCCCTCCAACCGAACTCACAGCCTCCACCCGCAAACCAAAAGCACCCAGCCTCAACCGAGCCTGCCTTGTCCTGCTCCCCTCTGCCTCATGTTGTTGCCGAAGAGCCTACACCTCCCTCCACCTCCCATCCCTGAACTCCTGCCATCTCTCCCTACACCCACCTTCACCCGGCTACCACCCTCAACCGCCACACAACCCATACACCTCCAGTCCTTGCTCCGCCTTCCTCTCCACCACCTGCACTCCCTCGGCACAACTACCACCGCTCCACCCGAAGCCGAACATGAACCATCCCCGTACCCTCCCACACCAGCCTGCATCGCTGCGACTGAAACCCCACCAGACCCATACCCGATCATTGAACACTATATTAGTCCTTGAGATGATGGTTTTGATGACAACAACCTTAGAATAAGATTATAAAATATAAATACTAACTTTATAGTTTAGATATATATGTATATGCAGGATTTTACCATGTAGGTACCAAGAATGAAGACTATACAATATAGAGATTCAAGATATCAAGATTGAAGACTCATGAGTATCAAGAATATCAAGAGTTCAAGATTTCAAGTAATTTAATTAGGAATTTTGTTAAAACTCCTAGAAAAGCACTGGCATCTTAAAATCCAATTTATTCGTGGAACATAATCCACTTCGAGCCCGTTAAAGGGGTGAAACCCTAAGTAGGATGAAACCTACGAAAAATCTATTGGAACATTGTTTAGTATTCACTAAATTTTATTCAAAATGTTTTTACTAAATTATATCTTATTTTCAGAATATTTTCAAAACCTTCCTTTTAAAAGAATCAAAAACATCTATCCAGAATTTAAATACTTTTAGCCTCAAAATAATCTTTAAATTCAGAATCAAAATTATCCTTAGTTCTAAACTATCTTTTAATAATAATATATTTAACTTTTAATATTTATACTTAGATTTAAATATAAAATTATAGTAAAATTTTATATATACCAAGATATTATTCTCTATATTTATTTATGTATTTTAAGTATATTTATAAAAGTTTAAAATAGTTTTAATATAAGATAAAGTTATTTTCAAAGAAAAACAATACACCAAAATTTCCTTTGGCATGTCGACACACCCAAGATACCCATGTCGACATAGTGGCAGTTGGTTTCAAAATTTAAATTTCAAAAGAAGTGTCTATTCATCATATCCTTTCATGAATGGACATGGCTGTTGTTCTTCTATAAATAGGGGGTGTTTTCAACGAATTTCTTATCATATTTTTCTAGTTTTCACCCCTCTTCTTCTTCCACATTTCTTTATACACATTCTTACCATTACTCTACCGAAATCACCATTGAATCTAACTAGATCATTTCTGGTTTGATTCTCAATCACTATCTCAACAAGATCCTCAGTGCTATTTAGAGTTATAGACTTCTTTGTAATCAATTTAGTGAGAAAAGGTGTGAATGTAGCCTTGGAAATCAATTAAGTGAGAAAATGTGTGATTGTAGCCCTGGAAATCAATTGGATGAACTTGTTGCCCATGAAATCAAGTATCTCTACCCAGAGGATTGTGAATCTGGAGAGGTGTACCTCGTGGCCTTGAAATCGAGGGTGTAATTGTAAAGATTACTTTTGAAAGGAAATCCGTACATGTGTGCGGGACTGGATGTAGGGTAACTCTGAACCAGTATAAAATCAGATGTGTTCTTTCCTTTACTGCTTTTACTTTATTTCTACATCTGTGTTTGTTTCTGTGATCATATCTCTGTCTGAATATTGCATACATTTGTGTTCAAATTGACATAAACTCAAAAAGATTTAGTAATTCCTTAAAACACTATTCACCCTTCTCTAGTGTTTATCCTAGCCTTAAGATCTGTAATCCGCATTTCTCACATTTGGTATCAAAGCAAGGTTTTCAAATTTTTCATAATCTGAATTTTGAAAAATTTTCAAAATGCCTACCAACACTGGTACTATTAATACTACCAACACAAGTTCTTTTATCCCTGTCACTAGTTCATTTGTAGAAGGTCAGTCTACTGTCAGACCACCACTTTTTAATAGTAGTAACTATGCATATTGGGCATGTAGGATGAAAATATATTTACAATCTGTAGGATTAGATACTTGGAATATCACACAGACTGAAAATTCTGAACCCACAACTGGTTTTGTACAGTGGAACGCTGAGCAAAAGACTGTTGCACAAACTAATTCTAAAGCAATGAATATTTTGTTTTGTTCACTTGATAGGAATGCATTTAATAGAGTGTCAGTTTGTAAGTCTGCATATGAAATCTGGAAACTTTGTAAGTTACTCACGAGGGAACAAGCAAAGTTAAACAGACCAAAATTTCCATGCTCACAAATCAGTTTCAATTATTTAAAATGAATTCTAATGAGTCTATTTCAGATATGTATAATAGATTTCAGGATATTGTGCATTCTCTAATATCCTTGGGAAATGAATTTTCGAAAGAAGATCGGGTCAGAAAAATCTTTAATTCTCTTACTCGAGAATGGGAGCAAAAACACTTGCGATCGAAGAGGCAAATGACATCAGTACCTTAAAGATAGAATAATTAATTGGAAATCTGATGTGGTTTGAAGTCCAAATGATTGGGAGAAGAGAAAGCAAACCATCTGAAAAGAAATCAATGGCATTCAATGCATTGACCGATGGATCAGACTCAAACAACGATAATGATGAAAAGATAGCCTTTATGACCAAGAATTTTCAAAAATTCCTGAAATACAGAAAGATGAACAATCTCAAGAGAAACAACTATAAGAACTCTGGAAATCAGAGTGTAGTGCCAAACAATATCAAATGTTTCAACTATGACGAACCATGCCATATCAAAAGAAACTGTCTGTATCGAAATAGGCAAAAATCTTCCTATAAACAATGATTTCGTAAAGAAACGAAAACGTGCATTTACTGCTACTCTAGATGACTCAGACTCGTCCTCAAGCGATGATGATCAAAAAATAGATAATTCAAATATGTGTTTCACAGCAGTTCACGACTCCGACAAATTCAGAGAAACGGACTCAGAAAAAGGTACACATTTAAAACACAATTGGTTGAAATTGCATGCTTAGAATTGGTTGCTTGATTGATTGATTTTGAATTGTGCGTTGTTTGAATTTTAAAAATTTTATTTTTTACTATTATCTTATTATTATTTTTATTTTTAATAGTATTATAATATTTTATAGAATATACTATAATTTCAGAATTATTCTAGATATATATATATACATTAAAAATAATAAGTATATATATATTAGAATACTTAGGAAAAATAAATCAAAGAAATTCAAAGACACATGTCGACATGGGTATATAATTTGAAATTCAAAATTTGAATTCAAATGGTTGAACTTTCCTCCACCTCTTCACTTCATTCAATTCTCTAAAAAGCTATCTTTTGATCAGAGAATATGTCCTTTGAGAATCTATTTATTCACTATCTTTTATCACAACTTTTCACTTTCATTTTCAAATTCAAACTCTCTCTTCAAAACTCCAAGCTTTCTACTCTCCACTCTAATCGCTTCTTCTAGCAACCCCTCCACAATGAGAATTTTCAAAATGATAAAAGAGCAACTCTTCAATGATCCGGAGGCCATAAAAGCATATATCAATTATGCTGACTATGGAAAATTCCATCCCAGAAAATTTTCTTTATTTCAAGACTTTTCTTCTTATGAAATTGATTCTCTTTTTTCAAATAATCATGTTTTTAGTCTTGTTGATGCTTCTCAAAACTTGTTGATGCTTCTCAAAATGATTTTGTTTGTTATCCAAGTCTTGTTGAAATTTTCTATTCAAATTTAAACCGTGGATTTTATGAAGGAAATGATGATGAAATTTGGAATATTGTCATAGGCACTAGAATTTTTTTGAATTGTGATCTTTTTGGTACCATTCTCAATTGCAAGAGTACGGAAATGGATCTTTCTAGTTTTAATATTGATGAAAATGATCGTGAGACATTTCATCACATTTTCGAAGGAAATGATGGTTTTGAATTCAAAAATCAAAACTTTCGACCAAAAGCTAGAATTGTTAATCTTCTTTTATAACATACTTTGACCCCAAGATTGGGGAATTTTAACAATCCTACTTCAAAAGTTTGCAAAGCACTTTTTGCTATTTTTGAAAATTATGATACTAATTGGGCATAAGTTATTTTGGATGAACTTCATTCCAAAAATCTTGAAATGGGTGAGAATACTTTGTATCATGGAATCTATCTCACTCGGATTTTTAACAATTTTGGAGTAGATTTCAAAGGAGAAGAATTTGTTTGAAGAAAGGTTTTCAATTATTCCAATATTTCTCTTATGAAAAGTCCATTTGTTTTTCAACCTGATGAGACTCTTGCAGAAAAGGAAGGGCATTTGGCTCATGAGGAGATGGAAGAGGAGGAGGAAGAAGGGGATGAAATGGAAATTGAAGAAGAAGAAGGTGAAACATCTTTGGAAAGCATTGACTATCCTCCTAATCCAACCAACAAAACCCTTCTCAAAAATCAAAAGACTATTGTGAGAATCAACAGATTCTTTAACGATCTGTTAGTAAGAAGTTGGATAAATATTTCATCCAAGATGAACAAGTTTATCTCCAAAGTCAGTAAGAAGCTTGGATTGTCTTCATCTTCATCATCCTCTAACTAGTTTACCTTTTCATGTCTTGTTGTATTAGCTTTAGTTTGTTTTGATTTGAATGTTCGTGTAGTTTTTAATGTTTAATCATTATATCATCTTAGTATGAAATGAAATTGAATTTCTTTTCTGTTACCTAGCTTATCTTATCTCCAGAATAAACGTTAGTATATTATATAAAAATGTATATATACACACACAATTATTCATAAAATCAAAATAAGTCGCCAAAATTCACTAGACCATGTCGACATCCCCGCCTTGAGTATGTCGACATATACTGGTTAGAAATGACATTTTATTTTGAATTTGAAATTTGAATAACTACCTTATGTCTATTCATTTCAAACGAATTTCTACACCTATAAATACCTATTTCTTCCAGAATTCATCACTCAATATTATTTCTTATCTACTTTGTCTCTCATTCTTCTCACAAACTGAAATATGGCCAATCCAATTCATAATTTATCCGACAATCTTAAAGAGACTCTTAATTCTTTCAAGAATATTCTTTCGTTCATTCTTTGTAACCAGCGACACTTAGAGTTGAGTCAAATGCAGATGATCAAGGAGCAAGAAAGGCATTTCGATGCAATATGATGGATGATTTCCTTCCTGCACAAAGATGATAACGAAGCACATCCTCTAGTCTCTCTCACCAATGATAATTAAAATTGAGATGCCATTAAAGCAGACCCTATATTTGAAGAAGAAGGATGGGTGGAAGTTCCTCGTAATGTTTGATTTGATTGCTTTGTTTGATTTGAATTGTTTGCTTTGATTTGATTTGATTTGATTTGGTTTGGATTGATATTTGGTGTGCAAAACATGTATAAATACTCATTGATATTTATATGATCTTTAATTAGTTATCATGTCTATCAGTATAATTATCTCTTAATCTATCTATTATATACTCCATTGTATAGTTTATTAATGCATGTACTTTAGTCCAAGAATGAGGGAGAGTTATATAGTTTGGAGATTATATAGATCCGAGTTAGTTTTGTTGATGACAAAGGGGAGAAGTATAAAATAGAATAGTTAGGTATAGATTAAGAGGGAGTTATTAGTTTTAGGGGGAGTTATTAGGATAGAAGTAATATTTTATAAACAAAGGTTGTCATCTTAAAAAAGGGGGAGATTGTTAGTCCTTGAGATGATGGTTTTGATGACAACAACCTTAGAATAAAATTATAAAATATAAATACTAACATTATAGTTTAGATATATATGTATATGTAGGAATTAACCATGCAGGTACCAAGAATGAAGACCGTACAGTATAGAGATTCAACATATCAAGATTGAAGACTCATGAGTATCAAGAATATCAAGAGTTCAAGATTTCAAGTAATTTAATTAGGAATTTTGTTAAAACCCCTAGAAAAGCACTGGCATCTTAAAATCCAATTTATTCGTGGAACTGAATCCACTTCGAGCTCGTTAAAGGGATGGAACCCTAGGTAGGACGGAACCTACGAAAAATCTAGTGGAACATTGTATTGTATTCACTAACTTTTATTCAAAATGTTTTTACAAAATTATATCTTGTTTTCAAAATGTTTTCAAAATCTTCCTTTTAAAAGAAACAAAAACATCTATCCGAAATTTAAATACTTTTAGCCTCAAAATAATCTTTAATTTCAAAATCAAAATTATCCGTAGTTTTAAACTATCTTTTAATAATAATATATTTAACTTTTAATATTTATACTTAGATTTAAATATAAAATTATAGTAAAATTTTATATATACCAAAATATTATTCTCTATATTTATTTATGTATTTCAACTATAGTTAAGTACATTTATAAAAGTTTAAAATAGTTTTAATATAAGATAAATGTTATTTTCAAAGAAAAACAAAACACTAAAATTTCCTTGGCATGTCGACATACCCAAGATACCCATGTCGACATAGTGGAAGTTGGTTTCAAAATTTAAATTTCAAAAGAAGTGTCTATTCGTCATGTCCTTTCATGAATGGACATGGTTGTTGTTCTTCTATAAATAGGGGCTGTTTTCAACGAATTTCTAATCATATTTTTTGGTTTTCACTCCTCTTCTTCTTCCACATTTCTTTATACACATTCTTACCATTACTCTGTCGAAATTGCCATTGAATCTAACTAGATCATTTTTTATTTGATTCTCTATCACTATCTCAATAAGATCCTCAATGCAATTCAGAGTTATAGACTTCTTTGTAATCAATTTAGCGAGAAAAAGTGTGACTGTAGCCTTGGAAATCAATCAAGTGAGAAAAGGTGTGATTGTAACCCTAGAAATAAATTGGGTGAACTTGTTGCCCGTGAAATCAAGTATCTCTACCCATAGGATTGTAAATCTAGAGAGATGTATCTCGTGGCCTTTAGATCGAGGGTGTAATGGTAAAGATTGCTTTTGAAAGGAAATCCGTACTTGTGTGCGGGACTGGATGTAGGGTAACTCCGAACCAGTATAATATCCGGTATGTTCTTTCCTTTACTTCTTTTACTTTATTTCTGCATCTGTGTTTGTTTCTGTGGTCATATCTATGTCTGAATATTGCATACATTTGTGTTCAAATTAACATAAACTCAAAAAGATTTAGTAATTCCTTAAAACACGATTCACCCCCCTCTAGTGTTTATCCTAGCCTAAAGATCCGTAATTTGCATTTCTCACACACCCCGGCCACTACACCCCTCCCCAGACCCACATCCGCAGTCTCCCACCAGCTTGCAACCCCCGCGACTGAAACCCCACCAACCGAACCCGATCATCAACCCACCTAATCCGCGAACTGAGAGTCAACCATTCGAAGTTCCGATCGCACGTAGACCACTTTGTCAAACCATACATCATAGCGTAGCATAGCTTGTGCACCTGTATGCATAACCATATCGCAGCATCGCCATATCTGCTTGTCGATACGCGAAGGTGAGCAATTCTAAGCTCATGATTAGATTTTTGCATTGCAAGTATCCTGCTAGGTCATAAATAATTGATTGATGATTATGATTGATATTGAAATTGGATATCATTGATAGTTGATATTGCAATATGTGATTTGGATGAAATAGTTGAAATTATTGATTTGAATCCCGATGGTATGAAAAGCACGTTAACTATGGAAAAATTTGTATAGTGAATGATGATTGATTTATTGATATCTGTCACTGTTATATTATTGCTTTATGCATTGGTTTGACATTGAAATCGAACTGGGATATGGGTTGAGACGATAAAAACTTAGATTAAATACTTGGCCTAAGATAGAAAATTAAATGATAACACCGATTGGTCAATTAAAATTTATTTTGGATTTTAAATATTTAAATTTGAAATTAAGAAATATTTTGGTAAATTTAACATGAATTTATAATTTTACTTTTTCATTGAATTTAATATTAAATTTCGAAATTTTTAAGTTAATTTAGATTTTAAAATGAAAGATTGATTGAACTATTTTAAATTGTGAAATTAAATTAATAATGGTTATGTTAAATGTTAACGATTTTAAAACTCGTTAGGTTGATTATTTGAAATTTAATGAAGTACTAATATTATATATATAATTAAATTTTAAATAAAGATGTAATTTTATTTTATTTTGATTTGATTGAATTAAAAGTATAATAATTGAATTTTAAGATAAAGATTTGAAAACGAAAAAAAAGAATCTTTAATTGATTTAATTGAATTAGAAATATAATGATTAAATTGTTTGAATTAAAATTTAATTAACAGTATTAGGTGAGTTAAATTCAGAAGTTAATTAAATTAAATATTTAATTATAAATTTTTTAAGAATTAATTTAACTCGATTAATTTGAAAAGTTATTAAATTTGGATAATTTAGTAATAATGGATTATTTGTTTAAAATTGAACTTTCGAACTATAAATCCAAATTTGGTGAAGTCAAGTGAGAATATGATATTTGAAATAAGAGATATTTTATTTAATAAAATATCTAATCGGTGTGAAAATGACGTTAGTTATTAAAGAGACCGAAGCCGGATATAGGCACACTCTTTATCAATATTGGAACCACTTTAATAACTATGTACGTGAAGTGATGACACAGAACGAAGTTGTTGGATTTGGCGAACTTTTGCTGGATTTGAATAAAGAGAACGATGATGGATTAGTCTGACACTTGTGCCCATTTGAAATGACTAAAACAGGAGCAATATCGACCAAGTGGGTTAGCTACCCCGAGCAGATGGTCTTCTTCGTTTGAATATACTATTTCGGTTGTTATTGGTGATCACCCTTCGATTATGGGAGTGTTGGACGTGGTGGGCGATCATGGCTATGATGCATTACACCAGCCAGGAAGGGTAAACTGATAATATCCTACCTTGGGTGTTGCCTCACATGCCTTGTCATACTTTTATCCCTATACGAGACCCATACCATTTTGGTTTAGTGTTGTCACATCGCGGCACATCCCTGACTACCGATATGCTACTGGTGGTGTCAAATGCAGACTGTACGACAATGCTTAAAAACGTATTAATGGGGATCAATGTAAAGCCTTAATAGTATTTTGATATTTTTATATTATAGTTAGACACTACATATATATATTGAAATCTCGATTTACATCATTTTGATTGTGACATACTATATAAATATATATTTGAGTGTACCTATCACTTATGTAGGAGATTCGTTGCAGATTCATATTCAGAATATTTTGAAGCTGATAGTCCTCTGTTTAGAGTCTTTATACTATTTAAAAGTATGTTAAAATCTCTCATAAAATGATATATATATATATAAAACATATACACACATCATACATGCCCTATCATGCACAAAAGCCTGAAAACAGTCGGCTGAATGGATTCATTCGGCCGTCTGATTGCTGAAACAATTTTATTGTTTTACAATATTCATCTGGCTGAATGAGTTTATTCAACCGGCTGTTTTAGGCCAAAAATTGCCTATTTCTTTGTTGTTTTCGAATTTATCGAATTCAAAAGGCTGTATAAATATTTTCAGCCAGCTGAATATTTTCAACAGCTATTTTTATGAAAAGACATTTCTCTTCATCGAAAAGAAACATCTTCAAATTAACAGTTGCACCTGTTTCTTTTCAGCGTTATCTTTCATCAATAGTTGCAACTTTTTAATCTATATAAATAGATTTTAGAATTCAACAAACAAGAAATATAACTGATTTTAATATTCTTGAATTCTTATCTATTATTCTATTTTCAATTTGCACTCAAACTGCATACAATCTTTGATCGTTGATCACTTTATCTTCCACGTTTCTCAATCACATTACAGTATATATCATAAAGGAGAAGATTATAGGAAGATTGTACATTATTGACTTATCAATGTTATTCAAGAGCATACTCAGTCAGAAACAACTTTTCTATTTGTATTGGAAGTCTTGTTCGGTTGCACAAGTGGTAGAAGTCATATTCAGCTGCTTAGGCGGTAGAAGTCCTGTTCGGTTGCTTAGGCGGTGTAAACATATTCTTCTGATTTAAAGAGGGTTGCTAGTTTAATTCCAGAAGGAGTCCAGGACTGGACATAGAACTGGAGTTCGAACCAGTATAAAAATCTCTGGTGTCAATTACTTTACTGCTTTAATTATTTACTTACTTAGTTTATATTCCACACAAGTAGTTTAACCATATTACATGATCCTATAGCACAGTCACGTACATTTGGTATCAAAGCAAGGCCATCATATAACCATAATATAGTTATCTGATATTGTTTTAATATGGAAAACAACACTAGCACTGTTTCCAACACTATCTTTTTAGAAGGTCAATCTACTGCACGACCACCTCTATTTAATGGAATGAACTATAACTATTAGGCTACTAGAATAAGAATCTATATACAAGCAAGTAGTCATGAAACCTGAAACATTATGCAATTTGAATATATTATTCCTATTACTGAATATTCAACATGTTCTAACATGAAAAATTATATGCTACTGCAAATGTTAAAGCTATGAATATGTTAAATTATGCATTAGACAAAAACGAATTTAATAGAATAAGCATGTGTAAAACTGCTCATGAAATTTGGCGTACACTTAAAATTACACATGAAGGTACCAACAGAGTAAAACAGAGTAAAGTTTCTATGCTCAAAAATTAGTTCCAGAATTTTAAAATGAAGCAAGATGAAACTATAAATGGAATGTTTTCTAGATTTCAAGATAAATATGATGCTTTGATAGTACTAGGAGAAACTTATACAGATTTTGATATTATTTCAAAAATCCTCAATTCACTAACAGATGAATGGGAATGAAAAGTATTAGCAATCGAGGAAGCTAACGACATTTCGACCATAAAACCAGAAGAATTTGATTGGAAATCTAATGTCTTATAAAGTTAATCTCCAGGCAAAACGAGTACAGGCTCAAGATAAGAACATAACATTCCAGGCAGAAGAAGATGAATCAGATTCGGATAAAGAAGATATGGCATTCATTACTAAAAATTTCAAAAAGTTTTTGAAATTTGGAAAGAGCAATAAATTTGGAAATAACAAGAACAGCTCCAGCAACAATAATAACACCAACAAACCATCATCATTTGCTTTATAATGTTATAAATGTCACAAGAAAGGTCACATCAAGAAAGACTGTCGTGAGAAAAAGAAAGACAAGTATAAGCACAAAAAAGATAGATTCAAGAAGAAAGTTTCTTTGTCACATGGGACGATACAAAATCATCTTCATCATCAGAAAGTGACTCAAACAGTGATTCAGAACAAGCTAACATTTGTTTCATGGCCAAAAAAACGAGGTAAGTGATCTAACTTTTAATAACCTTTTGGAAATCAATTCAGAATTACTTGACAAACTAAAAATAAAAAATAGAAAGTACAAAGAAACCCTTTAAAAATTGAATAGAACTGAAATTGAAATAGAAATGCTAAGAGTGAAAAGAAAATTTTAGAATAAGAACATCAAGTTACTCAAGAATCTTGCTCTAATATGACATTTCAACTTTCTCTGCTAAGTCAATAAATAGAAACTCAGAAAGAAAAGAATGATACTTTATTAACTGAGAATCGTTACCTTAAAGCATATATCAAGATTTTAGATTTAGATAATTCTAGCCTTAAAACAAAGTTAGAAGACATTACTAAAAATGTTTCTAATTTTGACAAAGGTAGAGAAAATCTTTCCAAAATCATAGAAAATTCTCAAACTGCTTCAATAAAAGAGGACTAAGATATAAACAAACATCTAGAATTATCCAAAGAAAAAAAAATTCTTCATATAAAAAATATAATAAGGTTGAAAAACCTAATTCTAAAGTTTCAAATTTTACTAAATCAATTAAAATTTGGGTTCCCAAAATAAAATAATTCTTCAATTAGAAATAAATATATAAAATCTTTTATAAAAATTGTTCATAAAAACAAAAACTTTATTTTCAAAAGGAATTCTGAACCCTCATGGGTTTGGCTTCCTGAGACCTAACATTTAGGACCCAAAATAAAAAAGTGGGTACCAATGTTACTTTTATATTTTGCAGGCACCATCTAAAAAGAGAGGAAAATGGATTCTAGACAATGGTTGCTCAAAACACTTGACAGGATACAAATGATTGCTAACAAACACTAATTACTCAAATGGAGGTTCTATCACATTTGGAGATAATTCCAAAGGATATGTCATCGACAAAGGTGATGTGAGCAATAACGGTATATCTAATTTACCTCTTATTAAAGATGTCTTATTAGTTAAAAATTTAAAGCATAATTTACTTAGTATTAGCCAATTGTGTGACAAAGGATTCAATATTTTCTTTTCTAAAAACAAATGTAGCATTTTTGATCAAAATAAAAATATTATTTTTGAAGGTTTTAGAGATAAAAATATTTATGTTTTAAATATGAATATAAATTATAATACAAATATGTGTTTAATAGCTAAAGAAAATGTTTCTTAAATATGGCACAAATTTTTTTTCATATTAATTTCTAAGCTATAAATAAATTATCTAAAAATAATGTAGTAAAAGGTTTACCAAAAATGAACTTTAAATAAACAATATTTGTGATGCTTGTCAATTAGAAAAATTATCAAAATCATCCTTTAAATCAAAGAAAAATATTTCTACTGTACAACCACTAGAATTATTACATTTTGATCTCTTTAGTCCAAATCAAATTCAATCTATAAATCATAATAAAGATGTGTTTGTTATAGCAGATGATTTCTCAAGGTATACCTGGACTATTTTCCTAAAAAATAAAGTGATACTTTTGAAATTTTCAAGAATTTTGCAAATGGAATTCAAAATCTCAAAACTTTAAAAATTAAAAAGATTCGAAGTGATCATGGAGGTGAATTTGGAAATGAAGCTTTTGAACATTTTTGTAATAGATAGGGAATTTATCGTAGTTTCTTTTCCTAGAACACCACAACAAAATGGAGTTGTAGAAAAAAAATAGAACGTTACAAGAATATGCAAGAACTTTATTAAATGGAAGCACATTACCAAAACATTTCTGGGCAGAAGCTGTAGCAACTGCTTGCTATGTTCTAAATCACATTTCCATCCAACCTCAAACAAAACACACTCCATATGAACCTTTTCATCGAAGAAAACCAAACATTTCATATTTTAAAACTTTTGGTTTAAAATGTTCTATCTTAAACACAAAAGATCAGCTTGGAAAATTCGATCCAAAGGAATCTTCGTAGGATATTCCAAACGAAGCAAAGCTTATCGAATTTTCATTAACAGAACAAAAACAATCGAAGAAACACTTTATGTTTCATTCGACGAAAATTTCAATAATAGTACATTTTTTTAGGATAATGAAAATATACCTAAAAGATCATAATTACAGTTACTCAAAATAGATGAAAACATTGTTTATAACTTTGAAGGAGATGAAAACGTTATTCATAATGAAAATGAATTAAGATCTCCTCCTAGGATTTTACGATATCACCAGTAGAAAATATCATAGGATAAATTGATTCACATGTTATAATTAGAAATCAACTTAATCAAATGGGCCATGTAGCTTTTCTTTCTAAAATTGAACCTAAAAATGCAAAAGAACCATCTACTGATGACTATTGGATTATAGCTATGCAAGAAGAGCTAAACCAATTCGAACGAAACGAAGTTTGGAAACTAGTTCCTAGAACAATTGATCAAACATTCATTGGTACTAAATGGGTCTTCAAAAATAAAGCAGATGAACAAGGTGATATAACTAGAAATAAAGCTAAATTAGTTGCACAAGGATATAATCAAGAAGAAGGAATTGGCTACGAAGATACGTTTGCTCCAGTTGCACGACTTGAAGCAAAACATATCTTACTGGCTTTGCATGTTTTCATAATTTCAAACTTTATCAAATGAATGTTAAAAGTGCTTTATTAAATGGTTATATAAAAGAAAATGTTTTTGTTGAACAACCTCCATTATTCACATATGAAAATTTCCAGACCACGTCTATAAACTTAAGGAAGCCTTATACGGTATAAAACAAGCACCCCGTGCTTGATATGAATGTCTTAAGAGCTATCTAATGGATTTTGGTTTTGAAATTAGGAAGGTTAATCAAACTCTTTTTTAAAAGAACTAAAAAGATATTTTAATTATTCAAATTTATGTAAATGATATTATTTTTAGCTCTACAAATGAAAATTTATGTCAAGAATTCTCAAAAATAATGACCAAAGAATTTGAAATGTCACATATGGGTGAATTAGCTTATTTTCTTATATTACAGATTAAACAAATAGAAAATTGAATTTTTATTAATCAAGAAAAATATTGTAATAATCTAATTAAATGTTTTAGTATGAAAAATACTTCTGCCAAACCAACTCCAATGAGTACAACAGTTCATCTCAATAGAGATGATGATGGCAAAAATGTTGACCAAAAATTATATCAAAGTATAATTGAATCATTACTTTATCCAACTGCTAGTAGACCTGACATTATAATGAGTGTTTATTCATGTGCTCAATCCCAAACAAACCTTAAAGAATCACAAATGTGAGTAGTAAAATGCATATTGCATTATCTAAGCAAAATCAAAGATTTTGGACTAATCTATTCGAAAGAATGTCCCTTTGAGTTAGTTTCATATAGTGACGCTGACTATGGATGATGTCGGATGGATCAGAAAAGTACTAGTGGGACTTGGCTTCATTGGACAATTCTTAGTCTCTTGACTTAGCAAAAAACAAAATTGTGTCCCACTTTCAACTTGTGAGGTAAAATATATTTCTACTGCCTTAGCTTGTGCTCAAGTCATTTATATGCAACAGACACTTAAATATTTTGGTGTAAATTTATCTAAATCAAAAAAAAATTGTGATGATACTAGTGCTATAAACTTATCCAAAATTTTTATTAATCACTTACGAACTAAACATATTGACATACATCATCATTTTCTCTGTGATAATATTGAAAAGGATTTATTCAGACTGGAATTTGTATCCTATGAAAATTAGCTAGTTGGTATATTTACAAAACCTTTAAATGAAAGCATCTTCATAAAATTAAGAAGAGAACTACACTTTTCTTTACAACTAAACTTGATTTACATTCTATTTTCATTATTTATTTTTGGCTTACCTTACATTTTTAACTTCTCTACAACCAATTTTTTATCCGGTTCTTAACAACCTAACCACTAATCTTGTTTCTATTTATATGATCCTCTTACATATAAATACCTCTACTCCTTTTATTTCTTTTGCACTCAAATAAAAAAAGGAGAGAAAAATTAGTTTTGACTCTCTTAATCAAAAATGTCTTCCCAGCATAACTCTGAATCCTCCGCATTGTCATATTCTTCTCCTAGTTTGGGATCGGTGACTTTACCTACTCCTATATCGATTTATGAACCGGTCCCAATTGTTCCTCTTTCTATTCACACAGGTTACACTCCATCCGGTAAAAGAAAAAGACAGTCTCTATTTTTTGGTTCACCATCTGCCAAAAAACGATATATGACATTCAACACTACAAAAGGGAAACGTTGGAATTACAGACTTTATTATGAACAAAAAATTAACGCTAAGCTTTTAAGCTTTTTGGAACAAGTCGCCTTGAAATTCTATGATTCCTCGTCCAAGAGCACGGTTCATCAACTGTCTCCTGTTTGTTCTCCGTCTTGACGCAGTCCTTGGGAACTATCACAGCAGCATCCACCAATATCTTCGAATTCATTGGAATGCAGCAATAGATGGTCACCACTCAGGCCACTTCAAGAGAACATAAAAATAGTTTCGGATGAATATCACACTCCAAGCTCCTTATCCAATCTGTTTAAAAGTTTTTATAATGTGTAATCCTATTTATTTATTCAAAAATATTCACGCTGTTTTTTTATTAATAATACTTGTTATAAAAGTGAAAGGCAACCATATGTCTTCATACATTTCAGCCGGCTGATTGTATTCAAACAGACAGCTGAATATTATACTGAAAGAAAATTTTTCCCAAATTCAGACAGCTGAATAAATTCAAACAGTCGTCTGAATCAGTTCAAAAATGAACTGTTTTCTTGTGGGAAGGAATTCAAACGGCTGTTTACAGTAAAACAGTCGACTGAATCCTTCTTCAGAGATTTTTTTTTTAACTCGGCCCTACTTCTTCTCTTCCAACTTTACCCTTTCTATTCACCTATGTATTCATCTTTTCACCTTTTACCCCTTCACTTTAGAACCCTAGTTCATTTTTTTAAAATTTTCATCTTTTTCTCTTCATTTTTAACCTCTAATGGCTCCTAGATCAAAACGCACAAGGGAATCCGCCTTTGGTCCTTCTGAAGTCCAGATTCGTCAATGGCTTTGGAATGATGTTGTAGTCTCCCGCTACAATTCTATTGAAAAATTCCAATATCTTTGATGGGGATTTTATGAAGTTCCCGGATTTCGTAGCTTATAAAATTAGAGAAATGGCCGAGCAATTCCACTTTGATAATCTCATAGGGTATGCTCCCAATAATGTTAGAATTAATCATCTTTGGATTAAATTTTTTCTTGCAAATCTGAATCTAGACCACCATAATCTTCAAATTTGAGAAGATCGTGTTTAGTCGATTGTTTTGGTGCTAAAATCTTTTTACCTTTGCAAAGATAAGGCAATATTTTAAACTGTCCCTATCAAGGTGTTGATATAGATGATATTGAAGTTTATATGGATCATAGAGATGAAGTTTCACATCATTTCTTGTCCGATCACCTTACCAATTTAAGTGCACTAAAATCTAGTGCCTTAAGGCAATAAGCACGCCTTATTCACCGTGCTTTCATTCGCTCTCTACAACCTCGAACAAGAAGTTATGAAAAAGTTTATAAAAGAGATTTTCAAGGTCTCTATTCAATCTACTCTAACCAAAAATTAAATTGTGGAAAAATCATTTTAGATGAATTTCAAGACATCAAAATCTGAAGAAAATATAAGAACATTCATTATGGTGCTTATATTATACGTATCCTTCTCAACTTTGGCACTCCAATACCCGACTTCGAGTTCTCAAGCATTAGCGAATTAGGCACAAAAACCTTAGGATTGTTGGGTCTTCCTCCCCGGCCTCCTCCACATCAAATCATTTCTTTTCAAGAATGGTCTCACAATGTTCAACAAGGTGTTCCACAAACTCGTGACACTAATATTGCCTCCTCTTCGCATACCCAACATGAAGAAGAAGAAGAGGACGATGACTCCATTCAAGTTGTTGGACTCTCCATACAAGCTATCATCACCCTCTTCCGAAATCAATTAAAACTCCATTGGGAAATTTAAACTCTTGAAAAGAGGACGGAGAAGAAATTCAACTCCATAAAAGGATTTTTTAATAGGATATGGGATAAAATTTCTTATTCGGGTTCTACATCCACCGAAGCTTACAACCCATCTCTTTTTCAATGGCCATCTTCGAGTTCGGATTCTGATGATGATGAGCCCTCTATCTCTATCTAGTTTTATTATTTTCTTTGTTATTGATTCAGTTTGTAATTTCAAACTTCTATGGTTCTCTAGCTAGTTGTCTATATAATGTTGTATGGATATTGTTATTTTCTTTTCGTAATAACATCACGGGTATGTGTTTAACCTTTTCTTTAAAATGATTACGTGCATGTATATTTATCCATCTTTTTGTCAATGACAAAGGGGGAGAAAGTTAGCTTAAATTGTTATGCATATTGACAGAGGAAGTAGTAGTATTAATGTAAGTATTTATGTAAATATTTTATAAATATATTATTTATACTTATATAGTTGTCATCATCAAAAAGGGGAAGAACGAAAGTTAGCTTAAATTATTGTGCATATTGGCAGGAGTAGTAGTAGTGTTGATGTAAGTATTTATGTAAATATATTATTTATACTTATATAGTTGTCATTATCAAAAGGGGGAGAATGTTGGAATCTCGATTTTACATCGTTTTGATTGTGGCAAACTATATAAATAAATATTTGTGTGTACTAATCACTTGCGTAGGAGATTCGTTGCAGATTCGTATTCCGAATATTTTGAAGCCGATAGTCCTTTGTTTAGAGTTTTTATACTGTTTAGAAATATGTCAAAATCTCTCCTAAAATGATATACACACACACACATACCCTATCATGCACGAAAGGCTAAAAACATCCGGCTAAATGGATTCATTCAGCCGTCTAATTGCTGAAACAATTTTATCATTTCACAATATTCAGATGGCTGAATGAGTTTATTCATCCAGCTGTTTTAGGCCAAAAATTGCCTATTTCTTTGTTGTTTTCGATTTTATCGAATTCAGAAGGCTGAATAAATATTTTCAGCCGGCTGAATATTTTCAACTGCTATTTTTATGAAAAGACACTTCTCTTCATCGAAGAGAAACATCTTCAAATCAACAGTTGCACCTATTTCTTTTCAACGTTATCTTTTATAAATAGTTGCAACTTTTTAATCTCTATAAATAGATTTTAGAATTCAACAAACAAGCAACATAACTGATTTTAATATTCTTGAATTCTTATCTATTATTCTGTTTTCAATTTGCACTCAAACTGCATACAATCTTTGATCGTTGATCACTTTATCTTCCACATTTCTCAAGCACAATATAGTATATATCATAAATGAGAAGATTATATAAAGATTGTACGTTATTGACTTATCAATGCTATTCAAGAGCATATTTAGTCAAAAAAAATACTTTTCTATTTGTTTCGGTTGCTCAGGCAGTAGAAGTCCTATTCGGTTGCTTAGGTGGTAGAAGTCCTGTTCAGTTGCTCAGGCGGTGTAAACCTATTCCTTTGGGTTAAGTGGGGTTTGCTAGTTTAATTATAGAAGGAGTCTGGGATTGGACGTAGAACGGAAGTTCGAACCAGTATAAAAATCTCTGGTGTCATTTACTTTACTGCTTTAATTATTTACTTACTTAATTTATATCCTGCACAAGTAGTTTATTCATATTACACGATCCTATAGCACATCATTTGCAATATATAACATATTCTATTATATATATAAATAGTTTGACAGATCCTTAAGAGGTGTAAAATCCCGTAACATCTCTTGAGTTACTTGTACATTTTCATTTGAGTAAGACTGTTTACATGAGAACTTCTAGTCCTGACTCGAGTATACTATTTTACTTTATGCCGGGGTCAGCTTGAGTATTGCAGTGTGTGAGCAGTGCTTACTTTGGGAGCCAAGTACTTGGTCGAAGACTCCACTCTATCCAGTATTAGTTATCTATTTTATTTTGGCATGTATCTGTAAACTAATTCGAAACTCTGATGTATTTTGTTTAGTTTCTTCATGAACTACTATGTATATTATTTATTTCCGCTACGAGATTCTGTATTATTCTATGTGTGATTCTGTATCCGATTCTATATTAAAACCCCAAATTGATAATCTGTCTAATTTGAATGGTTTAAGTTGGACAAGGATGATTTATTGTCCTCTTAAGTTGTTCAAAAAGGCGGGTCATCACACGATCATTATAATAAAATAACACCTAAGTCAGTTTGGAAAACTAGCATGAGAAAAACACACCCAATTGGATTTAAAGTTATAAGAAAACCTTTGAAAATCAAAGGTATCTTGTAAGACCACGTCACACATAAACATGACGGATTTTTACCTTACGATAACCAAATCACTTTTATATACAAATCCTGTGATATTATAATAGTGTCTAAGTATAAATACTTATTAGAATAGCTAAAATGATTGCATCTCACATTTCAATATAGTTGGACATAATCAAAACCATACGACGCTTATTGGAGAATGGATTCCATACAATGACTAGGCACTAGGGTACCACCTATCATAGTACATCTCTTGAAAAATGTACCGAGATCGAACCTATCGGTCTCTGCCAATACAAGACCAGCCTATCCCTTACTAGATAGTACCGAATATGTCATCACCCCAGTTGTTTCCAAGATCTCACGCACAACCAATCCATAAATATGTTGATGTAACGTACCTTGAAAGGTGATATCCTAATGGGTGCGATCCACTTAGCCTTGCTGCATCTCCCTTGATTTTCAGTCATCCCGGTTGATGAGGCTTGAGGCTACGTGTTACCTTAGATTTTGCATTCATATCTTAGAATACTAATACCGTCTTTCAGGCAACAGTGTAGTGATAGATTCATCCATATGAGCTATTTTGGGTCTGAACAAACCGAATGTCCAAAATCACCATCTTCACCACCTTCAAGATTTCATAATTCATAATGCTCAAATCGGATCGAAGTGGTTTTCAGATAAGTAAATCCAATCTCGGTTTCTTCAAAACGATCAACTAAATTGGCCAAATTGATAATCGATTATTTAACTATCAAATTACACACATAAGCAATCACTAGGCCCATATTATAACTCTTTTAAAACATTTATTTCAAAGTATCTTTACAAAGGTATATATTCAAATCTCTTCTAGTATTTCAATATTTGAAAACAATTTCAAATACTTAAATCCATAACAGGATATTTTCAAACCATATCTACACTTATAAATATTTTAGAATTCAATTTATAACACTTAGAAAATATTTGTATACAATTCATTTCACACTAAAATATTTCCAAAACCCTCTTTCAATACTTAGAAAAATATTTATAAACATATTCTCCAAAATCATTTTAATATCAAACTTAGAAAATATTTCATGACTTATCCCATAAATCTCCAGAATCTTTACTAATTCCCTTAACAATTTCCAAAAATTACCGATTATACTTATTTATAATCGGCTAAAAATTTATAACCCGTTTAATGAATTAAGAATCATTTTTGAAGTTCCGTATCAAATTTCCTTTTCTCATATTTTCTTAAGTTCCCGAATTCCATTATAAGCTTTTCTCTTATAAAATCACAACCATTAAATAAAACCGGTTCATAAATCTCGGGAGCATTTATAAATAAATTTCAATCACTTGCTTTTAAACTATATGTATTAATAAATTTCAAGAAAACTTGGTTAAATAATTATTTAAAATATCAAAGCACTTTTTAAAAATAAACATCAATAACTAATTCCAATTCATTTATTAAATTTCTAATCGATTTAGAAAACTTGTTTATAAAACATAGAATTCACAACAAATTTAAATAACTAACTTTCTGAAATATTTTAATCTAAATAATAATTTTTTTAAAACTACATAGTTTAATAAATATAAATCATTTTCTAAAAACAAACCTTAACTTCTTGAGAAACCATTTTTAAACTCAACATACCCATTTTTATACTTATAAATCTCTCTTGATTTATCACAAATCGATTTACTATTCCAATTTCATAACTATTCCAAAATTCTAAAATAGAATTTACTATTTCTTTCTAAACTGATATCCATATCTCATTTAAATTCACACTGTGAATTTATATTTTTAATTTATCTGATGATAATCATTACACTTATATATAAAAATTGCTTATAAATTTCAGGTTTTCCTTGTTTATAAAAATAATCTCATTTTATAAAATTTCATTTTACGAATCCATTACTTTATAAATCCCATTTATTTTCAAATCTATTTTAAATATCGATTTCAACTTATTTTCCACAAATCCATAAATATTACCTAAAAATCCATTTTCAAAAATCCCTTATATAATTTTCTATTAAATCTCTAATAAAAACATTTACGAACAGTTGAGTACAAATCCAAAATCAAATCATCGTTTTATCCAACTCAATTTTCTTTAAAATAATTCAAATTTCGATATGAATATTTTTAAATTCAAAATCTCCTTTTAATTCCTTCAAATTCAAAAATAATATTTATGGTATTTAAAATACCAAAATTGAGGACAGTGCTACCATAGCATCTAATAAATCAATTCACAACGTAACCTATAACAGGTTATCCACACACATTATATATCACTACATATGGAATTAAAAATAACAATCTTGAGGAATCCAATTGGATCCCTCCAACTTGTTTCCCCTACAACCATAAATATTGTATAACATAAAATAATAATAACACCGCTTTGAGGTGGGATATCGCAATAAAAATGGTCATTCACAATTATGCGGGGCGCAAAGCGTCTCATCCGCTCTAATCGGTGAGAATATACCTAACTACTAATATACATAATATAACATCCAACTATCAATAATAATTTATCAATTCATCGATCGGCCAATAAATAATTTTAACTATTTAAAATAAAACCAATTATCCAAAATGAGTGAGATTTGCTCACATTTATTTGCTATGATGCCGAAGCATTCTGGTCGGTCTACAATCAACGACGTTCAATTATAGCTTAAAATTCAACAAGCTCGAAACGCGTCCAATCTAACTCCATAGAAAAGCTAACGTCATTATGAACCCAACGCAACTGACCGTGTTGGATTTGGACCTTGTATCAACGAGATACACGGTTTATAAGTTAACAATTATATGAATAAAATTTATTAAAAATTAAATTTTCTAATTACCCAAATGGGCTCGGCCCATCCACAAACACAACCCGCCACTATTCCTCCTTCTCCCCTCTTCCAAGTTGCAATTTGCCTAATACGAGATGCACGCCGATACCAACGTGAGCAACCCCCAATTTCACAACGAAAACAACCATCGACTTCGCCGATGCTTCTCCCTTCACTCTCTCTATATGCCGGACACCTCGCCAACACACTCGGTCAAACATACTTCGACACGACCCAAGCTTGATGTCGCCCTTTAGCTTGACGTCACATACCACTCTGTAGCGCCACACCCTCCTAAAACTTAGCCGAAGATGCCATCCTCCCCCAGCAGCTCGAATCCTTGCTTCGATTCACCTGACACCTCCTTAATCGCCACATAATCAAAACCCTAGTCTAAAACCACCATCCACTACGCTACGGTATCCCCACGTTCACCACCGAACACTCCAAAGCCTTGGCTGTCCGTAGCCCTTCACTAAATATGAATTTTAAAATTGGTTTCGCACTTTTTCATTTTGTATTTACCAAGATTTTGATTTTTTTTCTAACATTGCTCTCTTTTTTTTCTTCCTGTAAGCCGCGTTTAAATAAGAGGGTGAGAATGATAGGTGGATCGTTTCAGGGGGTAGGCGTGCCTCCTGGCGTACCTAATGTTATACCCATACTCTGACGCAATGGAACAAGTCTTTAGCTCCGATTCCATTGTATGGAGAAGATAGCTTTTTGAACCCAATTATTATATTAAATTTTCGATATCAAATTCAACGCATTTCTATCTCGTACGACCAAACAGTAACTCTAAACGCTATGAAATTTGAAATTCAATAATAATACACTATTATGGATCCAATGGAACTGGTTTCGTCGAAATCCGAGACTGTGTCTCGAAAGGCTATTTTTGTGAAACCAGGAAAACCTGTTCAATCACTATCGACAAGGCGATTCATGAATAGTAAATCTAGGGAATAGATGACTGACCCGCCACAACTGCTATTCCAAGCTAGCCAAACCTTTCGGTTGACATGGTTCAGGAGGTGGAAATCGAACCTCAAACCTCCCATGAGGGAGGCGTATCATCGACCACCCGACCAAGCCCACGGACGACTATTTTTATTTGTTAATTTAAACGAGTTATTTATAAAATCAAGTAAATTACTTATAAATCCAATGTAAAAGTTTTATTAACTTTATTCTCATCAAAAAAAAATTGAATAAGCTTTGAAATTATTTTTATCTAACTTAAAACTCAAGATTTTATTATTTAACCAACATCAATTATTAAATTTAACAATTAAATTATCCAATAAATCGCTATATTTAAAATCCAAATTATTAAATTCATAAAATTAACTTTTCAATATTTAAAATTGATTAAAGATTCCAATTTTAAATTATTAAAATTCTAAACCGTTACATAAATCAAACTATTTGTATTAATTTTGCTAAAACAGGTGCTAAAATACCTTGATTTAGCGGTTATAGCCGAAAATAGCGAGGCTTAAAGCAAATTTTTTGTTTAATAGCATTATATTAAAAAAAACGTAGCAGTCGAAGAGTGCTTCGCGCTATAGCGTAGATTTTGCGGGGCTTTATCTGTATAGCCCAAAGCATACTTCAAACTATATTTTTTTTTTTAATTTCCACTCCTATTTTTTAATCTCTATTCTTCATATTTCGCTCTTTTTTCATTTCTAGTTTTCAAAAAAAGCGCAAGATAAATTGAATATACGTATTCTAAGTAAAATCAATGTTTTATCTTTTTTGTACAAAATAAGTATTGGTCTGTTATCACTTTGTTATATATTTTTAACCGTTGAATCTCTTTATATTTTTAACCAGTAACCCCATTAATGTTATTTGAACTCATCTTAATGTATCAATACTTAAAGTTCCTTTAATAATATAGTTTCAATCCGAAACTCACTTTATCTTATTATTCAACATGATTTTTCTCTTTGAAATCACAATTAATATCACATTGATTAATTAATTATTTTAGTTAATACTATTTTTATCATACCGTATGTGTAACAGGAATCCCGAACTATTACAGACTAAAAACAATGAGTGCTCCCTTTTCCTTCCCTCTTTTCACGTAAGTTGATTTAGGATGCTGCATTTGGTTCTATATTTGGGCATGTTTCTCCCATGATTCTATTCATCTATAGAATAATAAGATGTACGTTGATATGCTATTTATTTTGCCAGGAAAATAAACACGGGAAAATGTTGTAAAAAAATTTAGTTTTAAGGACAACGAGTTTGTTTTTTTAATCTAAAGGATACTTTTTAGTGTAAACAGAAAATGATAATTGCAATTATCATTTCATGATTTACACTCAAAAGTCCAACTAACTATAAAACAAACTTTTCTCCTCCGAAACTAATGTAGTGTTTGGTTTGTTGTTTTTAGGTTTGAGTTTTCGTTCATACAAAAATGCACATAACCGATATATATTGTCGAAAACGACCAATTTAAAAAACGAAGTTAACATACAAAATAGAAAACAACTTTCTTTTATGTTTCGTGTTTCGAGAAATGACACAAACACGTGAAACAATCAATTCTTACGCCATCCTTCTATCCCCTTCTTTCATCCACTCTGTCGTCCCTTCATTCTTCTGTTATTTGATATTCAAGTTGAAAATAACATAAAATTCGTTTACAAACCAACCGCTGACTGAATTTTTCCCGGCTTTTCCCCTAACAAAACAAACCCCTCTTTCTACCTGCTCCCTTCCCCGCGCTTTAAACACACTTCTCTCTTTTTTCTTCCTTCTTCTTTCTCTTCTCGTCTTCCCATATTTTCAACATCTGATAAATAATGTCTGAAATTACAAACAAACAAATAATCCTCAAAAATTACATCACTGGATCTCCAAAAGCAACGGACATGGAGCTCAAACACACCAAAATCAAATTGGGAATTCCGGAGAATTCAAAGGGTGTTTTTGTAAAAAATCTGTACCTATCATGCGATCCTTATATGAGAGGAAGGATGCGAGATTTTCATGGTTCTTACATTCCTCCCTTTCAGCCCGGTCAGGTAAAATTTTCGGTTGAAATGGAAAATTTATCTTAAACCCCTTAAGTTGCTCCAATTTTTTTTTCAGTCAACGTACTCCACAAAATTCAATTTCGTAGAACATACTTACTTAAGTGACAAATACAATTGTTTCCTGTGTAAGTTACATAATTCGTCCAACTACCATTGAAATTGGATAGTTTAGACTATTAAAACCCAAAGTGGAAAACACTTGTAGATCTGAGCCAGTAAATCATATGGAAGAACGATCCAAGCTAATACGCTGTTATATGACAATCTCAAATTAGGAAATTGATTAGAAATCATTTTTTATAAACTGGAAAAATATGTCAAACGATCCAAGCTAATACGCAGTATATTTTTCTTCAAATTCGGAGTTAATGGATTATTTGGATGAAGGTAATAGAGGGATTTGGTGTGGCTAAAGTAGTGGCGTCCAACGATGCTAATTTTAGAGTTGGGGACTATGTGGAGGGAATGACTGGATGGGAGGAGTACAGTTTGATTTTGAACACAGAGAGGTTGAGGAAAATTGAAAGAAACGATGTTCCTCTTTCGTATCATATTGGCCTTCTTGGTATGAATCTTGTCTTACAATTACATCTTTTATCACTGTGAATTCTTTCTGATGTGATGAGAACTTTGATTAATTTCAAAAATCTTGTTTTTTTTTTTTAGTTTCTCACATAACCATCAAATAATGCTTCTCAATAACCTTTGCTCCCCTGGTTGTATTATTTTTTATGTGTTATAGCTTTGTAAGTGCATTAGGAATTTAATTTCATTGATACCTACGTGCACCATCAAGCATTGAAGCATAACTGGCTTAGAGTAAATAGCTAAGAAATATGAGAAAATATGTCTGACATTGTATGGCCTTTTATCCATCATTTCTTTTATTTCATAGTTTTTTGGATGCGCTAAACCATTACTTTCAGTTTCCCTTTTTATGTACAAAAAAGTGTACCAAAATTCAGAAGTTCTAAATGACACTTGATTTCTCATTTGATATTTAAAAGATTGTGCAACATAACAGTTTCGTGATATTAGAACGTTTCATTCTTTTAGAAGAGCTTACAAATGATATCGGAATTCTATGTTTTCTAATGTTGAATGAAGAATAATCTAACAATGATTCAGTAAACAATAATGTAAAAACATGTTAATCTAATTGCACCTTTAAATTTTCCCATGTCAGGGCAATGACCCCAGTAAAATTTTCATATGGTACACACTTAAATATTAATGACAACATGAAACATTATATTGTTCTTCTTTATCATATAGTTGATACAAATAATAACACATGCACACTATATTATATGTTTTTTTTTCTTAAGCAATTTTCTAACAGTATTAAAATATAATTAATTTCATCATTAGGCATGCCAGGCTTTACAGCATATGCTGGATTTTACGAGGTTTGTTCTCCAAAAAATGGAGATTTTGTTTTTATCTCTGCTGCATCTGGTGCAGTAGGCCAGTTAGTTGGTCAGCTTGCTAAACTCTTTGGCTGTTGTGTAGTTGGTAGTGCTGGGTCACCTCAGAAGGTAAGGACTATTCAATGTACCATTGTATCTCACATTTTTATATGCTCGAAACTGATGTTTTGATTCTACCGTAACATAGATCGATCTTTTGAAGAACAAACTAGGCTTCGACGATGCTTTCAATTACAAAGAGGAATCGGACTTAGATGCAGCCTTGAAGAGGTTAGTAACACTGCATATTCAAATTCCTCGAGCTTTTCAACTTCAAGTTCTAAACTGAATGTTATCTCTTCAATAAAGAAAATACACTTTAGATTTGATGATTCAAATCAACATGGTATATTTCAAAATAACTTTATGTTAAAAGAAATGGAATACATCATGTTGATCCAGACCATCAAAATTCATGATGTAACATGATAACTTAGACGAGCAGGTATGTGTATTCTCCTAGCGTTTTATTTTTAATTTTATTCCTCTGAGGAGGGTATCCAAATCCAGCGAAACCTTACTGCACTGCTGTAAGGATTATACCTTAACACGAAAATTCTTGTAATTTTAATACATTTTGATACGATTATTGAAAATGTTGAAAAGACCAAGTGGTTAAGAGAAGTTAGGTAAGGTGATATTTTTTGTGATACTCCGAATAATCCTATGAAAAGAAATTCCAAAAATAATGATGTTTTAAAATTATATGGCGGATACCTGGAAAAACGGACTCCTAAAAACTTGTGTCCATATTCAAATGTTTGTATCATCAAGAGATTGGATGTGGAACTCAGCTAATGATTAGGGAACTACATCCGATAAGGAGAACTTTTTGAATTTGGCTTTAGTGTATTTCAAATGGTTTGAACTCGAAACCTCCAGCAACAACTCAAACTAGAAGTCTTACCATTTGAAACGGTGGTAATTATAAAATTATAAAAAAAGAACTTAGTATATATTTCAACCGTGCTTAACATTACAGTTAATTATGTTCGATTCTGATGCAACAAAGCGTTATTAATTAAACTCTTTAGTTCAAGTGAAAAATATCAAAACATCTCAGACATGTGAATGCATTATGCATGCGCCATTTGCGTCCAATCTCTTGATTTACGCCATTTGCGTTCAATCTCTTGATTCTTGTAATTATGATCAATGTCACCCTTTATTTAACACCATTTGCAGCCCCCGACATCGGCCACAAATTTATATTAAAATATTTTGTCCATGTGACAGAAAAGAAAAGAGCAAATATTTATATAGAAACTTGTGGCTGATATCGGTGGGCTACAAAATGGTGATAAATAAAGAGTATATATATGTGTATGTACGTACATACATGTACGTATGTATAAATACACGCACATGCATGTGTGTATGTATGTATGCTGGCCCGACCCAGAGGGCAGCCCACCAAGCCCGTGGATTGGGGCAACCTAAAAAGATTTATACTTGTATACTAAATATAAAACTTCAATAGAAATTAATATGTACACATGGCCTGGGTTCGAGGCCCTTGCTTGGCAAAAATACCTTTTTTCATATGCAATAGTATTTTTTTCCATGCTTCAAATTTGTTTTCCCAAGTATGAATGGGCTTGGGCAACCAAATGTTTGAGCCGGCTCCATACGTACATATGTATGATATATGTATATGTATATATGTTGAAAATAAATTGGACAAAATGCAGGTATTTTCCCACGGGCATAGACATATACTTCGACAACGTGGGTGGAGCAATGTTGGACGCAGCACTCCTGAACATGAGGCCTAAGGGGAGAATAGCAGTATGTGGAATGGTTTCACAGCAAGGAATATCAAACCCTGAAGGCATTCACAACCTCTTCTGCTTGATAACAAAGAGGATCAAAATGCAAGGGTTTCTTCAAAGCGACTATCTCCCTCTCTTTCCCGAGTTCCTTAATTGTATGGTAAAATATTACAAGGAAGGGAAGATTAAGTACATTGAAGATGTGAGTGAAGGGATCGAGAGCGCACCAGAATCGCTAGCCGGTTTGTTTCAAGGCAAAAATGTGGGCAAGCAGGTTGTTTGTGTATCGTCCGTATGATATGTGTATTTGAGGATGAGTTGATCGTGTTACTGTTACAAGAAACGGAGACAAATTCGATGGGTTGATGAATAGAACAGAACGTTCTTTTTTCCATGTTTTGATGTCTGAACTGAGGAAGTGAAAAAAATTTCCCTTTTTTTTTTTTTTTTCCCTATTTCTGTGGTAAACCAGACTCTACTTTTGAAATTCTTAAAGAGTGTTTTCAGTGTCAGATAAATTTCGAACAAATTTTTATGTACTATACACACACATGTATGTACGTCGGTGTTTGTTGTATGTATGTATGTGCATAAATAGAGAGAAAGAGTAACTGAGTAAGATTTACATAATCCTATTTTCCAGCATCCTTTATCACTGTTACAATATGTTGAACTATACTATTTTAAATGTTATAAAAATTTGTAAATGTATTCATATCATGTTCCGGATCATCTACATAAATTTTGGGCATTTGAATGAATGTAATATAATATATTTGATGTTTAAGTTTAACAGTTAAAATAAAGTGGAAATTGTGGATGCGTTCTCTTTTTAAAACTCATCTTTTTTACATTGCTCCCTATTTAAAATATTCTCTACATCCATCTTTTTTTTCTTCCTCCATTTTCGAATAGAAAAGTGAATATTAAGAGGTGTATTGCAGTGGTTACGAGTTATAGACATATACTCTAAGCGTACATGTTATTGGTTAGTAAAAATATCCAAATACCCATATGAATTTTATTTTTTATCTTGAAAATAGTGATGTATTTTATAAAAGAAGTTGGAAGGGAACGAAGTCTAATTTTTTATAATCATCAGGATGCATGCTAAAGTTTTCCGATTGTACCAACACCGAATAATTGACTCATGATTTAGAAAAGGTTAGAGACTACAAAATAATCACATTTTTTGTAGAAATAATATTCATTGTGTGGATTAAACATCTACAAAACTTATAGTGTTTGAATAGTGTAGCTCAAAATATGATAGACACGCTTCAAAAGATGTACCGTTTAATTTTCCTTACATACACACTGCGCGTGCGTGGTTACTATTTTGTTTTTAAGAGAAAAAGGTGTAACGACCTAGAATTTCAGTCATTTGAAATTCGTATATTTAATTGATTTTAAATATTCAAAAGTAAATTTTATAAGCTGAATAACTTGTATATCGAATATAGCGATTTAATTGGATAATTAAATTGTTAATTTAATATTTGAAATTGTTGAAATAATTGGAATTTGGATTTAATATGAATGAAAATGATTTAAAAAGTTAAATTAAATTCTATTTGAATTAGAATGATGTTAGTAAACTTTTAAAATTTAATTAAAAGTTAATTTCTAGAAATTGAATATTTTAATATTTAATTAATGTGTAAAAATAGTCATTTTTCATACAGTCTCGGATTTCGACGAAACTAGTTTCATTAGATCTGTAATGTTATATTATTGTAAGATTTCAAATTTCGTATCAATCGGATTTACAGTTTGTCCGGTGGAAGCTAAAACGCGTCAAATTTGTTTAAGTGAATTTTAAATTTAAAATAAGTCGATTTGAAAACCTATCTTCCACATACGATCGAATTGGCTTCCGATATATATTCCATTGTATTCTGAATAAGGGTAAAACATTATAAACGTTAGGCGACACGCTTCGTTTGGAGTTCAAAAATTTGACGATGAATAGTGCGTGAAATTTTCTATAAAAGCCCCTCACTTTTTCTTTTTTCTCAAAACCCAGGGCAAACTAACCCTAGTCGCGGGCTTTGATTCAATGGCAGAAAATCATTCGTTTTCTTCCCTCGATCTCTCCAAATCCGTAAGCAATTACGAAAAACATCCAACTAGAAAAATGTTAAGCATATCGAGATCTATAGTTTGAATGGTGGTGATCGAATTTTATTGAGGGGATCGTTGGTAAAATGACTTCGAACGGCCAACGTTCAATCGATTTTTTCAAGAGGGATTGGCGGCCGAGCTTGCCGTCCTTCACGTCGAAGGTGGAATCGATGCGGGCTTCGAGATGATGGTGTTGGATCGTCGTGAAGTCGAGTATAAAGGTCGCGATAATTAGGGCAAAAGGCGGCTAGGTGGGTTCGTTTTTGTACGTGAGTTTGAATGTTGGGGGGGGGGGGTGTTGAGAGGATGAAAGTAGTGGCCATGATCTGAAATGCAGAAATGCACGGCTATGATGCGATCTAGGTTTTATAATTTTAAATAAAAGTTGTAAATAATTTATATATTAATTCGTACAATCTTTGAAACGCTGTATCTTTGTCATACGAGGTCCATTTTCGACGAAACAAGTTGCGTTGGGTTCGTATTGATGAGTACTATATTTTAGAGCTGGTTTGGAGTTGATTGGAGCTAGTGTAAATTTTGGGTAAAATTAAACGCTCGTTTAATTTTATTCGGAATAAAACACTGCAACTGCTATTGGAACCAATGTGAGTACAACTCACTCTTTCTGACTCATTAATATTTTTATATAAGTGAGAATACATTTTATTTTATGATGATTGTTTGGATGATATATGATATATTGATTGGTATTTGGATATATTCCTGCCTATTGGAGCAGATGAGATCCTATACGTTCCCTTGTATGAGCGGATGATCCTTGTATGTACGTCTGTCTCGAAGCAGATATTGTACACATATTCTAATATGTATATTTGTTGTAGGTGATAGGTTGGAGGGATCCAACTGGATTTCTCACCAGTGTTGATTTTATTTATAGATACTGATATATATGCTATTATCTTGTGATATATGATATTTTGGATGCCGTGATTGATGTATTTGATGCTGTTGCAACATTGAGCCTATTTTGGAATTTTCAAAATTTTAAAGTGATGATTTTTAAATTTAAAAGGATTTTAAAAGTGATTTTGAATTTGTACGTTTTGCTAATTTTAAATGGTTAAGGGAATGAATTAATTTTTAAATAAATAAAAGTTATAATTTTTATGTTATGAAAATTATGATTTTTGTGAAATAAAATCAGAATGTGACTTTTGAAATATGAAGTTGATTAATTTGTAAAACGAGTTAAATTGAGATTTTTGAAGTTATTATATTATAATATATATATATATATATATATATATATACAAGATTTATAAAATTGATATTTTATAAATCAAAATGACGGAATTATAAAGGAGTTTTGTTAATGTTAAAATGGAGTTATAAATGGATTTTATAAGTGAATAAGATTTATACTTTTTTGAAGTTATAAAATGAAGGAATTTGTAAATAAAGAGAATTATAAGTAAATTAACTTATAATTGGAATTTGGAATATAAATAAGATATAAATGGAATTTGTTAATAAAGGAATTCATAAATTGAACTTTTTATAAAAAATAAATGTGAATTTATAAACATTGTTTTATAAATCCAAAATCAATTGAATTTGACAAGTTAAATATAGAAGTTTATTAAAGAAATTTCATTCACAATTTTGGACAGTGGATAATCCTTTAATAAATATGTAGAAGTGATGAATTTGGCAAGGGAGATATATTCACGATTTTGGACGGTAGATAATCCTTTAATAAATGTATAGAAATATTGGATTTGGTAAATGAACTATATTCACGATTTTGGATAGTGAATAATATATTACATAAAATGGATATGTTTTGAAAAGTGATCTTTTAAATTTAAAGACAGCTTTGGAAAAGTGATATTTTAAATGAAGTAAAATGATTTGAAGATGTTTTAAAATGTGTTGAGTATCGAGTACATAGATTTCAACATTAATTGTTGAAGTAGACGTTTTCGAGAAATGAGGAAATGATGGACTATGACACTATTGTTGTAGTAAATGATTTTCAAAAGGAAATGTTTTGTATGGTATATAGGATTTATATATCTATCTTATTTTCGAATCCCTATACTAGTGACTTTGGATTGTCGTAACGATATTTTACGCAACATTTGTTTCGACCCAAATAAATGTGTTTAATAAGTATGTTTTCCTTAAAGAACAAAATATGTACTTAATTCTGATTTAAGTATATATATAATATTTTCTAAATGATGGAAATAAAGTGATTTGTAAATTACTTATTATTAAATAAGTATTTGGAAATGTATTGCAACGTATAAGTTGAAATGGTTTTGAGAATATATCTTTTTAAAGATAAACTGAAGTGAATATTTGGCGAATGATTTAATTAATAAAAGATTAATTAAAGGGCCTAGTGATTGCTTATGGTGCTAAATATTTTTTGTTTGTTTTGATAGTAAATAACCGACTATCAAATTTGGCCATTTTAGTTCTTCGACTTGACGTGAGAACTATTTAGCCGTACATTTAGTACGTAGCCTTCTGTATGGACTTGATTATCATTTGCGTTGAGGGTGTTGATTCGTGTAGTGCGGAGTATTACTCCAATCTATCGAGCTTCCTTCTCGGCCCGAAGGATAGCAAGTTGAAAGCTGGAAACGTGATAAGTTTATGAGACTTAGTTTCTGTGTGAGATTGAGAAATGCTTTTGCGTTGTTGGTGCGAAGAGACTAGGATCAGATTTATCTGAAAACCACTACGGAGCAACGTATATGCAACAATTGTGCAGGTTGTTATGATAATATTGATATTCCAAATTTTCATAGCGGGGGACTGCTTGTTGATCGTTTGGGGTTAAAATTCCAATATACATATAATAGCAATGGTCTCTTCATTATGAAATATCCAATGCAAGCACTATTCTCTACTAATCTTAGGAATTTCCCGACAGGATATGTAGGAAAATACATTTGGTTTGTTGTAACGATGCAGAATTTTTATTAATTTAAATTTGAATATTTAATTAATTTTAAATATAAATAAGTGAAATTTATAAGTCGAATAAATTTTATTTCGAATAATTGGATTTAATTGGATAATTAAATCGATAATTTAATATGTTAAATTATGGAAATAATAGAAAATTGGGTTAAATATGATTGAAAATGATTTGTAAAATTTTATTTTATCATGTTGGAGTTAGAATGATGTTTTAGAACTTTTAAAATCGAATTAAGAGTTTAATTGTGAAAATTGAATATTTTAATATTTAATCGACTAGTGAAATTAGTCAATTTTCGAACAGTCTCAGAATTGGACGAAACTAGTTCCATTGGATCCGTAATAGTTAGTTATTATCGGATTTCAATTTTCGTAGCAATCGGAGCTATCGTTTGATCGTGACAGCTCGAAACGCATCGAAATTGTTTTAATATTAATTTGGCGAGTTAAAATAGCCATTTTTCAAACAGTCTCGGATTTCGACGAAACCAGTTTCATCGGATCCGTAATGTGATATTATTGTAAGGTTTCAAATTTCAAGTCGATTGGATTTACCGTTTGTCCGGCGCAAGCTAAAACGCCTAGAAAATCGTTTAAATCGGTTTAATTCAAATTGAACGTTTATTGCCATAACTCGCACAGATGTCCGAATTAGCTTTTGAAACCTATTCCATTGTGTCCGAAACGCGGGGTAAACCCTAGAAACGCTGGTTACGGCGCGTAAATCGGAGTTCGGAATTTCCGGAATGAATAGCGTCGTTCGTTTTCCTATAAATAGCCCCCCTTTACCATAAAAATAAAAATAAAAATAAATTAGGGTTTTATAACCCTAGCCGCCTCAGTCAAAACCGAAGGCCGATGTTCTTCCTCGCTTCCCCTTGTTTTTTCTCCCAATCCACTCAATGATTTCGAAAACTTTCAACTAAGAAATGTCAAGCACACTAGGATCTACAACTCCAACGGTTGTGATTGGATTTGGTGCGATAGATCGACAGCAAATTGGCCGCGTCCTCCTGATGTTGCGCACGGTTTTCCATGCTATAGGGGGGGCTGAGCTCCATGTTGCTTTGGCCGAAGGTGGCTCTTGGTCGTGGCTACGAAGTGGCGTCTCCTGATCGTGCTATAGTTCGTCGAAGAGGTTGTATAATTTAACCCTAAAAATGATAATGGGTTCGACCTTGCTTCAGGAGTTCACGCGCGTGAACGAAGAGATGGAAGAAGATGTTGCACGGCCCTGATGCATTCAACTAGATCTAACGGCCAGTAAAGACTTAGGTTTAAAAATTTAAAATAATGTTGTAAATTATATACATATAAATTCGTAAAACTTTGAAAAATCATATCTTTTTCATACGAGGTCGAAAACGCGCGAAACCAGTTGCGTTGGAATCGTATGGACGAGCACTACTCTATGAATTTGGATTGGAGTCGTTTGGAGTTAGTGAGAATTTTGGGTAAAATTAAACGTCCGTTTAATTTTATTCGAAATAAATCGCTAAGACGGAATTGAAATCAAGGTGAGAACTTCTCACTCAATCGAATCAGTTTCGATTTTTATTTTTAATAGTTATATTTAAAATATTTGAATGCATGTTTGAATGATGATTGTTATCTATTGATTGTTAAAATAGACATTATGCGCCGTTAGTAAGCGGATGTTATTTATTAAAAACATATACCGCGAATATTTCATAAACAGTGAAATTGGTATTATATATAATAGCAATATATATATATTGGCATATGTATATATTGCAGTTATTGATTTCCCGCATTTGTATAGCGGATGAGACCCTATTGCGTCGTCTATTAAGCGGATAATATTTTAAATCCCATATACCGCGATAATTCCGTACTGGAGCGGAATTGGTATTGTGCTAATGTTTGTGGATGCAGGAAAACGGGTTGGAGGGATCCAACTGGATTCCTCAACAGTATTTATTTGATTTTGGATATTTTGATATTCGTTGATTATCATATATGATATATGATGTCGTTGTTGTCGTGATTGACTATTTGGTGTGTAGCATCATTGGACCAAATTTTGGAATTTTAAAATGATTTTAAAGTGATTTTTGAAAATATACTATATTTTTTTGGAATTGATCCATTTTAAATAAATAAACGTTATAATTTTTAAAGTTACAAAAATTATGATTTTGAGAAATACGGTTAAAGTTGATTTTTGAGAAATATGGGTTAACGATCTTATAAAATAGTTTAAATTGGGATTTTTGAATTTATTGTAAAAAGTTTTAAAAAATAGGATTTATAAAATTTGATTATTTTACAAATCAAGAGAATGATGAAATTATAAAGGAGATTAAAGATGTTTTAAAATAATAGTATAAATTGATTTTATAAAGGATTTATAAATTGATATTTATAAATTAAAACATTTGAATTATAAAACGAGCTTTTATAAGTGTTAGAATGAATTGTGAATGAATTTCATAAATGAATGAAATTTATAGAATTATAAACTGTGAAGTTATAAATGGAATTTTATAAGCAGTAGGTTTATAAAATTTATTAAGTTATTAAAATAATGGTTTTGGATAAATAAATGAATCTTATAAGTTATAAGATTTATAATTTAGAAGTTTAAAGGAACGATTTTGTAAACAAATGAATTATAAGTATTTGACTTATAATATGAATTTTTAGTATATCATTTAGATATGAATTGAGATAGGTTAATAAAGGAATTTATAAAAGGAAGTTGTTATAAAATAAATAGAAATGGAATTTATAAACGTTGTTTTATAAATTCGCAAACAACTTATTTTGATAAGTAAATTGTTGTAACTTATTAATGGAGTTATATTCACGTTCTAGACAGTGAATAATCCTTTGAAATGAAATGAATAGAAATGATGAAGTTGGTTAACGTAGTATATTCATGTTTTTGAATAGTGAATATATTAAAGAAATGTTTTGGATGTGATGTTTTAAATAGAATTTAAACGATCTAACGATGTTTTTAAAGGTGTTGAGATTCGAAACCATAGATTTCAACATTCATTGTTGAAATAGACGTTTTCGAAAAATAAAAGGGAATGGTGGACTATAACACTGTTGTTATAGTAAATGATTTCCGAAAGGAAATGTTTTGTATAGTATTGGGATTTATATATCTATTTTAATTTCGAATCCCTATACTAGGGATTTTGGGTTGTCGTAACGATGTTTTACGCAACATTCGTTTTGGCCCAAATAAATATGTTTAAGAGAATGATTTCCTTAAAGAATGAAATATATACTTAATCTCGATTTAAGTATATTAAATATTTTCCAAGTGTTGAAAATAGATGGATTTGAGAATTACTTAATAAGTAAGTATGGAAATGTTTTCCAATATAAAGTGAATATTTTGAGAATTTATCTTTTTGAAGATAAATTGAAATGAATAATTGAAATCGTATATGCATAGATATTTTAGAATATAAATTCACTATGGAATTTATAAAAGAAAGTGGAATCTGTTTAAAAATAAATATTGATTTATTTTTGAAGTATGAAAATTATTTATCTTGTAAAGATATTTTTGGGAAATAAATAATTTGGAAAATTATTTGGAATCTGGTGATGTTGTGCATATCCATTGATAGTTCAATAACCGACTATCAATATTTACCTTTGAAAGGTATTTGTTGTGATTTGCTGAATTTGAATGCTACACTTATTTTTAAATTATTGCGCTCGTTATTCGGATTACCCATTCCGAATAGTGATACGACGTAATGGATAACATTGATGACCGGTGTTGAAGACCGGATATTTGTGAGAGCGATAGGATGACCTATCGATTATCTCTGCACTGAGTTGCAACGGTATAGAGACTCCCTAAGTGATGGGAAATCCGATCAGGATTATGGATATCCGGATTGCAAGGACTTCTTTGTAAGTGCCTTCGGTTCTGTTCGAGCCCGGAACAGACTTGTATGGATTGTATGTCTGACATTACAAATTGAGATATAAAACCGATTTCTTTCAAATATATTTCTGTTGGTGGCGGAGAATTTATTCTTTTAGCTTAACACCCTTCTCTGAGACGTAAGAGCTCAGAGGTTATGTAGTTAATGGTTATCGGCGATATATTCCCAATTTGGTAATGTGACATGCTAAGTGTTGCTGTGAAATGATCATTGTGTTGATCATTTGTGATAGGATCATTTATTTGATCGTCTATCTTGGTGATCATTTCTATGATCATTTGTTGACCCAAGCACGACTTTTGTATAAAGCGTGGCTTTGTGGACGTGACTTCGTCGAGCCTCACACCCCGGAATGGTCAAAACAGAAAAGATGCGGCAAAGTTATGAGGGGTAGCGCCCTTTAGGTTATGTGCATTTCCTTCTGGAAAAGGGTGGTATCATGGTATGGAGCCCAGATACTTACTCATGTTGAAAACACTTTATGATTGTGTGAATTGATTACGAGCGCTCGGTTAAAGGTCCCAAAGGACCGGGGGATGGCATACTCGGTCAGTTGTTACTCAGTTAGGGGTAACCCAGCCTTGTGTTGGCAGAGATCCGGTTTGGTTCTCGGGGACGTCCATTCAAAGGCGTTCTCATGTGGCAATGGGAAGTTCCTTGGCCTGATCATTCGTTGGAAATCCAATTCCCAATACGAAACTCTGTACGGTTTTAGTTGTAGAACCTGCCATTTACTTATGGTGGTCATCACTGTTTAGATGGTAGCTATAGTAGGCATACGATAATGGTCGTATGTTGGCTAAGATTTATATTCTACTTTCGAAATGAATTTTTCCTACACTATGCACTAGTAATAATATCAAATGTTCTTTTTAATGTGTATCAAGCATCTTTGACTATCATAAGGAGAAATCTCCTCCGATTCTGCGTTTGCATTGTGTGTGTGTGCGGGAGGCCTTATGGTAGTCTCATTTTTAAAAAGCATTGCGAATTGATTTTAAAAATATTCCTCTATTTTGTTTTCAAAGATAAATAAACTGTTTTGAGTTTTCACACCAGTCTCATGACTGACTCGGAGTTTATTGTTTTCCTTCCTAAACTCTGGGTGCCCACCAATTTCCACACGGGCAGTCAAGAGTTAGGTTTATCAGGATATTCTGGATATTCTGGAGTTGCTAGAGGCAAGATGGATGACATGGCGTATTACTAGTATATAGTATTTCTTTTCCGCTGTTTGTTGTTGTTTGTTGTTGTACACTCTGATGATGATGTAATGTAATGTATAAAATGTAATAACTGATATAGTTCTTTGTTTAAAGATTATTCATTTATTTATTATATGTTGTTCCGCTGCGAATTGTGAGATTCTGTTGTTGTTCTGTTGTTTTCTGTTCTTTCTATTTTCTTTTCTCTCTATTTTCTATTTTTTCTCTCTTCTTCTGTCTCTTTCTTCTTCTTAAACCATAACATTTCGGTTTTTCGGCAACGAAAAATCGTGATCGTTACATTTGTCCTGTTCCTGGACAACTTGTATGGATGTTTGTCTGACATTGCATTTCTAAAGATTGCGTACACTGGTTTTTACAAACGTGCATCAGTGGTAGCGGAGAAGACAACTTTTCTTAGCTTAACACTCTCCTTGAGACGTATGAGTTAAGGGTTGTATTTTTATGGAAGGCAATTAGTAGTTAACGGAAATGGCCGTGTGGCATTTAAAGTGATGTGATTGTGATTTGTGAAAGGTAATCGTTACTTCTGGCCTCATCAACCGAAAATGACCAAAACATCCATTAGGTTACCTAGATAACTAAAATAAATGGTGGACATTAAATAACTAATAAATTTAATCAACATGTCACTGTAAATTTAACTATTGATTAATATTAATATGTGCAATGTGTATATATGAAATTGTTAATCGAACCGACCGTTATGTAGGTTTGTCTATTTTAGGCTTGAAAAACCAAATTATGTGAAGTCTGACAAAAAATATACGTCTTTAATGTTTCTTCTTAAATCTCGTTAGTGTTGTCTAATTTGTTCTCTCCATAAATATCTCCTTAAAGCTCTTCAAATACATCTCTTCATTGCTATTTAATTTGTTCTCTTCATGAATGTCTCTTTAAACCTCTTCAATTTTTTTTAATATACTATCATTTGATGCTTAACTAAAATTAATTAAAAACTACATTAAATATTTGTTCTTTGAAATTATGTGATTAAACGACAGTTTCCATCATCGAGCTGTCGTACTATTTTTTACCTTGGTCATCATTAGACTTTTTTCAATAAAATAAGAGAAAACTATGTAAAAAAGGAATAATATGTATTAATTCGTTGTCTATTTGAAGTTGCCTTTCAAATGTTATACGTCTAGTATACCAAAACAGAGAATAATCAAATATAAACTGGAATTCTCTAGGAAATATTATAACAATATGAACGCTGTAAATGAACTACAACAACAGCGTTATACTAATTCTGTCAGAAAGGCCGGTCCAGTCTGCATGATCTTCCTTCTCACAACGAAACATACATTTGGGAGCCCCAGGCCCCCAACGTCCTCATGAGAAATCTATATTTAAATCAATATAGCTCTCCCAATTTGGAGACGTGGGACTTTGTATATTTGATTCAACTTTATTAAGGAATTCCAACATCAAATAGCTATCAAATAGCTACAGATGCTAAAACATTGGTTGGAAACTACATCTACTAAATTTTACTTTGATTCAAATAAGATGTGTAAAAAATTATATTAACTTAGAATAAGATATATCAGAGAATTATAATATCAAAATAATTGACATAAATTAAAAGTATATACATTGTTAAATTAGGCAGGAAAACTAAAAATATCATGGTAAAAGTCGCAAGTACAGCTGCAAATGGTAGAAAGTGATTACTGCCATTAAATTCAAGAGAAACCAATGTCATTTTAGGATAAATGGAAGGCATCAAACCAACCACGTTCTTAAATTCAATTTTTTCATGGTAACATAAATTATTAATCTACTGCTAATATAGCATGCTCATGAGATTCAAAGCGAACAAATATGACACAGAACTCTAACATGGTTTTTGCCTAAAAAATTATAGATCTTTCTGACCTTTAAACATTAAATAATTAATAATATAGTGTATATGAGTCATAGGCCAAAAACTGTAATAAATTTTGACTTTGACTATCTGAGATAGTGTGTTGATTAAAAAAGTAAATACCAATTGCATACGTTTTTGAATCAAAGTAAGGGTGCATGGATTGAGTAAATGATACTCTGTCAAGAATATCAAGATAATATGAGTTAGCTTTACCAGCTTACTATGATTATCTTAACTGAAAAGATACGATTTTTTATTACCTATAAACACATATAATTTTTCATTAGCCAGTTTCATATTTATGTAGTTATTAAGGACAAAACTATACAAAATATAACAGAATGTAAAGGTCCGTAAACCGATGTTTCAGTAATACAACGGTCACTTACTCAAATTTGAATTTCAAGGGTGGTCATTATAACACTGTTACATATATGAACCTGTTTTAGAATTTATTATAATTATCCAAACTCACAAATGTGGTATGCATTATGAGCAACAAAAAAAGTGGTTCGTTAAAGATTGATGAATGCATTCACGAAAATGATGGCTTTACTTATTAAGAAGACCCACAGAGTAAGCAATGCTATAAATCCAAATTGATTATGTCTATAATTGGTGGTGATGTACTTTATCTTCGGGATTATTTGAAAAAAACGAGAGGTTACAGAACCAACCAATTCGAATTAATAGCAGCATATTCAAACAACTGCAAATATTGCATGATAATGATAATCCAAACACAATTCAATAAAAAAATATTCATTCCAGGAGAGTTAGAACAGCTATATATGAAGTGTGCAATTCAAAAATGGATACTAAATGGTTTTACCACTTTGACTTTTAACATTATAGCTAAACTTGGTTTTATTTTTATTTTTTTAACAATTACCAAATATCATGTTTATATGCTAAACTGGGTTAAGGATTTCCATACGTCCACTTAGATAAGAAACATGTACATCTCTAACTAGTGCAATCTGAATAATAAGCTTTCAAGCTATTAAATTAGCCAACAAAAATGAAATTTTGTCTCTTCAACTTTATATCTCATGTTCTTCAAAGATTAATCCATTATTTTGTTTTATTTTAAAGTTTTAGGATTAGAAATCTTAACTATTTGTTTTTCTGAAACAGATTAAAGCCCAAATGGTCTTAATTGTAATATTCTACTTGCATCCACTTTATCTGTTAATCAACGAGGTGACTATGTGGTGTAGGAATGTTGGGTTACTTTATGTGTTACCTTTTTGTTTATTATCAGTTCAGAAAAAATAATATAAATACTGTATTCATTTAATGTATTGTTAGTAGTGATTGTTAGAATTTGGTTAAATCACCATGTTTTCTGTAAATACCTTATGACCCATGTTAATGCAGGGCAGCTTGGAGGCCTTGCTAAATAGTTGATATGAATGTAGCCATTTATTCCTAGAATTGCAAATATAAACCAATAGAAAGCAGTTGGTTACAGCTCCTGAACTTAAGGAAAAAAAATCATGGACTTATAATTTATTCTCAGTTCTCAAGAACCAAAGGTGAGTAAATGCACTTTGCCCGTTAATAATGATAATGAATGATGATAGTATTTCTTTCACTGTGTAATTCTGTGCGTCGTTTTTCTATAATCCCATCCCATACCGATTTGAAGGAGCACTTGCCATTGTTGCATTCCATTGTTAGTAGCCCTCATGTATGTCATAGAATATGTTTATTTCCTTGATGTGTTAGTATACATGTGTTGGCAGAATTAAAGGGTTAAGATTCCATGTATTGTTGGTAATGATGTTTCTGGCTTTTGAAATTATATGTCCTAGTTATGGTCATGTAATTCCATCCAATTGTGTCATCAAAGTTTGACTTAAAAAAAAAACAATAGGCTGCAGCTACACAACAGATTAAAAAAAAAAAAACAATTGTCTTACACCGAGGCGTTTGCCCGAATTGATCCTGACGCAGTTTGTCCGAGCAACCGGTTTTGGTTTCAAAACTGAGCATGACTAGTGTTTTTTTTTCCATTTGGTTTTTAAATTAAGCGTTGTTTTTGAATACTCAGGCTTTAATAGAAGCTGCAGAAGAAAAGCAAAAATCAGAAGCCAGTGTCAATGGTAATGAATGAGTAATTAGTTTGGTAGATTTCGAAAGAGTTGCCGTTGCTGAAGTTTTTGAAAATGATAAAAAAAGAAGCCGTTGTCATGCAATTAGTTCTACATCTAATGTAAACTCACTCAAGCTTCACAAAAAATTATCAATTACAAAGAAAATAAAGATAAGCAATGGAAAATGGAGATGCAACACAAAATTGATCAAATGCATGAAGTAGAATAATGAATTCAACTTTAGCAGATTTGCCACATTGTATAAGACAACTTGTTAGTCAGATTGGAACAAATTCGATGACGCCAAGAACAGATATTGATTTGCATACCGAGCATCATTCCAACCCTAATCCTACTCCATCTACTGATGTTATTAGATCCTCTTTGGTTGAAAGACAAGCAGTGCAATTATTGTCATGAAAATTGAAAGTGGTAGCTAAATGACATCTTGGAATGCAGAAGATTTGTCATGGTAGGAATGTTGGAGATGGGAGAAGTTATTTGGGTGGAAGATGTTCTCGATTCAGACGAGCCATTTTATGACGCGTCTCAAAATAATCATTATACATTGTCTGAGTTGGTTAATGGTGGTTTTTTTAGTTTGGCCGGAATGTCACATTCGTTGTTCGTAAGCTTTAAAATATTTTATAGCAGTAAAATTTGAAGTTGTCACAATGAACTTTGTCGAATTTGATATAAACTAATTAGCATGTTTGATAATTTTTTTCAAAATTTGATGATATGTTAGTTTTGAAATTTAGTTTCCTGTTTGTTATTGCTATAAATTTAAATTTGTATAGTTGAATGAAATAATATGTGATTATGCTATAAGATCCTGCGTGGGATGTGGTTCAGCCATACAAAATTTACAACACTTGTAAGGGTTGGTAATTTTGGTAATTACCTATACGTGTAAGGAATTTTCAACGGTTATAACCGTTGGAATTTTTTTTATTTCCAACGGTTATAGTGTTTAACGACGGAATTTCTATCGAGTTAGAAAACCGTCGATAAATTCTAAATTAAACATATACCACAAGCGTACGGCGTACAATTTTAGTACGTGGTGAGTACGGGTCAATACATAGGAAATTTTTAAGATTTTAATTTTTTTAATTCAACAAGATTAGACCAAAGTGAGAGGAAATTGTTAACTACAAAAATGAAGCTAAAACTAGATTTAAAATGTGATTTAAAAACTATTAGACTAGAGAACAATTTAAAGGCAAATGCACTCATATTTTTGTAAATCAACAAACAAATAATTTATTATCTCTAGTTATGAAATCAAGTGAAATAATTGTTGAATTTATCATAAGTATGGTTTGTTTATGTTATTAATTAACATAACTCAAACCATCAAACTATAATACAACAATTATACCATTTATAAATTCTTATGAAAATGAAGCCAAAGCAAAAGCTATTTTAAGTACGATCTATTTACTATTGTAATTAGTAAGATAGATCATCAAATTTTGTTTTTTACTTTCTTTTCAAAATCAAAAATCCATTAGCAAATGATGGTGTAAATTGTGTTTATGTTGAATAAGAATAGCTCATTTGCATAAGCAATATAAGCTATCAAACCCACCTGTATAAACTTATATCAAAATTCACTTTCATAAAGCACAAGCTAAAGAGATCATAAATTATAAAATGTTGAAATTACACAAAGTTAGAGAGCTTCATTACCTCTAAATTGAAGGTGTTTAGCTACTCATTTGTATCATATCAACACATGTAAATTTCAACATCAAAAGCAAAAGAAATAAAAACTAAACAAAGGAAGAAATGATATTAACTATTAAGCTACTTTCATAAATGAAATAAAACAAAACTACACTACTTCATGAATGTAAATCTAATCTACTAAAAAAGGAAAGAAGAGAGTATAGAAGTAAAAATGAACATAAAAGTAAATAAACACAAGTAGAAAAGAGAAGAGAAAGAGGCTAAGAAGCCATTTTTATTTCATGCAACATAGAGCGTACAACTTTCATTTTGATTTTCTAACTAATTTCCAAGAGTAGAAGATATTTACATGTACATAAGAGGGCTTATACATGCACAAAACCATAATTCCATTTTTAGGGTGCTTCCAAAAATGCCCTTTAGAAAGTGTGACCATCAAGTAACCATTAGCCAATAATTAATCCATCATTAAATGCGCATGAAGCTTTAACCCCCACTTAGTTGTCCATTAGCTTCTAGTTGTAGATTTAGGTAAGTGGATGGGGTCCTCCATGATGATGGTCTTGAATTATTTTCCTTTTCTTTCCTTTGTATTCCCTTGTGCATGCACATATGTTCATGAAGCCATCTTCCATATGCATCAAAATTTTCTATAAAAATCATAAAAATTTCCAAGTAAAAATTCTCAAATTGACACATGCACAAAAAATGACCATTTTACCCATGAATAAAGATGATTATACGATGATTTGAAAATAATTGAATTTTGGTTTTAAACATGTTAAAACGCCCGAATATGATATTTATTTAAATAAAAAAAGATAAAATATGAATGTATATATATGCATATTTACGTGCACATCAAATACCCCCACACTTATCTTTTTATTCGTCCTCGAATAAAGGAAAACTAAGGTAAATCCATTTTCGTAGGGATCACGATTGTATTGAGCGTATGCAACAAGCCGTTAAACCTTTGGGAGTCCCCAGTAGGATGGGTGTTGTCTCGTGAGGGTTTTCAGCGGATACTACCCACAAAATCCAAATGCAAAGTGAAAATATTTACAAAGTGCAAGATTTATTTATAATGGGATAAATGCAAGTTTTTAAAAGTATTTATAAATGAAGGATTCACTTTCAAATCGACACTCATAAGTTAAATATAAGTTTTGGTTCTTATCAAGAAATTTAAGTCCTTTTACTTGTCAAAAGTTTCAACAAAAATTAAGTTATCATAACGAGTAGACTGTCATTTGGCTAGTTGTTTCGGTTGATAACACAATGTAATTATGAAATGGATCCTTAGCTGATTATCAAAGTTTGTCAAAGTGGTATTTTCGTTTCTTTTCGATAACAAGTTAAATCAAACAAGTAAAAATAGTGCTTAGATTTCAATTTCTTACTCTCTTTTATTTGATTTTTTTTATATTTATATATGCCTAACTCAGGTAAACCGAGGCTAGACATATTGCCCATGCACTGCCTTGTGGACTGATGTGAGGGGAATACAGAGTGTGGCAAGTGAACACGCAAGTGTGAACACTTAGCGATTTTAGGCGTTATTAAAAAGAATTTTTATATACATACACCTAATTCAGATAAATTGAGGTCAGATATACAGATCATGCACTGCCTTTCGGGCTTACGTGAGAAGGGTACAAAACATGGCGAGTGAACATACGAGTGTGAGCACACGACTCTAGGTGTTAAAAATATATATACATATGTATAAATGTTTTTTTTACTTATATTTTTTTTTAAGAAAGAGAGAGTGTTGCAAAATCATCTTAGCACCATTTAACTTAGAAGTTAAATTTTTTATACCCTTTACTTTAAATTTACCACTTTTTTAAACAAATATTTCCAATTAGAACATACTTCATAATTAACACATAAGAACCTTCCTATATACTAGTTAAAACATTGTCATTTGTAATCAAACTTTATTTTTATTTTTGTTAAGATAAATAAATTTTCAAAATTTTCAATTTATTGACCAAAACTTATACTTATCTCAATCGTTTCTTCAAAAATAAATCAAAATGCTAAAATGAAAATGTTTTTGAGATTTAGAAATTTTGAGATTTTTTTTTAAGTTAAAAGAAAATAAAAATTCAAAGGTGCCATGAAACTTTAAAAAAATGAAAATGAGACCCCCCACACTTAATTTTGACTGTGTCCGCATAGTCAATGAATGATATAATAAGTGTAACGCGGAAAAGTATGTACGTATTTACAAAAGAGGGTTAACATTCTTACTAGACGTAGCTTGGCTCATGAAGGATCATGAGCTCCTCCTCTTGGTTATTTGGCAATTCCAAGAAAGGTTTTAAACGATGACCATTGACTTTGAAATCGATCCATCCCCGGCGTTTTCTATTTTTATGGCACCATGTGGAGAAGCAGTTCATACCACAAATGATCCGGTCCATCTCGGTTTAAGTTTTTCTTAGGGAATAAATGTAGTTTTGAGTCATATAAAAGAACTTTCTGGTCAGGGGAAAACGTTTTCCTTAGGATTGACTTGTCATGAAATACTTTTGTTCTTTCTTTGTAAATTTTCTCGTTTTTATACGCGTCATTCCTAAGTTCTTATAGCTCATTGAGTTGTAGTTTTCGGTTTTCGCCAGATTTATTGAGATCAAAATTTAAGTTCTTTATTGCCCACGATGTTTTGTGTTCGATTTCAACGGGTAAATGGCAAGCTTTATCGTAAACTAGATGAAACGTGGACATCCCAAGGTTAGTTTTAAAAGAAATACCGAAAGCCTAAAGCGTGTCGGTCAATTTCTGAGACCAATCTTTTCAATTTTTACTGACAGTTTTCTCCAAGATTTTTTTAATTTGACGAGTCGAAACTTCTACTTGCCCACAAGTTTGAGGATGATATGGAGTGGATAACTTGTGGGTTATCGAGTATTTCTTCATTAATGTTTCAAAAGATCGATTGCAAAAATGTGTTCCGCTATCACTGATCATTGTGCGAGATGTGCCGAACCTCGAAAAGTTCTCTTTGAGAAATTGCAAACAATTCTATGGTCGTTGGTTTTGCACTGAACGGCTTCGACCCATTTTATGACGTAATTGACAGCGAGAAGGATATACAAGTTTCCTAAAAAATTGGAAAAAGGTCCTATAAAGTCGATAACCCAAACATCAAAGATTTCGATCGTAAGAATGGGGTTTTGAGGCATCATATCTTGTTGAGAAATTCGTCCAAGCATTTGACATCGATCGAAAGTTTTACAAAATTCAAACGAGTCTTTGAAAAGAGAAGGTTAATAAAAACTATACCGAAGCACCTTTTTTTTCCAGTTTTTCGAGGTTCAAAAATGTCCACCGCACGCTTGATCGTGCCAAAACGAACGAACAATCCCGATCTCATTATCCGGAATGCAATGTCGGATGATTTGGTCAGGGAAATATTTGGACAATTATGGATCGTCTCAATAGAAATATTTTACTTGAGACATGAATTTACATTTGTCCTGTTAGACCAAGATGAGGGAGTTTCTTTAGTGACTAAGTAGTTCACTATATCAGCATACCATGCATCGATAAAAATTGAAAGAAGTTGTTCATCCGGAAAGTTTTCTTTGATTGGCAAAGAAGGTGATGCGTTCGAAAGATGAGACAAGTGATCGGCTATGACATTATCAGAGCCTTTTTTGGTCTTTGATTGTAAGGTCAAAATCTTGTAATAAAAGGATCCATCAAATCAAGCGAGATCTAGCATCCTTTTAAGTGAAGAGATATCGAAGCGCAGAATGGTCCGTGTACCCAGAATTTGTGAACCTATCAAGTAAGGTCGAAACTTTTCGAGCACAAAAACAACAGATAGAAGCTCATTTTCGGTTGCTGTGTAGTTGAGTTGAGCGTCGTTCAAAGTCATACTCGCATAGTAAATGACATGAAGGATTTTGTTGATGCATTGTCCTAAGAAAGCACCAACCGTAAAGTTAGAAGCGTCACACATTATTTCGAAAGGAAGATCCTAATTGGGTACACAAATGATTGGAGTAGAAATGAGTTCCCTCTTAAGACGTTCGAAAGATGAGATACAATCAGAGTTAAAATCGAAAGGAACGTCTTTTTCGAGAAGAGTCGTCAAAGGACGAGAGATTTTGCTAAAGTCTTTCACAAAGCGTCGGTAAAAGCCAGCGTGTCATAGAAATATTCTAATGTCCTTAACAGATTTGGAAATGGGTAAGTTCGCAATTACGTCGATTTTCGCTTTATCTATCTAAATTCCTTTATTTGAGATGATGTGTCTAAGGACTATGCCTTGTTTGACCATAAAGTGACATTTCTCCCAATTCAAAAATCAAATGTTTTTCTTTACATTGATTTAGAACCAACTCGAGATAATGTAAACATTGGAAAAAAGAATCGCCGAAGATAGAGAAATCGTCCATAAAAACTTCTAGAAAGCGTTCAATCATGTTGGAAAGTAGCAGGAGCGTTACAAAGTCTGAATGGGATAGGTCAATAAGCAAAGGTATCGAATGGACACGCGAAAGTCGTTTTCTTTTGATCTTCGGAAGCGATTGGAATTTGGTTATAGCCAGAATAACCATCAAGGAAGCAGTAGAATTCGTGGCAGCCTAAACGTTCGAGCATTTGGTTAATAAAAGGAAGAGGAAAGTGATCCATAGTGTTGCGACATTTAGTTTACGATAGTCAATGCAAACACGCCAACCCGTTTGAGTACGATTTGGAATAAGTTCGTTTGAATCGTTCTTAACAACGGTTAGCCCAGACTTTTTCGGTACAACGTAAATTGGGCTAACCCATGAACTATCAACGATGGGGTAAATGATTCCGTTGTTGAGAAGTTTTAGAATTCCATCACGCATCGCATCTTTCATTTTTGGATTAAACCTTCGTTGCGCGTCACGAACTGGCTTGGCATCGTTGATTAAATGGATGCGATGTTGAATAAGAGCGGGACTAATTCCCTTTATATCGAAAATCGACCATCCAATCGCTTCCTTGTTTTTGAAAGAATATAGAGAAGAGAAGTTTCTTGGTCAAGAGAAAGATCGTTAGAAATTATGACAGGACAAGTTTCATTTTCAACTAAGTATACGTACTTAAGGTGATCAGAAACTGGCTTGAGGTCCAACTTTAGGAGTTTTTCGATCAAAGAATTGGTTTGCGATTCGGACTCAACTGGAAGTGATTCAAAGGGAAGAGTGTCTTCAATTTCGTCGGAAGTTTCGTGAAACAATTTTTCATACTCGGCTTCGCGTTCGTCGTTAAGGTCAAGTGTCTCGTATTCAAAGCTTTCGTGAATGACACTAACTTTCAACGTTTGGTCACGAGGTTCATTCGATTGGATTTCAATATTGAAAATATTAAGATCCAAAGTCATGTTTCCAAAAGAGATTTTCGTCGAACCGTTACGACAATTGATTAAGGCATTGAGGTGGTTAAGAATGGTCGACCTAAAATCAAAGGGATTTGACTTACAAGGTTTGTCATAGGTTGTGTCTCGAGAACGATAAAATCAATGAGGAATTTGAATTGCTCTACTCGAATAAGCACGTCCTCGATTTCTCCTATGGGCTTCTTAATCGAGTGATCGGTGAATTAAAGTGTAACTTTTTTGGGTTTGAGCTCACCTAATCCTAATTGTTCGTACACGGAGTATGAAATCAAGTTGACGCTCGCGCCTAAGTGTATCAAACATTTGTTAATCATTTTGTCTCCAATTGTACACGAAATCATCGGGCAACCAAGATCTTTGTATTTTACGGGCATGGATTAGGATAAGACTTCACTCAAACTGGCGGCTAAGAAGGCCTTTTTGGGTACTTGAGTGTGTCCCTTTTGGATGCACAAGTCCTTAATGAATTTCAAGTATGTGGGGACTTGCTGAATGATGTCAAGAAGCGGGATGTTCAATCACTTGTTTAAAAATTTTCAACATCTTTTCCATTTGGTTTGAGTGTTTCTTGGGTCGAAGATGATGTGGAAATGGAACACGATACTCGGTAGGCGGGTTTACTCGAGTAGAAGAAGAATTTTGACTGGCATTCGATTCAATGTTTGGCTGCACGTTCTGTTCAGATTCGTTTGTTTGTTTTAGAAGTGTTAAGAAAGGTTTTAGGAAAATCGTTTGGGTTAACGACTTGATTATCGATTTGTTTATCGGAACGAAGAGTTGTGATAACATTCAATTGGGTGACATTGCTTTCTTGAACAACATGGGCTTGATTTGAATTTGCATTTTGATTTCTGGGATTTGGAATTGGCTGGTTTGGGAATGTTCCACGTTTGCGTTCACTTACAGACGTGGCTAATTGACTTATTTGCATTTCAAGTTTTGCAATTTATTGGTTTGTATTTTGCATATATGAGGCCAATAAATTTTGCACATTGCTGTTTGATTGAAGGCTTTGAGTAGTTACTTTAGCCAATGTTTTAAGAGTTTTCTCAAGCGAACTTAGACGTTTATTTTATTGGGGAGGATGAGCAGAATTTGGTTGAAAATTTGATTGTTGCGGTTGATTATGAGACGGACCTGCAAAGTTTGGTTGAAAATTGTTGGGCTGATAGGGAGGATTCGAAGCATTATTCAGGAATCCTTGAAAAATGGGACGAATTGTATTAGTGTTGGGATTGTTTCGGTTCCACGCAAAATTTGGATGATTTCTCCAACCAGGATTGTACGTTGGAGAAAATAGATCATTTTTGGCTTTATTGAAAGCATTGATTTGTTCGACAGAATTGAAAAACTGGTCGGCTATATGATTAGGATCATTGCATTTATAACACATCGGCTGGGAAGCTTGATTCAATGAGAATACGTTATCGAATTTTTTAATCATTGCGTTAATCGTAGCTTCCACAGCAAAAGAAGATCCTATTGAGTGTGCACTCGATCGTGAATAAATTGATTTTTCGTTTGAACGTTCCCATTGGGATGATTTTTCGACGAGGTTTTCAAGAAATTGCCAAGCATCTTCGTGATGTTGGGCAAGAAAGTTGCCTTGGCACATTGATTCTGTAGGATTGATTTCACCCTAGAGGGAGGGTGAATAGGGTGGTACTATTAATTATAAAAATTTATTGTGGAAGTTTATATAAAACAATTTCAACACAGATCACAGTAGAATAATAGTAGCAGAATATAAAAAGCAGAAAATAGAACACACAGATTTACCCAACTTCGGCAAAACCCTGCCTATGTGCTACCCCCAAGGTTTCTACTAGAACTTAAGCAGTCAGACGCTTACACAAGTAAATTCGCGACACCCGCTATCGACTAATCTTAATTCTACGCTCAAAACCCTGCCACAACTCAGCCACTGAGTTGCGAATTCTCGAACTACACCACCGTAGTTCGTCCCCCAGTCACACGACTAGAAATTACAAAAGATTAAAGGAAAAATACAACATGAAAAACAAGTAAAACCCCTATTGGAATATACTAGAGCCCAAAAACAATATAGCCGGCCCAACAACACCGTGTAGATAGATTTGTCCCTTTTTCTCTTTTATATTGTTCGACCATTTCTTTATATTTGCGTTGAAAAAAATGGCTTCGTCCTTTTTAGTTTGTTCCTTGATAATTAGGGCTTTCTAAAATTGAAGGCGCCAACTTTGTTGATCGATCAGGTGGGTTGTTCTCGTGATTGCTTTGATGATTAATTGTATCTTCTCTTTGCACGTAGCTGCTTCAATTTGAGTCGAGTTTATCTGCTGCGAAAATTGGTACGTTCGTTCGTTCTTCGATTTATACTATACTCGACTTTGATTCGAGCTGAATGGTTGTACTTTGTTCTTGAACTCGAATGATTTTTTGTAGCCAATGATAATCGGGTTTTATAGGATTCTAATTCCTATATTTTCGTTCAAATTAAATTACAAATTAAATTACTTGAATTCGTCAATTGATTTATCTCAGCCACTTGATTATTCTTGAATGATGGTGATTTCTCCGACTTGTTCAAAAACGTATATTCTTTATTACTTGATTCCCACCGCTTCGATTGATTTCTTGGCCTCCACATCTTGTTTGGGTTGGTTCCTTTTTGACTTCGGCCTTGACTTTGTTTATGAGTAATGGTTGACTTTGGCCATTTTGATTCTGCTGTGTGAATTTCTGGCTTGACTCTGACTTATTCATTGTCACCTGACTTCGACTTTGGTATTACTTTGAACTACAGTTTGAACTCTCCTTTGTCTTTGTTTGAACTTGTAACATGCACATGTGTGTGTATATATATATGCTCACGTATGTATATAATCTGTTATATGTTACTTGTAGTTGTTTCTAGTTTCACTGCACTGCGGTCACATGTCATTGTTTCGGCTTTGATTTAGTTCATCGTGGTTTGCACTTTATATATATATATATTTTATGGCGTAGCTTTGAGCTGTTAGTGCATTTGTATTTCATGGTTGTTGTTGCCACTGAAATGTTGGTTGATGCTTCTTGTCATCGTCATCTTGTTGCACTGGTTGATTTTCGACCTGATGCTTGAAGTTATGTGTGATATACTATGGTATTGCAGTCTTATTCACACTACATATATGCTGCTTATTCCTTCAAGTCAGTTTGCATTTGAATTTGACTGTCTTAACCATTTGAACCTGTGTGTTTGGTATTTAAGTTCATTGGTCTTGCCCTTGGTTTCTTGTGCATAACATATTGAACTGGTCAAGTTGTTTTGTTGCACTCATTCTTCACTATGATATGTGCAGTCTGGTAGTATTTTATGTACTTTGGTTCACTGTATATTGATGTCTTATTGCTTCATTTTGGTATTGCAGTTTTGTTTTGCATCAAGTACATGTCTAGAGTCTGGTTGGACTTGAGACTGTAGCATTTCCATATGAACTGATATGTACTTGTGCACATATTCTATTTGCCACTGCTGCATTTCTTTGCTTCCTTGACTGGTTCCTAACCATAGGTGCTATGTTGTATTTTGTTGTCTGGTATTCGACATTTCATTCGACTGCATAGTGCACTTTGTTTCAGTATTTTGTACTTGTTCATTTTGATTTGCACCTGTGTTGAATCCAGCTTATCGCTCGGGTTTGACCTCGTGCTTGTATCGTGATTTCACTTGAGTTGAACCTGGCTTTTAATTGTGTTTGACCTAGTGCTCACTTGTCCCTGTAACTTTATCAAGTGTATATCGGTGTGCACGGCCTTATGGCATGTACAGTGATATACTATGCATGTCACAAGTTGTTCATGTATATGAATTCAAAAATAGATAATGACGAACAACCCAAATAACTGAGGCAAATAACATTTTCAAAATACACATTTTATTTTACACTGTAAAAATATTTCCTTTTCAATTTTACTGCATAAGTGTGTATTTTTGCAGATAGCACAGATGCTGAATTCAATTTGGAATAGTTGAAGAAAAAATATGAGTGGATGAGTAAAATGTAGTGAGGTGCATTGAAAAATTGTGATATGATTGTGGTTAAAATTTGTACATAGTGAGAGCTCAAATTTGTGCTATTCAAAATTGTAATAAATATTTGTTTGAATAAAATATCTATTTGAATTTAAATTCTATGTTATTTATTTTATTTAGCAAATATTTATTTAATCTATGAAAATAAAATAGTTTAACAAATACATTTAAATAAATATATATATATGTTTACTATCATCAAGCAAAAATCATATACTTGCATATTCAACAATCTCACCTTTTTGATGGTAACAAACATATATTTAAGATTTTGAATATATTAAATGTATTTGATCATTGATAGACTCTATTTTCTCCCCCTATTTAAATGACCCCTCTCTACACAAGCCCCCCTTCATATATGCATGTAAATAAAAAAATATGCAAATGAGCCTAGATGTAAATAGAAAGTATTTGACCTTTATTTGACAAAATTTTATCTTTTCTCTCCGCCTTTTGTTATCAGCAAAAGAGTAATAGCATTAGAAAAATAGAGATAAAGTGATAGACATTAATACAACATTAATACTCAATCGAGTACAAATATTAAATTTCAATAAAAAATTAAACAAAAATCATAAATACTCCGTTTAACGCATATTTCACTTTAGAATGTTAGGGATAATGTCATCAAATAAAACTATATAGTTGTGGCTATTGTGGTATATTTATATCAGGAATTTGAATATCTACTGACCATGCATAACCATTAGGACTTTTAAATGAGATTAGTACTATTTTCATTTTTTATAAAAAAATGACGCATAACAGAGAGGACTTTTAAATGGGATTAGAATCAACTTGTCTATTTAATTAATCAATTTTGATATGCGTTCCATACATGCATAACCGTGAGGACTTTTAAATGGGTATGGAAGCACATTAAAAAAATTCCAAGTAATTCACCCATTCATAACGGTGAAGACTTTTAAATAAGAGTGAATACTTTGGATGTTTTATTTCTTAAAAAAATTAATGAAATGAAAAACGAATGATTTCCCGTTTAAAATACCACATGACATACTATATTGGATTTTGATGAGTGATGGTCGATAGAAATATGATAGAATTAGAAATGATCATGGAATTTTTACCAACAAAAAGTTTTTATAACTCTTGTTTAAATTTCTATTTTTTTTTACTATGTATATTATCTCAAGTTATAATATATGATAAATATCAATACTCGTCATTTTTTCAATCACAATTTATCTTTTCGATAATTAGTAGGGAGTCAGATTAGTTAATGTAGTCATTTAAGATCAAATTCAAAAATAATTATAAAATCAAAATTTCAAAAATAACTAATCTGAAACAAGGTCAAAAAGGATTTTCTAGAAGCGGTTTTATAAGAAAAATTTCTGCTATTTGAAAATTATTTGAATTGAAAAATATGCAGATATTTTCTTTGAAAAACGATGCAGCTACTGAATGTCTCAACATAAATTACGTTCCACTAGTAATTTTGCCATCGACTAGATTACCAGTGTAATGTGCATCTAAATTTTCTTTCACTTAAGATTATCATTAGTTATAGACCAGATCATGAAGTTGCAACAAATTCCTTAAAATTATTTTTTTCAGCTTTTAAATGAAATTCTCTTGAATTTGAATTGAAACCGTGCAAATAAATAAATAGTTACCATAGTGTCAGATGAGATAAACATATATATCCACTTGTATGATGAGTGATCAGTAATCTATAAAACATCATCATTAGTCCTAGAAAATCTATGTGAAATAGTTCAAAGATTATTGGCCAACATTTTAAATAAGTTAGAATCAAAATCATCATTCATTATAACTGGCTGAATTAAATTCAGATTATGGTGCAGACTATTACATTTAATAAATCGTTCAAGATGATTATACCATTACCTCTTTTACCTTTACGATATTTTGTTGTTTTCCATTGTGATTCTACCACCTTTGTACTAGGCTAAGGAACTTTGATTTGTTGCCCACTGTGTGTCTGGAGTAGGAAGAATCCAGATAACACTGTTGTTGTTCCTTAGCCTACCACCACACCTACACGATAAAAGACTTTTATGACCTATTTGTTTTTATAGGTCCATGGTTGTTAGTGGAAATTTTTTTGAAAAATAAGTTTGTGGAGACCCAAAACTATTTATATTTGTTCCTTTTGGCACCCGCATTTGTTTGACTTTAAGGGTTTTTATGTGCCTTTGGGAACCTAAATTGGAATGGTTTTCACATTTTTGGGTCTATACCAACAAATATTTTGATTGTCCCCAATTTTTCTACAAATAGTGCACTTTGAATTTACTTGATTAATTTCATTTCTAGCACGTTTAGATTGATTACACCCAAGTCCTTGTCTAACAATATTAACAGTTTGTTTTCCCAATAGCATATTTAATGATTTTCTCTTTTTGAAATTTTTTCTAAAGTCGTAGACAATTGTTGGACTTGTGTTTTGAAGGATACATTTTCATCCAATAATTGAGTGCACTTTTTGATAGAATTTTCTCTCCTTATGTTTTCACTTTCTTCCAAAATCAGAATTTCATTTTCAAGCGATTTATTTTTGATTTTTGATTTTTTAATTTCTTCTTCAAGTGATGATCACATATCACACTTAAGGCTCCTACTTTGGTAGTTTTTAACCAACTTATCAAGCTGTTTATTTAAATCTATCAAAGTATCTCTTTGTGATTCAATTTTTGTGTATGTTTCTTTAAGTCGTTCAAAACACTCATTTACCTCATGAAAATATATAAGTAATTCCGAATGAGAAAGTTTTGATACTCGCTTGGCTCATCATCATCACTGTCAGTTGTATCACCTCGAAGACACAGATTTGCTTTTTCACTCTCACTGCCAGTGCTTTTATCAACTTCATCAGTTTCATCCAAAGTAGTTGCAAAACTTCTCCTTTTCGGTTTCTTTCCATTGCCAAGTCGATTTTGAGAATAATTGGGCTTGATGTGACCAGGTTTGTTGCACGCATGATAAATGATTTTTTGCTCTTTTGGGTTATCTAGAACTTTGACTATTCTGCTTTTCAATTTTTGATTTAGAGCTGGATTTCCGTATTTGTGGTTCCCCTTTTTTAATCCCTTCATTAATAGTGCCTGCTCTGCTGCTCCATCATCATCGTCGTCATCATCACTTTTAGTTGTTCCTTTGAGAGCCATTGATTTCTTTCGAGTATCTCCTCCTTCACGCTCTTCCTTGAATTTCATTTCTAGCTCATAAGTAGTGAGATTTCAGATGAGTTCTTCAACTTTGATCTGTTTCAAATCTTTTGATTCTTGAATTGCAGTCACTTTTGCTTCAAAACTTCTTGGAAGGACTCTGAGGATTTTTCGGACTATTTCTAATTCCGTATACAATTTTTCAAGAGCTTTTGATTTGTATACGATGTTGTAAAGCTGTCCGTACATCTCTTTGATATTTTTTTCCTTGGTTATTGTAAAATTCTCGTATTTGCTACTTAGCATGGCAAGGCGTGATTCCTTGACTTGAGGTGTTCCTTCGTGAGTCACTTCTAGTGTGTGCCATATTTCCTGCGCAGATAGACAATGTGAGACACGATTAATTTCAATACGATCCAATGAATAAATAATAGAATTCATAGCTTTAGCATTAGCATTTTGTAACTTATTTTCTAGATCTGTCCATTAATCAATTGGCTTTTCAATTTCCTGATTATTTACTATTATGGTTATGCTCTAGAACCTGTCTCAACTTATTCCAAGCATCAATGGTTTTTTGCTAAAAATTCGTTCTTTTTTTCCAGTAAGCATATTCATCATTGAACATTGGTGGTATAAATATTGACTGACCCTCAACAAAGGCATTATTAAAAGATGCCATTTTTAATTCAAACTTGTAAAACAAAAATTGGTCGTTGAAAATCAAAATTTTAAAACGTAAATGTCTTTTCAACCTGGCTTTGATACCACTTGTAGGATCAATTTACCCTAGAGGGTAGTGAATAGGGTGATACTATTAATTATAAAAATTTATTACGGAAGTTTATATAAACAATTTCAACATGGATCAAAGTAGAATAATAGCAGGAGAATATAAAAAGCAGAAAATAGAACACACAGATTTACCCAGCTTTAGCAAAACCCTGCCTACTTGCTTCCCCTAAGTTTTCTACTAGAAATTAAGCAGTCAGACGCTTACACACGTAAACTCGCGTATCGACTAACCTTAACTCTATGCTCAAAACTCTGCCATAACTTAGCCGTTGAGTTGCGAATTCTTGAACTACACCACCGTAGTTCGTCCCCTAGTCACACGACTAGAAATTACAAAAGATTAAAGGAAAAATACAAAATTAAAAATAATTAAAAACAAATAAAAATCCTAATTGGAATATACTAGATCCAAAAACAATATAGCCAGCCCAACAACACAGTGTAAATAGGTTTGTCCCTTTTTCTCTTTTATATTTTCGACCAGTTCTTTGTATTTGCGTTGACAAAAAATAGTTTCGTCCTTTTTAGTTCGTTCCTCGATAATTAGGGATTTCTAAAATTGAAAGTGCCAACTTTGTTGATCGATCAGGTGGGTTGTTCTCGTGATTGCTTTGACGATCGATTGTATCTTCCCTTTGCACACGGTTGCTTCGATTTGAGTCGAGCTTATATGTTGCGAAAATTGGTACGTTTATTCCTTCTTCGATTTATACTATACCCGACTTTGATTCGAGCTGAATGATTGTTCTTTATTGCTTGAACTCGAATGATTTTTTGTAGCCAATAATGATCGGGTTTTATAGGATTCTAACTCCTATATTTTCATACAAATTAAATTACTTGAATTCGTCAATTGATTTATCTCGGCCACTTGATTATTTTTGAATGACGATGATTTCTTTGACTTGTTCAAAAACATATATTTTATGTTACTTGATTCCCACTGCTTCGATTGATTTCTTGGCCTCCATAGCTTGATTGATTTAGTTCCTTTTTGACTTCGGCCTTGACTTTGTTTGAGTAATGGTTGACTTCAGCCATTTTGATTTTGTTATGTGAATTTCTGGCTCGACTCTAACTTGTTCATTGTCACCTGACTTCAACTTTGGTATTACTTTGGTCAAGTTGTTTTGTTGCATTCATACTTCCCTATGATATTTGCAGTCTGGTAGTGTTTTATGTACTTTGGTTCACTGTATATTGACGTCTTCTTGCTTCACTTTGGTATTTTCAGTTTTGTTTTGCATCAAGTACATGTCTAGAGTCTAGTTGGACTTGAGACTGTAGCATTCCCATATGAACTGATATGTGCTTGTGCACATATTCTATTTGTCACTGTTGCATTTCTTTGCTACTTTGACTGGTTCCTGACCATAGGTGCTATGTTGTATTGTGTTTTCTGGTCTTCGGCATTTCATTCGACTGCATAGTGCACTTTGTTTCAGTCTTTTATACTTGTTCAGTTTGATTTGCACCTATGTTGAATCCAGCTTATCGCTCAGGCTTGACCTTGTGCTTGTATCGTGATTTCACTTGAGTTGAACCCGACTTTTTATTGGGTTTGACCTTGTGCTCACCTTTCCCTGTAACTTTGTCAAGTGTATATCGGTGTGCACGACTTTGTGGCATGTACATCGATTCACTGTGTATGTCACAAGTTGTTCGTGTATATGAATTCAAAAATAGATGATGACGAACAACCCAAATAACTGAGGCAAATAACATTTTCAAAAGACACATTTTATTTTACACTGAAAAAATATTTCTTTTTCAATTTTACTGTGTTAGTGTGTATTTTTGCAGATAGCTCAGATGCTGGATTCAATCTGGAATAGTTGAAGATAAAATACGAGCGAATGAGTGAAATGTAGCGAGGTGTATTTGTAAATGAAAAATTGTGAATGATTGTAACTGAAATTTGTATACAGTGAGAGCTCAAATTTGTACTATTCAAAATTGTAATAAGTATTTGTTTGAATAAAGCAACTGTTTGAATTTAAATTCTGTGTTATTTATTTTATTCAGCAAATATTTATTTAATCTCTGAAAATAAAACAGTACATTAACAAATACATTTAAATAAATATATATGTTTATTATCATCAAACCAAAATCATATACTTGCATATTCAACGGATTCGAGCATGGTTTGTGAGCTATTTTTGAGTCCATCGTATAAGATTTGGCAAATCGTCCATTTTTCGAAGTTATGGTGTGGACATTTCATCAAAAGCTCTTTGAATCCTTCAAAATATTTTTCAAATGGTTCACCCTTGAATTAATGAACATTAATAGTTTCGTTTCAGATTCTACTCATTTTTTCCAAGGGGTAGATTTTTTTATGAATTCTTCCCAAATTTTAGTTGAGTTTGTTGGTAAGTTGTACCACCATTTTTCAGAATAATTCGTAAGAGCGAATGAGATTAATTGAAGTTTGATTCCGTCATCGAAAATTTGTTGGAGTTTTATGGTTGTGCAAACTTGTTCGAATTTAGTCAAGAAAATGTATAGGTCACCGTGTTCGAAATTGCCAAATTTTGAAAGCATGACAATATGGTTCTAATGAATTTCGAAATGGTTACCCATAGGAGTGGGTAACGTGATGCAAGATAGAATAAAAACTCTATCGGGAAAGATTCTATCCATAAGAGTTCGAGGGTCGTTCTCGTTTGCCATTTCGGGAGGATCGTCTGTTCTAGTTAAACGGTTAGTTATTGAGTCGCGAGTCCACCGATTTGTTGTTGTGTCGCGAGTCCAAGAACTCATGCATAAGTGAAAGTCGAGAAGAGAAAGAAGTAAGAAATGGGTTCAGAAAATGAAACTAGATTTGTAAAATGAAGTGAAAAATTGTTTTTATTTTTCTTTTTTTTAAAGGGAGAAAAAATATTTACCAAATGAAATTTATTTTCAAAAGAAAAGTTATATTTTTTTTGGCCTTTCAAATTTTTATATATTTTTAGTTTATGTAATAATTTTTTCTTCTTTTTGAATTTTTAAATTTTCAAATATCCATTGAAAGGATTTTTTGTTTTTAGAAAATGGAAATTTGATTTTTGTTTTTGTTTTTGAATTTTAAAACTTCTTTGAATTTTTTTAAATTTTTGAAAGATTTTATACTTTTTTATATTTTGTTTTTGATTGAAAATTTTCAAAGGAATGGATTTGAGAGGATTTTGTGTGGGTAAAAAAAATGAAGTAGAATTTACAATTTATTTAGACTTTGGATTCTTGATTTTTTTAAAATATGCACGGACTAATGCAACTAAATGAATGCAAAGGACTTAATTTCAATTTTCTGACATTAGTAGCTCCTAACCCAAAATTATATAATCATATTTTGTCTTAAATTAACAAAAATATTTCTCAACCAGGTAACGGGCAGGGGTTATCGGTGCACCACGAACCACCGTTGGAATACAACCGAATGTTTAAGTACCTTTAGAGGAACAACCACTATAATGTTTATGAATCACTATGATAATTATAAATGGTTATTACTTTGCCATAGCCTGGACACCAAGAAATAAAATTGTTCAAAGAAAACAATTGTGAAGATATAATTAATCCCTAAGTGAGCTCGCGGCACCCTTAAGTCAAATGTCTAACATTTATTATTAGTCAAATTCTATGATGAAATGCTTTTGTGGGCTAAGGAAAAGGTGGTGAAATCCCTCACCCTATGTGAATTGGGGGTACTGCCCTTAGAAACGAAAATAAGACGTGGTGAATGCAAAACAAAAATTAAACGCGAATTTAAAATGCAACTAAATGAATTTTGTTTTTGTTTTTGGACTTTGAATTTTTTTAATATATAAATGCAAATGCAAGCAACCAACAATGCACTTCAAATAAAAACTAGAGATGAAAGCACAATTCCAGAGTGTGCAGATTATTTAGTAGTTTTTTAAAAAGCGGCTATTTATTTTATAAGCAAAGCAAAGCGATTCTTCTTGATTTTCTGCTTTGGCAACCTGAAAACAATATATATATATATATATATATATATATATATATATATATAGACACACACACGCACACGTTATTATTATTATTATTTTAATATAGAAGGATGAAACTTAAAACAAATTAAAACAAAACAAAACAAGTAAAAAAAAAATGAAAACAAAACAAACTGAACCTTATATTTTTTTTTTGGATTTTTCAATCACTTTTTTTAAAAGCAAGAACTAGAATAAAACACAAAAAATCAAATGAAATAGGTTGGTTTTTTTTTGTATAGAGAAAAAAATGAAAAATGAACTAGAGAAAGCAAAACTAACAAATAAAAATAAGAATAAAAACAAGGAATAGACCCGGCCCGGTCCACTTGAATAAAAACTAGTTTTTAGTTTAAAATGTATTAACCAGATTTTTTCCATTCGAAGGAAAATCTCGCACCCCAAATTCTCAACTTCCAGTCTTTAAATCAAAAAGAAAGAAAATATCGCACCTAAATTTTCTTTTGTGAAAATCGCTATTGAATCAGTAGCGACGATTTTGGATTTGAATGTTGGGCGATGGAAGGTCGAGTCGATGGTTTTGTGGCGGCAAGGCGAATCGAAAGCTGTGGATTTGATGTCGATGAAGCAATTGGGGTGTGCGAAGGTTGCGATGGAAGTTTGAGGCATATTCGAGTTGAACTTGGAGGTAGTTCGTTTGGAGATGGTTGCAAGTTTGACTGGTGATGGGCAGTGATTATGAAGACTGGTCGGTGGTAAGTTGTTGATTTCATGTTCTAGTTGCAGTTCGTGGTTGATGTATGAGTAATGGTTTCGGTTAGGTTCTGGTCACGTTTCTTGAGTGGATGGAGGCAGAGTTCAGGCACTTGGTCAGAGCTGTAGAGGAGTCATGCTTGGTTGGCGATTTTAATTTTTTTATGTTCTCAATATGCTTAGTTAGTAAGCAGTTTTGTGGCACTTGATGTGGAGCTTTGCAGTGTATTGGTTTATGACAATGTGATGTAATATGTAGATGCTTATAATTGTTGGAAAATTACTTAATTCCAACGGTTATAACCATTGAGAATAAGGAAATCACCAACTTATATAACCGTTGGAAATTTTCTTATTCCCAATGCTTATAACCGTTGAAAAATGTGATGCAAAATTTATCATGTACCTATTATCGACGGTTATAGCCGTTGGGAATTTGATTCGCAATGGTTATAATAGTTACAAAATGTCAATTCTGGTGTTGTGACTTGGTATTTAAAGAGAAATGAAAAGACCTTCTGCTTTCCTCTTTTATAGACTCCTAATTAACTCTTTGATTAAATCAAGACATAGCATCTAGACTCCTTCTCTTCCCTTATTTAGCTGAGCTTACGTGGTCTCTTATATAGGCCAAAACATCCCAAGGTCTATTCAGTAATTAAATATACCTAGAGCCCATTTAAATATATATATATATATATTTTGTTACATGTTTATATAGCTTTTATATACACATCCAAATAATTACTAATAACATCCTAATAATTCCTAAGAGCTACCCTACTTACTAATAAGACTCCAAACATCAACTATAACAATAATTAATATTTGTTAAATATTAATTAATTTATGACACTTTTAAACTAATTAAACATGTGGTATTTTGGGGAATTCACAAATAGTGTAGCTCTAATGTGTGAATTCATTTAGCGGTTATTATTAAACAATTCAAATATTAATATTCACACTTCATCTTAGCCAACAATATGACAGTTTGGTTGAATTCATCACTTGTCGATCTTTTCAGTAAAATCATATATTACATCACCTTCAGTGGTAGCAGTAGTGACAATAATTTACACATGTTCTCTTCGTCAATACCATATGAATTTAGGATACATGGAGTCCGTTACAGTTCAAAACCTCAATATTCTCCACAGTCAACTTGATCAGCCCATGAAAAGTCCTTGGTTCAATAATAACATTTATTATTAACCATTCTACGCTGACTAGAGATTTTGACTTTGGGTAGACTACAGTTGACCATGATACTAACCATATACAATCGAGGAGATGAATTCTTTATAGAGTATCGCTTTACTTACAATGCTTCAACTCAAACCCAACTATAGTCACTCGATGATTGCAATGTCGTAATTTAATTGTACTCAAATGGAGTATCCACATTGAAGTTCTAGTGTGCTCTCAAGTTGAGAGAACTGTGTAACATCATCACAATGAGGCTTCCTTTTTGACCTATTTATTATTAACTAAAAGAAAACTCCCAGTTGATTCATTATATAGTTATCTAATAACAATATGTATGTAACTCCTTGGTGCCTCTAACAACTATGAGTAATACATTGCCCAATATTTGGAGAGCGTTACATATTTTGGTCTTAATGGATATATTGATATCGTTTCTTGAACACCTTGACTAGGAATATATAAAACAAAATTTTATTTTATATTGTGATTAATTACTCATGATTGAAATAATTTGCAACTACAATTGCAAAAGATTTTATTTAAGTATTTTTTATTAATATGCTTTAAACTAATTACTTAATTTATTATATCATAATACAACAAGGTATATAAAAGAAAAGTAACACCTTTATGATGACCAGATTGATCACGGAGTTAATGTATATAAAATTACATAATTGCCCCTAAGGCATACCACTAACCCTCTCAATCTCCTACTTGCACTTCAGTTCTGATTATGGATTCTTAATCACATTCTTCCGATTGGTTTACATAGAAATAATTGATCGTCTATTTTTGAATGTATATGGTATACTGTTTTATTGTCTACTCTATCAATCAACACCTTTCCATCATCGATAAACTACTTTATCATGTGAAACTTTTAGAGTATGTTTCAAGACTTCTCGTGAGCCTAGGTTCTTTCACGATCTGTATCACGGCTTTATTACTACAGATAATGTCATGGGATCCTCAGCATTTAGAATCATCCCTAGCTTTGATATAAATTTTCACATTTATATATACATTTTTCATTGGTGCCATTCAAGGCAGTGTACTTAGCCTTTTAATTGAATGAGCCGCAACCACTCATTTGGAACATTTACAACTTAAAGCTTCTTAACTAAGGTTTGAACATGAATTCAGGACGGTCATACTATATTTGATATCAGCGAGGGAGTTTGAGTGCAAACATTAATTCATAAGGAGATCGTTGTTTCTATATACAATGCTATAGTATTTCGTAAATGCTCGAGAATACTATTAGGTAACATTAAGTGATTTTACCTTAGACTTGATACTCCTTTAATATGACAAGTGTATAAGAAAGATCTAATACACCATACAACATAATATATGTGATGATCCTTATTTCCAATGCACAAGGGGTCTACATCGCATGTTCTATTTTAAATGTTATGATAAGGTGTTTGTGTACACATACTGGGATAATCCCAACATCCTTTCATACCAAGTATAAAAGATGTCTCCATTAAATCCTACATCGATAATTAAACAACCATATTAATCAATTTTAACATGGGTACATTGTTAACAATCAATAAAATACTGTTTTCTTATAGTATTAGAAATAATGTTTTAGTACCTTATAATTTTCTTTCTTAAGGATACACACTTCTTCTACATTTTGGCTGAAGATTAAACTATTTTATATTTTGTCAAAGTACTCATTAAGTTCTAATGCCTATTAGATGCACTATTTTAGCTGCTCTTAGATTATATCCAGAACACATACATCATTTTAACGCTCCCATTGACATCGAGGCATTTTGGTTTTCATGTGCAAACAGTCTTTTCCAAGTCACTATTTAGACAATTCCATTTCAACATCTATGAGCCAAAATTAAAAAATCAATTTGTGTGATAATTATGTGTATAATCTGAATTGACTTAAGCATGCTGACTATCAAAATTGCTTCACTAATTTCAACATTTGAAATCAATGAAGTCATTTCCTAATAACACCATTTTATATAACTCTGACTGCATTGATCTTCTTCTTAAAGACACAATTGTTGTTGATGAATCATATTTCTTCGGGTGCAACTATCAAAATCATATTTTGATAATGTGCTTGCAATCAATTTTGGATTCAAAGTACCATATCATATGGTAGAGCCTATACTCTTTATGACTTATTGATAATCGAGGCTGTTGTTATTGCTAACAATCCTTCGTCATATACAAGTCTTTGGATTATATCCAAGTCTATTTTACTATCATCGATTTCTAAGAAATTCCTTTGTCATGAACGTAGTGTTTCTTGAAACAATAATTGTTCTCATTAATATGAATAGGCATTTAGAACATTAAATGAACCACTTTATACTTATATAAAGTTGATTTAGTCTTGACTTTATGAAACTTATGTCAATACCATAACACATATTGAACAATTTAAGATCAGGGTTTCTGATAAATTCATATCTTATACGATCTCAAAAATTATGTTTCTAGACGAGATTAATTTTAATATAAGAACTTACTCTGTAGGAATGCGACCCTGCAGAAAGAATTCAACTCAGATTCACTCATCATCAATCATGCTTTGTCCAACAAAGTCCGATTACTCCTTGCTTCATTATGAATTATATGAAGGAGTGACTTTGAGATTGAATCTTACCCGTTTTTAGGTACATTTGGACCCCTTTCCAATATGCTTACATATTCACTCAAGTCAAATTGTTTTATTTCCTTTGCACGTTATGTTTTCTACTTTCATTTCATATTTTATGAACTTATCATATACATATTACTCCTGTATTAAATATACATATTCAAGTTTGTGATGATTCATCGATGAATCTAACAAAGTAAAAGGATCCATTTTGGTATCATTAGACCTTAAATTGTGCACATATATATGTATATATACATATATGCATACATCAATCCAAAGAGCTTAGACCATATATATGCATATATCAATCCAAAGAGTTCTTTATCTCTTTTGTCACTCACACCGATTGGGTGCTTTTCCCTTAATCATTTGAGAAACAAGTCACCACTACCATACGATTTACAATCATGCGAAAAGAACTATTCCTCAAAAGTATGGCTTAGCCCATAATTCTGAAATAAACGTTAAATTGTTTAGGTACTTCTGTATTTCCCATAAATAATGCATCACCGTTGTTATGAAAACAAATATCATTATTATAATATATTTATCTTATAATGATTATTCATAATATTCATATTAAAATAAAACTACATCTGCCAATAATGTTGGGTTAGTGGTTGGCAGTTCACACTACGAGATCAAAGATCACAAGTTCGATCTTCGAGGTCGACACTTATTGGCATTAATGAACCATATTCAAAAAAATAAATATAAATAAAGCTACATCTATTTAATCAATACTAAAAATAGTTATTTCATAAATAAATACTTGGCGTATATATGAAGACAATATTTCATAAAGTGATATGCCCACTAACAAGTGCCATATTATATGCTCCCACTATTTCCTCCATTACAATAATTACTCATAAATGAAGCTCCATTCAGCTACTTACTATGAGATTTTACTAACTCTCATAAAAAATAATTTTTCTATATAAAAACACATTTGGAATGGAAATCACATTTCTCATCCTATATTAAGTACTACTAGTATTTTCTACAGTTCCCATTTCTGGTGTAATTTCATAAAGAAGAGGTTATCATTCACTCTCTTTATCCCAACTATCTCCACGTTAGACATACGCTTTCCTTTCCAAACATTGGATCATTCAAAAGGAAACCCTTAGTACAAGACTACACCGAACTCTTTGCGAAAATGCATCCAGATCACATTCTAAGGCTATTGTATGGGTTGCACTTAAGCAACTGATCAATGTCGACATTTCAGTGATTGAATCTCTTGGTCAGTCCTTAGACTTTGGTCTAGTAGTATTTTCAACTAAATAAGTTTCTCATTGTATTTAATCTAATTAAACACATGATTTTACACTATGATTTAATTTCTCATTTCTAATAATCCAATTTCGTTGAGATTTCATATTTTACAAATGAGGTTGTTCACTATATAACTTTTATATGTGCTTAAATATCGATCAAATACCCATATTTTTGTATATTGCTTTAGAGTTCAAAACTCATAGAAGCTGATACAACTCATAGAAGACGATACACGGTCTCGAAAAAATATACACTTAAGTGACCAAGGTAAGAATATTTTTAGTAGCTGTATAATTTGGTTTTACATGGTGCTTGAGGTGACAACATGCCAACATATCTACTAGTAAGTATATTTTGAATTTCTTTGTCTATCCCAATTCAGTTTACTTGTCTAATTCAATTGATAAACAAATTTAATTATATTAGTATCTTAAATTTATTAAAGTAGTTAATTTAGTTTTACATAGCATATGTTTTCATAATATTAGAGAAGTTAAATGTAATCAATTCATTTTTCAAACAATGCTCCTATAAGATTTTTTATATTCCTCAAAACCCTAAGAGAAATGTAGAAACTTTCTATTTCTCTAGCGAGTGTTAAGACTCGCTTTCGTTGGGATTCTTACCTTGATTTTTCTCGATAATCATAGCTTCACAAGCAGTGGATAACTCTTTATCCATATATCATATATGACTCCTAATCATAGCCTTTATCCTAGTCTCGATCTTGACCTTGAGTCTACTTAACAAATCAAAAGAGAATATTCACTCTTACCTATCATATCGATAGCCTAAGTATAATGCATGTATCTTGAGTTTGCTAAACAAATACAAGCATGCATCTTACAATGTCTAGGTGATATATTAATAGTACCATACATAATAACTCTAGGTTGAGTTTGTTTAACAACTAGTGCGTATACAAGTAATTTATAAATATATAAATGAGAGAGGGCTTAAATATGTATAATTGTTAACTTATTTTGAGTGATATTTATCTAAGGGATAATGTATTTTATGAAATTCCTTCATGATCAAAGTGTTAGACACATCTGAAATCACGATACATACAATGCATATGTATTTATTCGAAAAGTTTATTTTGGTTTCTTATAATTCCATATATATTATAATTATACATATATAAATATATGATTTTAATTCATTTATAACAATTATAACTTAATTAACATAGATAATAGTTATATGTATCTTATCAATTAAATCATACGCCGCAACAACTTCGACCTAATCATATGGATAGAAAGCAGGTATCTCTCTATTCCATAATTTCTTTTTTACCTTACATATTAGACTTTTTAGAACTATTTATTTATATGTATATATATTTAATTGGTGTGTTAGAGACTTTTTCCGAAATTTTCTTCCCCCTGTATGAGTTAGTATTAGAGCATGGTTGTTTCTAGTGTTACTTTTGATGTTAAAAGACTTTTAGGCCCAGTCTCAGGGTAGCTAGAAGGCGTAAAAACCCACTTTTTGCTGGATAACTTAGTAAGGTGAAATTAGAAAGTAACCAGGGAAATAATAATGTTTTATACCTTTCAATAGGATAATAAATTTTCATAAAAAATAACAAAAATTCTTTCATCTATATCTCTTAGAAGAAAAATTTTAAACATAAGGAAAGAATAAGCTGCTTAGACAAACAAAATTTCTTCACATATAAAAACTTTAAAGCCTTCAAAATTGATCAAAATAATCTTAAGCAATTAGAATTTTTAAATTTTGATTATAATTTCTAAAGAACGTAGCATTATAAGTCTAGATAACTATAAGTTTATTTGTCACTTTAATAAAATTTTTAAACATTTGTTACATGAAGATAATAAACAGCTTAATTCTATAACATATTTAATAATAAATCTAGGAGTTAATCTAGAACATTGTGATAATTCAACGGTTAGAACTTTAGAAGTTATTGCTAGATCCATAGGAGAAAAGAATAAAACTTTAAAACAATTAGTAGAAAATTTTGATTTATAAAAAACCAAAACGAAAAAATAATAACAACAATAAGTCTTCTACAGAACAATCTACCCACAAAAATAGAAATTCAAGAACTAAAATTTCTTCTAGAACATAATAAACCAAAGCAAATAGATGTCGAAACAAAAAAGATTTTAGTAGAAATCCAACACAAAACGACAGAATTTGAAGAAAAAATAGGCAAAGTAGAACGGTTAGTGAACAAATAAAGTATTTAATTGGTGGATGAATAAATACCTAGAAAAAGCAGTTAAAAGAGCCGAAGAATATCTAGGAAATAATATAGTACATAATCAGGATTTACTATTTTTGTAGGTAACCTCCCATCAGACAAAGAATACCCCAGTCTATTTAATATACTAATTGCCTTAAATTTACAAATTTTAGAAAAATTAGAAGTTTTAGAAACAAAGTTAGATTTTTATAAAGAAATTGATAAACTATCTGAATAGTTAATTAATTTAAGCATAGGAAAGCCAGTTGAGAAAGTAAATAAACCACCAGAATTATACAAGTTTTGGCTTCTAAGAAAATGATAAATCCAAGACAATCATTCTCACGACCTAGTAGAACTATAGCAGAGTCTAATTCCAGAGGAAAATCTAAGGATGAAATATCCAGTATTCTTTCTAAAGTTAAATATAAAAAGGAAAACAAATAATTCAATTACATGAAGAAATAGACCTAGACAAGAATTTAGAATTATACAATAATAATTAGTTAGATCTTTTAAATCCACGAGTTTGGTATCAAGCAGGAATTACAAACATTAATACAACATTAATTTGAAGTGTTAGAGAAGAAGAAATTAGAGCCATCAATAATAATGCAACATTAAACATTTTATCCCCAGAAACCATACAGAAGATTAAAATACAGATAAACGATCTTTTCATCCAGGATTAACTGTAATAGGAATCAAAGCCTTAGTTAGAAAAGGAACAGGGACAAAATTAATAATACTAGTGTTGGACTAATCATGGACAATAAACATAGAAAAGACTCTATTATCAGGAATGGAAATAGATCTAAACGATAAACCAACGTTAGTTTACTGTGTATCAAACATGCTCAAAAGTATTAAAGATCTAAAAAATTTAAAATTAGGATTTAAAGCAAACGGATTTGAAGACCATGAAGGTATTAATTTGATATTAGCATAGGAATTATAGGAAAGGCTAGCAACAGATTTGGAATGAAATTCAAAATTAACCTTGAAAGAATAGTTCAAAACATAGCTAGTAAAGGTATTAAAATGATAGAATCATGAAGAATGAACCCACAAGATTTAGCAGGCCTAGAATGGCAACTTAAAGATTTTAGAACAAACGACAACATTATTTTAATTCCAGAATCACATGTTATCTATAATAACCAATTTGGAGAACCAAGTTTAGCTTTTGAAAATTACAAATTTAAACAAAATGAAGAAGAAATAGATACTGAATCTGAAATAGAGTCAGTTAGAAATAATTTGAATGAGTTTCTAGATGAACATTATAAAGCATTAATTGGGAAGAAGATCCAATTTATGGTACCTATGAATCAGATATAGATATGAGCGATGAAGAAGATATATTAAGCTACTTAATCGATTAAAATTACGAATATAAAGAAAACGAAGAAATTACAGAAGTTTTTAAAACAGAAAGTCGAAAAACATTGCCAGAAATTATTAATAGAAAAATAACAGTAGAAAATATTCGTGAGGAAACAGATAATACAATAATTAACTATATGACAGAACTCAATATGGATTATGAAGAAGCTTTTAATACATTATCAAATACTTCAATATGGTATTAGTTGATGAAATCTTAAATCAACAAGTTCCTAAGTGATTTCTTTATAGATACAAATTTTATTGATCAAGCCATGATACCTATAAATAAACAAAATAGATTTGATAACGAACCAAGTGAACAATTTAGAGAAGGTCCCTTTGAACGAGAACCATGGCTAAAAATGGAATGGAATTATATAGAAAGCACTTATATAGGAAAGGGAGCACGAAAACCATATGGAAATTCATAAAATAGAGATATGCTTCTCCTAGAAAATCAATCTCCACAACTTTGGCCCGAAGAAATTTTAATATGGGAATAAAATGTTGTTAGATATTGGGAAACAAATAAAAAACCAAAAATGGATATGTGATCAGCATTAGAAACAACGTTAGGACCTTTAGCCTAAGGAATATATCAAAGCGGAAAATTTGATGATCCAACGATAATTGTAGAACAGAAAGCATTAGGAAATAATCCATATAATTTTATCAGTTTATTAGATTACTTTTAATTGGTAATGATCCAGGTAAAGGTGGAACATTTATGTAAGAAACAACTTTAAGAAATTTAGAACAACTTAGCATACGAGATTTTAAATATATTAAGGAAATTAGTCAGGTTTTGCTATAACCTTAGCTCAAACGGGTAGAGCAATAGAAGAAGATCTTTGTAACAGATATTTTGCTAAACTTCCAGGAGATTTAGGACGGCAACTAGAAAAAGACTGGAATATCCAATATGCAAAAAATCCTAAAATCAGGTATAGGACCTCGTATTATGTTTGTATTCCAAGAATTAGAGAAACGCTGTAGAGAAGCTACTTTACAAGAACAAATTAAAAGACAGGCTTGGGCATTCTGCCGAACAGCTATTTACACCCCTCAAGCTTATCGGTATTATAAACCACGAAAATATTTAAGAAAATCCAAAAAATTCAATAAAAGAAAAAAGGATAGATATGTTAAACGAAGTAAGCCAGATAAAAATGTCATTGCTTTATATGCGGTGATCCTAATCACTTTGCAAATAAATGTCGTAATAGAAATAATAACAAATACATGTCAAATTTGGTCAATGAATTAGGAGAATACAAAATAGAATCAGTAAATGAAAACAATTTTGATGATAATGAATCTATCTACAATATAATTTCAGATGAAGGAAAACCTGGTTCTCAAAACAATATTACTTATACATTAATGAATGAAAACGATTTCATATTCCCTGTAATCTATGTAATAGATATACAGAAATAAGCAAACAATTTCATTGTGATGTTTGTTTCATTGAAATATGCTTCATGTGTGGAAAATGAGAGTTAATTTGAGTTACCAACAAATAAACAAATAATAAGTAACAAAAATTTATTTCAAGAAACCTTAGATAAACATGACACACAGAATAAATTATTACAACTAGAAGTATACATTTTAGAACAAAAGTACACGATATTAGTGGGACTTTATCTAAGTCGAATAAATCATCTAAAGAAAATGAAGTAGAACAAATAGACAACTTCAATAACGAAATACAAATAGATTTATTTTCGCAAATATTAATAAATATAATACATCTTTGTTAACACTAAATTGTCGAATATGGTTCAATAAACATAGATTTATAGAAATAATTGCTATCATAGATATTGGAAGTACAAAAGTTTAATTGCTCCTTCCTTAGTCCCAATAGAATTTCTACTACCATTAACATATATAATTACCTAAAAAATTGCTAATCAAAGTCTTGTGAAGATGGCTCATAAGTTACCAAATAATTCGTTAATCCAGTTTAAAGATTTCCTCGGAAATTATAGTACTAAATATGAACTAGGACAAACGACTTTAACACCTATGGAATTTAACAGCACATAATTTCTTTTAGGATTAAACCTTATCCTAAATTATAAAGGAAGTATTACAATTCTAAAACAAGCATTAACTTTAGTAAATATAATTACATTTTACCTACACACTATCATAGCCACCAATTAGAGTTGGCAGAAAAGCATGGTGGACGAACAGAATTAGACTTTTATAAACCCGACAAAAAATTACCAGTAATAAAGACCAAAAGTAGCCCTAAGAACGTTAGTTTTCGAAACAATTAGAGAACTAGAAAAGGATAAAGAAACAAAATGTATCCCTTACCAAATTATTTCACATTTAGAAAATTAGGATTTATCTCAGACAATGTAACCAAAAATAAAGTTAATCATGTTTGTAAAATAAAAATAATCCATATATTACTATAAAAACGTCCAACATTGATTATTCTCCAGCAGATGTGAAAGAACTTAAGAATCAAATTAACGAAATGTTACAACAAAATTTGATCAGACGATCAGATAGCAGACATAGATCTGCAGCTTTCTTAGTAAGGAACCATTCAGAACTAAAACGAGGTATACCAAGAATAGTTTATAATTATAAATGATTAAATGATAATACAGAAGATGATGGCTATAATATCCCTAACAAAGATGCTTTAATCAATCTAATTCAAGGAAAAAGTATTCTTAGTAAATTTGATTTAAAATCAGGCTACAATCAATTGAAACTTGAAGAAAGTATCAAAGCATGGATAGCATTCATATGTTCAAAAGGATACTTTGAATGGAATGCTTTAAGTTTTGGTTTAAAAACGGAACCATCAATGATTTACGGATAACATATTTAAAAAACACGAATTGTGTTTTGTTTATGTTGATGATATTTTAGTAGCCAGTAGTAGCATTAAAGAACATGAAAACCATTAAAAAACAGTTTTTCAAGAAATTAAAAACAATGATTTAGTTATTCCAAAAAGAAAATGGAATTATTTAAACAAAAAATGCCTTTTAGGACTAGAAATAGGTAACAGTAAGATTGAATTAGAATCTCATATATCACAGAAAATATTAGATTTTCCTGACAAATTGGATAGTAAAAAGAAAATATAGGCATTTCTAGGACTAGTTAATTACGCTAGATAATTTATCCCTAATTTAGCGAAATTAGTTCGAACCCTCTATGGTAAGATCTCAAAAAACAAAGAAGGAAGATTTAATTCTAAAGATATTAAATTATTTCAACAAATTAAAGAAAAAGTTAAGGAAATACAGCCTTTAGAATTACCATTAACAACAGACTACATCAGCATTGAATGTGATGGATGTAAAGAAGGATGAGGAGTAGTTTTAAAATGCAAACCATTTACATACAGTGATAAATCAACAGAAAAAATTACAGCTTATACAAGTGGTAATTTTAATAAAGTAAGTAGTTGGACCAGTCTAGACTATGAAATACAGGCTCTAATTAACGCATTAGATAAGTATAAGATTGACTTAAAACAAGAATTTACAGTTAGAACTGACTGTGAAGCAATAGTTAAATTCATCTCAAACGAAAACTCTAAAAAGATTAAAAAACAAGATGGTTAAACCTACAAAACCTTATATAGGGAAATGGCTACTCAATAAAATTTGAGCATATTAAAGGAAAAAATAATCAGCTGGCTGATATGTTATCCAGAAAATTATTATCGGTTTTTTCTAATAATTTTTGCCATCTGCAGGAAAGAAATTTCATGAATAAAGAAATTAGAGGCAAGGACGTAAATAAAATGGATGTGGATGATAATTCACCACCAACCATTAAAACAGAGGTGTTATCACCAAAAACGCCACCTACAGGAACAAGCTCACCAACAAGTTGACCAATTAGTATGAGTAATCAAATGGTGGCGGCTAACACCCCATGCATGACTTTTGGTTAAACGTCTTTAATACAATTTAGATTCGACGACCCAAGAAGTTTAAACCTTTGGTTCGAATAAACGATTCTTCATAGCAATGTCTGTTTGATCCTTTATGGAATCTAAAGATAATTGAGCAAGAATGAAGAAACAGGTAATGATTAGGCAATTGTTTTGCTTATTATTTTTCAAAAATTCAACAGAAACTACTTTCCAAAAATTTCTTTTGTTATGTTTTTTTCATAGGAAATTATTTAGGAGTTTTAAAACATTATAGCCAGGTACAAATGGATAAAGAAGTTATGCTCAAAATAGAGAAACTTGTTTAAAAAACATCTAGAAGAATTAGGAAAGCAAGCGGATAAATAAGTTATGCTCAGAATAGAGAAACTTGTTCATGACAGATGGAATTTACATCATGTAGAGTTACAAGAATTATTAATGAAATATTATAAACAGATAATTGAAGGAGTTCAATTCAAGATAGTTGAAGATAAACGTTCAAATATGCTCAGAATAAGAGTTGACAGTACCCATCTTGTGAAATGGACAAGGTAATAGATTTATTCGACCATGGAATGCTTTCTAGAATCACATTCCATAATCCAGTAGAAAACGAAGTTCTAGAAAGATTTGGCAAAAGATTCTCGATGAAAGAAGCTCAATACTTACGAATATTTCTAAGGATTGTTGTTTGCATTAGTTCAACTACACTGTTTACAGTTTCGATAAGCAGCATACTATTAAGCTAGCTAGTCACAGAATGGCCATTTTTAAGCATTTAGGACAACATGCTTCTAGAGGATTAAAATGTTATTTTGAAATGTACGAAGGTACTCTAGTATGGTTTGGAGAAGATATACCCTGGCAATACCATCAATCTAAAGCAAGTATCGGTTCTCCACCTAATTGGAAAGAACTAATCTTACAAACAGAAACAAATAGGTACCAAATATGGGGAGAAATGGAGTTAAAGGTCCTACTCCCATTACCAGCAGCTATACACATGTTTGATCTAGAAAATGATGTACTAATTTATGACAAATAAGAGTCAGAACCAGACTTAGAGAGCCCTCTAGATCTAAGTGCTAATGAAAGACGTACTCAAGAAGATTATGATCCAGAACGTGTCCTAGATCAAATGGCTGATACTGACTGAAAGATAATGGCAGGCATGATAAGATTTCTTATGTTATCAACATGGAATAAAGACAGAAACATGCAAGGTAAAAAAGATAGTAGCTATAAGCTTTATTCTATGCTTTATAAGTAGAGTGTACGATTGTATAAAATATTATAAGTGCAATATCTTTTATCGACTAGTGTGTGTAATATAAAGCTAAGAAACCTGTTTGCTCCAAGCATATAAGGATCCCTCCTATGTATACTTGAATTATCTGAAGTGCAATATATTTTGAAGCTTTCTTTAAAATTTTAACGGCGGCTTAAAATCTCTTTTCATTTGTTAAAGAAAGCCTCTTCCTCTAAGCTTCATATTTTGAGAGATAAAAAAACTGAATTCTTCCGCTACACCGTGCATCTTCTGATCTATTAATCGCTATGCTGCAACAACTTCGACCTATTCATATGGATAGAGAGCAGGTATCTCTCTATTCCATAATTTCTTTTTTACCTTACATATTAGAACTTTTAGAACTAATTTTCTAAGAATTGGTTACGATGGATTAACTGTTCTATCTAGGTTTGTGCTTTTTGGTAGAGATGTTGGAGGTCATTAAGCTGATAGCTTGGGTGTTGATAAGGTCTATTGAAGAAATTGGTGTTGATGAGGCTGTCTGGGAGTATGATTGCTGGCAATCTGGATCAACGTAATAATTTGGACCAAAACAATTTTTTTCTTCATCCAATGCTTGCTTCAAATTATAAAAACCTTTAAAAACTGGATTTTGAAAATACTGTATAGCCATTTGTACTTGGCAATAATGTTTAGAAACTCCTAAACAATTTCCTCTGAAAACAACATAACAAAAGAAATTTTTGGAAAGTAGTTTCGGTTGAATTTTTGAAAAATAATAAGCAAAACAATTGCCTAATCGTTGCTTGTTTCTACGTTCTTGCTCAATTTTCTTTAGATTCCATAAGTGATCTAGCAGACATTGCTGTGAAGAATCGTTTATTTGAACCAAAGGTTTAAACCTTCTAGGGTCGTCGATTCTAAACTGTATTAAAGACATTTGACCAAAAGTCATGCATGGGGTGTTATCCGCCATCATTTGATTACTCGTACTACTTGGTGAACTTGCTGGTAAGCTTGTTCCTGTAGGTGGCGTTTTTGGTGATAACACCTCTGTTTTAATGGTTGGTGGTGAATTATCATCCACATCCATTTTATTTACATCCTTGCCTCTAATTTCCTTATTCATGAAATTTCTTTCCTACAGATGGCAAAAATTATTAGAAAAAACCGATAATAATTTTTTGGATAACATATCAGCTAGCAGATTATTTTTTCCTTTAATATGCTTAAATTGTATTAAGTAGCCATTTCGCTGTATAAGGTTCTGTAGGTTTAACCATCTCGTTTTATTAATCTTTTAGAGTTTTCGTTTGAGATGAATTTAACTATTGCTTCACAGTCAGTTCTAACTGTAAATTCTTGGTTTAAGTAAATCTTATACTTATCTAATGCGTTAATTAGAGCTTGTATTTCATAGTCTAGACTATTTTGACTTGCATAACCAACTAATTCTTGGCCTAGGATATGTTGGCATTTCTTGTACGCCCTTATCATGGATGATTTTGTTAACTCTTCTTTAGATGAAATTAGTTTTAACCTTGTGTACCACTCTTATGTACATGACCTTATAGAAAGAAGTTAACTCAACTTCACTCACTATTACTCGTATTTAGCTCAATAAATTCAATTACTCCTTATTTATACATCATTATGTATCATACAGAGGATTGACTTTTGGGATTGAATTTTTATTCATTTGTAGGTATGTTCGAAACTCTTTCTAATAAACTGATCTATGCAATCAATTCTGTAACAACCCTGTATTTTGTGATTATTTTAATTGTATATTTTAATTATTTTATTGAATTACTGATTTAAAAACTTTATTTTATTTATTTAAAATGAATAAATTTTGTTATCTCAAATATAAATTTTAATTTTTATGTGAATTATAATTTCAAACATGAATAAATAGAATATTTTCCAAAAATGTGGATTTTGGTCAATATGGTCAAACTTTGACTTTTAAATTAAAAATTTAAGTATTTGAATTTTTGAATTTATCTTTTATTATGAAAGTAAATAAAAATTTAAGAATACTACTTTTCGTTTCGTTGAAATCTGATTTATGTGGTGAAAGTTATGTTTTTTTTTTCAATATTTTGTGTAAATTGATTTATTTAACAAAATTGTTTATTTTAATTTATATAAATAATATTTTATCTATTCTAATTTATGTATATATGTGTGATATGTCATGTTATGCATATATTTTATTTTTAAAACATTTTTAAAGTGTTGTTATAATTTTCTAACGTTTATAGTACTTTGTTTACAATTTTTAAAGTCTTGTTTAAATTATTAAGCTATTTTCCTATTTATTTTCTATTTTTCCTTAAATTATTTATTTATTTTCTTTTTCACTTTATTTTTTTCAGATTTTTATTTTTATTTACTGAAAATTTTATTTGAAAATGGAAATTTGAAGTGACAAAAGCTTTAAAACTTATGACTTTTCATTGCCTAGTATCTTCATTTGCTTGCCCTTTCACTTTCCAGCTTTAGCCGTCCATTTCCTCTAGTATAGCCGTGAGTTTTATTTTCATTTCCACGTGAAAAATTCTCATTTCCATCAAATTTTTGGCCATTTATATCTGAGAACAAACTGGTAACGGCTTCTTCATTTTTTCTACTTTTTCTTTCCATTTTTCTATTGATTTTTCCATGGTTTTGCTTGTTTCTTCTTATGCTTTGCTCGGCCTATACCCCTTACCACCTCTACCGATCACCACATCACTTCCTCCCCATCACCATACATGACCTAACCATCCTCTTCTCTGACCAATACTGGCCATGACCATCCCATGGAGCAAACACCATAAAAAGTTGCAAAAAAACCCCTTGAAACTTGCATAGCCGAGCCTAGTTTCCCCTATCTCCTCCATATCTTGCCTTGGCCACCACTATAGCCACCACCACCTGATGTACATCACCTCTGGCCATCAGCCTCTTCGCTGACCTGACCGGTACTAGCCTGGGCCGAGCCCAATTGACCCATAGGCCGAGCCAAAATGTTGCATCCAAGCTTGCCTTTTACCTTGTCCCTTTATATTCTACATGTTGCAACTCCTACCATCATCACTTCCTTGTAGCCGCACCTATATCACCCAAACCCAAGCTTATATCATCATTATTGCCGAGCAAAAGAACCCTTAGGTCGAGCATTTGGATGGCTAAAGCAAGGTCAAATCATTTTGTCCTTTGTTAATTTCAATTTCCAATTGTTTCAATATAAATTCTGTGTTGAATATTTATGTTACAATGTCTTGTTTTGGGTTGTTGTTCACAAGATCATATCTTAGCTCTCTCTCCACTCACTTGAATAAAATGACGTACTGTGTCGTGCTGTCGTGCTTTCTGGTATTCATTTGTGTAGTTTTGATTGCTAACTCTAGCGTAAAAAGGTGAGTAATCACACTTAACATATTTACTTGTATAAACTGTGAAGTGACACCAAGTGAATATGTAAACTGCTACATCATGTTATACCTGCCTGTGATATGATTCATATAATGTTGACCCTGTTAATAAACCTGTCGTATCATTTGTTACTGCCATATATTGCTATGCTGTTATTTATATCTGTTTATCACACTGCAAGTTCCCTGTAGAATAGAATCACTATGAGTTGAAATGATACATAGCAAACGAACATTAGAATAGGAAAAAACCATTATGGGCTGAAATGATAGGCCTGAACGATTTTTATTTATTTTATTTTACTTGGGATTGTGGGTTTGGAATGATAGAACCCGGATTTTTCTTTGTAAATTACGGATTGAAATGATATATTATCCGTATAACTTGACTTAGATAAGAAAATTTTATACAGACCCGTGGTTATTTTATAAAGTTTTTCTGGAAATTTTTAAGTATTTTTAAAATGTAAATATATGATAACTTGATTTAAATTGAATTAAAAATGATTATTATAAAGTGTTAATGATTTTTCTACATGTTAAAATGTGAAATAAATGGATGGTTAAATAGAAATTTGAAATATAACTAAATTTTGAGATTTGTGATTTTGTTTAAAGATGGAGTTAAGTTAAGTAAATAAAATATGATAATTTGATTTAAATTTGAATTTAAATGATTTAATAAAGTGTATTTTATTTTTCTATGAATTAAAATGGTTAAATAAATAAATGAATGTTTAAAGGTGTAATTTGAAATATAACTTAACTTGGAAACGTGAAATTTGTTTTAAAATATAAAAGTTAAGTTAAGAAAATAAAATGGAAATTCAATTTAATTTATGAAATGGTAAATTAAATTAAAGTGTAAAGTAAATGCAATAATTTGGAAAAATTGTACATTGATTTTTATAAATAAAACATTGAGAAATTTGATATTTATTTATGAAATTTACTTTATAAAAATCATATGTTAAAGGGTATTTAAATGACCATTTTAAAGTAGAAAATTTGAAATTTTATAAGTTAAAATGGTTTAAATTGAAGTTTAATTGTTGCTGAAATTCTATTGTAAATCTGGAATTTTTTTCAATAGCACTTCAGAAATGCCATCCTTTTTAAAATGAACTAAAATCTGAAATAAATGAATCTGCAGCACTTTGTAAGTGCTGTAGTTGCAGAAGTGAACTAGAGGGCTAAAATTAACTAAGGGATATTGCAGCACTTGGTAAGTGCTGTAATTGTAGAAACTAAAACTAAAATCTGAAAATAACAAAAGGGCTACAATAGCACTTGTTAAGTGCTGCAGTTGGCTGAATTGAGATTTTTGATTATAATTGAACCCTGAACTATTACAGTCGTTCTGTAAATGTTGTCTTTGCTGAATTGAACTATTTTTCAACTAAAACTGAACTATTACAGCAGTTTTTAAATGCTATCTTTGCTGAATTGAATTGTTTTCAAATGCAACTTACCTTAGCATTTTCCAAGTGCCGTGAAAGCTGAAATTTCACTGTTTTAATGTATTTAAGTGAATAAATGATCTCTGAAAGGCTAAAATTTTGGAAATTTAATGTTTGATTTAAAGGTATAATGACTCCACCTTTTTATGGTTTAAATGGATGATTTTATTTCAAAATTATAAAACATTTTGGAATTTTAACCACGGGTACATTTCTTTAGATGCCTGTGATATTTGGATGTACACCTTCAAATTTGAGAGTGTGACTGGAGGTGAGCGATTGCTGCAGCTCTGCGCTACCCTAGCCATATTAGCACTGTTATTTGCATAGTTTACTTTAATTTAGACATTTTATGATAGCGTTTATTACTGTTTAATTGACGGTTTAACTGATACCTGGAGGATGGGCGATCCCAAGCATCCTTTAAGTTATTGTGCATTACTACTACAGTTCACTTGAGTTGATTTACATTGTATAAGTATGTACGTCCTGACTCGAGTGTTTGTGTTTTACTTTACGCTCGGGTCAGCTGAGTATTCACAGCTTAGCTTTGGATTTTTCTTTCTGGAGCTGGGAATCGCTGGAGATTCTATTTATCTAGTTATTCATCTATTTCTATTTCAGTTCATCTATTTCAGCTCTTGTATTAGTGATCTTATATGTATTTGGGATTTCTATTATATTTGTTTTCAGACAGAATTATCTATTTTGTTTTTGAGACTTTATTATAGTAGCTTCATGAACTACTATGGTATATTTTATTTCCGCTGCAAGTTATTCTGATATTTCTGTGTCTGTGATTCTGTATGATTGATTTTATTTGCTCCAAATTATATTACAATGTGGTATTTTGAGTAATTCAAGTCCGACATGTGCGGAAGCGAATGGCTGAAAATAACGGGTTGTTACAAATACATTTTTATTACATAATTTCATTTACTTTCATTTTATGTTCTATGAACTTATCATAATTAATCTATAACTATTATAACTTAATTAACATAGATAATAGTTATATGTATCTTATCAATTAAATCATCTTTAAATAATTTAAGTTCTTTATTTAATTAAATTTATTATATTCATCTTAAACTATTTAAAAAGAATATTAACTATAAAATTTGTAGTCGTGTATATATTTATATATCCGTATATATATGTAAATTAATAAAAATTTAATTAATTATTTATTTTAATTAATTAAATATTTATCAAATAAAGTATTTATATAATTAAACATTTGATAATTTTTAAAATTTAATTTACCTTAAATGATTTTAAGATAATTTTTCAATTATAACCTTAAAGTTTCATACATATATCAATTTATACAAATATATTAAATTAATTAACTTTTAACTAATTATATATTTAGTTTATAAAATTAATTAAATATTTATAAAAAATCCAAAAATTATTAAATTAATTTCGCAAAACAGTTTGAATTTTTTTAATTTATTTTAAAAGACTTATATTTTGTGTTTATTTTAATCTTGACATTTAAATTTAAACTTTGAAATTTTAAGATGAAAATTAATCCAAAGCCAAAAATAAATTTAGGCCTTTCATTTGGGCTAACCTTTTGGATTTACTCCACCCATAGGCCAGGCCCATAGCCAGGGAAGGGGGAATACTTTTTATCCAATGCCAACCTTGGATACTTTTATTCTAGACAACCATTAGATAGAAAAGTTTATTAGTTGGCCATAAATGCCGACTATTAGAATGCATAGACCATGAAGGCTTTGATACCAGTGTTGGAGCAACCCATTTGGCAGTGGGAGAAATGAATAAAATTAAAAAAAATTGAATCTTAATGGCCCAATGAAATCTTTTAACTAACATTAGATCCAATATATATAATCATACTTTATTTCTAATATTTTACTGTTACATAACTATTAATATTAATTATGTTTATTTAATGTTAGAATTAAATATAATTTATTTATATTCATATAACATCATAACATGAGATATTCATTGCTCTAAAACTATATTAAGTGTGATACACACATATGTATGCATAATTTTTAAGGTGTTTTATGTTCTATCATTCAGGAATGTGAAAGTTCATATTGTCATTTATAGGGTACAAGTGACTGATCATAAATGTTACATGCATGTAACTAAATAGGGGATTAATTTTATCACCTTTGGGTATGTGGAAGGTCACAAGGACATGTAAGGTGTATATTTCAAAGGAAGACATATGTATGACATGGTAACATAATAACACATGAGCATGTGTATAACTATACTAACACACAGATATTGAGATTTATATCTATTGTATATACATATATGCTATACCTACATATACATATGACAAATTCATATGCATATCAGGAATATAAATGCAACGTATCTATATGTATGTATATGTGTGTGTGTGATATAATTAGGGGTATGCCATAGAGGCAATTGTGTAATTTGGTATATATATCTAACTCGATAATCAATACTGTTCATAATAAAGGTGTTTGATTTTCGTTATATACTTTTTTATATTATGACATAATTAATAATGTAATTAGTTTAAAGTATAGAAAATAGAAAATCCTTAAATAGATGTTATGTGATAGTAATTACAATATATTGTAATCTTGAGAATTTTATTGCATTGATAAATAACATATTGTTTTGAATATCCCCAGTCAAGATGTTTCATGAAGGATATCGGTTCACCATTGAGATTATAGTATCTAACACTTTCCAAATATTGGACGGTGTATTACTTGACTACTAGGGGAACCAAGGGGTTACGTGCTGATCATTATTGGATAATTATAAAATGACTCATTCAAGAGTTCTCTATTAGTTAACATAACTAAGGCCAAATAGATAATCTCGAAGTCACGATGTTATATAATTCCCTCGACTTGAGAATACCGTTGAACTTCAAAGCGGATGCTCCACTTTGATTATAGTTAAATCATGGCATGGCATCCATCGAATGACTATAGTTAGGTTTGAGGTGAAGCATTGGAATTAAAACACTATTCAATAAAGAATTTGTCTCTTTGGTCATATGAGGTTATTATCACGGCCAACTATTGTCAACTCAAAGTCAAAGTTTTGGTCCAAATTAGTATGGTTAATAATAATAATAATTGTTGACCAAGGATTTTGTGTTTGGACAAATCAAGTTGAAAGTGGATGATGTTAGAATTTTGACCAAAAATAGATCCCATATGTCCTAATGCGATATAGTGTTGGCGAAGAGAATTAGAGCAAATAATCATTGCTACCGAGTACCATTTATAATAATTAAAATTAGATTTTACCAAAAATATGTGTAAGCAATAACCTTAGCCAAAATTTCATAGCACTAGCTAAGGTGATGCATGAACGTTGATATTCGAATTGTTTGATATTAATCGCTGACTGAATTTACGCGTGTGAGTCATATAACCATAACGGTGAATACTCTGAATGAACCACACATTTAATTAATTTATAATCATTTTAAATTAATTATATTAATTAGTATTCATGAAATATTGATTATTAAATTTTGAATACTTTTACACGAAAGTGGACAAACACCTTCAGTCAAATTTATAACAGCGAATTCAATAGAAAGAGAAGGCAGGAAAAGTAAAGTACACACATATTTATAATGGTTTAGTTACAAAGGGCCTATTTGTTTTTGTTCCCTTTTTAATACTTCATCTTTTAAAAGTATTTGGATGTAAAATACAATGATTTACTATCAAATATTAGAGTCCCAAAGCTCCATTAAGCTATTTATATTCGGCATAGTTAGGTAGCTTTCAAAAAGTTGTCCACATGGTTGTTAGAAGCTTAGATAGGGGTGCAGAGGTAGGGAGGTCATTCTGATAAATCGGGCGGTTTGTTTATATAACTTGCTTGGTTCGGTTGTTTACATATATAGCAGATATGATCAAGAATTTCCTTATATTCCTAGATTTCATTCCATAAATACTTTGTTTGGTTTGGACGAAAAGGTGTTTGCTCGATAGCAGTTGGTTCGCTAGATGGATGTAGTCATTTTCTTGATCAGGTTCCATAATGTACCATCTTGGTTTGGCATAGCCCATCTTCCTTTAATTGCCTTTGGCCCTATGCTGGACAAGATATATTTTTTAGATCTAGGCCCACTCCAGAAAGATATCTTGTCCAGTGTTCACACTACTGAACAAGAATTCCTATTTTGCACTGAATAAAAATTCTTTTCTGGTGCATCGCCCATCGCCCATCGAACATGAATTATTATTTGGTGGTATAACTGCTGGACATGAATTCATGTCAAGTATACCTCCATTGTTGGACGACAAGTTAGAAGACTATCATAAGTTTTATGCGTTTGTGATTACGCTAAGCGAAGCAAACTAGTTGGCCATTGGACCAGTCATAGGTATAATATGTTTGCCTTATTTCTCTCATCCATTTGATCAATATTTTGACATCTTCCCTTACTTTCATCTTGGATCCATCTCATTATATTTAAACCTCATGGCGTAAATGCCCATAGCACTTGCCTCTCAAAGCTTGGTTCATGGAATACGGAGCAATGTTTGACATGTTCTTGCATTCACATCTGTTCAGCTTATTCAGTATGGTTATAAAAATGGATTTGTTATTTTTTTTTTTGGCATCCTAGGTTGGGTATTAACTTGTCGGATAACATCTTGTGTTCCGTCGTGATTATCTGGTGCTAAACATATCTGCTTGCTTATATAAAGGTCACGCCTCCTACCAACCAAACACCTTTATTCATTTTCCAATCTACTCCATCTCCTATGCATGTTAGTCTCCTGAACTCACTACTGCTGTTGATTCCTCCCCAAGTGCTCTTGATCATCATCTCTATTTGAAATCTATTCCAACGATTCTGTAATTAGTTATCTAATCATTTCTCAAAATTATTTTAGTCCAATTGCCTTGATTTATATTTGTTCGGCATAGTATTGGGGAGTTTTAAGAATTCTTATCTGATCTTGCTATGTCTTAAGGGTTGTTGTAACAGTACGAGATTTTCGTTCTTCGAAAATTCGACATCGACACTCACTTTATCGACTGCCGAGAAATCAAAGGCCGAAAACCGAGATGTTATGGGTTTTAAAAAGAAAAGAAAAGAAAGAAGAGAGAAAAAGAAGAAAGAAAAAGAAAAATAGAGGGAAAAGAAGATAGACAATTTTTAGAAAACAGAGAATTAGAAAAAACAGAAGATAGAAAATTTTAAAAATAGAACGGGACATAGAATATAGAGGAAAAAGAAAAACAGAAGAAAATAGGACGGGGCAGAAAGGAAACAACAGAACAACATCAGAATCTCACAATTCGCAGCGGAACAACATATAATAATAAATGAATAATCTTTAAACAAAGAACTATATCAGTTATTACATTACATTTCATTACATTACATCATATCATCAGAGTGTACAACACATACAACAATAAACAGTGCAGCGGAAAAAGAAATACTATATAAACTAGTAATACGCCATGCCATCCAGCTTGCCTCTAGCAACTCCAGAATATCCAGAATATCCCGATAAACCTAACTCTTGACTGCCCGTGTGGAAATTGGTGGGCACCCAGAGTTTAGGAAGGAAAACAATAAACTCCAAGTCAGTCATGTGACTGGTGTGAGAACTCAAAACAGTTTATTTATCTTTAAAATCAAAATAGAGGAATATTTTTAATTCAATTCGCAATGCTTTTAAAAATGAGACTACCATAAGGCCTCCCGCACACACACACAATGCAAACGCAGAATCGGAGGAGATTTCTCCTTATGATAGTCAAAGATGCTTGATACGCATTTAAAATAACATTTGATATTATTATTAGTGCATAGTGTATAACAAATTCATTTCGAAAGTAGAATATAAATCTTAGCCAACATACGACCATTATCGTATGCCTACTATAGCTACTATCCAAACAGTGGTGACCACCATAAGTGAATAGCAGGTTCTACAACTAATACCGTACAAGTTTCGTATTGTTTCTTTGGATTTCCAACGAATGATCAGGCCAAGGAACTTCCCATTGCCACTGAGAATGCCTCTGGATGGACATCCCCGAGAACCAAACCGGATCTCTACCAACACAAGGCCGGGTTACTCCTAACTGAGTAACAACTGACCGAATATGCCATCCCCCGGTCCTTTGGGACCTTTATCAACCGAGCGCTCGTAATCAATTCACACAATCATAAAGTGTTTTCAACATGAGTAAGTATCTGGGCTCCATACCATGATACCACCCTTTTCCAGAAGGAAATGGACACATCCTAAAGGGTGCTACCCCTCATAACCTTGCTGCTTCTTTCCTGTTTTGACCATTCACGGGGTGTGAGGCTCGACGAAGTCACGTCCACAAAAACATACTTTATACAAAAGCCATGCTTTGGGTCAACAAATGATCAACACAATGATCACAAGGATAGACGATCAAATAAATGATCCTATCACAATAATCAACACAATGATCATTTCAGCATCACTCAGCATGTCACATTACCAAAATGGGATATATTGCTGATAACTTCAACTATATAACCTTTGAGCTCGTACGTCTCAAAGAAGGGTGTTAAGCAAAGAATAAATTCTCCGCCACCAACAGAAATATATTTGAAAGAAATTGGCTTTATATCTCAACTTGTAATGTCAGACATACAATCCATACAAGTCTGTTCCGGGATCGAACAGAACCGAAGGCACTTACAAAGAAGTCCTTGCAATCCGGATATTCACAATCCTGATCGGATTCACCATCACATATGGAGAACTCAATACCGTAGCTACTCGGTGCAGAGTCAATCGATAGTTCATCCTATCACTTTCGCAAATACCGGTCTTCAACACCGATCTTCAAATGCGATTCACAACGACGTATCACATATTCGGAGTGGGTTATACGACCCCATGGTCCTTTCCCGGTTAACCCGAATAGTGAGCGCTTATTCAAAAATAAGTGTGCATTCAAATTCAATCAATTCACATCAAATACCCATTCAAAGGGAAATATTGATAGTCGGCTATTGAACTATCAATGGATATGCATACATCACCAGATTCCAAATAATTTTCCAAATTATTTATTTTCCAAAATATCTTTACAAGATATAAAATTCCAATACTTCAAAAATAAATCAATATTTATTTTCAAACAAATTTCCACTTTCACATATAAATTCCATAATGAATTTATATTTCAAAATATTCATGCATATATGATTTCAATTATTCATTTCCAATTTATCTTCAAAAAGATAAATTCAAAATATTCACTTCATATTGGAAAATATTTCCATACTTATTTATTCATAAGTAATTCACAAATCTCTTTTATTTTCAACAGTTAGAAAATATTCAATATACTTAAATCGAATTAAGTATATATTTCATTCTTTAAGGAAATTATTCACTTAAACATATTTACTTGGGCCAAAACGAATGTTACGTAAAACATCGTTACGACAACCCAAAATCACTAGTATAGGGATTCGAATTTAAAATAGATATATAAATCCCAATACTATTAAAAACATTTCCTTTCGGAAATCATTTACTATAACAACAGTGTTATAGTCCACATTTCCTTTTTATTTCTCGAAAACATCTATTTCAACAATAAATGTTGAAATCTATGGTTTCGAATCTCAACACATTTTAAACCATCGTTAGATCGTTTTAATTCTATTTAAAACATCATATCTAATACAATTTCTTTAACGCATTATTCACTATTCAAAAACGTGAATATACTACCTTAACAAATTTCATCATTTCTATTCACTTTAACTTAAAGGATTATTCACTGTTCAAAATGTGAATATAACTCTATCTCTAAGTTATAACAATTAACTTATCAAAATAAGTCATTTGCGGATTTATAAAACAACGTTTATAAATTCCGTTTCTATTTATTTATAAAAACTTCCTTTTTATAAATTCCTTTATTAACCTATTCCAGTTTATAACTCAATTATAAACTACAAGTTCATATTATAAGTTAATTACTTATAAAACGATTATTTTACAAAATCGTTCATTTAACTTCCCAAATTATTAATCTTAACTTATAAGATTGTTTATTTATCCAAAATTCATTCTTTCGATAACTTTATAAATTTTATAAACCTATTGCTTATAAAATTTCATTTATAACTTCACAGTTTATAATTTCATAAATTTCATTCATTTAGGAAATTCATTTTCACTACATTCAAACACTTATAAAAACTCGTTTTATAATGTCCATAATTCAATTTATAAATATCCATTTATAAATCTCTTAATATAAATTAATTTATATTATTCTTTTAAACATCTTTAAATTCCTTTAAAATTTCACCGTTCTCTTGATTTATAAAATAATCAAATTTTATAAATCTTATATTCAAACTTTTAATAATAATAAACTCAAAAATCCAGTTTAAACTATTTTATAAAATCATTGGTTCATATTTCTCAAAAATCGACTTTTAATCGTATTTCTAAAAATCAGCTTTTTTTACTATATTTCACAAAAACCATAATTTTTATAACTTTAAAAATTATAACGTTTATTTATTTATAATGGATCAATTCCAAAAATATAGTATATTCTCAAAATCACTTTTTAAAAAATCATTTTTAAATCCCCAAAATTTGGGTCCAATGATGCTACACACCAAATAGTCAATCACGACTAACAACGATATCATATATCGATATGATAATCCATCAAATATCAAAATATCTGAAATAAAATAAATACTGTTGAGGAATCCAGTTGGATCCCTCCAACCTGTTTTCCTGCATCCAAAAACATTAGCACAATACCAATTTCGCTCCAGTACGAAATTATCGCGGTATATGTTCTTATTAAATATTATCCGCTTAATAACGGCGTAATAGGGTCTCATCCGCTAAACAAAAAATGCGGGAAATCAATCAACTGCAATATATACATATGCCAATATATATATATTGATATTATATATAATACCAATTTCACTGTTTATGAAATATTCGCGGTATATGTTTTTAATAAATAACATCCGCTTACTAACGGCGCATAATGTCTATTTTAACAATCAATAATTTACAGTCATCATTCAAACATGCATTCAAATATTTTAAATCTAACTATTTAAAATAAAATCGAAATCTATTCGATTGAGTGAGAAATTCTCACCTTGGTTTTAATTTCCGTTTTAGCTTTTATTTCGAATAAAATTAAACGCGCGTTTAATTTTACCCGAAATTCTCACTAACTCCAAACGACTCCAAACCAACTCCATCGCGTAGTGCTCGTCCATACGATTCCAACGCAACTGGATTTGCATTTTTTCGACCTCGTATGAAAAAGATATGCAATTTACAAGTTTGTACACGATTTTAATAGCTTAAATACAACATATACTTAACTATTTTAACCCACATCAATTCCTAGCCACACGATCCTTCATCCTTGCATCCTGGCCCTTGAACGCAACTCCCCCATCTCCTCTCTTCTTCACGCACACGGCTACAGGCCAAGCACGCAACAAACTAACCCATTACAAGAAATTAGGTTTTAACTTCACCGTCTCCTCGCTCAACGAAATTCGATCACTCCAACGCCATGACGAAGCTCTCGAGACAAGCTAGGTTCGGCCCCAAGCCTGTTGAACTCGGCCTCACCCTCCTCCTAGGGATGCGTGCGCAACTTGCTGCCTTCCCACTCGATTTCCCATCAATCCGTGAAGCCATTCGCGATCATAACCGTTGGATCTCTAGTTCGTGTTGTGCTCTACAACTTTCTAGTTGAAACTTTCTCGAATCGATGCATAGATTAGAAGATTTGGAGGGAAGAAGTTTGGTAAATTCTGGCCATTCATCTATAGGTGGCGGCTGCAGTATATGAACTAGGGTTTTGGAATATATTTTATCAAATTTTGTGAAGGGGTAGGGCTATTTATAAGGAACGAGCGACACTATTCATCCCGGAAATTCCGAACTCCGATTTAGATGCCGTAACCAGCGTACCTAGGGTTTATCCCGCGTTTCGGACACAATGGAACAGGTTTCGGAAGCTAATTCGGAAGTATGTGCGAGTTATGGCTGAAAACGCTCAATTTAAATTAAACCGATTTAAGCGATTTTCTAGGCGTTTTAATTTGTACCGGACAAACGGTAAATCCAATTGACTTGAAATTTGAAACCTTACAATAATATCACATTACGGATCCGATGAAACTGGTTTCGTCGAAATCCGAGACTTTTTGAAAATGGCTATTTTGACTCGCCAAATTTAAATTAAAAATAATTCGATGCGTTTCGAGCTGCCACGATCAAACGATAGCTCCGATTGACACGAAAATTGAAATCCGGTAATAACTAACTATTACGGATCCAATGGAACTGGTTTCGTTCAATTCTGAGACTGTTCAAAAATTGGCTATTTTACAGTCGATTATTAAATATTAAAATATTCAATTTTCACAGATTAACTTTTAATTCGATTTTAAAAGTTCTAAAATATTTCTATAACTCCAGTATGATTAAATAAAATTTTACAAATTATTTTCAATCATATTTAACTCAATTTTTAATTATTTCCATAATTTAACATATTAAATTATCGATTTAATTATCCAATTAAATCCAATAATTCAAATTAAAATTTATTTGACTTATAAATTCACTTATTAATATTTAAAAATAAATTAAATATTCATATTTTAATTATTAAAAATTCTGGGTCGTTACAGTTGTGACACAGTTCTAATTTGACAAGTTTAGGCCACAAGATATAACTCTAAAATATTTTTAATTCAAAGAGAATTGGGGCTTTTAATTGTAGTTCAAATTGGCTATCTACTTGGCAGCCAAACAGGGTCAATGATCGAAGAAGGGTAAACATTAATAAGATATGATGCCTATTCAGGTTATATACACTAAATCTCCTCCGACATTTCACTTTGCATTATTTGGGCATGGGTGGAATTCGCAAGATGGTTATTTTATCATTGAACCAAAATTATGCTAATAACGTCATATAGTTTATGATATTTCCTGTTACACATGTGCATACACACTCCTCGATAGTATAAGAGACAGGTTGTTGTATCGAATAAGTTGTTTGATGTGATTTTTTGTTTGATGATAACAAAATATATATCAATCTATATATGTGTTTGCAGTTTGGACTATATACAGAAAGGAAGAAATATTCATATTGAATAATTATACTATTGCACAGAATTTATATAATTCAACCAGTATTTTTTATTCAATATAATATTTTATTACAACACTTAAACAATACAAAGTTTTCAGCTCTCTCTATATATACATACACCAGTTCATACATTTTACACTACAACACTCAACACTCAGTTTTTTCACTCTGTCTGCACATCTACATCTATCTGCATTATCCAGCTTCACTTCTTGTCCTGTCTCCTGTGTACCTGTATAATTAGCAACTACAACAGTAATTTGAAAACAAACAAATTTGAATTTGCAAAAATAAAAATTTGTTTGTGTCTCAGATACATGGGTTATTGTCATCATCTTTGATTGTGTAATATCTGTGCATATCAGTGTTCTTACAGATAATCGTGAGTGGCTGCAATACACACATGTACATGTATACACGTGTACACTGCCTCGCCAACTCGTGTGCGTTATCAACAAGAGCAATCAATACTTCAATGAATTCAACATGAAGCAGTGCAAACTCCCGAAGACACAACAGTGATGAAAACTGAACCAATGCCAAACAGAGAATATATATATATATATATATATATATATATATATATATATATATAGTGATGCATAGCAACTACATAGCTGCTACCAAGCAAACAAAGACCAGACAGCACAGCATGTACGAGGATCAATGAATTGAATGAACACGACCAGACACACATGAACAGAACATCAACTGGGCAGAGACAAAACAACACAGTCAAGTCACAATGAAACTGCAGTAGACAAGTACACAACAAACCCGAATGTCACAAAGCATAAAAACATGTATGCAACATGGTGAGCAACACAAAGGCAGTACAATGCAACACAGTGAGCTACATGAACAAATGCAACAGTGTGAAGTGATGTAACAGCAATTACAGGTATTCAACAAGGTGAAACAGTAGTAAATTAAAGTGTGCAACTCGAGAATGGATACAAGTGACTCAGACAAAATGCAGTGACAAACTGCAACAAACAAAGTCTCGACCAAAATCAGTAACACAATGCAAATACAACAACATAGCACAATGCACAAAAGTCACAAACAAGGTCAAACCCAAGATAGGTTCAACTCAAGGCAACTTGAAGCATACAAGGTCAGACAAACCACTGCAACAGCAAACACAGTGAAGCTACAAACATCGAGTGCAACAACAAACTCTGTGCACATGTACAGGGATGAATACAACATGATGAAGCAGTGGAAACAAACTCAAGTGCAACAGTTGAATACATGAACAAGTGTAGCATCTGATACAGTGAAAAAGTCCAAGTCAAGATGGAGCTACAATGCAACACAGTGATAATGCAACATGGAGTATGCAAGTGAAATTCGAATTGACAAAACAGTTTCAAGTTACAACAAAGAAGTCAGTGGCAGCTCCAAAATCAAGATCAACAGAACATGAAGCAGTTCAAATCCAAGTACAAACCCAAGAATATATGCATACACACATACAAATGTATATATGCACATATATAGTAAACAGGTGAATGTGCAGTAGGGAACACAAGACAGTGGCAAGTACAAGGCAGTGCAGAAATCAAGCCGAAGTTAAAGAACAAATTCGTATCTTTTGATTAAGTCTTTGATTAAGTCAAAGATTTCTAATTTGGAAAGAAATCTCTGCAGCAAATTTCTCGAATTCATATATGGTCAGTATTAATTCAAATAGGGGCCGAGACAACAAATATAGGAAGAAATTTTCGAATTAATTAATTCAAAAACAAATAAGGACAGCAATAATTCGAAATCAAATCAAGAAAGGAATACTCCAAATCCAGAACAATTTCAGGAAAAATAATCAACGACGTGCAAAAATTCAAATCTGACAGTGGTTATTAGGGTTTCAACCCTATAAATAAACCCCAAGAAATCATCATAGAACACAGAACAATCGAGTTAAAAAGCAAGCAATCAAACAAGCAACAAAAGAAATTACATACCGAACCATCAACAAACTCGATCAACAGAGAACGAGCTAGCAACAAGCATCAATCATCAGAGGACAAGCAAGAGCTTAATCAGACATCAGAAAGAAGCCGAAGCCCCAAATTCGAGAAATAAACAGAAGCCCAAATTCAGATCGAATAAACAGAGGGCCGCCATTTTTTTTTCACAAACAAAAGACAATGGACCGGGTGAAATAAGATAAAGGGAAGTGACCACATATTTTTTGTTTGTTTTGGGTTAGGGTATCTTTATTTTTATTATAAAGGCAAGATAATTTAAATTGTTTTAAATTTAGCGCTTGCTCTTATAATTTGGTTTATTTGTCTGTTCTTTTCAAAACAAAACATGGTAAATCATCACTTAGGGTTTAGGTGTTGTCAGATTGTCTAGTTAGAGTTAGTCCAGTTAGCAGGGTTTGTAAGTTTGCAAAACTCTATAGGCGGTAGCAGGGTTTGCAAGTCTGTTAGAGTGTTTGTAAGCGGGAAACTGTTTAATTCTAATAGAAATCTGGGAATGCAGCAGTAGGCAGGGGTTGCCGAAGCTGGGTAAATTTTGTGTGTGATTTATTTTTCAGCATATTTATTTCTGCAGTTTGCTTCTGTGTTTAATTCACAAAAATTTGCTATAACCCTATTCACCCCCCTCTAGGGTTAATCTAGATCCTACAAGTGGTATCAGAGCTAGGTATTTTACTTTAACTCTAGAGTCATGAATCCACCAAATAATGCTTTTTCTGAGGGGCAATCTATTGCTAGGCCACCCATGTTTAATGGGAATGATTATGCTTATTGGAAAGTTAGGATGAGTATTTATCTTAGTTCTGTCGATTATGATGTTTGGGATATTATTGAAACTGGCTATAAATCTCCCACTATAGTTATTGGTGTTACTGAGATTCCTAAACCTAAGGATAGGTGGGATGCTAACGATAAGAAACTAAAAACTACAAATGCCAAAGCAATGAACGCTTTGATCTGTGCTCTTGATAAAAATGAGTTTAATAGAATTTCCCATTGTACAACAGCACAGGAAATTTGGCACACTTTGGAGGTGACACACGAAGGAACTTCTCAAGTCAAGGAGTCACGTCTAGCTCTATTTAGCAATGAATACGAAAACTTTGTGATTGAAAAGGGCGAGAGCATAAAGGATATGTTTGGACGATTTTCAACTTTGGTGTACAATGCTAGAGCGCTTGGGAAGGTCTTCACTGAAGTAGAGCTTGTGCGGAAGATACTGCGAGTCTTACCAATGAACTTTGAGGCAAAAGTCACGGCAATACAAGAATCGAAAGATCTGAGTAAACTAAGCATGGAGGAGTTGATCGGAAACTTGATGACATATGAGCTTGAGCTAAAGGCAAAGGAGGAACGTAACAACTCCGAATCAAAAAAGAAGACAATTGCCTTGAAGTGAAAAGAAGAAAGCGATGAAGAAGAAGAAGATCCAATTGAAGAGCTTGCGATGGCTGTCAATAATCTTAGAAAATGGTCAAAATTCAGGCCACGCAAGAAGAAAACAAGTGGTAATAGGTCAAAAGATTCTGACAATTCCGATAATGAATTGACATGCTTTAACTGCAAAAAGCCTGGCCACTTCAAACAAAAATGTCCACTTCTCAAAAACAACAAAGGAAAGAAAAAGAAGAAGAAGGCCTTTGCAGCAACTTGGGATGATGAAGAAGGAGAAGAAGTTTCGGATAATAGCTCAGAAGAGGCTAACTTATGCCTTATGGCAAAATCAGATTCATAAACAAGTTCAGAGGAATCCAGTGAGGTACGTGACTATTCTTATAAAGAACTTGTTTTGATGTGTTATGATCTTACTAATACAATTGATACTCTTGAAACTAAAATTGAAAAATTGAAGTCTGACAGGAGAGAACTTGTTCATGAGAATACTAGGTTAGAAACTGAACTTGAAAATATTCAAAACCTAGACTCTAAAAAATGTAAAATTTTAGATTCAGAGATATCAAGACTTAAGAATAGCTTCGACAATCTTGAAAAAGAAAACTCAAGTCTTAAGGAAACCATTGACACTAGGAAAAAGGATTTTATAAATAGATGCACCACACTTGTAACTGAAAACACAACACTAAAAACCAAAGTCCAAAATCTTGAGAAATCTCTAAATAACTTTTCAAGAGGAGAAAAATCATTTAACATGTTATTGGGAAATCAACTCTTTGCTAATAACAGAAAAGGACTACGTTTTGGGAAAACACAGGTTGATGATTGTGCAAAAGGTAAGAGTGTCTTTGTTAGAAGTGAAATTGGACATCGTGTTGAAAATTGTAGTCATAGGAACAAGAACACAAAAATTATACAAGTTTGGGTTCCTAAGAATTCTACAAACAAATTTCATGTCTATAGGAACAAAAATGAAAGGACAAAACAAGTTTGGGTTCCAAAGGGATTGTTTATTCACAATGCTTCAGTTACTAATATCATTGGACCTAAGAGTTTCTCTAGGTCATCCTTCTCTCTCTTTATGTAGGTCTGTTGGTGGACTAAGGAGCAACAAGAATGGTTTCTAGACTCAGGTTGTTCTAGACATATGACAGGTGATAAATCTAAGTTCCTTAGCCTAGAGAATTTTAGAGGTGGAAATGTGATCATGGGAGACAATAGCAAGTGTAAGATTATTGGGAAAGGTGAAGTAAGTAACGGTACTTTTTCATTGACTAATGTTTTATACGTTGATAATTTGCATCACAATCTCATTTCTATTAGCCAACTATGTGACAAAGGTATGAATGTGGTTTTTGATAGTGATACTTGCAAGATCATTGATAAAACTTCTAATAACATAGTTTTTATAGGCAAAAGAAAAGGAAATGTCTACTCGCTTTCGTTTGACAATCTAAATCTTTCCAGATGTTTGGTAGCCACTGACGAAGAGGCATCTTTATGGCATAGGAGACTTGGACATGCTAGCATGAGTCTCTTAAAAAATCTTGAAATGAAAGAATTAGTCAGAGGGTTACCACATCAGAAATTTAAAGATAACAAAGTGTGTAAAGCATGTTCCTTGGGCAAGCTTAGTCGATCATCATTTCGCCCTAAAAACATTGTTAGCACATCAAGGGTCCTCGAATTAATTCATATGGACTTATTTGGACCAAATGAAATTGCAAGCTTGAATGGAAAACGTTATTGTTATGTATTGGTTGACGATTATTCTAGATTTACATGGGTTTATTTCTTAGCCAAAAAGTCTGAATCTTTTGATTATTTTTCAAAATTTGCTAAACTTGTTCAAAATGAAAAAGGAGTTTCAATTAAAACCTTAAGAAGTGATCATGGAGGCGAATTTGAAAATTCGGAATTTGAAAACTTTTGTGAAGAAAATGGTTTAAAACATGAATTTTCTGCTCCACGAACACCTCAACAAAATGGGGTGGTTGAAAGGAAAAATCGTACATTGCAAGAATTGGCTAGATCCATGTTGAGTGAGTATAAACTACCTCTAACTTTTTGGGCAGAGGCGGTGAATACTTCGTGCTACGTAATGAATAGAGTAATGATTAGACCAATACTTGGCAAAACGTCTTATGAAGTGTGGCATGAAAGAAAACCTAACATCTCTTACTTTCGTGTTTTTGGATGCCCTTGTTTCATTCTTAACACAGGTGATCAACTTGGAAAATTTGAATCAAAGGCCGATGAGGGAATTTTCATGGGCTATTCAACCAGGAGCAAGGCTTACAGGATATACAACAAACGAACAAAGACAATTGTTGAATCAATCAATGTGAAATTTGATGAATCTGATCTGGAAAGGACGACTGAAAAAACGATTGATGATGGGGTAGATCATGAAGGCATTAAAGAAGGGACATCTAGTGAGAAAGATGAAAGTAGGACTGTTGATGCTGATAGATTGAAGTTCAAAACCAATCATCCTCCTGAATTGGTTATAGGAGATCCTACGGAAGGTATACGCACTCGCTCTTCATTTGATAAAAATTTGTGTGCATTTTGTTGTCATAGTGGTTTTATTTCTGAAATTGAACCTGATTCTGTTGAAATGGCTCTTAATGATGAAAGTTGGTTTCTAGCAATGCAAGATGAACTTAATCAATTTGAGAGAAATAAAGTTTGGAAATTAGTTCCTAGGCCAAATGACTATCCAATTGTAGGAACTAAATGGGTGTTCAAAAACAAACTTGATGAATCAGGAAATGTAATTAGAAACAAAGCTAGGTTGGTCGCAAAAGGATATAACCAAATAGAAGGCATAGATTTTGATGAAACATTTGCTCCAGTTGCTAGGTTAGAAGCCATTAGGATTTTGCTAAGCTTTGCTTGTTATAAAGGTTTCAAACTTAAACAAATGGATGTAAAAAGTGCTTTTCTAAATGGTGATTTGAAAGAAGAGGTTTTTGTTGAACAACCCCCCGGTTTTGAAAATCACGATTTTCCAAATCATGTATATAAACTTGAAAAAGCATTATATGGTCTTAAGCAAGCTCCTAGAGCTTGGTATGACTGCCTTTGTACATATCTTTTGGAAAATGGCTTTAAAAAGGGGAGTGCTGACACGACATTGTTTCTATTACATAAAGGAAGTGATTTTTTGATTGTTCAGATTTATGTAGATGATATCATTTATGGCGCTACTAATGAACTCTTGTGCGAGAAATTTGAACAAGTCATGCAGGCTAAATTTGAGATGAGCTTGGTTGGAGAATTGAAATATTTTCTTGGATTTCAAATCAAGCAAAGTAGTGATGGCATTTTCATTTCACAATCCAAGTATGTGTTGGAACTATTGAAGAAATTTGGAGTTGAGAACTCCAAACCATTGAGAACTCCTATGAGCCCATCAACAAAGTTGGACAAAGACGAGAAAGGAAGTGCTGTTGATCAAAAGAAATATCGAGGGATAATCGGTTCACTTCTCTATCTTACTGCTTCTAGACCTGATATTATGTTTTCTGTGTGTCTGTGTGCACGTTTTCAATCTAATCCTAAAGAATCTCATTTGAAAGCCACTAAACGAATTTTGAGATATCTTTCACACACAAACAAACTTGGGTTATGGTATCCTTCTTGTGAAAATTTTGATTTAGTTGGCTATTCTGATGCTGATTATGCTGGTTCATTGGTTGACAGGAAAAGCACTAGTGGAACATGCTTTATGCTAGGACACTCGTTAGTTTCATGGTCAAGTCGAAAATAAATCTGTGTTGCATTATCCACCACTGAAGCAGAATATATTGCTTTGGGTAGTTGTTGTGCTCAAATTTTATGGATGATGCAAACTCTTTCTGATTTTGGCTTAGTTTATAAACAAGTTCCATTAAAATGTGACAGTAAAAGTGCAACAGACTTATCAAATAATCCTGTTCATCATTCACGCACAAAACACATTGATGTGAGACACCACTTTCTTAGAGATCACATTGCTAAGGAAGACATTTGCATTGAATATATTTCAACTGAGACTCAACTTGCTGATATTTTCACAAAACCCCTCCCAGAAGAAAGATTTTCCAGATTACGTTTGGATTTGGGGATTATAGAAATTTACTAACCATTTTTCATTTTCTTTGTTGAAATATTCTTGGATATATACTTTCAACTTAAATTTCTAGGATTCAAACCAGTTTTGGATATTATCCAAAGATTGATTCGAATATGGTATTCAGTACTGGATATTACATAATATAATTAACTTGGTAACTTATTCCACGATCATTTCTATTTCTACCATCTTTCTATCGTTCATAATGGTTTTGTAAAATAAGAAGAGTGAATTATTTATAAAATATATATATATATATATACAATTATAATAATAAATAATAATAACTCTCATGCATCCATTCTCATTTAAACGTCCTTATGGTTATGCATGGATGGAGCATGTGAGTGAATTATTTTTATCATTACTCCATTCTCATTTAAAAGTCCTTATGGTTATGCATGGATGGAGTATGGTAACTAAGTATTCTGGTCTCACTTAAAAGTCCGGATGCTTAGACTAATAAGTAACTGCTAATTCCATTTAAAAGTCCTTATGGTTATGCGTGGTTATGCAGTGCTTATTTTTTTTGTGCTTAAAATGTCAAATTAATGTTAAAATATCTCTCTTCTTAAACCGATCATCGATCCATTCTCTACAATGTGGAAGTTGTTATCTCGTTATGATATATTATTTTTTGTTCCTAATGTTCCATTGTTGTTTGTCAGTCTTTTGATAATGCCAAAAGGGGGAGAAAAGAACAAGATTTTGATAAGGAAGTAAATATTTTTTTGGAATACTTCAACAATATTTGTTTAATGTTGTTAGAAAATTTTCCTTAGTTCGTTTGTTCATCAGTAATTTTTGTTATCTTCTAAATAGGGAGTGGTCTTGGTTGAAGGGGGAGCATTCAAATAGGGGGAGCTAAAACATTTCATGCTCAAACACATGTATTAGCATTTCAAAATCTTTAATATATATGTTTGTCATCATCAAAAGGGGGAGATTGTTTGATGTGATTTTTTGTTTGATGATAACAAAATATAAATCAATCTATATATGTGTTTGCAGTTTGGACTATATACAGAAAGGAAGAAATATTCATATTGAATAATTATACTATTGCACAGAATTTATATAATTCAACCAGTATTTTTTATTCAATATAACATTTTATTACAACACTTAAACAATACAAAGTTTTCAGCTCTCTCTATATATACATACACCAGTTCATACATTTTACACTACAACACTCAACACTCAGTTTTTTCACTCTGTCTGCACATCTACATCTATCTGCATTATCCAGCTTCACTTCTTGTCCTGTCTCCTGTGTACCTGTATAATTAGCAACTACAATAGTAATCTGAAAACAAACAAATTTGAATTTGCAAAAATAAAAATTTGTTTGTGTCTCAGATACATGGGTTATTGTCATCATCTTTGATTGTGTAATATCTGTGCATATCAGTGTTCTTACAGATAATCGTGAGTGGCTGCAATACACACGTGTACATGTATACACGTGTGCACTGCCTCGCCAACTCGTGTGCGTTATCAACAAGAGCAATCAATACTTCAATGAATTCAACATGAAGCAGTGCAAACTCTCGAAGACATAACAGTGATGAAAACTGCACCAATGCGAAACAGAGAATATATATATAGTGATGCATAGCAACTACATAGCTGCTACCAAGCAAACATAGACCAGACAGCACAGCATGTATGAGGATCAATGAATTGAATGAACACGACCAGACACACATGAACAGAACATCAACTGGGCAGAGACAAAACAACACAGTCAAGTCACAATGAAACTGCAGTAGACAAGTACACAACAAACCCGAATGTCACAAAGCATAAAAACATGTATGCAACATGGTGAGCAACACAAAGGCAGTACAATGCAACACAGTGAGCTACATGAACAAATGCAACAGTTTGAAGTGATGTAACAGCAATTACAGGTATTCAACAAGGTGAAACAGTAGTAAATTCAAGTTTGCAACTCGAGAATGGATACAAGTGACTCAGACCAAATGCAGTGACAAACTGCAACAAACAAAGTCTCGACCAAAATCAGTAACACAATGCAAATACAACAACATAGCACAATGCACAAAAGTCACAAACAAGGTCAAACCCAAGATAGGTTCAACTCAAGGCAACTTGAAGCATACAAGGTCAGACAAACCACTGCAACAGCAAACACAGTGAAGCTACAAACATCGAGTGCAACAACAAACTCTGTGCACATGTACAGGGATGAATACAACATGATGAAGCAGTGGAAACAAACTCAAGTGCAACAGTTGAATACATGAACAAGTGTAGCATCTGATACAGTGAAAAAGTCCAAGTCAAGATGGAGCTACAATGCAACACAGTGATAATGCAACATGGAGTATGCAAGTGAAATTCGAATTGACAAAACAGTTTCAAGTTACAACAAAGAAGTCAGTGGCAGCTCCAAAATCAAGATCAACAGAACATGAAGCAGTTCAAATCCAAGTACAAACCCAAGAATATATGCATACACACATACAAATGTATATATGCACATATATAGTAAACAGGTGAATGTGCAGTAGGGAACACAAGACAGTGGCAAGTACAAGGCAGTGCAGAAATCAAGCCGAAGTTAAATAACAAATTCGTATCTTTTGATTAAGTCTTTGATTAAGTCAAAGATTTCTAATTTGGAAAGAAATCTCTGCAGCAAATTTCTCGAATTCATATATGGTCAGTATTAATTCAAATAGGGGCCGAGACAACAAATATAGGAAGAAATTTTCGAATTAATTAATTCAAAAACAAATATGGACAACAATAATTCAAAATCAAATCAAGAAAGGAATACTCCAAATCCAGAACAATTTCAGGAAAAATAATCAACGACGTGCAAAAATTCAAATCTGACAGTGGTTATTAGGGTTTCAACCCTATAAATAAACCCCAAGAAATCATCATAGAACACAGAACAATCGAGTTAAAAAGCAAGCAATCAAACAAGCAACAAAAGAAATTACATACCGAACCATCAACAAACTCGATCAACAGAGAACGAGCTAGCAACAAGCATCAATCATCAGAGGACAAGCAAGAGCTTAATCAGACATCAGAAAGAAGCCGAAGCCCCAAATTCGAGAAAGAAACAGAAGCCCTAATTCAGATCGAATAAACAGAGGGCCGCCATTTTTTTTTCACAAACAAAAGACAATGGACCGGGTGAAATAAGATAAAGGGAAGTGACCGCATATTTTTTGTTTGTTTTGGGTTAGGGTATCTTTATTTTTATTATAAAGGCAAGATAATTTAAATTGTTTTAAATTTAGTGCTTGCTCTTATAATTTGGTTTATTTGTCTGTTCTTTTCAAAACAAAACATGGTAAATCATCACTTAGGGTTTAGGTGTTGTCAGATTGTCTAGTTAGAGTTAGTCCAGTTAGCAGGGTTTGCAAGTTTGCAAAACTCTATAGGCGGTAGCAGGGTTTGCAAGTCTGTTAGAGTGTTTGTAAGCGGGAAACTGTTTAATTCTAATAGAAATCTGGGAATGCAGCAGTAGGCAGGGGTTGCCGAAGCTGGGTAAATTTTGTGTGTGATTTATTTTTCAGCATATTTATTTCTGCAGTTTGCTTCTGTGTTTAATTCGCAAAAATTTGCTATAACCCTATTCACCCCCCCCTCTAGGGTTAATCTAGATCCTACATAAGTATGTTAACCCATTGCTTGACTCGCTCGTTGAGCACTTTTGGTGACCAGGCTCCATCTTCTTCTACTCCTCCGGATTTTGCACGATTGGGGAGTTAGGCTAGTAAGTCTAGCTTGGCTCAGTCTCTAGTTCATGGGTATGGACTGTCACTGCTGCTGGTGGATCCCATTGAGTCCGTAGCTTCCACTCTAATCTTTAAATGGTTGGATATTATAACTACTGTTCACGCTTTCCTTAGGGGCGTATGCTTTTGCCCACCTCTGAGCAACGGGCCCATGCCCTACCAGAAGGATATATAGCCTACTCGAGGTATCATCGCATGGCTAAGACTTTGCCTCCTCTTCCATAGTGGATCATAAGCTTGCTTGTATATCTAAAAATCACTCATTTCTAGTTGTAGCCTAATGATTATGCCATCTTAAACGATTTATACACTATCTTCATGAGGGTGTTTCAGGTTTCCTCTACCCATCGGTAGATTAGTTTCTTGTATTTAGTTAAAATCAAAGCATAGGGCTCTTTTTTTCTTTATCTTGAACCAAGGAGTAAGTTCAAACTAGTAGAGGATCTTTACTCGAAGTATAGCATGTTCAAGATAAAGTTGTTTCTTCATTCGAGATGATTCTCTGCGCTTTCATCGATGGCATATTAGATGTACGTTATCTGGCTTATTCATCTCCTCCTATTCCTCTTACTAAGAGGACTTTTTATTAATCGATAATTTATGCTTCTTCAGGCTACTTTTTCAATTTTGATGACAGCTGCATTAATAGACAATTTGGAGGACATGTTGAGAAAACTGCAAAAAGATCCTATGGAGCTTAGGGAGTCCCCTGCTTGATAATAGATGAGAATGTATGACCACTCGAGCTGTTATCTACCGGGCACTCAATCGATAAAGGAAGTGTTCCTCCACTCATAAGCCTGTCAAGGAAAGGAATGGAAAGAGCCCGACATCTAGTGAGACAAGTGAAGTACCATCTTCTTAGACCCCCGTCTCTAGCACAGACTTAACTTTAGATCTTCTTGGAGCCATTCTAACAGTTTACATAGATGTAATAGAGTCGGTATTAGATTCCTTTAGAATTGAGCCTCGTGAGGGCGATCGACTTACAATAATAAGAGAATGGGGTAACGACAGCATACAGACTAAGATAGTAGATGAGACCGACCCTCACTCTCATGATAGCGATGCCACTACCTCGGATCGTAGCGAGGCTCAACCCTCTAGGCGCATTGGCCTTGAGGCCTTGTCTTACTTGGATATTAACGAGGCTCTAAATCATACTTTTAGAGCTGAAAAGTAGGGAGAATTGAGATATTATGGTTTCTACCTGAGCTAGGGATTGAATATGGGGATTCTACCTTGATAGTAGAAATCCTACAATAGTTGGAAATCTATGAGGAAACTAAGGTTTCAGTTCGATGTGCATTTCTTTACATGCACGTACATCTCCTTTCCATGATATAGTGATGCACTTATTGGTTTCTTTTCTTGGTGTTACTTGATAGAATGTGGGCTGTTGCTCGTGCGCTTGACAGGATGTGGGTTGTCGTCGGACGGGGTGAATGAGCATGTAAGAACTCATCCCTGTCTAGGTATCCCAAACCTGTGTGGTTGGCATTGTCTTGGCAAAGAGAGATGACCCTCCCTTAATCCCTGCAAAAAGAAATGATTACATTCCAAGGCCATATTTAAGGAGTATTTTCGTTATATAAAGTAAGCCCGTAAGTTTTATGGACTTTAGGTTCGAGATACGTGGGTCTCGTCAGGGTGAGATAAACAGTGTGCACCGTTAGCAAGCACAAAAATGGTAATTTATAGTCCTTCCCAATTCGGGCCGACCACCCCATCGATCGGGTCCTTCGTGTCTACAAACATATGATGTAAAACCAAGTCAACGATGGTGAACCATCAAAGTTTCACCCTTGCATTGTAATGTTTTGCAGGTTTTCTCTTATAAGCTCGGTGCGGATTCCCACTTCCCATCTTCATTTGTCAAGTATGTCCAGGCAGATCCTGAGGGGCTTGTCATTTTGCCCGCGGTCACAAGTCATCATGCGAGGGGAGGGATATCTACCTCGATATACAACATGGCCTCGTGCCTATACGAATGAGAGAAGGGTGTGTGGCCGGTCGAAGTTTGGGCGGAGGTGCGATACGACCACAGTACAAGAAGAAGCTCCTCCACCCAATGTCCTTTCGCTTTTGTAAGCCTTTTCTTGAGAGAGGACTTGATGGCTTTATTAGTTACCTTGACCTGTCCATTGGCCTATGAGTAAGCAACCGAGGAGAAGCTCTTTCCTATTCCATTTATGTCATAGAACTCTTGGAACATCGTGCTTTCGAATTGGGTCCTGTTGTCCGTAACTAATTTCTTTAGGAGGTTGAAATAGTAGACGATGTTCTTAATAATGAAGTTGAGAACCTTTAGAGCCGTGACATAGGGAAGAGGTTCTGATTCAACATATTTGGTAAATAATCTATGGCTACATTTGCATGGTTTTATCCGCCTTTAGCATTAGGGAGCTTCTCGATCAGATCGATCCCCCAAGTATCAAATGGCCACAGGGACGTCATGGTGACCAGAGGGGCCAGGGAAGCCTTAGGGGCCTTCGAGAATCGCTAGCACCGATCGCATTTCTTCACATAGTTCATAGAATCCTTTACCAACCCTTTATGCCTGAATTTTCCCCTCGACATGATCTCCGTAGAAGCCCTCATGCAACTCCTATAAAATTTGGGTGGCTTTATCTTTGGACATACAATGTTGCAGCAGGTTTAGTATCCTCGCTTGTAAAGTTTACCATCGATGATCGCGTAATGTGGCGAATGATGCAAAGTTTTTTGGCCTCCTCATGACTGGTTGGTAGTTCATTATTCATGATATATCTGTATATGACCGTCATCCAATTTCCTTTGAGAGGCTGATCAATTTCCATGACGGCTGCCCGCGGCTTAAAGTTAGGAGTGCTATGGGTTCCAGTGGTACCTTTGGGTGAGTTTCTCTCGGGTTGCTTGTTGATTTTGCTAATCGGTCCACCTTACCATTTTACTCCCTGAGGATTTGTTCTGGTCAAAATCCTCCGGAGGCTGTGGTAAGTCTCCAAGCTTCAATGATGTAAAGTGCCAGAACCTGGCCGTTCGTCCGCAAGTGGTCGTTCATTTGGTTGATGATGATGGCAGAGTTACTATAGCATTTAGTTATTGCATGTGAAGTTCTTTCGCCGCCTTTAGGCTAGCCAAGAGGGCTTTATATTCAACCTCATTGTTCATAGTCTTGAAGATAAGCTAGATGGAGAAACCAAGCTCTTTCCTCTTAGGTAACTAGGACCATTCCTGCTCCTACCCCCTTCTTGTTGGATGCACCATCCATATACATGTTCTAAGTTCATTTCGGGGGATTCTCCTTCTTTCCTTCATCATCTGGGGTAGAACATTCGGCTATGAGGTCGACCATCACTTGTCCTTTGATTGGTAGTTGTGGGAGAAAATGGATGTGGTGTTGGATCAGCTCGAAGGACCATTTAAGGAGCCTCCCTTCCATGTCGAGGCGTCTCAAGATATATCTAAGTGGTTGATTGTTAGAACTTTGACAGGATGAGCTTGGAAATACAGTCGCAATTTTCAGGCCACCGTTACGAGGCAGAAGGCTAATTTTTTTAGGCCCTCATATACCTTATCTTATGTCCGATCAATCGTTTTCTTACATAGTAAATTGGCTGTGGCACATTTTCCTCTTGCCTGATGAGTGCGACACTAATTCCATGGTAGGTGACCACCAGTTATAGGAAAAAATCTTCCCCATAGATAGGTTTTAAAAAAATTAAAGGGGTGGCCAAGTGTTGCTTCAAGTCTTCGAAGGCTTTGGTACATTCTTCATCCCAGGCGATGGTCTTCCCTCTCTTGACGAGGTCAAAGAAGGGCAAGCGTCGATTCATAACCTTTGAAACAAAACGGCTTAGAGCGGCTACTATCACGTTAAGGCTTTTTACTTGCTTCATCATTTCAGGAACATGCATTTCTTGAATATCCCGAATCTTATCCAAGTTGGCCATGATTCCTTAAGTGCTCACAACATACACTAAGAATTGGACGAATCAGACCGCAAATAAACACTTTTGGGATTCAGCTTCACGTTGTATTTTCTTAGGATGCCGAAATTTTTGGTGAGGTAGGGCACATGGCCGTCGTCCCTTTTTTATTTTACTAGCATGTCTTCGAGGTACACTTCCATCGAGCGATCCAGTTGTTCTAAAAACCTCTAGTTAACTAAACGCTGGTAGGTTGCCTCCACGTTTCTCAAACCAAAAGGCATGACCTGACGACAATACAGTCCAGTGTTGGTGAAGAAAGAGGCGTGTTCTTGATCAGGGCTATGCATGGTGATCTAGTTATAGCCCGAGTATGCATCCATAAAAGTGAGGAGTTCGTGCCCGCTAGTTATATCCAAGATTTGGTCTATGTAGGGCAAAGGAAAGCTATCCTTTGGACACACTTCTTTGAGATCGGAAAAGTCAATGCATATCCTCCATGAACCATTTGTTTTGCAGACTAAGACTAGGTTTGCGACCCAAACCAAGTGGTCCGCCTCCCTTATAAAGGCATTAGTGAGCAACTTCTCTATTATTCCGTTAATTCCTTATATCTTTTGAGGTTTAAGGGTCTACGCTTCTACTGGATGGGGGTTGCTTTCTGGTCAATGTTTAGCGCATGGCATATTATCCGAGGATCGATCATGGTCATATCGATGTGCACCCAAGTAAAGACATCTTTGTTTTGTATGCGAAATTTTATCCAAGATACCCTGACCCGTAGATTAAGCTCTGTCCCAATTCGGACGAATTTGGTGGGATCGATTTCGTTGATAGATATGTATTCCAAGGGATTGCGGGGACACCATTAGGCACCTGGTCCCCTATTCGTGGATCTAGTGGGTCGTCTTCAATACTTGTGTTTGTCTCTACATCACACCAATCTAAAGCATAGATCATGTGTTCCATTATTGTTCAGTTGAGATTAAGAGGCATTTTTGTGCCAGGCTGGCTGCAGCATGCCTACCCTCGATGGAATTTCCCTCGAGAGTGTTGTTGGCCGACCCAGATAGCCACCGAGGGGCCACCTGCTCATTCTAACTAGAGATGAGTTCGAGTGTCCTTTGAGGGGACGTAAGGGAAACTAGTCCCAAAGCCTCAGTTTCTTTAGCGGATCAGGGACTATTTACCATGCTGATGACCTGATCTCACATCTCAGGGGTTGTGCTTTAGGGAGTCGCATGTTGCGCTTAATGGAGTCACGCTCTCTGGTTCTAGTGGGGTATTGACATTGGTGGTAGGTTCCCCTTGGATCATTAGGGCACCCTTCTCTTCCCAATGGAGGAAAGTCCCATAGCACTGCCTCACTTTATGTTGGTTTCCCTTAACCTCGCTGGTCCCATTTTGCATTGGAATTTGGTTATCAAGAGGTTGTATGACATGATGGCACCCAATTGAGTCAGGGTCGGCCACCCGATAAGCAAACTATAAGTGGATGGGTGTACAGGATCACATAGCTGACTTGAATCTTTGCTATGGTGGGTTTTGTACCGAAGGTAGTTACAAACATTTCTACCCCCATTGAGATTATCCTAACACCATTGAGCCTATAAATGGGTAATACAGTAGGTGCGAGATGGGAAGCCGACAGTCTAAGCGCATCATAGGCTTCTTTAAACATGACGTTGACTGAGCTTCCCCCGCTAATGAAAGGCCGGTGGATGTTGGTGCCAGACATCGACACGGTAATAAGCATTAGGTCATGGTAGGTGTTTGTACCAAAAATGGGCACAACACTTTTGGAAAGTATTTGAAGAGATAAAAATGAAGAATAGAAATGTAAAACGAGGGTTATCTAACAAACACTTCAAAAATACATAATGAAAACACACAGGAACTCAGCAATTTAGAGTAGTTCAGTGTATTGCCTATGTCCACTATGAAGTTTGATGATTTTATTGATATTCACTTGTCGATTATAACCGATTGCAATGGACTACAACGAATTGAAGTGTTGAAATTCGAGTACAATGGCAGCTATGGAGTGCAAAGTTGGTAGAGTCTAAACATCAAAGAGCCAAAAGATCCTTCTTTTGTAGGCCATGGGGCTCTATTTATATGCGTAGGAGGCAAATATCTTGGTCAGATCTCGGGAGACTGCTTCTAGCACGTGGGTGGGCCCATGCAATCGATCCTAGGCGATTTCGAATCGATCCATGATCGATACGAACGAATTTCGTATCGATCAAGATTTGATCCAATCGAGCCGAAATTTGGCAGGAACATTCTTTAGGTTGTGCGTAAGTTCCTTGAAAATTTCATAGCATTTGGACTTGTGGATGGCAATTTATGATCTATGCAAGATTGAGTTTTCTTCAGGCTGCTCTCTTCGAATTGATTTGTTCGCATCGATTACTTCGACTTGATAATGGGCACATGCTAATGAGTTGACGTTGCGCCTGACTTTTGGATCGATCCACTCTAGATGCCACGTTGACCGGGTCATCCCAATATTTTTGCCTAGTTCGTATTGATGTCGTTGTCTTGTTCGAATCGATGGAGGATGCACAGTTCGTATCGATAGAAGTTGATCAGTTCGTATCGATTGTTATGCTTTGTTTGTATCGAAATGTTTTGCTCCATTAATATCGATTGATTTCGCTCTGTTCGTATCGATCATTTCTTCTCTGCACCAATTGCGTATGTTGTACTTCGCATTGATGGGAGGTATGTATTTCGTATGGATCAGTGGTCGATCGATACGAAGTGTGTCTAAGATTGAACGATGCGAAACAAACTTCCATGCCATTTTCCGTTGGATACAAAGTAGACTCTGTTTGATCGATACGTAATAGAGATAGAATGATCGACGTGAAGCAGTACAAAAAGGATAGATACGAAATAGGTGGACTCGGATCGCTGTAAAGTGGACTTACCTGTTGCCGATCGATTTGAAACTATATGTAGTCAATGGATTCTAGACAGATCGATACGAAAATCCTCTGGTTACTTGATGGATAGGACTATTGATGCCAGATGGATTCAAACAAGGCCCTTCAGCTGATGGATACAAAGTGGCACACTTCGATGGATACGAATCAATGGATGCAAAATGACGGATGCGCCTGTGTTGATTCCCTTGACTTGCATCGATCAATCTTGAGCATATGAACTCAGATTGACTTGAAATTTGGAATGTTGACTTTCATGGCTTTGCTTGTCATGTCATATCAATTGTAGCTTGATCCGGACTTGAAAAAAATTCATTGACATCCATAGTGAATCTGTGCTTATTCGACATTCGAGATGAGCGATTCTTGGTCCTCTGTCAATTCCTTGATATCTCGGCCTTGCCAAAAGGCGGGATGGCATTTTCCCCCCAAAGTACGTCTTGTGATAACATGACATGCTTTGAATAGTCGCATCTTTCATTTTGAATAGTTCTGTTCGACTTGTTGAGCGATTATTGTTTTCTCGTTGAAAGTTGCAATCTTCGATTGATCCATAAAGACATAAATTATGAACTGTAGACTACGCACTATTGTACTGTAATGCTGCAGCAACTGATAGTTATATAATGGTGAGTATTTTTTTCATTCTTGTAATTGTCATCAAGCGAGTATTCGATTCCCATGAATTTTGAAAATTGAATATTAGTTTGACATACATGCATATATGTTAACTTGACTCTCGTTAACATTCGTACATTCACGAGTCATTGTTAGTTTTCTCGTATCGAATCTTGTATCGATCCTCTCCTGAATAGATGTGAAATTCAAGTTGTAACAACTTTTGATGGTTGTTTTGGAATTTTCTCTTCACATCGATCCTCGCCTGAATCGATGTAGAAGGTTGAAAAATTGTTTTCGCATCGACGTCGGTCGACACGAATTTACTTGTATTAATGCAGTTCGCACCGATAGATATGAATTCGAACGATCTTCAAAATGATGGATGCGAAATTGTCATTTCGTATCTATGAGTTCTTAATGGACTTGTATGACTTGAACGAGTTCCTACGTATCGTTCATATCGATACGTCACTAATGGATGCGAACGATGACATTTTGAATCGAAGGCGAATAGAGGTAAGTGGTTGCGCTTGGGTCTGATATGCATAAACATATACAAACAGAGCCTTCGCATCGAAGGCATTGTTGACCAGTTTAACCGGTCGTCTTGACTGGGAGACGAATCATTTTTCGCCTTCACCTCGTGTCATATAAATACTTTTGTACTTAGCCGAATTTTTATTTACATTCACTCTTCCTCTGGCTTTTGCATCGATAGAAGAAAGGAAAACTAAATCCACTCCCAAATTAAAACAGATCTTTAATCCCTCGGTCAGGCTTTTAAATTAGATAATTGGCTAACAACTTCTCCCTAGAAATGACGAGACTCGAGTTTAATTGCAAAACCATTCGGACCCACGAGTGATTCTAGTGATGAGGAGGCCGAAGATGGGTCGAAATGAGGACCAGGAAGGTCGGAGTGGCTTCAACGTCATTTGGAGAAGAAGGAGAGTAGAGGGATAGGGAATTTCCATTCGTATCGATTGAGGAAAAGTGCTTCTTATCATTCTGGAAACAATTAAAGTTCATATCGGTGGGTCACTGATGGAATTTCACATAGAGGGATGGAGTGGTTTCGTATCGACGGGCGATGGTTGGAGTTCATATCGATCCATTGTGATCAATATAAAAATCTAATTATGCGATCAACACGAAGCGTCGGCTCCACCAATCGATACGAAGATGCATGATTGAGACCGATATGAATTTGACAACTCAGGATATGAAGCCTTTCCCTCTGCGATCGATACAAATGAGACTCTCGATGATCGATCCGAAGTTGACAACTCAGGATCGATATGAAATGGACTTTAAATGATCGACACGAAATTAAGGCTTTTGATCGATACGAACTACATACTTTTAGGCCGATGCGAGTTGAACCTTGATGAACTTGAAACCTTTTGCATATTTGAAAATCTGACTCCGACGAGCTTCAATCTTGCATAATCATACTTAACTATTGAATTGCATATTTGACTACCCTTCAAAGCTCGTCGACGGAACTGTAATTTAACCAATTTAATAAACTCTGACTCGAATCGGTCTCTAAAGTCTGGATGGCATGGCTGTGACGGCCAGCGATGACAGTCACTCCAGTTGAACTTCGAGGTCTTGTCGTTTGCCTGTCTTTTCATACTCTATTGAATTTTTCAAGCAATATGTAACATTGCACTGCACAACACATTCACAACGTCACATTGGGGGATGCACGGGCTTATTATCATCTAATGATGATTTCTCATAAGTTAATTAGTCATGGAACCTTCAAGCTCACAGTAGCAGGAAGTTCAGAGTTCACTCTTCCCAACAATCGAGATACCGACCATCACGACCGAAGTCGTAGATCCAGCTTCGGATGAGCTACCTGGTGCCTCGTTTATTGGTAATACGCCAGACTCTGTACCGTCCAACGTTTCTAAAGACATGTTGGGATGAAAAGTTTAAGGCACAGCCTGTCACTAGACGATGTGCTATTACCGAGACCAAATGACAGACCGCACTATCCACTGGAAGGGTTTACTGCATTCAACCATCATGTGTGCACAGTTGGAACACTTCCTCCCTTTAACCAATACATTAGGGAAGTGTTATCTTTCCTTGGAGTTGCTCTATCTCAACTACACCCTAACGGGTATGCTCTGTTGAATAACTTATTCATCGTATTTATGGAGCATCTCTTTTGACCCCTGACACCGATCGAGATTAGATATTTATTCAACATCAAGAGTCGGGGAGATAGCCCTTCTTTTACATTCCTGGAAGCGGTCAGAAATTGCCAAGTGGTAATGGGGTCATGGACCAGGTTATGCTACTTAAAAACGAAATGGTTTTATGTTCGATGCCCCCCAAGATTCGCCAGTCGATGGTTATTCAGACATAAGTACCGCAATCTTCTCAAGCAGTTAATAAGATGATCATAACTGATGCCAAACTTATATCTCCTTTTCCTTTACAGTTGTGATTCCACGACCCGAGGGCGCCCATTTTAAAGAGATTGTTTGAGTGCTTCAAGAAATTCCGAGTGAAGAGAGGGGTTTTAACTTGGTCCTAATAGATAGAAACTTGAGAATCGTTGAACTAATCGAGCGTGGCCAAAGTATAAGGCTCGAGCGACCGCTAAGGGATGTCTCGAAGAAACAAGCTAAGCGTAAGACGTTGGGAATTGTTATAATCGAGAGGGTTTATCTGGAAAGAACACCCACTAATGATGAACTTATGGCCGGGCCTTCTGATGCCTTTCAAAGTTCCGAAGGAAAGATAAAAGGCAAGGCAGTTGCTTTCAAATGCTTTGAATCTGGGGGACGGAAATCTATGGTCGTGTCTTTGCATGTTCCTGGGATTAAAATTTCAGAGGCTCCTCCTACGTAGGTGGAAAACCTCTTCGAAGAGCTCGCCGATATCCCAATCTTGGATTATGTGTCACTCTAGGATGACACCGGGTTGGATGAGCTTCAATGTGCGTTACATTTAAGCGAATCTCTGCTCACAAGCATGGCCGACATTTCTGGTCGGTCGGGGGGTTGCACATACGTATACACTTCATGGCACTACACGATTACTGACCATTGGTTGCTTACTCTGGAAGATTATTAACTCTGTTCTTCTTTTATTTTATAGATACAATGTCTGGCCGAAGCTCGATTTTAAGGGTCTTCGATAAGCTCGCTGATCTTCAACATATTATGAGTCGCATAGAAGAGAGGCAGATAGGGACTATGACTGTGGATACTCTAGTCAGGAGCGACACAACAGAGATAAGGAGTACAAACACCGATCTCGGTCTCATTCTCCCCCTCCTAGAAACCCTACACTGCCTCTTGTTTATACCTTACGCCCTCCGGAAACTTCACGGCACAAGCCATCTTCTCAAGTTTCAAGGACTGAAATCACCACCATAGAACCGAAATAGTGGCCCCCATGATTGCAGAGCAGGTCCTTACCGAGCCTGTAGGGGAAGGAGCGATTAAACTTGCCCAATTGAAGAAGGATTTTCCAGATATTTGCTTTGATGGTTATATTTTCCACCTGCACTTAAAGAGAATTCCAGCGCAGGCTGAGAACACAATGCACGATTACATCCATGACATTTACACTAAGTACAAGGAGTGGGGGATGGCCGCGAAAAAAGCGTCGAAGGTGGCCTTTGAGCGGGCGACCACCATTGAAAAGTTAGAGACCGAGCACGCTCAGAAGGACCGTATTATCCAGATGCTTAACATTGAAGCAGAATCCTCCCTAAAGTCTAAAATGGAGGCCATTAAAAAGGCCGATGAGGCCAACTCGACCATGGAGAGGATGAGGCAATCACACCATGCCCTAGTGGAGGAGATGGGTCATCGTAATACCATCGTTACGGCCGAACGGGATGCGGCCCTCAAAGAACTCAACGAGCTTAAGGCCAATTTTTCTAAGATTTCTAAGGTTAGGGATGATGCGAACAACACAGCCCAGGAGGCATATGTGCAGACCGTAGTGTTCCAAGCTGAACGGGACACGGTAGTGGAAAAAGTTCGAGTGGTGGAGTCTGAGGTTGAGGAGAAAGTTCAGATGGCAGAGTCTGGCTAGAGGCTAATATAGAAGATCTTTTCGTCACCTATAATGCTAACGTGCTTAAACATAGAAATTTGGCCTAGCTTGAAAATTATTCGACACATATTTATAATGCCTGGGGCTAATTGGTCGAGGAGGAGAAAGCAGTGCATCTAGGTGAATCATTCGACGAGTTCGAGCTCGAGAATCGCGTGCTGACTGAAGATGAAAGGAACATTCTTCGTGAGTCAATGATTTCACACGAAAAGGAGAAGCTCGACGCTCAACGCTTGAAAGTAAGGGAAGGTTCAGGTGTTGAGCATCACGATACAAGTTTGGATATTCCTGCACCAACTCAATCTGATACTGCACCAGCAGTTGAACCCCAATCCATCCCTGCTTATAATCTGGAATAGTCGCCGCTATCTCTTGTTAAAGAGCACACCTCTGAAGCCACTCAATCGTCCATGAGCCAAACTGAGGAAGGTACTCGGAACATTTCTCATGTGCGCTCAAAATAAGGAACTTGTCTTGTAGTGTTTACTAACACTATTTCTTTTTCTTTATCTAGTGACTGGAGTTACACTGATAACATCTCATGCAACCCAAGAATCACATCAACCACAGGAGGCCATTATTACCGAGGCGATCATTACAACGACGACTGCACCGATTGATAGGACGTAGGGGGTCACACTTTATTTTGACAAGCAAATGATGGATGAACTCCTAGCCGCCATAGTGACACTTTTGTGGACTTGCCATTCGTTATAAGTGGAATTGTGTCTACCACAAGCTCTTCAATGCCGAGAGCCGATGCCCCCAGCGAGACTCAATCAATTTGCAAAGAAGAAATATTGGCCGAAATCAATTAGAATTGGAGATAGTGAATCGCGGTGGCAGTTTTGGAGGTGGAATGGTAGCGCCTGGTCCGGTTGTATTGAGAATGATGTCGCCCGTCGGTACAGTTACTAACACCAGCATGTCTATTCCACCTCCTGTAGTGGATCTGACCCCTCCGACTCCACCGTTAGAAAGTATTCCCGTTCACTCGAGTTCGGAGGAGGATGTTGAGATTATGCTCCCACCTGGAGACCGTCCGCCAAAAGGCAAGAGCTCAAAGCAGAAAATCATTAGCGGCTCCAACGGGTCCACACTGAAGAGGAATCTTAAAAAGAAAAAAGGAGTAGATAGGCCTCTTCGGCACATTTTTTGGTAGACAGAAATTTGTTTTGCTTTCCTTTTGTAGGCCGTGTATAGATCCAGGTTCGACCCCAGCTAGTAGGAATTTTGGAAAAACTTGTACATGAATTTCTTTCACAGTTAGTTGAAATGCAATTTTGTTTTTTGGCTTTAACTTTATTATTGTCTTTATGTTTAAGTGTTCCAGTATTTGAATTCCAGTCCAGTGCACTTGTGGAGTTTCAACCTTTGAGTCGAGTTCTTTTTTATTTGCCAAGCCCGAAAATTATAGACATGAGTCATGACTGGAGATTAAGTTGAACTTTGACGTTGCATTGCTTCAGTCAATGGTTAACACTTAAGCTCTGGCCCTAGTTCTGAGGACGAGTCATAAAGATTAGCTAGCAATTGCATTTCATCTTTATTTCGTCGAGCTTAACATCATCGAATTAATGCTAACACAGTTGAGAGTTGAGTAGTCGAATCATATTCGCTCACTTAATAACCATCACATCCGCTCTCCAGGGATTTGTATTCGAACTTTGGCAGTCGATCATGCCTATTTAAGTTTTAAGTATGTGTCCACTCTCCACGGACTTAAGTTAGTTTATGAGTGGTCATTCACACCCGAGTTATGTTTATACTCTGACCACAATCTGAAGACTAAGAGTTATTTGCAATCGATAATCTAGTTCACACTTTGGGAAACCAGAGATAATCGATGTTCGTACTCCAGTCGAGAACTTGGATTTGGTTGATGTTTATACTCCAATTCATGCTTTGGAATTTGGAGTCGATGTATATACTCCAATTCACGCTCTGGGAATTCAGAGTTGATTAATAGATGGTCAGTCACATCTGTTTAGGCTTTTTGGATTTCGTTTTCACTCCAGGAACGATAGATTTATCAAGATTATGGATGGCCGGTTCACATCCACCCCGAGTTAAAAAGTGATGTCGTTAGATGGACAGATCCATCCTCCTTGAACTTGGTTTGGATACGGTTGAAGTCATTAGGTGGATGGGTCCACTCTCTTTGAAACCGCATTCATTAGTTTATACTTTAACTCACACTCTGGAAGATTGGAGTTAGTTAAAGGATTGTTGTGTATCAATCCTTTTTTGACGTTAGTGTAGTGACCTACCCCGAGCTCGGGTTTCACTTAGTGAGTGACCGGTCGTATCACAATCACTCCCTATTTGAATAAATCCTACCATATGATGGAACTTAGCTCTTCGTGCGTTGTGATGGTTGTATGCCACGTTCAATAAATCACAGCTCCGGGTCGAATAGATAGCATTTTATTGCTGAAATGAGAAAATATAGCAAATTCGGTTGCCTTTTTACAAATTCAAATTTCGAAATGCTGAAACAAATTGCGAATGGAAAATAGACTAAAATAAATAAAGCCTGTCATGGGTAGTAGCGATAAAGACTCTCGCTGTTCTAGGCTCTTGGCAAAGTAAGACCATCAGCGGTCGATAACTTTAATGTGTCATCTTCGAGTTTTTGTTCAATCACATACGGCCCTTTCCAAGTTGGTTTCATGTGCGAAAGAACCGGATAAATTCTCTTGAGGACGAGATTGCCAAGTTCAAAGGTTCCTGGTCGGACCTTGACTTTGTATAATCGGGCGAGTCGACTTCGGTACGCGGCTGCCCTCAAATCAGCCTCTTCATGCTTCTCATCCAACAAATCCAAGGATTCAGCAAGTAATATGGCGTTTGTCTTTAGATCATAATAAATCACACGATGCGAAGGTACTTCCATCTTGAATAGAATAATGGCTTCTGAACTATAGGATAAAGAGAATAGAGTGTCACCGGTCGCGAACTTGTGCGTTGTCCGATAGGCCCATAAAGCCATAGGAAGTTCATCAACCCGCTTGCCCCCTCCCTTTTCCAGTCGCTTCTTCAGAATAGACTTGATAACCTTATTAATAGCTTCAACTTGGCTATTCGCTTGAGGATGTGCAACTGTAGAGAATTTCTTGTGGATGTGGAATCGTTTGTAGAAATCTTTGAATTCAACTCTGTCGAACTGGGTTCTGTTATCAATGATGATAGTACGTGGAAGACCAAATCGGCAGATAATGTTGCAAACCACAAAGTTGATCACCTTCTTTTTCGTGATTGTAGCAAGTGGTTCAGCTTCGGCCTACTTGGTAAAGTAATCAACTGCGACGATGGCATACTTTGCACCACCTTTTTCCAAAGGTAGAGAGCCAATGATATCTATGCCCATGCAACAAATGGCCATGGACTGACCATTTGGGTTATCTCAGTAGGCGGGGCTCTAGGGATCCGAGCATGCTTCTGACATTTATCACACTTCCTGGCATAATTTGCTGCATCAGGATTTACATTTGGCCAATAGTATCCGTATTGGAGTACCTTCTTAGCGAGAGCTTGCCCCGCGGTGTGATCGCCACACCCTCCTTCGTGTACATCATGTAACACTCGCTTGATCTCATCGCGGGCGATATATCGGAGTAGAGGAACGGAGTACGCCCTTCTATACATGACTCTATTCTGAATAATGAACTGTGCAGCTTTACGAAGAACTTGTCTCTTTTCACTACTGCGCTCAGGCAGTGTCCCATGCTTAAGGTAATTTCGAAATGGAGTCATCCATGACTCCTTATTGGGAGTGATTTCAAATACACAGCCTGTCTCCATTTGATCAATGCTTGGGGAAGATAATGTCTCCACAGGAACAAGCTCCATTTTCTATGCTTCGCCCATGCTTGCTAACTTCAGCAATGAATCAGCCTTTTGATTGCGCTTATGGGGTATGTAGAAGATGGCATAATAGTCAAACTGATCATGCATTTCTCAGACTCAAGCTAGATAACCAGCCAGTCTTCGGCCTTTGGCCTGATATTCACCCTGAACTTGGCATATGATTAATCGTGAATCACAATAAATTTGAACAGCAATAATTCTCAAGTCTTGGGCGAGTTTCAATCCAATAAGCAAGGCTTCATATTCGGCTTCATTATTGGTCGCACGAATATCAAATTTCAGGGCATAACATATAGATCGACCTTCGAGGGTTTCAAGTACTATTCCAGCACCTAAGCACCAATCGTTAGATGCTACCATCAGTATGCAGCTTCCAGATATACTCGAGAGATTTACTGGTCTCGAGCAAGTCCTTTGGAATGGTAAACTCAGCTATGAAATCTGTTAGGACCTGTCCTTGAATAGCTCGCCTCGGAGTGTAGGTAATGTCGAATTGGCTCAGTTCAATGTTCCATTTGAGTAACCTACCAGACGTCTCAAGCTGTGTAAGGACCTGTCGTAATAGCGGATCGGTGTAAACAGTGATGGGATGAGCCTGGAAATATGGACGGAGCTTCCTTGAGGCAATAACGAGGCAGTAAGCCAATTTCTCTAGCTTGGATAATTTCTCTCAGCTCCGGTTAATCCTTTACTAACATAGTAGACTAGTTTCTACACTCAATCTTCCTCCCGAGATTGCGTTTTCTAATACTGCCAAGTAAAGGTATAATTGCTCATGATCGATAGGCTTTGAAAAATTCAACAGTGTGGAGAGATGTTGAACTAGCGCTCTGAATGCGCCTTCACACTCCATTGTCCATTCAAATTTTCGTTTTCCTTTTCGGATCAGATCGAAGAAGGGAATGCACTTGTCGGTGGACTTCGAAATGAACCTACTCAATGCTGCTACCTTCCCGTTGAGGCTCTGGGCTTGCTTTATGGTTCTCGAAGTTTCAAGATTTCTGATTGCCCAGATCTTTTTGGGATTTGCTTTGATTCCTCAAGCGTTGACGATGAAACCAAGGAATTTTCTAGATGCGACTCCAAAGTGACATTTCAATGGATTGAGCTTCATATGGTATTCTCGAAGGATGCTAAACATTGATTCCAAGTCTCTAACATGATCAGTGGAGAATCGTGACTTCACCAGCATGTCGTCCACATATACTTTCATGGCCTTTTTGATCTGGTTGGTGAACATCTGGTTGGCTAGTCGTTGGTATGTTGCCTTGGCGTTCTTGAGTCCAAAAGGCATGACTTTGTAGTAGTAGAGTCCTAGATCGGTCACGAGGCTGATATGTTCTTGGTCAGGTAAGTGCATGGGTATCTGGTTGTAACCAGAATAAGTGTTCATAAAAGATAATAACTCATGCCAAGCCGTTGAATATACTAGTTGATCAATTCGGGGAAGTGGAAAACTGTCCTTCGGGCAAGCTTTATTCAAGTCAGAGTAATCAACACATGTCCTCCATTTCCCATTCGGCTTTCGGACAAGTAAGGGATTGGATACCCACTCTGCATATAAGGCATCTCGGATAAACCCATTCGATTTCAACTTATCGACTTCTTCTTCAAGGGCGGTAGTCTCTATGGATCCATACCATGCCTTTTTTGCTAGACCGGGATACACCGCGGGTCAATATTCAGGATATGGTTTGCGATGTCCGAGGAGATTCCACACATGTCAGAATGCATCCAAGAGAATATGTTGAGATTCACTTGGAGAAATTCAACCATTTCCTGCTGCATCTGTTGGCTTAACCGAGATCCAATCTTTATCATCTTTGAATCATCATCATCGACGATCGGGACATCAATTGTCAGTTCGGTCGGGGAAGCTTGGCTGTCTTTAGTTTCATCTTTACTTTCTGTTTCTCTTGGGTCAAGTTCCCTTTGAAATTGGTTGGGGTGCCCAGAGTCGGGCCCATGCACCATTGTTAATTGTCCGCAAAGCGGACGTAGAGAGGTTCCTCCACGCCATTCCCTTTCTCCTTTCGCTGCACCTCACACAGCTCAGCGACATAACAAGATCGTTCAGTAGCCTGATCTTCTTGAATGACTCTGACCCCATGATCAGTGGGGAATTTTAGAGTCAAGCAATATGGGGCAATAGCTGACCTGGATTCAGCAAGGGCCGGTCAGCCCAAAAAAGCATTGTAAGGGGAGTCTATGTCCAAAACAACAAACTACCGTATCCAAACTCTCCGGCATTCTCCAACTCCCAACTCCACAAGCAGTTCCACCACTCCAGTCGGTATAGTAGCACTTCCATTGAAGCCATGGATTCAAGATTGGCAAGGTTTCAGATCCTTGGCTTCCATCTTCGTTTGATCGTATGCTCATTTAAACAAAATATTCACAGAGATTCCACTGTCAACCAATATCCTCTTCATCTAAGTAGGACCTACCTGAGCAGATATGACAAGTGGATCGATCGTGAGGGCTTCGACTTTATTAGTGTCTCTATTTCAGAACATGATGTCAGCGGTCATCATTTTCTGTTACTTGGCCGGAGCTTCATCATCACAACTACTACAACATTCAAAGTGCGCATGCCTGATTAAGCTGGCATACGACTCCATTTCCCTCCAGCTTCGTTCTGCTGGATGGGGACCACCACTTATTATATTTATCACCAACCTCCCGTCGGTACGAGTGGGTTCCTCCTATCTTTCCTAGTTTGGTACATGATTCTGAGTTGACGGGCCCACACCTCTTGATTGCGACGCCTGCATAAAGCTGATCCAACTTTCGTTCACGTATCATCTTTTCAATGAGATCCTATAAATGATGACACTCATTTGTGTTGTGGCCGTAGCTTTCATGAAATCTGCAAGATTTTCCTATTTGAATTCGTCTCTTCGATGATGGCTTCGGAGCAGGCTTCTTGTACTACATAGTATTGCAGGTTTGTAGATATAAATTCTCTAGCGACGTATTCAGTGGAGTGTAATTATCAAACATTCAAGCTCTACATCACGGACCACGGTTCTGATCATGTTTTTTGTTTTGATTTCCATTATCCCTCTACTGATTTTGCTTGTTTTGAATGTTCAACTGAATCTTTTCGGCATTCTCCCCGGACTGCTTGAGTGCAACATTACTTTGAATTCCTTCACCACTCGGCCCTGTGTCATCTTTCTTCCTAGACTGTTTCGCATCCTCCCTTCTGAAGAATTAGGCTGCTTTGGAATAGAAATGGTCCAATGATGCGGGAGGTTTCCTAGCAAACCAATTTTCAAACTCGGAATCAGGATCAATCCCCTTAGATAGTGCCATCAAGATAGAGTTGTCATTGGGATTGCTTGTCTCTACACATGCGGCATGAAACTGCTCTAAATAGCGTCTGAGTGTCTCCCAAGGAGCTTGAGTGACACTGGACAGAGTATTAACATCCTTTGGCCTCGCAGCATGCATTCGAAACTACTCGACGAACGTGGTTGCAAGTTGGTCAAAGAAAGAAATAGATCGAGGAGGCAAGCTAGTGAACCACATGGTGGCTATGCCCCTAAAGAAATAGGAAAACTATGGCATTTAACTACATCATCAGCTCGTGTAGCGTTCATCATCCATTCGTACTTCAAAATGTTTTGGTTTGGATTAACATTTCCCTCATAGACTGGTAGAGCTGGCATTCTGAATCGCCGAGGGGGTTCAGCATATAGTATCTTCTCTGTAAAGGGAGTATGACTCCGGAAGATTCCCTAGTCGTCATTTGTGAGGCCTTGAATCTCTCAAATCATCTGATGAATCATAGTGGGGATGTCTGGAATCTGTACATTCTATTCACGTTTAGCCAAGGTATGGTCGGGTTCCATAATGCGAGGCTGGACCGGGCTCTGCCGACGGTCCATATCTCGCCTTCTTAGTTCCAAGTCTTCAGGGACGTATGGCTAAGGAGTACGTCCATGCTGATGATGGTTCAGATTCGGTTGATTTTAGGCATCAACCCCTAGTTCAATAGCGGTGGTGGTAGCACGGTTGTTTGTGGTGTAGTGAGAAACAGTACCTCCCTCAGAGGACCAGTCTGGAAGCTGGTCGATAGGCCAACTCTCAGTTGTCCAAAGTTCAGAGTAGGTTGATGTTCGGTGGCGTGGGTATAGCTCACGTCCAGTCATAGGCTTGTAGATCTGTGATTGTAGTCAGATGAGGCTGAACTCTCAGTGGATGAGTAAGAGGCATGATCCCTTCTGGATCTCCTACGCCTTTGGCAGCTTAGCTAGTTGGTCAACTCTGCGTTGGTACGCAGCTGTTCAGTCAGTTGTTGCCGACTCTGGGTCAACTCTTGAAGCAGCATATGAAATTCTTATCTATAACCAGGCCTGATGGATCTGAAAGTCCGGCAACATTCTGGTTGGATGGAGGCAATTACGTGGGATTCTGTCCATCCCGGCCTTCTTGGTCTGTAGTTGTAGAGGCGGTCCTTGTGCTAACCATGGTAGATAACGAAGTCCTTTCCTAGATTATATGCAAATCTGAATAGGTTGGAAGGATTCTGACTTGAGATCTGGATCTTCTTCTTGGATTTGTGCAATCCGGCATCTATAGTAGATCCAAGGAGCAGGAGAAAATTGTGTTTTTTCAATGAAAGCATCAAAGTGTTTGTACCAAAACAGGTCACAACATTCTTTGGAAATATTTGAAGAGATAAAAATGAAGAATAGAAATGTAAAGTGAGGATTATCTAACATACACTTCAAAAATATACAATGAAAACGCACTGGAATATATAAAATTAGAGTGGTTTGGTGTACTGCCTACGTCCACTATTAAGTTTGATGATTTTATTGATATTCACTTGTCGATTAAAATCGATTACAATGGATTGTAGCGAATTGAAGTGTTGAAATTCGAGTAGAAAAGCAGCTATGGAGTGCAAAGTTGGATTCGGTAGAGTCTAGACGTTAAAGAGCCAAAAGATCCTTATTCTGTTGGCCCTGGGGCTCTATTTATAGGCGTAGAAGGAAAATATCTCGCTCAATCTCGGGAGACTACTTCTGGCACATGGGTGGGCTCATGCAATCGATCCCAGGCGATTTTGACTCGATGCATGATCCATACGAACGAATTCCATATTGATTAAGATATGATCCAATCGAACCAAAATTTGGCAGGAACATTCTTTAGGTTGTACGTAAGATCTTGTGAAAATTTCATTACATTTGGACTTGTGGATGACAAGTTATAATCGATGCAAGATTGCGTTTTCTTTAGGCTGCTCTATTCGAATCGATTCATTCGCATCGATTACTTCGAATCAATAATGGGCACGTGCCCATGAGTTGACGTGGCGCTTGACTTTCGGATCGATCCGCTCTCGATGCCATGTTGACCGAGTCATCCCATTATTTTCACCTAGTTCATATCGATGATGCTGTCTTGTTCGAATCGGTGGAGGATGCACAGTTTGTATCAATAGAAGTTCCTCAGTTCATATAGATCGTTATGCTTTGTTCCTATCGATAGGTTTTGCTCCGTTCATATCGATAGATTTTGCTCTATTCATATTGACCATTTCTTCTCTGCACCAATTGTGTATGCTATACTTCGCATCGGTGGGAGGTGTGTATTTCGTATCGATTGGTGGTCGATCGGTACGAAGTATGTCTAAGATTGAATGATGCAAAACAGACTTCCATGCCATTTTCCAATGGATACGAAGTAGACTCTGTTTGATCGATACAAGTTAAAGATAGAATGATCGATGCAAAGCGGTACAAAAAGGATGGATACAAAACAGGTAGACTCGGATCGATACGAGGTGGACTCACCTGTTGCCGATCGATTCGAAACCATGTGCAGTCGATGGATTTGAGCCAGATCGATACGACAAAGGAGTACCTCTGATTGCTTGATGGATATGAACTATCGATGCCAGATGGATTCGAACAAGGCCCTTCAACTAATGGATACGAAATGGCGCTCTCCGATGGATACGAATTGATGGATGCAAAATGAGGGATGCGACTGTGTTGATTCCCTTGACTTGCATCGATCATATCTTAAGCATACGAACTTGGATTGAATTGAAATTTGGAATGTTGACTTTCATGGCTTTGCTTGTCATGACATATCAATTGTAGCTCGATCCAGACTCAAACTAAATTCTTCAACATCCATAGTGAACCCGTGCTTAGTCGATATTCGGGATGAGCGATTCTTGGTCCTCTTTCAATTCCTTGATATCTCGGCCTTGCTAAAAGGTGGGATAACAGTAGGGGCACACCATTACCCCCCATTCTAAGCTATGAAGGCGATCGGAGGATCTTCTTCTTCCGTTCTTGGAGCCTTAATAGCCCGTCGTTCCTATGAATATACTTGGTCCTCACATTTGATATCTGATGAGTACCCTCTGACTACTCCCTGCTATATGTGTCCCTCCGTGTATGGTAAGGATATCGGTCATGGCCACAGCGCCCCCGGCTGATTGCAGGGAAGGCTGGATTGAATGGTCTTCGTGGGCTATCCTTTGATCTACTTGTTGTTTGACATATTCCACAAGCAATCCTTCCCTAATCAGTCTCTCGATTTCATCCTTTAGAACACAGTAGTTGTTAGTAGAATGTCCATTGATCTCATAAAAAGACAATATTGACTGTCACTATGGGTCGGTTCCCTCTCCCAACCATTTTGTGGCCTTGGGATTGGCGCTTGATTTCTAGTTGTGAGGAAGACGATTTCCATGTCTTTCTTCATGGGAGTATAGCTAGCATATCAAGCTTGGTACCTCGAGTCATCATCATGGTTTTAGATCATGGTTTCCATTTTGGCGAAATTTGAGGGGGCAATGTCACTCCTTATTACTATCTGACAAATCTACATCTTCCACTCTCCTGATTCCATTTACTCACCAATAGAAATCAACAAGTGATGAGGCCAGCCACTATTGGGGTTCCTTCTATATCTTGGAATTATATCACACGCCTAAGCACAGGGCGACCGTCAGATTGTTCTTGTCAGCCCCATGGGCTCAGGTTGATTCTCGATTGAATCGATTGACATTGGCCTAGATACTTTTTGACAAACTTGCCTGATATTGCCAAGCTCGCTGGCCATCATGACATTAGTTCTTGATGCAAAAATCTAGTTTTGAATTCAGAGCATAGTTGTGCCCAAGACCAGATGCTGCTGCGAGCCAAATGTAAGAACCAACGAGATGGCGGCCCAACAAGTGTGGACGCAAATAGAAAACACTTCACATTACCGGTTAGCTGATCGGCTTTAGTGATTGAGTTCAAAGCAGCAAGGTGATCCGATCGGTCCATGCTTCCATCGTATTTGTCTATTTGTGATAGTGTGTACCACTTGAGAGGTGGGCTCTGAGGATTTTTGCGAAGAATGGTTCTCTTTCCTCATCGTCGGATAGGCCATGACCATCGACGTCGTAGGCCTACATTCCACCGATCTGTTAGTGCAAACGGATCATTTCATCTCTAAGGCTAGCTTCCACCCATTACGAGAACGACCTTGCATCTATGGGTGAAGGCTTCTTATGGTATGACAGCTAAACGGGGGAACAAGACACATGATAGTGACGTGGGGAAAAAGATCTTCTATGTAACGGAGGTGACTGTGACGGTCGGGCTTGTTTGCCCACAGGCACATGATGAGGTACTTCCCTTTGCGGATCAGAGTGTACAAAGATGAATCTGGGTCCCCTAGCCATGTTTTGAGTATGATCGCTTAGGATGCGGCTCGTGAATTTCACCATCCCGATGGTCGTTCGACCCCCCAACTTGTTAGTCCGTGAGATGAAGGTTTTGATGACAACAACCTTAGAATAGATTATAAAATATAAATACTAACAGTATAAGTTTAGATATATACGTATATGCAGGATTTAACCATGCAGGTACCAAGAATGAAGACTGTACAGTATAGAGATTCAAGATATCAAGATTGAAGACTCATGAGTAACAAGAATACCAAGATTATCAAGAGTTCAAGTAATTTATTTTTTAATTAGAAATTTTGTTAAAACTCCTAGAAAAGCACTGGCATCTTAAAATCCAATGTATTCGTGGAATGGAATCCAATTCGAGCCTATTAAAGGGATGGAACCCTAAGTAGGATGGAACCCTAAGTAGGATGGAACCTACGAAAAATCTAGTGGAAAATTGTTTTGTATCCGCTAACTTTTTTTCAAAATGATTTTTCAAAATTATATCTTGTTTTCAAAATGATTTCAAAACCTTCCTTTTAAAAGAATCAAAAACATCTATCTTGATTTTAAATACTTTTAGCCTCAAAATATTCTTGAATTTCAAGGTCAAATTATCCTTGATTTTAAACTATCTTTTAAATATAATATATTTAACTTTTAAATATTTATACTTAGATTTAAATATAAAATTATAGTAAAATTATATATATATATATATATATTATTCTCTATATTAAATTATGTATTTTAATCATAGTCAAGTATATTTATAAAGTTTAAAATAGTTTTAATATAAGATAAAGGTTATTTTCAAAGAAAATTAAAACACCAAAAATCCCTTTGGGATGTCGACATGCTCAAGTACCCCATGTCGACATGGTTTCAGTTGGTTTCAAAATTCAAATTGTAAAAGAAGTTTCTATTCGCCATAACTTTTCACGAAAGGACATGGCTTTTGTTCTTCTATAAATAGCAGTCAGTTTCGACGAATTTTCATTTAGTTTTTATGGTTTTTCACTCCTTTTCATCTTCCACATTTCTATATACATGTTCTTACCATTACTCTGCCGAAATCAACATTGAATCTAACTAGATCATTTCTGGTTTGATGCTCTATCACTATCTCAACAAGATCCTCAGTGCTATTCAGAGTTATAGGCTTTTTGTAATCAACTTAGCGAGAAAAGGTATGATTGTAGCCTTGGAAATCAATCAAGCGAGATAAGGTGTGATTGTAGCCTTGGGAAATCAATTGGGTGAACTTGTTGCCCCGGAAATCAAGTATCTCTACCTAGAGGATTATGATTCTGGAGGGTGTACCTCGTTGCCTTGAAATCGAGGGTGTAATTGTACAATTGCTTTTGAAAGGAAATTCGTACTTGTGTGCGAGACTAGATGTAGGGTAACTCCGAACCATTATAAATCCGGTGTGTTCTTTCCTTTACTGCTTTTACTTTATTTCTACATCTGTGTTTGTTTCTGCGATCATATCAGTGTCTGAATATTGCATACATTTGTGTTTAAATTGAAAAAACTCAAAAATATTTAATAATTTTCTAAAACACTATTCACCCCCTCTAGTGTTTATTCTAGCCTTAAGATCCTTAATCCGCATTTCTCACATTTGGTATCAGAGTAAGGTTTTCAAAGTTTCATAATCTAATTTTTGAATAAGTTTTAAAATGGCTATGTTTGTTAATACTAGTTTAGAAATATTCAGATCATCATTGTCTTTTGAGTCCGCATATAATCAATGTTCAAATTCAAGTTGTCTACCAAAATTGTTTGATGTGAAGGAATCATGCTATATGGCTATTGGGGAATCAATACACAACAGACAAATTGTGCAGATCATAAAGGACAAATTGATACTCGATAGTGGATGTTCTAGATACATGACTGGCAATCCAGGTATGTTAAATGATATAATATACAAAGACGGGGGATTGGTTAACTTTGGAGACAATTCGAAAGGATATGTGGTTGGCATCGACAAAGTCGGTAACTCTGAAACTCCTATTATTACTAATGTTTTGCTACTTAAAAATCTGAAGCATGATCTGCTAAGTATAAGTCAACTTTGCGATAAAGGATATAAAATTAAATTTGAAAAAGATAAATGTCATATTGAAGATAACAATTCAACCATAATATTTGAGGGAGTTAGGAAAAAGAATATTTATATTCTTATTATGAAAGTTTCAAATGATAACTTATGTCTTTTGGCAAATACAAGTGACCCTTGGATTTGGCATAAGAGATTTGGGCATTTGAATTTCAACCTCTTATCTAGACTATCAAAATAGGATCTAGTAAGAGGTCTCCCTAAAATGAATTTTAAAGTAAATAGTCTATGTGATGCATGTTAATTAGGAAAACTTAGAAAAAGTTCCTTTAAATTAAAAGATATGATTTCAACTTCAAAACCTCTTGAATTATTTCATCTTGATTTATTTGGTCCATCTCAAATTCTGTCAATAAATCATAGTAAATATGTTTTTGTAATTGTAGATGATTATTCTAGATTTACATGGACAATATTTTTGAAACATAAAAGTGATACTTTTGAATGTTTTAAGAACTTTACAAAAAGGATTCAAAATCAACTTTCTCGAAAAATTATAACCATTCGTAATGATCACGGTGGTGAATTTGAAAATGAAAAGTTTGAGGAATTCTGCAATAAAAAGGAAATAACTCACAATTTTTCATTTTCAAGAACTTCATAACAAACCGGAGTAGTAGAACGTAAAAATAGGACGATTCAAGAGTGTGCGAGAACTATGCTTTCAGACAGTAAATTATTAAAGAATTTTTAGGCAGAAGCAGTTGCTACCGCCTGTTATATTTTAAATAGAATTTTAATTAGACCTTTAACTAATAAGACTTCTTATGAACTTCTTCACTCAAAGAAACCTAAAGTATCTTATTTTATAATTTTTGGAAGTAAATGTTTTATTTTAAATACTAAAGATAACTTAGACAAATTTGATTCTAAATCCGACGAAGGTATCTTCATTGGATATTCTAATAAAAGTAAAGCGTACAGAGTATTTAATTTAAGAACTAGCACCATCGAAAAAACAATGCATGTATCGTTCGATGAAAATTTCAAAATTTTTAAAGATACAAATGATGAAGATGATTTAATTACTCAAAATCTAGAATCAACTGAAACTAATAATGAAATTAATCACCCTAATAAAAGGGCTAAACTTTTAAAAGATTATCCTGTAGAAAATATACTATGAGATATGCAATCTGTTGTTAAAACTAGAAATCAACTAAGTCAACTGAGTAATGTAGCTTTTATATCAACTATTGAACCGAAAAATCCAAAAGAATCAATTGATGATTCATGGATTTTGGCAATACAAGAAGAACTAAATAAATTTACTAGAAATGATGTTTGGGAACTTATTCCTAGACCTGAAAATAAAACTATGATTGGAACTAAATGGGTTTATAAAAATAAAATGAATGAACTAGGAGAGGTGGTTAGAAATAAAGCCCGACTAGTCGCTCATGGTTTTTGTCAAGAAGAAGGAATAGATTTTGATGAAACCTTTGCTCCCATAGCAAGATTAGAAGCCATTATGATTCTACTTGCTTTCGTAAATCATAATAATTTCAAATTATATCAAATGAATGTTAAAAGTGCCTTTTTAAATGGATTTGCAAAAGAGGAAACATATTTTCATTAACCACCACTTTTTGAAAATGAAAAATTACCAAATCATGTTTACAAACTTAATAAAGCTTTATATGGTCTAAAACAAGCTCCTAAAGCCGGGTATGATAGACTAAGATCTTACTTATTACAATCAAATTCTGAAATTGGTAAAGTAGATAATACTCTTTTTATTAAAAGAAATAAAAATAATATTCAACTAGTACAAGTCTACGTAGATGATATCATTTTTGGATCAACTAATTTTGAAATGCATAAAGAATTTTCTGAAATAATGACAAAAGAGTTTGAGATGAGTCATATGGGTGAATTAAATTTCTTTGTAGGATTACAAATAAAACAATTAGATAGTGGTATCTATAGCGATCCTGATTTTTAATTAAATTTAAATTGATAATTAAAATGAATTTTTGAATAAATTTGTTGATTAATTTGAATTTTTCCAATTAGATAGGAAATTTATTTATTTGGACATTGATTTTAAAATTTAAATATGGATTTGAAATGCTATATTTAATATCTTATTAATAAAAAAGTAACGTCCTAAAATCTGTCAATATAAAGTAATAACATATTTTGAAATTTGAAATTTAATTTGAAAATAAATTGAAAGAAAAATCTCAAACAGATAAATAAGTAATAGCTATATATAAATGAATTCCAATTTATTTTGGTTTTAAAATTTTGAAATAACGAGAGTTTTAAAAATTCATTTAAATTTAAAATTTTATACGTATATGTGTATTGCATATATGAGTAGATTTAAGTGTATACATTGAATTTGAATATAAATTGCATAAGTATGTGTATGAATATAATAAATAGACATAAATGTTTATATTTCAAAGCTTAAATTTGAGATTTGGATTTAAATTTAAAATGAATGTTTTTTAAAAGTATTAAGGAATATTTTATATAATGTAAATATTGGTCAAAAACAAATTTTCTTTTAACATTGTATATGCACATACAAATGAATGAAAAGGTGTTTTCATTTACAAAGAAAATATGACATAAAATTTATTTAAAAATTTATTTTATCTTTGTAAAATTTTAAATGTTAAATATACATCAAAGGGATGGAGTGAAGAAATCAACATGCATAGATCTCATAATCATTTCTCTTTACAAATGGCGTTCATTATATTTAAATTGAATAAAAAAATAAAATAAAAAAATTGTAGAAAACTCTTCAGCTCCCCAAATTCAACTTTATTTAGTCACAGCCAAATCTGAAAACACAGTAAAAAAAGATTTGGGTATCTCATATCTCATTACCCAAGGAAAAAATGATCAAAGAAGAAATCAAACAAAGCTTTGAACCTGATTCAATGAGAACAACGCAGATCAAATTAAAATGCAAGTTCAAAGCTTCAACAGATTCAAGCACAAAACAAGATCATCACTGAAAAGAAAAGGAAAACAAAGCATGGTTCAAAATTTAAAACTTCAATCTTCAACTTGAGGCAAGTTTCAAATTCAAAGCTGCAGTTTTGGCCAGTGAGCAAGATTCTCTGGAAATCAATGAAGGCAAGTAAACTTCTTTAAAAAAAAAAAATTTGAATTTGAGTTGTAAATCTGTAGTAAAATAAGAATCTAATCAATAAGTTTAATCAGTTGCAAGAAAACAAAATCAGGTTTCAAAGAATAAGTTAGTTCTGGATTTCAAAGTATAAGCAAAGATTTCCATTTGTAACTTGCAGATCTAATTAAGAAAAAAATTAAAGTAGGAAAAGAAGGGAGTTGCAGGCTTCACTTTTTTTTGATTTTTCCAGGGAACTCTTCTATCTTTTGAAAAAATGTGGGCAAACTTTCAACCTTCAATCTTTTGATGCATGTGATGTATCTGTGTGGTGATGTTGTGTATATATGTTTGTCTGGATGTATTCACTTGAATGTAACTGAATCAGGATATTTATATAGTATGCATGAGTGGGTGTATATGTGTATATACACTGTTGTGTTTTCCAGACCCAAGAATAATCAAAGAAAATTCATATCTTTTTGTCTAAACTACTTTAAGCTATGATTCCTAAAAGAAAATTGGTTGTATAGATGCTAGTTTATTTTTAAATTTGGTTTCATATGTTTATATTAAGGAATTATTTCAAAATCAAGGAATTACAGCAAAAGTAAAACAAGTTGGGAAATTTGATTATCAAATTCTTACAATTTGATTATGTAATTGGAATCGTACTCTGGAGTAACGAATTTTAAAAATAAAACCAGAATTTTTAGTGTTGATTTTTGGTGGGATTTGGGTTTGAACGAAATCTTGGTTTTTCATCAATTTCCAACGATTTACGAGAAGATGATAGTTGTGCTTGGGTCTAGTGGTGGTTCAGGCGTGGGTGATCGGATGGAAAATGAGGGGTGAATTTATTAATCGTTATGGCGATCAAAAAATGATGATCTAGGGTTTTAGAATAGCTTTGTTTCGTCTGATTTTGTAAAGCAATTTCGTCGTGATGGATGAACTATCGGCGATCGATCCGATGGGGATAGCAGCTTGTGGTCAAGAGGAGACTTCAGTGAAGTTTCGATGGCCTCCGATGGCCAGAGGTGGGAGGACGATGAGTTTATGGTGGTCTGGTCCTGTTACAATCTGGGTTGTTACGTTCGATCGTGAGTTCGTCTACGTTTGTAATACCTGAGTGCTCGTGGGGTTCAGGTGAGTTGCCGACGACTTGATGGTGGCTGGGGCTTCAACCACCAGTGGCATTTTCGTTTGTGCATGTGCACGAACTTCTGATGGTACCAGTGGCATATGTTTGGAGAAGAAGAAGGGTAGTTTGGGTTTTTTTTCGAGAAATTCACATGCTCGACTTGAAGTAAGGCTCGGGTCAGTATGTTGGTTGCGTAGGGAAAATACTTAGAAAATTTTAAGTTAAAAACTAACGTGCTCACGGGTCAATTCTTGAGAAAACCCAAAGAAATAGAGCATTTTGGTCAGGTTCAACTTGAAGCAAGTCTCGAGTCAGTAGGTAAACAGTTTTGAAGTTTAAAGAAATTCAAGGTTTTGAAGTTAAAATTCGTTAAATTAATTTATTTTCAATATTTAAACGTTTCCTAAGTTTTTAAAATAGTTAAGGAGGGTTTTAAATAATTGTTTTAATTAACCAAAATCTAAATGGTTTAAAATAAATTGATTTTAATTTGAAGGTTATCTTCTTAATAATGTATAAAGAAATAACTATTATAAAGGATGTTTTAAAATGGTTAATTAATTTTCAAAGTTTAAGTTAACATATTTGTTAAGGGGGAAATAATTATTATTTGAAGTGAATTACTTAATGTAAGTAATTAAAGTAAATTAATTAATAATTCGAGTTAATTAATAAAGTAATTAATGAATGATTAAATAAAGATAATAACTACTTAGTGAAAGTAATTAAGAGTAGATAATTAAAGATTTGACAATAAAATATTAAGGGTTAATTACTTCAAAGAATAATTAATTAATGTGGTTAATTAATTAAGGTAGTTAAATCAAGAATAATTAATTAAGGTTAATTAACTTAAGGTGATTAAGAAATCATTATTAATTAAGGAGTAATTAATTATTGTAATTAATTAAGGAGTATAAATCTATTAATTAATCAATTAAGGATAATAAATTATAATTAAGATTTAATTATTCAATAATTAAAGGTTTAGTAATTAAAGTAATTAATTAAGGAATAAGTAATTAAGATTTAATTGATTATAATTAAGGGTTAATTAATTAAGATAATTAATTTAGAAATGATTAATTAATGAGGGTAATTAAGACTTAATCAATTGTAGTTAATGATAATTAATCATTGATTAAAGATTACTAATGAAAGTAATTATGTGAGCAATAAATTTAAAACCACCCAATTTATTCATTTTAATTGTAGATGTTGATTAACATTGAATGCTTTGTGATGGATTGATATATTTATTATGTGATGTGATGCTATGTGATGCTTTGTGCTGAGTTGCTATATTTGTGATGAATATATGATGTCCATGTAAATGTTCATATTTTAACCACCATATTTATTCTTTTTAAATTAAGTAAATGATCATATTTGGTATTTTAACTTGTTTAAACCAAAATTCATATTATTTGAAATTGTCATATATTCATCTTCATCCAAGGGCAAAATGGTCATTTTTGTGCATATATTAATTTGAGAACATTTAATTGGAAATTTTTATATTATTTTGTAGGAAATTACACTCGATTACAAGTGGGTTCATGAAGGAATATGCATGCACAAAATGAATACAAAGGAATGAAGATGGAAATAATTCAAAGTGAAGAACATGGAGGACCCCACCTACCTACTACCTAATGTAAAAATTAAAGGCTAATGCACATGCTAAAAGACATTTAAAGCTTCATGTACATTTAAGTGGGGGATTATTAAAGCTAATGATAACTTGGCCACCACACTTCCTCCAAGGGCATTTTGGGTACTCCCCAAAAATATGCATTAGGGTTTCTAACTTGTATAAATACCCCTTATGTTTCATGTAGCCATCTTCCTCTTAGTTAGTTAGTTTTAGTTTAGAAAATAAATCAAAGCTCTCTTTCTTTCCATGGCTACTTAGCCATTTTATTTCATGTAATTTTCTTTTCTTTTATGCAATATTAATTCTCTTTTATTTACATGCTTCTTATCTTCTTATGTAATAGTGTAGATTTACCTTTATGCAATTAGATTAGTTGTCTTTTCCATTAGCTTTCATTTTCCTTTCTTTTTGCTTTCATGTTGCTTTCTACATTTGTTGATTTGATAACAAATATGAGAGCTTAATCCCTACAATTTAGGGGTAATGAAGCTCTCTAGTATGTAGATGCAACATTTTGATGTTTATACTCTCTTTTTGTGCTTTAATGGAAACACTTGAAGTGGTTTAATGATGTTGTTTAGCTTTGAATTTGATAGTCTATGTTGTTCATAACAAATAGGCTATGCTTAAACAAACATAACACAAATTGCATCTTCATCTAAATATGATTATGGCAAAGAAGTGAATGTTGAAATTGAAATTTGATAGCCTATATTTCTAAACAATAGTTAATGGGCTATGCTTAAAATAGATTTTTATTTCAACTTTCTTGTCATATTTCATGAGAGTTAAATGTGTATTAGTGGTTGTGTTATAGTTTGATGGTTTATATTGGGCTAATTAATAGCACAAATATATCATACTTATGATAAACACATCAACTAATTACACTAATGAAAAGAAAAGAGAGATCATAACTTCATTTTGTTGATTTATATGATCTAGAGAGTGGATTTATCTCTAAATTGTTCTTTTAACTCTCTTATTTTTATCGTTTTCTTTTGCTAGTTTTTGTTAGTTTCTTACATTTCTAACTATTCACTCTCGACTTCAGTATAATTTGATTGAATAGAATTTTAAAATCATCAATTCCCTGTGAATCTACCCGTATTCGCCACTTGCTACATTCGTATACCGTGCACTTGCGGTAAATTTTATTTCAAAATTCGTTCGACGGTTTTCTAAACTGATAGAATTTCCGTCGACGAACAAGTTTTTGGCGCCGTTGCCGGGGATTTGTTGTGATTTTAATTCTCTATGCTTCGAATTATTTTCGTTTGATTTTATTGTGTTGTTGTTTTGTGTGTTCATTTGCAATTAGAAAAAATTGTGTTTGTGTGATTTTTGTTTATATTTGTTTGTGTGCATGTTATTGTAGTTTTTCAATTTTCATTTGCATTTCATATTTTAAAAAAAATACAAAACTTCAATTGAAAACGGAAAAAAAATTCATTCCATTAGATTTACAATTCAAAGATTCAATTTACAATTCAGTTTTTACAATTTACAATTCACTGTTCTAGCGAAAAAAATAAATGTTGCTTTCTTATTCCCCTCTCTGATTTGCTCTGCCTTCCTTCTAGTGCCACTGCTGTGCAACTGCCAGAAACACCTTTTCTCCACTGAACCACCTATCTACTGCTCTTCCTCGACAAGCACCTCCTTCACCTCCAATACTTCTAACATTTCAACCACACCATCCAGTACTACGGCCTTCTCTCTCATTAATCGTTCATATACAAACTCCACTTACATCACCCAAACAACAACAAACATCACCATTAATTCAACAGCCATCGTACATACCCACAACTCTGCCACACCATTCATTCCCTCTTCAGCAACACCACTCCACCCTTCAGCATTCAAACACATATACTTGCATCAGTGCATACCACTGTCACCCCATCATCCAAACTCTTATCACCACAGTTCCTTTGCCACTGCAATTGCATAACATCTCTGCGAGCAACCACAAACTGACTGCATATTGCCAAACCCTACAAGTGACAATATTGCCAAAAGCACAACCAACTGATCAACTGACCTCTTCAACAACCTCCATCAACATACACTGTTCCACCACCGATACTTCTCCACCCCCCTACCACTTCCCACTGCCACTTCCTCCTTCAACGACAAAGATCACCACATACCATTACCATTTACTCCTCACTTTCCATTACTTATTTTCCAACCAGCATAACACTGCCATCCATACTTCAACCACCAACCATCTACAAAACTTCCTCCCCACAGCCTTGCCATCAACTACACACTCCACTACCATACATCAGTCGACAATTGCTGCCACTTCTACTCGAGCCATCGGCCATCTACAAGCTACAACAACTATCTCCCCAAACAACAACCACCTCTGCCTATACCACAGTTCACTGCTCCATCAATCTCCCTATCACCATTACTTACACCATACGAACCATCCACTGCTGTGTTAACCTCTAGCCCTTTGCTACACATCTGAACACTCACAATTCGTACAACATTACTCTAGTCAACGCCATATTGCCGAACTCCAGCAATTCACTGCACCAAGGGACAACCTCAACCACCACGAATTTGACCACCAGCAACCCCGAACTCCACAACCTCGCCTTAGTTCCAATCAACCACCGTGACCGCCCCTACTCGCGAATCCCCAATCGGACTCAAACACGACATCAACTAAACCAAAAATCGAAGCAGTTGCCCATTCGCCTCTTTTGCCGTAACCCAAATCGAACGCATCTCGAGTCGTGACCACGACAAAAAGAGAATTGAGTTCTGTGTTTGAGAGAATTTTGAATTTTCTTCGATTGTGATTTTTGAGAGAAGCACATGTTGGTTGTTTATTTACTGTGAAGAACATTTCGCTGTTGGATCGTGTGGATTGTTAAGGCAATTGAGCTGGGCTTCTTCTGTTTAAAGTTTTGTTTTGTTTAATTTAGTGTAATTCTTCTTTGATTATTTCAAAAAAAAAACATAGTAGTTTTTGGTTTTGTTTCTTTCATTTATTTTGTTTTGTTTTCTCTGATTTTTCTTTCATTTGTTTGGTTTCACTTGGTTTAATTTGTTTTCAGTTTGTTTTAGTCTCTTCTTTGATATAAAAAAAACTTTTTTGTTTTTTTAAGTAAAACCCTACTTTTAAGTTTCCTTTCAAAAAAAAAAGTTGTATATATCTTGCTTTATTTCAGGTTGCCAAAGCAGAATTAGAGAAAGAGCAGAAGTGCTTGTTAAATAAATTGCTTGATTTGAAGTGCTTGCCAAGAAAAAATACTTACTTGCTTGCTTATAAAATTTTATGTTTTAGTTGTCTTGCATTGTTATTTGCTTGCATTTTAAGAAAAGAAAATTTTAAAAAAAATTTCAAAATCAAAAGCAAAAACAAAATTTCATTCTAGTTGCATTGTTAATACACGTTTTATTTCAGCTTTGCATTTCATCTTAAAATTTGATTAAATAATAACTCACTTAATTGTATATTGACAGTTGTCTTCTTTGAACAATTTAATTTCTTGGTGTCTAGGCTACGGCAGAGTAATAACCATTTATAAATATTACGGTGATTCGTAAATATTATAGTGGTTGTTCCTCTGAAGGTACTTAAACCTTCGGCTGCATTGCTACGGTGATTCGTGGTGCACCGATAACCCCAGCCCGTTACCTGGCTGAGAACTATCTTGTTTATCTAAGACAATTTGTGATTACACAATTTTGAGTTAACTTAGGATAGATCATTTGTAATTAACCATTGCATTCATTTAGTTGCATTAGTTCATGCATATTTAAAAACAAAAACAAAAAAATTCAAAATCCAAAACTAAAAAAATTGTAAATATTTCACTTAGTTTTTTTCCTTTTCCTTTGAAAATTTTCAAATCAAAATTCCAAAAATCCAAAAAAAAAAATTAAATCAAAAATCCAAAAAAAAATTCTTTTCAGAAAAAAAAAATTTTGAAATCCAAAAACAAAACAAAAAAAAATAATTTTCCATTTTGAAAAATAAATTCTACTTGTAAATATTTTTCCTTATAAAAAAAACCAAAAAAAAATTTCTTGAAAATGTCCGAGTTTCCTTTTCCTCACTCACTTGAATTTAGTTGTGAAAATCAATATAATCCATATGATTTCACTCCAAATTCGTATGGATATTTTAACAACAACTTTTGTTTAGACAATTCGAATTTTGAACCACAAAATTTCCAAAGTAATGGTCAACCCTCAACTCTTGAAAATTGCATTTTATCGTTACTTGAACTCTCTAGGCAACAAAATCAAGAGATAAATGAGTTGTGCAATTCACGTTAGTGCTATAACTCGAATCAAAGTTTTCAAAATAATCAAAGTTTGAATTCACTTCAAAATTCAAATGATTTCGGGTGTAACCCATGCCAATTCAATTTTGAGCTTCAAAATGAAAATGAGATACACTTTTCAAATAATTTTGGCAATAGGAATAATCTCGACTACGATACGATTGAAAAAATTTGTCCTCAACAAATCCAAATCGAAAATTCTCAAGTTAATAACTAAAAATTGGATTTTGTTGAACAATTGAACGAAATTTACGATGATTACACGGATTTGTTGTTTGAAACATATATGAAACAACGTGAAAAACAAAATCAAATCCCAACGAGTGACGAGTTAAATAATAATCCATCTTTAACCACAATTGACGATTTTCAAATAACAACTTTTGAAACTGAAAATGATGATCTTAATGAAGTTGTTGAAAACACGGTAATTGAGTTGGATTTCAATTCTTTTGAGGGTGTGGAACCAAATTTAAAATTCAATCTTCCTTTTTTCAATTTCAAAAATTTGAATACAACAGCTTTGGATTTTGAACTTGAGATATGCAATGAAGTGTTGATAATCCAACAAAGGAAGACGAATTTAACGAGCATGAATTCTTTGGACTTTTCGAAAATGAGTTGTTAAATTATGAAGGGGAAGATTTATATCACCATTTTGATTTTGAAATCAATAATTTTGAAGAATTTTTCAATGAAAAACTTGAATTTCAATTTGGTGAAAATAAACTTGAATTTCAATCACTTGTTTTATCTGCCCCAAAAATCATCGAAAATAAAACAACTCATTCAATTTTCAATAAAAGGACATTCGTTTTTACAAATCAACATTCAACTTCAAAATCTTTTATGGTTTGGTTTTTCGAGCTTAAGCTGTGTCTCGTATACTCGACGAGACAAATGAATCGGTTTCTGGAAGACCGTTTCATTTACTTTTTGACAATATACTTTCTGATCTCGTGTAAATACCGTTCGTTTTCATGTAAATAATAATAAACATCCCTTTCACTTGGGTTGACTGTGGGGACACAGTCAAAATCAAGTGTGGGGGGGGGAGACTCATCTTCATTTTTTTTTCATGGTTTATTTTTGCTTTAAAATCCCAAAAACAAAAAAATTAAAAAAAAAATCCCAAAAACAAATTTTCTTTTGATTTATTTTTAAAAGAAACACTATAAGATAAATATATGGCTTTGGTTTATTAAATTGAAAGTTTTGAAAATTTATTGGTCTTAACAAAAATAAAAATGAAGTTTGATTATAAATAACAATGGTTTAACTAGTATATAGGAAGATTCATACGTGTTAATTATGAAACATATCCTAATTGAAAATCTTGTTTTAAAAGTGGTGAATTTAAAGTAAAGGATATAACATTTCTTTTGTCTTCTAAGTTAAATGGTGCTAAGATGATTTTGCAAAACTCTCTCTCTCTCTCTTAAAAATAAAAAATAAAAAATAAAAAAATAATACATCCAAAGTATTCACTCTCATTTAAAAGTCCTCACGGTTATGCATGGGTGAATTACTTGGAATTTTTGATTATGTGCTTTCATACCCATTTAAAAGTCCTCACGGTTATGATGTATGGAGCACATGTAAAAAAAAAGACTTAATAAAAACCACCTACGGTCGATAGTGTATGCATGAAAGTGTGTGCACTCGACATGCTCTGTGCTCCCCTCACATAAGCCCGAAAGGCAGTGCATGGGTGGTATATCTGGCCTCAGTTTACTTGAGCTAGGTGTGTAATTTTTCTTACAAATAATGAGAGAGCAAGAAATTGAAATCCTAGCACTATTTTTACTTATTTGATTTGATTTGTTATTTAAAAGAAATGAAAATACCACTTTGATAAACTTTGATAATCAACTAAGGATCCATTTTATAATTACACTTTGTTATCAACCGAAACAACAAATTAAACTATTGTCTATTTGTTATGATAACTTGATTTTTGTTGAAAATTTTGACGAGTAAATGACATAAATTTTCAAGATAATAACCAAAACCTATATTTAACTTATTTGTGTCAATTTAAAAATAAATCATTCATTTGAAAATATTTTCAAAAATTTGCATTCATCTCTTTGTAAATAAATCTTGCATTTTGTAAATATTTTCATCATGCATTTGGATTTTGTGAGTAGTATCCACTGAAAACCCTTACGAGACAACACTCGTCCTACTGGGGACACCTAGAGGTTTAACGGCTTATTGCATAAGCTCAATGCAATCGTGCTCCCTACGAAAACGGATTTACCCTAGTTTTAGTTTATTCGAGGACGAATAAAAAGATAAGTGTGGGGGTATTTGATGTGCATGTAAATGTGCATATTTTAACCACCATATTTATTCTTTTTAAATTAAATAAATGATCATATTTGGTATTTTAACTTGTTTAAACCAAAATTCATATTATTTGAAATTGTCATATATTCATCTTTATCCAGGGGAAAAATGGTCATTTTTGTGCATATATTAATTTGAGAACATTTAATTGGAAATTTTTATATTATTTTGTAGGAAATTACACTCAATTACAAGTGGGTTCATGAAGGAATATGCATGCACAAAATGAATACAAAGGAACGAAGATGGAAATAATTCAAAGTGAAGAACATGGAGGACCCCACCTACCCACTACATAATGTACAAATTAAAGGCTAATGCACATGCTAAAAGACATTTAAAGCTTCATGTACATTTAATTGGGGGATTATTAAAGCTAATGATAACTTGGCCACCACACTTCCTCCAAGGGCATTTTGGGTAATCCCCAAAAATATGCATTAGGGTTTCTAACTTGTATAAATACCCCTTATTTTTCATGTAGCCATCTTCCTCTTAGTTAGTTAGTTTTAGTTTAGAAAATAAATCAAAACTCTCTTTCTTTCCATGGCTACGTAGCCATTTTATTTCATGTAATTTTCTTTTCTTTTATGCAATATTAAATCTCTTTTATTTACATGCTTCTTATCTTCTTATGTAATAGTGTAGATTTACCTTTATGCAATTAGATTAGTTGTCTTTTCCATTAGCTTTCATTTTCCTTTCTTTTTGCTTTCATGTTGCTTTCTACATTTGTTGATTTGATAACAAATATGAGAGCTTAATCCCTACAATTTAGGGGTAATGAAGCTCTCTAGTATGTAGATGCAACATTTTGATGTTTATACTCTCTTTTTGTGCTTTAATGGAAACACTTGAAGTGGTTTAATGATGTTGTTTAGCTTTGAATTTGATAGTCTATGTTGTTCATAACAAATAGGCTATGCTTAAACAAACATAACACAAATTTCCTCTTTATCTAAATATGATTATGGAAAAGAAGCGAATGTTGAAATTGAAATTTGATAGCCTATATTTCTAAACAATAGTTAATGGGCTATGCTTAAAATAGATTTTTATTTCAACTTTCTTGTCATATTTCATGAGAGTTAAATGTGTATTAGTGGTTGTGTTATAGTTTGATGGTTTATATTGGGCTAATTAATAGCACAAATATATCATACTTATGATAAACACATCAACTAATTACACTAATGAAAAGAAAAGAGAGATCATAACTTCATTTTGTTGATTTATATGATCTAGAGAGTGGATTTATCTCTAAAATTTTCTTTTAACTCTCATATTTTTATCATTTTCTTTTGCTAGTTTTTGTTAGTTTCTTACATTTCTAACTATTCACTCTCGACTTCGGTATAATTTGATTGAATAGAATTTTAAAATCATCAATTCCCTGTGGATCGACCCGTATTCGCCACGTGCTACATTCGTACACCGTGCGCTTGCGGTAAATTTTATTTCAAAATTCGTTCGACGGTTTTCTAAACCGATAGAATTTCCGTCGACAAACAATATACTGTTGTATGAATATGAAAACCCATTTTGTCCTATAAAACGACATTTGAATTTCGATGCGACAGGGAGTCGGATTCCAGTTGGTTATCCGAAACCCAAATCGAATTGTAATGGTAAATCTTTGTGACTGATAAATATATTTTATCTATGAATCTGGGAATAAAGATAAGCGTTATGGATTATACCGCTTATCGATATGATTGAATCTGTGATGATTGATGTTGTGCACTATTGTGTAAAACCCCTGGACCATACTATACACACACAAATATGGATTGCACGTGGAAATGGGTCAAGTCACAGATTTTTGAAATTGTTTTAAGATTGAATTGTTGAATCCAAAATAGTTTTGGAATTAGAATTGAAGCTTTTGAAAATGAATTTAAAAAATAAAAGTCATTTTGAATAACTCGATTTAGTTTTGAAGTTTAAATAATTTGATTTAAGTTTGAATTCAATATTTGAAATTGAATTCTATAATTTGGGAACTAGGGTTTAAAAAGGTTATTCAACTTATAAATGGGTTTATATTGGTTTTAAACCATCTTTAAAGTGTTGCTTTGGGAATTTAAATTTAACCCAAAGATTTAACTTGTATAAATGAAATCGAATTTCTCTAAAACGAAAACTGTTTGTTTTCGAATAATAAAGCTTTCACATAAGAAATGAACTTCCAATTTGTGTTAAAAGGATTTCAAGTCTAAAATGATGGTTTTCCAAGTATAAATGAATCTTTGGGAACGTGTTTTGAAAGCTATAAGTTAAATCTTTGATTTAAAGATTCATTTGAGTTAATCCAAATTTAATGGAAATTGTTTTTTAAAATCGATGAATGATCTTTGTGAAACCGGGTGAACTTTGGGAAACGAAACTTTTTTGTTAAAAGATTTGAAATGGTAATTTGTTTAACCATTTGAAAGAAAAGCTTTGGATTTTTAAGTTGTGACTTGACTGAAATCCTATATCCATATGTTTTTAAATACTGCGCTCATTATTTGGTTTAGCCAGGAGAGGACCTTGTGTCATATAACCCATTCCGAATAGTGTTACGAAGTTATGGATTGCACTTGAAGACCGGGTGTCTTCGAGAACGTTAGGATAACCTATCGATTTTCTCTGCACCAAGAAGCTATGGTATAGAGATTCCCTAAGTGATGGGAAGTTCGATCGGGATTGTGAATACCCGGATTGCAAGGGCTTCTTCGGAAGTGCCTTCAGTTCTGTTCGAACCCGAAACAGACTTGTATGGTTGTATGTCTGACATTACACTTTGAGATATTAAATTGATTCCTATCAAATACATTTCTGCTTGGTGGCGGAGAATTTATTCACTTAGCTTAACACCCTTCTTTGAGACGTACGAGCTCAGAGTTTATGTAGTTGATATTTATCAGTGATATATTCGCAATTTGGTAGTGTGGCATGCTGAGTGCTGCTGTGTATCATTTGTTGATCAAAGCATGGCTTTTGTATAAAGCATAGCTTTGTGGATGAGACTATATCAGGACCTCACACCTCGGAAATGGTCGAAACAGGAAAGATGTGGCAAGGTTATGAGGGTCGCGCCTTTTAGGTGTGTCATTCCCTTCCGGTAAAGGGTGATATCATAGTATGGATCCCAGATACTTACTAATGTGGATACTGCAGATCTATTACTTTGTGATTGCTTTGTGGTTTGGAGGCGCCTCAGATAAAGGTCCCAAAGGACCAGGGGATGGAATGCTCGAGTAGTAGTTACCTAGTTACAGAGGTAACCCGGCCATGTGTTGGTAGAGATCCGGTTAGGTTCTCGGGACATCCCGCCAGAGGCGATCCCATGGACAGTAGGAAGTTCCTTAGCCTGACCATTTATTGGAAATCCAATCAAAACAATACGTGCCTTGTACGGTTTTAGTTGTAGAACCTGCGATTTAAAATGGCAGCTATAGTAGGCATAATATCATGGTACCTATGCTGGCTAGGATTAATATTATATTTTCGAAAGATCTTCCACTATGCATTAGTAATAATATCAAAGAATTTTTCTCGTATTAAGCATATTTGACTATCATAAGGAGAAATCTCCTCCAAGTCTGCGTTTGTATTGTGTGTGTGGCGGGAGGCCTTATGGTAGTTTGATTTTCTAAAAAGCATTGCGGATTTTAAATTTAAATTCTTTTGTTTGTTTTAAAAACCAAATGTTTTTGTTTTCTCATACCAGTCCCTTGACTGACCTTGGAGTTCATTGTTCCTTTCCTAAACTCTGGGAGCCCACAATATTCCCACACGGGCAGTCTAGAGTTGGGTTTTTCAGATAGTCAGGTTTAGTAGATTATCTGGAGCTAGTTCAGTCTTTGGATCTGAGCTGCACTTGCTTATTCTTGTGCATTGCTATTGGGAGTTCGAGCTAGTTCTGGATTGGTGCCTTGGAGATGGAGATTACCGATACTGGAGTTCTCTTTTGAAGACTACTATTGAAGATATGGTTCCGCTGCTGGTGTTATCTTTTCTTTTCTTCTGTTATTACCTGGTATCATATCTCTGATGTATATTGGTATTCATTATATCATTCTGTTGTATCATATTGTATCAAATGTTATATATCATATGTATTATTCTTTTTCTTCCGCTGTGTTGTTATACTTAGTGTGTTATAAGCTCCGGCGAACCAGATTCGACGTTTGGATCTGCGGCATTTGAATACGACCGATTTTCAAGGTCGCTACATTTAGTATCAGAGCTGAAGGTTAAAACTTTAGCTCAGGAGTATAACACGTTAAGTAGCTCATTAGAGATATGGTGAAGTATACCCTAGAATGAGTATATCCCTAAGATATCCATCCGAATGCCTCAGTAAATTCTCTTACTATCCACTGATAGTAAGTATGAGTGCGAGAAGAGGACGAGATAGGGGACTGGGAAATACCACTATAAATGGTCAATACCCTGCAACAGTGGAAATAACTTTTCTCTATCAATCTCCTTTAATTCGATCTCAAATTCTTTTGATATCTTCATAGCAGCTCCATAAAGAAGTATCTGTGTGATAATGGCCCTACATATCGTTGTAGAGAATCCTTACTTCGTATCTTCATCGGTTTCTTATCAGCTTTTCGTTTTAAACCTTGATGAATTTGAGATTTGAAATTGAAAATTTTAAATAAATTGGAAATTTAAAATTAAGTAAATTGGTTAATAAAATATAAAGCTAAATTTGAATTGAATCAATTAAACGATATCGATTAAAACCAAATTTTAAATTCTATTGTAAATTCTTGTGTATATCAAAGTCCAAAGAGGGACAAGTTGGTATATACTCTGGGAAATTCCGACCTGAATTTGAAATCCATATCTAGTGTTTGAGAAATTGCAGAAGATTGAATCAATCTACCTATCTATTCTTTGGGGACCGATATATTCTACGAACGATTAGTTATCCCTTCGAACGAATCAATGCCCTTGCATATTCGTAGACCGGTGAACCCGAGTATCTTGTGAAATAATTGTATGAGTCTGTTATCATATTGTTGATATTCTGACTTGGTAAACCGAATATAGAATTAATATCTATTTTTATTTGGAAAGATATTTCTCTATCTATCATCTTTTCTTTCTCATCTTCCTTGCAAATTTCGAGGACGAAATTTTTTTAAGGGGGGAATCTGTAACGATCCTGATTTTTAATTAAATTTAAATTGATAATTTAAATGAATTTTTGAATAAAATTGTAGATTAATTTGAATTTTTCCAATTAGATAGGAAATTTATTTATTTGGACATTGATTTTAAAATTTAACTATGGATTTGAAATGCTATATTAATATTTTATTAATAAAAAAGTAACATCCTAATATCTGTCAATATAAATTAATAACATATTTTAAACTTTGAAATTTAATTTGAAAATAAATTGAAAGAAAAATCTCAAACAGATAAAATAAGTAATAACTATATATAAATGAATTCCAATTTATTTGATTTTAAATTTTTTAAATAATGAGAGTTTTAAAAAGTCATTTAAATTTAAAATTTTATACATATATGTATATTGCATATATGAGTAGATTTAAGTGTATACATTTAATTTGAATATAAATTGCATAAGTATGTGTATGAATATAATAAATAGACATAAATGTTTATATTTCAAAGCTTAAATTTGAGATTTGGATTTAAATTTAAAATGAATGTTTTTTAAAAGTATCAAGGAATATTTTATATAATGTAAATATTGGTTAAAAACAATTTTTCTTTTAACATTGTATATGCACATACAAATGAATGAAAAGGTGTATTCATTTACAAAGCAAATATGACATGAAATTTATTTAAAAATTTCTTTTGTCTTTGTAAAATTTTAAATGTTAAATACACATCAAAGGGATGGAGTGAAGAAATGAACATGCATAGATCTCATAATCATTTCTCTTTACAAATGGCATTTTTTATATTTAAATTAAACAAAAAAATAAAATAAAAAAATTGTAGAAAACTCTTCAGCTCCCCAAATTCAACTTTATTTAGTCTTAGCCAAATCTGAAAACACAGTAAAAAAAGATTTAGGTATCTCATATCTCATCACCCAAGAAAAAAAATGATCAAAGAAGAAATCAAACAAAGCTTTCAACCTGATTCAATGGGGAACAAAACAGATCAAATTAAAATGCAAGTTCAAAGCTTCAAAAGATTCAAGAGAAAAACAAGATCATCACTGAAAAGAAAATAAAAACAAAGCATGGTTCAAAATTTAAAACTTCAATCTTCAACTTGAGGCAAGTTTCAAATTCAAAGCTGCAGTTTTGGCCAGTGAGCAAGATTCTCTGGAAATCAATGAAGGCAAGTAAACTTCTTTAAAAAAAAAAAAAATCTGAATTTGAGTTGTTAATAAGTAGTAAAATAAGAATCTAATCAATAAGTTTAATCAGTTGCAAGAAAACAAAATCAGGTTTCAAAGAATAAGTTAGTTCTGGATTTCAGGTGGCAGACAAAATTTATTCTCTGTTGCCTCAAATCCAAAACTGTAAGTAAATGGGAAATTGTTTGTGATTAATAAATTAAGTACAACAAAGAGTATAAGCAAAGATTTCCATTTGTAACTTGCAGATCTAATTAAGAAAAAATTTAAAGTAGGAAAAGAAGGGAGTTGCAGGCTTCACTTTCTTTTGATTTTGCGAGGGAACTCTTCTATCTTCTGAAAAAAATGTGTGCAAACTTTCAGCCGTTAATATTTTGATGCATGTGATGTATCTGTGTGGTGATATTGTGTATATATGTTTGTCTGGATGTATTCACTTGAATGTAACTGAATCAGGATATTTATATAGTATGCATGACTGGGTGTATATGTGTATATACCCTGTTTTGTTTTCCAGATCCAAGAATAATCAAAGAAAATTCACATCTTTTGTCTAAACTACTTTAAGCTATGATTCCTAAAAGAAAATTGGTTGTATAGATGCTAGTTTATTTTTAAATTTGGTTTCATGTGTTTATGTTAAGGAATTAATTCAAAATCAAGGAATTACCGCAAAAGTAAAACAAGTTGGGAAATTTGATTATCAAATTCTTACAATTTGGTTATGTAATTGGAATCGTACTCTGGAGTAACGAATTTTAAAAATAAAACCAGAATTTTTAGTGTTGATTTTTGGTGGGATTTGGGTTTGAACGAAATCTCGGTTTTTCGTCAATTTCCAACGATTTACGAGAAGATGATCGTTGTGCTTGGATTTGGTGGTGGTTCAGGTGTTGGTGATCGGAGGAAAAATGAGGGGTGAATTTATTAATCGTTGTGGCGATCGGAAAATGATGATCTAGGGTTCTAGAATAGCTTTGTTTTGTCTGAGTTTGTAAAGCAATTTCATCGTGATGGATGAACTATCGGCGATCGGTCCGGTGGGGATAGCAGCGTGTGGTCAAGACGAGGCTTCAGTGAAGTTTCCATGGCCTCCAATGGCCAAAGGTTAGAGGACGATGTGTTTATGGGGTCTGGTTCTGTTACAATCTAGGTTGTGACGTTCGATCGCGAGTTCGTCAACGTTTGGAATACCTGATTGCTCGTGGGGTTCAGGTGAGTTGCGACGACTTGATGGTGGCTGGGGCTTCGACCAACAGTGGCGTTTTTGTTTGTGCATGTGCACAAACTTCTGATGGTATCAGCGGCATATGTTTGGAGAATAAGATGGGTAGTTTGGGGGTTTTCTCGAGAAATTCACGTGCTCGACTCGAAGTAAGGCTTGGTTCAGTATGTTGGTTGCGTATGGAAAATACTTACAAAATTTTAAGTTAAAAACTAACGTGCTCATGGGTCAATTCTTGAGAAAACCCAAAGAAATAGAGCATTTTGCTCGGGTTCGACTCGAAGCAAGTCTCGAGTCAGCAGGTAAACAGTTTTGAAGTTTAAAGAAATTCAAGTTTTTAAAGATAAAATTCGTTAAATTAAATTTCTTTCCAATGTTTAAACATTTCCTAAGTTTTTAAAATAGTTAAGGAGGGTTTTAAATAATTGTTTTAATTAACCTAAATCTAGATGGTTTAAAATAAATTGATTTTAATTTGAAGGTTATATTCTTAATAATGTATAAAGAAATAATTATTATAAAGGATGTTGTAAAATGGTTAATTAATTTTTAAAGTTTAAGTTAACATATTTGTTAAGGGGGAAAAAATTATTATTTGAAGTGAATTACTTAATGTAAGTAATTAAGGTAAATTAATTAATAATTCGAGTTAATTAATCAAGTAATTAATGAATGATTAAATAAAGATAATAATTACTTAGTGAAAGTAATTAAGAGTAGATAATTAAAGATTTAAGATTTGATAATCAAATATTAAGGGTTAATTACTTGAAAGAATAATTAAATAATATGGTTAATTAATTAAGGTAATTAAATCAAGAATAATTAATTAAGGTTTATTAACTTAAGGTGATTAAGAAATCATTATTAATTAAGGAGTATTTAATTATTGTAATTAATTAAGGAATAATAAATCTATTAATTAATCAATTAAGGATAATTAATTATAATTAAGATTTAATTAATCAATAATTAAAGGTTTAGTAATTAAAGTAATTAATTAAGGAATAAGTAATTAAGATTTAATTGATTACAATTAAGGGTTAATTAATTAAGATAATTAATTTAGAGATGATTAATTAATGAGGGTAATTAAGACTTAATCGATTGTGGTTAATGATGATTAATCATCGATTAAAGATTACTAATGAAAGTAATTATGTGAGCAATAAATTTAAAACCACCCAATTTATTCATTTTAATTGTATCGTTGAATGCTTTGTGATGGATTGATATATTTGTTATATGATGTGATGCTATGTGATGCTTTGTGTTGAGCTGCTATATTTGTGATGAATACACTGTTGTATGAATATGAAAACCCGTTTTGTCCCGTAAAACGACATTTGAATTTTGATGCGATAGGGAGTCGGATTCCAGTTGGTTATCCGAAACCCATATCAAATTGTAATGATAAATCTTTGTGATTGATAAATTTATTTTATCTATGAATCTGAATAAAGATAAGCATCATGGATTATACAGCTTATCGATATGATTGAATCTGTAATGATTGATGTTGTGCACTATTGTGTAAAACCCCTGGACCACACTATACACACATAAATTTGGATTGCACGTGGAAATGGGTTAAGTCACAGATTTTTGAAATTGTTTAAAGATTGAATTGTTGAATCCAAAATAGTTTTAGAATTAGAATTGAAGCTTTTGAAAATGAATTTAAAAAATAAAAGTCATTTTGAATAACTCAATTTAGTTTTGAAATTTAAATAATTTGATTTAAGTTTGAATTCAATATTTGAAATTGAATTCTATGATTTGGGAACTAGGGTTTAAAAAGGTTATTCAACTTATAAATGGGTTTATATGGGTTTTAAACCATCTTTAAAGTGTTGCTTTGGGAATTTAAATTTAACCCAAAGATTTAACTTGTATAAATGAAATCAGATTCTCTAAAACGAAAACTATTTGTTTTCGAATAATAAAGCTTTAACATAAGAAATGGATTTCCAATTTGTGTTAAAAGGATTTCAAGTCTTAAATGATGGTTTTCCAAGTATAAATGAATCTTTGGGAACGTGTTTTGAAAGCTATAAGTTAAATCTTTGATTTAAAGATTTATTTGAATTAATCCAAATTGAAATGGAAATTGTTTTTGAAAATCTATGAATAGATCTTTGTGAAACTGGGTGAACTTTGGAAAACGAATCTTTTTGTTAAAAGATTTGAAATGTTAATTTTTTTAACCATTTGAAAGAAAAGCTTTCGATTTTTAAGTTGTGACTTGAATGAAATCCCATATCATATGTTTTTAAATATTGCACTCATTATTCAGTTTAGCTCGGAGAGGACCTTGTGTCATATAACCCATTCTGAATAGTGATATGACGTTATGGATTGCATTTGAAAACCGGTGTTGAAGACCGGGTGTCTTCGAGAACGTTAGGATAACCTATCGATTGTCTCTGCACCGAGTAGCTACGGTATAGAGATTCCCTAAGTGATGGGAAGTCCGATCGGGATTGTGATACCCGGATTGCAAGGGCTTCTTCGGAAGTGCCTTCGGTTCTGTTCAAACCTGGAACAGACTTGTATGGTTGTATGTCCGACATTACACTTTGAGATATTAAACTGATTCCTATCAAATACATTTCTACTTGGTGGCGGAGAATTTATTCTCTTAGCTTAACACTCTTCTCTGAGACGTACGAGCTCAGAGGTTATGTAGTTGATATTTATCAGTGATATATTCCCAACTTGGTAGTGTGGCATGCTGAGTGCTGCTGTGTATCATTTATTGATCAAAGCATGGCTTTTGTATAAAGCGTAGCTTTGTGGACGAGACTGCATCAGGACCTCACACCCCGAAAATGGTCGAAACAGGAAAGATGCGGTAAGGTTATGAGGGTCATGCCCTTTAAGGTGTGTCACTCCCTTTTGGTAAAGGGTGTTATCATGGTATGGAGCCCAGATACTTACTCATGTGGATACTGCAGATCTATTACTTTGTGGTTGCTTTGTGGTTTGGAGGCGCCTCGGATAAAGGTCCTAAAGGACCGGGGGATGGCATGCTCGAGTAGTAGTTACCTAGTTACTGAGGTAACTCAGCCTTGTGTTGGCAGAGATCCGCTTAGGTTCTCGGGACGTCCCGCCAGAGGCGATCCCATGGACAGTAGGAAGTTCCTTAGCCTGACCATTTGTTGGAAATCCAATCAAAACAATACGTGCCTTGTACGGTTTTAGTTGTAGAACCTGCCATTTAAAATGGCAGCTATAGTAGGCATAATATCATGATACCTATGCTGGCTAGGATTAATATTTTATTTTCGAAAGATTTTCCACTATGCACTAGTAATAATACCAAAGAATTTTTCTCGTATTAAGCATATTTGACTATCATAAGGAGAAATCTCCTCCAAGTCTGCATTTGCATTGTGTGTGTGGCGGGAGGTCTTATGGTAGTTTCATTTTCTAAAAAGCATTGTGGATTTTAAATTAAATTCTTTTGTTTGTTTTAAAAACCAAATGTTTTTGTTTGCTCATACCAGTCTCATGACTGACCTGGAGTTTATTATTCCTTTCCTAAACTCTGGGTGCCCACAATTTTCCCACACGGGCAGTCTAGAGTTGGGTTTTTCAGATAGTCAGGTTTAGTAGATTATCTGGAGCTAGTTCAATCTTTAGATCTGAACTGCACTTGCTTATTCTTGTGCATCGCTATTGGGAGTTCGAGCTAGTTCTGGATTGGTGCCTTGGAGATGGAGATTACTGATACTGGAGTTCTCTTTTGAAGACTACTTTCTCTATTGAAGATATGGTTCCGCTGCTGGTGTTATCTTTTCTTTTCTACTGCTATTACCTGGTATCGTATCTCTGATGTATATTGGTATTCATTGTATCATTCTGTTGTATCCTATTTTATCAAATGTTATATATCATATGAATTATTCTTTTTCTTCCGCTGTGTTGTTATACTTAGTGTGTTATAAGCTTCGGCGAACCAGATTCGACGTTTGGATCTACGGCATTCGAATACGAGTGTCGTATTCGGTGCCGATTTTCGAAGGTCGAGTCAGGGTCGCTACAGTATCTTTATTAGTCAAGAAAAATATGCTAAAGACCTAATTAATAAATTTGGCTTGACCACTACGAGTGGAAAACCCGCTCCCATGGCAACCAATGAGTACCTTAATAAAGAAGACCTCTCGAAAGATATAGATTAAAAATTATATAGAGGAATGATTGGATCACTACTCTATATTACTGCTAGTAAACTTGATATCACGCATAGTTTTTGTCTTTGTGCAAGATATCAATCTTAACCTAAAGAGACTCACTTAAAATCTGTAAAACATATCATAAGATATGTTAAACACACCTCTGATTATGGCTTATTTTACCCTAAAAATGATTCTTTTGATTTAATATCTTACCGTGATGCTGATTATGCTGGTTGTAAATCAGACCGAAAAAGTACAAGTGGAACTTGTCACTTTTCAAGGCATTCTCTGATTTCCTGGTTTAGTAAAAAGCAAAACACAGTTTCTTTATCAATAACTTAAGCAGAGTATATTTCTGCTGCTTTGGCTTTTTCTCAAGTAATATATATGCAACAAACTTTAAAAGATTATGGTTTAAATATTTCAAAATAACCAATTTAGTATGATAATATTAGTGCGATAAATTTATCCAAAAATACTACTCAACATGCTCGAACTAAACATATTGATATCAGACATCATTTTCTCAGAGATAATATAAGTAAGGAAGTAATCACTCTAGATTATATCAATTTTGAGAATCAAATTTCTGATATCTTAACAAAACCTTTAAATGAATCTATATTTACTAAATTAAGAAGAGAATTAGGTATTTGTTCAATAACTGAAATATAAAATATAAATAACAAGTATAATTAAAAATTAATTAAGTAGGAAAAAATTCAAGAACCATGTCGACATACCCCTCTACCCTATCTCGACATACAACGTTTTTAAATTTTTGCAATATTTCGCCCCAAAATTCAAATAATTAGTTATATATTATTCTTATTTTCGAATTTTTGATCATTATCTTTGATCTCTCTCTATTCTAATTTTGAAATTAATTAAACTATGGCCTCTTCTTCCAAATCAAACATAAAATCAATCTTTTCATTCCCCTCTCCTACTTCTGGTCCATTTCATTGTACTACTCTTGCTCGTGTGACTAAAATGGAGGATTTTCTAAAGGATGCACTTCATTTAATGACCGAAATCCAAGTGATGCAACTTAGAATGGCCAAGGAACAAGAGAGGCAAGGCAAGATCCTTAGGAATTTGCAAAAATTTCTAATGGACAATCATGCTAACCTAATCTTGATTGATGAAGACTCTTCAGGAGATTAAGAACAAGAAGTTAGCGAAGAAGAAGAAGAACCCATGGAAGAAACGTATGCGGAAGATGATGACAAGGTCGTTTGCATTGGTGAAGCGTGTTTTGACAAAAATGGGAATCTTGTCGAACAACGTGGAAATTTCTGTTTCCACTATCCAAACTGTTCGATTCATAGATCTCCTATGTTCAAAAACACACATTAGTTTCTTCTTTTTCTTTACCATTATTGTATGTTCCTTACGTTTCCCACGAAAATGTAAATATAACTATATGATTATTAAATAAATTGTATTCTTATATGTGTTCTTCCCTATTAATAAATATAACTATATGGTTATTATATACTTAGAATAGTTAGTAGTTTAGGATTAGGTTGATTATTAGATTTAAGTGTTGATTATTTATGATTATACTATCATTATAATCACATGTCATAGAGTATTAGATTTAGGGTAAGTACTATAGTTTGGTGTTATATAGTTTAGAGTTATTTTTTTTGTTGATGACAAAGGGGAAGAAGTATAAAATAGAATAGTTAGGCATAGATTAAGAGGAAGTTATTATGATAGAAATAATATTTTATAAACGAAGGCTGTCATTATCAAAAAGGGGGAGATTGTTAGTCCGTGAGATGATGGTTTTGATGACAACGACCTTAGAATAGATTATAAAATATAAATACTAAGAGTATAAGTTTTGATATATATGTATATGCAGGATTTAACCATGCAGGTACCAAGAATGAAGATTGGACAGTATAGAGATTCAAGATATCAAGATTGAAGACTCATGAGTAACAAGAATACCAAGATTATCAAGAGTTCAAGTAATTTATTTTTTAATTAGAAATTTTGTTAAAACTCCTAGAAAAGCACCGGCATCTTAAAATCCAATTTATTCGTGGAATGGAATCCACTTCGAGCCTGTTAAAGGAATGGAACCTATGAAAAATCTAGTGGAACATTGTTTTGTATCCGCTAACTTTTTATTCAAAATGATTTTTCAAAATTATATCTTGTTTTCAAAATGATTTCAAAACCTTCATTTTAAAAGAATCAAAAACATCTATCCTAATTTCAAATACTTTTAGCCTCAAAATAATCTTGAATTTCAAAGTCAAATTATCCTTGATTTTAAACTATCTTTTACATATAATATATTAAGCTTTTAAATATTTATACTTAGATTTAAATATAAAATTATAGTAAAATTCTATATATATTATTCTCTATATTTAATTATGTATTTTAATTAAAGTCAAGTATATTTATAGAGTTTAAAATAGTTTTAATATAAGACAAAGGTTATTTTCAAAAAAAATCAAAACACCAAAAATCCCTTTAGGATGTCGACATGCTCAAGTACCCCTTGTCGACATGGTGTCAGTTGGTTTCAAAATTCAAATTTCAAAAGAAGTGTCTATTTGCCATAACTCTTCACGAATGGACATGATTGTTGTTCTTGTATAAATAGGGTTTAGTTTCAATGAATTTTCATTTAGTTTTTTTGGTTTTTCACTTCTTTTCTTCTTCTACATTTCTATATACATATTCTTACCATTACTCTGCCGAAATCAACATTGAATTTGACTAGATCATTTCTGGTTTGAGTCTCTATCACTATCTCAACAAGATCCTCGGTGCTATTCAGAGTTATAAGCATTATGTAATCAACTTAGCGAGAAAAGGGGTGATTGTAGCCTTGGAAATCAATCAAGCGAGATAAGGTATGATTGTAGCCTTGGGAAATCAATTGGGTAAACTTGTTGCCCGGGAAATCAAGTATCTCTTCCCAGAGGATTGTGATTCTGGAGGGTGTACCTCGTTGCCTTGAAATCGAGGGTGTAATTGTATAATTTCTTTTGAAAGGAAATTCGTACTTGTGTGCGGGACTGGATGTAGGGTAACTCCGAGCCAGTATAAAATCCGGTGTGTTCTTTCCTTTACTGCTTTTACTTTATTTGTGCATCTGTGTTTGTTTCTATGACCACATCTATGTCTGAATATTGCATACATTTGTGTTTAAATTAACAAAAACACAAAAAGATTTAATAATTCTCTAAAACACTATTCACCCCCTCTAGTGTTTATCCTAGCCTTAAGATCCTTAATCCGTATTTCTCACACAACTAACTTGTTATCTCCTAGCTCCGGGACCGCATGGATGGTAGTTTTGGATGCCAATCGCACGCTCTTGGGGGTCGCCAAAATGCAAGTTCTTTGGATGACCAGCGACGTTGGGAAGTTGTTGACCGCCTAGGTTGATGGTTGTCCTAGGCCCATAATGGAGTGAGTTTCTAGTGTGGCCCTTAGGCCATTTACTTCTTGGCTCAAGTTTCCCATCCTAGGGATGTGATCAGTTATGGTCTTGTAGAATTCACTGTCGATTTTGGCAAAAGGGTAGATAATACTAGTAGGTGTGCTACCTCTGTGTCTCGATCGTGTGAGTTTTCATTCACACTGACGCCATTCGTCACCATATTGAGTATGGAGTCTAGGCAAGGTTTAAGGGAGTTGAAGAGCTTCAGAGGTGGCCCTTCTTCTAGCACTAAAATGTTGACTAAAAATTCCTTCAGCGAGGCAGAATGACTAATTAACGTCGAAAATTATAAGAGAGTACGATTTTAATGATGTTGTTAGCCTTGAAGTATATGATTGTGAATTAACGATGGAATGCTAGTAATAAAGAGAATTGGATTTTAGGGTGATTAGACCAAAATGAATGCCTACATCCATTGTATATATTATTCTCACTGTATGTGTGTGTACATATATTTTACAATGAATATATGGTGATGCTGGAGAATGCTTGACAATGATAAGAGTATGGTGGGAAGTGTTATCCTTCTAAGTTTTCTAAATCCGACCCCTTTCCTGGTGAAATGCTTGGGGTATTTATATCAGCAAACCTCTTTTGATTTGTGGTTGAGATTGCTTGAGGATATTCACGGTCAGCATGGCAGATTGGACCGTGAGATGGTTGCAAACTGGAGGGTTGGTAGCGATACTTGCGTATATGGTGACAAACTACCTTTCCGTAATCTGGTTGCTTATTTTGTAGGATGTTAGATAGCGTAACTTAGAGTTTGTTGCTACTTTCTATGTCGAATGGGAGCAGTTGGTGGCAAGACGGTAGTATTAGCGCTTTTCCAAGGTAGCAGAACTTTAGTAGGTATGGTTTTCTCTACCGGTCAGACCGTTCTCTCTCCTAAAGCCACTTCGGCCGATTTTCTGTCCTTATGTGAAAGGAACCTGGGGGTATAAATCAACCAGCCCTTGGGTTGGTTAGTTCCCAAGGAAGCCCAAATTAGCTTGGCTGATGTGTTTATCTCCCCATGGACGACCGTCATGCTCTATTAAACTTTTGTGAAAATTTTGAGCAACACAACTAGATACAAATGAGCCAACACCTTCAGCATGATCTACAGGACCTCTACTTCACCTCCCAGAAGTATAATCCTATTTGGGCTTTACCCAAGAACTCAGCACCAACCTCTCTACGGCCCGAACCTCTCTACTTAGCCAATATATAACTAAGTTTTCTTCTACTCATTCCTTGTTTCTAGTACTCCATTCCTAGATGCTTTAACCCCAACTTCTCTACACAAATAAAGTCGTCATAGAGCAAGTCCTCCTTCAAAGCACTCTACTTCATATTCTAGAAACAAATCATCATAGCCTCTAACACTTAGCCAACCATCGATACATCATCTTAAGCAACCTCTACTAGAAACATCCTTTCTCTCCCCAAGTCACAGACTTATTGGACCAACCCACAGAACTCGGTACCTACCTCTCATGTCGGTCCTGACTTCTACACTTAGAGAATCTGAATCTGACTCTTGAACCCCAAGCTCCACTTGTACTCTAGAGCTTCCCCTCTGAGTTTTGTCCAATTCCGACCAACTTGCCTCCAATTTTCTTAATTCTCCGAGACTAACTTTCTATGAAATCACAACACTAACAAGTAGTTTTGTCTAATCAAACATGTAATCCATCGAAATAAGACAAACAATTCAATTTCTAGCATATATGTACATATAGCATGAATATATGAGCATGAGAAAGGGTTATTTCTAATCAATCTAGATCATATACTTAGTTTAACATATAATTAAAGTTAGAAAAGGTTTTATGGCCAAAAATCAATTTAAAACATGTTAAATCCTATGATTCTACCATATAAACATGCATAATATAGTGAGAAGGCGTAAATCAATCATCAATTACCAAATTCAACCAATATGATTGTTGATCCATTTCAGATATCGATGGAATGCGCTTTAGATCAAGAAAATCAATAATTTCTATCTTCTAATGATGACCTAATTTCTATTCCGCAATCTAGTTTGATTTAAAGAGCAATTTGGATGATTTGGGATGAAATTAGGATGGATCTAAGGCTAATTAGGGTTTAGACTTTATTTAGAATGAGAGGGAAAAGTTTTAACTTGACTAGTCAACCCTCTATTAGTAATGGGTTTAATTAATTAATTAAACATTAACACTGACCAACAGGTTTAAAATCTTAATATAGGCATAATTTTCTAACCGTAAGTCTATTTTTCTACTATGACCACTCCGCAAAATATAAAACCATCATCTTAAAGCATTGGAATTGGTTTGAGACCCTAATTCGACTACTGTCAAAAGTTATAGCCCAAATAAGATTTCTATGATCAAAATGGTCATATAGAAATTTGAGAAAAATTATAGGGGTATAAATTGTCCCTAAGAGTCATACCCTAAAACTATAGACCTAAACCTCACACTAATAAAATAAAAATATTTTACGATCATTCGATACGTAAAGCACGGAATGTTACACGAGCCTTGTTTCTCTTATGTTCAAGAAAGCAATTTGAGGCTATTAATGAGGCAAACGACGAAGGTAAAAATTGAGTGAGTGATTGCGATGATTGATTGCTATTTTAAATTGATATGTATGCTATTGCGATACGGAGACGTAATACAATAATGAATGTGAAACGTTAACGAGTCCGTTGTGTAGGTAGATGTCATGGGATGTGAATATAGATATGAATGTGGATATTGTAACATCCCCTATGTTGAGGCCCGAACCTAAGCACTATAGATGCTGCGATTATCTATAGTATTAATTTTTGGTGAAACGCGGCAATGCTAATGGTAACAACAACATGAGAAGCACAATAATATGGAATATTTCGAACATAGTTTCAAAACACACTTTCACATTTCGTTTCAAAAATAATATTCAATATTCGTTACATAATCCCAAAGGTTGCCCAGGTTCAAATAAAATATAATTATTATTAAATACTCTAAGAGAAATATATAAAGTTCCCCCTTGGTTGATTCGAGTACTAAATAGACAGATACATCTACTGTAGATACATTCATACAATAATTGACATAATACAGTAGATAATAGTAGTAAATAGACTCCCATATAGCTAGCTTTGCCTCCTGCATCTCTTCGAAAGTTTTATTCACCAAAACCTACTTAACATGTAAATCCCTCACTCTGAACTACTCCAATCAAATTTTCAGCACCCAAGAGTTCGATGGGAAAACATAAACTTCGAGTTAGATAAAAAGTCCATTATGAATAAAAAATATGCCTTCCCGGTTGATAGATAATCACTAAGACTACACTGTTTAGCGGAATGGGTTTTCCACTCACTAATATATATTTTTAAAAAATATCTTTTGCAAATCAAATCCTACAACCAAACTAGTTGAAATAGACAATATAAACAACAATGTGCATGAATACTACATAGGTAATTATGACTATCTGTTAAACTAGTGGACTATTTGTTCTAATGTTTAGTTTTTCACAGGTAACTACCAACCTACATGGCTGACTCGAGTCTACCAAATATACCAAATTTTCTAACTAACCATTAGAAGAAAACTTGACGACCTGTCCAGATACATTTATCCTAGTATTTACCTTACTATTTGTCGATCTCATAGTTTTGCTATGCTTACTATAAACCTAAAGGTTTTTCAGGCCAACCTATAACCTGCCTGTCTTTACTTATTCCTTTCCGTGCGTACACGTCCTTTTAGACTTACCCTTGACAAAGCTATATGCACTGGAACTTTGGGGCAATCTTAGCTGGGGGCAAACAGCTGAAGCATAGGGCGCTACTCTACACAAGTCCCATCTGGTTTTCTAATCTTCGAGTCAAATTTATCCTATTACAATCTATCCGAAAGTGATAAGAACAATAATTTCTTTAGTAAAATCCTGGGCTAAGTACTCTTTTCTATTTCCTTAAAAAAACTTTTGCAAATGATTTAACCCTTGAAATATACTTTCTAAAACAAGAAAAATATAGCCCTTTACTTTATCCCAAAATATATATGCCATGATATATTGCTTTTATAAATTACACTGATGAATCTCAAAATCACTTGAAAGTTATCTCACTTCAAAACCGTAGGCTATAGTGCCGAAACAATATAAAACCTTTATAATGATATAACGGGACAAAGATAACGCCGATGAGGGTCTTCACACCTCAAAACATAGGCCAAAACAATAAAACATTATATTTTGATTGAGCTTGGCGTCATTATCGCTATTGTGGTCATCGCCCTTCTTCAATATAAATATGTTAAAGTCTTTGATTTATAAAAATAAGAGTATATAATTGAAGTCAACCACTTTGTATAACATACTATAAAACCTTAAAAGAGTAAAGCTCAATCTAGATAAATTTTTGTATGACTACCTTAAGGAAAAGATGCAGCTTAATTAGAGCCAAAGACGGTATAAGCGACATCATAGCCCACTTTGAAAATGTGTGACAGGTAACAAAGGCGAAAAAGGAAAAAGCCGAAGTGATAATATGCGGCACGTTGCCTAAGTTAAAAACGCGGCTTCCTTGCCTTTTAGAGTCATCTCAAAATATGCGGTGTTGGTGTCACCACTATAAGTATCTTCGAAGATATTGGAGTCGACAATGTTATACATAGGCAGTAGCCTGCCTACTTATATAAAATGCAATACTTAAGCTATGCGGCAAAGCCATCTCCGAAGAGCACGAAGTGGACTATAATGCTTGACTACGCACTTCGCTCAGACCAATCTATTCAACAAATACTACAATTGGTGTTATATGTATCACACCAGACTAATGATGAAGTTCATAAAAGTGGAGAGATGAAGTGCGACATCATAACTATAGGCGTGGCACAACCGTAATTTATAGAAAAACTGTTTTTATACCATTAAAAGTATTTACTTTTCATCAAACCCCAAACCTTATCAAATTTTTATTGGTTAACAAAACTATATAAATTTTATTTTCTAAAAATTTGCACTAGGGTAGGTTTAGAAATTCCAAAATCATTAGCAAACCTTTCATTTTATAGCAACATTTTAATATAATAATTAAGCTTTTCTAGCTCAAATAATTCATAATAAATCTTAAGCACTTGGAAAAATCCTAATAAATCGAATTTAATATATTCTTTAACATATAAAATTTCAAGATCAAAAATTTTATTTAATTATTTTTAGTAATTAAAATCCAAAATAATCCATTTTCTACACATAGAAAATTCATAATAATTTCTCACTTGCTTGGAAAAATATGAAATTTAAAACTCGCTTCTAAAATAATGTTTTTAACATCATATCCGAATTTCAAATCATTTGGGCGCCATATGATAGGTTTTCCAACTTAACTATATTAATTAATTCCATATTAAATCATACAAATTCATCAAATAACATATATTCATTTAAACTATCATAGCATAACATAATATAGCAAAAAAATTGGTGTTATACTTAAAACTGAAAAAAGTACTAAAAACATGAGATGCATGACTATTATTCACTTTTAATGGTATAAGAAGGTTAAGATTTGAACTTTATTTGATTCCCCAAAGTTTTCCAATTATTTTCCAAGCTTTTTTCCTTTTAAATCCTCTAGCAATGGCTGGCCTAAGCTTTTAATTTCGTTTACATGTGTATAAAATGAATTGAGGAGAAATGAGATGGGGGTTTGTATTAGGAAACGTAACCCTTTTCCTATTTTACCCTTCTCATGAATTCCCCCTTCTTATTATTGTTCTAATTAATTCCATTAGTTCACTAATAAAGGCTCGACCCGTTTTAATTACTAAATCTCAATCTCCTTATCCTTTTTACATTATTTTATGTAATTTATTCAATTTATTCAATTAAATGTCCTAAATAATGTCGAGCAAATTTAGGTTGTTATAGACTTACCTCCTTAAAGAATTTCGTCCTCGAAATTACGATAAGGTGCACACATCAAACATAAAGCATAGATGTAAAACATACCTCAAACAACTCAAGATAAATGTCCCTAATCATGCTGTCTGTTTTCCAATTACAGTCTCTCTCATTGTCATTCCATTGAACTTTTACTAATCTGACCATCTTATTTCTTAGCTTCTTCTCAACCCTCGCTATTCAAATTGTTTGCCTTATAAAGGTCAGATCCGACTCCTGCGCTAAATTTCCAATGCAGTCGGAGTTATAATAGTCTTTGGATTTCGAACACACTTCCTTAGATGAGAAACATGAAAAATATTATGGACTCCTGCGAAACTATTTTGTAACTTTATCCCGTAAGTAGGTTTCCTGATCCTTTCTATAATAGAAAATGGTCCAACAAAACTAGATGCCAATTTACTTGACTTCCCAAATCTTATTACACCCTTCATCGGTGGTACTTTGATGAAAACATGATCTCCCACTGAGAAATCTAAGTCCTTTCATCTCTTATCTGCATAACTTTTCTGCTTAGACTAAGCTTCCTTCATTCTAGCTCGAATCAACTCAATCATTTTACGGCTTCTATTACCATATTCGAGCTAAGAACTAATATATCTTCGGTCTCTAACCAACTTATTAGAGATTTGCATGGTCATATAAACAAAGATTTGAAAGACGCCATTCCTATACTACTCTAATAACTATTATTATTGGAAAACTCAAACCAGTACAAATGGTCTTCCCACAACCTATGAAAATCGAGTACACAAGTTCTCGAGAAATCTTCAAGTACCTTATTAACTCACTTTGTCCACCCATCTGTCTATGGGCGATAAGCTATACTCATCTTAAGCTTGATGCCTAAAACCTCTTGTAGACTCTTCCAAAATTTGCTAGTAAATAAAGAATCTCTATCACTGAATATACTATTAGGAATCACATGTAGTCTAACTATATTATTCATGAATAACTTAGCTAAAATAGGTGTCGTCCCTGTCGACTTAACGGGTATAAAGTGCACCCCTAGTTAGTCTATCCACTATGACCTATATTCTTTCGTTCCCATATTTGACCTTGGCAATCCGTCAATGAAATCCATGATTATCAAATCCCATTTCCAAACTAGTATATCCAAAGGCTGAAGCAATCCGCTAAGCTTTTGATGCTTGGCTTTTACCTACTGCCAATTCAAACACTGTTTTACCCATAAGCCTACATCCCTTCTCATACCCACCCAGAAGATACTTCTCTTTATATCCTGATACATCTTACTTCCTCTAAGAAGAATAGTAAGCTTCGATTGATGCATTCCTTAAGGATTTCTTTCCTTAGGTCATCAATTTCTGGAATGCACAGTCGTTCCTTCTTTCTTAACCATCCATTCAGGTCAAGATAAAAGTTTGTCAAATTATCAATCTCCATTCCATCTTCTAATATTCTAATTCTTTCAACTAGTAATGAGCCATTTCTCTGCTTTGAAGCAATCATGTCAATAAATACCAATCGGACTTCTAAACAAGATAACATTGCAATATTCTGACTAGAATAGGCAATCGATCTTATTTGCACACTACAAGTAGTATATGCCACTAAATCCTTTTAGCCAACAAAGCTAACACCACATTTTGATATTTCCTGCTAAGTTCATCAACAACTTTACTTCCTTTTCCCGGTGTGTATTCAATTCCAAAATCATAAGCAGCTATAAACCCTTGCCACTTCTACTGTCTCATATTCAACTACTTCTGAGAGAATGAGTATCTTAGAGAGTTCTGATCCATATACAACTCGAATTTTTCTCCTAAGAAATAATGTCTCTACACCTTCAAAGAAAATACTACAGAAGCCAACTCTAAGTCATGAGTCAGATATCTAACTTCATGTATTTGAACTATCGTGAAGTGCAGATAATCACTTTACCCTTCTACATTAACACATCTCCTAATCCTGCTCCACATGCATCAATATACAGCACTAAATCTTGATTTCCATTCGGAACATCTAACAAGATGCATTGGTCAATAAATGTTTCAGCTTCTGGAATGCCTCCTCATATTTATCGATCCAAACATACTTCACGTCCTTGTTTGCTAGTTTAGTCATCGGTGCTGCTATACGAAAGAAATCCTAAATGAATCTCTAGTTATAGCCATCCAAACCAAGAAAACTCTTTGTCTCTATTACTATCTCGGGTATCTTCCAATTATTAACTACTTCAATCTTAGCTGGATCTACCGACAACCCTTTTTTCGAGACCGCACGACTATGAAATGTCACCTCCTTCTTCAAAAATGACAATTCAAATACTTTATTTTTAACTAATGCTGCCTTAGTGTTTCAAGCACTATCCTAAGATGAACTTTATGATTTCTTTCATACTTGGAACATATCAAAATATCATCTATGAAAACCAACACAAACTTATCCAAGTGCTCTTGAAAAATCCGATTCATTAATTTTACGATGAAAGTAGGCGCATTAGTCAATTTGAATGGTATTACTAACCACTCGTACGAACCATGTCTTATTCTAAATCCCGTCAATGGAATACTGCCTTTCGCGACCCTCAATTGATGAAACCCGGTCACCAAATCCAATTAGAAAAATACTTTGGCTCCACTCACTGATCAAATAAATCATCGATCCTTGGAAAACGATAACAGTTCTTTATCATCTATCCATTCAACTTATGATAATCGATACACATCATTAACAACTCGTCCAATTTCTTCACAAACACCACGGCTGCTCCCTAAGGCGAACTGCTTGGTCTAATAAAACTTTTTCATTCTAAGTCCACCAGTTTCACCTTTAACTCTTTCATCTAGGTAGGTGTCTATTAGCTTCAAGATTGGTCATTAACAACCATATCCAAATGAAAGCACCAAATCACAGTCACAGATCACATATAGAATGTATGTAGAGAGTATAAATATGAAGAATAGTAAAAATTAAAAAGAAAGCAATAATAACACAGGGCTTATAGTGGTTTGGCTGACTCCGGCCTACGTCCACTCCAAAATTTTCCTTTTTATTGATGTTAGAATAAACTATAGTAACAATCCGGAGGTTTTAGAACAACAATGGTAGAACCGCCTTAGTAGGGAAGAAGAAGGGAAGTAGAATGAGGATCCCTTTTTTGAATCCCCACATGCTGTATTCATAGGCAAATCCCAAGTAACTGGGCTTCTTGAGTGGTCCGGGCCCATCAATACTCCAGCCGATCTAGACTCTTCAATCTGACCGATCCCAAGATCTCCATAAGCCGATCCCATCCACTCATACCGATCCGAAGACTAACACACGCCGACCCGAAGACTAGAGGAAGCCGACCCTAAGCAAGTGAGCAATGACTTGGAGTTATCGACCCCATTGAATATGCTAATACCCTTGCTCACAGATCCATAACCAAACTGCCGAGTTTAGCCGACCCAGGCATGTCGACCTGCCTGTGCTGACCCGCACATGCGGACCGACCTGTGCCGACCCACTTTTGTCGAACCACCTCTATGTCGATCCACTCCACCCAATCACTATCCTTCCTGCCGATCCAAACTATACCGATCCGCCTTCAATGCCAATCCATCCAAATGCCAGGCCACTTCAATCACGACCCATCCAAATGCCGAGCCACCTTCAATCACGACCTCTCCAAATGCGAAGCCACCTTCAATGCTGACCCATCCAAATGCCGAGCCACCTTAAATGCCGACCGGTCCAAATGCCGAGCCACCTTCCATCACGGCCTATTCAAATGCCAAGCTACCTTCAATGACGAACCGTCCAAGTGCCGAGCCACCTTCAATGCCGATCGACCCACACCGAATCATACATGACCGATCGTCTATCCGTCCAACTAGCTCAAACCCATCGCATTCCGATCTTGACAAACAAGTAGTCAATTAAGTTAAATCCATCGGCCCATGGCCTTGCCAAAAGGCGGGCTAACATTTTCCCTCCAAAACATTCCCTGCTTTTGGAAGGTGTGTTTTGAATAAACTCAAATCCGATGTCCGAATTCCACATGTTATCCATAGCCATATCTTCTGATTCATAATCCAATCCATTTTATCCAAATCTGTTACTATTCCGAGTCTATATCCAATTCATATCCAGTGGCCAAATTCTTATCAAATTCTACATCCATCCAATCTCAATAACCAAGTTCTAATTCATCCATTTCTAATAACCATTAACCACATCCATGACCTCTCCGGATCGATATCCAAATCCGAGACCGCTCCAGGTCCATGCCAAACCCTTAGCTGCTCAAAGCCAATATCCAAATCTGTAACCTCTCTGGGTTCTTGCCAAGCGTAATTTACAGCTGACAGCCTATGTCAAGTAATGCCATGGTGTTCCTGGTTCAGTGTCCCTAAACGTTGAGTAAGGCCGTGACTTAAGTCCTAAGCCGAATCCTGGTCGCTTCGGACCCTTGTTGAGCATAGTCCTTACTCGACGACATGAATAGTAACCGATAGATAATAAGGGGCTTAAATCCTAGGCCTAATCGTGGTCTCTCCGGACTTTGACAAGCATAGCCCATGCCCGATGACCTTTTAACCAAAAACAAAACAAAAAGTCAACCAAAATCCAAAATCCAGATTTAAACCAGAAAACAGAAAATCCATATCAAAAGTCCAAATCAAAATCCAAATCAAAAAGCAAGCATCCAAACCAAAATCCAAACCAAGAAACCAACAAAACCGGGAGTTCAAACCAAACTCCAAAAGCAATGCAAAAAAAGCAAATGTCCAAGCCAAAAGGAAAAAACAGATTTCACAAACTGGAACGTCTCGGTAAACCATCATCTTAGAGCATGCCTAAGGGTTATCTCCGACCCCGTACATGAGTAAGTGATTTAGCCGTTTGCCCGGAGTTTGTTACTTATTCCAAACCATCATGGTTAGTTAATGACCAAACGTCCACCATTCTTGGGCCTCGTGCCATCATCATTCAAGGTAGGCGATGGCTGCTCCTGTTCCACTGTCGCATTTCGAGTTTCGACATATTTTCGCAATTGACTATTCCTTACATGCTCCTTCACTATATCCTTTAGATGCCGATAGCTGTTAGTACCATGACCGTCCAGATCATGAAAGAGACAGTGCCTTCCCGATGCCCTTTCATGTTCTAAGGGTTCCTTCCTTGCTGGCCTACAATAAGGGAGGCGATCTCAAGTATCCAAGAATATCCGCTCCAATGCTGTATTCAGTCCTGTGTAAGTAGAGAATTTTGGTTCTCCCTAGCGCTTCCTTTTCCCTTTATCCTTGTCTTTACCCAAGCTTTAATTGGGAAGTCCTTCATCCTTAACCATGTTTACTTCCTTTGACTTCATATCCAAACATGCATCCTTTTGTCGAAGAAATCTCTCAGCTTCGTGAAAGAATTCCTCGAGGTCTAGTGATGGATCCCATATCAATGATACTTTGAAATCCGAATCATCCCTGACTCATGATACTGCCGCCATCAGAATCATTGATGGATCCGACCGATCAACCGAAGCAACTCTGCATTAAACTGAGTTAAGAAAATCCTAAGCGATTCATCCACCCTCTGCTTAACTGATGTCGGCGTCATCATATTCTTTGGCCTCTTTATGTGAACTCGAAACTGACGTAAGAATGTATCTACCAGTTCTGTCCATGTTCCAATGGATCCATCCTCCAGCTGTCTGAACCACATAGCACCTATATCGGTCAAGTACATGGGGAAACATCAGACCATGACCTTCTCTAATGCCCCTAGCACTTCCAAATGTCTTGTGTACCTCATCAAGTGGTCAGTGGGATCCGCCTTATCGTCCTATACTTCCAGAATGGGTAGCTTGAAATCGGGTGGATTCCTAGCCATCCTAATGTTTCGAATAAACAGAATTATGTTGACTCCCTCCAAATCTTCGTTTGTCAGACCTCCATGAATGGTTCACCTGATGATGTCAGCCAATCCAGCGTTATCTACCAAGGCTTGCCCCCCATTTACGTTTCCTAATTGCCATCTAAGTCCTCAAGGGAATTCCGGTACATACTCCTCGTCGCGTACTCTTGTATTCCTGTTGGCATTGGGCTGCGCAACATCATGTAATATCTCTCCATGGATTGGTCTAGCATTTCCTGGTAGTGTGCCCCCGAGTCTAGGTCCATCCTGATTGATAGCCATTTGCTGATTCGGTGCTGCCTCCTTCCAGAACCACTCCATGTGCTTTTCTGTTGATTCCTTCTGATCCAGCTCCATGGATCTGAGCTCCTGTAGCTCCTGCTGTTCCTGCTTGTCCAAATTGTCTAAAAAATTCCAGCATCATTTCCTCTTGCCTTTTCAACTGTTCCTGCATGGAATTCATCATGACTTGCATCTCGTACCTAGTAATGTAGACAAAGGCTTGATTAGCTCCAGAGGAAGCATCTTGACTTCCCTTCTGCTGATTTCTTTCCGTCCTCTGTCTCCTAATTGATTGCTTTGCCATATTCTCTAGAATCCAAGTTCCTACGCCTTTAAATCCAAAATCCAAGCTTCAGAATCCTTAAGTTCTAGCTTTCTCAGTGAAAGCACTGAAATGTTAGCGCAAAAATTAGTCACTAACATCCGAATCCAGATGAAAGCACCAAATCATAGTCATAGTCACAGATAGAAAAGATGTAGAGAGTATAGTTATGAAGAACAGTAAAAATAAAAAAAATAGTAATTACACAGGATTTATAGTGGTTCAGCTAACTCCGGCCTACGTCCACTCCAGAAATTTCCTTTTTATTGATGTTAGAATCAATTAAAGTTACAATTCAGCATTTTTAGAACAATAATGGTAGAGCAGCCTTAGTAGAGAAGAAGAAGGGAAGCAGAGTAAGGATCCCTTTTTTGAAGCCCTACATGTTATATTTATAGGAAAATCTCAAGTTACTGGGCTTCTTGAGTGGTCCGGTCCCATCAATACCCCAGCCGATCCAGACTCTTCATCCCGAAAGATCCTAAGCTCTCCATAAGCCGATCCAATCCACTCATGCCGATCCGAAAACTAACACACGCCGACTCGAAGACAGGAGGAAATCGACCCGAAGCAAGTGAGCCATGACTTGAAGTTATCGACCCCATTCAATATGCCGATACCCTTTCTCATTGATCCATAACCAAACTGCTGAGTTTAGCCGACTTTGACATTCTGACCTGCTTATAACGACCCGCACATGCCAACCAGCCTATGCCAACCCACTTTGTCCGAACCACCTCAATGCCGATCCACTCCAGCCAATCACTATCCTTCCTACGATCCAAACTATACCGATCCACCTTCAATGTCGACGCATCCAAATGCCGAGCCACCTTCAATCACGACCCATCCAAATGCCGAGCCAGCTTCAATGAGGACCTATCCAAATGGCGAGCCACCTTCAATGTCGATCCGTCCAAATGCCGAGCCACCTTCAATCACGACCCATCCAAATGCCGAGCCACCTTCAATGCCGAGCCACCTTCAATCATGACCTATCCAAATGCCGAGCCACTTTCAATGCCGAACCGTCCAAGTGCTGAGCCACCTTCAATGCCGATCGACCCACACCAAACCATCCATGACCGATCATCTATCCGTCCAACTAGCTCAAACCCATCGTATTCCGATCCTAACAAACAAGTAGTCAATTAAGTTAAATTCGTCTGGTCTATGGCCTTGCCAAAAGGCGGTTTAACAGTGTCATTTTGCTAGGCGACCTACTTTCTGGTTCATCTCTAAGTACAAGATCTGTTCGAAACTCAATAGCTCATTTCAGTGGTAGTACTGTAACAGTCTCAAAAACATCTTCAAATTCTCTAACTATGAAAACCCAATTCAACTCATCTTCCTCCTCTATCGCACCCAAGAAAGCACAAACATCCAAACTTGGATTCTCTACCAAGTATACAATTTGGTCGCCATTATTAGGGTGGCTTAGTGATATTTCCTATCATGGAAAAATGTCTTAACATCATACTTACTTAACCAGTCCATACCCAAAATAATCCCAAAGCTTACGAAATCAAACGCATGCAAACTGCAGGAAAATATATGACCTAATATTGCAAACTTTAAATGGTCACATCTTATCCCTAGAGTTTCATATCTGCCTATCAAATTCACAACCCTTAAGGAAGTAACTAGATATGAGGGTTTTAGGTTATACTTATCTACCAAACAATGAGACATAAAAGAATGAGATGAACTGGTATTAAATATTACTCTAACAGGTATACCATGAATCAAAAGCGTATCTCCCATCATGGCTTTTTCTTTCTCCTCAACTGTTGGTGTCAAGGTAGCTGGTTCCAAAGCGAACACTTTTCCTTTTTCTACCTTGGCCACTTCCACACATTTGTTCTTGTAATGTCCTACTTGGTTGTAGTAAAACTACTTAATGTTCTTCTTCCCAACGACATCTTTTCCCCTACCAGTTCGACCCACATGCGCATAATGCCCCTTCTTGTCACAGTTGTAACACACAACCTCAGACCTCCTTTTCATGGCAACTTCACCCTTCAGAGCCACTTTTTTATGAAAGAACTTCCTATTCCAATTCTGTCAAACTTGATTCTTCACTGCTTTGTTATTACTAAACAAAACAAACATCTCTTCATTTCTCAAGGATATCTCCATAACTACATTACATGGATCCTTAAGATGTGGTAAAGTTGCCCTAGTAAGTTTCGGTCTCAGTCCACAAATGAACTTCTTGTTCCTTTTGATAAATGTGTCAATGGTAGCATACCCATATCTTGATAGCTCCTTTAATCTAGTTGTGTACTCAAGAACCATCATATCACCTTACACCAACTCAGTAAACTTTCTAAACAAAGTTGGTTTAACAATTTCAAACATAAATCTTTTCTTCAAACCTCCTTCTAAATTCATCCTACATCAAAGTGTCCTTTGCTACTCCAATAGTAATGTTGTTCCATAAGTACAATGCAGGCTCCTCACAATTGTCGGGACGACAATCTCCTCTTTTTCTAATCATTCAAACTAAGATCAGTGAAAATCCTTTCATAATGAAGCAGCTAATTCCCCAATTCAATTGCATCCTCCATTCGAATAAAGGGTTTTCCTCCAAGTGTCGCATTGTCTCTACTCAGAACAACGTAGTTGTTGACAACTAGAACTTCTTGATTAGCTCCACCCGCATTTCCTCTAACTAACCCAGCAGCAACTCCTGCTTGCATTATATTGACAAAGAACTGATACATTGCTCCCATATTAACCGAGGAAGTTCCAGCACCTACATTAGCATCTTCCTATCGATCTGAATTCCTTCTAGTATTGGGCCTGACAGTTCCATTAGTAGTGGTGCTTCCTCCACCAAGATTCACTCTTCCATTCCCCGTTTCCATATCTTACTTCCTTAAATCTGCTTTCAAACTTTAGTAAGACATGGAAGAACTATCTAAAAGCGAGGAAGAATGGAGGTAGAGCGTATACTTATATATGGCCACTACAAGTACGTTACTACAGCATTTTCTCATAACACAATCTTGTCCTCTGATTCATTTGGATTATGTTTTCAAAGTATTTTTAAGTTCGAAAATTCTTTTAGTTTTACATAAATCTATGCTATGATACCAAGTTGTAACATCCTTATTTTGAGGCCCGAACTAAGTGCTACAGATGCTGCAGTTATGTATAGTATTAATTTCTAGCGACAAAAGACGGTAATGCTAATGGTAACGATAACATCAAAAGCAAAAGAATATGAAATATTTTAAACATAGTTTCAAAAAAAATTCACATTTCATTTCAAAAATAATGTTCCATATTCATTACATAATCTCAAATGTTGCCCAAGTTTAGATAAAATATAAATCATTACAGACTCCTACATAGCTAGCTTTGCCTCTTTCATGTATTTGAGAGCGTTATTCACCAAAACCTATTTAACCTGTAAATCCCTCACTCTCGAACTACTCAAATCAAATTTTAGGCACCCAAGAAATTAAGGGGAAAACATAAACTTTAGGTCGGACAAATGTATGGTGTGAATAATAATATGCCATCTCGGTTTATAGATATCCAGTGAGACTATGCCACTGAACGAAATGGGTTTTTCCCTCACTAATATCCCTTTTTAAAACATTTCTTGTGCAAATTAAATTCCCATAACCGAACTGGTTAAACTAGACAACAAACAATAAAGTGCATGCGTGGTATATAGGTATCATGATTATCCATTAAATCAGTGGACTATCCTTCCCAATGTTTAATTTTTCATAGGGTAACTACCAACCTACATGGCTGACTCGGGCCTACCAGATATACCAAATTTTAAAACTGACTATTAGAACAAAACTGGATTGTCTGCCCAAGTACATTTTTCCTAGTGTTAACCTAACTATCTACCAATCTCATACTTCTGTTAAGCTTACGATGAACCTAAAGGTTTTACAGGCCAAACTATAACTATCTATCTTTATGTATTCCTTTTTGTGTGTACACCTACTTTTAGTCTTACCCTTGACAAAGCCCTACGCATTGGAATTTTGGACTTATCTCAACTAAGGGCTAACAGCTAAAGTTTAGGGCGCTACCCTGTACCAATCCCATCTGATTTTCTAATCTCCGAGTCAAATTTATCCTATCACAATCTATCCAAAAGTGATAAGGATAATAATTACTTTAGTAAAAATCCTGGGTTAAATATCCTTTTCTATTTCCTTGTTAATAAAACCTTTGCAAATGATTTAACTCTTGAAATCATACTTTCTAAAATAGGGAAAATATATCCCTTTAGCTTATCCCAAAACATTTATGTTATGATATATGATTTTATAAATTTATTGATAAATCTTGACATCACTTGGAAGTTATACCACTTCGAAACTATATGCTTAAAGCCAAAACAATATAAAACCTTTATATTGATATGACGTGACAAAGATAACGTCAATATGAGTCTTCACTCCTCAAACGTAGGCCTAAACAATAAAACCTTATATTTTGATAGAGCTTGGCATCATTTTTGCCATTGGTGTCATCACCCTTCTCTAATATAAAACGTGTTAAAACTCTTTGATTTACAATTCTAAGGGTATATGGTCGAAGTCAACCACTTTATATAGCATTCTATAAAACCTTAAAAGAACAGGGTCGTAGACAAATCTCGACATCACCGTCTTACGAAAAAACGGCTTCTTTAGAGCTGAAGTCAGTATAATCGACATCATAGCTCTCTTTGAAAATAGGCAACAAATAAAAAAGGCGGCAATGGATAAAGCCGAAGTGATAAAATGCGACATCCTTGCCTAAGTTAAAAGCATGGCTTCCTTGTCTTTCGGAGTCATCTCAAAATGTGCGATGTCGGTATTACTGCTATCAGTCTCTTTGAAGACATTTGTGTCGGTGACAATATACATAGGCGGTAGCCTGCTTATTTATATAAAATACAGTATTTAAGCCATGTGGCAATGCCATCTTCGAAGAGCACGACGTCGACTATGATGCTTGACTTCGCACTTTGACCCAGACCGATCCATTCCACATCTACTACATTTGGTGTTATATGTATTGCACTGGAGTAATGAGTAGAGGTGGAGAAATGAAGTGCAGCTTTGTGCTATCAGCACGGCACAACCGTAATTTATAGAAAACTGTTCTTATACCACTAAAAGTAATTACTTTTCATCAAACCCCAATCCTCATCAAATTTTTATTGGTTAGCAAAGCCTTATAAATTTTCTTTTCCAAAATTCTACATTAGAGCAGATTTAGCAATTCCAAAATCATTAGCAAACCTTACATTTTACATTACAGGAAATCAAATTTAATATATTCTTTAACATATAAAAATATCAAAGCTGAAAACTATGATTATTTTTATTAATCAAAACCCAAAATAATCCATTTTCTACATTTAGAAATTTCATAATAAATTCCCACTTGTTTGGAAAATTATGAATTTAAAACCCACTTCCAAAATAATATTTCTAACATAATATCCAAATTTCAAATTGTTTGGGTATTATATGATAGGTTTTTCAATTTAGACATATCAATAACTTCCATTATAACTCATACAAATTCATCAAATAACATATATTCATTCAACCTATCATTGCATGGTATAATATAAGCAAGCGAATTGAATTTATACTTAAAACTGAAAATAACACTTAAAATATGAGATGCATAAATATTATTCACCTTTAATGATGTAAGAAGGTTTATATTTGAGTTTGATTTGATTCTCTTATGCTTTCAACTTATTTTCCTAGCTTTTCTTCTTCTTGAATCCTCTAGCAATAGCCGGCCTAAACTTTAAATTTCGTTATATAAGTACAAAACGAATTAAAGAGAAAGGAGGTATAAGACCTTAATGTTGATTAACATTATTTAGGGCATTTAATTAGTTAAATTAAATGAAATAATGTAAATGGTTAAGGGGTTGAGATTTTTGTATTTAGACGATAGTCATGCCCAATAAACTAGTGAACAAAAGAGGAATTAAAATGAAATAAGTAAAGGGTAATAAATAAGATCAAAATAGGAATAAATTATACTTTTATATCCTAAACCCTCATGCTACTTTCATTTCCACATTCACAAACAAAACTAAATTCAAGAGAGGCCGTCCACCATTAGGAGAAAGCAAGAGGAAGAAAAGCTAAAATCAAGAGAAAGAAGCTTAATAAATTTAATTCAAGAGCAAATCTCAACTCCTTAACAACAAACTAAGGTGAATAATAGATTGCATCTCATATTTTTTTTTATTTCTAGATAAGATTTGAACCTATTTTATGAAGTATTATGCCATGTTTTGATTGTCAAATGGATATATGCTTGTTGATGATTTATGTTGTTTATTCATATAGATTTTATGATAAGATTTGGTTTGAAAAACCTATCAAACACTACAAGAAAACATGTTATCAATAACGCCATTTAATAACGCATTATCCAAAAGCGTTATTGTTTACCTCTAATTATTTGTCCTCTTGTTTTGTATGGTACATGTGTAACGTTTTGCCCCCAAAATTTGCATCTCCCTCCAAAAACACTTAACCAGTTTAGTCTCCCTTCCAAATAACACTTAACAATTTTCATCTCCCTCCCAAAACGAAATAAACCTAACTGACGTTCTCTTCCATCTCCATCTCTAGTTACCAATGTTCAGCCATTCTACTCCATCTCCGATCTTCAACAGTTGTGAAGTCGACATTGTCTCGAACCCTAATCTCCGATCTTCGATTTCTCTCTTCATCAATATCTGCCAGATTCGATGTTCATTTAATTACATGTTTACGATACTCCTAGCAATGATTTGGTTTACAAAAGATACTTATATGAACATAAACGAATTCGAGCCTACTGTTACTGATTTTTATTTGGCGGATGATTTGATGGCCTATTTTGATGTAAAAGAACAAGATTTTGATCCTTTAAGCGCAGATCAATTAGACATTAACAATCATATAGTCAACTCAGAGGTAATTTCAAATTATTGATTGCTTATTTTCCCATGTTTGATAGGCTAGTGATTTGTGCGTTAACAATTTGATGTGATTAATTCATGGTTATTTGTCAACACCACTGATTTGTATTATGTTATTCGTGAATCCCGACAGGTTCTGATCGCTCTGTAAACTATTTGTCCTTGTCAAATGAAACATATTTTGATTTACTTTATTGTTAGTTGGTGGAAATTTTTTGTTCATAGAATCCAATAATATGATTCAGCAAGTTATTTCAGATCAAATTTCAGCGTTGTATAGTTCTATTTACAGCTAAATGCTTTTATCTTTCTTAAATTGACATGATAACTTGCTCTTGTTCATAAAAGCCTGCTATATAGTTTGGGTCAAGCTTTTAAGATGGACTCTATCTTGAGCTCATTTTAAACAGTAGATCCAGGATTCATTGGGTTAAACCATTGAGTTAGGGTCAAGTAGATGTAGTGCATGTTTAACCGTATTGTAAGCCTTTTTATTAATTTCCAATATTAATTGTTAAATGAAGTGATGATGGAAATTCATTGTCAATCAATCCGCTGATTGCTATGATGTTTTTTACGAATACAAACAGGTTCTAATCACTCTTCTTTGTGTTTTTATTCAATCAATATAACAATGATTTTTTTTTCCAAATTTACTGTACTGATCATTTCCCAGTTTTTCAAATATCTTTCTTGTGATATTTTTGTGTGTGCAATATTGTAGTTTTTATTTTCGAACGTGTATATATACTATATGCACCAGCCTTTAGTTGATTAACATGCATTGAATTGTTTCCACGTACAACTATTCAACTGATAATTTATGATTGATACAGCGAAGAAATGATATATCTTGCTTCAAAAAGTTGCTCAGCAAACTTGCAAAGATTTTATATGCAGATGGTAGAAGTCGCATTCATTCTGCTATTAACCGTTGTTTGTTATGATATAAAAGGGAGTTACATTATTTTCAATTATTGTCTAGGAGCGAGGTAACCAGGGAAAAAACTATGATATTGCCTTATTTATACGGAGTGCTTAATGTTTGAACATGCATTAAATATATGGTATGTGAATGTTCTAGGAGTTTTAAAAGAGAACTAATTAATTGAAGTATGACCTGGAATGGTATGTATTCATTTATTACAGTTTCAATGCCTGCAGTACTTATTGGAGTTGGTACAACTATGGCCCCTACATTGACTAGAGTTGATAGTCTTGTTGGTCAACTTCTTGGTGAAGTTTTTTCTCTACCAAATGTTTTCTTTGAGCATGAGGCATGTGTTCATTTTTTGGTATTATTCCACTTAAATAACCTTGCATTCATGTTTGTTTGCACCCTAATTTCAAAAGACTGTATTTAATTTAAGCATGTCAATCTCAAAATTATGGTGTCACCGGTAATTTCTTTTGAGGATCACTTTAGTCGTGCCAAGTTGCTTATAATAATAATGATAGTGATGGTGATGATGATGAAATTTTCTAACTTAAACTAAGGAACATTATAGATGATCTAACTTATAACCAGTGATGTGAGGTTACAATGTTGTTAAGAAAGCATTTAACCGAGGAACAGTAACAACATCTCATTGTTACCATGATTTTATGTGATCCTTATTGGCTTCTGTTCCTTTCCTCATTGAATGTATAAGTGAAATGTTTCCCTATATATCTACATACGCTGTGGAATGCTTTATTGTTCTTTATAATATTGAATTAACTTAATATTTGGTATGTTTCTTGTTTTGCAATAGTATACTGTGTAGTAGTTTGTTCTTGATTGATCTGCCGTTCTGCCAATTTTGAAATTTTTAGAAGTTCAAGCCCTAACCTTATTTCTGGTAAAAAGGAGCAATTTCATCATTATTTTTAGGTCAAGAAATTTCTGTTTGTTACAATTAGTTATTGCAAAACACAGCACACTTATCTTTTTCTAACCATTTGATCTTTGCTTGACATTTCCCTTGCCATTTAGTTTAGAATCTTCTGATGTAGGCTCCTGGCAAGGTGAGATCATGAGATGCTAGTGTCATAATAGTGAAACTGAACAACAAGAAATTCATACATAATTTTACACCATAAATGATGACTGATGTAAATATCAAGAGTATATGTCATAGTAAATATCCTGAACATATTTTGTTGGCAATTCAATTGTGAACATCACCATTATCGTTGCGGGTATACAAGAACATATTCCTTTTTTGTATATTATTTTTCATCAACTTCACTCCCTTGGCTGATTGATTTTGTAGCAATGTTCTCTTGTGCATTACTGATTATATAATGATTTTGATGCTCTCTGTAGTCTGATGATGAATGTTGCAATTCTTGTGAAGAAGTCCGTGAAGCATTCACCAAGAAAGGTTGGGGGATGTCAAACCCAGACTTAATTGATCAAGTTCTTATGATATGTCAAAATTAATAATATCTAAAAGATCAAATGACAACTCAGAAATGAAAACGATGAAATTGGGTCTAAAGAAGACAAAAGATTCGATAAAGATTACTCTATGTGTGTGTATGTTAGTCGTTCGTAGAATGGGGAATAAAACTGATCTTTCTGTTGGAATTTTTATCCTTCATAAAATGGTAATGACAATTCTATCGGTTGGACATCTGCATAGTTGAATTTACAAAAAATATGTCAACAACTTCCTATTTGATATATAATGTGCTAAAACTTTATTTATTACATTCAGTGCAAGAGGGAGGGTTTTCTTCAAAGAATAAAAGATGAAGATGGCGAAGGATGCAATACATATGGGTTCTTAGATGTCAATAAAGTGGCTGGAAACTTTCATTTTGCACCAGGGAAAAGTTTTCAGCTTTCAAATATGCATATTCATGATATAATGGCCTTCCAAAAAGATAGTTTTAATGTAAGAGTGTTGATTTTGAGAAATATCAGATTACGAATGAAACATCTAGTATACAAATATGTTTTATCTTGTCATGTTGTTGTAGATAAGTCATAGAGTCAACAAGTTGTCTTACGGAGACCATTTTCCTGGTGCAGTCAATCCTCTTAATGGGTAAATTACCTTTCTATCCTTTAAAAGTAGAAAGTGAGATCCGGACAGACAAATATAACTTCGCCCAGCCTTATATACCACCGAATTCTATGACCTGAATTACAAGTCTTAATCTTAATATTTATTCTTTTAACATGTGACATACTTAGATTACAGTGGGTGCAGCAAACGCCATATGGGATGTATGAATATTTTTTAAAGGTTGATCCTTCTGTTATTGTATGTTCATCTCTATCTTCAAGCTTGAAATTATTTTTTTGATCATTGTCTTGATTTTGCTTTAGGTTGTACCTTGATATTTTTGTTGTAGTTCAATGCATCTTTTATTCGTAGGAAAAAAGATTGTTTAGTCATGTGCCTCATTATCTTGATTTATCCTACATACAAGCTATTCCTTAAACATTTAAGTGTATTAACCGATTTTCTTGCCCTGAAAAAGAATGCATGTTTAATTAGAATGAATAATAGATTCTGGTCTTTTTTCTGCTTTTTGTAAAACTACTGAACCAATAATTCATGTTTCTTCTAGCACATTTTCTATTTTTTTAAAAGCCTTTCTATTTTTAGGATGGAAACAATTCAGTATTGAGCATCATAATGTGCCAAAATAAAGCGGGGAGGACATCAGATCCAAACTGAGAAAGAAATGCTCGACAATAATAAGGAATGCCTAAAGCAACTGAAATGAAATTGAAGCTCTAGGTAGTTCTTAGCTAGAGCAAAATGTGTGTTGAAAACTGAATTGTGAGCCCTTAAGCTATATGCATAGCAACTGAACATGGCTAGATTGGATAGATTGCAGTCGTACGAAGTTGATGCACACCTGAGACAATTTTTGCTAGGTTGTGTATCTGAATATCTACAGTCTTAATAAATTATAACAGGGCAGTCTAGTCCAATTTTGTTTATATCTTACGTTTTTTATCACTTGATAATTTTTAATTATGTATTTTTTCTACTGTAGTTTTGGTTGGTTAGTGGCAGTAGTTGCCTATCCAGAACTGGTTTTCATGAAGTGCACTTGTAAGTACATTTCTTTTTAGTTTATTATAATCAGATTGAGTGTTTTCTAAGTAATTGAGGGTTTAGAGTTCGTTTTCAGTAAGGATGCAAAGTTTGTTTTTGCTGAGATATTTTTGACTAGTTTGAGTAGTTATCTGATTTTGTTACCCTTTAGTATTCCTAAAAGTGAACTTAAATACTGGTCCATATATACACATAGAATTTGAAGTTTTATACTTCAGAAATTTTTATATCTGTTTTTGGATAGCTGTATTAGCCGGTAATCTTCGCTGTAGAGAGGGTTTAGTAATCAAATTTTATTACTAATACCATTTGAAGTCTGTACTTAATTTTATCATTAATAATCATTGCTTTGTAATGTAGCTTCCGTGGTTGAAAGAGCGGATATTCGTTACGCAATAAATAAATATTAGAAGTTTTCCACATATAGAGGCAGTAGTTAGAACTCTGGCCTTATATGAAATGAAAGAAACAAGTAATGTTGACAATTGAGAAATGTGCAATGACAACATTGTAGTCAATGGAGTAAGTATAACACAGTTGGTTACTGCTTAGTTTTAACAATTTCTTTGGCTATGACATTTTACAATCGCAGATAATTGCAACTTACCCAAATGTTTATCTATTTTTCTTGCATCATGTCGCTTATTTATGACAGGTCATGTTTAAATTTGCAATCTTGCTCTAACATATGTTGATAAATGCAACCAAATTTGCAACTGATGGCCACTTGTTATTTGAGGAACAACCAAGCCTATTATGCATATCATATCTTGAAAGGTAAATACTGTATTTGGAATATTCAAGATGAATTAGATGACAATATATTATTTAGCATGTTACTATTGTGGTCCAGCTATTCATTGTACCTGCACCGTTTCATTAAATTTCAGGCTATAATTCAAATGATAGAAGAACATGTTTCTCTTTAATTGTACTCAATACTTAATTATACATCTCCTACTATTAATTGCTGTAGATATTGTCTTTCAAAATATTTTTACTTATAAGTTGGAATTAACTTGACATATCAAATATAAAGGCAAACAAATGCCTCAGTCCAAATACTTGTTTGCATTCTCATGTTTCCAAATGAAGCTACTTCGTGAAGCTGAAGCAGCACTATGTCCTATTGGTGAACCTAACTCAGAGGTATGTAATAGTCTTATTTGTATTTATATCACATTTATACGGTGGTGAACTCGTTTAGGTTGTCCCTTATAATAGGGTAACCACAGAGTTAATAAGTTGAGCGACTTTATTTATGTTTACCTTGATTGGTGTCCTTGTAGCAGATTAAAATTTCGACACCCTTATCCTGACGAGAAGCGAAGTCTACAGTTGAGTCGTCACCTTAAGCTTGACGCTCGTCAAGTTAAGTTTTGGTTTCACCCCCTGGTTTGATCCGGATTGCGGATGCTGTTGGTAAGAAGGTTGCATGGCCTGAATTGCAAGTAGTTGTTGAGATGGTTGACACTACAGCTCCTATTACGCCTATGGATGTGGTGAAAACATTTATGGTACTTGATTTTTATTGTGTGTTTCTATTTTTTAATAATTAGCAACTTCATTATTTTTTTCTTTTTTCAATTTACAGACTGCAAATTCAAGAACAAACAATAAATGCAAGTTAATGGATTTATCGGGAAATGGGAAAGTAGTTGCTTTAGGACGGGTGGAGTCAACCGATCCAAATGCAAGGGTGCATTTCAAACCACTAGGACACAATGCAGTTAAATTTTGGATAATGACCGTAAAAGAGCCAGCGGTAGAGCTATTTTCTGTTTCTCTGTGTTAACTTGGCTGTAAGCTTATATTTTATATGGTTATGCACTTGCTTTAATGTTTGTACACTGTAATGAAAAATATATCACATTTCTTTCTGAGCATGCTCTTGTGTTATATTTGTTGATTATAATCTTTATTCGTTTATGAAGATTTAGTTTGATTGCTATTATTAAAATGTAATATATAGGCACAACTCTTGAAAAATGTATCTACGATTTTTATAGCGACATATATGAGCTGTAAAAGAATTTATCAATACTATAACATGTTGATTTAATAGCGTGAAATGACCGCTATTGAATAAATATTTTATAGCCGCAAAATGGTGTTATAAAGATTTCCAGTTCCGTTAAGATTTAGCTGTATTATAGCGGCTATAATGAGCTATTGAATTAACGTACCATAGCAGTGAATTTGCGTTATTAAACTAAGCTCAACCATAGCGACATATTTTGTGTTATGAATATTCAACAGTTTTTTATAATATGTCGATATACAGCGCTTATCAAACCGCTATGGTTGTGATTAATAGCGGCTCTATGCCGCTATAAAAGACACTTTTTGTTGTAGTGAAATGACATCCAAATGGTTTCTGATTTTGATATAAGGTCAAAAATAATATTTAAGTGATGGTTTTCAAGTTACATAATTTTATGAATTAACATGGATTTATTATGAATTTTCTACTAATTTTTTTTAAACCGGGTTAAAATTAATTACAGCCACTAAATGTTTGCTTTGGGTCAGAAATTTAAATACGTTAGAAAACATATTAAAGTGATTTATGGGAATTTTTGGAGAATGTTTCTAAGTGTTTTATTAAATATATAAAATTATTTAAGGTATGGAAATTAAATGTTATATATGTTAATAAAAGAAGAAAAAGCAATTTGCTAAATGCTTTAAATTATAAAATACTGAATTCGGCAGCACTTTTAGAAAAGATTTTTGTAAAAGAAGTTTGCATCCAATTATATAATGACAAACAAGCAAATTAGTTGAAAAGATATTACTTTATAAAGTAAAAATTAGTTTTTTTGTAAAAGTTTGCTGTTTCATCACTCTCGGCAGTTACCTTTCGACTTCATACTACCACCTCCATCATATTCGAAACCAATACACATGGTATCCATGATTTGATACACAATGGATTGGAGATAGGAAAAAGGTATAGGGTCAAAACGTGCTTTCGAAGGGGTCGAGCCTTGTTTTGCTTTCAAAAGAGATGCCATTTGATTTACTTTCAAAGGAAAGGTTTCGAAAGGATTTTAATATAGCTTTCGATAGAGGTTGCCACCTTTTTTTTTAAATAAGCTTTTGACAGGGTTGAAACACTCGTTGTCGCATTCTACCTTTCTACCCAGTTGAGGCTGCTAAAGCCTTTAAACATTGGTTTTGAAAGGGTGCTTTCGCTTTTAAATAAGATGCCGTTTCTCCATGCTTTCGAAGGAGATGGTTTCAGAGCCATCTACTTTCTTTTACTTAGAAAATTGCTTTCAATAGAGTTGCTTTTGACTTAGTTCTTTTAAAACTCTTTTCGTATTTTGGAAGTTAAACCAAAGGTTTCGAAAGTAATGGTTTTCAACGTTTTCGAAACTATGTTCCATAAAATTTTACTTGATCCTAATGCTTTTGAAAGGTTTGTTTTAAGAACTTTAATGCTTTCGAAAGGGAGATTCCCCAATATTTTCGAAAAATATATCATAAAGGTTTTGAAGGGGTGACTCCCCAATGTTTTCAAAAGATTTACCTTTAGTATTTGAATGGAAGGTTTCCAATGTTTTCAGAAGGCAAGGTTGGAATGCTTTAAAAGAAAATGTCTAAGGTTTATAAAGCTTTCGAAAAGACAGTTTCAATGGTTTCGAAAGGTCTATTATAAATGGTTTTGAAAGGTATGTTTTGGCCTTTCGGCCTAGAGTTCAGAGTAAAGTAGTTAACTGGTTTTGAAATGGATACTTTCAAATGTTTCGAAAGAGATTGTTTAAAGCTTTTAAACAAGGGTTTTGAAAGGTTATCATCAACTATGTTTTGTGTAAAGCATATATCATGGCAAAGAGATTCTAGTAAAGCAAATAGTATGTTTTCCTTGTTTAAGTATGATTTAAAGGGTTAAATCATTTTGCAAGAAATGTCTTCAAGAAAAATTTAGATTACTCAGATATTTGAACACCAGATGGGACTGGCATAGGTTCGTGCCCTATACATTAGCTATAGCCCCTGGCTAATTTAGTTCAAAATTCCAGTGTGTAGGGCTTAGTCATAGGTAAGACTTAGATGATGTTACACACACACACACACACACACACACACACACACACAAAGAATGAGGATAGGTTATTAGCGAGCTGGCAAAACCATTAGGTTTAGTTAAACCTAGAAGAAGATAGTAAAGGACAGTCAGCCCAGAAGTGTGTCTAACATAGGTTTGCTAATTGATTATGTCTGATAGGCCCGAATTAGCCAATGGTTAGTAATTAGCCAAATAAAACTACATTTTGAGCAGATAGCCCATTGATTACCCGATTTATATGCATATATGAAATTTTTATTCCTTCTCTAATCAGTTTAATTGCTGGATATTGATTTGTGTAAAATATGTTTAAAGGGTTATTGGTGAGGGAAAACCTGTTCCGCTAAATAGCGTGCTCTCGCTTTATATCAGTAAACCGAGATGTAATAGCATTATTCACACCAGGCTTTATTTCCGATTCGAAGTTTATGTTTTCCCCTTAAACTTTCGGGTGCTCAAATTAATTTGAGTAGTTTGAGAGTTAAGATTTTATAGGTTTAGTAGGTGGATGAATAAAGCTTCCGAAGATGTGTAGGAGGCTTGAATAGCTATTTAGGAGTTGTTATTTTTACTTCTGCTATGATGTATTAAGGTTTTTATGTCTATTTGAGTGTTTTGGTCATTCGATGGGGCATCTTCATATGTCGCTCTTGGCTTATTTTATAATAATTATATTCGATCAGAACCTAGAAAACGTTTTGGGTTATGTAATGGAATATGAAACACGATTTTGCAATGCAATCAGTAAATTTGTTTTTGAAATCTGTGATTTTGTTTCATATTCATATGCTTTTGATATTATGGATACCATTAACATTACTGTATTTTGTCACCGAAAGTTAATACTATGGATGATTGCAGCATCTGTAGCACTTAGCTTCGGCCTTAAAATAGAGGATGTCATAACTTGGTATCAGAGCATAGGTTTGTGAAAACTTAAAAAAATTTCAAATTTAAAATGATTTTTGAAAAGATAATTATGAGGAATTAGATAAAAGATTGGGGTATGGGATAACGCTATAGTAACATATTTGTATTTTCTATGTATAAGTATACGCTTTATCACTATTCTCCCATCTTTCTTAGTCTATTCTTCCATATCTTACAAAGACTCGATTGCAGATTTTATGGACGTAAGATATGTATACTTTAGGAGGAAGAATTAATTTTGGTGGAGGAAGCACCACAACCAATGGAAATACCAGACCAAATACTAGAAGTAACCTAGGTCAGGCACAAGCTGTAAACGTAGGTGCTGGAGTCTCGCAAGTTAATATGGGTGCAACGTATTAGTTCTTTGTTAACATGATACAAGCAGGAGCTGTTGCGGGGTTAGCTTGAGGAAATGCTGAAGGAGGAAATCAAGGGGCTTCGGCGGTCAATAATTATACTATTTTGAGTAGATATTATGCTCGGTTGGGAGGAAAGCCATTTATTGGTGCTGAAGATGCAATCAAGGTAGAGAATTGGTTACTTCATTGTGAAAGGATTTTTATGGATTTGAGACTCAATAATGAGCAGAAAAGGAGACTCGCTTCTAGACAGCTACAAGGGGCAGCATTATATTAGTGGAACAGTGTTACTGTTGGAGTCAACGAGGAGACCATGACTTGGGCAGAGTTTAAGAGGAGGTTTGAAGAAAGGTTTATGTCGGAGTTTGCTAAGTCTACTCTGCTTAGGAAGTTTGCTAAGTTGGAGTAGGGAGATATGACAGTGTTTGAGTATGCAAGCAGATTTGAGAATTTGATAAGGTACGGGGATGCTATTGTTGATACTGTTATTAAGAGGAATGAGAAATTCATTCGTGGGTTGAAGCCTAAGCTTGTTAAGGCCACATTACCACATATTAGAGATCCATGCGATGTTGTTTTTGAGATGGCTTTGAGGCAGGTAGAGATGCTTACTTTTCTTGAAGGAAATAAGGCAAAGAAGCTCATGGAGGGCAGAACCAGAAAAAGAAGTTTTTCCACAAGAAAGGAGGCCAAAAGGATGGACCTGCGAAGAAAGGGAAGGCATAAGTTGTTTGTTATAAGTGTGATAAGAAGGGACAGTATGCTCATGAATGTCGAACTGGCAAAGGATAGAAAGCTACCGAGAAGAAAGGAGTGAGATGTTTCAATTGTAATCAGATTGGACAATATAAGAACTAGTGTAAGGAGCCAGCTAAGGATGGAAAAGGCAAGATGTTTGCATTGGAACCAGCTACCTCGAGACCAACAACAAAGGAGGGAGGAAAAGATGTGTTAGGAGGTACGCTCTTGATTCATGGTGTATCGGTTAGAGTTCTATTTGATACCGGTGCATCACATTCTTTTATATCTCATTGTTTAATAAATAAGCTTAAACTAGAAACCCGATACCTAGTTACTTCCTTAAGGGTTGCAAACACGATAGGTGGATATGCGACACTTGGGACGAAGTGTGACCAGTTAAAGTTTAAATTTTTAGGTCATACAATTGTTTGCAGTTTACATGTTTTTGATTTAGTAGGGATCAGAATTATTTTGGGTATGGATTGGTTAAGTAAATACGATGCTAGGATATTTTGTCATGATAGGAAAATATCGCTTGGACACCCTGACTATAGTGATCGGGTTGCATACTCTGTAGAAAACCCTAATTTTGAGGTTGATGCTTTGTTGGGTGTTGTAAAGGTGAAAGACGAGTTGAATCGAGTTTTCGTTGTTAGAGAATTTGCAAATACCTTTTAACCTGTACTAGGGTTGCCGTCGAAATGAGCCATTGAGTTTCGGATAGATTTAGGACCAGAAGTAGAACCAGTGAGTAGACCGCCAAGAAGAATGACATCTATCAAGATGAGGGAGTTAAACGTGCAGTTGGTGGAGTTAGAAGGCAACAGTTTTGTGAAACCAAGCAGTTCTCCTTGGGGAGCAGCCATAGTGTTTGGAAAGAAGCCAGACAGATCGGTAAGGTAGTGTATCGATTATCATAAGATGAATGAGAAGACGCTAAAGAATTGTTATCCATTACCTAGAATTGACGATTATTAGATCAGTTGAGGGAGCCAAAGTATTTTCCCAGCTGTATTTAGCAACAAGGTCCCATCAGCTTAGGGTGACAAAGGATAGTATTCCTTTGACATCATTTATGATAAGATATAGATCGTATGAATGGTTAGTGATGTCGTTCGAACTAACTAATACACCAGCATTCTTTTGTGGATTTGATGAACCAAATTTTTCGAGAGCACTTGGATAGATTTTGTTGGTTTTCATAGATGATATTTTGATATACTCTAAAAATGAAAGAGAACATGAAATTCATCTTAGAGTGGTGCTTGAGACATTGAGGCGTCATCAACTGAAAGCGAAGTTTTCATAGTGTCATTTCTGAAAGTAGGAAGTGAAGTTTCTTAGTCTGTAGTCTCAGAAAAGGATTGTCTGTAGATCCGGCTAAGATCGAGGCGGTGAATAATCGGAAGAGATTAATGGCAGTGACTGAAATAAAGAGTTCCTAGATTAGCTGGGTATTATCGGAGATTCATTAAGGATTTTTCATGGATAGCGACATCGATGACCAAGCTAACAAGAAAAGATGTGAAGTTTGTCTAGACTGATAAGTGTGAGGAAGCATTCCAGAAGTTGAAACACTTATTGATTAATGCACCTATGTTAGTTGTTCCAGAGGGGAACCAGGACTCAGTGGTGCTCATTGATGCATGCAGAACAAGATTGGGAGCTATATTAATGCAAAGAGGTAAAGTGATTACCAATGCATCTCGACAGCTCATACCGCATGAGGTTAGATATCCGACTAGAATTAGCTGTAGTGATTTTTGCATTGAAAGTGTGGAGACATTACCTCTTAGGAGAGAGATTTGAGTTGTATACAGATCATAAGTCGCTAAAATAATTATTCTCTCAAAAGGAGATGAATATGAGACAACAGAGGTGGTAAGAGTTTTTAGCCGCTTATGATTTTGGTATTGAGCGTACACCAGGAAAAGGTAACAAGGTTGTGGATGCACTTAGTAGAAAACATCAGAATGCAGTATTAGCAATGATAGCCGAGTGGAAAGATTTAGAGGCGTTGACTACATGCAGAGCATAGTGAAGATCTAAGAGTAGTTCTATTACAGAAACTGCTATGTTGTCATGTTTAGAAGTTCGACCAGTGATGATCGAAATGGTTGCTTCTAAGTAAGGAGAAGATCCATTATTAGTTGTATGGATCAGAACGTTAAGGGATGGAATGGAGAGCGATGACTTGAAGGATTTTACCCTTGACCGAAATGGGTAGTAGAGGAAGAAAGGATGACTATGTATTTCAAATGTAGGGAACATTAGGAAAGATGTTCTTAAAGAATGCCATCGCTCGAAGTTCATTATTCATCCAGGAGGAACTAAGATGTATCAAGATATGAAGAGAAGTTTCTTCTAGAAAGTATGAAGAGAGATGTAAGCTTGTGGGTGAAACAGTGTTTGAAATCTCAATAGGTAAAAGCCGAACATAAAAACCAAGTGGGTTACTTCAGCCTTTAGATGTTCTGGTATGGAAATGGGATTCTATCTTGACGGATTTTATAGACGGGTTACCAAGGTCGAATAGAGGATATGAAAGTATATGGGTTATAGGTGGATAGATTAACCAAGAGTGCCCATTTCATTCCAATTAAGTCAACCAGGATGACACCAATTTTGGCTAAGTTATACATGAAGCATATAGTTAGACTGCATGGAATTCCTAGTAGTATGGTAAGTGATAAAGATTCCTTATTTACTAGCGAGTTCTGGAAGAGTCTATAGGATACTCTGGGTATCAAGCTCAAAATGAATACCACTTACCATCCACGGATAGATGAGCAAATGAAAAGAGTTAACAAAATCTTAGGAGATTTGTTAAGAGCTTATGTGCTAGATTTTGGAGGATCATGGGAAGACCATCTACACTTAGTCAAGTTTTCATATAACAACAATTATCAGACCAATATAGGTATGACACTATTTGAAGCTTTGTGTGGAAGGCCATGCAAATCTCTTATTTATTGGTTAGTGACTGTGGATAGGTCAGGTCTTAGTCCAGGTTTGGTTAGGGAAGCTGTTGACAAATTGAGTTATTTGAGCTAGAATGAAGGAAGCTCAATCCAGGCAGAAGAGTTATGCTGATAAAAGATGGAAAAACTTAGAGTTCTCAGTTGGAGATCACGTTTTCGTGAAATTCTCACCGATGAAAGGTGTAATCAGGTTTGGAAAATCAGAAAAATCGACATCGAGATTCGTTGCACAATTCCTATTGTAGAAAGGATCGGGAAACTTGCATATAAGGCGGAGTTACTAAGTAGTTTGGCAGGAGTCCATAATGTTTTTCATATTTTTCATCTCAGGAAGTGTAGTCGGGATCCAGAGACTACTATAGCATCGACTATATTAGATGACTTAGTACTGGAACCGAATTTGACTATAGTTAGAAAACTAGTTCGTATAGTCGCGAGAGATGAGAAGAGGCTAAGAAACAAGATAGTCAGATTAGTCAAAGTCTAGTGGAGTGACGACGAGAGAGATTGTACTTGGGAAACTGAGAGCAGGATTTGAGATACTTACCCTGACTTGTTTCATGGTATGTTTTATCTTTATGATTGATTTTGATGAGTACCCTATAATAGTTTCAAAGATGAAATTCTTTAAGGAGGAGAGTCCGTGACGACCCTAATTTTGATTAACATTATTTAGGACATTTAATTAGTTAAATAAAATGACATAATATAAATGGTTAAGGGATTGAGATTTGTGTAATTAGAGGGTTGCCGTGCCTAATAACTAACGAACCAAAGAAGAATTAAAATGAAATAAGTAAGGGTAATAGATAAGGGCAAAATAGAAATAAGTTATATTCTTACACCTAAAGCCTCATGCTACTTTCATTTCCATGTTCATAAACAAAAATAAATTCTAGAAAGGCCGACCACCATTAGAAGAAAGCAAGAGGAAGATAAGCTAAAATCAAGAGCAAGAAGATTAACCAATTTAATTCAAGGGCAAATCTCAACTCCTTAACAACAAATTAAGGTGAATAATGAATTACATCTCATATTTGTTATTTTCTATTTTTATATAAGATCTGAACCTATTTTTCAAAGTGTAATGCCATGTTTTGATTGGTAAATGAATATGTGCTTGTTGATAATTTATGTTGTTTGTTCATATAGATTTTTATGATAAGATTTGATTTGAAAAACCTATCAAATGACTTCCAAATGCCTTGTGATTTTGATATAAGGTTAGAATTATTATTTTAGAGATGGGTTTCAAGTTCACAATTTTTTGAATTAATGTGGATTTATTATGAATTTTCTAGTGAAGAAAATGGCCAAATTGGGTTTAAAATTAATTATGGCAAGACATATTAAAAGTTATTTATGGGAATTTTCCTAAGTGTTTTATTAAACATATAAAGTTATTTAAAGTATGGGACCTAAATGTTTCGTATGTTTACAAAAGGAAAAGGCGCAATTTGATAAATATAAATTATGAAATACTGAATTCAGCAGCACTTTTAGAAAAGATTTTCAGGAAATAAATTGGCGACCAATTATATAGTGGTTAATAAGTAAGTATAAAGTAAAAATCAGTTTTTTGTAAAGGTTTGCCATTTTGCCGCTCTTGGCGGCTACCTTTCGTTCATACTACGACCTCTATCATAGTCGAAACCAATACACATTGTATCAATGCCTTGGTAAGTCGTGGATTGGAGATATGCGAAAGGTATAGAGTGAAAATGTTCTTTCGATAGGGTCGAGACCTTGTTTTTCTTTCAAAAGAGATGCTCTTGCTTTTCTTTCAAAGAAAGGTTTCGAAAGGGTTTTAATATAACTTTCGATAGAGGTTTTCGCCTTTTGTTTTAAACAAAATTTTGACAGAGTTGAAACACTCGTTGGCGGATTCTACCTTTCGACCCAGTTGAGGTTGCTTAAGCCTTTAAACATTGGTTTCAAAAGGATGCTTTCACTTTTAAATAAGAAGCCGCTTCTCCATGCTTTCGAAGGAGATGGTTGCGAAGCCATCTACTTTCTTTTACTTAGGAAATTTCTTTCGAAAGAGTTGCTTTCAATTTAGTTCTATTAAGACCCTTTTTATATTATGAAAGTTAAACTTAAAGGTTTCGAAAGAAATGGTTTTCAATGGTTTCGAAAATATGATCTACAAGATTTTACTTGAATCCAATGATTTCGAAAGGTTTGTTTTAAGAAAAGAACTTTAATGCTTTCGAAAGGTATCTAAAGGAGGTTTTGAAGGGGAGGTTCCCCAATGTTTTCGAATGATATATGATAAAGGCGAAGGGGGTAATTCCCCATTGTTTTCAAAAAGTTTACCCTTAGTATTTGAGTTGAAGGTTTCCAATGTTTTCGAAAGGCAATTTTGAAATGCTTTAAGAGAGGATGTCTATGGTTTTTTACAGCTATCGAAAAGACACTTTTATTGGTTTCGAAAGGTCTATTATAAATGGTTTTGAAAGGTATGTTTTGGCTTTCCGACCTAGGGTTTGAAGTAAAGTAGTTAATTGGTTTCGAAAGGGATACTTTCAAAGGTTTAAAAAGAGATTTTTTAAAGATTTGAAAGGGTTTCGAAAGGTTTTCGTCAGCTATGTTTTGTGTAAAGATTATATCATGGCAAAGATATTTGAGTAAAGAAAACAGTGTGTTTTTCCTATTTAAGTATGATTTAAAGGGTTAAATCATTTTGCAAGAAATGTTTTCAAGGAAAATTTACATGGGTAGTCAACCCAAAGTAAATGACTCGGATATTTGAATACCAGATGGAATTGGTATAGGGTCGCGCCCTATACGTTAGCTATAACCCCTAGCTAATTTAGTCCAAAATTCCAGTGTGTATGTCTTAGTCGTAGGTAAGACTTAAATGATAGAAAGGAATATATATAAAGAATGAGGATAGGTTATTGGTGAGCCTGCAAAACCATTAGGTTTACTTAACCTTAGAAGAAGATAGTAAAGGGCGATCAGCTCAAAAGTGTGTCTAATAGATGTTAATTACTGATTTGTTTGGTAGGCCCGAGTCAGCCAATGGTTAATAGTTAGCTAAACAAAACTATATCTTGGGATTTGATTGTCCATTGATTACCTAATTTATATGCATATATGAAATTGTTATTCTTGCTCCAATCAGTTTGATTGCTGGATACTGATTTGCAGAAAGATATGTTTTAAAGGGATACGAGCGAGGGGAAACCCATTTCGCTAAGTGGCGTGGCCTCACTTAATTTTAGTAAACCGAGATGTAATAGTATTATTCACACCAGGTTTTATGTCTGACTCAAATTTTATTTTTCCCCTTGAACTCTTGGATGCTCAAATTAGTTTGAGTATATTAAGAGTCGAGATTTTACAAGTTTAGTAGGTGGAAGAATAAAGCTTCCGAAGACGTGCAGGAGACATGAGTTGCTATTTAGCAGCTGTTATTTTTATTTTCTCTATGACGTATTGAGACTGTTATGTCTACTTGAGTACTCTGATCATCCAAGGTGGTATCTTCATATGTCGTCGTTGGCGTATTTTGTAATAATTATATTTGATCAAAACCTAGAAACTTTTGGGATTATGTAATGGAATATGAAACATGATTTAGCAATGTAATCAGTAAAGTTGTTTTTAGAATTTTTTGATTTTGTTTTATATTCATTTGTTTCTGATATTATGGATACCATTAACATTACCACATTTTATCTCCGGAAGTTAATATTGTGGATGACTGCAGCATCTTTAGCACTTAATTTCGGGCCTCAAGATAGGGGATGTTACAGAAGGTAGGGGTTTGCAATAAGAAATGTAACCCATTTCCTATTTTACCATTCTCATGAATTGCCTTTCTTATTATTATTCTAATTAATCCCATTAGTTTATTAATTAAGGTTGGCCCCATTTTAATTACCAAATCTTAATCTCCTTATCCTTTTTCATTATTTTATTTAATTTATCCAATTAAATGTTCTAAATAATGTTGAGAAAATTTAGGGTTTTTATAGATATTAACAAAAATACGGATAGAGATACATATACAGATGTGAATGTAGACCCGTGACTATAACATCCCATATCTAGAGGCCTAAGCTAAGCACTACAGATGCTACAGTCATTCATAGTATTAACTTTCGATGACTAAATATGGCTATGTTAATGGTATCTATAATATCAGATGCACTTGAATATGAAAAAATCACAGATTTCCAAAACAAATTTTTTCATTACATTTCAAATCACATGTTCCATATTCATATTACATAATCCCAATAAGTTTCACGGGCAATGATAAAATATACTTATTACAAAACACGCCAAGAGCGGCATGTGAAGATGCCCCCTTGGATGATCAAAGTCATATAGTCATAACTGACTTCATGTATGCACAACGCAAAGAAATAGCAACAAAGAACTACAACCCCTAAATAGCCATCCATAAGCCTTTTGCTCGTCTCTGGTAGCTTTATTCGTTGTAACAACCCGGAATTTCACTGCTCTGATTAGTGAATATTTTATCAATTTTAAATATTCAATATATAGGTTTTATAATGAAAATAAACTCATTTTTATTAATTAATAATAATGGTGAAACCGTCAAAATTTGTTTACAAAATTAAATAGTTCGTAGAAAAACAGAAGATTTAACCGAAGAACGTTATCCAAAATTTCAACCTTTCAATACCGAAAAGTTGTTAAGAACGTTGTTTATCTTTATGGACTATTTGTACATACATATAAGAGTTAACTAACTAGATGATAATAATAAACTTAGAAATAAATTATCCTATATTAATTTGGATAAGTAAGTGATGTGACAAGACATAGTTTTAAAAATAATAAACATATTATATATATATTAAGTATCATCACATCTTAGATTTGTAATCATTAACCATAATTATCTCTTGCCACATCTTAGTTAATTAATAATAACACTTATATATATAAAGAAAGTAATGTGACTAAAAATAATAATTATATATAGAAAGGAAGTGATGTGACTAAACAAAATAATTATATATATATATAAAGAAAGTGATGTGACTAAACATAATAATTGTATATATATATATAAGAAAGTAATGTGACTAAACATAATAATTGTATATATATAAGAAAGTAATGTGACTAAACATAATAATTGTATATATATATAAAAGAAAGTGATGTGATTAAACATAATTATATATATTATAAAATATTTGTGATGTGGCTAAACATAATGATGACATAGGAAATTTGCCTATAAATAGCCATATGTTTCATCATTTTTCATTCTCTTTCCACCAACCTTTTCTTACTTATTCCTAACTCAAATAGATTTTTTCTTTTATTTAAATTGTGTAAAATTTTAATGGCTACGATATTCTAGTTTATTACGTTTTCAAATTTCTATCCTAGCTATATCAAAATACACAATCTTTACAAAGTAATTTTTCACCAAGAATTTCAAGTCCGAAAATCACTCTTTTCTTTTTATCATAATTTCTTCAAAACTAAGTGTAAATGAATAATTCTTTTTTTTAAATGATAGAGAAAATAAATTTCAATAACTTTCTCTTTGAGTGCTTTTTAAAATTCCGTGAGTAGATAGCGCAAAAATCTATTGCAAAATGACCTATTTTTGGGTTTATTATCGAAAAATCGATGTTTATCCAAAGTCGCTCTAAATTACCAAAACATGTCTCACTTCCTTGTTCATCCATGGTCAAGCCTACCTAGTACATTCAGGATTCAAGACTCCATCATTTTGCTTTAGAATGAAATGGCTAGGTCATACTCAAGTCAGCGAAAGTTTGGATAGCCTTTGGTGAGTAATTTCCTTAACTTTTTGGGAAAGAATTTACATTTATGTATATGGCTGTATTTGAGATGTTATTATTTGGTTTATGATATGGTTTAGATGTATATGTGTGCGCTAATTTATGTTTTAGCATTAGAGCTTTGAATTGATGATTTAAATGGTGTTTTAATTATAAAATTATGATCTTTGGCTTGGAATTAGAAGTGATGTGGAAAGTTATATGTAAAATTAGTAAATGAAAGAGTTAGTGAGTAACAAGTTGGAAATTACAGGTATAAGGATAGTCGCTAAAATGCAGTTCGTTTAAAAATTCAATTTTCGTAATGTTTGATTTTTATACTTCAATTGATTTGTAAATGGTTTATAAACTAAATAATGATATTATAAAAGGTAAATTAAGAATTTAATAATAAATTTTTAATTAATCATGTTTCGATAATTAATAATTAACTAAGGATTAAATAAGGGTTATTAACTTTTATTAATTAAAGATCGGTTATTAATTAATTATTTTTTAAGTTAAGATTTATTTTAATTAGTTATTGATTAAGTTAGTTAATTATGAGTTAAGTATATGATTTGTTTTTAATTAACTATTATTTGAATATAGGATCAATTATTAATTATTAATCAAGTGTTTAATTATTTTTAAATTATAAATTAATTAAGGTTTAATTTATAATAAATTATTCATTAAAGGTTTAATTAATTATTTAAGTTTAATTAAGGATTATTTAATTTATTAATTGAGATTAATTAATATTTAATTATTAATAAAGATTTAATTAATTATTTAATAATTAATAAAGGACTAATTTGGATTTAATTAATAGTTAATTACTGTTAACTATTTAATTAAATTAAGTTAAAATTAAATTAAAATTAATTCTGATTTAAATATGGATTTAACTTATAATTAATTATTTTTAAAAGGGTTTAAAAGTTTTAAATCCTTTGGTTTTTAAAAGTAAAATTGTTTAAAGGTACTTCTTTTTCAAACGATGGTTTTGAATACAAATGATTCAAATGTTGATACATTTAAGAAACTATATAACCATGAATGAATTATACTATAGACCGTTGGGTTGTTTGGACATGTGTTTGCAGAATTAATCCCCATTTGTTATAAATTGATTGTTTTTTTGTTTGTATGGACACGTGTTAAGCCGAATAAATCCTCGTTCTCCTCTGAATTGATTGAATTGTTTGGACATCTATTTAGCAGGGTAAATCACCATCCTATAATTTTGTTATTTGGACTTGTATATGCCTATTGGTTATATTGACGTGTTATTCCCTGATTGGATATGAACTGTATTTACATATATGGTAGTTTATGTAAATAATTGGAAATCAAATTGAATTAAACGGTAACTTAAATTAGTATCGTTGGGACTGCTAAGCCTCATTTGGAATTTATAAAAGTATGGTTTGAATTTACTTTAATTCTTATAAAGGTATTTATAAATGATTACTTGATTATAGAAAGCGATTTTTCTAACGAAAAGGGTTATTAAGGTGTTTTATAAATGATGTTCTGTGAATGATATTTATAAAGGTTATTTTATAAAGGAGTATAAAAAGGTTTATACAAAGAGTTTTAAAAATAGGAAAAGGGTTTATAAATCATTTCAGGGATTTGGAAAGAGGTTTATAAATTAACTTAAGGGTTTATAAAAGTGGGTTATGACTTTATTTTGAAAGTTACATGTTAATTGAAATATGAAAAGGGAATTTTTGATAAAGGATAAACATAATGTTTTATTTGAAAATGCTTAGTTATTTAATATGGGATTTGGAAAGAAGAAAACTTTGAAAAGTTTTAAAATATACTTATACTAGTAAGATAAGTATGCGATTTTGTTTGAAGGCATGAAAAGTAAAATGTTTTGGTAATGTACTTATAATATTGAGGTATAATATTGAGGTAAATATATAAATGTTTCCCAAGTATAAAAGGAAATGTAAGGGGTTTAGGAGTAGTGTTTTGAAAAGATCTTGTGACCACATTTTATAAAGTGGTTTTATTAATTAAAGAGAATTAGTAAAGGCTTAGTGGATCCCATATGGAAATTAAACCATGATTGGATGTTTGTTTATTTGATAGTTAAATAACTGACTATTAAAACTGGATGCAAAACGTAACTTTGGAAATACCTAGGAGAAACACAAGAATAATATGGTACAGTTACCATCGAAGGTACTATATTGTATGTATAAACTCGTTTCGTTTTTCTAGGATGAATGATAAGGAAATCCATCCACTAACGGCTAGGAGGTGAATCTTGTCATTTGTTTATTTATTTCCTAAAGGACAATTGTTGAGTTTACCAAAAATTATTGAAAGTTTGTTTCGAAGACACCAGGATTGGATATGTTATCCGAAAACCACTTCGATCTAACTCAAGCATTATGACCTGAAGGCATCGTTAAGAGTATGGAATCGAAGATAGAGAGGTGAAGTGCAAGGGCTGATCGCTTCTAATCCTGAGGGTGATTCCAAAATAGATGTAGTAGGAATAGTGGTTTCGTTCAGACTCAAAACGGACTTGTATGGATGAATGCTATCAACACATTGTCATTAGAGGGCAATGAACATTCTAAGTGTAAATTTTCTTGAAAGGAAATCATAGCCTTAAGCCTCATCAACTAGAAATCACTAAAATATGAGAGATGCAGCTGGACTATGTGGGTCGCACCCATTAGGGTATGTCATCGCCTTTCTAGATGACCATTCATATCCAGATTCAATTGTGCTTATGGGCTCAGTAAAACAATTAGGAACAACCGAGGTGATGACATATTCGGTACTACCCAACAAGGGGTAGGCCGATCCTAGGTTGGCAAGGGTCGTTAGTTACGATCTCAGTACATTGTTCTAGAGGTGTACTATAACGAGCAGTACCCCAGTAGCTCGGTTATTAGTTGGAATCCATTCTCCAATACGAGCTTTATGGTTTTAGTTGTATACAGATATGTTGGAATGTGAAATGCAAGCATTCCAACTATTTTAATATTTTACTTTGAACCCTTAGAGATTATTATAATATCACTGGATATTCTATATAAGTGTTTTTGTTACCGTAAGGTAAAAACCTGTCATTGTTTATGTGCAATGAGGCCTTACGAGTTACCTTTGATTTTAAAGGATTTTTCAAGTCAATAAATCAATAAAATTTTTGTGATTTGAGTTTACTCACGCTGGTATTCCAGACTGACATGGGCGTTATTTCCTTATAATGCTTGTGTTAGGCCGAGCATGTTTGCTAGGTTAGCTTTAGATGCTTTGGAGCAATGGAGTTGAGTTGGAGGCCTAGGATGTACTCTCGTATTTTGAATATCTTCCGTTGTGTATGTGTTATATGTAGTTTTTCTGCTATCATAAGGACCGGTTTCAGTAACTTTCCAAAATTAGGATAAGTCTAGTGTACTATGATGTTATATAAATAAGATGTTCCCTTTTTATAAAGATCATTTTTGTATTATATAATATTCATTGTGTTGTGATTCTATGTTGTTTAGTTTTCTTCTTTCACTTTAACAAATCGATATTTCCGGCACTTGAATGTTCGACATGTTAATACCATGGATGTATTAGTGTCAATTTTCGAGGGTCAAAAATCCGGTTAATTACATTTGTCATCTTACTAAACTTGGAGTAACCTCAACCATCAGCCTACTCAAACCAATTTTGAGCACCCGAGAGTTTAAGGGAAAAACATAAACTTCGAGTTAGACAAAAAGCCTGGTGTGGATAATACTATACATCTTGGTTAATTGATATTAAGTGCGACCATGCCACATAGCGGAATGGGTTTCCCCTCACTAATATCTTTAGCAAACCTTTTAATCCTGCAATCAAAACTGGGTAAAACAATAAAGCATCATTATATAAACATATATATTAGATAACAAATGGACTATCTGTTCGAACAATATATTTTTGTTTGGCTTAAATCTTTAAACATTTGAAAGTACCCCACTTGATCCTATTGGAAGTACCCCTTCTGAAACCATGTAAAACCTTTCTTTCTTCTAGGCCGAAAGGCCAAATCTTCCTTTCAAAACCATTCCTATAAACCTTTCTAAACCATTGAAATTCCTTTCTCTTTCGAAAGATAAAAACCTTATACATCCCATTTTAAAACCATTAAACATTGCCTTTCGAAAACATAAGAAAACATATCCTTTAAACCATTCAAAACCATTGGAAAAACCTTTCTTTTAGGCCTTTTGAAACTATTGGGGAACCACCCATTCGAAACAATTCTTTCTAAGCCTTTCGAAAATATAAAGGAACCACCCCTTCGAAACCTTTCTTTTTAAATCTTTTGAAGGCATTAAACCTTAAACTCTTCTGAAGCATTTTGGGTTCAATTTTTAAAACATGGGGAAAACACCTACCGAAATCATTCAACACCGAACTAGTCAAAAGCTTTTGGTTAATTCTTTTAACAATCACTAAGGGTCAAGGCAACAGAGTCGAACGCATACCCTTTCGAAAGCTATAATTTATAGAGTGAAGTGATGGTGCCGAAATCATCCCTTCGGAAGCATTAGAGAAGCGATAGAGCTTTTATATAAAAATACCCCTGTGAAAGCTCAGTTTCGAAAGGTAGAAGGCAGCAATAAAAGCTTCGACATAGAAGCTGCTATTTAAAAATAAGGGTGCAACTATTTCGAAATGAACCTTTAAAACCATTGACTAAGTCGAAAGCAGACTTAGTCGAAAGCTTTTTCATAGAACAAAGGTGCTACCTTAAAACCTTTCATTAAATCAATTGACCTAGTTGGAAGCCAGCTAAGTCGAAAGTTACTTGGTCAAAGGCAAGCAGGCGCTTCTCTCTTTTAAAACAAAAAGGTGCTTCGACCCTTTCAAAACCCCTTGGTTTCGACTCTTACCTTCCGTCTTTGTCCAATTCACTACGTACCAAGGTTTTGATATTATGTGCATTAGTTCAAGGAAGGAGGTGGAGGGTCTTAGTCGAAAGCTACGTGGACGAAACCAAAAGACGCAAACCATGCTTTTGGCATGAATTTCTTATTTAAACGCTTTTAGGTAAACCTTTTTAACTGACCTTCCTTGTTTTTCAAAAAGTTATTGGTTGCTAATTTTTCTCTTCTAAAACTAATGCCAAAATTTCAGAATTAATTATTTAATTCCTTTGCAAAATACCCCTTCTCCTTATTTAAATATATAAAACATTTAAGTCTCATACCTTAAATAATTTTCTATTTTTATCAAAACTCTTTGGAAAATTCTTCAAAAATTCCAGAAAATCCCTTTTCATATGTTTTCTAACATATAAAAATTCCAAACCCAAATTACTTATAATTTACCTGTAAATAATTTATAACCCAATAAATCATTTTCTTCACTAGAAAATTAATATAAAATCCACATTAATTCAAAAAATTATCAAAATTGAAACCCATCTCTAAATAACATTTCTGATTTACATCTAAAATCGCAAAGCATTTAGATGTCATTAAATAGGGTTTTCTAATCAAACATATCATAAAAATCAATATAATTTTGCATAAATCATCAACTAGTATATATAAACATTTTTCTCCTCTAAAACATGGCTACATCATGTAAGATAAAGTCGGGCTTCATCTAAAATTGAAAACATATGGAAAAGTGAGATGTAGTCATTATTCACCTTAGCTTTTTGATTAGGATGTGAGATTTGATCATGATTATGTTGATTTACTTCTTCCTTTTGAAAATCCTAGGTTTGTCTTCTCTTAAGATTGAAAATGGTGGCTGACCTTAGAATATTTTTGTTTGAGAAAATAAAATGCACGTGTGTTTGGTTTCATATGGGTTTAGGGTATAAGTTCTATCATTTTTCTATTTTACCCCTTAATTATTTCCTAACACTTATGTCCATTATATTCCTTTAATTCATTTTACATATAAGCATGACTACCCTTGGTTAAATCAAATCCCAATCTATTAATCAACACATTATTTTATTTTATTTAGCTAATTAAATATCCTAAATAATGTCAGTAAAAGATGGGGTGTTACAATCTCCCATCATTACGATAAGAAACACATCAAAACAATCAAATGTAAAACATACGATCAAGTAGATCAGGATAAGTGTCTCTGATCCTGCTCTCAGTTTTCTAAGTATAGTCTCTAGAGTCGTCACTCCACTGGACTTTCACTAACTTGACTATCTTGTTCCTCAACTTCTTCTCATCTCTCACGACTATTCGGATAGGCTTCTTAACTGTAGCCATGTCCGGTTCCACTACTAAATCTAATAACAAAGTCGGTGCTATAGTAGTATTTAGATCCCTAACATACTTCCTCTGATGAGAAACATGAAAACATCATGGATTCCTGCCCAACTATTCGATAACTCTTTCTTTATGCGAGTTTTCCAATCTTTTCTAAAATAGTAAATGGTCTTATGAACCTTAGTGCTAAGTTTCTTTTCTTCCCAAACCTGATAACACTTTTCGAACTTCCTTCATTCTTGCCCTTATCAGCTCAATCTTTTCTACCGCTTCTTTTACCAAATCAGGACCAAGTACCAATCTATCCATATACTAGTCTGATAACTATTGTTATATGAAAACTCGACTAGGTGTAGGTGGTCTTCCCATGATCCCTTGAAGTCTAATACACAAGCTCGCAGCAAGTCCTCCAAGATCTTGTTAACCCTTTTTTTTGCCCATCGATTTGCAGATGGTGAACGGTACTCATCTTGAGCTAGGTCCCTAAACTTTCTTATAGACTCTTCCAGAATTCGCTAGTGAATAAGGAATCTCTGTCAGTAACAATATTATTAGGAAATTCCTTGCGTTCTAACCACATCCTTCACAAACAACTTAGCTATACAAGTGCTGTCCTATTTGCCTTAACTAGAATGAAATGGACGCTCTTGGTCAACCTATCCACTATGACCCATATGATCATTCCCTTTATTAGATCTCGGCTACTCGTCTGTGAAATCCATAGAAATAGAATCCCACTTCCATACTGGGATATCCAATGGCTGAAGCAATCCACTTGGCTTCTGATGCTCGGCTTTTACCTACTGATAGTTAAACAATGTTTCACCCATAAGCCAACATCTCTCTTCAAGCCTTCCTATAAGAAATTTCTCTTCATATCTTGGTACATTTTCTTCCTCCTAGGTGGATAGTGAACTTCGAACAATTTCTTTCCTCCAAAACTTCTTTTCTTATGTCTCCCACATTTGGAACACTTAATCTACCCTTCTTTCTCAACCATCCATTTTGGTCAAGACTGAAACTTTTCAATTCATCATTCTCCGTTCCATCTTTTAATTTCCTAATCCTTTCAGCTAACACTTGATCCACTTCCTGTTTAGAAGCAATTTTCTCAGTTAATATCGGTCAAAATTCCAAACAACATAATATAGCAGAACCCCAACTAGACCCAGCCTTGGATCTTCTCCGTGATCTGTAAGTTGTGTAGGCTTCTAAGTCTTTCTATTTTGCTAGCATGGCTAACACCACATTCTGATGCTTTCTACTAAGCACATCAGCAACCATGTTTCCTTTCCTTGGTATGTACTCTATTCCAAAATCATAAGCAGCTAAAGATTCCAAACATCTCTGTTGTCTCATGTTCTGCTCCTTCTGAGAGAACAAGTACTTCAATGACTTATGGTCGGTATAAAGCACAAACCTTTCTCCCAAAATGTAATGCCTTCACACATTTAATGCAAATATAACTGCAACTAATTCCAAATCATGCGTCAGATACTTAACCTCATGCGGTCTAAGCTGTCTAGAAGTGTAGGCAATCACTTTACCCCTCTGCATTAATACAACTACCAATCCAATACCACACACATATATATGAACAACTAAATCTTGATTACCCTCCGGAACCACCAACACAAGTGCATGACTCAACAAGTGCTTTAAGCTTTGAAATGCTTCCTCACACTTATTGGTCCATAAAACTTTACATCCTTTCATGTTAGCTTGGTCATCGGCGCTGCTATCCACGAGAAATTATTTTTAAACCTCTGATAACACTCAACTAACCCAAGGAAACTCCTTATCTCAGTTACCATTTTTGGTCTTTTCTAATTATTAACAGCTTATATCTATTCTGAATTAACTAACAATCCTTTCTCTGAAACCACGTAACTAAGAAATTTTACTTCTTTCTTCCAAAAATGGCACTTCGAATTTTTTTAATTTTAGCTGATGCTGCCTTAGCGTCTCAAGCATGACTCTAAAATGAACTTTATGCTCCTCATCCTTAGATCATATCATGATATCATTTATTAAAACCAATATGAATCTATTCAAGTGCTCTCGAAAGATCCGATTCATCAAATCCATAAAGAATGCCAGCGCATTAGTAAGTCCAAACGGCATAACTAACCATTCGTATGACCCATATCTTATTCTAAATGCCATCAATGGTATATTGTCTTCTATCACTCTAAGCTGATGAAATCCTATCGCCAAATCCAATGGATAGAATATCTTGTCCCAACTCAACTGGTCGAACAAAATCCTCAATCCTAGGAAATGGATATCGGTTCTTTATCGTCTTCTCATTCAACTTATGATAATCGAAACATAGCTTTAGCGATCCATCCGACTTCTTAACAAATACACTGGCTGCTCCCCAGGGTGAAATACTCGGTATGATAAAACTTTTACCTTTCAAATCCACCAACTAAGTTTACCTTTCAAATCCACCAACTAAGTCTTTAACTCCCTCATCTCTGTGGGTGTTATTCTTCTTGGTGGCCTACTTACCAGTTCTGCTCTAGGCACCAAATCTGTCGGAAATTCAATAGCTTGTTTCTATGGTGATCCGACTATTGGCTCAAAAATATTTGCGAATTCTCTAACTATGAAAACACGGTTTAACTCATCTTCCAACTCCATAACACCCAACAAGGCATTCATCTCACAATTCGGGTTTTCTAGGTATAAACTATCCGATACAATCCGGGTGTCTAAGTGATATTTTCCTATCTAGGCAAAATATTCTAGCATCGTATTTTTAGTTAACCAATCCATTCCCAATACAATTCTGAACCCTGCAAAGTCAAATATGTACAAACTGAAAACATAGGTGCAACCTAGCAAATAAAACTCGACGTGGTCACACTTCATCGCAAGTGTCGCATACCCTCTTATCGGGTTTGCAATTCTTAAGGAAGTAAATAAATATGTGGTTGTTAGGTTAATTTTGTCTACCAAACATCGAGATCTAAAGGAATTCGATGCACCAATATCAAATAAAACGCTAATAGACATACCAAAGATCTAAAGCGTACCGCCTAAAATCACTTTTCCCTTCTCTTTCACTACCGGCTTCGAAGAAGCAGGTTTCAATGCAAACACCTGGCCTTTCTCTCCTTTAGTTTGCTTCTTGCATTGGTTCTTGTTGTGCCTAATTTGATCAAGTTAAAACATTAATTCTTTTCTTCTCTACAGTCTTCTTTCCCTTACATGTCCGGCACTCGTTAGCATAATGGTATTTCTTATTACACTTATAATAGACCACTTCAGACTTTCTTTTCTTCGCTGCTCCTCCTTTTTTAGCATTCTTCTTGTGGAAAAATTCTCTTTTGTCCTTGTCGAACCTGGACCTCCTTGCCCTTCTTTTTCTCTCCAGAAGCTAACATCTCCTCATGTCTTAATGCCATTTCAACTACTACATCACATGGATCTCTGATGTGTGGTAAATTAGCTCCATCTAACTCCAGATTCAAACCTCTAATAAACTTTTCATTCCTTTTCAGCACTATGTCAATAGTGGCATACCCATACCGAGATAACTCTTCGAATCTACTAGCATATTTCAGAACTGACATTTCTCCTTGTTCCAGCTTAGCAAACTTCCTAGCCAAGACTGATTGTGCCATTATTGACATGAACCTTTCTTGAAACCTCCTTCTAAACTCCGCCCACATTATAGTCCCTTCATCTACACCAGCAATTATGGTGTTCCACCAAAACGGAGCAGCTCCTTGAAGCTATATTGAAGCAAGTCTCCTTTTCTGCTCATCATTGAGCCCTAGGTCAGCAAAAATCCTCTCATAGGGAAAAAACCATTTTTCTACCTCAATAGCATCCTCTGTCCTAATAAATGGCTTTCCTTCGAGCCTGATATAGTCTCTGCTCAAATTAGCATACAGACTGACTACTGGAGCTTCCTGGTCCTCCGACAGCATTTCCTAATACAACTCCAGCTTCGATCCCAGCTTGCATCATGTTTACGAAAAATTGATACATGGCTCCCATGTCCACTTGAGGAACCCCAACACCAACATTTTTAACCTGAGCCTGACCTTAACTTCTTCTAGCCTTTGGTTGGGAATTTCCATTTGTGGTGGTGCTGTATCCTCTTAGGTTAACTTTACCGCTTCTTCCATCCATATCTGCATTCAAGATTCGTGAGATACAAAAGAATAGCCTAACAAAGATAAGAGTCTAGAGATAAAGCTTGTACTATATAGCAAATACAAGTACGTTACTTTAGAGTTGTCCCATATCCCGATCTTAACTCTGATTCCTAAGGATTACGTTTTCAAAAATCATTTTTTAGTGAAAGTATTTCATAAACCTATGCGCTAATACCAAGTAGTAACATCCCCTTTCCAGGGGCCTAAAGCTAAGCACTACAAGTGCTGTAGTCATCCATACTATTAACTTCCGACGACTAAATATGGCTATGTTAATGGTATCAATAATTTCGGAAGCACTTGAATGTGAAATAAATCATAGATTTCAAAAATAGAATTTTCATTACATTTCAAAACACATGTTCATATTCATATTACATAATCAAATTAATTTCCCAAGCAATGATAAAATATACTTATTACAAAATACGCTAAGAGCGGCATATGAAGACGCCTCCTTAGATGATCAGAGTTATATAGTCATAATTGACTTAATGCATACACAATGGAAATAAGTAACAACAAAGAACTACAACCCTTAAATAGCTATCAGTAAGGCTCCTGCTCGTCTCAAGTAGCTTTATTTGTCATCTTACTAAACCTGGAATAACCTCAACCCTCAACCCTCAGCCTACTCAATTCAATTTTGAGCACCCGAGGGTTTAAGGGGATAACATAAACTTCGAGTCAGACATAAATCCTGGTGTGAACAATACTATACAGCAAGGTTAATTGATATTATTTGAGACCACGCTGCTTAGCGGAATGGGTTTTCCCTCACTAATATCCTTTTAAAACATATCTTTAGCAAACCTTTTTATCCTACAACCAAAACTAGTTAAAACCGTAAAGCATCATTATATAAATAACAGATAATAAATGGACTATCGGTTCAAACAATATAGTTTTATTTGGGTTACTATTAACCTTTGGCTGAATCGGGCCTACCGGACAAACATAAAATAATCTAACATCTGTTAGACATTCTTCTTTTGGACTATCTATCCTTAATTATCTGTTAAATACTTTTCTTCTAGATGGTCTGTCCTTAACTTAGCATCTTCTAGGGTCACTTGATCCTAATGGTTTTGCGGGCTCACCAATAACCTATCTGTATACAACCATATATTTCCTTCTATGGGTTATCATGTTTTTAGTCTCATCTATGAAAAATTCCTACACACTGGAATTTAGGACTAAATTGCTGAGGCTAACAGCTGTTGTATAGGGCGCGATCCTATACCGGTCCCATTTGGTATTCTAATGTTTGAGTCATTTTACTTAGGGATACCCTTCCATAATTTTCCTTAAAAATCTTTTAATTTGAAATTGATGTAAACCTTTTAAACCAAACATAAGCAAGGATAACATTCGTACTCTATGCTTTACACAAAATTGCCTTGCCATGTTATATATATATACTTTACTCAAATCGTTGTTGATGAAAACCTTTGAACATTTGAATGTACCCCTTTCAAAACCATGTAAAACCCTTTCTTTCTTCTAGGCCGAAAGGCCAAATCTTCCTTTCGAAAACATTCATATAAACCTTTCGAAACCACTGAAATTCCTTTCTCTTTTGAAAGCTAAATACCTTATACATCCCTTTTTAGCACCATTAAACATTGCCTTTCGAAGCATAGGAAAATCTTTCCTTTAAATCATTCAAAACCCATGGAAAAACCTTTCCTTTAGACCTTTCGAAACCATTGGGGAACCACCCATTCAAAACCATTCGTTCTAAGCCTTTCAAAAACATAGGGGAATCATCCCTTTGAAACCTTTCTTTTTAACCTCTCGAAGGCATCAAAACCTTAAACCCTTCGAAAGTATTTTGGGTTCAATTTTTAAAACATGTAGAACATACCTTTTGAAATCATTTAATGCTGAACTAGTCGAAACCTTTTGGGTTATTCTTTTAAAAATCACTAAGGGTCACGACGACAGAGTCAAAAGCATGCACTTTCGAAAGCTATAATTTATGGAGTGAAGTGGTTGTGTCGAAACCACACTTCGAAAATAATGGAGAAGCGATAGAGTTTTTATAAAATAAAACAACCCCATTCAAAACTTTATTTCGAAAGGTAGAAGCAGTAGTAAAGGCTTTGACATAGAAGTTATTATTTAAAAACAAGGGTGCAAATTTTTCGAAATGAACCTTTAACACCATTGACTTAGTGAAGCAGACTTAGTCAAATCTTTTTCTTAGAACAAAGGTGCTATCTTAAAACCTTTAAATCAATTGACCTAGTCGGAAGCCAACTAAGTCGAAAGTTACTTGGTCGAAAGCAAGCAGGCGCTTTTCTCTTTTAAAACAAAAAGGCGCTTCGACCCTTTAGAAACCCCTTGTTTTTGACTCTTACCTTCCGCCTTTGTCCAATTCACTACATACCAAGGTGTTGATACTATGTGCATTGATTTGAGGAAGGAGGTGGAGGGTCTTAGTCGAAAGCTACCTAGACCAAACCAAAAGAGGCGAAACATGCTTTTGGCATGAATTTCTTATTTAAACCCTTTTTAGGTAAACCTTTTCAATTAACCTTCCTTGTTTGTCAAACACTTATGGTTGCTAATTTTTCTCTTCTAAAAGTAATGCCAAAATTTTAGAATTAATAATTTAAATCCTTTGCAAAATACATCTTCTCCTTAATTAAATACATAAAACATTTAAGTCCCATACCTTAAATAATTTATATATTTATCTAAAATCTTTGGAAAATTCTTCAAAAATTCTAGAAAATCCCTTTTTATATGTTTTCTAACATATAAAATCCAGACCCACATTATTTATAATTTACCTATAAATAATTTATAACCCAATAAATCATTTTCTTCATTAGAAAATTAATATAAAATCTACATTAATTCAAAAAATTATCAAAATTGAAACCCATCTCTATAATAACATTTATGCTCTAGATATAAAATCACAAAGCAGTTAGGTGTCATTAAATAGGGTTTTCATATCGAACATATCATATAAATCAATATAATTTTGCATAAATCATCAACAAGTGTATAAAAACATTTTGCTCCTCTTAAACATGGCTAGATCATGCAAGATAATGTTGGGATTCATCTAAAATCGAAAAGATATAGAAAAGTGAGATGTAGTCATTACTTACCTTAGCTTTTTGATTAGGATGTGAGATTTGTTCTTGATTATGTTGATTCACTTCTTCCTTCTGAAAATCCTAGCTCTATCTTCTCTTGAGATTGAAAATGGTGGCCGATCTTTTAATATTTTTGTTTGAGAAAATGAAATGAACGTATATTTGGTTTTCTAAGGGTTTAGGGCATAAGGTCTATCATTTTCTTATTTTAGCCCTTACTTATTTCCTAATACTTACGTCCATTTTATTTCTTTAGTTCATTTCACATATAGGCACAGATACCTTTGGTTAAATCAAATTCCAATTCATTAATCCATACATTATTTTATTTAATTTAGCTAATTAAATGTCCTAAATAATGTCACCAAAAATATTAGATATTACAATGACATAAGTTCGTGATTCAAGCACTATGTTGTTCCCTCAAAGTGCTCCAATGGGCTAAGTAGAGGAGGTGGATGTTAAGCAATTCTATAGGATATGGGTGGACCAGGGTATGAGTCCAATTAGCATGAGGGTAGTAGTCTTTCCTGTATGCTTCTGGTGGTCTAGGGAAGTGAGTCTTACAAATGACTTACTTGATGATTGGCAACATTCGGTCCTATAGTGGTGATGCGGTACAACAAGATAAGGACGATAGTCAGGCATGACGTGATGACATGATGTGAGGTGACCGGGCGATAGGCTCATATGATGTTATAGTATTTTTAAGTACATATAGAGTAAAAGTTTGGGTCACTCACTATACTTATATCCGACCCCTCCTATTTTTCCTTTATATATATATATCTAGGTTGATGGAGTTTCAAGATGAGATAGTATCAAAGACGGAGACTCGTTTGTATAAATTGTATATGTTGTAAAAAAGTGTTGTAACCAGGATTTGACTATTGGTATGGATTAGGTTGTAGATGTATTGCTTAGACATATGTATTTTACATTATAGACATATTATGGTGACGTGGCTATAGTTATTGTTGATGTATTATATTATATTTACTTCCACAGCAAGACTCTGAAAGTGGATTATTATTAGACAACATTAGTTAAAACTGTATCTAATATTTGATATCAGTCCGTAGTTGTAGTTGTATCAGTTATATTTTATATATTTGTCTCAACCTAACAACTCATCCTTTTGGTTCTCTAGTTGTCGACGTTGATTCAGACGTTGGACCCATGATCATAGCAGCGGGTCGCTACATTGGGTATCAGAGCTTTAAAAAGAGGGTAGGAATTAAGAACGTATTGAGAGAGCATATTTCTATTTTCTATAAGATATATATACACACTATATTGGAATCAAGTACATATGCACACACCCATTTGCTTGTCCCTTTTTGTTTATTATATATTGGGAAGTTGCTAATGAATCCCATTTCTATGAATAGCTAAAATGAGTAATTTGGTCAAAATTTGAATAGGGACCAACATAGCCAATTCTAATGGGGTAGAAATAAGGATAGGGACTAGTACCCAAATATATGTACTGGATATTTCTTAAGTAAATATTCTAGTGTAGTTTAGACGCAATATTCATGAGGAGCCAAGCTTGTGCCAACCCCATTGAACTTGTGGCAACCACTACCACTACGAACCAAGGTGTGATTCCAGCCTCAGCACTAACAATTATTGACTTTCCTAAGCTATGTAAGGATTTCTTTAGTTTTGGTGGGAAGCCTTTTCTCAGTAGGGAATCATACTCAGTGGCTCAAGTATGGATGATAGATTGTGAAAAGATTTTCAATATGTTAAGACTTAATGATGCTACTACGAGACATTTAGCTACTTGGCATTTGAAAGATGAGGCGACATGTTGGTGGGAGGTGGTGATGACTTAAGTAGACGAGCACACTATTACTTAGAGGATGTTCAAGATAGGATTTGAGATGAAGTTTCTTTTTTGGAGCTGAAAGGGATCTATTGTTCGAGAAGTTTATCCATCCGAGGCAAGGAGAAATAATAACTAGAGAGCATGTAAGCAAGTTCAACGAGTTTACCCAAATTGGATTTGAATTAGTGAATACCTTGAAGAAGAAGGCATTAAAATTTGCTAAGTATTTAAATTCACCTCTGAAAGAGCTTGCGTTAAACCAGATACCATATGGAGCGACTTTCGAGAGATTGGTAGGGGCAGTGTTACAAATTTTCTGAGTGGAACTTTGGGCAAGGATTAGTTTAAGGAAGGAGATGGACAACAATAGGGAAAATGTAAAGGAAATGGACCGCAAGGAGGGCAAGGAAAGAAATAGATATTTACTTCTCATAGATGTCAAAAAGTGGAACATCTTGCAAAGAGGTATAGAACGAATCTTTCGAAGGGTAAATTATATAAATACAACCAAGTAGGGCACATAGCAAAGGATTGTAAGGCATAGCTCAGAAGAAAGTGAAATGCTATAATTGTGATCAGTTTGAACACATGAGCGGGGATTGCCCAACTTTGAAAAAATAAATGTCAGACCGTGAAGGCATATGCTTTGAATGTCGTTCCAACCTCTAATAAAATAGTACCATTGGCTTAGGAGAGGGGGGGGGGGATATATTGTGATGGAAGGTGTGTTGATTATATCTGATTCTCATATTTGTATTTTATTTGACACTGTTGCATCTCATTCATTCATAGAAAGTGCACTAGTCAATTATTTACCCCTTAAGATTGACATTGTGCATGAATCCGTTTTCATGTCGAATCCTATTGGAGGATCAACCCATTTATCAAAGTTATGTCATAATTTAAATTTGGTCATTCGTGGTGTGGAGTTCCCTTATGATGGATAAGTACTAAACTTTTCAAGGTATGATTGATTGTGGGAATGGATTAGATGTCTCACTATGGGGTAGCGTTGGATTGAGATAAGAGGATGGTTCAGTTGATGAAGAGCAATGAACATGATTTGATTCCATATTATGAACCTAATATTTTTGCTATGGAGACATATCTGTATTCACTTAGCCTATCATAAGAAGAGCTATCATATGTACTCGTAGTGAAGGATTATCCTGATGTATTCGATGAAGTTTCTATCCCCCTTCCCGAAGGGAATATGGCTCCAAAGGAGAGAAGAGAATTAGATTTACAAGTTTTTGAGTTGTTACAAAAAGACTAGTCAAGGAGTATCTCAAAATGGGGAGCGCATGTCGTTTTCACTACTAAGGTACACAGTTCCTTAAGATTATGCATCGATTAGTAAGAATTAAATAAGCTGATGAAGAAAAGCATTATCCATTTCCTTGCATTGACGGCCACTTCGATCATTTAGTCGGGACGAAGGTTTTATTTCAGCTTGACTTGGAAACTTGATTTAATTAGTTGAGATTGGCTAAAAATATTATCTAGAAGACTGATTTTCGAACGCCTGATGGATTATCTGATTGGTTAGTCATGCCATTTGGGTTGACGAATGTTCTGACTTATTTTGTGGATTTAATAAGTAGAGTGTTCTAGTAGCAATTAAACATGGTTGTTATGGTCTTCGTAGATGACATTCTTATCTATTTTAGAAGTGAGGAAGAGCATGAGATCCATTTGAGAGAAGTGATGGATGCATTGAGGAGGAATATAGAAAGATAGGTTCTCCAAATGTCACTTATAAAGGAAAGAAGTTTATCAATAATTTTGAAAAAGTGTCGACGCCTCTGACCCTTTTGAGATGAAGAACCTGATTTATACTTGGAGTCTGGAGTGTAAAGCAATGTTTGTTAAATCAAGGAGTTATTGACGAGTTCTTTAGTTTTGGTTATTCTCGATGGTACCAAACCTTTCACTGCATATACTAATGCATGAGGTACTGTTATTGGTGCTATCCTTATGTAAAAAAGGGTAGTAGTGGCATATGCAATTAGGAGTTGAAGTACCATGAGAAAAATTATTAATGCATGACTTGGAGTTGGTTGTTATTGTATTCACATTGAAATCATGAAGACACTCTACTAGACAAGGAATCGTGGAGCCTGGAGTGTAAAGCGACATTTTTTAAATTAAAGGAGTTATTGATGAGTACTTCAGTTTTGGTTATTCCCAATGGTACCAAACCTTTCATCATGTATACTAATGCATGCGGTAATGGTATTGGTGCTATCCTTATGTAAAAAGGGAAAGTAGTGGCACACGAGTAGGAATTGAAGTACCACGAGAGAAATTATTAAAGCATGACTTGGAGTTGGTTGCTATTGTATTCGTATTGAAATCATGGAGACGCTATCTGTTAGGTAAGAGATTCGAATTATTTACAAACCAAAAAACTCTCTCAAGTACTTGTTTTCTCAAAAGGACCTAAATCTAAGACAACATCGATGGATGTAATTCTTATCGTCATATGATTTTGGGATTGTTTACACTCCATGAAATGTGCTAACCTATGCTTTGCATAGGAAGCATGTTGAGGTGAATGCCATGTTGTTAGAGTGGAGAAATTTGAAGTTTATATCAGAGTTTGATTTGTGATTATGATCGAGTAAGCACCTAGATTATTACTGACGATGAAGATTAGACCTGTAGTGATGGATCGTATTAGTTAAGCCAAAGGCAAGACACATCATTGGTAAGTATTATGGAGCGGCTAGGAAGGGGTGAACGATCAAGTCATTTGGATTGTTACTCTAAAGATGAGAAGAGTTATTTGACGAGGGATAGAAGGCTATGTATATCATAGGTTAAGATTTGATAGAGGAAGCTTGGGTTATTGTCATTACTGAAGGATAACTATTTATAGAGGAGGAGACAAGATGAACCAGTATGTGAAGAGAATATTCTATTGGCCAGAAATGAAGAGACAAGTAGTATAATATATGGAAAAGTGTATGACATGTCAAAGAGTGAAAGTGAAACAAAAAAGGCCGAGTAATCTGTTACTTCCCTTAGGCATGCCATGGTGGAAATAGGAATGCGTATCTACGTATGTTTTGGATGGATTGCCTCAAAGTAGAAGAGGAAATAAGATCATATGAGTTGTAGCAGATCATCTCATGAAGAGTGCACATTTATTCTAGAGGAGTAGGAACACAACTACAAAATTGGCAAACAGTGCATTAAAAAAGTGATCTGACTGCATGGAGTTCCAGCTAGTATAATGAGTGACCGAGGTCCAATTTTCTCAAGTGAATTCTTGAGGAGTCTATAAGAGGTGTTAGGGACGGAGTTGAATTTGAGCAAAACATATTAGCATACTGATGGACAGATTAAGAGAGTAAACATGGTGTTAAAGGACTTGTTGAAGGCTCATATATTGGATTTTAGGGGATCATCTACCTCTTATAGAATTTGCATATAATAATAGCTACCAAGCAAGTATTGGTATGGCATCATTTGAAGTGTTGTATGGAAGACCGTATAATTCACCTCCTTATTGGTGGGAGTCTATGGCTAAGAGTATTTTAGGTCTAGAGATGGTTAGAAATACCACAGAGAAGGTAAAGCTTATATGAATGATATTTAGGAGTTTGAGGAAGTTAGCACCAGATTTGTCAATCCATTTCCAGTTCCAAGGAGGACATGGAGTTTGACATATAGAGTGGAGCTTCTAGAGAAGATGGAGGGAGTCCATAACGTGTTCCATGTGTCATATTTGTGGAAATTTGTACATGAACCGACAACTGTGATTTCACCTAGTCAGTTGAGGAGGTAGAAATGGATTTTGAGCCGAGTTCATCCTATGGTCCAGCCTGTATTGTGGGATGTGAGGTGGAACAACTTAGAAATAAGGTAGTGATGTTGGTTAGAATACAATCGAGGAATGATCCTGGGGAGACTATATAAGTCTTAAGAGAAGTTGAGCGCTACTCATCGTCAACTCTTCTCTAATACATTTTCTGGTTTGACTTAACTTCCTTAATTTAGACTATTCTAGGGTTAGGATTCGGTTGGTTTGTTAGATTTTATATTTATTGGAATTGCATTCATATAGAAATATACGTAAGTACATACATACACATACATATACATACACACATACATATATTGTGTGTGTGCTTATACTGGGATGCTATGCATCATGCTTGATATACCATCTTATTGCATTTATATAGGTTGAATTAGATGCATTTATGCATTGTAGGTGTAGAAATTGCATGTTATGGCATTATTCGTTACTATATGTTATTTATATCACTCACACCTATATGCTGTTTGCATTAATTGGATGATATTTTGGTAACTTAGTTGGTATATGTTTGATGAGGAGCGTTATATTATAGTTTATGTTCCTTAAGAATTTTGAGGATGAAATTCTACTTAGGAGAGTGATTGTAATACCTCATAAAATTTGTTAAATATTTTAATTAAATATAAAAATGTGAAAATAGCTGAATTTAAGAAATTAAATAAATAACGAGGAAGGGTAAAATAATCATTTTTCCAACTTTATAATTTGATGACGAAACCGATGCCATTGCGACCGTCTTATTTTTCTAAGTTGCATTGTATTTTGGTTTGCCTTGTTTGGAGTTCGTATGAGGGAAATATCGGTGATATGGTATTAAATCGAACAGATGCCAAAACATGAGGTTTAAAATTTTAAATTAAGTGAACAGTTTTCCCTCAACCCACTTAAAAGAATGCACGTACATTTAGTTTCAAAAATCACCTGAGCACTCCTTCTTCTTCTTAACCTACAAAGAATCAAAACATAACATCTTTCTCTAAACTCAAAGAAAATCACTAAACCAAAAGCGTTGTGAAGCTATCGAAAAAGACTACATGCCAGTACCAATTTGGAGATGAAAATCTAAAGCACGGAGGTGCAATAGTCTAGACATTAGGATTTCAAATAGGAAATGTTGAAATCGTTGAGTGATCATCCTTTTCTACTCATATAATACAATCAAGCTTCTTTACTTATGATTTGTTGGCTATAATATAGTTGATAAACACTTATAAATATCTAAACTCGGATTTAACGGCGGTTTGGCAGAGATTTAGTCATAAATAGTAAATTTAAACTGGTTTATACTAGATTATGTAATTTTATGAAGTAAAGTGGAAAAATGGACTTAGAAACCTAAGGCTAGCTCCTAGGTACGTTCTTAGGAAATCCAAGATGGAACGAAGGAGGCTAGAGGTAGAAACAATGATGAATACCTTACATTCCCGAAACCTGGCAACTGTTAGGATTTACATGCATCGGTTCATCGATGGAGGTGACCGGGGCACCGATGGCCTATTTTGAGCTCAGATTGAACCTGGACCTAAAAGGACCTATGTAAATAATTTATCAATTTGAGCCTTTTTTATCTTGTGTTTTAGAAGGCGACGGGAGGCAACCGACGAGGCAAATGACGGAGATTTGAATTAAGTAAATGGTTGTGGTGATTGGTTTCTATGTGAAATGAATATGTATGTTATTACAGTTTAAAGATGTAATATGATAGTGAATTGAAATGTGAACGACTCTGTGGCACAGGTAGACTTCACAGGACGTGGATACATATGTGACTATGGATATGGATACAGATATAGATACAAATATGGATATCGATACAAATATGGATATGGATACAGATACGGATGCGAATGTGGACCTATGATATAAGTTGATTGTAACATCCCGTATTTAGAGGCCAAAAACTAAGTGCTACAAATGATGCAGTCATCCATAGTCTTAACTTCTGGTGACAAAATATGGTAACGATATCCATAATATCAGAAGCACGGGAATATGAACAAAATCACATATTTCAAAAAAAAAAACATTTTGCCGATTACATTTCAAAGTAATAATTCATATATATGTTACATAATCCCTTAACGTTCCCATGCAATGATTAAATATATCATTACAAAAATACGCCAAGAGCGACATATGATGATGTCCCCTTGGTTGATTAAAGCAATATAGTCATATCTGACTTATATACACAGTGGAATCAAAACAAAATGAAATGGAAATTCCTAATTAGCTATCTGTTAGCTAGTTGCTCACCTTCGGATGCTTTATTCACCAAAAGAAAAAAACCTAAAAACCTCAGCCCTCAGCCTACTCAATTCAATTTTAAGTACCCGAGAATTTAAGGGGAAACAAAAACTTCAAGGCAGACATAAATCCCGGTGTGAATAATTCTATTACTTCTCAGTTTACTGATATTAAGTGAGACCATGCCGCTTAGAGGAACGGGTTTCCCCTTGCTAATATCCTTTTTAGAACATATATTTTGCAAATCCTTTCCTTCAACTAAACTGGTTAAACAAACTGATTATATCAAAATAGCAATATCCTTTACGCTAATAAATAAACTATTTGTCCATAAAACAGGTAATATGTGAACTATCTACCCATACATAACAGCAAGGTCCGTTATACAACAAATGGACTATCTATCCATACAATTGGGCTGACTGTCTGCAAACTGGACTAACTGTCCAAAATCTAGGCTGACTACCTGCAAAATGGACTAACCGTTCGAATCAAAATGGACTACTGTCCGAATTTTTCCTTAGGGTTAACCACCCTTTAAATTTTCCTTGAAAACCTTTTCAACATGATTTAGTCCTTCAAATCATATATACATATAAGGAAAATCTATCTTTAGCTTTACTCTAAGCTATTTTGCCATGATACACACACACACACACTTTATTCAAAATGACGTTGATGAATTTTAGTGAGGATTAGCTATCCTTCCAAAATAATTCAAATTCCCTTTTAACTTGAAATACTTAAGATATATTGCATATTCAATACATTCAAAACCTTTGCTTAAAACCTTTAAAAAACCCTTTCGAAACCCTTGAAGGTAACCCTTTCGAAACCATTGAAAGAAGCTCTTTCGAAATCAATAGAAGTACTTCTTTTGAAAGATTTAAAACATTTGACATCCTCCTTTAAAACTTTTTAAACCTTGCCTTTTGAAAACCTAGGAAAAACCTTCCTTTTCAACTTTTTTGAAACCCTAGGGACACCTCTTTCGAAACCATTGATTAAAACCTTTCGAAACAGTTAAAACTCAATCCTTTTAAAAGCACTTTGGGTTCAATTTGAAACATGTAAAAGCCTTTCGAAACCATTCAAAGTTAACTCCTTTGAAATCTTGTGAAAACGTCTTGGACAAAACCATTTGGATTCTGCCTTCAAGTAAAGCAAAGTGATCAGAAACCCATTAAATTCAAAAGCATCTATTTCGAAACCATTTTAAACTATCTCTTTCGAAACCATTTGGTTTTACTTTACTTATAGAAAAAAGGTCCTTAAAACATTTAAGTTGAAAGCTACTGCTTCGAAACTATTTCCTAAGTAATGAAGTGATGATGTCAAAACCATCCCTTCAGATGCATTGAAGAGGAGGCCAGGTTTTCAAACAAAACAATCCTTTTCCAAACCATCTGGGTCGAAAGGTAGAAAGGAGGCAACAAAAAGGTTTTGAGTTAGTCGAAAGCAATTATTTGAATATAGAGGCACAACCCAATCAAAAACATTTCCTTTAAATCATTTGACTTGGTCGAAAGCTACTTAATTGAAAGCCTTTTAGTCAAAAGCAAGCCGGTGTATTCCTTTTGATTTAAAACAAAGGACGTCCTCAACCCTTTCGAAACACCTGGTTTCGACTCACTACCTTCCGCCATCAACCAGTTCATTATGTACCAGTTTCCTAACACCATATGCATTGGTTTCGACTGTGTCAGAGGCGATAGTATAGAGGTGGAACATGGTGTCGAAAGAGATGAAACAGTGCAAAACTTGTAGCAAATATTTCTTTTCACCTTACCTACCATATATGTCTAATTGTGATTAGTTGCCTCTTTCTTTACCAATAAAAAATATTACACTTCTTCAAAAGGGATTTTGACTTTTCAGAGTTAATAATTTAAACCATTTTATCAAAAGCCTTTCTCCTCTTTTAATTATATAAAACATTTAAGTCTCATATCTTAAATAATTTTATATAACCATTAAAACACTTAAGAAAAATCTAGAAAAATTACAGAAAGTCACATTATATATGTTTTCTAACGTATAAAAATTTGAGACCCAAATAGTTAATTATTTACTCATAGTTAATTTATAACCCAAAATATCATTTTCTTTACTAGAAAATTCATATTAATTCACGAAAATTTACAAAAATCTAAAAATTGAAACCCATCTCCAAAATAATATTTATGATCTTCCTAAAAATTTGCAAGGCAATTGGATGTTATTTTTGTAGGGTTTTCATCTTAAAACATATCATAAATTCAATATGATTAACCACAATTCATCGACAAGTATATACATTCATTCCATCATTCAAAAACATGGGAAACCATTGCAAAATATTCGAAATTCGTATTAAAACTGAAAATATAATCAAAATGAGATATAAACATTATTCACCTTAGCCTTAGACATATTAGAGATTAGGGTGTGAATAGGTTTGATTTGAATTAGCCTCTTCCTAGCTTTTCTTCTTCTTTTACATGTTATTGGTGACTGGCCTCTTTTAAAATTTTGAAAATGAAATGAATGTGTAAAATTATACATGGCCAAGGGTTGGAGGATATAGGAATAGCTCTTTCCTATTTTACCACTCTTCTATTTCAAGTTATCTCTTATTTTAATTCTGGTTAAAAGGCATGCCTACACCTTAATTAAAATCAAGTCTCAATCCCTAATCAACACATTATTTTATTTAATTCAACTAATTAAATATTCTAAATAATGTTACCAAAAATCTGTTACAAAGTTGATCATAGCATTACATTACTCACCAATAATGCTTCGATGGGCCAGCTGAAGGAGGCGGATGTCATGCAACCCTACAGGCTATGGGAGGACTAAGGCATAGGTCCAGTTAACATGAGGGAAATAGTCTTTCCTATAGGCTTTGGGTGGTGTAGGTAAGTGATTCGTATACGCGATTTACATGATGATCGACAACATGCGACCCTATATGGCATAGGGCTGATTAAAGAAAGTGTGTCCATATAGTGGTAATGCGATATGACCATTTGAGGACAATATTTAGGTGTGAAATGATGTTGGAATGTGAGGTGACCGGCCAGTAGACTCATATCATGTTATAGAATTATTTGTGTAGTACATGTAGTGTAAAAGTATGATACACTCACTAGCTTATGTATGACCCTATAACGATCTGTCTATCTTACATCTACGGATGATACTTAATAAATCCACGTATTCATATGCTGATAATTTAATGTCCAAAAGACTAGTCATTTGGGGTGAAGAGAAAAGAAGATAGAATAAAGTATCATAGAACTTGATGTGTAATATATAATATGAATAAGTCTTTAAAAAAATCATCTTTATTATACACAACATCAGAGTATACTATCATATTATCAACCTGGACAGTTATAATAACATGTCCTTATACTTATGGATAATACAAACGAGAACAAAACAAAAAAGAACAACAAAAGAATGTAAGATACATGAATACGTCTTGGAGAATCCAACTCACTTGAAAGCTCCAAAGTGCCTAGCTAAATCTAGAAAATATGCTCGGGCTAACTTGAGCATTATAAGAAAATAATGCACGGATCAATCTAGTAAAGCCAACATGAGAAACTCAAATCAAAAGGAATTTTATTTATTATAACTTGTAAAAGCCTTTAAAATCAAAGGTATCTTGTAAGACCATGTCGTACATAAACATGGAAGGATTTTTACCTTACGATAACCAAAACGTATCTACAAAAAATCCAACGTTATTATCATAATGTCTAGGATATACATGATAATCATCATCGAAATTGTTGCATTACTTAGATTCTAGCATAATAGTTATACAATCAAGTTCGAAGGCACTCATTGGAGAATGGATTCCAACTATGAAAGGGTAAGGGTCTACCCACCAAATCTGTACACCTTTAGATAAAATGTACGAGAGGCTAAAACATGTTGCACCTTTGCTACTCAGGACCAGCCCTCCCCTTTACTGAATAGTGCCAAATGAAATCACCCCTTGATTGCGATCGAACAACCTTTATGGGCGCCGAAGCATACATAGAGATATCGACACTAGATCTTAGGAGGATCATACTCTGATAAACTTATTTAATAAAGTTCTTTTGATAAACAAAATGATTATTCAAAACACCTTTACTAAAATCATTACTTAACTTGAAACCATTATTAAAAGAATGATTAACCTTGAAAATCAGAAAGAAGCTTAGTGACCACAATGATTTTGATTTAATTAAGTTTACTTTTCAAGTTATAACATGCGTATTTACATAACAAGAAGATATGTATAAGGGAACCAACCTATAACACCCAGTCATATAAGTAAATTTCCAAGTTCCAAAAATAGCAGATGGGGATTTTTTTTGCTAAACACATGTCTAAATTAATATAATGTAAGAGTGAGTTTTTATTTTTCCTAATAGGTGACAATATAATCTACTCGGTGAACAATAGTAGAACGGTTATTTATTCTACCAAACAGATATCAAATATAAGTTAATTAGTAGAATGGTGATTTATTCTGCTAAACAGGTGTTAGGTGTAATTTAATTCGTAGAATAATGTTTTATTTTGCTAAACATATGTCATTAGGTTTCATGTTCAATTGGAGTTATTTAAGAGTAGTAGACAAAGAAGTCCTTTAGATTAAAATCTTCCTTAAAAAGAAAGTTGCTTCTTACAAACAAAACCGATCTTTAAAATAAGGTTCTAAACTTCTTAAACTTTATTTAATGATTAAATAACACTTGAACTTTCTATTTTAAAAAAAAACTAAATCTTTAATTAATAATTAAATAATCATTAACTATTAAATAAATAATTGTCCTTAAATAAATAATTAAATAATAGTTAACCTTTAAATAAATGATTAAACCATAATTAATCTTTAATTAATAATTATTTAAACCTTCATTAAAAATTATATAAATCTTGATCAAAAATTAATCAAATCTTAGCTTAATTAGTAATTAATAAAACCTTTTATTTAATAAATAAATAAAAATTAATAATTAATTAATATTTAACAATAATTAATCCTTAAATAATAAATTAGACAATAATTAATTTTTTATTTATTACTAATTAATAATGAACTTCCTTGATTTACACTTAAGTGCTAATTACCCTATAAATTAATGATTGTTTACTAATTACGTTAATTAAATAATCTAAATAAATAAATAAATATTATTTATAATTACTTAAAATATATTTTTAAAATTATTTTCAAAAAATATTTAAGTTGTAAACACTTATAGATTTAAAAAATAGTTTGTTTCCACGAACTGCACTTATAGCAGCTCTCGCTATATGGCAACTAGTTTATAAAACATGAACCTTATTTTGATTAGCTTCAAAATTCTTATTTCTATACTTATACTTATTTTTAAACTTAGAATTTTTTTTTAGAAAAAGCTAGCTAAATTTTTTGAAACTAAATGAAAACATTCTAAAAGTAAGTAAGGAAAACAAGTTTTTGAAAATCAAAGGATTTCGTTATTGCAACTATGATTTCAAATACTAAATTTTCATTTAATATATAACCTCGTACTCAAGTGCTAACTTTTAGCATATAAAATACAAACACAAGGCATATACATGTCATGGTTTGCATAACCAAGCAAAGAACATAACTTTATATCCATTCATACATTTCAACTTTGATCTCTAAGTTGAACCAAACATCACATCAAACATATATGTAAACATGTCAATCAACATCAATATACAAACCAATCGACAATGATTTCATTATAAAGAATGCATTATATTTAAATTTAGAAATTTTAAATGAATTTGTGAGCTATACTCATCCAAATGCTACCAAATAACTCTGAACTTCCAATAGAACTTGTCTATAACCTAGCTCTATGCTATATGCTTTGAAAATGAAGATTTTATGTTTCGTAGTGGCTTTGTGGTTTGGCCAAGGTATGGTGCACATGGCTGAAAGGTGGTGGAGTTCGTCCTTAAAAGGTGGAGGGACTTCATATTATCATCAAATTCACGAAAATCAACCCGAAATTGGATCATCCTCATACTAATTTTTTGGATAAGTTACTCATGGAATTTGTAAAAGTTTTCAAAGTGAAAGTTCTTGAAAAAAATTTCTCTAGAATTTTAAAAAAATCATTCAAATTGGATCTTTTTGGTGGAAGACATGATCAAAAAATAAGAGGTATTTTCGAAGTTGAAAATCTGGGTCCTAAAATACTTTGCAAAAGAATAAAATCCTAACGTGGCCGAGCTCAAAATTTGTAGAATTAGCACATATGAAAGTTATAGCCACTGGAATTTTATACGATTTGAAAAAAGGAAACCTCTATTTGGTTGAGATATAAGAAAGATATGGTAGAAGGAAGAGAAGAAAAAATTGAATAATTGAAAGGGGTATTTATAAGCAAGAAATAAAGTAAATTACCTTAACGCCTTTGGTTCTTTACCCTCCACCTCCTTTTGTCACATCACTATGCCACCTCACTTTCATGCACCTCAGCCCAAAAGCTTATCCCCCCTTCCCTTTGCTTAGCCAATATGTTTAAAAATGTTTTTGATGACATAACATTCACCTTTTCTTTTTTTACCTTTTTAAACATTAAGTATATTTAACTTTTACATAATAAGTCACATCCTACTTTGCATAGTTAAAGTATGTAAATGTATATTATTGCCTCCTACACATTTATAAATTTATGTGTATATTACATTATAAAGTTCATAAGATTTTCAACAAATTTTAGCCGACAAAAAGTCGAAAATTCAAAAAACGAATTTTGGTTACTTTTTTATTTTTCTTCGAATTATATATTCTTGTAAATAAATTTTGAAAACAATTTCATGATCATCATTATTATTTTAATTATAAAATCTATTGTTTGAATATTAAAATTAATTGAATATTCGTAAATCAAAGCAGCGAAATTTCGGATTATTACACTCTCCGCCCTTAAAAAAATTTTGACCCCAAAGTTTTAACACATCCCTAAATCCAGAAAAACTTAACACTATTCATCAGCCTGAATGACGTACATTGATCATCACTATGCAAAATTTGATTCAATCACTCACCATAATACGTAACTTTACTTTCAAACTAGCATCGCCCACTTGATTCCTTACCGTGGACTCCGATCAGGCTTCTAAATTGGAAGCCTCTGCTCTCATTACATAGTCATATACTATGATATAAAACTTTGGTTCTATTTTAAGAACCATCAACAAGTGTTCGCAAATCGAGTGATCGATCCTTATTTAGAACGGTGTGAAACACCTTAAGTCATGTACTTGAATCTTGGATCAAGAATTATGTGAGAAAGGGAAATGATCTACGTATAGTACACGTACTTACCTAAAGGTTCTTACTACCTAATTACTTTCAACCTTTCCAAAAATATTCATGAAAACATTTAATAAAAAACCTAGGTTCAAACATTTTTAAATGTTACAACTTATTTATGAAACATTTTTAGAAAATCATTTTAATTTATTATTTTGTATAATACTCTTTTAAATCCTAAGAGTATTTACGAAACATCTGATTTTTAATTCTATTCAGATGTAGGCCCAAAATAATTTGGGTCTCAATAGTGAGTCAACCAATCCGACCTCTTTACCCAGTCGGTTTGGTAAGTGGCTAAAAAGAGTATGATGTAGGTATTCGAACTTAGTTCTAAGTCTAATTTTTCATAGACACCTCTAAGGTAAAAATGTTTATTAGTCACCCCGATAACATCAAATATTCTTTCACTTCCTAGACGTTAAAATCGAAAAAAAAAACATTTTAATAAGACTAAGTTTATTAGTCCTCCTTATTAAGTCAATTCAGTCTTAAAACTTCACTTATTAACCCATTCTTTAATCAAAATACCTTTTTATTTTGAAACTTAGGAGCCAAATACTTGGATTGTATTTCAAAAATCTTTTCAAAACAATACTTTATTTTTAGACCTTAGAAAATATATATATGGTTCGAGTAACTCCAAAATGATATCAAGGAACTGGGTACTACTGAATAGTATCATAAATCCCTTTACCAGGAAGGGTAATACTCAAGAGAAGTATTTACCATCAGAACATATCCATTACCCATTTTAGTCACTTTCGAGTTACTCGAACTACTTAATTATAGAAGTACTTCTTTTTCAAATCCTCATATTTGAAACAATATTATGTATGTTTCTACACAAATAGTTTAACAAAGTATTTATCATCTACTTACTTTGGATTCATTTGGATTCGAACTCATTTCTATTATATAATGAAAAAGAGAATAATTTACTGAGTACATTATCACATCTTCCCAAGCAAACATTCGATTGTCACTTAGAATATTATTCAGATCATCACTAAATAGATCTAGATTTGTTCCCCAAACAAAACCAAAGAAATCATAGCTTTCTATAAACATTTCTTTTCAAAGTATTTATATTTTAAAGTATTTTTAAGTAAATGTATTACTATTTTCCCAAACCTTAAAAACCATTTGACAACCTTATCAAAGTCATCGAGATTTAAATTGTTTGAAAATCCATCTTATTTTTAAAACATATTTTATAATCTTGATTTATGAAATCAAATTTTTATAAACTCAACTGAAATATTTCTTTTCAATAAACATCTTAATTTATAACCAAATTTTAATCCAAAATATCGTCGAACACTTATAATCGAACTGTGAAACTGAATTCACATGGTATTTAATTTAATGTTCCCATTAATTCCTACCTACCCAATCCGTACTTTACTGAGGAAAATTTCTTACGTACCACCCAACAATAGTTGATGATCAAATTGGATGAGCATAACTAATCAAGCCCTACATGATAATAATTAAATGTTATCAACTCCTAACAATAATCACATTCAATAATAACTATACTTTATTTCTGAAAATTATTTCTTTATATATAAAATATAATCCTAGATTAAATTATTTCATTTACCAATTTAAAACAATAATATGTTGATTTTCCTATTTTAAGTGTTTAGAAACCATCTGTCGACACCGTGGTGCCCCACGTCTTGACCAGAATTCATAAACCACTCAATCGATAAATCAACACAATATAAAACATTTTTATGGCGCTAATAAATACGCTCTCAATATATACAATCAAACTCATCCTAGGGTCTCACTTACCTTAACTCAAATGAGTTAACCCCACCAAATCTTAGGTGTTCGCATAACCTAAGCTCTAATACCACGTCGTAAGGATATGCCTTTCTTATACCTAAAGACAACACTTAATACATCCATAGTATTCGTGTGCCGATCATTTAAATGTTTGAAAGATAGGTCATTTGGGGTAAAGAGAAAAGAAGATAGAATAGAATCTCACAAAACGTGATGAATAATATATAATATGAACAAGTCTTTACAAAAAGAAATCATCTTTATTCTATATAACATCATAGAACACTATCATATTATCAGTCTGGACAGTTATAACAGCCAGTCCTTACCATTGCTGATAAATACAGACAAGAAAAAATAGAGTAGCGGAAGAATATAAGATATGTGAATAAATCTTGAGACAACTCGTTACTTGAAAGCTCTAGAGTTTCCAGGTAAATCTAGAAAATATGTTATGGCTGACTTAAGCATTATAAGAAAATAACGACCGAATTAGTCTGGTAAAACCTGCGTGAGAAACTCAAATCACAAGGAATTTTATTTTTTACAACTTGTAAAATCCTTTAAAATCAAAGGTATCTCATAAGACCACGCCACACATAAACATGGATGGGCTTTTACCTTATAGTAACCAAGCCATTTCTATAGAATATCCAATGATACTATCATAATCTCTAGGGTACAAATACATATTAATCATAGCCAAAATTGTTACAGTGATTAAATTCTAGCATAATAGGTATATAATTAACTTCGAATGCACTTATTGAAAAATGGATTCAAATTATGAAAGGGTAAGGTTCTACCCATCGAATCTGTACACCTCTAGGTAAAATGTACAAAAGGCTACAACACGTTGCACCTCTACTACTTAGGACCAGCACTACCCCTTACTAGATAGTGTCGAATATGATCACCCATTGGTTGCAATCTAAAAACTTTAATAGGCGTTGAAGTTTATATAAATACATTAGACCTTGAGATGATCATACCCTAATGGGAGCGACACATATAGCCCTGCTACATGTCCCTGCTTTAGCTATTTTCTAGGTTGATGAGACTTGATGCTACGATTACCTTTCAAATAGAAAACAATCTTGGAAAGCTGACATTTTCTTCTAGGTATAAATGAAATGCCAGCATTCATCCATACAAGTTCGTTCTAGATCTAAACGAAGTCAAAGGCACTACCTCTACTACATCCATTTTGGAATCACCCTTGGTATTAATAGAAAGTAACCCTTGCACTTCAAAAGCTCCATCTTTAATCATCTTCAAGATGTCTTCAGTTCGAAATCTTGAGTTAGATCGTAGTGGTTTTTGGATAATTCATACTTATTCGATCCTTTGAAACAACTTTCAATAGTTCTGGTAAATTCAACCCCAGTTCTTTTGCAAATAACCAAATAATACATAGAAGCAGGGATCACCTTCTGATCGTTTAAGTGGATGGATCTCCCTATTGTCTTAGGAGAACAAAATAAGATTATATGCATAGTACAACATCATCGAAGATGACTATGCCATATAACACATATGTTTCTCTTGGATATTTCCAAGTTATATTTATGCCCAGAAATTAATAATCAGTAATTTAACTACCAAAGAAACAAACAAGCAACATTTCAGAGATTTAATCACCCATAACAACCACTAAGTCTCAAAATAAATCTTCCATTTATTTAAATCCCTTTCTAAAATATTTATTTAGTATATTCATAACCTTATCACATTGGCATAAGTATATTCGCAAAACACTGTAACAGATTTTTTTTCAAAATCATATTAAAAGGGATCAAAACAAATGTTACTTAAATTAGAGATAAAGAAAACCTCAAACAATATTCCTTAAGTATTAAGTGTAGAATGATTGTTCATATCACCAGAATTAAGAAGGTAGGTTAAGGGAAACCCAGTCTTAAATCCTTTTATAGATTTCCTTATATAAATCCTCTTAATAAATCTCATTTATTTATGAATCTCCTTTACTTAAATGCCAAACTCATTTACAAAATTCTTTATAAATCGCCAAGTTAAATTTACTTATCAAAACCATTTATATATCTCATTATAAATCTCCAAAATTATTTATAAAACTTCCTTTGTAAATATCAAAAATCATTTATAAAACATTCTTATAAATATTCCTTATTTAGAAAAAAAATCTTTTAATAAACTTATTTAATAAAGTCCTTTTGATAACAAAATGATTATTTGAAACACGTTTACTAAAATCATTACTTAACTTGAAACCATTATTAAAAGAATTATTGACCTTAAAAATAAAAAAGGAGTTTAGTGACCATAATGGTTCTCATTTAAAGTTTACTTTCAAGTTATAACATGGGTATTTACATAAAAAGCAGATATGTATAAGGGAATCAACTAATAGCAATCAATCATATAAGTAAAAGTACAAGTTACCAAAATAACGCATTGGGATTTTTTCTACAACACATATCTAAGTTAATATAATGGTAGAATGGGTTTTTATTTTTCCTAATAGAAGCCAACATAATCTACTTGGCGATCTATGGTAGAACGGTGATTTATTCTACCAACGATATATCATATACAAGTTAATTAGCAGAACGATGACTTATTCTACTAAATAAATGTTAGCTATAAACATATTTAATTAGCACATTGTAGTTTTATTTTGTTAAACATATTTAATTAGCACATTAAAATCTTCCTTTAGAAGAAAGTTACTTCTTGTAAACAAAACCGATCTTCAAAATAAGGTGTTCTAAACTTCTAAAACTGTATTTAATAATTAAATAATACTTAATTTTTTATTCAAAAATAAGAATAAATAAAACTTTAATTAAAAATTAAACAATTATTAACTATTAAATAAATAATTAAATAATAATTATTATTAAATAAATAATTCAATAATAGTTAACCTTTAAATAAATGGTTAAACCTAATTAATCTTTAATTAATAATTATTCAAACGTTCATTAATAATTAAATTAATCTTAATCAAAATTTAATTAAATCTTTACTTAATTAGTAATTAATAAAACCCTTTATTTAATAAATAAATAACAATTAATCATTAATTAATAACTAATACTTATTAATCCTTGAATAGATTATAATTAACCTTTTATTTATTACTAGGTGATAATTAACTTCCTAGATTTACACTTAAGTGTTAATTACCCTGTTAACAATGATTAAGTACTAACTACATTAATTAAATAAATTAATAAAATGACCGTTACTTAAATAAATAAATAATATTATTTATAATTAACTAAAATATGTACGGATAAATCTTTTCAAAAATATTTAAGTTGAAAACACCTATAGGTTTCAAAAAATAGTTCGTTTCCACAAATTGCACTCATAGTCGTTATCGCTATACAATCATGGTTTTCTAAACTTGAAGCTTTATTTTGATTAGCTTCAAAATTCTTGATTTTATATTTTAACCCACTTGATAAACTTGGAAAGGATTTTTAGAAAAAAAGTAATTTTTTTGAAATTAAATGAAAGCATTTCTAAATGTAAGCAAGGGAAACAAGATTTTGAAAATCAAAGGATTTTAATTTCGCAACAACGATTTGAAATACTTACTTTTTATTTTACAATAACCTCATAAGCAATTGCTAAATTTGAGCATATATAATACAAACACAACACGTATACATGTCATGGTTTACATAACCAAGCAAAGAACATAACTATACATCCATACACACATTTACAACTTTAATCCCTAAGTCGAGCCAAACATCACATCAAACATATATGTAAAAATTTTAATCAACATAAATATACAAACCATCAATAATGATTTCATTATCAAAGTAAGAATCATATTTAGAGTTAGAACTTTTCAATGAACTATGAGCTACACTCACCAAAAGCTATAAAACCACTCTGAACTTTCACTAGAACTTGTTTATGACCTGATTCTGTGCTATATGCTTTGACAATGAAGATCTGGTTGTTTTATGGTGGCTTTATGGTTCGGCCAATGTATGGTGCACATGGTCGAAAGGTGGTGGAGATTGGCCTTGAAAGATGTAGGGACTTCGGATTATCATCGAATTCACAAAATCAACCCAAAAATGGGTCATCTTCATACTAATTTTTGGACAAGTTATGCATGGAATTTAAAAAGGTTTTCAAAGGAAAAGTTCTTGGAATTTTTTTTTAAATTATAAAAAAAGAATCACTCAAATTGGATCTGAATTGGAAAATATATGGTTAAAAGAAGAAGAGGTATTTTCGGACTTGAAAATCTGGGTCCAAAAATACTCTGCAAAGAAATGAGATTTGGACGTGACAAATCTCAAAATTTGAAGAAGTGGTACACATGGAAGTTGAAGCCACTAGAATTTTATACGGTTTGAAAAAAGGAAACCTCCACTTGGTTAATATGTGAGAAAGATATAGTAAAAGATAGAGAAGGCAAAATTGAAGAAATGAAAGAGGTATCTATAAGCAAGAAACAAAATAAATTTCCTTAATGCCCTTGGTCCTTTACCCTTCGCCACATCTTGCCATACAACCATGCCATCGAATCTTCATGTACCTCAGCCCACAAGCTTGCCTTCCCCTTCCCTTTGCTTAGCCAATATGTCTAGATATGTTTTTGATGACATGACATTCACTTTTCTTTCCTTTTTTTACTTTTCTAAACTTTAAGTATATTTAACTTTTTTATAGTAAGTCACATTACATACTTAAATATGTAAATATACACTACTGCATCCTATGCATTTGTAAATATATATATATATATATATACTTATAGTATAAAGTTCACAACATTTTTGACAACTTTTAGCCGACGAAAAGTCAACAGTTCAGAAATGAATTCCGGTCACATTTTCGATTTTTCTTCGAACTATATATTATTGTAAACAAATTTTGAAAACTATTTCTCCATCATTGTATCGACCCGCATTTCGACCATCAAAAGTCGACACCTAGTACATTTATCATACTCAAATGCTAAACATTCAATCGTCGGAAAGGCAGATTGTTAGGGTAAAATAAAAAGAATAGAGAATTGAAAATCAGAATCTCATAGCGGAATTGAAAACATATAATATAACAAAGATTTTAAAAACTATCACTCTAAGATACAGAGTACATCAAAGTTAAAAACAAACTTTATCGGCTAGGCAGTTATAAAATCCCAACCTTACAATTGCTGATAGGTATATATATATAATACAATGAAAAATAAAAAAATTTACTACGGCAGGTGAACATCCAGCTCTGCTCATTAGCTCCATGTCCCACTAATGAAAACCTGGAAAAAATACTCTGTTTGAACCGAGCATTATAATAAAAAAACACCCGGATCAATCTAGAGAACTAGCATGAGAAAACTAAGATAATAAGGCTAAAATTGAATAATTCTATGGGACCACGTTGCTAAACGAGAGACGGACTTTTCCCCCACACGAACAACATTGATATATAAATAAATGGGAAACAATCAAAACAAGAAAGAATGTACATAGATAGAAACAAAATCCAAACATATAGAATGGAGAAATATAATTAGACATCGAGAAGAGTTTCAGACACTACTTGATGCAAATTTTGAAACAAAATTCAACAATTTTGAAAGAGAAATTTTTGAACAAATGGCTAGAAGTGTGTGCCCCCACCCGCTCTTTGGATTTACTCATTTTAGACAAAGGATAGCAACACTCGATTGAGTACAAATTATCTTGGATTAACATAACATAAAAGACGAAAAGATCAATTCGAAGATTTAAGGTTGAAATAAGGAAAATGAATTAATCCAACATAACTAAGAGGGTGCTCCCCCCACACTGAAAGTATACCTCTAGATAAAATATACTTGAGAGTCCATGCCAAACAAGCAACACTCTTAGGAACTTCCAAGCCGGACCCATTAAATCCATAGGCATTCAATTATACTCGCATCAATGCATATATGCTATTGACTTCTCTAGATGAATGTGAATATACCCTAGTTCGTGCGACCTATACGGTCTGGCTCCCACTCTCTTTTTGGTTTTAGTTTCCCATGGTGTTAGATGACAATGCTAAAGATGAGCGATAAATCATCTTAGAATGACGAAGCACAACAATGACTAGGAGGGTGCGCCCCCTTACTTGATCTTTGGTTTTAGTCTTTTTCGATAAAGGACACAAAGCTCAAACAAAGCAGCACATCGCTTAGAGTGATGAAAAGAAAATAATATAGCGAAATTGAAATCGATAATCGATAAATCAACTATCGGAAATAACAATGTGATTTTTGTATGGAAATTAAATCGCATACACTTTCTACTAATAGATGAACCACACCTTTACAACATTTGATCTACACTTGGGCTTGATTTTCACTTTTCAGATATTTGTAAAATACACTAAAATAGCCTTTGAAGTATTCTTTAAAAAAACAAATTATAATACTAAGTGTATTAAACAAGAGTAAAAAAGAAGGGTCATTAAAACATGGTTTATTATAAACCTAAAACACTTTACAATTAGCTTTATTTTTAAACAATTTCAATTAAGAGATTTTTCCATTTATAAACCAACCTTTATAACTTTAAACAACAGTGTTCCTAAAGGGTAATAAATAAATTTAAATACCTTACAAATTTTAAACAATGTTGATGTCTCCCAAGGATAATTTAGATACAACTTTATAATCTTTCTATTAAAGTAATCAATTTTCTTTAAACACTTATGGTCAAATTAATTAATTAATTAATTAATTTAAAAACATTTTTATTAAATCAATGAAGTAATTTTAAAACACTTTTTGTTAAATCAGTTGATTTGTTTTAAACTCTTTTATTAAATCACTGAACTGACTTTTACAACACCATTAATTGAAATGATTAACTTAATTTTAAACATCATTATTTAAAATTAGTGATTAAACCCAAATATCATCAATTGAAACGATTAGTTAGATTCAATCATCATTAATTAAAATGATTAACTAAATTTAAGACATTATTAATTAAAATGTTAATTAAACTCAAATATCATTAATTAAAACGATTAATTAAATTCAAATCCCATTAATTAAAATAAGCAATAAATTTTAAATATCATTAATTAAATCCGAACATCATAAATTAAAATGATTGGTTAAACTCAAATATCATTAATCGAAATGATTAATTAATTATAAAAATCTATTTGTGAAAATACAAGCTCAAGTTCGACATACAAGGTTTAGGGAGATGATATTCAAAAATTAATATTTTAGGGAAAATTTCTATAAAGACACTTTAACAATTTTAAATAGAATATCACGATTATTTTCAACTAAACATCAATATAAGTAGCATAAAGAAAGAAACAAATATTATTGGCGAGAAACCCCTTAGGGCCTCTTTAGAAATATTCCCTACAAATCAATGGTTATGGAATATATAATCAAATGGGTTCACAGCATATATCATCCATTTTCCAAAATAGGATTTTCAACCAAATAAACAATCGAACAACAACAACAATATCTAAACTATCAACCAATCATTCAACAATTAATTTATAGCATCATAGATGTTATATAGTTAATTTAAGTGTGAGTAAACTCATAGAAATTCCAGTTGACGCTGAAGTGTTCCATTTTGAACTAAAATCGAATAAGTATCCGATTTTAGCCTAAAATTCTACAAGCTCCAAATCAATCGAATCTAATTCCATCATGAAGCTAATGATCCCACAAGTACAATGCAAACTCAACGCACTTAAATCTGATCTCATATAAAATTATTATGAGTTAACGAACAAATTGGCAGTTAATTAACTAAACAATAAATTAATTAATGTTAATTACATCATCAACTCCTCAATCCACATTCAAACCAACATAGGCCACCTCTTACTCAAATTTTACGCCAAACTACTTACGCCCATCATCGCCACCACTGGTCCTTGGTCGCTTCCACATTGCCATGGAAGAAAGCCCAGACCTCGAGAAACCCGACGACACTGAGCTTTCCTCCCCAAACACCTCTACCGTCGAGATATTCACCAATAACCTAGTTGTCGTTGAACTCAAAAATGTCGCCACCTTAGATGACCATCAACCGCCTCATCGCCTTAAACCAAAAGCCCTCACCTTCCTTGACGCCTCTCCTTGAAGACCCCCTCTTGAAAACCGCCACTACCACCAAGAAATCGAAAAATGTGATCGCTGATCGCTACAAGAACAATGGCACTACACGCCTCCAACCCACGATCCAACTGGTCGATGTGCTCAACTCACCTAGCCGAACATTTTCCTAGTTAGGACCCTAACCTAAAACGACCTCGAATGGCTTTGATTGACGTGGACCATTGGATTTGGCTACATTAAAATGGCGGCTATCTTTTAGAGTTAGGATTTTATAAATATGAAATGGTATGGGTCCTTATATAGGCAATCTAACTAACACTATTCACGCCCTAAAATTTTCGAACTCCGAACGAGGCATGCTCACTGGCATCCTAGCTAATTATCCCTATTTTGAACTCAATAGAACTATTATCGAGACTTAATTCTATGATAAAACAAAGTATGATTTTTAATACAAATTATATTATAAATTAATTCCTGAAATTAATCGCTACGCGTTTCGAGCTCGCATGATCACACAGTTCGTCCGATCGTTACGAAACTTTACAACATACAACAATTTATTATTCCAGATCCAATGGCACTAGTTTAGTCAAAATCCGAGACAGCACATCAGAATGATAATTTCATACATTTAAAATATCATTTTATATTTTTGACCCCAATTATCATATTTGTCTAATATATTTATTATTGTAAATACAAATTGAATTCATTAATATTATTTATTAATTACATGAAGTTAAATAAGATAATTAAATCCATTTAATCAATATATAATTCACAATTTAAATATTTAAAATAGTCACTATATTTGAATTCAAGCTATAAGTTTCCAAAATCCAATTATTTTAATATTCAAAATTAATTAAATATTTAAAATTTAATGATCCAAAATTCTAGATGTTACATTCTTTACCCTTAAAAGAATTTCATTCCCGAAATTCCCAAGGAAGAAAATGTAACCAAAACCTTAAGGTTTAAAAACATATTAACTAAAATGAGTTATTAAACTTATTCTTAATTAATAAACAAATATTAAGAATAATTTCAGCAGTATATTCTTTACGCAGCTCGATCAGAACAACTACAAATTGCCTCACTGGTCCCAGTCTAACCTAAAATTAAAAAACCAGGTGGCCTCTCATATCTGGGATATAAAATCATCAATGAATTCCAATTTTTAAATCTACTGTGTACCTTTTTGCGTTAAAATTTTAAAGTTTTTGCAAGCAACTTATTTTCTTGATGCAAATGCAGGTGCACAAGAATCAACTAGCAATTTCTTGCTTACCTATACTTAAATAATCCAAAAGAGAGTCAGGATGATAAATAGAAATACGATGCAACACATAATAATGACGCAACTCTACTTACAAAAACTAGTCTGATATAAATTTACATGCATATGCTTTCATTTTTTCCAACAGATAAATTTGTAAAACTAGATGCTCGGGTTTTGTATTCAAAACATATTTTCAATTTTTCTTCGAAAAGAATTTAAGCCAAAATCAATTATGACAAGGAGGGGCTTCTTTTACCGATGCATGGTATAACTCTAGAATCAAACAACATGGAGCATCCAGTGGTAATCTGGTTCCTTCTAAATAACAACTAAAGAAATCAAATGAACTTAGAGAGTCTCCAAATCGATAAACTCCCTTCTGGCCTACTTTAGTCATAAATAAAAATATTTGAAAAACCATTTCAAAAATATTCTTTTCAAATGTTTGAAACATTAACACCTCATCAATATTTTTCAAAACAATATTTTTTTGTTATTTCTTCCTATAAATTCGTTTGAAATCACTTTTTCAAAAGCACCGAGATTTAAGTCCGAATAAACAACACAAAAACCTTTATTTATAAATTCAAACCTTATAAATAATGGTATATAAAATAATACAACTAACCAGTTCAAATCAAATTTTTTATAAGAATAAACTGACACTTAACACTATTAAAATGTTAAGTTACTTATCAAACAAGATTTAGGATTTTGCTTAAGTTCATCAATTTTCTTGAGTCACATACTAAGTATATGGTTATACTTAAGTCCGTAAGATATACATAAATTATCTGTATGCTATATCTGATCTGATCACTTCCTTGGATACCGGGACTTCTTCTTCTGAACTAATATTGCTCACTCGACCTCTCCAGGGTGGACTCCAATCAGGTTCCTCGATTAGAAACTGTCATTCTCCTTGCATTGCCATAAACTATGATATATAACTTTAGTATCATATCGAGAATCCGAATTAAATTTTTGCTCATAAGAATCAAGTTAGAAATCCTTTTTCGGACTGGTGTGATTCAACCTGAAGCAATGTATTTGAACTATAGATCGAGAACCGTGCTAATAGAATGATCTATGTATAATTTACATACTTAATTTTATTGATTTCTTAATTGTACCAATCTCTTTCTAAATCACTCATATTTTCCATATAGTATTTTATTCAATACTAAAATTATTTTATGAATTACTTCATAAATTTTGATCTAAGTTTGTAAATATTTTACAACGACAATTCTTTATAAAATCTTATCTATCTTATTTACTTGTATAATACTCTTCCGGTTCCTACGAGTGTACACAAAACACCAATTTTATTTTATTTATTTGTTATTTACTTTTATTTTTCTCAAAATTTAATTGGAAGTTCAAATATAATATAGGTCTTTAAAATTGAGTCAATCCTTGGACTGCTTTACCTTAGAGTGTACTAAGGTAAGATACTTACAGGTTTGCCCAATATCACCAATTAGTTTACACAATTTAGATAATTAACAAAAACTATGATTTTAATAAGATAAATTTACCAAAACCTTTATATCTAATTTAACCGATTTAAAACTTGAATTAAATTATCCCTTTCCATCCAAGATGTTTAAAATCTTCATTTATCAGATTATTATTTAAAATGACTTTTATTTTAGTTTGGTTTCCTTTAAGGAAACATAAGATCAGTTACCCAGATTTTTACTTTGAAATTCTTTTTGAAATCATACTATTTATATCTCTTAATGAAATAACTTCAAACAATTTATTATCCAAAACTCACTTTAGGATCATCCGGATTTGAACTCATTTGGATCGCATAATGATAAAGAGAATAATTTACTGAGTGCACCACAACATTCGCCTAAGCAAGCATCTGATCCTCACTTAGAAGTTCAGATTATCACAAAACTAATCGACATTTTTTTCCCGAATTACCCCAAAGAAAAGGCATTCCATTTAAAATTTCTCTTCTAAAATATTTATATTTTATATATACTTCTAAGTAATAATGTTATTATACATTTTTCAAAAACCTTTCAAAAGTATTTCAAACAACTCTAGGATTTAATTCAAATTTTTTTAAAGCACATTTTATAAATTCAATTTATATATAATTACCTTTATATAAAATCATTTCATATTATACTAATTATCCTTTATTATAATTAATTTTCTCAAATATTTATTCTCTAAATATCTTATTCTACCAATTAGATTACTTTAAATAACCATTATTAAAAGATTACTTTAAATTAACATTTACTTCGAACACCTTATAGTCAAATTGTGAAATTTAATTCAGAAGGGGTTCGTTTTAATGTACCAACAATTATTAAACAACATATGCTCATAAACTAGTTGAGCATGGATTAACAATCAACAACCAATAGTCAATGCTCTAAACTATCCGAGCACGACAAATCAAACAATAATGATAATAAAGAAGTATTATAATTGACAAACAAACACTATAAATAATTATATAAACTCGAAATTATTCCTTTATATATAAAAATAGAGGTAAAATATTTCATTTACCAAATTTTCAAGAATCAATATCGTGTCTGTCTGTCTTGTTCATGTGTTTAGAAATCTTCATTGACAAAGTGGTGTCCCTCATCTTGACCTGAAATCATAAACAACTCAATAGACTAATTAACACAATACATTTTTATAAAATTAACAATTACGCTCTCGTATATATAATACTCTCAAACTCATTCTAAGGTATCACTTACTATACCTCTAATGAGTTACTTACTCTAGGGCATTACTAACCCTATCTTTAGTGAGACATGTCCTACCAAAGCCAAGTTCTCGCTCAACCTTCAGCTCTGATACCAAATTGTAACGACCCACCTTTTTGACAATCGAAAGTCGACACCTAATACATTCATCGTATTCAAATGCCAAACATCCAATCATTGGAAAGGCAAATTGTTAGGGTAAAATAAAAAGAAAAAAATAGAGAACAGGGAAATCAGAATCTGACAGTGGAATCACCAATATGTAATTTAACAAAGATAGTAAAAGTATCACTTCAAAATACAAAATGCATTAGAGTTCAAAACATAACCTTATCAGTTGGATAGTTATAAGATCTTGACCTTATAATTGTTATTATGTATATATATAATACAGTAAAAAAGAAAAAAAATAAATTACTACAATAGGTGAACATCCAACTCTTCTCCATAAGCTCCATGTCCCACTAACGCTGTGCAGTTAATGCGCTCGGAAGATTCAAAACGGTGGAAGTGCAAAAAGTCATAGCGGGGATACAGTGAGGATATAGCGGGATATAGCGGATGGCTCTAAAATAGCATATAAAACTCGTACTTAATGTTTTTACAAATATATAAATGGTAATTAAATGAAAAATTATCATTCAATTGAATTATAAATAATACATAAATAATTTTAAATAAAAACATGTGCGAATATACTTTAACTAAATGAAAAAATGTTATATAACGTAATTGAATTTGGTAGAATATTAGAATATTTTCATTTCTGAAAACATATTAAAAATTAAATCAAATAAATTAGTTTCATAATTTTATAATGTATAAATGCAAATTTTTAATTCATTTTATTAAAAAAGATATAGCGGAATATAGCGGAAATAACGGGATATAGCGAAAATAGCGGGGATTAAAGCGGAAAGGGTGTATTCTGGGGATATATGGAAAAATCGTAGTGGTAGAAATCCTCTATGAGATATAGCGGGGTAGTAGCGGGGCATTAACTACATAGTAATGGCAACCTAGAAAAATACTCGGTCTAACCCAACCAATATAATAAAATTTCACCCGAATTTTTCTGGAAAACCAGCGTTAGAAAACTCAAATAATAAGGCTAAAATTGAATAATTCTATGGGATCATGCTGCTGAATGCGGAGCGGGTTTTTCCCCCACACGAACAACATCCATACATAAAGAAATGGGAAAAGTTCAAAACAACAATCCAAACAAGAAAGGATGTATATAGTAAGCAACAAAATCCAAACTTACAAAATGGACAAATATAATTAGACATCGAGAAGAGCTTTAGACACTTCTTGATGCAAATTATGAAACACAATTAAAATTTTGAATTAAATAAGGAAAGAGGAAATTTTTCAACAAAGACTAGGAGGATGCACCCCTTTACCCGCTCATTGGTTTTAGTCATTTCCGATAAAGGATAGCAACGCTTGATGAATACAAATCATTTTATTTTGATGTAACACAAAAGATGAAAATATTAATTCCAAGGTTCATGGTAGGAACAAGGAAAATGAATTTATCCAACATAACTAGGAGGGTTCTCCCCCTCCATCAAAACTATACCTCTAGATAAAATATACTTGAAAGTCCATGCCAATCATGCAATACTCTTGGGAACTTCTAAACTGGAACCCGTTAATCCACAAGCATTCGTATATACTCACATTAATGCATGCATGCTATTGACTTCTCCAGATGAATGTGAATATAGCCTAATGGGTGCGACCCATATGGCTTGGCTTCCACTCGCTCTTTAGTTTTAGTTTTCGATGGTGTTGGATGATAATACTGAAGATGAATGATAAATCATCCTAGAATAACGAAGCATGACAATGACTAGGAGGTGCGCCCTCTTTATCCGCTCTTTGGTTTTAGTCCTCTTCAACCGGGGATAATAAAGCTCAAACAAAGCAACATATCATCTTGGAGTGATGAAAAACAAATAATATAGCAGAACTGAAATTGATAATCAATAAATCGACTACCAGAAATAATAATGTGATTTGCATATGGAAATTAAATCGCATATGCTCTCCACTAGTAAATGAATCACACTTTTACAACATTTAATCTACACTTGGGCTTGATTTTCACTTTTCATACATTTGTAAAATACATTAAAACACTCTTTGAAATATTCTTAAAAAATAAATTATAATACTTAGCGTATTAAACAAGAGTAAAATACAAATGTCATTAAAATATGGTTTATTATAAATCTAAAACATTTACATTTAGCTTTTATTTTAAACAATTTCTATTAAAAGATTTTTCCATTTATAAACGAGCCTTTATAAATTTAAACAACATTTGTTATCCCAAAGGATAATAAATCAATTTAAATACCATTATAAATTTTAAACAATATTAATTTGTCCCAAAGGATAATTTATATACTACTTTATAATCTTTTTAATAAAGTAATCGAGTTTCTTTAAACGCTTATGGTTAAATTAATGAATTAACTTTGAAACATTTTGATTAAATTAATTAAGTAATTTTAAAACACTTTTTATTAAATCAGTCGATTTATTTTGAACTCTTTTATTTAATCAATTAATTGACTTATAAAACAGTAATAATTGAAATGATTAACTTAATTTTAAACATCATTATTTAAAATTAGTAATTAAATCATGATATCATTAATTGAATTGATTAGTTAGATTCATCATCATTAATTAAAATGACTAACTAAATTTAAGATATCATTAATTAAAATGGTTAAATAAACTCCAATATCATTAATTAAAATGATTAATTAAATTCAAATCCATTAATTAATTAAATCCAAACATTATAAATTAAAATGATTGGTTAAATTCAAAATATCATTAATCAAAATGATTAATGAATTATAAAATTTTATTTTGTGAAAATACAAGCTCAAGTTCAACACATAAGGTTTTAGGAAGATGATATTCGAAAATTAATGTTATAGTGAAAATTGCTATAAAGCCACTTTGAGTATTTTAAATAGAATATCGCGATTAATTTCAACTAAACATCAATATAAGTAGCATAAAGAAATAAATATTTATTATTGGAAGGAAACCCCTTATGGTTTCTTTACAAATATTCCCTATAAAACAATAGTCACAGACAATTTGTATAATCATATGGGTTCGCAACAATTAGGTTAATATGTCATCCGTTTTCCAAAATGGGTTTTCAGCAAAACTAATAATCAAACAACAACAACTATATATAAACTATCAACTAGTCATTCAACAATAAATTTATAGCATCAAGATATTATATAATTAATTTATGGGTGAGTAAACTCATAGAACTTCCAATTGACGTCGAAGCGCACCTTCTTGAACAAAAATTGAATGGGCGTTCAATTTTAGCTCAAAATTATACAAGCTCTAAATCTATCCAATCCAATTCCATCATGAAGCTAGTGATCCCATAAGTAAAACATAACTCACCACATTAAATCCGATCTCATATTAAATTGTTATGAGTTAATGAACAAACCGACAATTAATTAACTAAATAATAAATTAAGTAATGTTAATTATGTCATAACCCCTTAATCCTCATTCAAATCAACACAGGCTGCCTCATATTCAAACTTGACGCCGAACTACCATACCCATCACCGCCACCAGTAGCCCTTAGCCGCCGTCGCATCGCCATGGAAGAAAGACCAAACCTCGAGCAACCTAATGACACCGAGCTTGCCTCCTTAAATGCCTCCGCCATCGAGATATTCACCAAAAACCTAGTAGTCATTGAACTTGAAAATGCCACCACCTCAGATGACCATCGACTACCGCGCTGCCTTCAATCGAAAGCCCTTGCCATCTTCGACGCTTATCCTTCAAGGCCCTCCTCTTTAAAACCACCATCGTCACCAAAAAATCAAAAAAATGTGATCACTAGAAAATTGAAAACATATAAAATAGTCAACTAATTTCAATATATATATATATATATATATATATATGTATGTATGTATTCATTATAATTGTTACTTTGGATTTCAAAACATATAAAGCAGCCAACCTTCGTGTAACGACCCAGAATTTGACCACTTTAAAATATACTATTTAAAATGATTTTAAATATAAAATAGGTATGGTAATATGATCCAAACAATATTAGATAGGTTTTGAAAATAGAAGTATACACAAAAATAGTAACATTTGCCTACATCGACAGAAATGGCAAAATGCCGATTTCAGAAGAGTAAGTTTCAATGATTAAATAAATTATTCTAATTAATTTGTTAGTGTTCATATTTTTAAATTACATTACACAAATTTATTTTTAAATTTGTTTTACATAAATAAATAGTTTAACTAAAACATCAAAATGTGACCGTAAAATATTTTGCCGAAAATCAACGTTTTATCGATTAAAAATTGTCGCAACATTGTCGCACCTTTATTTTATATAGAAACATATATTGGAATAGTATAAGTATTAATTAATTCACTAATCAAGTATACTTTTAGTAAACATACTTAGAAAATTCTAGAATATAATTAACAAAAAGTAAGCACAAAAAGACAAACATGTCATTTCAAAGCAAAAAGTAAATATCAAATCAAACATATATAATTATCATGTTCTTTATTTAATACTTAAGTGAAAATGATATAAAATAATGATTTGAAATGTGATGTTAAGTGTTGAAAAAATAAGGTTGCTTAAAAAGTAAGTAAAGGGTGTTTTGGTCTTTACAAAATATTATTTTAATCCATTAATTTTTCTATAGATAAGCATCCACCTTCTCACTTTTTTTTACACTTCTTCTACTTTCTTTTTCGAGCTTTTCTTCCTCTCTAATGGCTTCTTTTCTTCTCTTTCCTTACTAACTTTTCTTAAAATCATATCAAATCAACTTCAAACACCATCAAACTTTGTCAAACACCTTAGCATACCATTAAAACATGGTGTAGCATCTAAGAGGTGAAGAGATGATGGAGGAGGGACTGGAACCCATGGAGGTTGAGCTTATGTTATAGAAGAAAGCAAGTTGGAAAGCTCCAGAGTAAGAAAAAGAGAAGGAAGTACTGTCGGAATCAAAAGGAAGGTCTACGGAAAAGAAAGGTGGAGTGAAAATAATTGTGAGTACTCAATCTTTATTTAAAGTAAAATCATCTTTATAACTATTTTAATATGTCCATTAAGAACCTTGAATAAATGGTTTTAATCTTTGATAACTTAGATGCAAAATTGGTTGATTATGTGATTGTTGATGTGGTTGATAACTTGTTTGATAAATTATAAGAAAAATGGTTAGTAAGCATAGTTAATTAAATGAGAATTAGATCCATACAATGTGTGTATGAAAACTATTTAGCCTCTTAATAATTTCGAAATATCTAAAAAGATTGAAAATGCTATTATACTCATATAATATTATAATATGAAATGAAATGAAAAATGAGTTTGAAATGATGAAAATATTGTTTTAAATGGATTAAAATAGTTTAGATATGGTTTAAAACAAATTTGAAGTGTTTCGGACAAGTTCCGAAGCAATTCACAAAATTGGTCAAAATCGAGCTTGTCGCGTAGTGGTAGTTCGTAAATTTCGACCAGTGACTTCAACTAAACGTAGAGAATGATTTATAAGTTGGATTTTTTTGAAATAAAAATTCTTTGGTCCAAAATCATAATATTTTTTCAACGAAGAAAGAAAATCAAAATTTCATTAAGTAGATTTTGAAATATGTCCAAAACAATTTTCTAAAAACGTTGCGGTTTTGCAGTTCGAAATTCAAAAAAGGATTTCTTTATAAATGATATTTTTAAATGATTAAAATATGAAATAAATTTTATAAATCTATTAAAATGGTTTAAAATAGTTTAGGAATGGAAAAAATTAATTTTCAATTATTAAAAAGTTGTTTAAATCAAATAAGCTTGTATAGCACTTTCCGTAGTACTTTTATGCTGCGAATTCTATAACCTTTTGAATATGAGTTTAAACGTACTGATATTTCCTACAATCAAGTATGAGTTTATAAAAGAATAATTAAATGTTTTAAATGATGATTTGAAAGTTTAATAAATCATTTATAAAATGAGGATTTAATAAATGATTTGGGAATATTTTCCCTAAGTTAAAAGTTATAACTTGAATATAAGAAATCTTTGATTAAGATATAATAAATGATTTGGAAAGGTTTTCCTAAGTAAAAAAGAAAATGATTTGGAATTATTCCAGGATTTAAGAAAGGTTTAAATAAACCAAATGATTTGATAAATGAGGCTTAATGATTCCATATACATTTGAAAAGAAAATGGAATAACTTGAAAAGAATATATCTAAGAAAGATATTTCATTTAAATAAAAGATAAAGCAATTGATTGATGATTGATATCTACTTTTGAACTTAACATGTTTTAAAGCGATGATTGGCTTCGAAGGAACCAGGGTCGGATTTGGGTGATCCTATCCGAAAAGCACTTTGAACCAGTGTATATGTTCGAAAGTGAAGACATGTTAAAGATGATGGTTAATGAAGACCGAGGATCTTCATTGCGTAAGGACTGCTTATTGACATCCTCTAGGTCGCTCCCATTATAGAATTATTTATAGCGGTGTTCTCCTTGTTGTGGAATTTTTTTTTAAATTGCAAGGGCTTCTTGCCTAGTAATGGGCGAGGAAAGTGCCTTCGTTTCATACAGTCCCAGACCGAACTTGTATGGACATTTGCCTGACATTGTATTCTAGATCTCATTTGAGTGGTTTCTATAAACGTATATCAGTTGGTGGTGGAGAAGGCAACTTCTTTTAACTAACACCCTTTCTCGAGACATACGAGTTCAGGAAGTTATACTTTTCTAGAAATCAGTCATATAGCCTGGAATGACAACGTGGCATTCAAAGTGGAACCTGTTATGGCTAAAAATGGTTTTGTATGAAAAGAATGGCTTTGAAGAAATTGAGTGTAGCCTCACTAATCTCACATCCCGGAAGATGATATAGTATACTATGTGGTCTAACCGACACAAATTCGGAATAAGTGAGTATGTACGGTGGTGTCCAATACGTTGTGCCCTTTGGGGGATACGTCCCTCAAGGCATTTTTTGCCCCATTTGGATAAAGTGGTTAGCTTGAGAAAAGTAAGGAACTACCAGTTATCAGTGGTAGTATATCAAGTACAATTCCAAGTGACTAGTTTGAGATAAGCGATTAAAGCACCGTGGGAACTATGTTTGTTATGCATGGATTGGAGAAAAGGTCATTAATTCCCAATTATGCTGGAAATCCAATCCCAATACAAGATTTACGGTTTTGATTGTAGTGCCAAAATAGCTATAATGCTTTGCAAACATTTCAGCTACCCTTTTTGGTACCATATATTCCGTTCAGGATATTCCGTTGACCCACTCCAGATATATTCCTTTAGACTTAGTCTGGATATTGAAACCTTATCTGAATAAGTTTATTTGAAAGTGTTTTTAATGGATGTCATTACAATAATATCAAGTGTATTTTGGTATGAAAGTGTTTTGGTTATCATAAGGTAAAAACCAGTCCGTGTTTATGCGTGGTCATGGTCATATGGGATACCATTCTTTTCAAAGGTTTTGATAACATCGTCATGATCTATACATTTAAATTTCGAGTATCTCACGCTGGTTTATCAAGCCTGATTCGGGTATTTTAATAATCGGGTCAGACCCGAGCAGTTTCAGATTGAGTTGAAGACGATTGGAGTTTCCAGAGGAGAGCTAGAGATCTTCATCATCGTATGGACGTATTCTATTATCTGCTACATCTATTGCATTTGTTTTGTTGTTTTCTGCATTTGTAAGGACAAAGGTTTATAACTGTCCTTGCTGAATCTAGGTTAGACTCTGATATTGTATTTTAAAATTTTCCGCTGTAAAGATTATTATTGAAGTAATATATGTTATTCCATTCGTTTGAGTTTCTGTTCGGTCTTTATTTTCTTTCTACCCTTAATGGTCCGTCTTTTCGTGCAATTTGAGTTAGACATGTATGGTTTATTATCGATTTAAAGGGTACAGAAAAATTGGTCATTACATTTGGTATCGGATCTGAAGTTTAAGCAAGAACCTTGGCTTTGTTGGGGTAAAGACTCATCAGTGGTAGGTTTAGTAATAACCTTGGATGAGTAACTCATTAGAGATAGGGTTAGTAACAATCTAGAATGAGTTTGAGTGTATTATATATGAGTGCATATTTGTTAGTGACTAATAAATTGTTTAGTGATGACTAATCTATTGAGTGGTATGTGGATTCTGGTTGATGCATGAGAGCTCCATGTAATCGATAGGGATTCTAAACACTTTAACAAGGCGAACCGGCACACTTATTTTGAAAAATTGGTAAGTGAAATAATTTTAACTAGGATTATATTTTAAGTATAAAGTATATATTTGAAAAGTTGTATAGTTAGAAATTAGGATTAGTGAAATTTAAATATGAACATCTTGTGATTAGAATTTCACTGTTTAACTAAAAGATGTTTCATAAAGATAATCGATAGGTGAGAAATATGATAAGGTAATTAAAATCTTTAATACTTATTCCAAAATAATTAATTAAGAAATGATAATGTTAATTTACTATCATAAATTGATTAATTGTTTGATTCAAAAGTTTAAGTACAAATACCTTGTGAAATAAGTTTCATGATTTGACTATAAGGTGTTTGATAATAAGATTTGTTTAAGGAATAAACATATAAGATAAAAATTTATTTAAATAATAGAAAATGATTGTGTAAAAAAGATAAATATAAAAGGAATGATAATTTAAATTCGAGTAAAAGAATTAAGGAAATTTAAATAAAGTTAATAATATAAGATAAAATAAATTTATAAAATAGGTTTTATAAAGTAATCTCTAAAGGATTTTGAAAATGGTATTATTTTAAATAAAAAGAGGTACTTTTTGATAACTAAATCGATAGGCTCGAAAATAAACTAAAAATGGACAAGTGATGTGTTCGAATGGTAAGCACTTCTCTTAAGTATTACTCTTCTTGTTAAGAGGGTATATGATATTATTGGTAGTACACAGTTCCTTGGATGTTTTGGAGTTACTCGATCAATATAATTTTCTTAAGTTAAAGAAATATTGTGAACCATTTATTAGTAATCTTTATAGAAGTGTTTAAACAAACGATAAAGTGGGATCGCTAATTGTTAAATAAAGCGGAATATCTGACGATTTTGGACCGTCAAAAATTTCAAAATCATATATAACTCAGAGCTAAGAAATTTATGATAACTTTTGGTAAAAGATTGTGAAATACTTTGAGTAAATGAAATAAGATAAGGATAATTTATAATTCTGATTATAAAGAAAACAAAAGATTTAAGAGTTAAGAGTATGAGGATTTAAATACAGGTGGTTTAATTTTTTTTCAAAGCTAGAAAATTAATAAAAATATTAAATAAGGAATAAGGTTTATAACTTATGAATTTGAGATAATAGTAAATTACAGCAAAGTCTAAATTTTATTAGACAAAAAGATTTAAGTAAAACTAATTTAAAATTTGGGATTTTTATATACTCTTAGGATGTAAAGATATATCATACAAATATAAATTTAAGTCATGAACTATTAAGTAAAATAATGACTTGTGACGCCCCACCTCTATACCCATGCTAGCCAAGAACACCACGGTGTAGTGCTGTCAACTAGCACGGAGAATAAGGCTGTTGAGGAGCGACCATCCATATGATTGCTTATCACACGGTGGCTATAAATAATCTTTGGAAACAAACATAGAAATAAGCATAACACAAATCAGTCACAGACATCCGTATCAAAAAGACGGAAGAAGATATGAATATATAACTAACACATGAAAGTGTACATCAGAGTAGTGGTCAAAAAGATCCACAATAATACAAAAGAATAGCAACACGTGCTATACAAAAGAATACAACTATGAGTCTATGTCTCAAGTGTATACAACAAAAACTGATAATCTAAATAGTTAGCCAAAAGTCAGAGTAGCAAATCCCGGGAAGAAGTCAGGCAGTAGCACCTGTAACATCTCAGTCTGACCCGAGTATTATTTAAGAAAATAATAAATGGATCAGTCTAGCTATAAGTATCAGATGACATAGTATAAAATAAAAGATATGGAATAAACATAAAATATCCATACTGACATACTACTATAAGTATGCAAATGATGATCAACAGAAGATCAATCAATAAGAGATAAATCGATATCACAAGAATCTTCTCAAAGATCCAAAGAGGGCATCATACCCTAAACTTGTACTCATAACAAGTCAATGACATAAATTCTAGAAATCAACACAAAAAATCCAGAAATCACAGAAAAAGGGAAAGAGGCCTATCACATGACGGTCCGAAGACTATGGGGAGCTACCCCATATGGGTGAGTCGGAATCACCCAGATAAGGTCTAGGCTAACCAAAAAGCATAAAGGAATGTGTGAGTGGAATCACACAAATGGTGTCTAGCCTAACCTCGCAACAAAAAGGTATGTGTGAATGGAATCACACAAATGGTGTCTAGACTAACCTTGCGGACAAAGAGATATGTGTGAGTCGGAATCACACCAATGAGGTCTAGTCTAACCTTGCAAACAAAGAGACATCGCACAATTGCTAGTCTAAATCATAAAATGATCATCATGATCAACGAGAAGTGTCAACTACACTAAGCTAGTAAATATAAAAGTCTAGCTTCGTGTCCCATAACCACTTGCTTAACTTAAATATTTACGAAGAAACTGTAAATCTTCACTAGAAAATTGTCACAAGAGGTTCAATTGAACAAGTCCAAGAATTAACCGACGAAGTGAACGCAAGCGTTTCATACCACTTGTTTTACTAAGCCGTTTAATTAGATTTCTCATCCGAGAGAGGTAAAAGCTTGTATATACTAGTAGATTGGAAAACGGTTTAAGAAAAGAGCTTTGTTATTGAAAATAGGGTTGAAATCTTTTTGTTGAAAGAGTTTTGATATTTACTACTAGTATAGAAAACCTTTATATTTTAAAGTGACAAATCATAGAAGTGATTGTAGAAACAATCAATCATAAAAATTCACATTCGAAGACGTGAATAAAATCCAAAGAAACCGATAAAGAATCCATCGGAATAGATATTCAAAAATCCATAAAATCGACCAAGAAGCCCAAGATAGTTTGTCTCGAAGAATGGTCAACTCAGCATCTCAACAAAGCAAGTTCTGTTGAATGTTTTTCAGATAAGATCCCCTACGGAGGGGGGGTCCAGGGGGGTGGCAACCCCCCAAGGTGGGGGTGCGGAGGCAACGCCTCCGCTACGGGGTTCGACCTGCCCACTCAGGTCACGGGGGTCCAAGGGGCAGCGCCCCCGGCGGGGTGCGGGGCAGCGCCCCATCCAAAACGGTACGACTTAGTGAAGACCTAAGGGAGGATAGGATCGAGCGACCTAGAGGTGTTCGCGACCTAACGACCTAAACAAGGTCGAGCGAGTTAAGGTGATGCGCGACCTAACGTGTCACGCGACTTAACGAAGGCAAGGCCGAGCGATTTAAGGGGTCATGCGACCTAACTGGAATGGCCAAGCGACCTAACAACCCAGGCAAGGACGAGCGACTTAAAGTGGTAAGCATACGGCCTAGGTGGACGCGACCTAATGGTCAAGCGACTTAAGAGGGTACGCGACCTAAGGGAAACTCGCGACCTAACATTGCCGAGCTAAGGTAAGTTGCGACTCAACCAGGTGCGCGACCTAAGGAAGACGAACGACTTAAGGAACTCGTGGGTTAGAAGAGGCAAGCGACCTAAGGTCATACGACCTAACAGGGAAACGACCTAATGTCATACGACCTAACGGCCTAAGGTCATACGGCCTATCTACGTGAGCGACCTAAGGGTTTAAAGGCCACGCGACCTAACACCTTAACTAGGCTGAGCGACCTAACGCTGCAGAGGGGATTTAGGGCCAGAAACGACCTACGACCTAAACCCCATACGACCTAACGTGAAACGACCTAATTCCGAAATGAAAATTCAAGGCAGTGCGACCTAACGCGATAACACACGAGCGACCTAACTCCGAACACAGAAAATGGCCAGAACGACCTAAGTGTAGAAAATTCACCAAAATGCTAAAAATTGGAGTTTTTCGCCAATCCAATCCAAACCAAATGCTAATATGCATGCAAAAATGATAGGGAATCATTCCCAATAGTCCAATATAGTTATAGGCTAGAATTGTGAGATAAAAATCTCACCTTTGCACCAAATTTATGAAGAAAAGCTTGAAAGCAATGGAGAAGTAATCACAAGCTTGAATCCAATATATTCTTCTTGAATTTGGAATTGAATGTTGAATTTGCAAGAGAATTTGAGCTTGGAATATTAATTTCCCTTTCCACTCACCATTAATGCTAAAGCTTGGTTGTTAGGAAATTTATGAAGAGTGAGGAGAAGGAGAGAAGTGGGTTTGAGTTATAATGGCTAATCTAACCCAAAGTCCAAAGCGGGAAAAGTAAGTGAAATTCCACTAACTCCAAACCTATCAATGTTTATACTTAAAAAAAATATAAACGACGTTTCGAACTCAATGGAAGTGGTCTCGAGTCCTAATTTGACCATTTACAAAAAGTAGCTTTTCGGACCAATATCCGATTAACGACAAAATATTTAAATATAAAATCAATAAATATGGGGGTTGTTACATGACTCTTCAAAAATGTAATTAAAACTTGAAAAATGTTTTATTAATGAATTGTACCATTAATTAAGAATTTAGACTTAAGTCTATAAAAGTGATTAATTTGCATAAGTTATGAGATGAAATAACTTATGTAATAGTTTTACGAAATGGTTTATAAATAATATTAGTGTTAAAGGAAATATACTAAGTTAAAGGATTGTTGGAAAAAAATTATAATACAGATAAATCATCTTTTGAGTGAAAATTGGTTTCTCTAAAATATTTTCCTTTAATAAAAATATTTGAAAATAAATAATTAAAGGGATTATATATAGAAGCACCTTAATATAAAATATTTGAACTTAAGATCAAAGTTTTTATGAAAGTTTTTGAGGGATAATAAATGCATATGTTATACATAGATCATTTCATCGCATAAATTTTGATCTATGATTTGAGTTTGAAACTTTAAGGTGTTTACACTGGTTCGAAAAAGGATTTATCACTTGATTCTTGACGATGAATATTTATGAGGATTTGTGGTTGGATACTTGAGTTTTCTATCATAGTTGAGCACTATGCAAGGAAAGAAAATGTTTTGATCTAGAAGCCTGATCACACACTAGAAGATCAAGGGATCGATACTAGTTCGGAAATAAAGTTGTGTATTCGAATAGAAGATCAAATAAGATATTGCATAAAAGTAATCTATGAAAATAAGTTGGTAAAATAATATTTGAACAAACTATTGTGAATTTTAGGTTCGGTGTAATTTCGAGGATGAAATTCTTTTAAGTAGGGGAGAATGTAACGACCCAGAATTTGATCACTTTAAAATATACTATTTAAAGTGATATTAAATATAAAATAGATATGGTAATATGATTCAAACAATATTATATAGGATTTGGAAAAATAAATACACATAAAAATAGTAACATTTGCCTATATCGACAAAAGTGACAAAATGCTAATTTCAGAAAAGTAAGTTTCAATGGTTAAATAAATTATTTTAATTAATTTATGAGTGTTTATATTTTTAAATAACATTATAAAAATTTATTTTATACAAATAAATATTTTAACTAAAACGTCAAAATGTGACCGTAAAACATTTTGTCAAAAATCAATGTTTTATCGATTAAAAGTTGTCGCAGCGTTGTCGCACCTTTATTTTCTTATATAGGAACATATATTCAAATAGTATAAGTATTAATTAATTCACTAATCAAGTTTACTTTTACTAAACGTATATAGAAAATTCTAGAATATAAATAACAAAAGTAAGCACAAAAAGACAAACATGTCATTTCAAAGCAAAAAGTAAACATCAAATCAAACAAACATAATTATTATGTTCTTTACCTAATACTTAAGTGAAAATGACATAAAATATTGATTTGAAATGTGATGTTAAGTGTTGTAAAAACAAGGTTGCTTAGGAAGCAAGTAAATGATATTTTGATCTTCTTACAAAATATTATTTTAATTCAAATTTTTTTCTATAAATAAGCATCCACTTTCTCACTTTTTCTACACTTCTTCTACTTCCTTTTTCAAGCTTTTTTTCCACTGACTAATAGCTTCTTCTCTTCTGTTTCCTTACTAACTTTTCTTAAAATCATATCAGATCAACTTCAAACACCACCAAACTTTGCCAAAGACCATAAAAAACCATTAAAACATGGTTTTGCATCTAATAAGTGAAGAACTGATTAAGGAGGGATTGGAACCCATGGAGGCCGAACCTATGTAATAGAAGGAAGCGAGTTGGAAAGCTCCGGAGCAAGAAAAACGAACGAAGTGTTACCAGAATCAAAAGGTGGGTCTACGGAAAAGATTGGTGGAGTGGAACTAATTGCGAGTACTCAATTTTTATTTAAAGTTAAATCGTCATTATAACTATTTTAATATGTTCATTAAAACCCTTGAATAAATGGTTTGAGTGTTTGATAACTTGGATTCAAAATTGGTTGATTATATCATTGTTGGTGTGGTTGATAACTTGTTTGATAAATGACAAGAGAAACAGTTAGCAATCATAGTTAATTAAATGAAAATTAAATCCATACAATGTGTGTATGGAAATTATTTAGCCTTTTAATAATTTCAAAATATCTAATATGATTGAAAATGATATTATAATAATATAATATTATAATATGAAATGAAATGAAAAATGAGTTTGAAATGATGAATATATTGTTTTAAATGAGTTAAATAAGTTTAAATATGGTTTAAAACAAATTTGAAGTATTTCGGACAAGTTCTGAAGCAATTCATGAAATTGGTCAAAATCGAGCTCGTTGAGTAGCGGTAGTCCATAAATTTCGACATGTGACTTCAAACTGACATAGGGAATGATTTATAAGTTGGATTTCTTTGAATAAAAATTATTTGGTCCGCAATGATAATAGTTTTCCGACAAAGAAAGAAAATTAAATTTTCGTTAAGTAGATTTGGAAATATATTCAAAACAATTTTCTAAAAACATCGCGGTTTTGTAATTCAGAATCCATAAAGGGATTTCTTTATAAATGATATTTTTAAATGATTAAAAATACAAAATAAATTTGAAAAATATATTAAAATGGTTTAAATGGGTTGTAAAATGTAAATTTTCAAATATTAAAAACTTGCTTAAATCAAACAAGCTTATATAGCACTTTCCGCAGCGCTTTTATGCTGCAAATTTTATAACCTTTTGAATTTGAGTTTAAATGTAACGATATTTCCTAGAATAAATTATGAGTTTTTAAAAGAATAATTAAGTGTTTTAAGTGATGATCTGGCAGTTTAATAATTCATTTCTAAAATGAAGATTTAGTAAATGATTTGTGAATACTTTCCCTAAGTTAAAAGTTATAACTTGAATATAAGAAATCTTTGATTAAGATTTAATGAATGATTTGGAAAGGTTTTCCTATGTAAAAGAGAAAATGATTTGGAATTATTCCAAGGTTTAAGAAAGGATTAGATAAACCAAATGATTTGATAAATGAGGCTTAATGATTCTATATACATTTGAAAAGAAAATGGAATAACTTGAAAAGAATATATCTAAGAAAGATGTTTGATTTAAATAAAAGTTGAAGTTATTGATTGATTATTGATATCCACTTATGAACTTAACATCTTTTAAAGAGATGATTGACTTCAAAGGAACCGAGGTCGGATATGGGTGATTCTTATCCGAAAACCACTTTGAACTAATATATATGTTCGAATGTGAAGATATGTTGAAGACGATGATTATTGAAGATTGAGAATCTTCATAGCGTGAGGACTGCTTGTTGACATGCTCTGGGTCGCTCCCATTATAGAGTTATTTATAGCAGTGGTCCCCTCGTTGTGGAGATTTTTCATATTACAAGGGCTTCTTGCCTAGTAATGGCCGAGGAAAGTGCCTTCAGTTTCGTTCAATCCCAGAATGAACTTGTATGGACGTTTGCCTGACATTGTATTTTAAATCACATTTGAGTGGTCTCTATAAACATATATTAGTTGGTGGCGGAGAAGGCAACTTCTTTTAGCTTAACACTCTTTTCCGAGACATACGATTTTAGGAAGTTATACTTTTCTAGAAATCAGTCATGTAGCGTGAATGACAATGCGACATTCAAAGTGGAATCTATTATCACCGAGGCATGGTTTTGTGTAAAAAGCGTGGCTTTGAAGAAATTGAACATAACCTCACTAGCCTCACATCCCAGAAGATGATATGGGATACTATGTAGTCTGATAGACACAAATTCATAATAAGTGAGTATGTATGATGGTGTCCAATACGTTGGGCCCTTTGAGGGATACGTCCCTCAAGGCATTTATTGCACAATTTAGATAAAATTGGTTAACTTGAGAAAAGAAAGTAACTATCGGTTATTAGTGGTATTATAGCAAGTATAGTTCTAAGTGACTAGTTTTGAGAAAAGCGATTAAGGCACCGTGCGAACTATGTTTGTTATGCGTGGATCGGAAAAACGACCACTAGTTCCCTACCATGTTGGAAATCCAATCCCAATACGAGATTTACAGTTTTGATTATAGTCCTAAAATAGCTACAATGCTTTGCAAACATTTCAGCTACCCCTTTTGGTATCATGTATTCCTTTCGGGATATTCCGTTGACCCAGTCCAGATATATTCCCTTAGGCTTCGTCCGGATATTGATACCTTATTTGAATAAGTTTATTTGAAAGTGTTTTCAAAGGAATGTCATGAAAAATAATATCAAGTGTATTTTGGTAAGAAAGTGTTTTGGTTATCATAAGGTAAAAATCCATCCGTGTTTATGTGTGGTTATGGTCTTATGAGATACCTTTGTTTTAAAGGTTTTGATAACATCGTCTTGATCTATACATTTAAAATTTCGAGTATCTCACGCTGGTTTATTAAGCCCGATCCTGGTGTTTTTAATACTTAGGTCAGATCCGAGTAGTTTCAGGTTGAGTTGAAGACGATTGGAGTTTCCAAAGGAGAGTTGGAGATCTTCATCATCATATGGACGTATTCTATTATGCGCTACATCTATTACATTTGTTTTTTTTTTGTTTTCAGCATTTGTTAGGATAAAAGTTTATAATTGTCCAGGATGAATCTAGGTTAGACTCTGATATTGTATTTTAAATATATCTGCTATAAAGATTATTTTTGAAATAATACATGTTATTCAATTCTTATGAGATTCTATTCTGTCTTTATTTTCTTTCTACCCTTATGATCCGTTTTTTCGTGCAATTTGAGTTAGACCTGTATGGTTTATTATAGATTCAGTGGGTACGGAAAAATGGATCATTACACTTCATTTTCAATATATATGTGTGTGTTTATTATATTATATTATATATCATTATATTATTAGTTATGTATATAAATCAAAACTTTGGACAATAAAGGTAAATGCAAAGGGACAAATGGGTCCATTACGATGTAAATTCCACCACCTACATGAGGTCACATTAACCATGTACACTTCATATTTATAACATGTGAACTTTACACAGATAGTGTATTTGATACACTTATAAAATCCATTTAGACTTCACAGGCTTAATAGATCAAAAACTAGGAATTTTTTAAAATATACCTATTTCGTTTGCGTTCGGCTATCTCGGTTCCTTCAATATGTACGTTTATACATGATATATATGTATATGGTCTACATATAAATATTAATAGTACCATATATATAGTTTAGACAAATCTATATAAGTATTTGATATATATATATATATATATATATATATATATATATATATATATATATATATAGACACACACACACGTGTGTGTATCCATGAAGTTATAAAGTTAACTTTATACAAATATATACATAAAAATAAAATCCAAAAATAATCTATAAAATTATATTTCAAATTTATCGCTTTGCAAGGTTAACATTAATATATCTCGATTTAAATTAAAGTTGACTTGGTGAAATATTTTGAATTTAAATAAAATTTTATTATTTCAATTAATATAAAGTTATTCATATAAAATCAAATGACGAAGGTATCCACAATTGATAAATACATTATAACATTAAATCTAACAATAATGGTATCAACAATTTTAATATTCCAACAATGTACATTATATTGAACATATATTATTAATTTAATTTGAAATACATTCTGCAATTTAAATATTTATATATGCATTGATTTGAGTCAGTCGTGTGCATTTATGAATACATAATATATAAATAAAAATACCTTTGTAGATCCATCACTTCGTGACTCCTTGATATGTGAATTGACTCCCATACTCCTTAAATCACCATCTGATATTGCTAGATACAAACAAACCACTTCATTTTAATTTTATCCGATGTTGTATAAGTGAAAACTATTTTTGCAATATGGGGAGGCAAGAAGTGGTTGGGGAAAAATAAGGACAAAAAAGAATGAACGTGAAAGGCTTGATATGTAAAGAGAAATGAAAAGACCTTCCACCTCCCTCTCTTACAAACTCCTAATCAACTCTTAGTTGAATTTAGATCTAACATATAGACTCCTTCTCTTCCCTTGGTCAGATATGGTCTCTTACATTAATCAAAACATCCGAAAGCCCATTAAGTAATTAAATATATTTAATGCTTGTTTATATATATATATCGATATTGCATATCAATATCTGCATAATTTACTTTTCTACACACGTCCAAATAATTACTAGTAGCATCCATAAAATTTCTAGGAGTTACCCAACTTACTAATAATACCATAGAACATCAAATACAACAACAATTCGTATTTATTAAATGTCAATTAATTTAATTATCTATAACACTTTATAAACTAATTAAATCACGTGGTACTTCAAATCATTCACAAATACAATTGTGTGACTCAAAGCGGTAAATTCAGCCAGTGATTAATTTTGAATAATTTAAGTATTAATTTCCACATGTCATCTTATCCAATGATGTCATAGTTTAGAAAATTCATTTCTTACAAATCTTTGCGGTAAAATCATATTTGCATCACCTTAAGCGTCACCAACGGTGGCAATAATTTACATACATTCTCTTCATCAACACTATGTCACTTTAGGACATACTAAATCTATTACATGTCAAAACTCCAATGTTATCCACATTCAACTTAATCTATCCATAAAAAAAGCCCTTGATTAAACAATAACATTTATTACTAACCATTTTACTCTGGCTAGAGATTTTGACTTTAAGTAGTTTTACAGTTGACCATGATACTAACCACATACAACCTAGGAGACGATTTCTTTATTGAGTAGTGCTTCTTTTGCTCAAATTTCTTGCAATGGTGAATCAGACCAGCCTATGTTGTCCAACCGACCTATATACGCAGCTGTATCCATCTTGGCTCGCATACCACAATGGTTTAGCACTTTACCCAGCCGACTCATATAGTAGTGACTGGCCCTGTGCACAACCCTTGTCTGGAACATGGCTCTCCTGCTATAACACCCCACTTCTATACATCTACTACCAAAGAGTATTACGAGGCAATACCATCTGATAATACAGAGAATAATGTAACGTCCCACCCCGAGACCCACATGAACAAAGGGTATTACTAGGTAATACTATCTGTTAGTATAAACAATTGGGCTAGTAAAGAGTGGCCATCCGTAATATTGCTTTGGACGAGTAACAATACGTCAAATCATATTACAATAATTTTTCTTCTTTCTAATACAATGGGTAATTCAATATATCCGATTTAGGCATAAAACAATAATTCAACAGTTTAATCTTATTCAGAACAATACACAATATAATATACAACACAGAATCAAATGTCGCAATGGAAATATTATACATCAATATCTTCACAAAAGTATGAGTGTACAAAAGAAAATACTAGACTCACATTTATATCCATATACATACATAACACGGACAGGTCTCAAATATATGCATAACCACAAAGGTCTACAACATATACAAGGCTCAAATGGTACATCATAATATATAACAACATCAAATTAGACTTCTTAAGCTAGCTCACATCCAAGGTCATTGAGTCCCTGCACCGGTCAAGTCTCGGTCTGACCGAAGTATTAAAATGACACTTGGGTCAGACTATCTCTAATTATCACAAAAGGTGAGATACTAGTAACTTGCATAAATGACAAGAATAAATGTCCATAAGTTGTACTTAATTAACACAATTCCTTTATAGATTTCAATTAAGTCTATACTCATTTACAACATTCGCCAAAGTTAAAGCATCCAAAACAATAAAAGCATAAATAATCACATCCATGTATGCAAGCAATAGACTTGTACTTTACAATTTAACACAAGATATATAAACTTCGCTTGCTAATATAAGAGGCTACACTTTGCAAATTATAAATCACAAGAAAATGAGTGTCACCATATGGGCCTGAAAACCTATTGAATCCGCCTAAATGGATTGCCCAAGATCAAGTCTGAAAATTCGACAAATAGACAAGGGTCATCCACTTTCAATTTGTAATCATAAGATTGTAGACTACTGTCCCATAACCATTTAATGATGCTTAGATGATTGTAAAAGCTATTAAATTCCACTCATGCATGTAAATATTCATTTGAACAGGTCTAGTAATTAACCGGTGAAACAGACACAGGCGTTTCCTATCACTCGTTTTACTAGACCATTTAATTAAATTTCTCATCCAGATGAGATAGCTGTTTTTATAATGAAATGGTTTTGCTTGAAAGATAGTTTAAAAATATTGATTTAAAAAGATTTATGATACATTTAGTAGAAAACATGATTTAAGTCATATCTATATTTATAGAAAGACTTGCTTCGAAATTACTTTGAAATTTAAAGTAATATATTCATGTGGGATCAAAGTATCAAGCGAACACCTTAAATATAACATCATATCTCTAACCATACAGTATCACCACATGTACCAAAGAAAAATCCGGAACACATTCAAATATCTAATTTATAAAATGTGTGAAATGTTTAAACATTCAACACCATCAATGCATAAGAAATCATCAAGTACAATAGGGTGAGCATACAAATATTCCAACGATTATCTCTCAGATAATCCTAAAGTAAACGTACCCTGGGTCCATCATACTTATATAAGTTAAATAAAAGCATCCATATAGCTAAACATATATTAACAACACATATCAATAAAGAATGTATTATCCCCTTTGATAATCTCATAATGGATAGGCATGTGGAATAACCACACTTTGGAAAAACATTCTTAAGTATAGTCACAACTCATCATCATGATACTCAAAGGTGTATAAATAATGTAAGTCCATCCATCACACATCATAACCAAACGGGAGACTGACAACCACTCTCTTATTCCAGGAGACTACACATGTGAACGTCTAGCACGAATCCTATAGTCTTTAGATACCTTAACGACCATCATGACCCATTATACATCATGTGATGGTCAACGTTAAGCATTGATCATAACCGTGCATGTACCTATGTGATACTGGCAATAGCATACAGCAGTAGCACACAACTATATAAATATAATACATGGCATGTCATGAATACTAGGCATGACCTCACAATCAAGTGGCTAGGATGGATACTAGCCTAAGCTGATTCACTCCTTGATGGATAATAGGATAATACAAAATGATACACACATATATATAGGAACACATCCATAGGTATACAATTATGCTTACCACAGCGAGCAACATCTCATATACACATCATATGCAGTACCCTTATTTCGCTATCCCCCATTGAGTATCATCTACTCATAAGGAATAACCAAACAAATATCAACTTTGGTGTCCCATACCACTAGGTGTTACTCGCTCATTTACTCAATGTTTGTACATTACACTCCCTCCACCAAACAATATTCTATGCAGCAAGTCCAAAGAATAACTAGAGAAATATTATCGAAAGTCTCATACCAATTAGTATTAAAACTCCATTTATCTAATATCCTCATTGCAGAGAAAATAAGTCAAACAAAGCACATAATATAATTATTTATGCCTTGGAAAGGGTTTATCTATAGAAATACACTTTTTCAAACTTCCATACAATTTCAAATACCAATATCAAATTTAAAGAAGATTATGTTATAAAATTCTTATTCTTTCCTCAAAATCCTATTATAGTTTTAAAAGTAAGTATATGCAACCCTCTTATTTAATTGTTAAGGAAATCTATATTTTAAACTTCCATTCAGTTTTCAAATCCCATATACTTCTTTTTAAGAAAATCATAACCTTGAAATTCTTCTCCAAGAAAATCATAAACTTGAAATTATTCTCCAATAATTTGAAAATAATAATGCTAAAGAAGTGTTATTATTCGTAATTTCTTTTAAAAGACAAATTAAAGCAACACTATTTTTCTAGTAAGGATTTTCAATTTGAAATATCCTCGACGCCATGAAATAAAATTCTAGCTCCAATATAATTTTAACTCTCATTTATTCCAAATCACTTGTAAACTATTATGGAAAATATTTTTTTTCCTTCTTTATATAAAATCCTTTAAATCTTAATCATTAGAATACATCGATTTATCAAATTTATTTATATAAACAATTCCCTATCATTACACATTCCATCATAACATAATTCAAGTTCCTTTATATATTTCCTAACGCTGTTAAATAATTTCCTTTTATTTTGAAGAATCTAATACTAAATATATTACTTCCAAAATTATTCTTAATAAATTATATATTATAAATTTTTACTAATAGTTTCCATACAATAATTAAATAACATTTACCTTATAATAATTTCATAAATATTATTTTTTAAAACTCCAATTTATTCAAATCCCATAATATTAATATCATCACTTTAAAATATAATAGCAAGTACTCTTTTATAACCATCCTTCAAAAAATATACAAATATAGACAATTAAAAATATATATTCAAAAGTACATTGATCTAAACAAATCCAAGAAATCGTTGTTTTCCAAATAATTTCTATTCACATAATTCTCAATAATATTTTACTTAAATATCTTTTATAACTAATTTCAATATTCAAATATAAATCATTCCAAAATTCACTATTTGTTTCCAAAATAATTTCTTTGCTTCAAATCTTCACCTTTTCAATCATTTACCATTTCCGATCAATTTCAAGTGTTGTGTCCGACTAAAACAGTCATCATATCCAACCAATATTACATGCAACATAACTCGACCAATGTTTACAATATTATTTAAAACAATATCATCTAAAAAAAATGAAATTATTACATTAAACCAACAAAAAAATTAACCATAGATATTCTAAACACAGTTGTGAGTATAACAATACTCATTTTGATTTTCCAATCCAAAATCTTATCTTTCTTCCATAGACTACTAAGTTCAACCAATAACCAAACACTTTCGTCTTTATATTCCAATGATGCATTTCTCCTTGTCGTGCAAGCCTGCGCTACCACCCATTATTGCCATCAACCTTCGTCATCTACACTTGCTTGGTCGCGCCCAACATCCTCGTCGCCCAAGCCCTAAGACGTCGCCACTCCTTCTCCTGAAATTGACGATTAAGCAACCTCCCTTTACATCACGTGCCTGAGGCGCGCCTCCCTACTAGCGCACATGGTGCCGGATGTGCGCCTTTGGCTAGTGAAATCGATGCATGTTTTTTAATGTGCGGTTCTTTTTCCTCTATCAATTTTATTTTGGGCGGCTGTAAGTGTCTAGGCTGCCAGTACAGATCTTTTCTTTTAAGTATTGACCACTTATCTACCCTAAACAGCATAAGGGAAATGTTGCCGGTACAGATCTTTCCTTAAGTATTGACCACTTATTTACCCTAAACAGCATAAGGGAAATGCTGCCGGTGCGGACCTTTTCTTTTAAATATTGACCACTTCTCCACCCTAAACATCATAAGGGAAATGCTGCCGGTACAGATCCTTTCTTTTAAGTATTGACCACTTATCTACCCTAAACAGCATAAGGGAAATGCTGCCGCTAAGGGTCTTTTCTTTTAAGAATCGATCACTTAATCTACCCTATTTTGAAGATTTAGGAGATAAGGAAACATTTGTGGGTTTTGGGCTAAGGGCCTTGAGATGAAAGTAGATTCTTCTAGAATTAAGGAAATAAAAAGAGTTACATCTATTTGATATTAATATTCTTTCTTTACTTTTCACTTAAGTCCCTAAAGAAGATAATTCACATTTTAGCTCTTTTAATTCCAACTAACAATTTCTTCTTAATAATACTGTAATATGTTTATTAATATATAATTTCAACTAGATTGAATTCACTATATAACTAAATATATTTCAATAGATTATACAAAATGTTTAAATTTGATAATTATTTTACCTTCATTAATTTGTTTATTTTTTTGTTAATGTCAAATAAAATTTCTTCCATCTATTTCGATTATATAACGATTATTTTTAATATGAAAATGTTTACATTTATTGTAAAAAAATTATTCGAGTTTATTATGTTATTATTATTTTGAAACGAATTTATTCACTAATTTAATTTATTAAAACAAACTCCTTTATCGAATAATTTTAACCGAACATAATTAAAATTATCCAAAATTGAACTTAAATGTTTTTTTTAATTAAAAATAATTTACTACATAAGTATAGAAGATCGGTTGTTATAGACCTTCATCCTTAAGAAAATTGCATCCTCGCAATTTCTTAAAGTGGAGGCGTCAAACACAAATATGACTAATACCCAAACTTTTCCATCGACTAAGATTCATCCCCTTCAAAATTAACTTGACCCTCTATTTGACTTAGCATAAACAAAGACTAAACTTCCACTTTATCATCTTATTGTATGCTAAGAATTTGTAATTTTATTCATTTAACGACTTTCTATTTTTTGCATGATATATAATTATATGAAAAAAATTTATAAACGTTGAAATTTTTGGAAATTGTCGATAGAGTCCCCTTTGTGCGAAGAGCGTTCTGGAAACTCACGACATAGATAATTATGAAGATACATCTCTAAAGAGGTATTCTAACATTGGAGCATCCCGAACATAGAGAAATGACAATATCATATATGTATATATATAATCCTTATATGCATTAAAACATACATTAGCATTGCATTTATAGCGAGTTTTTCATTTTGTACAAGCAAAAGAGTGCATGCATTAAAATCTAATCCATGAAGGCTTCTTGTACCAATGCTTAGATAATAGAAAACATATGAGATCATATTTTATAACATAAAGCAGCATGACATTCATATAACAAAAGAACAAAGTTGCATTTTCAGTTTGATGACTTTGCAACTAGGTTTTAAGTGTCAAGAACTAAAATTGTTTAATGCTTCCAAAGCAAAGTTGTAGAATAATCAAATAGCTTTTCAAAACATCTTTTGGATCTTGAAATATGGTTTACAACAAAAGTTATAGTGGTTTTACTATACATTACAAATTCTAAAATAAGAATTAAAATGTAGACCCACTGTTTTAAAACCTAATTTTTACCTAGAAAACAACAAAAAATATCAAAATTTTTAGAAAAACTTGTTCCTTATTATTTAGCTTTAAAATAATTACAATAGCATCATAAGCGGATGAGCAAGTCGAAAGTTATGAATAAATCACTTTAGTGCTTTAACTCAGAAATTTGAAGTGCGGGTTTGAATTTTAGGTCAAGTTTCGATTACATTTTTGCATTAACTGACTTTAAAATTTCGAAAGGCAGTATACATCAAAGTCGATACTCATAAAAATAACCTACCAATGAAATAAAATTCGACAAAATCCAATCAAAATTTAACATGTTATGGATATACTTGTATATCACCATAAATTTTCTTTTCCAAAAATCTAATCTTAAATTTTAATCTCAATTCAGTTCAAATTCTCCACTTTGAAAACTAAAAATTTTTGGAAAAGCAGTTTAAAAAATGTAGTATATTTCGGAATTACATTATATTACTATTTTTCTTTAATTCCACTTTAAATGAATTTTCAAAACAACTACACCATCCTCAATTTTAATTCAATATTCCTTTTTGGTTCATAATATTTATACACCATATGTACAACAATTCCATTTGAAAAGTCCTTTGCAATTTCAAAATAATTCTAATATATATATATTAAAAGGAAATAATGTCGTCTTCCTTTGATTCTTTTTTTTCCAAATTATATATCATAAATCTTCCATAAAAAAATTTCTTCAAAATTCTTTTATTCCACAGAATCTAATTCATATCGTATACTCTCTTATATATATATATATATATATATATATATATATTTCCCACTACACTTATGATTGTAGATCTTCTTATAAATGATATCTCAATCATTATTTCTTATTTTAACTTCTTAAAAACAACTCTTCTATATCATTATTTATAAGTTAATTTTAATTCAAAATCCACTTTTTTCTCTTAAAAATTAATTCCTTATCCAAGACATTCGAATAACTAATTCATTTTAAAGTTACCTTAATTGGAAACTCATATTTTTATTTCGTATCATAATATATATATATATATATGTATATATATATTCATTCCATTATAAATATATACCCATATCGTTTTTCAAATCACATCGAATAATCTTAGTTCGCTTATCTCTATATATTTCTTACCACCTACTACTACTATTATTATTTTCACATTTTAAATTAATTTACTCTTTTTAAACCAAGATACTACTAAAACACTTTCAAGTATTGTTTAACTCAACTAAAAATATTTACCTTTCCAAAATATAGTTTATAATATTTCTTAAAGCATTTTCTTCTTTCAAAATATTGTATTTTTTCAAAACATGGTTTCTTTTCAAAATATTGTATTCTATTTCAAAACATTATCGAAAGGCCTAATCCTAATGTTTTGGGATTCTTATCGATACATTGGCTAAGAGCATTGACTAGAATTCTTAAAGCACTCAATAGATAGATTAACACAAATTAAACATTGAATAATTCTTTTTATTCTTATTATATTCTTTTACAAAATAGTCTTCTTACTTTATCAAGATTATTTTCTTGATTTTATTATAACGTATACTCAAGTTGTTTACGGTATAAATCAATTAATCACTTATTAGTAACAATACAGGAAAATATCCATCGATCATCGAATCATATCAGCATTAAGCATTCACTTATGTTTTTTTCTATTCGATATCTTAGTTATGTATTATTATTATTATTGTTGTTGTTGTTTTCTCTTATAAAATGATATTCTATACACATACTTTTGTGGGATCACAACTTTGAGTGAATACTCCTACTCAATCTCATGCTCTAAACTAAATCTAAATAATATGTTTATTTATTCACTTAACTATTAGCATAATAACACACAACAACCAAAATGAATACATGCGTCCAGCGGAAAGCAATCTGTAAGTTTTGCTATGCTACTCTGATCACTGCCGGATCATTCTTCTCGACTTGCTTCATCACAACTTATTTATGTGATGTAACCAAAGCGCGAGGTTCAAATTAGGTCCTTTTAAAACTTCCCTAAGCGAACTACTTCATTTTTACTTCAAAACCATATAGAGGTCTAATATTCATCCTTTGAGCTGACACTACCGGTGGACAGAAACTACTACCTCCACAACTTCCATCAGACAATCTTCTCATTTCACATAGAGACAAACAACTGTGTTTCCAGATGATTACCTCAGTAATCATCATATACTCCTACTATTATTTAATTATATATAATAATCTAGCACACACATGGTAGGATAGGGACTCTAGGTCCCATCTAAGGCCAAGACTTAGTGTCCTTTATATTCTATATTGTTCTAAATCTACTCTGGTATTAAGTGTAACAACCAACTCTATACCTATACTACCAAAGAGTATTAATAGATAATACGGTTTGATAATAAGGATAATACGACAATATTGGACTATCACACATGAATTTTCCCTTGGTCTAACATCGATATGAATTTCAAAATATTATACTACTTACTACACGTACCCATTATCGACATATAGCACTAGTCACATGCTTCTAGGATAAACAGTACATGATATACAATAGATCATAGAGAATACATAGTCATCAATGTAGCAATAATAGATAATAGAATATAAATATACAAGTTGAAATGGGTCTATAAAAATACTGAGTGCCCACTATCTATCAAATATGTACATTATATATGTCCAATACATACATCTCATCATCTTCAACATGCATGAGGCCACATAAGTATATAATGATACATTAGCCAACTAATAAACTAGTCTGCAACTATGCCCCACAATCGAAAGTTGGCCACTTTGTCCTAGAACCTGAAATGTCATGTACTGACCCCAAAATTATATAAATAATACACTGGTCAAACTGTGTATAATTATGCTATCAACATATTGCAATAGGTATGTATACTCATGTGTGACTCAAAGTGTTAAGTGAACACCTTAAATATAACATATCTCTAACTACAGACATATTATCCCCTATATCAAAGAAAAGTAAAGAACACATCCAATAATCAAATTTATAAAATGGGTGAAATATCTAAGCATTCAACAGCTATCAATGCATAATAAATCATCATGTACCATGGGGTAAGTACATGAAAATTCTCCAGATTATCTCCCAGATAATCATAAAGTAGACATAACCCAAATCTGTCATATTCATATAAGTGAAATAAACTAGCATCCACATAATTAAATGTAACATCCTGGTATTTTTAACCATTCGCATCTACATATGTTGGACTTTAATTGCTCAAAATATCAGATTGTTAATTTATATTTGGCAAAACTCAGCATATACAGTAAATAAATCAATCACAGAATCACAGACATAGAGTAATATAATAATAATTCAGCGGAATAGATAAATAGTAGTTCATGAAGCTACTATATAAACAACAGAGTTTGAAATAAAATATAACAGAATATCTCAAATATAGACTGATGACATCTCTGAACAAATCAACTGGAAAAGCTAAAAGCTGAATCGATGGTTGGATCTTCAAGAGAAGCTCCAAACTCCAAGGTGAGTCTCAAATGCTATATCACTAGTCTGACCCGAGCATAAAAACAAACACTTGAGTCAAAATTAGCATTCTTATATCAATAAATCTAACTCAAGCGAAATATCAACTGAAATATGAGTAGCTCAAAGGATGTTTGGGATAACCATCCTCTAAGAATCCATGGAACTATCAACTATGTAGAAATATACGCTATTAACAACCAAGCATCATTATAACACCATGGTCATTTCAAAATAATTTATACTTCAAAACCAAAATATAATTTCCATTTCAAATATATCTATTTCCAATTTATAGCACTTTCAAAGTTACAACACTTCGAAACCCAAAACACTTTGAAATCATAATTCTTTGAGAAAACCATAACTTTGAAACCATAACTTCCACCACTTAAACAGTGTAATAATAGTTTATAAAATAAAATAGTTTATAAAATAAAATAGTTTATATTAAAATAATTAGTATATTAAAATAACTAGTACATTAAAATAGTTTATATTAAAAATAATTTTATATTAATATAATATATATAAGATAAGTTTTAAAGTACAATATTTATAATTCTCTCAAATTTCATAAATCGATTCAAATCAACCTAAATTCCAAATTCAAATTTATTTCAATCTCAATTTATCGATTTCAATTCAATTTGGTTTCTAAATGCAAAAATTCAAATTATATCGATTTCAAATACAGATTTGAACCACAAAATAAACCATTTAAATTTCAATATATTTCAAAGCTTTAAATATTCAACATTTTCAGAACTAAATTTAACATTTTCATATAGATCTTGACTTATATTCATTATTATTTATTCTTAAAATATTCACTTAATAAATTCAGCATTATTTAAATAACCTTAAATTACGTTTTACTAAATATTTCCTTTAATTTATTTAAACGTGAAATATTCATTAAATTTCTTAAATCAAAATCAAGTTATGAAATCATATCTTTAAATTTCAAATTCAATAGTTTCAAATTTATTTAATTAAATAAAACTCTAAATTAAATACAATTTCAAATAAATTTCAAATTTATCTTTCCAACCTTAACTTATAAAGTCATTATAAAAATCTATTTTTGAAATATAAATTTTAATAAATACTTAAGCATATTATATATTAGTTAAATCAATCTTAATTAAATTAAATATTATTATTAGATATATATATAATAAAATTTATATATAATAGTTTAAGAATCAATATTTATTAAAACCATATATTTCTTTCCAAAACCATAGAAATTATTTTCAAAATATTTATGTATAAACCAACGGTGTCTGTATATAATTTTCTATCCAATAGTCAAGTGATATGGATATTTATCATTTCAATCCGTAATTTAAATATATACGGGTATATATCATTTCAACCCACAATCCCAAATTCAGTTCAAATGAAAATCGCTTGGGTTAATCATTTCAACCCATAACGATTTTCTCCTATTCTACAGTTCGTTCGAGGATGTGTCATTTCAACCCATAAGGAATACTAAACTAAAAGGAAACTTGCAGAGTGAGAACATATATGATAAAATATAACATATTATAACAGGCGTATATCATCAGTGATTAAATAAAATATAAACAATATTATATGGCGTAATATCCCACAGTTGAACAGTTACAGTAATAACATATATATGGCAACTTAAATAACTAACAACAGCATATTTCAATTGCCATTTAATTGAAATCAAATTTAATAAATATAAGAATGTTAATCGTGAGTGATTGCTTACCTTTCGAGGTTAGAGATATTCGACAATGAAATGAGTTACGAATCCAAGCACGAATTTCGAAGCAAAGCAAAATTGGCACGAATTCAATGGATAGAGCCGATGACGTAAATTAATGAGCACAAATCCAAATACGTTTGATGTAAACTGAAAATATGACATGAGTATTTCTTATTAAATAAATATTCCATTATAAGATAAATGTCAAACAAAATACATATGTAAATAAAATCATTGTTTTGGATTAAACACATATATTAAAAATTATATGTATATATATAATTTGAAATAAATACTTATATATATACTAAGAAAATATGAAAATACTTGTACTATATTTTATTCCCTTTAAAATGTCATATATATATATTTCAAAATAATAACCCGACTTATATATACTTATATATCCTTCAACAAATACTTAATTTAAATACATTTTTAGACGATATATCTACTTATTGCATTTAAGTTAAAAGTCAAAGATGTACCTTGACATACAATAACATATATAATTTACACAAAATTTATAGAATCTGATCAATATATATATATATAAATAATTTTATACGCACACTTGTATAACTTTCTTCATTTTTTTTCAAACAAATAATAATATATATATATAATTACTTGAGATCAATATTACTGTATATATATGACAAGACAACCTTATGGAGAACTTTGAAAACATATGTATAATAAAGTAAATACCAATATATACAGTGATATAATATATACTATTACCTTCAAACTCATATATATATACGTACGGTGGCATATATATATATATATGTATGTATATATATATATATCCAAATGTTTTTTGTAATACACATTTAGGTAATAGATTCAATGAACTACTATATAACAACTATACTTAAAAATTGCATATCTAAAGCATTTTTATACGAAAATATTGTAAGCTAGACAAATATACATCCGCATATTTTAGACTGTAAGATATAAACCAAAGAAACAAAGCAGCTTTTATAAAATTATATATAAACTAATATATAAACTATAGCTTATACCTATATATAACATACAACATATAAAAATATATAACAGTAAAATATATAACTTAACACTCTATATAACTTAAACTAACAGCATAAATAAATACTGTAACTTATAGATTAATGTGTATATATATATATAGTTTAAACTTATGAAATAAAACACATACTAAAACCAAAATCATATAAAATAAAATACAAATATATCTCTATAGACAAAATCAGAACAACAAAGTTCAAAAGCAACTCATACATCCATATATACTGGCTGTATACAAACTTTTATAAATATATTTATATATATATATCACAGTTTAGCATATATGTAAACTAATATACTAATGTATAATACATGATAATACTTTATATATGTACGAGCACACGATTCACACGGGCTGCTGGAAGAGGAAGGCCATAGAGGTGCTCGGCAAAATCGAGGAAAGGAAACGAGATTGATGGTGGCCAATTGGGAGGGCGTTGTGATATGGGTGTGCTGACATGGCAAGGCCGAGGAGGGGCATAGGTTCGGCTGCAATGGGCGGTGGCGCTGACGTGGGCGGAGCAAGGCAGGATGTGGGTTGTCGGTAGAGGGCAGGTGGGCCAGAGGGAAGACATCAGAGGGAGGCCGAGATTCCATGGGTAGAGGAGGATGAAATGGGATGAAAGTTTGGAAGAAAAAATCTGCAGAGGAAAGGTTTGATAATAAGGAAAACGTGCTATAGGGTTCAACTAAGTAATATATAATTTCCTTTGTTAAACGAACAGACCGAAAAAGTAGACAAAAAAGACCACCATATAGTAAATTGAAATGATGAAGATGTAACAGGAGACCATTGAATCAGCACAAATTATTGAAGCAATTTATTATATTGCTTTGGCCTGCATGTTCAAATTTGAAAAGGCACAGGAAGAAAAAGGTTGCAATTTGTGGTAGCAATACGATGTACCATTTTATCGTTTCCATCGCGTACTGGACCTCAAAATAAAAAATAAATATACTGGGGAGGTCAACCCAATGAGACGAATAGAACAGTATACAAATATCGGTGGTATGACCATCGCATTAAAGGTCGATAATTGGTACCGAAAATGCTATTATTTTGTCGAAAATAAGGTAGATGGAGTAATAGCAGTCCAAATTTGAAGAAACAAAATATGACGTCTAACTCAGAAGATGATTTACAAATTTATTATATAAAAATATTCAAGTTTGGAAAACATTTTATTATCACCTAATATTAATTAAATTGAAATAAAGGTATACAATAAATAAACTTTAATATTATTAGATGAAATTTTTCGATTTATTATGTCTGAATAGACGTATTCCAAATAATAAATTTTCATTTACAATTTCAAATATTTGAAATTTCAGAAAATTTCAGTTAGTTACGTTATTAAAACCATTAAAATTTTACGGGTTGTTAAACTCTCCCCTAGTAAGAAAATTCGTCCCTAAAAAGGAACGAGGTAGGAGAATAGAAATAACCAAAAGAAAATGGATTGGAAACCACATAGATTTCAATTTAAATTAATTAATATTTAATAATTTGGTTAAACCCACTTTATTAAATCCATAAATAGTCATTCGATTCAAATTTGTTAGTTCAAACCGTCAATTCAGATCATAAAAATTTCATTTAGTTTTAAATTGATTTCCATTCACTTATTTATATAAAGATCAATCACTTACATAAAACACTAATAATTTACAAATAAACCATGTAGTATATAAATAAACGGTATTTTGAAACATTTTAAATTATTTAGAAAGAAAGAAGAAAAATGATAAAAATACCCTTTATATAATACTTTTTCACAATACTTTATAACTCAATGTCTTAATAGGTTTATCCTCGTTCTTGCAGACTTTGGCATGCGTTGATCAGGCGCAAAGCTAGAATTCTCCAAGTACTTAGTAGCACTGTTTCAACATCCAGTGAAAAATACTCAAAAAACCTTCAAAATGGATATGGAAAGTACGATCCAAACAAATCAACCGAATCGAATCGAATGGAATCGAATCATGGATCGCAAATACACAATGGTTACACCTAGATCCCCATGAAACATCCATACCTTTTAATCAATCATTGCCTTGCGAATTTTGCCATGATAATAAAAAAACCCTTAGACCGTAGATACACAATGGTTACACCTGGATCCCTCAGGAAACATCCGTACCCTTTAAGCAATCTCTATCTTGTGGATTGTGCTAATAAAACGACAATTGATCGCAGATACACAATGGTTATCCTGTATCCCCCAGGAAACATCCGTACCCGTAAGTCATCGTAGCCCTGCGAATTACGCTATATAATCGAGTTTGCAAGACCTTGGGTAACGCCGTGGAATTCGAAGGACACTCGAGTATCATATCCAAAAAACCCAAATCAAAGAGAATAATATCGATAGAATGAATCCAAAATGTGGCCACAAAGAGGATATCAAGTAGAAGGCACTTTCCATATCTTTACTTCGAAAATATGTATCATATAGTACCCTTTCAAATCCATTTCAAATATCATACTTATATAAAGTCAATTATATATAAGATTTCATTTTCAAATCGAATACTTTCCAAAATCAATAGTATATCAAATCACTCTTATATAAACTTCGATTATATAAGATTTCGCTTTTCAAATTGAGTGCCTTTCCAAATCAATAGTTTTCAAATCAACTTCATACTATAAATCAATTTTATATAAGTTCGATAACTCCCAAATCAAGTATTTAGCAAAATAAGGTTCTCAATTTCAACTCATTTTAATATCAGTTTAGTTTCAAAATCATATACGATTTCACCAAATTATTTCTTCCAAATTTAATATCTTCAGTTTTAAAGTTTCCAAACTAATAGGTTTAGAAAATAATCCTAGTTTCCAAATCAACATAATTTAGGTCAAACAAATCCATTTGCAAAATCATTATATAAATACTGGGTTTTAAATTCCAATCTATTTTTGAAACCAAATACTTTTCTCCAAATCAATTATACCCAAAAAAATGATTACCAAGTTTGTAACCATCCCTTTAAAACCTCTAAACTATTTATTTCTATTTGAAAGATCTAATTTACCTTTCAAAAATTGTTATTCTATATATACATAGTTTTATAAAAGATTACTAAGTTAAAAACATTTAAAAATGAATTTTATTCAAAACGTTTCAAAACTAAATTTCTTATTAGTATAATGCAAAATAGTCTTATTTATTTGCTTAACAAAACAGCTTCAAACTTATTTAAACCATATTACTTCATACTTAAACATACAAACTAGACTTATATACTTTATCAAATAATTTATACTTTTCGAAATTACTTAGATTTGAAAATTAAACCTCGATTTGGAAGTGTTCGAACATTCAAAATAGTTGGAGAAATCAAAATTCAAGAGTTGGAAATCAGCAACCAATCAGCAAATCAATTTCAATAGGTAGGGTTATACCGAAAAAATCCAAAACTCGAGGACTGAACACCGGGCTCACTTCAAATCATTTCAAACATATATACATATATCTTTCAAAAATATCAAATCATACTTCGGAATTTTAAATCAAAATTGGTTTCACAAAATCAATCGCATAGCAAAGCTATTAAAATGGCCTCTCTCCCACTCTGAAACTCGAAAATCAATGTATGATGCATGCACTCATGACCAAAGTTATTCTTCGGCGGTATAAGTGAGTTCTGAACTTCAATTTTCTTGAAAACTTTTTTGAAATTTCTTCAAAATCATAGGAACTCATTTGAACCATTTCTTATTCGAAAACTACTTTCAAGTCGTATTATTATATTTTTTTCAAAATCTTAAAACCAATTTCAAAATACCGGAGTTTAATTTTTCATATTTCAAATTTAAAACCCTTCAGTTATAAATCTTTTTTATATAAATCAAACTCTTATATAATTTTCAAATTTTCAAATCCTCTCGAAACATCAAATTCTCATTTTTAAAAGGTATATAATCCTTACCAAAAACATTGTCACTTTTATATATAGAATATAATCATACTTATCAAAATAATAATTTCGATATATAAAACAGTTTCTAAAATACAAAAAAACACGATTTTTCAAAGGATGATTCAAGAATGGATTTCAAAACAAAGATAGAGATTCAAATTGGAATGACTCTAATCAAATAAAATTTTGATTCGAAGATAGGCTCGAACGAAGATGAGATAATTAAACTACAAAATAGAAGATGGATATACTTATACAAATCGCGGACGACCTTAATCGGGTCAACCGTGACTTCAGGAATACAATCGATGTGGAATTCTAAGGAAAATCGACATTCAATCGCCAGAGATAGAATTCGGCATAGCAAGAGATAGTAGCATCTAAACCGAGGGTATAGAAGTCTACGATGTATAAATGCCAATTGTAAAGGAGTTTCACCCCTTTATAAATCATTCAAAGATTGGAGGGATCGTCAACTTTTATAGAGATCATTCAAAGTGGAGTTATGGGATGCTCCAGAATTAAAAAAATATAAATAGGGGAGACAAGAATGGATTTCAGAACAAGTGGGAGCGTTCCAAAATTCAAAGGAAATCGAATTAAAGAGGAAGAGATTCAAGCATGAACGAAAGTAATTCCGTAATTAAATTTAATACATATGCTAAGTTCAGACCACCTGCTGGCATAACGCCCACCGTAGCATACATTGGTACCTGTGTTCTACCTTTACGGTCAGCCCCTCGACTACACCAACCCCGCAGAGACATGTAGGAGTAAGAGTAATCCGCTTGTTACCAAACCAAATGTGAGAACCCCCTATCATGCCGCACCCGCCAAGTGCATAGGCATCCACACATGTCAGACTTGAATCACTCAAAATATCATATTATTAATTTATATTTGGCAAAACTCAGCACATACAGCAAATAAATCAATCAAAGAATCACAGACACAGAGTAATATAATAATAATGCAACGGAATAGATAAATAGTAGTTCATGAAGCTATTATGTAAACAATAGAGTTTGAAATAAACTACAACAGAATATCTCAAATACAAACTGATGACATCTTTGAACAAATCAACTGAAAAAGCTAAAAACTGAATTGATAGTTGGATCTCCAAGCGAAGCTCCAAACTCCTAAGTGAGTCTCAAATGCTGTATAACTCTGTCTGACCCGAGCGTAAAGACAAACATAAATACTCGAGTTATGATTAACATTCTTATATCAATAAATCTAACTCAAGTGAAATATCAACTGAAATACGAGTAACTTAAAGGATGTTTGGGATAACCATCCTCTAAGAATTCGTGGAACTATCTACTATGTAGAAATATGCGCTATTAACAACCAAGAATCATTATAACACCGTGGTCATTTCAAAATAATTTATACTTCAAAACCAAAATATCATTTCCATTTCAAATATATATATTTCCAAATTATAGCACTTTCAAAGTTACAACTCCTTCGAAACCCAAAACACTTTGAAATCATAATTCTTTGGGAAAACCATAACTTTGAAATCATAACTTCCACCACTTCGGTTTAATAATAGTATATAAAATAAAATAGTTTATAAAATAAATAATTTACATTAAAATAATTAGTATATTAAAATAATTTATATTAATATATAGTTTTATATTAATATAGTATATACATAATAATTTTTAAAGTTAATGTTTATAATTCCCTCAAATTTCACAAATCGTTTCAAAGCAACCCGAACTCCAAATTCAAATTTAATTCAAACTATATTTATCAATTTCAATTCAATTTTGTTTCTAAATAAACAAATTCAAATTATATCGATTTCAAATATAGACTTGAACCACAAAATAAACCATTTAAATTTCAATATATTTCAAATCTTTAAATATTCAGCATTTTCAAAACTAAATTTAACAGTTTCATATAGATCTTGATTTAACTTCATTACTATGTAGTCTTGAAATATTCACTTAATAAATTCAATATTATTTAAATAACCATAAATTATATTTTACTAAATATTTCCTTCAATTTATTTAAACGTGAAATATTCATTAAATTTCTTAAATCAAAATCAAGTCATAAAATCTTATCCTTAAATTTCATATTCAATTGTTTCAAATTGATTTAATTAAATAAAAATCTTAATTAAATACAATTTCAAATAAATTTCAAATTTATCTTCCCAACCTTAACTTATAAAATCATTATAAAAATCTATTTTTGAAATTAAATTTTAATAAATACTTAGACATATTATATATTAATTAAATCAATCTTAATTAAATTAATTATTATTATTAAATCTATGTATAGAATAACATTTATATACAATATTTTAAGAATCAATGTTTATTAAAACCATATATTTCTTTCCAAAACCATAGAAATTATTTTCAAAATATTTATATATAGACCAACGGTGTCTTTATCTAATTTTCCATCCTATGGTCAAGTAATACGGATATTTATCATTTCAATCCGTAATTTAAATATATGCGCGTACATCTCATTTCAACCTACAATCCCAAATTCAATCCAAATGAAAATCACTTGGGTTTATCATTTCAACCCATAATGATTTTCTCATATTCTACATATCGTTTGGGTATGTATCATTTCAACCCATAGGGAATTCTAAACTAACAGGGAATTTGCAGAGTCGGAACATAAATATAAAATATAACAATAGGCATATGTCATCAGTGATTAAATAAAATATAAACAACAGGATATGGTGTCATATCCCACAGGTGCACAGTTATAGGCAATAGCATATATATAACAATTTAAATAACTAAAAGTGGTGTATTTCAGTTGTCATTTCAATTGAAATCAAATTTAATAAATATAAGAATGTTAATCGTGAGTGATTGCTCACCTTTCGAGGTTGGAGATATTCGACAATGAAGTGAGTTACGAATCCAAGATTGAATTTCGAAGCAAAGCAAAATTGGCACGAATTCCACGGATAGAGTTGATGACAGAAAATGACGAGGACAAATCCAAATAACTTTGATATAAACTGAAAATATGACATTATTATTGAAAGTGTACGTGCAGTACAAAGGATCATGTAATATAATATATAAATGCGGAAACTGATAATAGCAGTAAAATAAGAATTAAAGTAAGCACAGCAGGAATTTTTATACTGGTTCGAACTTTCCGTTCTACGTCCAGTCCCAGAATATCCTCTGGATTTAGACTAAACCCCTCACTTAACCCGGAAGAATAGGTATACCACACTTAAGCAGCCGAACAGGAATTTTTCCGCCTCAACAGCCGAAAAGGACTTCAACTTAATACAAATAATTTGTTGACGAGTGTGTTCTGAATAACACGGATTGTCTTTTGATAGTACAATTTTCCTATAATCAAATCCTCAAGAATATGTAGTGTGTGTGAAGATTTAGAAGGAGGATAATCACGTAGAATCGAAGTATATAAATTAATTCAGAGATTCTAGCGATATTGAATGAGAATGAATGCTTTTATTTGTAGAAATAAATAGAGAATAGATTTCAGAATTATAAACAAGAATTGGTGATTGTAGTAATGAATTAAACATGTTTATATAGTTGTAGAATAGTTACAATCTTTCATGAAGAGTTTCATCAAAGGTTGTGACCATATCTCTTGGATTGAAGGTGATTTCTCTTCACGAGCGATCGTAACTCTTCAGAAAAATAGCCGTTATTTCCAGGTCGATTGACTGAAAATTCTAGCCGGTCAGCTGAGTTTAAAATCATGCAGAAAATAGAGCATATCTGTGCATTAACAACAGGTTCGGTCAGCCGAAAATTCTGGCCGGTCGACCGACTTGATGTTATGTGCACAGATCATTTTTTTCAAGTATAAAACAATATACAACTATTTGTATGTTTGTGTGACTATTGAGGAATGATTTTAACAATATTCTAAGACTCAATATAATAAAATATTAATACTAATCTCTGGATTGTAGTCTTGTCTCCTTTGTAGTGCACAATATACTTTTATTCTCTTTTTGTCGCCTTTGTATAGTATTCTCTTTGTAGTTCGTCTCATGATCTCTAAAGCTTGTGTCATGAATCAAAACCCATGAGTCAACATTCTCTCCCTTTTTGATTGGTGACAATACTTATGTGATGAAGTAGTATATATTGTAATTCTCCCCTGAATATTTGGCTATATGGCGACTTTTCTGCAAAAACTTGTTAGCTTTTATATATTTCTCCCCCTTTGTCATCGACAAAAAGGAATACTTATGATGCATAAAATGTAAAAAAAAAATACGAAATCATGTATCAAATTTAGGAACATAGAATTAAACTTACATACCGAAAACAAATAAAATGTTAATGATACATTAATTAACACAGCATAAAATAGAAATATTGCTCACAATAAAAACAGAATAGAAATAATCCAACAAGATCATTCCTCACCGTCGTCGGCATCCCAAAATTCTGGACGAATATTTTCATCAGAAGGAGCTTGTTCTTTACCACGACGCTGAGTATGAGAAGTATGAGTTCCTGATGTTCCTGAACTTGTATTTTCCGAAGTGGACCAAGAAAATTTTGGTGCTGGTCTTTTTCCGAGAGCAAGATGAGAGGCACCGGCTTCAGAAGTGCATGATAACGCATCCCAAAGATTAACAAAGAAGCCTTTGATTTTCTTGAATCTTCCGTCTATTTTCCATAGACGAGCATCTAAAACTAATTAATTTCGAGCCAGAAGATCAATAACAGCTTCTGTACCAAGTCCGGGTGTTGGTCTTTGAATTGTGGACTGGCGAATTAAGCGTTCCGTAGAATGAGTGGTTGGATGTGGTGTGGAATGACTACGGCGTAGTTGATCTCTAGAAGTAGCACGCCGTTGATCAAATTTTATAAATCTTGGTGGAGCATCCGGCAACTTCATTAATTTAATGGTCCTTGAATCAAAATGATGAACTTTGGTAGTTTCGGATTCTGGAGCATTTGAGACTGAGTTGTTGATTAATCTCATTATATATTCTCCATAATAAATATGAAGCATCTTGCCTTGATTAAATGAGAGAAACTCATCCATAAGTAATTGTCCCCAACTGACTCGTATATTCCCACATATAGCATATAAAGCTTTAAAATTTTCAAGATACACTAAGTGGTAGGATCCGCCTCTTGTAACAATGGATTTCATCATGAAACAATGAAAAAGTCTAGCTTTTGGTCGAAGAGATGATTTTATCTGAAATCTATAGCATCATCTTCAAAAAAGAGATGGCTTATTTGGTCGCGTCTCATTACATTGCAATCCACATCATGTAATGATATTCCATCCGGTCGAGCATTCAAAATATGATTTATTCTATCTAGTGAAAGGAAAATTTCCGTACCACATACCGACGTCCAAACACAATTTTCAGTGTTTCTAAAAGGATTAACAAGGTTTAGGTTAACAAGAAATAATTTGGCCATAATGTGGTTAATTTTCAAATTGTTCTTTCTATGGTCAAGAAAAGTATCAAGCCCACTTTAAATTGCGGCATTTTCAATGCTGTAAGAAGAGAAATCGTTATAACTTACGAAGGATTCCTCGAAGATCTTGGAATCTTGAAGTTTTATCCATCTTTTGAGTGCTTTATCACTCACAAGCCATGAGGCTACTTGAGAATCCACTGGGGTTGATGAAGAAGCACTGGTAGATTTAGTTTTCTTTCTAGGAGGCATTTAAATTTGATAAAATTTCAATGGAATCTGAGGTAAAAATCTGAAATTGGAAAAGTGAAAATGAAGAGGTAGGTGAAAAAAATGAATGGGTGGGTTAAAAATTTGTAACCGGTAGCACCAGTTTTATGTCATTCGGTCGACCGAAATGTCTGGTCGGCCGACTGACTCTGTTAAATGAACAAAAGAAACTTTCGGGAAGGATTTGGCTGACCGACTCAGGATTTCGGTCGACCGACCCTGTTGTTCTGCCCAGATATGCTTGTTTTGGTTGAAGAAAAAAATTGTATAAAGAGAAATTTCATTATTTTTGAGTGATATTAATACAACTTTATAAAAAACCAGCAATATATATATATATATATATATATATATATTAAAGAATGCTTAGCCACCGGTTGTTAATATCGACGTTCCCAAGAATTCGGAGATGGAGCATTCTCTATAGGTGACCACGTAGGAGCTACTGGTGATTGAGCAGTATTTGAGGAGGTTGAGGGTCTAGATGTGGGTTTAACAATGTCTTCCTTTTTCGATGAACAGATTTTTTGGCCATCCGTTCTAGGAAGCTCAAACGTCTTGCCGTAACTTTTTGTTCATATTATAACTCATTTTGTAGATCCATTTGTTGTTGTTGATAGTGGTGTATCTCATCTATTTTTTGTTTAGTTGAAGGAGATATGACCATAGCATTCTTGCCTTTCTTCTTTTCCGGTGTATAACCGGTATGAGTGTTCTCCCATGGTTTCTAGCCATGTCGGGGGTCTTTATCCGGGGAAGGAGAGAATTTAAGGACACGGTTAGGTAAGGGAAAAATAGGATCGGGTCCGTTTTCAAGAATACGATCGGAATCATCATTCGGAGATGCATACGATAAATGAGAGTTTTCGGAATTGTAAGAATCATTGTTAGATGACATTTTCAAATAATTTTGAATATAAACTTTTCTTAGTATTTGTTTGAAAACTAAATATAGTTTATATAAGTATTTGTTTACTTAAAAACAAGTGGTTAAGAATTAGTATTTAATTCTCATCACAGGTAATTAATAGCAAAATAATTTGTAAAAATAGTGTTATGAAAATAGAGTTTAAACTAAAAAGGTGATTAAGACAAAAAACAACTATAGCTCAAGTGGCTATAATACACCATATAACAAGCATGTAAGAGGTCATGGGTTCAAATCTCACTTTGCTCAGAAAAATTTTTGTTTTAAACATTTTGCATATTTTTAGTTATAACTCTTTTAGAGACATTATTCTTAAATCTCGTCTAAGTTTGATAAAACTATTTTCATTTAATGGTTTAGTAAAAATGTCAGCAATCTGATTTTCAGTATTAATAAACTCTAAATTTATCAATCCTTTTTCCAAACAATCACGAAGAAAATGATGACGAATATCTATATGTTCTGTTCGTGAGTGATTGACAGGATTTTTAGAAAGATTTATTGCACTAGTATTATCACAATAAATTATAGACTTTTCAAGATGACAATTAAAATCCTAAAGTGTTTGTTGCATGTAAATGACTTGTGCACATGCCAAAGCAGCAAATATATATTCTGCTTCACATGTCGATAAAGAAACGTAGTTTTGTTTTTTACTGAACCAAGAGACTAAGGAACGTCCAATGAAGTGACATGTTCCGCTAGTACTTTTTCTATCCGTCCGACTTCCTCCAAAATCAGCGTCACTATAGGAAACTAATTCAAAAGGACACTCTTTTGGATAAAATAGTCTGAAATTTTTGGTTTTAGTTAGATAACGAATAATGCGATTAACTGCTCGCATATGCGATTCTTTGGGATTTGCTTGAAATCGAGCACATAAAAAAACACTCATCATTATATCAGGTCGACTAGCTGTTAAATATAATAATGATCCAATCATACTACGATATTGTTTTTGATCAACACTTTTGCCCTCCTCGTCTCTATCGAGATGAATCGTTGTGCTCATAGGAGTTGGTTTGGCAAAAGTGTTCTCCAGACCAAATCGTTTAATTAGATTATAACAATATTTTTCTTGATTAATAAAAATTCCATTTTTAATTTGTTTAATTTGTATCCAAGAAAATATGATAATTCTCCCATATGAGACATTTAAAATTCATTTGTCATTATAGTTGAAAATTCCTGACATAACTTATCATTTGTCAATCCAAAGATAATATCATCAACATAAATTTGAATTATCAAAATATCTTTCTTAGTTTTCTTAATAAAAAGAGTTTGATCTACTTTACCAATTTCAAAACCAGATTCTAATAAATAGCTTTTAAGACGATCATACCAAGCACGAGGTGCTTGCTTTAAACCGTATAAAGCCCTTTTGAGTTTAAAACATGATTCGAAAATTTTTCATGACAAAAAAGAGGTGGTTGTTCAACAAAAGCATTTTCTTTTATGTAACCATTTAAAAATGCACTTTTGTGATGACCCGGAATTTTGAGCAATATCAATTTAATAATCTTTGATAATAATTAAATTGATTTGATCATTTTATATTATAATTGACAAGTTAAATTCTTTTAAAGGACTAATAATAATAATATGATAATATATATCAACATTTTTCTTAACAGTATAAATTGGTAGGTTTAATTCTTTTGCAAATTAATAATATTTTAATTCGGAAATATTTATTTTAGCAATTTAAAATTGATAAGATTTTTTTTTCAAAAGCTAATCAAAAATATTTTCTATTCATAATATATATATATATATATATATATTGATATATCTTGTAAATAGGAAGTTTTTAAGTAATAAAAGCTATCTACTTAAATTATAATATATATGAATATATATATATATATATATTGTGATTTGAAATTTATTTTAAAATTTAATATAGTAATTATCAAATATAATGTTAGAATGTTTTTCTATTTGAAATATGTATAGATATTTGTATGTATATATATATTTGAAATAGGAATTATATTAATTTGAATTTAATAAGTATTTTCAAACTTTAATAAATATATAGTTTTGAAATTTGAAATGTTAATTTGATTTAATACTTTTGAAATGATATTTGAGATTTAAATTTCTATAACAAAATTAATTTCTTGTTTAATATATATATATATATATATATATATATATATATATTAAGCTTTTGTTTTGAATAAGATCTAAATAAAAGTTCATTTGTTTAATAGTCTTTCATTTTAATTTTATGATAAGATAAATTATTTTAAAATTTTTGTATAAAGAGTTAAAATCAATTTCTCAAGTTTATAAATAGATAATACCATTAAAATTAAATCAAAAGCATAAATAATTTATAATTGTTAACATGAATTCACTTTTGTATATTTATTAAATCTAAAAGCTTATTTATATAAGATAAAATACACATTACTTACATATACATAAATACATGTAAATAGCTTAAATAAATTATTAAAAAGAAAATAACATTTAAAGCATTAATAAAACATTTGAAAATAATTTTTGTAAATATGAATTAAACATAACAACACTTGTAAATTTTTAAATATGGGTTAGAGACAATTGTAAATTAGTATGTATGGTGTAAGCTAATAAGGATATAAGGTAAACAAATGTCATCCACTTGATATTTTAGTTTAAAATTAAATTGTAAAATAAAAGATGAGTTTATTTTCAACTAAAAATATTTTCTTCATCTTCATCCCAAACACAAAAATGCAAATCAAAAAAAAAGGGAACAAAGATCTAAATGAAAGAAGTAAGATCTGGAAATTTGAACTTGGAATTGCAATTAGAAATAGAAAATCTGGATAATTTAAATCAAAGGCAAAAGAAAGCTCAACATCAAAGCAAGTCTAATCAAGCAACAAGATGTAAACATCAACGTGCAAAGATGGAAATCAACTGCAGCAGAATGTATTTCAACATGCAAGATGAATTCAAAAAAAAAAAAAAAACTAGAAGTGAAGAACAGTTTCTGTCTTCTCCTTAATCTGGTGAATAAAAGGAATTTTAAAAACAGTTCTTGATTTTAAATCTCATCTTGATCTTGTGTTGAACATCATGATGTTGATGAATTATTTTGATTTAAATTTGATGCATGTTTGAATTGTGTATATGGATTGCCTGTACATTTAAAAAAAGGTCACTGTGTTTATAACACAATTTTCAAATTCTATAATTAAATTCAATAATTTGACTTTGAATTTGAATTAGACCTTGATTTGTAAATGGAAGCTAGTTGAAATCAAGTAAGCCATCTTCTAAAAATAATTACAAGTTTTAAAAATAAATAATTGGTTATAAATCTTGGGGGTTACTGTAAAATCTTGATTTGGGTCAAAATTTTTTGAATTCAAACTTGAGTTTTGATTATATAATCATATTGCAAATAAGAAATCATGATTTTTGAAGCTTGAATCACGAATTTTAGGTTAGTAATTTGTGTGAATTTGGGGTTTGATTGTTTTGAGCATTTTGACCAGTTGGCGGCGATCAACGGTGAAATTGAGGTCGTGGTTGAGCTCGAAGTTGGAGGGGGCAACGGTGACCATCAGAAAAATCACTTTGGAATTTATGGAGGAAGGGATTGGCCGAAAATTGGATAAGTAGGGTTTTATACCTTGTTTTTGCCGACGCTAGTCATATTGGATTTGCGGCGTCGATTGGCAACCGGAATTGCTCGCACTTGTGCCGTAGGTTCTGGGGGTTGTGGCGAAGTTACGGTGGAGGTCATGGGTTGTTTCGAGGCTTGGATGGCCATGGAAGGGTGTTCTTTGGTGATTAAGGTTTCGAACAGTTGGGTTCGACTGTCATATTTTGGAGCTCGAACGAATCGAAGTTTCTGGGTCTCGATAGTTGTTCTCGTGTCAATTGTGACTTGGTGGAGGCCGACGTAGAGATCGCCATTGACCGGCGGCGATGTGCACGTTGATGTGCACGGTGTTGTGTTCTGCAGTGGATTGTGTTTTGGGTAATGGAGGAGAAGGGTTGGAGCTTGAAGTCTTCATCGGGTATCTACTGTTTTGGCTCGAAGCAGGCATAAGACTGGGTGACTCGGGGGTTGTCGCGTGTTTTCTGTGGGATTTCTGGAGTTGTTGGGTTTGTTTAAGTTTGGGTTCGGGATGTTTAAAAGTTTTAATAAAGTTAGCAGTAAAGTTTTTAAAGGTTTTGAAAACAAATAAAATATGATTTGTAGATTATTCAAGTTTTAAAACAAAGTAAAACAAGTTTTATTTTATAAAACAAATTTGTTCAAGGTTAAGTTTTAAATAAGATTTATATATTTGAAATAGAAAAGTTTTTAAATAAAATAAGTGAATGGTTGAATAAAGTTTGTATCAACTTTTATTTAGTAACTATGGAAAGTTTTAAAGATTTAAAAAGGTTTGATTTGAATATTTAAAATTGTTTTAATTATAATTGACTTTTAAAATATTTTATTTTCAAATAAGGTTTAATGATTAAAGTTTAGAAATCAATTATAATTTAAGAAATTATAAGTTTTGATTACTTAAAGATAAAAAAATTTGTGAAGATAATTAAGGTAATTAAATTTATTAACCCTTGAAAAGTTATTGGTTAATATAAATGATTTAATTAAGATAATGATTTTCTTAATTAAGAATCTTTAAAATATAAGAAGTTAAGAATCATTTAATTAATTTAAATAATTAATTAAATAATTAATTAAGTAATTAATTAGTGATTAATTAAAGATAATCACTTTGGAGTTAATTAAGAATAATTACTGGGTGAAGTAATTAAGTGGTTAATTACAGGAGGTAACTAAGTAAAAGATAATTACTTTATGAATGTAATTAGGTGGATGTGATTAAGAGTTAATCACTTGTGTTATTAATTAAAGAATTAATTAATAAAATTAATTAAAGGTCTAAATTATTTAATTAATGGTAAATTAACAAAAGGGATTAAGAGTAATTAATTATGTGGTTAATTACTTGTTAAAGTAATTGATTAAAGAAGAAATTTAACTAATGAAAGTAATCAATAATTAATGGAAATAATTAATTAATTGTTAATTAATAATTAAAGGACAATTAATTTACAATTAAGTTTTAATTACTAAATGTAGTTAAAAATAATTAATCAAATGTGATTAATTAGAAGTAATTAATTAAATATGATTAATTACAAATGATTAATCAAGTGTGATTAATTAAAGGTAATTAATCAAGAGTAATTAATCAAATGTGATTGATTAAAAAGTAATTAATCAGGTGTGATTAATTACAGGATAATTAAGGAATAATTATCAAGGTAATTAAATAATAATTAATCAAGTGTGATTAATTTTAGAAGGGAAATTAAGAGATAATTACTTGGATAAATAAGAAGTAATTAATCAGTATGATTTATTAAAATTGCAATTAAGGAAGAATTACTTAAAGTAATTAAGTAATAATTAATCAAGGATGATTAATTTAAAATGGATAATTAAATGATGTTTATTGGTTAATTTGTAATTAATTAATGAATGGTAAGATGGATTGATGATAATCCAAGTGTTTAAGTAAGGATTAATTTAATTAAGGATGAATTAAATTAATTAAGTTGGATCAACCTTTTGTATGGGTGATTATTGATTGGTTGATAAGTATCATTGGATGAGTTAATGATATTGGATGATATCGTTTGTCATTGGTTGATATGTGATGATATGAATGTGATATATCTGAGATGTGATATGTATGCTGCCTTGTGATATGTATGGATGAATGTGATAATAGTGGATTATCTATCTGTGTAATGTGAATCATCCATTTATGTTAAGTGATATTCTGAATATCTACTGTTTAAATCCCTTAAGTACAACTTGGACAATTAAAATGGCGTTTGGATTCGGTGAGACCGGGATCGGGTTTCCATATTTGGATATCCAAAAACCACACCGATCCAAAATAAACGTTAGGTCGTGAATCCAAGTAGAGTGCAAGTGAAGACTCGAGGTGTAAGAACTATTCATCAGTATAACTCTAGGGGTGATTCCGTGATGAGTTGGATGGAAATAGTACTTACAGGTTCGAGATGGTGATTCAGAGTGCAAGGGCTATGGTCGTTGACTCTAAGGGTGATTCCAAAATGAGTGCAACGAGATAGTGCCTTCGGTTCCGTTCGAACCCGGAACGGACTTGTATGGATTGAACGCTTTCAGAACATCGTCAGGTGGACGATGAGCATTCTAAGATAAATGTGTCCTACAAAGGTAATCGCAGCCTCAAACCTCATCAACCGGGAATGGCTAAAACATGGGAGGTGCAGCAAGGTTAAGTGGGTCATGCCCAAGTAGGACGAGATTCATCCCTGTCTAGATGTCCCTTTTTATTTCGGCTTTGTGGGCGGTTTGTTGCAGCCAACTGCAGGGTGGTCTTGTTCGAGACTGTTCTGTAAGGAATGGTCCCGGCCTTGTGTTGCAGGGGAGTTAGGGTGGTTCCTCGGTACGGTGATCTAGGCCACGTACTGTGACGGGCGGTACCCCAGTTGCCCTGCCATTGATGGAAACCCATTTTACCTACGAGACCCTACGGTTTTGTTTGTATTACCTACTTTTGTGGCTAGTAGCTGGAATTTAACCATGTAACAATTTCGGCTATTTCATATTTACGTGAAAACCCTAGACACTATTATAATATCACTGGATTTCCTATCAAATGTTTTGGTTAGCGTAAGGTAAAAACTTTTCCATTTTTATGTGTGGGAAGTCTTACGTGATACCTTTTCTTTTCAAAGGATTTTCTAAAGTTAAGCAATTTTAAACTGTTTACTCATACTAGACCCCTGCCTGACCCGAGTGTTTATTTTCTGTTTTATTAAACTCTTGGGTACTCATATTATGTATGAGTAGTCAAGTGATTTAGGTTATCCTTGACGAATTCTGGAGGAGCTTTGGAGCCGGAGGCTTCAGCGTGTAGATATATAGATAGAGTTTCCACTGTGTGTTATTCTGTATAGTTGTTCTTGTATTATATATTAGACAGAAATGTTATAACTGTCTAAATTGAGATGTATGGTTGTGTACTCTAATGTATATGATACTATGTATGTGTTATATATTATATTTCATTCGTTCCGCTGTGAGTTTTTTATATATTGTTGTTCTTTCTTCTCTTTCTTTTCTTCTTCTATCTCTTTCTTTCTTAAATAGTGATGCGTCTTTCTGGTGATAGAAAGTCGGGTCACTACAGTTGGTATCAGAGCATTAGGTTGAGTGAATACCTAGGCTCTGGAGTGGTGTCTATCTTGAGAGAGCGTACTTGTAATTTTTATATATAGATATATTTATAAATCTACCTAATCTGTTGGGTTATCTGTTTGGATTTTCCAACATAGGTTATAAGGGTAGATAAGGTAGGAGTGTGTGGAACACGACTACCACTAATGGTAGAGGGTTATATGTTGTGGTTGGAAGTATATCTGTCGAGACTGCAGATCTAATACTGTCTCGAATAAGCTTTGTAGATTGGTAAAAGGATTTAATTAATTCTAGAGGAAGTATTTGCAAGAATTGGAGTATATTCTTGAAGTGTGAGGTTGATTTGCTCTCGAGTGAGCAGGATTTCTAAGAGTTGTATCTGTCAGCTGAGAAGAAGCAGGTGATGGTATCTTGGTGACTTTAGAAAGGAATAACTGTGTAGTGGGATGTAGTATCCATATATGTTTCTGAAGATGTTCCTTTAGAGCCAGATTTAGATGGTGTTAGAGGAACATTGATGCCTACTGCAGGGAAGATTCGGATGTTTAGTGATTTCTGGATCTCAAGTAAGGGTGTCTAATCTATATTGAAGTATGAGACTAAGGTCGATGAGTTACCTCATTTCGGACATAGTCTCAATTGTTTTCCTTAAAGAAGAACAAGTGGTTGGTGTTTGGTTTGGAGCCGAGTTTCTTGAGAAGATATCTACCCGTCTCAAGGATTTTTAGTGGAATTGCGTGATAGTTTTGTGTTTCAAGAAGTTTGTGGTTAAGGATGATCTTTTGGGTTAGCTGTATCATTGAAGTGAAGTTTGGAAGCAGCAGCATGGATCTTTTTCTTCGATGATTCTGAAATCGTTGAGATTCTACTATCAGCAGACCAGGCAGATAGTGAAGGTTTATCCATTTCTTCGGGAGGCTCGGTAGAGTAGGATATTTGCTGGAAGTGATCTATTAGTTTTTCTGGTAGATAAGCCATTCTTGAAGATTGGTCTCGATTAGGGAAAGCTATTCTAGTGGGTGAAGATAGTTCTTTGGAATCTGAACTGAGTAAGATCGCAAAAGTGACTTGCGATTAGTTTGGGAATCTTTTAGTATTCTTTGGTTTGAGATTGAGGCATCTCAAGTGGAGGTGAAAGCTATGAAGGTAGTCAGAGATTTTTCTAGATGTTTTTGGAAAAAATCAAAAGTTTACCCGAATCGGAGATTGAGTTTTCTTATCGACTTGGATTCCAGGAGTAATTTTGATGGTTTAACGGTGTAGAGGGATGACTCTTGGAGCGAGAAGAGTTTGGTGAAGCAGCTCAGGATTCTTGAGGAAGGATTGACCATCTAGCTCTAGTTAAGATTTTGTTGGGAAGTTTTGACCAAATGGAATGGGTCACTAAGATTTTATGAGTCGGATGAACAGTGTATGGAAAAAGTTTGTGCTCGAGTTCTTCTATAGCATTCTCATCTATTCCAGATCAGAGTTGCGCAGCGGAAGCAAGATAGCAGTTATTCTAGTATGGGAGCAACCGGAAGTTGCAGTTTTCTTGGATTAAAAATTTCTACAAGAAATTTAAGTATGAAGAAATTTTCTGGATTTTGAAGGCAAGGTTGTCAGGTGCAACTGTTTGACTGTTCCAGATAAGAGATGTAGGTTTGAAGTCCACTAATGCTTGTAGAGTAGAGTTGTGTATTGGATTTCAACAAATTTTTGAAAGAGTCACTTTGATTGAATAGGATTTGGAGATTGGTTTGATTTTGGTCTAGGTTTGCTTCATGAAGCAATCAGCAAGGGTTAAGCTGATCAGGAAGTTGAAGGTGACTCAGGATCATCAGAAGAGTTATGCAGTTAAAAATTAAGGAGATTTGGAATGTGAAGTTGGAATTTAAATATTGGTTTATCCGATCAAAGGAAATATAAGACTTGGGTAAAATTGGAGAGCTAGCTCTGCGGTATTTTGAGTTTTCCTGTATTCTCTAGAGATTAGATTTCGATCTACAGGATTGAATTGCCAGTTCGGATAGCTGGAATTCATTGTATTTCATATATCTCTAAGGAATATGTGTATGATTCATCGAGTGATAGAATCAGTAGTTCATAAGGATCTGGAAGGTGAACTGGTCTTAAGTTTAGTCTGATATCTTGTTCTGATTAGAAGGATCAGATGAGGAAGTTCTTGGTTATAGTAGTATAGTTACTTAAGATTCTGTAGAGCGAGTATTCCAGTATAGGTACTTGGAAAACTTTTGATAATATTAGGAAGTTCTATTCAAAATTTTGTCTGGATAGATAAAATTATTTGTTTAAATTGGTTGCTATGATTGATAGTGTATGATTGATAGTGTTTGATTGCTGATTGAAATTTAAATTATCTTTGCCGGGTTATTAAATTATCTTTGCTTTTAAATTTCGGGGACGAAATTCTTTTAAGGGGGGAGGAATGTGACGACCCGGAATTTTGAGCAATATCAATTTAATAATCTTTGATAATAATTAAATTGATTTGATCATTTTATATTATAATTGACAAGTTAAATTCTTTTAAAGGACTAATCATAATAATATGATAATATATATCAACATTTTTCTTATCAGTATAAATTGGTATGTTTGATTCTTTTGAAAATTAATAATATTTTAATTTGGAAATATTTATTTTAGCAATTTAAAATTTATAAGATTTATTTTTTTTCAAAAGATAATCAAAAATATTTTCTATTCATAATATATATATATATATATATATATATATATTGATATATCTTGTGAATAGGAAGTTTATAAGTATTAAAAGCTATCTACTCAGATTATAATATATATATATATATATATATATACATATATATATTGTGATTTGAAATTTGTTTTAAAATTTAATACAGCAATTATCAAATATATTGTTAAAATGTTTTCTCTGTGAAATATGTATATATATTTGAAATAGGAATTATATTGATTTGAATTTAATAAGTATTTTCAAAATATAATGAATATATAGTTTTGAAATTTGAAATGTTAATTTGATTTAATACTTTTGAAATGATATTTGAGATTTAAATTTCTATAACAAAATTAATTTCTTATTTAATGTATATATATATATATATATTAAGCTTTTGTTTTAAATAAGATTTAAATAAAAGTTCATTTGTTATAATAGTCTTTCATTTTAATTTTATCATAAGATAAATTGTTTTAAATTTTTTATATAAAGAGTTAAAATCAATTTATCAAGTTTATAAATATATAATACCATTAAAATTAAATCAAAAGCATAAATAATTTATAATTGTTAACATGAATTCACTTTTGTATATTTATTAAATCTAAAAGCTTACTTATATAAGATAAAATACATATTACTTACATATACATAAATACATGTAAATAGCTTAAATAAATTATTAAAAAGAAAATAACATTTAAAACATTAATAAAACATTTGAAAATAACTTTTGTAAATATGAATTGAACATAACAACACTTGTAAATTTTTAAATATGGGTTAGAGACAATTGTAAATTAGTATGTATAGGTGTAAGCTAATAAGGATATAAGGTAGACAAATGTCATCCACTTGATATTTTAGTTTAAAATTAAATTGTAAAATAAAAGATGAGTTTATTTTCAGCTAAAAATATTTTCTTCATCTTCATCCCAAACATAAAAATACAAATCAGAAAAAAAAAAAAAAAAGGAATAAAGATCGAAAATGAAAGAAGTAAGATTTGGAAATTTGAACCTGGAATTGCAATTAGAAACAGAAAATCTGGATAATTTAAATCAAAGGCAAAAGAAAGCTCAACATCAAAGCAAGTTTAATCAAGAAACAAGATGTAAACATCAACATGCAAAGATGGAAATCAACTGTAGCAGAATGTATTTCAACATGCAAGATGAATTCAAAAAAAAAACACCTGGAAGTCAAGAACAGTTTCTGTCTTCTGCTTAATCTGGTGAGTAAAAGGAATTTTAAAAACAGTTCTTGATTTTAAATCTCATCTTGATCTTGTGTTGAACATCATGATGTTGATGAATTATTTTGATTTAAATTTGATGCATGTTTGAATTGTGTATATGGATTGCCTGTACAGTTAAAAAAAAGGTCACTGTGTTTATAACACAATTTTCAAATTCTATAATAAAATTCAATAATTTGACTTTGAATTCGAATTAGACCTTGATTTGTAAATGGAAGCTAGTTGAAATCAAGTAAGCCATCTTCTAAAAATAATTACAAGTTTTAAAAATAAATAATTGGTTATAAATCTTGGGGGTTACTGTAAAATCTTGATTTGGGTCAAAAAATTTTGAATTCAAACTTGAGTTTTGATTTTATAATCATATTGGAAATAAGAAATCATGATTTTTGAAGCTTGAATCATGAATTTTAGGTTAGTAATTTGTGTGAATTTGGGGTTTGATTGTTTTGAGCATTTTGACCAATTGGCGGCGATCAACGGTGAAATTGAGATCGTGGTTGAGCTCGAAGTTGGAGGGGGAAACGATGACCATCAGAAAAATAACTTTGGAATTTATAGATGAAGGGATTAACCGGAAATTGGATAAGTAGGGTTTTATACCTTGTTTTTTCCGACGCTATTCATATTGGATTTGCGGCGTCGATCGACAACCGAAATTGCTCGCACTTGTGCCGTAGGTTCTGGGGGTTGTGGCGAAGTTACGTGTAACAACCCGCATATTTTATGATTGAATACTTAAATATTTTATCGTTGGTCGGATTTTAGTCCAAAAGGTTACTTTTTTGCAGACGGTCGAATTAGGATTCGGGACCACTTCCATTGGGTCCAAAACACCGTTTGCGATCTTTTTGAGTATAAACTTTGATATGTTTGGAGTTAGTGGAATTTTTCCACTTTTTCACTTTGGCTTTGGGTTTGGTTTAGCCCATTAGCCTAAACTGTTAACTCTAGCTCAACCCCCTCTTCCCTTCATTACTTCACTTCCATTTCCTAACACTCAAGCTTCATCAAAAATGGAGAGAGGAATGGGAAATTAAAACTCCAAGCTCTAGTTCATTTGCAAATCCCACATCTAACTCCAAATCCAAAGAGAAGCCATTGATTCAAGCTCCTTGTGTTGAGATTGAAGTGTGGTTGATTCTTCCTTTGCTTCCAAGCTTCTCCTTCATTGATTTTGTGAAAAGGTGAGATTTTTATCTCACATCTTTTCCAATAACTATCTTTGATTGTTGGGTATGAATTCCTAACACTTATTCATGTGCGTTTGCTTTTTGTTTGGATTGAATTGGTGAATATCCCAATTTTTAGTGTTTTGGGCTTCAAATCTTTAAAAATCCTAACTTTGAAGTTTGAACACGTTTTTGGTGATGCATCGAGGAGCCAATAGGACCGGGTAGCCGATGGGCGTAATCCCCTAGCGTCCATGCTCGACTGGTTGCAACATGAGGGAGTTTTTGCATTTCTGTTGCTTAGATCGCTCGGCTTGCCACGTACCTTAGGTCGCACATGATATAGGTCATGCCATACCTTGGGTCACACCTGCTATATCTCGCAACCATTGGGTTGCACCATTCCTTAGGTCGCTTGCGGTTAGGTCGTGCCATGCTTTAAGTCGCACCTGCTTTAAGCCGCATGCTACTCCTTAAGCCGCTAGCTCCTTAGGTCGTGCCATGTTAGGTCGCAACCACTTAGGTCGCTCGCCTTGCTATGAGTCGGCCTGCCTTAGGTCGCTGACCCCTTAGGTCGCTCGGCTTGCTCGTACCCCTTAGGTCGCAACAACTTAGGTTGCTCAGCCTCACCTCCTTAAGTCGCTCTGCCTGCTTTAGGTCGCTGACCACTTAGGTCGCTCGGCTTGCTCGCACCACTTAGGTCGCACAGCTTAGGTCACTCGGCCTGCTGCTATGGGTCATGTCATGGTTTAGGTCGCAACCATTTAGGTCGCTCGACCTGCTGCTATATCTCGCACCAACTTAGGTCTCGCCATGCTATAGGTCACGCCATGCTATAGGTCGTGCCATGTTAAGTTGCTCTGTTAAGCCTCATGCTATTTCTTAAGTCGCTGATCTCTTAGGTCGTACGCCGTGGAGTCGCATGAGTTGAGCCGTTGATTTCTTGTGTTTTATTGTGTTAATTCATAAGTCGTGGCTGTTAAGTCGCAAGGGTATTTCCATTTTGATGGATTGGAATCGAATTCTTTGGATTTTATTCACGTCATCGTATGTGAATTTTTGTGATTGATTGTTTCTACAATCATTTTTGTGATTTGTCACTTTAAAAATATGAAGGTTTCAATACTAGCAGTAAATATCAATACTCCTTCATCAAAACGATTTCAACCCTATTTTACTACAAAGCTCGTTTCTTAAACCGTTTTCCAATCTACTAGTATATACAAACCTTTACCTCACTCGTACGAGAAATCTAATTAAACGGTTTAGTAAAACTAGTGGTATGAAACACTTGTGTTTACTTCGCCGGTTAATTCTTGGACTTGTTCGATTGAATCTCTTGTGACAATTTTCTAGTGGAAACTTACAATTTGTTCGTAAATATTTAAGTTAGCTAGTGGTTATGGGACATGAGGCTAAGCTCATATATTTACTAGCTTATTGTAATTGACACTTCTTGATGATCGTTGATGATCATTTTTGTGATTTAGACTAGCAAATGCGCGATGTCTCTTTATCTACGAGGGAGATTAAACCCCGTTTCTGTGGAGCTTCGGCTCAATTTGGTGGGGTAGCGACCCATGGTCTTCGGGCCGTCTTGTGGAGCTTCGGCTCAAAATTAATGGTTAGCAACCATGGAATAGCGTTCCATTTTGTGATACATGTGTTGGTGAGTTTTCATGCTCTCGTTTTGTGATAGGCCTTCCTCTTTTTGTGATTTCTGGATTTCCATTGATGATTTCTAGAACTGGTGTTTCACCAAATTTTCATGATTTACATTGGTATGTTTTACCAATATTTGTGCATCGGTGAATTTGTGTGTCATTAACTTTTGTGATTAACATTGATATAATTGTCAATATTTATGATTTGGTGAATAAAAATAAAGAGTATGACATTCTTTTTGATCTTTGAGAAGATTCTTGTGATATTGATTAATCTCTTGTTGATTTTGTTGTATACCTTTGAGATATAGACTCCTTGATGTATACATATTCTTTTGTCTAGCACTTGTAACTATTCTTTTGTGATAATGTGGATCTTGTTTGACCACTACTCTGATGAACACTTTTATGTGTTATATATTCATATCTATTTCCGCCTTTGTGATATGGATGTCTGTGACTGATTTGTGTTATGTTTATTTCTATATTTGTTTCCGAAGAATATATATAACCACCAGGTAGTAGCTTTGAGTTTGTATCGGTATGTCGGATTTTCTCCTGAAACCAGATGCATGTTGTACTATCTGACATATCGGTGCTCGCGCAAAGCAATTACGCGGATGGTCGCTCCTCATCAGCCTTATTCTCCATGCTAGTTGACGGCATTATCCCGTAGTGTCCTTGGCTACAGTGGGTATAGAGGTGGGGCGTCACAGCTTGGTAGCAGAGCCAAACTTCGAAACAATGTAGAATAATCTAGGAAGGATCATCGTCCTAAGTCCTTCTTAGGAGTCATGCTTTAGGATTTAATTCGAGTCTTCGTACCGATTCATCCTATTTTCTTTGTGATTCCTTGTTTTATCTATCAAGATTTCTTGAAATCCATTTGGTGAATAAGCTTATCCTTCTTCTTTCTTTCTTTCTAAAGGAAGAGAAATAGTTAGACCTGACCGTCCCAGCGCCGGTCAATCTAGTGCTACTCCCCAAGATGGAGTATTTATGTCCATCTAGCAGCTTCTTGATCTAGTAAAGAATGCTCAAGCAGCCGGATCTAATCCGAAGTCTACTCACCCTAAGTCTGGATTTTCACGTTTGTGCAATGATTATACCAATTTGGGTGGGAAGCCATTCAAAGGATCTGAAACTATTATTGAAGTCCACGCTTGGCTGAGAACGTGCGATCGAATCTTTTCTCGCATGAATCTTATTAATCTTCACCGTGTTCAGGTGGCCTCTAGTATGCTCCAAGAAAGAGCATTAGATTGGTACGAGCTTCTGATTTCTGAAATAAATGAAGCGGATCTTACTTGGGAGAAATTCCGGAAACGCTTCGAATTAAAATGTGTGCTAGAAGCTGAGAAGATGACTTTGGCTCGCCGTTTCATAGACCTTGTTCAAGGTGAATCATCCGTGACAGAGTATGTCGCATCATTCGAGTCACTTTCTAAATACGGGGTCGAGTACACAAACACCCCATTGAAGAAAACCAAAGATTTGTCTATGGCTTGAATAAAAATCTCAAGAAGCCATTACTTCTAAAATTAGAAGTTTCTTTTGATCAGCTCATTGATATCGCTCTTCGACTTGAAGAGGCTGATAGAGTAAGTGATCTTGAGGTTGAGAGTGCTAAACCGAACTTCACCAACAAGAAAAGGCCTAATAAGTTCAAAGGTCCTTATCCCAACAATAAGAAAGGGAAGCAAGCCTCTCCGGCAACCAAGACTTCTACCTCAAGTGGTGGGCAATGCTACAACTGTGGTTCGAGGGACCATTATGCAAATAAATGTTCAAATCCCCGTGCTTGTCGCTATTGCAAAAGCCCGGACCATTATATATCTTCGTGTTCCAAACTTCAAAACAAGAAGGAGGGAAAGCTTAATGTGGTGCAAACTCCTAGTAACACTTCTCGTGGTCAAGGTATTTCTCATTCTATCCTTGATGGCATTATTTTATTTCATGATCAACCTATTCGAGTTCTTTTTGATACGGGTGCGTCCCATTCTTTTACATCAAAAGAACTTGTTGATACTTTTTCTTTAAGTGTTGTTGCTTTATTGACTTCTTTGAGAATTACGAATCCAGTTGGTGGATCCGCAACACTCAGTTTATTGTGTAAAGATGTCGAGATTATTTTGTGTGATTTTTCTTTCCGAGCCGATTTGCTTGTTATGCGCTACATAGGCTTTGGAATGATTTTGGGAATGGATTGGCTTAACCGCTATGAAGTCCAAATCCTATGTCCTGAGCGGACTATTCATCTCGACATCCTCAATCTGTTAAACAGATTTCTATTGACCTTAAAGATTCGGATTCTAGCTTGACTGCATCTTTATATTCTTTAAATCCTCATGATGATGATAATGACGATGAGGAAGATGTCATTTCTCTTATTTACGTTGTTCGTGAATTCTCCGACATATTTGAGCCCGTTTTAGGATTACCACCTAAGCGAGCAATTGAGTTCAGAATTAATCTCATCCCTGGAGCTCAACCTATCACTCGTCCTCCTTATCGTATGTCCAATAAAGAAAATAAGGAGATGCGCGAACAATTGTCCGAATTGGAGACGAAGCAATTTATTCGCTCTAGTTCCCCGCCTTGGTGAGCTTCAGCATCTTCGTGAAGAAATCCGATGGTACACTTAGGCTTTGCGTTGACTACCGCAAGCTTAATGATCTTACTATCAAAAATAAATATCCTTTACCTCGGATTGATGATTTATTTGATCATCTTAGTGGTGCTAGAGTCTTTTCACAATTAGACTTAGCTACCAGTTTTCACCAGCTTCGTATTGCAGAGGATAGCATTCCTTTGACATCGTTCCATACTCGTTAAGGATCTTATGAATGGCTTGTTATGCCATTTGGTTTAACAAATGCTCCGGCTTATTTCGTTGACCTTATGAATAGAGTTTTCAAAGACTTCTTCGATCGGTTTGTTCTCATCTTTATTGATGATATTCTTGTGTATTCAAAAACCGAGGAGGAGCATGAAAGGCATCTTTGGATTGTGTTGGAAACTCTTAGGCGTAATCAATTAAAAGCAAAATTTTCTAAATGCCACTTTTGGCAATCTCGTGTGAAGTTTCTCAGTCATATTATTTCCGAATTCGGAATTTCCGTGGATCCTTCAAAGATTGCAACGATTCAAAATTGGAAGAGACCGGAGAGTGTGACGGAGATCCGTAGCTTCCTTGGATTGGCGGGTTATTACAGTCGTTTTATAAAAGACTTTTCAAAAATTATTGTGCCTCTTACTAGCTTAACAAAGAAGGGAGTTAAATACTTTTGGTCGGACAAATGTGAAGCTTCTTTCCAGAAATTAAAAGAACTCCTTTCCGATGCTCCTATTCTTGTTATTCCCGAGGGGAATCAAGATTTTATTGTTTATACCGATGCTAGTCGCATTGGTTTGGGTGCCGTTCTTATGCAAAGAGAACGTGTTATTGCTTATGCTTCTAGGCAATTAAAGCCTGCCGAGACTAGATATGCCACTCATGATTTAGAGCTCGCGGCTATTGTTTTCGCCCTTCGTATTTGGCATTATTATCTTTTAGGAGAAAAATTTATTCTTTACACCGATCATAAATCTTTGAAGTATCTATTTTCTGAAGAGGAACATAATTTGCGTCAACAACGTTGGCTCGAATTTCTTGCAGCTTATGATTTTGATATTCTTTATACTCCCGGAAAGGGAAATCGTGTGGCGGATGCACTTAGTTGTAAGCAACAAGCGGTTTTTTCTATGATGATATCCGAATGGAGCGATCTCCAGATATTATCCACTTGTGAGGTTCAAGATCATGTATCCAATTTGTGTTCATCTCTTGTTTTATGTAGTCTTGAGGCTCATCCTTCTCTTATAGACCGCATTCTTGAAGCTCAAATGCTAGATCCCGAATTGGCTCTTCTTGGCCAAAATTTTAGGGATAAAATGGATATTGAAGGTTTGAAAGACTTTGATATTGATTCTCGTGGCGGTATTCGAAAATCTGGTAGACTTATCTTGCCAAATATTAGTGATCTTCGTAAAAACATTTTAAAAGATTCTCATCGTTCTAAATTTACCATTCATCCCGATAGTAGTAAAATGTATGCGGATATGAAGCGACTTTATTATTGGAAGGGAATGAAATCTGATAGTGCTAACTTTGTTAAGTGTTGCATGACTTGCCAACTCATTAAGGCCGAGCACCAAAGGCCCGGTGGGTTATTGCAACCTATAGAAATTCCAATTTGGAAGTGGGACCAAGTTTCCATGGATTTTATAGATGGACTTCCCCGTTCTCGTTCGAGTCATGATAGCTTATGGGTGATAGTCGATAGACTTACTAAATGCGCCCATTTTATCCCCGTTCGGTCCAATCAAACCGTGCCTCTTTTGGCCAAACTCTTTGTCAAAGAAATTGTTAAATTGCATGATGTTCCTACTTCTATTGTTAGGGATCGTGATCCATTGTTTACTAGTGGATTTTGAAAGAGTCTTCAAAAAGCTTTGGGAACGAAGCTTAATTTTAGCACCGCTTATCATCCTCAATCCGATGGACAGACTGAGCGTGTGAATCAAACTCTTGAAGATCTTCTTCGAGCATGTGTTCTTGATTTTGGTGGAAGTTGGGAAGATCATATTTCTCTTGTTGAGTTTTCCTATAATAATAGCTTCCAATCTAGTATTGGTATGGCACCTTTTGAGGCACTCTATGGAAGGCCATGCCGATCTCCTTCTCGTTGGCTTAAGGCCGGTGAGAAGCTGGTTTTAGGTCTAGATTTTATTCGTGATTCACAGAAAAGATTGACCTTATTCGTCATAGGATGAAAGAAGCCCAGAGTAGGAAAAAATCCTATGCCGATAACCGGAGAAGGAAATTATAATTTTCTGTAGGAGATCTTGTGTTTATTCGTGTTTCACCTATGAAGGGTGTTGTATGTTTCAGTCTCGGGAAAGTTAGAACCTCGATATATTGGTCTATTTCCCATCACCGAACGTATTGGTTCCGTGGCTTATCGCCTTTTATTACTGGCTCAGTTTTCTGCTATTCATGATGTGTTTCACATTTCTCAATTACGGAAATGCCTTCGAGATTCCGATTCTATTCTTGAGCCCGGTGTTGTGGAAGAAATTGAAGTTTCACTTATTTTAACTTATGAGCAACATCCTATTCGTATTATTGCTTCGGAGGTCAAGCGCCTTCAAAATAAAGATGTTCCGCTTGTTAAAGTTCAATGGTCCTCAAATCCTAAGGATTGCTCTTGGGAATCTAGAGAGTTCATCGACCATCCGGACTTACTTTCCCATGCTATTTGAGGTGAATTTCTTATTTCAAATTTCTTCGTGTTGATATGCTTTCATGGTTGTTACCTTATATTTTCTTCTTAAATATTGCGAGGACCAATTTCTTTAAGGATGGGAGTCTGCAACAACCTGCATATTTTACGATTGAATATTTAAATATTTTATCGTTAGTCGGATTTTAGTCCGAAAGGTTACTTTTTTGCATACGGTCGAATTAGGACTCGGGACCACTTCCATTGGGTCCAAAACACCGTTTGCGATCTTTTTTAGTATAAACTTTGATATGTTTGGAGTTAGTGGAATTTTGCCACTTTTTCACTTTGGCTTTGGGTTTGGTTTAGCCCATTAGCCTAAACTATTAACTCTAGCTCAACCCCCTCTTCCATTCATTACTTCACTTCCATTTCCTAACACTCAAGCTTCATCAAAAATGGAGAGAGGAATGGGAGATTAAAACTCCAAGCTCTAGTTCATTTGCAAATAAAACATCTAACTCCAAATCCAAAGAGAAGCGATTGATTTAAGCTCCTTGTGTTGAGATTGAAGTGTGGTTGATTCTTCCTTTGCTTTCAAGCTTCTCCTTCATTGATTTTGTGAAAAGGTGAGATTTTTATCTCACATCTTTGTCTATAACTATCATTGATTGTTGGATATGAATTCCTAACACTTATTCATGCGCATTTGCTTTTGGTTTGGATTGAATTGGTGAATATCCCAATTTTTAGTGTTTTGGGGTTCAAATCTTTAAAAATCCTAACTTTGACGTTTGAACACGTTTTTGGTGATGCATCGAGGAGCCAATAGGACTCGGTAGCCGATGGTCATAATCCCCTACCGTCCGTGCTCGACCAGTTGCAAATTAAAGGAGTTTTTGCATTTCTGTTGCTTAGGTCGCTCGGCTTTCCCCAGTACCTTAGTTCGCTCGGTCTGTTAAGTCGCACATGCTATAGGTCGCGCCATACCATGGTTGCACCTGCTATATCTTGCAACCATTGGGTCGCGCCATTTCTTAGGTCGCTTGCAGCTAGGTCGCGCCATGCTTTAAGTCACACCTACTTTAAGCCGCATGCTACTCCTTAATCCGCTAGCTCCTTAGGTCGCGCCATGTTAGGTCGCAACCATTTAGGTCGCTCACCTTGCTATGAGTCGGCCTGCCTTAGGTCACTGACCCCTTAGGTCTCTCGGCTTGCTCGTACCCCTTATGTCGCAACCACTTAGGTCGCTCAGCCTCACCTCCTTAAGTTGCTCTGCCCTCTTTAGGTCGCTGACCACTTAGGTCACTCGGCTTGCTCGCACCACTTAGGTTGCACCACTTAGGTCGCTCAGCCTACTGCTACGGGTCACGTCATGGTTTAGGTCGCAACCATTTCGGTCGCTCGGCCTGCTGCTATATCTCGCACCAACTTAGGTCGCGCCATGCTATAGGTCACGCCATGCTATAGGTCGCGCCATGTTAAGTTGCTCTGTTAGGCCTCATGCTATGGCTTAAGTCGCCGATCTCTTTGGTCGTACGCCGTGGAGTCGCAAGAGTTGAGCCGCTGATTTCTTGTCTTGTATTGTGTTAAGTTGTAAGTCATGGCTGTTAAGTCGCAAGGATATTTCCATTTTGATGGATTTGGAATCGAATTCTTTGGATTTTATTCACGTCATCGTATGTTAATTTTTAAGAATGATTGTTTCTACAATCATTTTTGTGATTTGTCACTTTAAAAATATGAAGGTTTCAATACTAGCAGTAAATATCAAAAGTTCTTCATCAAATCAATTTCAACCCTATTTTACTACAAAGCTCGTTTCTTAAACCATTTTCCAATCTACTAGTATATACAAGCCTTTACCTCACTCGTACGAGAAATCTAATTAAACGGCTTAGTAAAACAAGTGGTTTGAAACGCTTGCGTTTACTTCGCCGGTTAATTCTTGGACTTGTTTGATTGAATCTCTCGTGAAAATTTCCTAGTGGAAACTGACAATTTGTTCGTAAATATTTGAGTTAAGCTAATGGTTATGGGACATGAGACTAAGCTCATATATTTACTAGTTTACTATAATTGACACTTTTTGATGATCATTGATGATCATTTTTGTGATTTAGACTAGCAAATGAGCGATGTCTCTTTGTCTACGAGGGAGACTAAACCCCGTTTCTGTGGAGCTTCGGCTCAATTTGGTGGGGGTAGCGACCCATGGTCTTCGGGCCATCTTGTGGAGCTTCGGCTCAAAACTAATGGTTAGCAACCATAGAATAGCGTTCCATTTTATGATACACGTGTTGGTGAGTTTTCATGCTCCCGTTTTGTGATAGGCCTCCCCCTTTTTGTGATTTCTGGATTTCCATTGATGATTTCTAGAACTGGTGTTTCACCAAATTTTCGTGATTTACATTGATATGTTTTATCAATATTTTGCATTGGTGAATTTGTGTCACATTAACTTTTGTGATTGACATTGATATAATTGTCAATATTTATGGTTTGGTGAATAAAAATAAAGAGTATGACATTCTTTTTGATCTTTGAGAAGATTCTTGTGATATTGATTAATCTCTTGTGGATTTTCAGTTACATACTTATCACAGTATGGTTTTATGGTTATCATAAGTTTTTGTCATATCCCTTATTCTATATCATTTCATCTGATATTTATAGCAAGACTGATCCATTTATTATTTTCTTATTAAATAATACTCGGGTAAGATCGAGTTGTTACAGGTGCTTCTACTTGATTCCTCATCTGGGATTATTATCCAGACTTTTGGCTAACTACCTAGATTGGTAGTTTATTTTGTTGTATACCTTTGAGATATAGACTCCTTGATGTATACATATTCTTTTGTTTAGCACTTGTAACTATTCTATTGTGATATTGTGGATCCTGTCTGACCACTACTCTGATGAACACTTTTATGTGTTATATATTCATATCTATTTCCGCCTTTATGATATTGATGTCTGTGACTGATTTGTGTTATGTTTATTTCTATATTTGTTTCCGAAGAATATATATAGCCACTGGGTAGTAGCTTTGAGTTTGTATCGGTATGTCGGATTTCCTCCTAAAACCATATACATGTTGTACTATCTGACATATCGGTGCTCGCGCAAAGAAATTACGCGGATGGTCGCTCCTCATCAGCCTTATTCTCGACGCTAGTTGACGGCATTATCCCATAGTGTCTTTGGCTAGAGTGGGTATAGAGGTGGGGCGTCACAGCATGGTATCAGAGCCAAACTTCGGAACAATGTAGAATAATGTAGCAAGGATCATCGTCCTAAGTCCTTCTTAGGAGTCGTGCTTTAGGATTTAATTTGAGACTTCGTACCGATTCATCCTGTTTTCTTTGTGATTCCTTGTTTTATCTATCAAAATTGCTTGAAATCCATTTGGTGAATAATCAGTATGATTAATTAAAATTGTAATTAAGGAATAATTAGTTAAAGTAATTAAGTAATAATTAATCAAGGATGATTAATTTAAAATGGATAATTAAATGATGTTTATTGATTAATTTGTAATTAATTAATGAATGGTAAGATGGATTGATGATAATCCAAGTGTTTAAGTAAGGATTAATTTAATTAAGGATGAATTAAATTAATTAAGTTGGATCAACCTTGTGTATGGGTGATTATTGATTGGTTATAAGTATCATTGGATGAGTTAATGATATTGGATGATATCGTTTGTCATTGGTTGATATGTGATGATATGAACGTGATATATCTGAGATGTGATATATATGCTGCCTTGTGATATCTATGGATGAATGTGATAATAGTGGATTATCTATCTGTGTAATGTGAATCATCCATTTATGTTAAGTGATAATCTGAATATCTACTGTTTCAATCCCTTAAGTACAACTTGGACAATTAAAATGGCGTTTGGATTCGGTGAGACCGGGATCGGGTTTCCATATTTGGATATCCAAAAACCACACGGATCCAAAATAAACATTAGGTCGTGAATCCAAGTGGAGTGCAAGTGAAGACTCGAGGTGTAAGAACGATTCATCAGTATAACTCTGGGGGTGATTCCGTGATGAGTTGGACGGAAATAGTACTTACAGGTTCGAGATGGTGATTCAGAGTGCAAGGGCTATCGTCGTTGACTCTGAGGGTGATTCCAAAATGAGTGCAACGAGATAGTGCCTTCTGTTCCGTTCGAACTCTGAATGGACTTGTATGGATTGAATGCTTTCAGAACATCATCAGGTGGACGATGAGCATTCTAAGATAAATGTGTCCTACAAAGGTAATCGCAGCCTCAAGCCTCATCAACCGGGAATGGCTAAAACAGGGGAGGTGCAACAAGGTTAAGTGGGTCATGCCCAAGTAGGACGAGATTCATCCCTGTCTAGATGTCCCTTTTTATTTTGGCTTTGTGGGCGCTTGGTCTGCAGCCAACTGCGGGGTGGTCTTGTTCGGGACTGTTCAGTAAGTAATGGTCCTAGCCTTGTGTTGCAGGGGAGTTAGGGTGGCTCCTTGGTACGATGATCTAGGCGACGTACTATGACGGGCGGTACCCCAGTAGCCCTGCCATTGATGGAAACCCATTTTCCCTACGAGACCCTACGGTTTTGTTCGTATTACCCACTTTTGTGGCTAGTAGCTGGAATTTAATCATGTAACAATTTCGGCTATTTCATATTTACTTGAAAACCCTAGACACTATTATAATATCACTGGATTTCCTATCAAATGTTTTGGTTAGCGTAAGTAAAAACTTTTCCATGTTTATGTGTGGGAAGTCTTACGTGATACCTTTTCTTTTCAAAGGATTTTCTAAAGTTAAGCAATTTTAAACCGTTTACTCACAGCAGACCACTGTCTGACCCGAATGTTTATTTTCTGTTTTATTAAACTCTTGGGTACTCGTATTATGTATGAGTAGTCAAGTGATTCAGGTTATCCTTGATGTTAGAGGAGCTTTGGAGCAGGAGGCTTCAGTGTGTTGATATATAGATAGTTCCGCTGTGTGTTATTCTGTATAGTTGTTCTTGTATTGTATATTAGACAGAAATGTTATAACTGTCTAAATTGAGATGAATGGTTGTGTACTCTGATGTATATGATACTATGTATATATTATATATTATACTTCATTCGTTCCGCTGTGAGATTTTTATGTGTTGTTGTTCTTTCTTCTCTTTCTTTTCTTCTTCTATCTCTTTCTTTCTTAAATAGTGATGCGTCTTTCTGGTGATGGAAAGTCGGGTTGCTACAACTTTTAACATCCATTTGATAAAGTTTAAAATTATGAAAACATGCAAATGCCAATAAAATTCGTATTACTTCAAGTCGGGCGACTGGAGCAAACGTTTCTTCGTAGTAAATTCCCTCTTCTTGATTATATCCTTGTGCAACTAATCTAGCTTTATTCCTAGTTATATTTCCTAGTTCATCTGCTTTATTTTTGAAGACCCATTTAGTACCAATGACTGGTTGATCACTTGGTCTAGGAACAAGTTCCCAAACTTCATTTCGCTCAAATTGATTTAGTTCTTCTTGCATGGCAAGAATCCAATAGTCATCAGTTGAGGCTTCCTTTATATTCTTAGGTTCTATGTTAGAGAGAAAAGCTACATGACCAACTTGATTTAATTGATGTCTGGTTTTAACATTCGTATTTACTTCTCCAATTATAATTTGTACAGGATGATCCCGTAAAATTCTAGGTGGAGATTTTATTATATCAGTAGTAATGTTTGTATTTTCGTTAATTTCATTGATATTATCAAAATTTTCACTAGTTTCACTGTTTTTATTCTGAATAGTTTCATCATCAGAATCGATAGTAATATTTGGATTTATATTTTTAAAATTTTCGTCAAATGAAACATGTAAACTTTCTTCAATAATCTAAGTTCTTTTATTAAAAATTCGATAAGCTTTACTTCGTTTCGATTATCCTACGAATATTCCTTCATCGGATTTTAGATGGAATTTGCCTAGCTGATCTTTAGTATTCAAAATAAAACATTTAGAACCAAAAACTTTAAGATATGAAATATTTGGTTTTCTTCCATTTAGAAGTTCATATGGAGTATTCTTAGTTAACGGTCGAATGGAAACACGATTCAATACATAACAAGCAGTAGCTACAGCTTCTGCCCAAAAATGTTTTGATAAAGTGGTTCATTTAATAAAGTTCTTGCACATTCTTGTAACGTTCTATTTTTTCTTTCTACCACGCCATTTTGTTGTGGTGTTCTAGGAAATGAAAAATTATGGTTAATACCTTTCTTATTACAAAATTGTTTAAAAACTTCATTTTCAAATTCTCCTACATGATCACTTCTGATATTTTTAATTTTCAAACTTTTAATATTTTGTATTCTTTTAACAAACACTTTAAAATTATAAAAAGTATCACTTTTATTTTTTAAAATGAAAATCCAAGTGTATCTAGAAAAATCATCTACAATAACAAACACATATCTATTATGATTAATAGACTGAACTTGAGTTGGACCAAAAAGATCCATGTGTAAAAGTTCAAGTGGTAGTTCTATAGAAATTACTTTTTTTTTGATTTAAAAGAAGATTTTGTTAATTTTCCTAATTTACATGCATCACAAAATATATTCGTTTTGAATTTCATGTCAGGTAATCCTTTAACTAATTTATTTTTAGCTAATTTGTTGAAGGTATTAAAATTGATGTGACAATCTTTTGTGCCAAAGACAGGAATCATTTTCCTTAGGTATTAAACACAAATTTGAATCATTTTTAACGTTCATATTTAAAATATAAATGTTTTTATCTCTTAATCCTTCAAAAATAGTGTTATGATTTTTATCGAAAATATTACATTTATTTTCTGAAAAAGTTATATTAAAACCTTTATCACATAACTGACTAATACTCAATAAATTATGTTTTAAATTTTTGACTAATAAACCATTGGTAATGAGAGGTAAATTAGTGGTACCGTTGTTGCTGACATCGCCTTTACCGATGATATATCCTTTAGAGTTATCTCCAAAAGTGACTGATCCTCCATTTGAGTAGATAATATTTGACAACATTTCTTTGTTTCCAGTCATATGTTTTGAGCAACCGCTATCTAAAATCCATTTTCCTTTCCTTTCACGTGGTACCTGCAAAAATTTATAAAAATTTGGTACCCGTTTCTTTTTAAGGTCCTATGAGTTAGATCTTAGGAAGTCAAACCCATACGAGTTCAGAATTCCCTTTATAAACATAGTTTTTGTTATTATGAACAGTTTCCATGAACATTTTGATATGTTTATTTCTTATCAAAACATTATTTGATTTTGAAATCCATATCTTAATGGTTTTAGTGTTTGAACAAATTGTTTTCTTAATATCCTTTTTAATATTATTATTAATCCTACTTTTAACAAAAATTTTTTTTCTTAAATCCTAGTCCAAATTTATTGTTAGTGGATTGAGAATTTTCTAGTATTTTAGAAAGATTCTCTCTTCCTTTATTGAAATTGGAAACATTTTTAGAGATGTCATCAAATTTTATTTTTAAACTAAATTTTTCTAAATCTAAATCTTTAATTTTAGAATGTAAGCTATTATTTTCAAAAAATGAAACATCATTTTTATTTTTCTAAATTTCTAGTTCTTCAGATATTGAAGAAATTTGAGAAGATAAGTTAGAATTTGACTGTTGAGAAATTTCAAGTTCTTCTTCAAATATTTTCTTCTCATCTTTCAGCATGTCTACTTCTAAGACTGTCCTATCTAATTTTCTTTGTAAATCTTTATTTTTCTTTTTAAGTTGCTTTGCTAAGTCTACTAATTCAGAATTAATTACAATTAAATCTTCAAAACTAAGATCACTTACATCGTCTGATGAAGCCATGAAGCATACATTTGCTTGCTCATTTTCATTTTCACTTTCACTTTCTGATGAGGATGATGAGTCTGTGTCGTCCCAAGTGACTGAAAAAACTCTTCGTTCGGTTCTGTCCTTCTTAAAATTGCTCTTTTTACGTTCTGGACAATCGTTCTTCATGTGACCTTTCTTGTGACATTCATAACATTCTATTGCTGAAGATGATGGTTTGCTACTGTTGGTATTGTTGTTGGAATTATTTTTGTTTCCCCTGAATTTATTTCTTTCGAATTTCAGAAACTTTTTGAAATTTTTAGCAATCATTGCCATATCTTCATTCTCTGAGTCGGAATCATCTTTTTCTGCTTGAAATGCCACATTCTTCTTTCCTTGTGCTACATTTCTCTTTGCCTGTAAATTTACTTCGTAGGACATTAAATCACCTATCAATTCTTCTGGTTTTAATGTTGACAAATCACTTGCTTCTTCAATGGCTAGGACTTTTCTTTCCCATTCGTCAGTTAAAGAATTTAAGATTTTTGTAACAACATCAAAATCAGTAAATGTTTGTTCTAATGATAGTAGAGCATGATAAATATCCTGGAATCTAGAGTACATATCTTTTATAGATTGATTTGGCCTCATTTTGAAATTTTCAAATTGATTTTTCAACATAGAAATTTTGCTTAATTTAACTTTGTTCATTCCTTCATGTGTTACTTTAGGTGTTCTCCATATTTCATAAGCAGAAGTGCACATGCTAACTCTATTGAATCCATTTCTATCTAATGCACAAAATAAAATATTCATAGCCTTTGCATTTGACGTAGCATCTAGTTTTTGTGTGTTACTCCAAGTTGAGTATTCTCCAGTAGGAGTTGTGTACTCTCTTTGTATAACATTCCAGATATCAAAACCACTAGATTGCATATAGATTCTCATTCTAGTTGACCAATAATTATAATTTATACCATTAAAAAGTGGAGTTCGTGAAGTTGATTGACCCTCTGTGAAACTAGTATTAGTGTTAGTGCCAACATTGTTAGTTTGTGTCGTTGCCATATTACTAGAAATAAATATCAAATAACTTTGTGACGGTTATAGGATAACCTGGCTCCGATACCAAATGAAAGTGTACGTGCAGTACTAAGGATCGTGTAATATAATATATAAATGCGGAAACTGGTAATAGCAGTAAAATAAGAATTAAATTAAGCACATCAGGAATTTTTATACTGGTTCGAACTTCCCGTTCTACGTCCAGTCCCAGAATATCCTCTGGATTTAGACTAAACCCCTCACTTAACCCGGAGGAATAGGTATACCACACCTGAGCAGCTGAACAGGAATTCTTCTGCCTTAACAGCCGAAGAGGACTTCAACTTAATATAAATAATTTGTTGACGAGTATGTTCTGAATAACACGGATTGTCTTTTGATAGTACAATTTTTCTATAATCAAATCCTCAAGAATATGTAGTGTGTGTGAAGATTTAGAAGGAGGATAATCTCGTAGAATCAAAGTATATAAATTAATTCAGAGACTCTAGCGATATTGAATGAGAATGAATGCTTTTATTTGTAGAAATAAATAGAGAGTAGATTTCAGAATTATAAACAAGAATTGGTGATTGTAGGAATGAATCAAACATGTTTATATAGTTGTAGAATAGTTACAATCTTTCATGAAGAGTTTCAATCAAAGGTTGTGACCATATCTCTTGGATTGAAGGTGATTCCTCTTCACGAACGATCGCAACTCTTCAGAAAAATAGCCGTTATTTCCAGGTTGGTTGACTGAAAATTCTGGCCAGTCAGCTGAGTTTAAAATCGTGTAGAAAACAGAGCATATCTGTGTACTAACAACAGGTTCGATCAGCCGAAAATTATGGCCGGTCGACCGACCTGATGTTATGTGCGCAGATCATATTTTTTCAAGTATAAAACAATATACAACTATTTGTAGTTTGTGTGACTACTTGAGGAATGATTTTAACAATATTCTAAGACTCAATATAATAAAATATTAATACTAATCTCTGGATTGTAGTCTTGTCTCCTTTGTAGTGCACAATATACTTTTATTCTCTTTTTGTCGCCTTTGTATAGTATTCTCTTTGTAGTTCGTCTCATGATCTCTGAAGCTTGTGTCATGAATCAAAACCCATGAATCAACAATTATTTCTTATTAAATCAAAGTTCCATTTTAAGATAAATATCAAACAAAATACATACGTAAATAAAACCATTGTTTTGTATTAAACACATATATTAAAAATTAAATATATATAAAATATATTTTGGAATAAATACTTATATATATACTAAAAAATATGAAAATACTTATACTATATTTTATTCACTTCAAAATGTCATATATATATATTTCAAAATAATAATCCGACTTATATATGCTTATATATCCTTCAACAAATACATAATGTAAATACATTTTTAGATGACATATCTACTTATTGCATTTAAATTAAAAGTCAAATATGTACCTTAACATATAATAACATATATATTTAAACAAAATTTCTAGAATCTGATCAATATGTATATAAATAATTTTAAAGACACATTTGTATAACTTTCTTCATTTTTCCTTTTTATCAAGCAATAATAATGTAAAGACCCGGAATTTTAGGCAATAACAATTTAATAATCTGTGTTAATAATTTAATTGGGTTGATAATTTTTCTTTATAATTTTAATTTAAACTGATAAATTTATTCTCTTATGGTTAATAAATATTTAATCTGATAATTATGATCAATATCTTTTTAACAATTTAAATGGATAAGATTTATTTTTTTCAAAGCTAATGAAATTTTATTCTATTTATAATATATACAATTGATATATATTGTGAATAGAAGAGCTTTTGTTTTAAATTAAAGATTAAGTTTTCAAATTTGTAACATATATGTATGTATATGTTATAGTTTGATATTGTTTTGAAATTTAATTTTAATCCATTAATAATTTATATATGAATGAATATTGTAACTTAAAGCTTTGTTTAGAAATTATATTTTCAAAAGTTAATTCAAAGATTAATTCATTTGTCTTCAAAATGTGGGATAATTGTTTATTTTTAAAATATGATAGTTTATAAAGGAAATTTATCAATGTTTTATTTTTGTTTTCTTTAAAATGTTCAAATTAAAATGGTTAAAAATGTATATGTATAATGTTTTAGATTTAAATACATATATAAGAATTATTTGCATTTTTATTAGTATTAGAATATTTTCTTTAAAAAGTAAGCTATTATTAAATAAAGGTTTACAAAGATTTCACACTTGTATTTATTAAAATCCAAAAAGCTTATTTTCATAAAAACATTTCACTCATGTGTATAAACATTTTATAAATACATATAAATACATAAGTAAGCATTTATTAACAAAGTAACTTAATTATGTTTATAATTGCATTTAAATTAAATAAGAATTTATTAATACTAAAATACAAAGGGCATGTGTAAACATATTAAGACATCTTAATAACATTTGTAAAGATATTGAGCAAAATAAGTGATAAGTGTTTTCATTTTTTTCATATAAGCATAACATTTCATCTTCTTTGTTTTCTTTCTTTCAAACATTAATGGCTAAATCAGAAAACAAATTTCTTAAATCTGAAAATAAAAATTCAAAAAAAAAAATAGATCTTCAACCTCAAATCTGTAAAATGAATCTGCATTCAAAAGAAAATCTTCAACCTGCAATGAAGTTCAAATCTGCAGTCAACCTTCAAATTTGAATCTGCATTTCAAAGTAAAAGCTGCAACATCAACTTGCAATCTGAAACAACCTGCAATTCAATTCAATCTGCAACCAAAATGAGTTCAACCTGCAAGTTTAGAACAACAAATTGTAAGCATACAGAGTGATTCAATAGCAAAACCTAGAAGTATGAATAAAAATCTGCTCTGCATATTTCAATGAGGTGAGTGAACTTCTTTTAAAAACAGTTTGAATTGTTTTTAACTACCTTGCATGTGATGTTATAACTTGTATTGAAGTCTGATGCTTTGAATTTATATGGATTGTGTTGTGTGAGCTTGTTATTCTGTTCTCTGTTATTCAATGGAGTGTTCTGCTTATATATATATATATATATATATACATATATATATATATATATATAGTATTCATATTCCAAATCTAATCCATATTAGTCTTAAGTAATTGAATGGGAACTGTTAGTAATTGTTTGAGGGAGGTTATAAAATAGTTTCAGGATTTTAAATACCACAAAATTTTGTTAAAAGAAAAATTTACAGTTAAACTTAATTTTGGATAGAAATTTATTATCTTAAATTTAAAATTTAACTATATGAATGTGATCTTCATGTAAAATCATGAATTTAGAGGCGAAGTTTGTAATTTATAGTTTAGTAATTCATTCGAAATTTGGGTTTAAATGAAATTGGGAATTTTGTTGATTTCTGATTATATGTACATTGATTCGATTTGATTTTTGAATCATAGCTAGATTGTAAGCTATAGATTTTAGGAAAAATGCATAATAATTTTTCAGTTGAGTAAATTGTTGGGGATTGAGGAAAGTAGGGTTTAAGCTTGCTTTTATTTGGGCTTTACTGTTGGGGGAATTTCGTCGCGAGCGTAGGACCAGAAGTGTTCGCACATGGGGGATTATGGAGTTCGAGTCGTGGCGGTGCTATGAAGGGAACGGCGAGGCTCATGGGTGTGGGGTTGGCCGGCGACGAAGGAAATTGTGGGTGATGTTTTCTGCTGTTGCTTCGCAGTTGGGTTCGAACGGTCTAAATTCGTTTCGATGTTGCTGAGATGGATATGAGCATGGGGTCGTGCTTGCATGTGTTGTTGTGACCGAAGTAGATCGTCGCGATGGACGATGGAGTTCGGCGATGAAGGTGCATGTGCACCATGATTGGGTTGTGCACTGGGATGTTCGTGTTGGAGAAGATGAATGGAACCCAGAGGGATATGCGTGTATGACTAGGGGGCGACTCGAAGACGATGGGCAGGGGAAAGTCTTCGGGGTAGGCTCGGTTTATAGTAGATTTTGTCTCTAGTTTTTAGGGACGTTGTTTTCTGATTACTGTATAGTGTTTAATACAGTAAAAATTAGATATTGGATTCACATGTTAAAACCTGTTGATTAAATTAACTTCAGTTTGTGTGACTAAAGGTAAGCATTAGATTATAAAATAAGTTTATAAAGCGAACAAATTCATAAAGTTAAAACTTGTTCTTTGATGCAAATGTAAATCAAACTTTTAAAGTAGTGATTAATTTATATTTAAATTTAAAAATGTTTTAAGATGTTTGATTTTTGAAAATAATTATCTTAATTAAGTTTAAAATTCAAATTTAAAAAGATAATTTGAATTTAAGATTGAAGTTTTGAAGCAATGTTTTAATAACAAAATTTTCAAATTATATTGAATTAAATAAGTTTAAAATTTGATAATTCAAAGTGTTTTTAAATTTGGAAATGATTTATAAATACTTTTATTTCAAGTAAGACTATTATTATGATTTTGTACATCAAGTTTAATAATTTGTCTTTGAATTAATAAGATTTAAATTTATTCAAATAATTTATTTATAAAGATAATTAAGGTTAAATTATTTGAATATGACTTAAGAATACTTAATTAAGTATAATTGTTAATAAGTAAGAGATTAAATAAGACTTATGCTTTTCTTAATTAATTAAAGATTTTCTTTAATTATAAGAAGATTAGTTAATTAATTAATTGTTTAATTAATTGTTTAATTAATTTTAAACAATTAGTTAATTATTTATTTAAATTTATAAAATCACTTAATTATGGATTAATTAAGTGTAATTACTTAATAAAGTAATTAATGGTTAATTGTGAATGTAACTAAGGAAGTTAATTACTTATGGAAGTAATTAATGATAATTACTCATGGAGTAATTAGTTGAAGTGATTATTGGTTAATCACTTAATAATATCAATTAAAGAATTGATTAATATAATTGTTTAAAGATAATTAATTATGAAATAATTAATTAAAGGATTAAGGATTATTTAATAATGGAATTAATTATTTAAGAAAGTAATTATGATTCATTAATGGAAGTAATTAGGAATAATTAATTATGTAAGTAATTAAGAGTTAATTACTTAATTATTTAGTTAAGTAATCAATGTGATTAATTAATTAACGAATTTAACTTAAGGTTAATTACTAAGGGTAATAAATTAAAATTGTAATTAATTAATGAAGTAATTAATTAAGGATTTATTTATTAATTTAATTGTTTAATAATTACTTAATGAAGTAATTAAAGATTAATTAATTGAATTAGTTAATCAAGGATTAATATAATTAAATTAGAAATTAATTAATTAAGAAGTTAATTAATTAAGATAAGTAATTACAAATTGTTAATTACTGATTATGATTAATGAGTTGATTAATTATAAGTTAATTAGTTAATTAAATTATTATTAATTAATAAGGATCATTAGTTAATGTGATTAATGATATTAATCAAGGTTGATTAATATAAGTGTTTAATTTAAATGTGATTAATTAATTGTAATTAATTAAGAATTAATGTAATTAATTATAGTTAATTAATTAATGAATGATCATTAATTATTGTAATTAATGATAGTAATTAAAGGATAATTACTGTATGGCTAAGGATAATTACTTGATTGTAATTAAAGTATAGTTAATCAAGGAAGATTAATTAAGGAAAATCATTCGAGATGATAAATATTTTTGGAATAATAATTAATGAAGAAGGGTTATGGTAATTCAATTGATTTAGAGATAATTAATTCTGTTTTGGATGTTTGATTAATATGGGTTGATTGCTTAATATTGGATGATCAATATTGAGCAATTGATATGGGATAATTGGTTGATATTGGATGTTTGATACTGGTTGACACTGGATATCTCTGTTGTGTGATATGCTGTTTATAAAGATGAATATTGTTATGAATTATCTATTGTGATAATATGATTCATCTATCTTTTTATATATCATCCTGAATATGAGTTTAAATTGTTTAAACCCTTAAGTACAACTTGGACATTAAAATGGCGTTTGGTTTCGGTGAGACCGGGATCGGATTTCCATATTTGGATATCCGAAAACCACATCGATTCCAATTAAACGTTAGGACGTGTATCCAAGTGGAGCAAGTGAAGACTCGAGGTGTAAGGGCTATACGTCAGTATAACTCTGTGGGTGATTCCGTAATGAGTTGACAGAATAGTGCTTATAGATTCGAGATGGTGAATTAGAGTGCAAGGGTTATGGTCGTTGACTCTGAGGGTAATTCCAAAATGAGTGCAACGAGATAGTGCCTTCGGTTTCGTTCGAACCCGGAACGAACTTGTATGGATTGAATGCTTTCAGCACATCATCAGGTGGACGATGAGCATTCTAAGATAGATATGTTCTATAAAGGTAATCGTAACCATCAACCGGGAATGGCTAAAACAGGGGAGGTGCAGCAAGGCTTCATGGGTAGCCCCCACTTGAGAGTGAGATTTACCTCTGTCTAGAGGTCCTTTTCTATTTCGGCTTGGTGTGTGGTTGGTCGCACCAACTACGGGGTGGTCTTGTTCGGGACTGTCCAGTAAGGGATGGTTCCGGCCTTGTGTTGCAGGGGAGTGGGAGTACTCCAAGGTACATTGATCTAGGCCACGTACTGTGACGGGCGGTACCCTAGCAGCCCTGCCATTGATGGAAACCCATTCTTCCTACGAAACCCTACGGTTTTGATTGTATTACCCACTTTTGTGGCTAGTAGCTGGATTTAATCATGCAACAATTTCGGCTATTTCTTATTTACTTGAAAACCCTAGACACTATTATAATATCACTGGATTTCCTATCAAATGTTTTGGTTAGCGTAAGGGAAAAACTTTTCCATGTTTATGTGTGGAAAGTCTTACGTGATACCTTTTCTTTTCAAAGGTTTTTCTAAAGTTAAGCAATTTTAACCCGTTTACTCACACCAGACCCCTGTCTGACCCGAGTGTTTATTTTCTGTTTTATTAAACTCTTGGGTACTCATATTATGTATGAGTAGTCAAGTGGTTCAGGTTAGCTTGACGAATTCTGGAGGAGATATGGAGCAGGAGGCTTCGACGTGTAGATATATATATATATATATATATATATTGATTCCGCTATGTTTGTTTAGTATCTGTTCTTGTATACTTGAGTTGTATGGTTAGACAGATGTTTATAACTGTCTAACATGGGTTGTATAAGTTGAGTACTCTGATGTAAATAGATACTATGTAATATTTTATGTTATATATTATATTTCATTCGTTCCGCTGTGAGTTCTCTGATGTTGTTTGTGTTCTTATTTCTCTTTCTTTTCTTCTTCTATCCCTTTCTTTCTTCAAGATGATGCGATTTCCTGGAGATAGGAAGTCGGGTCGTCGCAAATAATATATATAAAATTACCTGAAATCAATATTACTGTATATATATGACACGACACCCTTATGGAGAAATTTGAAAATATATGTATAATAAAGTAAATACAAATATATACAGCGATATAATATATACCGTTACCTTCAAACTCATATATATATATATGTACGGTGGCATATAAGTATATATGTATAACCAAATGTTTTTGTGTAATACTCATTTAAGTAACAGATTCAATGAACTACTATATAACAACTATAATTAAAACTTGCATATTTAAAGCGTTTTTATGTGAAAATATTGTAAGCTAGACAAATATACATTTGCATATTTTAGACTGTAAGATATAAACCAAAGAACAAAGCAGCTTGTATTAAATTATATTTGAAATAATATATAAACTATAGCTTAAACCTATATAACATACATCATATAAAAATATATAACAGTAAAATATATAACTTAACACTCAATATGACTTACACTAACATCATAAATAAATACTATAACTTATAAATTAATGTGTACACACATATATATATATATTGTTTGAACTTATGAAATAAAACACATACTAAAACCAAAATCATATAAAATAAAATGCTAATATATCTCTATAGACGAAATCAGAACAACAAAGTTCAAAAGCAACTCATATATCCACATATACTTGCTGTATACAAACTTTTATAAACATATATATATATATATATCACAGTTTAGCATATATATAAAAATTAATATACTAATGTATAATATATAATAATACCTTATGTATATACGAGCACACGATTCACATGAGCTGTTGGAAGAGAAAGGCGATAGGGTGCTTGGAAAAATCGAGGAGGGGAAACGAGATGGATGGTGGCCGATTGGGAGGGCGTTGAGATATGGCTGTGTCGATGTGGCAAGGCCGAGGTGGGGCATGGGTTCGGCTGTTATGGGTGGAATCGCTGACGTGGGCGGAGCAAGGCAGGATGTGGGTTGTCGGCAGACGGCAGGTGGGCCAGAGAGAAGACATCGGAGGGAGGCCGAGATTGCATGGGTAGAGGAGGATGAAATAGGATGAAAATTTGGAAGGAAAAATCTGCAGAGGAAAGGTTTGATAATGAGGAGAACGTGCTACAGGGTGCAACTAAGTAATATATAATTTCCTTTGTTAAAAGAACAGACCGAAAAGGTAGACAAAACGGACCACCATACAATAAATTGAAATGATGGAGATGTAACAGGTGACCATTGAATCAGCAAAAATTATTAAAGCAATTTATTATATTGCTTGGCCCGCACGTTCAAATTTGAAAAGGATCAGGAAGAAAAAGGTTGCAATTTGTAGTAGCGATACGATGTACCATTTTATCATTTCCATCGTGTACCGGACCTCAAAATACCGAAATAAATATACTACGGAGGTCAGCAGGAGGAGACAAATAGAACAGTACACAAATATCAGTGGTATGGCCATTGTATAAAAGTCCATAATCGGTAGTGGAAATGCTGCTATTTTATCAAAAATAAGGTAGATGGAGCAATAGCAGTCTAAATTTGAAGAAATGAAGTATGACGTCTCGCTCATAAGATGATTTACAAATTTATTATATAAAAATATTCAAGTTTGGAAAATATTTTATTATCACCTAATATTAACTGAATTGAATGGATATAAAATTATACAATAATAAACTTTAATATTATCAGATGAAAATTTTCGATTTGTTATGTCTGAATAAACATATTCCAAATATTAAATTTTCATTTACAATTTCAAATATTTGAAATTTCACAAAATTTCAGTTAATTAATTTATTAAAACCATTAAAATTTTACGTGTCATTACACTAAACGTATATTTACAACACATATCAACAATGAATGTATTATCCTCCTTCATAATCTCATGATGGGTAGGGCAACAGGACTGGCCACATTTTGGAACATGGACACACATTCTCAAGTATAGTCACAACTCATTATCATAATACTTAATAGAGGTGTATAAATAATATAAGTCTATGCATCACACATTATAACCAGATGGGAGATAGGTAGCCGCCCTCTTACTCTAGGAGACTACACATGTGCTTGTTTGGCATGGCTTCTACAGTCTTCAGTTACCTCGACGACCATCATAACCCGTTATACATTAGGTGCTAATCAACGCTAAGCATTAGTCATGACCTTGCATGTGCCTCAAATGGTAACAGTCCGCTGGCCTATGTGATACAAGTCAATAACACATATCTACATAATACAACATACGTAACAAATTTAGGGTACGACCCCATAATCAGGTCGTTAGGATTAATTCTAGCATAATCTGGTTCACTCCACAACAGCTAATAGGACACACAAAATGATAGTCATCTATATATTTCTATAAGCACACAGCCATGCATACCCTAGTGAGCATCACCTTATATACACATCATATGCAATACCCCTGTTTCGCTATCCCCATTCGAGTGTCATCTACTCATAAGGAATAACCTAACAAATATCGACTTGGGTGTCTCATATCACCAGGTGTTACTCGCTTGTTTACCACATTTTTGTACACTATGCTTACTTCATTCAATAATATTCTATGCAACAAGTCCAAAATATAACCAGAGAAATATTACTGTCAGTCTCATACCAAAGTGGATTACACATCTGTTTATCCAATATCCTCATTGTAGGGAAAATAAATCGGACAAAGCACGTAATACAACTATTTATTGGTTTGAAATGGGTCTTTCTATATAATACAATTTTCCAAAATCTCAAATACAATTTTAAATATCAATATTCAATTTAAAGAAGATTCAATTATAAAATTCTTACTCTTTCCCTAAAATCCTTTTATAGTTCCAAAAATAAGTATTTGCAAAACTTTTATTTAGTTACAGGGAAATCTATACTTCAAAATTACATTCAATTTTCAAATACCTTGGACTTCTAAATAATGCATAACTTTAAAAAAATCTAATAATTTGAAAATATGCCAAAAAATTATATAATTCATAATTTCCTTCAAACAACAAATTAAAGTAACACTATTTTTCTAGTAAGGATTTTTAATTTGAGATAATCATCGAAGCCATGAAATAAAATGCTAATTTCATTATAATTAGAATCCTCATTTATTCCAAATCACTTATGACCGATTTTTGGAAAGTAGTTTACAAAAGTAAAATTCTATATTATTTTCTTCTTTATATAAAATCCTTTAAATATTAATCATTACAGTGCGTCGATTTATCAAATTTATCTGTACAAACAAATCCCAACCATTACACTTTCGATCATAATATAACTCAAGTTCCTTTATATATAATTCCTAAGGCCGTTAAATAATTTCCTTTTTGTTTAAAAATAATCGAATATTAAATATATTACTTCCAAAATTATTCTTAATAAAATATATATTGTAAATTTTTACTAATGGTTTACATACAATAATTAAATAATATACGTCTTATTATAATTCCACAAATGTTATTTTATAAAACTTCCAATTTATTCAAACACATAATATCAAATTCTTCACTTTAAAATGTACTTTGTAAATATTCTTTTATAAGAATCCTTCAAATAATTTACAAACACGGATAATTAAAAATATACATTCAAAAGCATATTGATTTAAACAAATCCAAGAAATCGACATTTTCCAAATAATATATGTTCACATAATTCTCAAGAATATTTCATTTAAACATTTGATTTGGTAATTATTTTATCATCATTGATTTTTTTATTTGTTTTTTATCAATTTCAAATCCATTCCAATTGTATAACAATTATTTTCAACATGAAAATATTCATATTCATCATAAATATTTGCTTTGAGTTTAATATATTATTATTATGAAATTAATTTATTCACTAATTCAATTTACTAAATAAAACCGCTTTAAAATATATGCTCAAAAGGAAAATTATCCAAAAATTAAACTTGTACATTTTATTTTAATTAAAAATAATTTATTACATAAGCGAAGAAGGTCGGGTTGCCACATCCACCTTGCTTACCCACGTACCTGAGCCAATATGGCTTTCCCAAAGAACACCTCGTCTACCCTAGTATGGGCATTAGACTAGCCTCTCTACATCCATCAAACAACAAGGCCAAAGCAAGTTTCCCTCTAATACGGAGTCCTCTACCAATGGTCAATCCTCCCATTCAATAGGCTATTGGACAGCTCCCTTGCTCGTCCTTATTCTGGTATGACCACCCTCACTAGTTCCTTTAGTAATACTCAATCATGTCTACGAGCACCGAACTTCCTCTGCCTAGAGAAGCTTTACATGTATGACTGCTTTGAAAAGAATGGCATCAATGGGGACTATTCACCGAACAAAAGCTAACCCCTTATGTCCTTTGTTGCTACCTAAGTACCTCTACTGCAGTCATGTCTCAATCTAACGTCGTTTGCCATACTTCAATCTTGTCTACTACATGGCCTAATAGTTGTCGTTATTCATACCGTGTAGGCTACCTAGCATCCTTACTGCTATGCATATTAGTAGAGTTAGGGGCATGTCCTAGAGGCAATTATGTAATTTGTTACATATACCTAAATCAATAACCATCTTGTTCGAAATAAAAGGTATTTTGTAACATCCCAAATTTTATCAGTTTAAATTAGTAATTTAGTTGAATTTTTGGAATTTAATTTAAAATTAATTTGAAAAAGTTCAAATCAAATAAAATAAGTGTTAAATTGTATGAATATGATTTCAATTTCATTTGAGTTTAAAATTTGGAAAAAGTAAATGTTTTCAAAATCTTTTGAATTTAAATTATATATATATGTGTGTATGTGTGTGTGTATGAGTAGATTTGAATTTGACTTTGAATTTCAATTTCAATTTTAAATAAATGCTTTAGTAAAATTATTTGGATTTACAGATATATATATATATATATGTATGTATGTAATTTATTTAATATGTATTTAATTTCAAAACATTTTTTTAAATAATATTTATTAATATAAATAGAATATCTTTAATGGAAAATATAAATTTAAAATAAAATTTAAATAATGTAAAAATATTATTCTAATGAAAGTACAAATGTTAAATAAGTAACATGTATAAAGACAAGTGTTAAAATTTAAGTAAGTGGATTAACAAGTGTAATCGAAATCCATGTAAAAAGAAAATGAACAAGTATCATTTTATTTTTGAAAATTAATAAAAAGAAGATTTAAATCTATATAAGCTACTTCATCTCCTCCCTCTTACCTCTTTTATTTATCTCCAAAGCCCTGTACAAAATTTTAAACCAAAAAGAAAGAATCATCAGCAACAAGTAATCAAAACAACTAACTTCTTCAAAATTGAAACCAAAAAAATAAATTTAGAAAATAAGATCTAAAAAAAAATTTCTCAAAGTTCAAACCAGAAATTAGACTCAAGAGCAAAGCAGGATTCTACTTCAACAATTAAACAAAAGCAAGGATCAACACCTAAACAGCAGAATCTGGATCAACTCAAGAGTTTCAAATATATATTTTCCAATTGCAGACCAGAGTTCTTTTCTCTGTGATTTCATAGAAAAATTCAAACTGTAAGTAGATCTTTTTAAGAATTTGAATTAAGATTTGTTGTTAAGAAATTAAGCAAGTTAATCCATCAGATACTAAGCAAGTTTATAACAATTAGTTGCAGACAAAAATTCAAGATCAAATTTAAAAACAACTTCCAGACTTTCAATTTTGACAACATCCTAGAAAAGCTTTCTGTTCAAATTTGACAGGTGAGTAAACTATTTTTGATTTGAACCTGAACTTGTTGCTGTGAAAAATACTGAAGTTTGAATTGTAAACTTGAGTTGCATGTATATATATACACATGAAAATGGAGTGTGCATGTCAGTACACTTGAATGGGTGTTCTATTTCCAGGCTCACAGGTTCCAAAACTTGTTTCAAATTCAAAAGCTCTATTCCAAATTATTTTGAGGCTTTGAAATCAAAAGAGAACATGTTTTTATGATCATGTTCTAAGCTTTAAAAATAAATTTAAGTAAATTGAATAAAAACTTTTTTGAAAATATAACAATACAGGCAAACCCAATATAAATAGAAATTTCATCAATCCTGATTTCAGATTTTGAATGTATCAATTGAAACGTCTTCGAAGTTGATGATTTTTAAAAGTGAAATTAATTTTTTTATCAAGTATTCTCTGAAAAAAGGGGATGAATGGAATTTCCATTTTCTCTAAGTTCTGGCGATCGATAAGGCGATGGACTTCGTGATCGTAACCAAAGCTAGGTGGAAGGCCATAGAGTTAGGGAAAAATGCTTGATTAAATTCTAGATCAACGTAGATGATGATCTTGGTCGATTTAGGGTGTAAACCCATACTTGAATGAAGTCGAGAATCCTGGTTGTTGCAGCTTCATCGTCGCACCAGAGCTGATCGCACCTGTGGTTATCGAAGCATTGAAGATAGGCGAAGCTTTCACAGTAGATGCGTGGTCTCTAGTGGCTTGGGGAGTCGGAGCGAGGCATTTCTGTGGCGATCATTTTTGTTGCAGATATGGTCGTATAGCTCGATCGAGTATTCGTTGTCGATCGGGGGATCTGGGTGGCTTGATAATGTAGGGTGGTTGTCATTGACTTGCCAAGGGTCGTAGCATCGACCAGAGACGATCAGACTACCTGTACACGTGCACATGTGTTAGGTGGTATCAGCAATATTGAGTTTGGGAAGAAGGAGGTAATCTCGAAGTGGCCTATGGGGAAGCACGTCATTGGCTTGGGTAATTGTTCGAGTATTTTTTTTATGTTTTACCTAGTTGTAAAACTTAAGCAAAAATTCTATGTTTTTAAAATGAATAATTGGGGTTATCTCGGCAACGACTCAAAGCAGATGGTTCTTTAACTCGGGCAATACTCGAATGCATCTTGGGTTTGAAAATGTAAATCAATTTTCACTTTGAAATGAAATTAAAACTTTCAAACATTTTATCCATGCTTTCAAACAATGGTTTTGATTTTAAGTTTGAATTAATTAAGGGTTTCTGTAAGATGTTTTTAAAGTAATCTATTTAATTTTGTAATTAATTATTTCGAATAAATAATGTAATCAAGAGTAAAATTAAGATGAAAATATTGATTTTTAAATTCTTAGTTAACCTTAGTCTCTTATGATAACGATGATTAACTATAAGGTTTATTAATTGGAGATTTTGGGATAATTAAATGGTTAACTAAGATAAATGATTTATAATCACTTAATTAAATAAAGAATAATTAAGGTTAATTTATTATTATATTTAAGTTAATTAATAATTAAAGATTAATTAATTAAAGTAGTTAATTAAGAGATAATTAATTAATGAAAGTAATCACAGATTAATTAATTAATAATTAAGGGCTAATTAATTTATAATTAAGATTATTAATCATTAATTAAGGTTAATCAATGAAAATAATTATGTGATTAATTAATTATAATCACCCGATTAATTCATCTTAATTATAGATGATTGATTATTACTGTGATATAAATTACTTTATGCTGAGATGTGATATCTGTGATTTGTTTCTGTATGAATGTGAAAACCCATTGGCCCATAAAACGATGCTTGAATTTCAATGTGACAGGGAGTCGGATTCCAGTTGGTTATCCAAAACCCACATCGAAACCTAAAAGTGAATCTTTGTGAGTGATACATCCATGTGTTTTAAAAATTAAACGCTCACTGTTCGATTTAGCCGAGAGAGGAGTTTGTGTCATATAACCCATTCCGAATAGTGATACGATGAAATGGATGGCATTTGAAGTCGATGGTGTAGACCGGGTGTCTTCGAGAATGATAGGGTAACCTATCGAATGACTTTTCACTGAGTTGCTTCGGTATAGAGATATCCATATGTGATGGGGAGTTTGATCGGGATTGTGGATACCTGGATTGCAAGGGCTTCTTCGAAAGTGCCTTCGGTTCTGTTCGAACCCGGAACAGACTTGTATGGTTGTATGTCTGACATTACACTTTGAGATATAAAGCAGATTACTTTCAAGTACGTTTCTGTTGGTGGCGGAGAATTTATTCTCTTAGCGTAACACCCTTCTCTGAGACGTACGAGCTCATAGGTTATATAGTTGAAGGTTATCAGTGATATACTCCCAATTTGGTAGTGTGGCATGCTGAGTGCTACTGTGTGTTGCTGATCATTTGTTGATCAAAACAACGCTTTTGTGTGAAGCTTAGCTTTGTGGATGAGTCCTCGTCGAACCTCACACCCCAAAAATGGTCGAAAGTGGAAAGATGCGGCAAGGTTATGAGGGTCGCGCCCTTTAGGGTATGTCTATTTCCTTCTGGAAAAAGGTGCAATCATGGTATGGAGCCTAGATACTTAACCTATGTGTTTGCTGCAAATTCATTACTTCATGGTTGTTGCTTTGTGGTAGAGGGCCCTCGAATAAAGGTCGTAAACGACCGAGGGATAACATACTCATGTAGTAGTTACCCGGTTACAGAGGTAACCTGGTCTTGTGTTGGCAGAGAGCTGATTAAGTTCTCGGGACGTCCCTCCAGAGGAGTATCCATGTGGCATAGGAAGTTCCTTAGCTGACCATTTGTTGGAAATCCAATCATCAATACGAACACAGTAGGTTTTAGTTGTATTACCTGTCATTTACTTATGGTGGCGCCCCACTGTTTAGATGGTAGCTATAGTAGGCATATAATAATGGTTGTATGCTGAATAAGATTTATATTATACTTTCAAAATGTTTCCTACACTATGCACTAATAATAACATTAAAAGAGTCTTCTCGTATCAAGCATGTTGACTATCATAAGAAGAAATCTTCTCTAATTCTGCGATTGTGCTGTGTATGTGGCGGGAGGTCTTATGGTAGTTTCATTTTAAAAAGCATGAATTTATTTCTTTTATAAATTGTTTTTGTACAAACAACTATTTTTGTTTACTCATACCAGTTTCATGACTGACCCAGAGTTTATCGTTCCCTTTCTAAACTTCGGGTGCCCATAATTTCCACACGAGCAGCCTAGAAATAGGATATCCGTGTTTTAGAGCTGGCTTGGAATCTTTTGAAGTATTTTGGTTTGGAAGCTATCAGATTTTGGAAAGCTTTAGTTTGGATATCTTTGAAAGTGTTGGAATTTTGAAGACCTTATCGAAGTAGAAGTATGTTGAAACCTTTTGAAAACTTGGTTTTTGTTCCGTTGTGTAGTTGTTATAAGCTCCATCCGAACTGAAGTTCGACATTTGAATCTCCGACAGTCGAATATAAGTGAGGTATTTGATGTCGATTTTCAATCGCTGGATTTCGGGTCGTGACATATTTTCTTTTTGTTATATACTTATTATAATGTGTTATAAATAATTGATTATTTAATTTAATTATATTTAACATAAAATCCACAAATGGTGTGTTTAGTGATGGTAATTATAAGGTGCTGTAACCATGATCAATTTATCACATTATTATGAACTCGCCGTTATAAATATTCCTAGTCAAGATGTATCGTAATTAGATATCGATGCATCCGTTGAGACTAAAGTATGTAATGATCTCCAAAGGTTGAGCGACGTATTACTCATGACTGTTGGGGCACCAAGAGGTTATGTACTGATAGTAATTGAATAACCATGGAATGACTCACTCGATAGATTTTTGTTGGTTAAAACAACTAAGGTCAAACTGAAAATATGGATGTGACAATATTACACAATTCTCTCGACTTAAGAATACCATCGAGCTTCAATGTGAAAACTCCGCTTTAATTATGGCTAACTCATAGCACAATGTCCGTCGAATGATTATAGTTGGGCTAAGTTGAAGCATTGGAAGTATAACACTGTTCAAGAAAGAATTCGTCTCCTTAATTATATAGGACTAGTATCATAGTAAATTGAAGTTAACTCAAAGTCAAAGTCTTTAGGTTAATAATGACTGTTACCATCGACAAAGGAGTTTGAGTTTGGACTATAAAGTTGATTATGGACAATATTGGAATTTTGACCATTACCAAATTACATAAGTCCTGATATGGTATATTTTGATGAAGAGAATTGGTGTAATAATGGTCACTATCGAGTAATACTTTAAATAAGTAAAATTAGGTTTTACCGAAGTTATGTAATTGATAAATTTGGCCATAATGTCACACCACTAGCTAAAAGACATGTGAACATTAATATTCGAATTATTCGATATTTGATTGAATTTACACTAGGAGTCACACAATCGAAATGTTGAATATTCTAATTGCCACTTGATTTAATTAAACTGTAATCATTATAATTAACTAATATTTATGAAATATTAATTATAAAATTTTATTTATTTATGTTGATCAATATTGAAATTAGTGCTTATATAAAAGTTGTGTACACACCACATTGATATAATGTATTGTTATATGTTTAAAATAGATTTATTTTATCCAATTAGGATTGAAGAATCATGAAGGCCCATTGTAACATTCCGTAAAATGAACCATAACTAAATAAAGTAAATTGAATGAAATATGATAAAGGTTGGACATGAGGATTTTATAAAATTTGGAAATTGACCACGAAAGGCATTCAATTGCATTCATGGCGAAATTCTAATCTGTTTTCATATATAAGATACTGAAAACAAGCTCAAACAAAGAAGTTATGAGCATTTGGAGTTCCCAAAATTAAAATTAATTTAGTTTGAATTCAAATTCAAATGAGAAACCAAATTTAGGATTTAAATATCAAAATTAGCTTGGGGGCTAAGTAAACGATAATTAAGGCTTAACGTTAAAAATTTAACTAGGGAATAAAATAATGTGGAAATGGAAAGTAAAATAAATGCCCCTAAATAAGATAGTGGTCGACCGGTCGCCCAAGGGTAGTCGACCAGTTGGCAACAATAGTTGCCAGTGGTGACCAGGTTTTATGTTATATTCTATTTTGTTGTGCGCTCCAGATTTACCTGTTTCCTACCTACTTCCACCCTACGATTCTGGTGCATTTCAACTCCTATAAATAGGTCGTTATCCTCTCCACTTTTATTCATATTATTTTGGGGAATACGACGAAAATCTGCCATCGCTATCTCTCTAATAAGATTCAGAAACTCCATACAAAATTCAGGTAAGGATTCAGCTTATTTCGTATTTGTTTCTTTTTCCTCCAATCTATTCTTATCATATTCTTCTCCAATTATTCTGAATCTAATGATTATATATACCCCTTCCCTATTATGTGTATATATATATCAAAAGAGAGATTTCGAAAGAGATCGAAAGGTTGCAAATCCTATTTAAGTAAAGCTAAGACTAATATGTGAGTGGAAACCTTAGTATTCCTTTTCAGCCATTGCTTAGTGTATTCCTTTTGGATTAGAATATGCCTTAAGGGTTTTGGGATTTCAAAAATATGATAGATAAAATCCCCCAAAATTCCTTTTTATTTCAAAGTATCAATTCTATGTTGAGATTCTCAAATATTTACATTAATTTTATGAGATTTTTTTTGTTTATGCAATTTTTGATTATTTCATAGTCTATTCCACTTCTCCTTCTGTGCGTCAAATTATGATCCTTCAATAAAATAAAGGGTATAAATTACGAATTCTATTTGTAGTTTACATCATTAATTCTTATCTATTTTCTTGTAAAAGAGAAGTTTAATAGAATATGAGGTTTAGATTGCAATTCTTGTTGTTTAAGATATTCCATTGAATTGATGTACTAAATTGAGTTTCTATTTTGTTTAAAGTCTGTTATTATAGTTTTTATTATGAATATTTAATACTGTTTTGGACATTAGAATTCCATAAAACCTTGTGAAATTAAAGAAAAAGGACTTGTAATAATAATCAGTTAGGGAATTGACATTTAACGCTAGTTTAGGGTGTAAAATCTATGTGTTTAGAACTTATTAAGCACGATTATTTATTTATTTCTACTTATGTAATTAACATATAACTATCGTGTATATGGCATAGTTAATTAGGCACTTATTTACATTTATTTTCCCATATTAGGAAGGTAATTGATTTTCAGGTGAAAATATCAGGAAACAGTTATATAGCGTAATTATCATTTTTAAAGCATAATAAGGAAGATTCTTTATAAGGCCTTATTTATGAAACAGTGAGATGGGTGTGTGTGTGTATGAAGAGAATAATTGATTTTTGGCTAAGTCATAAGGATGCAAGGTCAATAGAGTTACATGATGGAAGTCTGCCTTCACTTTGAGGCTACCAGCAGTTGTGTACACTTTTATTGATGTGAGATATCCTTATGATAAATATTTGTAATGATATGAGCTTAATTCCAAATTCTATAGGGGAAATTTGCCCAGCTAATCTGGCTACCAGTTCGTACAAATAGCGGACTAATGTGAGACAACATAATGTGTATGGGCCATAAGACGAAGTGCCTGCTTTGGGGTTTGAGGTATTAAGCTGACTCGCCTTTTTCCCTAGATGAAGTGTTAAATGGCTAAGGGATACGCTAGGTGGTATCTTAATAGGGATCAGCTTTTGGTATTAGGCCTTAAATGATGGGTCTTCCTATTTTCCACTTGAAAGTATCAAGTGGTCTATGAGATTCCATATGATGTCAACTAGATAGTACAATTGAGGAGCACACTTCTAGAATTATGCCTTAAATAACGGGATCTGCCTATTTTCCACTGGGAAGTATTAAGTGGCTTGGGTACCGTTTCTTGCATTATTAGATATTTATGACGTATGATTGGGATATGGGACATACTTCTGAACAGAAGGCATTAAGTGGTTGGTCCTACCTTCTTTCTTTATAATGAAATGTTAAAATATTTTATTGATTTTATGTCCATAGACATGTTCTTATTTTGAAATATACTGCTCAAGTTTGAAAAGTTAAGACTCGAGGTTTTTATTCACCAGAAATTTTCTGACTCCCTCCTCTTTACAACATAGATTAAGGATGGAGTGATAGCGGTGACGATGCTTAAAGATGAGGAAGCTTCGCAAATGGAAATATTTATTATTATTTGCTTTCATGTGTATCCATGGATTTAAACAATTGTTGTAACAGATATAATATAACAGTTTTTATGGGATTTTATGCTATGGCATTTTTCTGCTTTTGAAATAAATAAGTACAACTTTACTATTATATTTTGTTCCATCCGCTTTGAGTTTTGAAAGTTTAGTTATGGATCTACTTTTATTTCTTTTTACTACCAACAGCTTGCCTTAGAATGGATCTAAGTTTTGATGGGTCTTTTCGTGGATCAAAATTTAGGCCTTTTATGGGTAGGTTGTTACATTTGATATCAGAGCTTTAGGTTACCTGATTAGCGGGTAAAAACTATACGTATGAGAGACGTATTTGTTATCTTTGAAAAAGGTTTTACAAAAAGAATTTTTAAAAGAATTCTTACTGCACACACACACCCATACCTCTCTCTCCTTTTGAACACATGTGCATACACTAAGCAAACTTTTCTTTTCTTTCAGCATGTAAATGCTATCTTAGGAAATTGTGACTAAAGATTTAACCTATAGATAGTTGATACAGTTAATAATCAATCTTCTTTCGAACAAGGGAACCTTAACCGCTGAAGACTAACCATTCATGGAATGCCCGAATGGTTTAAACAATATCTTGTGATTGTCGGGCATATTTCTATTGCTCCAGCTGCACCGGTAGCAGCCAATGCCCCGGCCGCTGATGCAGCACCTCGTCCTATTGACTTTCCTAAGCTATGTTAGGACTTTCTCAATATAGAAGGAAGGACATACTCTGGAACTAAAGGATACTCCAAATCTAAAGCATGGATTGGTAACTATGAGAAGATATTTAGAGATCTTGGTTGGGATGATCAGTTAAGAAGAAGAATGGCTGCTTTGTACCTCAAGAAATAAGCTTTAAATAGGTGGAACTTTGTGGTTGATGAGCACCCAAGTAGGATATTCTCTTAGGATGAATTCATGACTGATTTGAGATGAGATTCATATCTAGAGCAGAGGTTAGCATGCGATTGAAAAAGTTCATTCAGTTGAGACAAGGAGATTCTACACTTAAGGAGAACATAGCTAAGTTTACTGAATTGGCTAAATTCGGGGATAAAGATGATGGACATACCTATGAAAAAGTCCATGAATTTTGTAAAGGGCTTAAATTCCCTACTAAGAGAAATGCTGTTGACCCAAGTACCTATGGGGCCACACATGAGATGTTGATAGAAACGTATAACATCTCTAATTTTAAATAGCATTATTCAGGAGATTTAATTAGATAAAATTAAATAGAATAATGTAGAGACCAGAGTGATAAGGGAATTAAGATTTAAGAACTAATTAGGGTCCTTCCTTAACTAAATGGATTTATGAGAATGGTTTATAAGTTAAATACTTAAGAGAATAATGTAAGGGTAATATGGGAATAGCCGTATACCATAACACCATAACCCATAAACCCCTTACCTTATTCTCATTCACATTTTCATAAATCTAAAAACACAATCAAAGGAGAAACAAGGTCAGGCATTAACCTAGGAAAAGAGGAGCTCAAAATCAATTAGAGGCTAAAATTCAAGCTAAGAAGATTAAAGCAACAACAAATCTCAAGTTCCTTGTCCAAACTAGGTGAATAATAATCTAAACCATCTCATATATGTCTTTTTGAACATTTAAATTCGATTTTAAGGTTTAAAACCTTTTGGATGGATGAATGATGACATGCTTTGATTATATTCAATGTTATAATTTAAACAAGGATTTTGTGGGATGATATAATTCGATTTTAAAGTTAAATTTGTGCAAATTGAGTTTCGAATACCACGATGTTTGTTGGAGATGGATTTAAATTTTCATAATATTCCAAGCCAGATAATTTATTATGAATTTTGAAAGGAAGAAATGATTAATTTTGGGTTTAAATTAATTAAATCAATTATATATTGACTTCGGGTCTGAAATTTATATATGTTACAGAACATATTAAAAGTTTATTATTGTGATTTTTGGGGAATTTCCCTAAGTGTTTTATTATGGTTATAAAATTGTTTAAGTTAAAGGACTTAAATGTTTTATATATTTTATCAAGGTAAAGGGTTTATTTTCTTAAAATGTTTTAAATTGTTAATTATGAATATGGTAACCTTTTTACAAAAAGAATTTTAGTAAAGAAATGACAACCAACTACATTTTGTCAAACTAGGCAAGTTAGGTGAAAAGAAATTGCTTTGAAAGGCATAAAATTAGTTTTATTATGAATTACAACTCTACCATTTTCTTTTCTTTCTTTCTTCACCATGTCGAGCAGGCATTTCGAAATCATTCGAAACCAATCCACATGGCATCAAACAATTAGTACATAGTGTATTGAAGAAAGGCGGATGGGTCTATGTCGAAGGCGTGCTTTGAAAGGGATTGAAGACGATTTTATAAGCTTTCAAAACCATTAACTTATCTTTGCATTTAAAAAGGATAATTTGAAAGCGTTGCCGCTTATTTTCATTTCTAAAGAAGCTTTTGAAAGTGTTACCGCCCTTTTGAACTCATTCAACACCTAGTTTCCATATTCATACCTTTCAGATTAGTTAAGGTCATTTTCTTCATAGCTTTAAAACAATGTACTCAAAAGGGGTGCTTTCACCTTTTTACTTAGAAGTCTCTTCCTCAGTGCTTTCGAAAGGGTTCTTTTAGCCGCTTTTATAAATGGTTCTAGAGGCAATGGTTTCGAAAGGATGGTTTCAAAGCCATCCGCTTCCTAATTATTTTTCTTAAGATTTATGCTTTTGAAAGTAAAACTTTTGCTTTTGTTTTTTTGACCTAGAAGTTATAATTAATGATAAACCTAATGATTTCGAAAGAGATATTTTCAAATGGTTACAAAGCTATGCTTCCATAAATTCTTGCTTGAGCTAAATTCGAAAGGTATGTTTTATATGTTCGATAGTCATGTCTTTAAGTGTTTTGAATGAAAGGTTTCAATGCTTTCGAAAGGTATGTTTTAAGTATTTCAAAAGTTATATCTTTAAATGTTTTGAATGGAAGGTCTCAATGCTTTCGAAAGATATGTTGGATGATCTTGAAAGAGAACATTTGGGGTTTTAAGTAATGATATAAAGTATATAATCCAAAGCCTTAATTTTTAAATTTGAGAACCCAATCTCATTCTAAAAGTAAACCCATGGCAATATGAAAGAGTTTTAAAATGGCATTTAACTTTGGAACTTTTAAAGAAGCTTTTATTGCTAAATTTGGTGGGTTAAGGGTTTTAACCATGTTTCATTAGAAAAATGATCCCAAGGAACTAAATCATAGACATTTATATTATTAAGTTTTTATCAGTTATCATGTATGCTTCTTTTGTAAACATATTCACTTCATAATTAATCCATAACTACATTTTGTGGTGTTAAGGGTAGAATAACCAACTAGGTTGACCCAGTAATGAATATACATTGAGTTAATCCTGTATGAGTAGAATTACATCTAGGTGGTCAGATAGACCAAAATATAGGATTCCCAAAGACCGATAAAAGGATTATTGGTTTAGACAAGTTCTTTGTAAGCCCATGAACACTATGTATAGAGATTGTTATTGGCAGGGGACAATAGGTTCTTAGCGATCCTATGAAAACTCTGTCCGAAATAAGTTATCGAAAGAGATCAATAGGTTCATAGTGATATCATAAAAACTATGACATGAGAGATATTATTGGAGGATCTAATATGTTCATACTGGCCCCATGAATACTATGATTAGATGATGTTATTAGTAGATACCAATAGGTTCTTAGTGATCTCATGAAAATTATGAAACCAGAAAGTTAGTCCATAAGTTTGAAACAGGTTATTAGTCAGCCCATGAAAACTAATAAGTTAATGGTAACCCTAGAAACTACAACTTAAGACAGATAGTCAAGGAAATAGGGATGGAATATCCATAGCATATTACATATATGCATATCACATATTTTCATATCATGGTGTTACATTTTGTTATGTTATGTCTTAACTATTATGGATGCTGGCGTATAGTATATGGTTATCTTAAATTGGGTTAGGACAATAGTTAGGGGAAAACCCGTTCCGCTAAGCGGCATAGTCTCGTAGATGTCCAAATGGCTCAAGATGGTAGGTTTTTTTTCATACCAGACTTTTTGTCCGACACGAAGTTTATGTATTTCCCTTAAATTCTCAGATGCTCAATTGATTTAGAGTAGTTTGAGAGTTCAGATTTTCAGGTTCTCCTTTAGACGAATAAGCATATGGAGACGTGCAAGGGGAAAGCTAGCTATTAGGAATTCTTTCTATTTGATTTCGTCATGTTTTGGATGCAATGGCAAATTTATTTAATTGCCTATATTTAGACTCTGATCAATCAATGAGGCATCTTCATATGTCATTGTTGGCATATTTTATAATAATTATATTTCTATGAATGTGAGTTATGAATTAGGAAATGAATTTGAAATGTGATTTGAAGTGGAATGAGAAATTTGTTTTATGATTTTAAATTTTTTCATATCCATGTCTTTCTATTATATAAATGTATCTAACATTACTGTATTTTTCATATCCCCTTAAACTCTATATTACCATATTTTATTAGCACAGATTATCTCTTTTATCGAACTTGGGTTGATATTTTCTATGTACTCTATATTAAACCACGTACTAATTTCTGAGACTGTGATTTGGATATTCTGGGGTGGATTTTTTTCCATGTTATATATTTCGTTCCTTCCACTATGAGTTCTTAAAGTGTAGCATATCCTATATTATATCAGTTTTAATTAGTCTTTATAATGTAAAATGTTATAAAACACCGACGATCCACATTTCTTGGCATAATGCGAATATGAAAGTCACATTAGGCTTTGGATCCATGTATCGGAAGGTGTGGGTTGTCATAGGTGGTATCAAAGCTAGGTTCAAGATTGCTTAGGGATTAGGACCATTTTAAGAGAACGTATTTGAGAAGTATTTCAAAAATGGTTTTCAAAAAGGATTTTCAAAATGGTCTCCAAAAATTTTTAGATGGACTTTTTAAAAGTCTGTGCATACATATAAGTATAGTAAAAATATTTCAACAAGCTTTTCAAAGATTTTCATATATCAAAATCTCTCTTGATCGTGCTTATGCTAATTCTCTTTCATGCCTATGTTATCTCTTAATCATGTGTATGCTATATGTGGAGAGTTGCTAATAAATTCTTAAAATTCACAAACAGAAGATGAGTGAGCCTGCATGTTCAGGCTCAAGTGACGCAGCAAAAAATTTGGGCATGGACATTTCGATATTGTTTTTTCAATATCTCCAAGCAAGGGCACAGGCCATGTTTAACCTCACTAGAGGACCCACAGAGGGACCGATAGGTGAGGCTCCTACCGAACAACTAGCTCTGAGTCATATGCCTATGGGTGTTATGTATAAGGGTCTAGTGGAGATGGCCTTATGAAATACCATCTCAACTGGGAAAGCCAAGGAAAAAGAACCCTAGAAGGCTGTTGGGATAGCATAGTAATACTAGCATAAAGGTGGAGGTGGACCCAAAGAAAAGGTATAGAAAATGAATTTGTATTGTATGAAGTGTAGCAAAACGGGGAATTTCATGGAGGAGTGCAGGATAGATCTTTCAAAGGTTAGGTGTTATAACTATGGTCAGTATGGGCATCTGAAGCGAGCTTGCACAGTACCATCGAGAGCTTCTACTCGGACTTCTAAACAGGTGGTTCTGACTTATGCATTGGAGGCAGTACCTAGCTCAAGTGCATAGCCAGTGATAGAGAAGGGTAAGAAAGTGGATATCGAAGGTGTGTTCACTCTTTCTAGTTTACTTATTCACACTTTATTTGATACTAGAGATTCACATTCTTTCACTTCTAGTAGACTTGTTGATGGCATGCACTTGCACACTAGTATGTTAACAGACCCTGTAGTTGTGCAAACCCCGTAGAAGGATCGATCTATTTTTTATGGCATGTAGAGGTTTGAAGTTGCTTATTTTAGGGGTAGAGTTTGATTATGAATGCTTTTGTATTGGGATTCTTTTGTTTTGGGTTAATATTAGGTATGATTTGGATGACTATGTATGAGGCTATTTTAAACTGTGATAAGAAGGTCACAAGGTTTAGCATGTGTAGTGAACGTAGCTTAGCATTTTACTGCAACCCTCGAGGATTGGTTATACTCTTTAGACCTATCACATGATGAGCTTGATATTGTCCTGTAGATAGAGATTTCCTATACATTTTTGTTGAGGTCACCAGTCTCCCACCCCAGAGATAGATTGAGTTTAGAATATATCTTGTTGAGAATGTCAAACCCATCGCCTTACCATTAAGGCATGTGGCTCTAAAGGAGATATGCTAGTTAAATAAGCTTATTAATGAGTTGTTGAAGAAGGGTTTTATCAAGATGAGCATTTTTGCATAGAGAGCACCAATCGTCTTTTACTCCAAGGAAGATGATTCTCTAAGACTCTACATTGATTATAGGAAGCTTAATAAACTGAAAAAGAAGAATCATTATGCACTGCCTTTCATAGACGATCTCTTTGATCAGTTCGTTAAAGCTAAAGTATTCTTATAACTTGGCTTGGCTAACAAATTCCATCAGTTGCATGTAGTTGAGGACGGTATCGAGAAGATGGCGTTTTGTATACCCAATGGATTGTATGAGTGGTTAGCCATGCCATTCGAACTAACCAGTGCACCCTCCGACTTTGTGGATTTGATGAGCTGATTATTTAGGGGGTTGCTTAACAAATTTGTCATGGTATTTATGGAAGATACTAGTTTATTTGAGGAGTAAGGAGGAGCGTGCGCTGCATTTAAAAGAAATGCTCAGTACACTTTGAGCACGTAAGTTAAAGGTGAAGTTTTCAAAATACCAGTTTTTGAGAAAGGAGGTATGCTTTTTTGGATACATCTCCCGGAAAGTGGCTCGGTAATTAATACTAATAAAATGGTAGCAATTTCAGGATTGACATGTTCCGAAGAATGCCATAGAGGTGAGAAATTTCCTTGGTTTAGCCGATAATTATCGAAAGTTCATTAAGAACTTCGTAAAAATCTCTGCCCCTTTGACCTGTCTACCAAGAAGAACCTCATTTTCTTATAGGATGCTAAATGTGAAGATGCATTTACTAAGTCGAAGGAGGCACTGACTAGTGTACTAGTTTTGGTATTACCGGATGGGATGAAGCCATTTACAGTTTATACCAATGCTTGTGGTACAGGGTTAGGCATGGTCTTGATGCAAGAAGGAAGAGTGGTGAGTTATGCAAGTAGGCAGTTGAAGACCTACGAATGAGACTACGCTACCCATGATCTTGAGTTAGCAGCCATTGTCTTTGTACTCAATTCATGGAGGCAATACCTTTTAGGAGAGCGATTTGAGCTATAATGGAACATAAGTCCTTCAAGTACTTATTCTCCCAAAAGGACTAGATTCTGAGGCAACAAAGGTGGATGGAGTTCTTAGCATCGTATGACTTTGACATCACTTATACCTTGGGTAAGATAATGTAGTGGAAGATGCTTTGAGTTGATAATGTGCAACATTGAGTCCTTTATTTTTGTAGTGGAGACATTTGGAGTATATTTCTACCTTTGATTTCTGACAATCAGATATTACCCCAGGATTACTAGCAGCTTTAGATGTTTAGCCTAGTTGATGGAGCATATTAGATCTAGGTAGAAAGAGGATAAGGAGCGAGAAAACATTATAGGGAGGATTGGTAGAGGAGAGTCATCAATTCATTTGAGGCATTATGCCATTGACCCGAGAGGATGGTTACAGAGGGATGATAAGCTTTGTGTTCCTCATAATAAGAACTTGGTATATGAAGTACTAGTTGAGTCTCACCATTCTAGGATGACCATTCATCCCGGTGGTAGCAAGATGTAACATCACATGAAGATAATTTTTTATTAGTCCGCTATGAAGAAGCAAGTGGCAGAGTATGTAGCTAGATGCATGACTTACCAGAGGATAAACGCAGAGTAGAAGAAGCCATGAGGATTATTGTAGCCATTAGATATTCCTCAGTGGAAGTGGAAGAGTATTTCCATAGACTTTATAGATGGTTTACCAAGGAGTAGAAGAGGGAACGAGAGCATTTTGATCATAGTCGATTGGTTGACCAAGTGTGCTCATTTCATACCTATAAGGAGTACTAGGATGCCAACATCATTTGTGGTTCTATACATAAGCGACGTTATTAGATTACATGGAGTTCCTATTAGCATAGTTAATGACCGAGATCCACTCTTCGCCAACGAGTTCTAGCGGAGTCTATGGGAGGCTTTGGGGACCAAGTTGAGCTTGAATACTGCATATCATCCGCAAACAGACGGACAGACAGAGAGAGTGAATCGCGTTTCGGAGGACTTGCAACAAAAGTGCATTTTAGACTTTGGAGGTTCTTGGAAGGATCACTTACCATTGTTGGAGTTTACTATAATAGTAGTTATCAGCCAAGCATTAGGATGGCACCATTCAAAGCCCTATATGGTAGAATCTTCAGATCCCATCGTGTTAGTGGGATATAATGGATAGGATTATTTTTGGGCTGTATATGGTAAGGGAGACATCAAAGAAGGTGGATTTGATCAATCGAAGAATGAAAATCGCTTAGGATAGGCAGAAGTCTTATGTTGACAGAAGATATATAGAGTTTGAGTTCACAGGGGGTGACATGGTATTTGTAAAGGTTTAACCCCTTAGGCATGTTATTAGATTTGGTAGGTCGAGGAAATTAGCACCGAGATTTGTAGATCCTTTCTCGATAGTTGCTAGAGTAGGGAAGTTGGTATACAAAGTAGAGCTTCCAGAAAAGTTAGCGGGGGTACATGATATTTTCCTTATGTCATGCATTTAAAAGTGCTTACATGATATAGTTACCGTGGTTAAGCCAAGTCTGTTGGAAGTGGTTGAGATTAAGCGAGAGTCGCTTGTTCGTCGAGCACCTATTTGTATATTAGAGCATGGTACAAAGCGACTCCACAACAATAAGATCAGACTTGTTAAAGTTCAATAGGGAGATGGCCCAACGGGAAGTACAAAGGATCTCGAGGAGAAGATCTATGCTACCTACCCACAACTCTTTGCTGGTATGCTTCCAATATAATTCTTTATAAGTATAGGTTTCTTACGTGTAGGATCTAGGTGGTATACCTTTTAGGTAGAGACCATTGGATGGTAGTACTGGTTGTAAACATGTCGATATGACGTGTTATGGATGATGGGTGCTAATGGATGTATTTGGTTGTGCTGTTGAAATGTTCTCTTTTGCACTTTAGGATAGTATATCCTCTTCGTTTACACACACTCACGCTTGATACATGTTATCACTTAATTATTGTTGTGCTAGTGGTGGCTATGCATATGTTACATACGAGTCGTATGATTGTGCATACATATTGAATTGCAAGTATATTTACTTAGGATGTTGCATACATTTGGATGCATGTTATGACCATTTGCATGACAGGTGGTCGACTGGATTATTGGACTGCCTACTCTTTTACATTAGTATAGACTCACGTGCATTTTACACTACATATATATGTACATGATGCATTAGAAAAATTTCTAGGGACAATGATTACTTATGGATGATGGATGAATAAATAGTTGTAGCTATTGATTGTTGTGTGTAGAGTTACATTTTCCATCGTTCGAGATTTTGGGGACAAAATCCTTTTAAGGGGAAGAATGTAACAACACGAGCATTTAGTGAGAAATTTAATAAGAAAATTAACTTAAAATAAAAGAAGGGCTAAAAAGAACATTTTCACAAATGCCTGAATTTGGCTATGAAACTTGCACCATCACGTTTGTAGTGATTCTCCGGATCATTTTCATATATACACTTTGTAATCAGAATTAATATGGAGAAGTTGGGCACTAGAAGAGTTGGAAATAGAAGAAAAAAGTAAAAAAATTCGCAAATTTACTAAGTGACCGATCGACCCAAAGGGGTCGAAGGTCGATCAGTAGAGGTCGACCTAGGGATATAAGCAGTTGACCATGAGCGTTGTAAAATCAAGTGTTTGGTATTTTTTGTGAAGTGTTCAAATGGTGTAGATGGATTGCTTTGCGGTCAATGTTGTGATGAACAAACATAATTATTTAAAATATTCACTAAGCTAAGTATAACGCTTTACACTATTTTGCAAACCCTGTAAATGCTCGCCTAACCTAACCCTAATCCTCACATAACCGCTTACTGTAGCAAAACTACCAAAATTTTTCTTCTTTTCTATACCTTGAAATTCTTAAAAACAAAAATAAAATCAACCTAAAAGGATATATGCAAATGGAGATGGACGGGACAATCAAAGCTAAAACATGAAGAGGTGATTCTCAGGCAAATAGATAGGAAGAGCTTAGGCATGAGATGATGGGAACAATTTTAGTAAGACGACTATTATAGTTAGTTTAATCTATTTTAATTGGTTTCGGGTGCTAAAAATTTGATTTTAACTATATAAACCCTAAATTTAAATATGCAAACTAGGCTAGAATTGAACCATCGTAAATTGTTAACTTGAAATTGATATCTACTCCTCTTTTACAGTTAAATCTGCACACCCTAAATTGTATTGCAACTGGTCATCTAGTAATTAGGGTTCACCAATCACCGTAGCGACTTAAATTAAAATAACAAAAGGTTGACATTTAAAATATGGAGCAAATCCTAATTTTACTACGCGATTGGTTAACCCTGGAATCCTAGCGGTCGACTGGTAGTGGTCGACCATATCGGCCTAGCAGTCAAAAGTCTGTAATGAAAATTGTAGATGCTGAACCTTGGCCTAATGCCCAATTTTATTAATGAAGTAATATATATAAACACTGATTCTCTAAGGACACATTTAAGGACGTTTGGATGTACATTCAGACCTGTAAGGAAGCTAGTTCCCTAGAATTGGACGCTAGTTGATTATAGAGTCGGGTAAATGTTTTTCACCCAATTCGAAAGCGAGTAATGGAGTACGGGTGATGCATTTAAGCAAATGGTACTAACATGAGGTTCTAGGGTGAAAGCGCAGCACTGACGAGGATGCCTAATGGGAGTGGTTCGTCACGATGGGAGTCCTAGTATGAACGAATATTGACGTAATGTGATAGGGATCAGATGTAGAATACCAGAGCATGGGATAAGAGGCCAACACTATGCTCGAGAAGTGGATACAAATGAGGACGATATGACATTTTGGCAAGTCGGCATTGTTGGTTCCCCCTCGATGCATAGTGAGGTTACGCGTAGTAACTGTTAACCTAAAAAATGGATCAACGCCCTATAGTATGATGTGAAAGCACCAGCCCTATTGGAATATAGCAAATATAATAGAAAATAAGAGGAAAGTAAATGAGAGACAGTGACTTTTATAGTGGTTTGGCTGTTAGTTAAGCCTTATAACTTTGCTTATTGATTTGATCTTGATAGAGTATGATTACAAAGTGTTCAAAAAATAATTAACCATAAGTACAAGTGTTAGACAACTTCTAAGTGCTATAATTTCCTAAAGGAACTACCTTGGTGACTATGGAGTAGAGAACTGAAGAAATGACTGAACTTCCATGTAGTAGTGGCAGAAACCCGATCCTCTCTTGATTGCGGTATAGCTTGTATTTATAGTGGTAGCTACAATATTGGACCAGAAGCCTACTACCAAAGAAGTCTAGGAAGTAACCCAAGATAGCACAAGGAAAATGGTGTCCACTCGAGTTAAGGTATAAATTTGATACCGAGTCAAGCCCTTGACTCAGTTTCGAGTTTATTCTTTAGCCTAGGTTTGGGAAATTCTTCTTGTTTTGTATTACTTCATCTAGATGTTCTCCATGTAATTTAGTAGATTATTGACTAGTTTTGATAATCGTTTTTCCTTAGCTTGGACTATCCTGCAACTTAGATTGTCACGTATTCATTTACTTTAATAGACCCTTTGGAATTCTATGAAAGTTCATGGGTATGCTTAGATAGACTAGGGGACGATTTGCCAAAAGTATAAAGATGCCTTGAAAAATCAATTAAACTTGGTAGAGAGTTAAGGGGCTTGACTCGAGCCGAGCTAATGACTTAGCTTGTTTTGAGTTCATATTTTCTTGAACACTGCCTACTACTCTTCTAAGTGTTCTTGCCAAGTTTCAAAATGTTCTATCTTCTAATCGATGTTCTGACATCTATTGACTTCGGCTTGGTTAAAAGCCGGTTAATATTTGCCCCCCATAGTATGCTTTCATTGGAGACATATTGTGCTCTAGAATGAGATAAACTTTGGATTATTGTGCCGTAAATTTTAGTTGATTATTGGATTTCGTCATGGGATGTTATTTTTCATCGGTTGATTTCCAACTAGTTATTCGTTCTGATGTCAATTCTCTATATTGATGATGCCATCTTTTCTTTGAAATTTATGCAAGGATTTAAGTCAACATATAGGTTCATTATGTTGAGTTGGAGCTTATTCAGGTTTAAAGAGTAAACGCGGGGACCGATTCAAGCCTTAACTCGTCCCGAGTTAAGGACTTAGGCAAATTTTGTTGAGATATTTTCTATGCTTACGTCAATTTTCCTAACCTAACTACTCGTTTGTTTTTCTTCCATCCGACCGACTCTTCCTTATTCATATCCAGTCGATTCAAGCTACTTCTTTGCCACCATTTAACTTCTAGCCTCACCACTAAGCTTCGCCACCTCCATATGATATTTGTCGCCACCTAATCGAGTTATCGCCGCTAGAACTAATGTTTGAAAGACTCGGGTCCGACTTATCTCAAACCCTAGGCCGAGTTAGTATTTTACCCGAATTAAAGGTTGGCTATGGGCTTACGCTGGCTGGTGATGGAAATAGTGATTTTCTTGGGTTGATTGTGATTTTGGAAATGAAGATGGTTGAATTCAAACATAACTCATTAGCTATGTAGCTAGGGTTTGGCTTCAACTTGGATGTGCATGAATCCAGAAACAAAACAGCCTCCTAGTTTCAACCATTTCTTCCCACAGAATTAACTAAAGCTAGATCGTTGAATTGAATCTAATATGACGATTCTTCTTAGATTTAGACATATCGGATATCTCCATTGCTTTGCATTTATACATATCCACTGTTCCGGAATGGAAAGAACTTTACATGTTGCTTCAGACAATGGATCTGTTATCGATTATTGATCGATAATGGGTAAGTATAGAAGAAGAGTTTCAAAGGAAGATACATATCATATTTTCAATACGAATGAGCTATCTACACAGGATGGTCCATTCATAGTGATTGGAACACTGGAATCATTCCATATAGATAACATAGCGCACGTACCCCGATCAACATTCAGAATCTAATTGGTCATCACACACCGACTTTCTTTGGATTCCAAGTTTTAATTGCATCGCAATTCCTATTAGAAATAAAGCATACCCAACAATGATTAACGAGCTTTACTGTCCAAAATGACATGCCATTCGACATGTTGTCCGTCCGTTGATGGAGTGCCCATGCCTTTAGAAGCCAAGTTCATCAACTGTCTCAGTTTTTCAATCCATTCCTATAGGGCCAAGTCAACATATGACTTCTAATTTCTACAGCCTGCTAGTTTCGATAGGACCTGTATTTGACCAGCTACCTCCTAGGCTAAGAATTCTAGCTGACCCTCCAAAGCAAGTCCCTTCAATCCTAACAGCTAAAATACTTGTGTGTGTGTGTGTTTATGTCACGACATCCCTAAGGGTAACAATTGTCTGCCAACTCGAGTCGAGTTTTCACATAATACCCCAGAAGGCTTTATGCTTATAATTGATACATGTGCCAGAGTTGTGTTGTACCACCATTCAATCGATTCTTCTCAGTGGTGCTTCACTATTTAGGGTTAGTGGCTTTTAAAATTCATCCCAACTGTTACGTTCTTTTATGTTTCTTATACTCTTGTATATGACAAGGCTTAGGCAATCCTTAAGGTTAAATGAGCTCACATATCCCCTACACTTCAAGAGAAGGAAAGACTTCCCATCCTTTATAATTATAAAAGCCTGGATGGGATGTAAGTTGATAAAAGATCTCCATAACAAATATTTGGCTTTCAAGAACAAGTTCGTCTGACGTCAGAGGGATTCTATCACTTTTGGTTTTCTTGTAGTAAGTCCTTACTCCTTAGCTTTTGCCATTTAAGTGATTTTCCAATTTCATAATTTATATTATGTCTTATTACAGTCATATTAGAATGGGGAACTAACAATGAGCTCAAAGCAATGCTTGAGACCCTTAAGGTTGTGAGAGCTTTCAAGTGCACAGTGGAGTTCCTTTTAACAAATGAGAACCTCAGGCTTTTTTATTTTCTTTATCCTGATAGATTTGCTGTAGCTGATGAGCCCTCAACTTCGAGTGACCCAAGGAGACAAACTTGTTCTTTAAGCCATGCTTGTGACTCTTATGAGGAGGCTTAAGAAGACGTGGCTAGTCTGTCAAAGGAAGTACAACCCAAAGAGGTTACTAGAACTGATATAAACCTACCCTCCATAGAGGATATTATGGTGGATAGGGATGAGGCTCATAGGAAATCTCCAATTTTAAAGGAAGAAGATAAAACACTTTAGAGAAGAGATGGAAAACAACCGAAGTTTGAAGAAGAAGAGGAAGATGGTTCAAACAATGATACATCTCCGAAGAGAGATGAATCTTTCATCGAGTTGTTGGAGAAGCGCCTTGATCTTCTAATGTTGCCTTCTCCAAACTTGTTAAACATCGAGAGGTTAATCCCCAAACTCTCAATTTCTCCTTCCTAAGAATAACCTTCTATTGAGACCCCCTAGTCTGCCGGGGGTCAGGCTATCGGGTCTCCTACTGGAGATACATCTACTTTTGATTTCAAGAGAGATGTTGACATCTAAGTAGATGAACATAAGGATATTTCCATTAGCGAAATGATAGCTGAGATCGGCTTGGAAATTGACATTTCCTTAAGCACATTTATGAGTAGTGGTGAAAAGGCTCCAACTCTTAAACCCTCCCGATACGATTGGTAGAGTACATAGGAGGTCATTGACACTACATATTTCACTTTAGGATCACAGACACACCTCTATGCATCACGTTAAGTTCATAAACTTGAGTATTAACTTCCTTCTTATTTTCGTTTTAGTTTCCATAGGTCATGGTGTATACCATCAGTTATGCCTCGAAATCAGCTTCCACAAAGGCAAAACTCCTGATCTGGTTTACCACCCTCCTCGTAAAACAACTGAGGGGAGAAGGAAAAGAACGGAGAATGAGGCTCGCCACTTGAAGAGGGAGCACAATTCCATCTACTCAAGTGACAACTGTTTCAATGGCTCCAATTTCTTCCAAACAAACCGAGAAGTTCATGCTTCCGTTTATTTCACCCATGCTTCAAGCTACCTTTCTCAATCTATTCTTGAAGGGAGTTAAATTTGACAAGAAAATAAACCCCTTAGCAAGGCTACTTCTCTCAACAATCTAAAGAAGTCCTTGAGGATTTGAAAGCCGAGTGTGATATGCAGCGTTTAGTGTAGACATTTTTGGATGCAAATCACATTAGCTATTAGGAGATCCTCTCGTTTGAGGCTGAAAAGGAAGAGCATGCTAGCGTGATCAATTACTGCGATGATGAGATAATCCGGTTGAAGATTGAGAGAGATGCATCCCTAAAAGGAAAGGCTGCCAGTAACAAGTTGTTGATCAAGGAAAACCAGGCCTACGATAGAGCCATTTATGTGATAATGGATCAACTCAAAGATGCTCATCTTTAATTCGAGAAACTAAAATAACATCTTACTGAAGCAGAAAACACTATTAAATCTCGGAACCTAACTATCGCTGGTCATGCCGTTGTCATCACTGAGCAAGCTGCTGAGCTCACTCGTCTTCATGAATAAAATGTGAGGCTGGTGAAAGAGAAGAAAGAGGGTGCATCTGGCAAACTAGCAGAGGAAATCGAGCATCTAGGCATTAAGTCAGAGCTTATAGAGTTGTGAGTGGAATATGATGATACGATAAGCCAAATGGACGCCAGTGTGTTTCATCTTTATACCAGCTGCATGGTAAATAAGGGTAGCTTGAAATGGCTTGGTAATAACTATCCCCAGACTCTTGCCATTGTTTGGGAAAAGCTATTGATCCGGTCTGAGGATGCTAAAGATACGTGCTCTAAGGAGGAACTAAAGGCTGGTTATCTTAGTCTTGAAGATATAGACTTCTTGGCTACCAATAGAGAGATCCTTAGATAAGATAGACAGAAGGAAGCCGTTGATGCAACATCCAAAGCTCTTGCTAGCACAAGCTCTTCGAGTCGACACCATACTTTTGTTCATACTTCTCAAGAGCATACGACGAGCATCTCCATATCCACGGCTATTATTTATAAAGCTGGTCATCCCCGTGCAACGTCCGTAACCTTGGGTGAGCAATGCCCTTGTCCAACTTTAGTACAACTTTTAGAGATGGGGACTGGTAGTGAAGCCTTCAAGATTGAAGTTAATGACCAAACCCCTGGCTCAGGTATTTCTCTTGTCTCTTTAATGCTCCAGATACTTCGATTTCCTTCGAAATCCTTTTTTAATCCATGCACCTTTCTTAACTTGTATGTCAGCCAACTCTCCCGCCTCCTTCTCTCACCGTTCAAGGTTTCGGACCAGCTTCAATTTTCGCTGCTTCCATCCCCATCTCTATGGTGGCTTCTGGCACAGTTCCTATTTCCAGCTCAGGGCCTGGGACCGATTCCAAATAGATAGCGGTGATACAAAACTTGGAGGATGTCTTAGCATCTATGGATGAATAGGTGGTGATTACCAATGAGTTGGTCCCAATAGACAAGGCGACACAATAGATAGACCGGAGGAGGAAAAGAAAGGGCTGTAGGCGAAGAAGGAAAAGGAGGAGTGGAAGCATAGGACTCCCACTACCATGATGTTGAAGGTGTCAAAGGAGGAGTTCGACCACCAAAGGGTCAAAGTGGTTCGGTCCCCTACAAGAGGAGAAGCCGAGGAGCCTAGTAGGAAGAAGCTCCCAATTCGCCCAGGTAGGGTTAGTGAAGGTGGAGGGAAAGTTGGAAAGAAGTCGAGAAGAGCTCGAGCGACAGTGGCATAGGGTACTCATTGCCTTTTTATGTGTTATTATGGTGTGAGAGTATGTACAAGTGCAGAGCCTGTAATTATCGTCTTTTTCCTTTTTTTAGAGTCGGTAATGTTTGTAATTTTGCTTTTTGATATCTACATAGGCCGATATTGTGCGGGTACGACCCCCGTGCAATTCCATGCGTGTAAATGGTGTAAGTAGTGTAACTTGCAGTTGCTTTTTGTATTACTTTACTTAGCTCTATTATGGTTGCCAAAATTATTTGTTCTAAGTAATAGAACTATCAAGTGATTTTTATTTTGACCTAGTGTTATTGTGTTGTGTGCCCCTCGGTCCAAAAAGTTGGTTGCTCTGAACACATGACATGAGACCGGATGCTTTGGTAGCTCTTTGGTCGCCTCTAGTCTATGATGCAGCTCCTAGCTCTATGAACTTGTGATTTTGATGCTTGATTCCGAGCACCTTGTACTTTGATTGCGATTGATTCCCTCTAAGCTCGATATTAAGGTTCTATCTATACATCGGTCTCTATTTCCAAAGAATAATGGATAGATCAATCCCTTGGATTCTCTTTTGGTTTCACTATCTTCGAGCGATGTCAAGTTTTGAGAGGTGGGGACTGATTTCTACCAATCTTGATATTAATGGATTTCTTAATGTTGCTAGAGTAGCATTGGTATTAGGTGAATTTGATAGATTAATCATGTTATTGGGGTAACAATAATGATTTGGAGCGCACTTGAACGTTATTCCATCGGTTCAAATGATAAAAGAAAGGATGCTTACTTTGACACGGTTCCATCGGTTTAAGAAGTGAAGAAACTGAGCGCACTTGAATGCAGTTCCATCGGTTCAAATGGAAAAACAATGGATGCTTACTTGGACACAGTTCCACCGGTCCAAGAGCAAAGAATTGGAGTGCATTTAAATGCAGTTCCATTGGTTTAAATTACAAAAGAATGGATGCTTACTTCGACTTAGTTCCATCGGTCCAAGAAGCGAAGAAATGGAGCGCACTTGAACACAGTTCCATCGGTTCCAGTGGAAAAAAGAATGGATTCTTACTTATACACAGTTCCATCGATCCAAGAAGTGAGGCACAACTTATGGTTGTGCGCAAGGGTTGTGTTGGATCATAAGGTTTTGAATGCTAACAAGAGAGAAAATTTCATGAATCTACGACTACGGAAAATCTGGACTCATCGACTCAAATATGCTTCATATTGATATGTAACTAGAGTCAATAATTATAGAGTCTAGTATAGAAATTTGTTAAAATCTATCCACAAAACTCAGCACTCACAGATTCATTTACCAAATTTGCATACGTTTTATAAAACTTTCATACAAATACATAAAGTTTTTAAGTGCACTGGAAAAATAGTATTCAGTCGACTGAACACTATATGTCAGTCGACTGACGCTGTTTGAAAATAAATTTAATATGTAGTAAACAGTCAACTGAACTGCTTAGGTCAATCGACTGACACTGTGCAAAAAAAAATTGTGCATGCTTAAATTCAGTTGACTAACTACGCAAGTTCAGTCAACTGAATACTGCAACTGTCATATTTTCCAAGAGACACTTCTTTTCCCTAAATGGTTTCTTCTTCATGGAAGGTTGCATCTCTTAGAATTTAATAGATATCTATTTCCAGCAGTCATATCTCCTTACAGGCTATATATACACTCATGATTTATAAATTCAAATCACTTAATTTTCTATTCTCTTTTGATCTATGACACTTAGCATTCTTGAGTTCAATATCTACAAGCTTTCATACAATCAATGCTTACATATTCATTTCCATATTCTTCAGGCAGTATTAAACTTCCTATTCTTCATACACACAAATATAGACATCTACTTTGAGGATAAGATTATAGTAAAAGTGTACTACAAGTGACAAATCTATGTTAATCAGAACACACGAAGTCAAATGAAAATCAATCTATAAGAAACACCTGTTCGGTTGCTCAGGCGGTAAAGTCCTGTTCGGTTTCTCAGGCGGTAAAGGCTTGTTCGGTTTCTTAGGCGGTAAAATCCTGTTCGGTTTCTCAAGCGGTGTAATACCTGTTCCTCTAGGTTAAGTGAGGGTTGCTAGCTATATTTCCAGAAGGAGTATGGGACTGGACGTAGAACGGGAGTTCGAGCCAGTATAAAAATCTCTTATGTCATTTTACTTTACTTTATTATTTTTCTCACTAGTTATTTATTATACTATTTTCCATATTACTTGATCCTATAGCACAGTCACTTTCATTTGGTATCAGAGCGAGGCCATCATATAACCGTTAACATAGTTATCTGATATTGTTTTAATATGGAAAACAACACTAGCACTATTGCTAAAACTACCGTTTTAGAAAGTCAATCTACTGCACGACCACCTCTATTTAATGGAATGAACTATAACTATTGGGCTACTAGAATGTGAATCTATATATAAGCAGGTAGTTATGAAACCTAGAACATTATGCAATTTGAATATACTATTCCTACTACTTAATATTCAACATGGTCTAACACACAAAAATTAGACGCTACTGCTAATGCTAAAGCTATGAATATATTATATTATGCATTATACAAAAATGAATTTAATAGAATAAGAAAGAGCAAAACTGCTTATGAAATTTCGCATACACTTAAGATTACACATGAAGGTACTAACAAAGTCAAACAATGTAAAATTTATATGCTAAAAAATCAGTTCCAGAATTTTAAAATGAAGCAAGATGAGACTATAAATGAAATGTAATTTAGATTTCAAGGTATATATCATTTTTTGGTAGTATTAGGAGAAACTTATACAAATTTTGATATTGTCTCAAAAATTCTCAACTCATTAATGGATGAGTGGGAATGAAAAGTCTTAGCAATCGAAGAAGCTAACGACATTTCGACCATAAAACCAAAGGAGTTGATTGGAAATTTAATGTATTATGAAGTTAATCTCCAGGCAAAATGATTACTAACTTAAGATAAAAATAATATAGCATTCTAGGCAGAAAAGGATGAATAAGATTCAGATGAAGAAGATATGGTGTTCATTGCTAGAAATTTCAAAAAGTTTCTGAAATTTAGAAAGAGCAAAAATTCAAAAGTAACAAAATCAATTTTATCAACAATAACAACACCAATAAACCATCATCATCTGCTCTAGAATGTTATGAATATCATAAGAAAGGCCACATCAAGAAAGACTATCCTGAGAAAAAGAAAGAAAGATTCAAGAACAAAGCTTTCTCTATCACTTTGGACGATTCAGAATCATCTTCATCATCAGATAGTGACTTGGACAGTGATACAGAATAAGCTGATGTATGTTTTATAACCACAAAAGATGAGGTGAGTGTTCTAACTTTTGATGATCTATTGGAAATAACTCAGAATTACTTGACAAGCTAAAAGACATCAAAAGAAAATACAAAGAAACTCTTGAAAAACTGAACAGAATTGAAATCGAAGTAGATATGCTAAGAATTGAGTAACAAATCTTAAAAGAAGAATTTGAAGTTACTCAAGATTCTTGTTCTAATGTGACATCTCAACTCGCTATGTTAAGTCAAGAAATAGAAACTCGGAAATGAAAAGGGACAACAGATTAAGGATTTTAAGGCTAATTTAACACTAAAGGGGGGTGAATAGTGTTTAATGGATTATAAGACTTATATGGGAAAATTTAAAAAATTATGATACAAATAAATGCAGAAATTAATCGCAGAACAATCACAGATGCAGAAAGTAAATAAAAAGCAGTAAAAGGAAAGAACACACCAGATTTTATACTGGTTTGGAGTTACCCTACATCTAGTCCTGTACGAAGGCAAACCACCCCATATAGATCTTTATTATACCAATGTCGAGATTACAATCCTCAATTTATAAATGCCTTGAGGTACCCTCCTGTCTTACGAGTCCGGGGCAAACTCTCTTGATTTATGGGACTCAAGATCACCCAATTGATTTCCAGGCACAACCACACCTTATAGAGAGACTCGATAAACTTTTGATTACAAATTGGTCCTATAACTCTAAATAGCACGTTGTTCTTCGAGAGAAGGAAGAGAATCAAATAAGAATGAGATTCTAATTTGATTCACTTGAGAAATCAGCAAAATTTCTACATGATGTTAAAAATATGAAAATTTTAGAATATGGATTTGTAGAGAAGAAGGAGTGAAGAAAAGAAGAAATTAGTTAGTTAAAAATTTGTTTGTGAAGGCTATTTATAAAGCACCAATGGCCATAACCATTCGTGAGGAGATTTAAACGAATAGACACTTCTTTTAAAAATTAAAACTTTTGAATTCAAAGGCCACCATGTCAACATGGGGTATCACATGATGTCGACATTCCTAGCTAAATACAATGTAAAGTTTATTTTGAAAATAAAGTTTAAAACAAGAGTTTATTTTAAAACAAAATCAAATTATATTTAAGGCTAAAATATCTTTTTGAAAAAAAAATTGAAAAGATAATTTAAAGGCTAAAATATTTTGAAAAACAGATTTGAAAATCATTTTGAAAAACCATTTTGAAGTAGTTTTGCAAGATTCTTCCTATAAAATATCTCATCACATTAGGACTCAAGAACTTGTACAAAACCAGGATGTTCCTGGGTTTATAAGCCACTTGTCGTAGGTTTGTAAGCTACTTGTCATGGATTTATAAGCCACTAAGAAGGTATAAATGGGTTCCAACCCAAATGAAATTCATAATGAAGATTTCTATGCTACTATGAATTTTTAACAAAAACGAGATACATATCTTGAAATTTGATCTTGATACTCTAGATTATTCAATCTTAAGTCTTGAGTCTTTATACTGATCTGTCTTTAGTAATCAATACCATATATATATATATATATATATATATATATATATATATCTTGCATATACATATCTATTTAGACAACGGTGTTAGTATATATTTTATAATAAGATAAGTTAAAAAGGTCATTGTCATCAAAACCAACATCTCGGTTCCTAACAATCTTCCCCTTTTGATAATGACAACCCATATTTATAAAATATACTTATCATACCATAAATCCCCCTTACTCCAAGCCAACTACTATTTTATAACTTCTCCTCCTTTATCATCAACAAAAACTTCTAACTAATAAATTCCCTGAACTTGATATAAGATAATCAACTATAATATAATAGTCGATTATTTATATATAAGTGTAATAAGTGCAAAGTGTGATCATAAGTATGAAATGTGATCATCAATGTAATCCAAAAAGTAAGTCAATCATCAGTTAATCATATTTACAGTAATTATTCAATCTAAACATATATACAAACCATACCAAAAAAGTTAAGTCAATCAAGTTTAAAACACCCAATCGAATCAAACAAATAACATGCAGAATGACTAGACATTCCTTGGTACTTCCACCCATCTATCTTCTCCAAAGATAGGGTCTGCTTTGATGGCATCCCATTCTTCTTTATCTTTGTCGAGAGTGATAGGTGGATTTCCTTTGAGATCGTCCTTGTTAAGGGTTGAGATCATCCAATGAAGGGCATCGAAATGTCTCTTTTGCTCCTTGATCATCTGTATTTGACTCAATTCTAAGTGATGCTGATTACGAAGAATGAATGTAAGAATATACTTGAAGGAATTGAGAGTTTCTTTAAGATTATTACTTAGATTCTTAATCGAAGAAGCCATAATTAAAGAAATAGGAAGAACTATAAAAGGGAGTGATTAGAGATGAAGTTTGATAATTTATTCTAGAAGAAACAGATATAAATAGGGGGTAGAAATTCGTTTGAAATGATTAGAAACAAGCTAGTTACACGAAAATACATTTTGAAAGTGTAACTATTTTATGCCCATTGTATATCGACATGGGGGGATGGTGTATGTCAACATGCCTCTGCCTAAAGTGACATTTCGCTTTGTTTTGAATATTATAAACAAATCTACTAAACTAAAATTTGTACAATATAAAAACAAGCAATTATAGAGACAGGAAAGTTGAATAACAAGAAATGAAAGATTTCATTAATAATTCTAGTCAACATTACATAAGATAATATAATATTAACTAAAATAAAGAAAACACAAAGATAGAACTTAAGATAACGTGAACTAAAACTAATTAAATGAAGATGAAGAAGATGATAGTCCAAGCTTTCTACTAATTTTCCTGAAGAACTTGTTGATTTTAGTGGAAATCTTATCCATTTTCTTACTCATTGATCTTTAAGTGTCTTTTGATTTTCCACTATAATTATTTGATTATTGAGAGTGGTCTTGTTGGATGGATTATGGGATTAATAGTATATTCAATACTTTCTAAGGAAGTTTCTTGATCTTCCTCTTCTTCCTCTTCAATTTCCATTCCTTCCTCTTCTTCTTCTTCTTACTCCATTTCTTCCATCTCAACGTGAGCAATTCTTTCTTCCTTTTTCGTAAGTGTTTCATATGGTTGAAACCTAATGGAATTTGCATAAGGGAAATGTTTCCATGGTTGAACATTTTTCTAGTTATAAATTCTTCCTATTTGAAATCAACTCCAAAGTAATTAAAAATTCGAGTGAGATAAATTCCAAGATATAATGTGTTTTCACCCATAGTAAAATTCTTGGGCCTTAGCTCAACCAAAATAATTTGAGCCCAATTAATATCATAATTTTCAGAAATTGCAAAAAGAGCTTTGCAAACTTTCAAAGTCGGGTTATTGTAGTTTCCCGATCTTGGTATAAGAGTGTGTTGGATAAGAAGATTAACAATTCTTGCTTTTGGATCGAAATGACGATTTTTGAATTCAAAATTGTCATCCCCTTCAAAGATGTGATGAAATATCGCTCGATCTTTTTCATTTATTTGAAATTCCAAGAGATTCATTCCAGCATACTTTCATCCCAAAATATTTTCCAAAATTTCACAATCCAAAACAATTTGTATTCCTTTAACACGACTCCAAATTTGTCCTTCTTCTCCATCATAAAAAAATGATTTAATTTCGTATAAAACATCTTAACAAGATTTGGATAACATATAAAATCATTTGTTATCTACTAAACTAAGAATAGAACATCGTTGAAAAATATTTTCAATTTCATAAGAAGGAAAAACTTCAAAAATAGCAAATTTCCCCATATGAATTTTACCAAAGTTTACATAGTTGATGTAAGCTTTGATAGCTTTCGGGTCATTAAAAAGAAAGTTTTTGATAGATTTTGGAAGCTTAATGGTGTTAGCAGTGCTCGAAGTGGCCATTGAAGAAGTTTGAAAGGAGTTGAAGATAATGAAGATATATTTGAAATTTGAAATAAAAGTGAAAAGTGATGATAAGGAGAGCGAGATAAATAAAGATTCTATAGACATGTTCTCTAGTCAAGAGGCATCTTTCTAGAACATTAATGTTGGTGAAGAGATAGAGAAAAATTCAAAAGTTTGAATTCAAATTTTGAAATCAAATTTTGAGGGGCATGTCGACATGAGGTATCTGGGTGTGCCGACATGTGCCTATTGAATCAAAGGACAAGTTTCTATTCATAATTTCTAATAAGTGTATATATTATATCCTATATTCTAATTATATCATCCCTGTGATAACATTAAATATAATAATACTTAAATATTAATAATTTAATATTTAAAATATTATTAAAATAATATTATTTTTGAATTTGAAATTCAAATTTCAAAGGATAAATTTGAATTTAAAAATTCAAGGAATTTAAAAGAATCCAGCAAAAAAACAAGCATTCATTCAAACAAGAAAAAATTGAAAATAATGTAAATGTATACTATTTTTAGATCCATACTCCCTCTTATTCATGAATAGCAGTGAAACACAGATTTGAATTATCCGTCGTCTTTTCATCGTCACTGGATGATGAGTCTGAGTCATCAAGAATTGGTGTGTATGCTTTCTTTCTTTTTCTTGATGAATCATTATCTGGAGGGAACAACTGTTTATTTGGATACGGACAATCTTTCCTATGATGCCTGACTTTATTGCAATCATAGCATCTATCATTGTTGATGTTCTCCGTATTATTTCTGAAATTCTTTTGTTCATTTCTTTTGTACTTATTCATTTTTCTATATTTTAGGAATTTCCGGAAGTTTCTTGTCACGAAAGCAATCTCCTCATCACTGTCTGGTTTCGAATCTTCAGTTGTTGCATTGAATGCTAATAACTTCTTTTCTGCAGTCTTGTTTTCTCTTCTTCCTTGTAGTTGATCTTCATAAGACGTCAGATTCTTAATCAATTCTTCTACTTCAATTAAACTAATATCATTTGCTTCTTTGATTGCAAGTGTCTTTTGATCCCATTCTGGAGTGAGCAAATTTAGAATTTTTTTGACTTGGTCTTCCTCTGAAAAGCTTTTTCCCAATGCAATTAGTGAATGAATAATATCTTGAAATTGATAATACATGTCGAAAATGAACTCATTTGCATGCCTTTTAAACAATAGAAACTGATTACATAATGTGGAAATTGTAGTCTGTTTAACTTTGCTTGTTCCTTCATGAGTAACTTGCAAAGTTTTCTAGATTTCAAATGCAGACTTACAAACAGACACTCTGTTAAACTCATTCCTATCTAATGAACAAAATAATATATTCATGGACTTTGAGTTATTTTGTGCAACACCCTTTTGCTCAGCAGTCCACAGGGAAAAATTGGTTGTTGGTTCAGTATACTCAGTTTGTATGATATTCTAAGTGTCCAATCCTGTTGATTGTAAATAAATTTTCATTCTAAAAGCCCAATATGCATAATTACTGTCATTGAAAAATGGTGGTCTGACAGTAGATTAACCTTCCACAAATCAATTAGTGTTAGGGATAGCAGAAATAGTGCCAGAGTTGACATTACCAGTATTTGTAGCCATCAAAACAATTTCCAAGTTTTAGATTATGAAAACTATGAAACCAATGCTCCGATACCGATTGAAAAGAGGCAGCGGATTAACGATCTTAAGGCTAATTTAACACTGGATGGGGGGTGAATAGTGTTTAATAAATTCTATGACTTATATGGACTAATTTAAATACAAATGCAAAACTTAATCACAGAACAATTACAGATGCAGAAAGTAAATAAAAAGCAGTTAAAGGAAAGAACACACTGGATTTTATACTGGTTCGGAGTTACCCTACATCCAGTCATGTACCAAGGCAAACCACCTCATATAGATTTTTATTATTCCAATGTCGATGTTACAATCCTCAATTTCTAAAGGCCTCGAGGTACCCTCCTCTCTCAAGAGTCCGGGGAAAACTCTCTTGATTTACGGGACTCAAGATCACCCAATTGATTTCCAAGCACAACAACACCTTATAGAGAGACTTGATAAAATTTGATTACAAATTGATCCTATAACTCTGAATAGCACTTCGATCTTCGAGAGAGGGTAGAGAATCAAATAAGAATGAGATTCTAATTTGATTCACTTGAGAATTCGGCAGAATTTCGGCACGATCCTAAAAATATGAAATTTTTAGAATATGAATTTGTGGAGAAGGAGTGAAGAAAATAAGAAATTAGTTAGTTAAAAATTCATTTGTAAAGGATATTTATAAAACACTCATGGTCATAACTATTCGTGAAGAGATTTAAACGAATAGACACTTATTTTGAAAACTGAAACTTTTGAATTCAACGGCCACCATGTCGACATGGGGTATCCCATGATGTCGACATCCCTTGTTAAAAACAATGTAATGTTTTATTTGATAATGAAGTTTAAAACAAGAGTTTATTTTGAAAAAAAACAAATAATATTTTAGGGCTAAAACATCATTTGAAAAACATTTGAAAAGATAATTTAAAGGCTAAAATATTTTGAAAAACAGTTTTGAAAATCATTTTGAAGAACCAGTTTGAAGTAGTTTTGCAAGCTTCTTCCTGCAGAATGTCTCATCACATCAGGACTCGAGAACTTGTACAATACCAAGATGCTCATGGGTTTGTAAGCCACTTGTCGTAGCTTTGTAAGCTACTTGTCGTGGGTTTGTAAGCCACTAAGAATGTAGAAATGAGTTCCATCGCAAATGAAATTCGGAATGAAGATATCTGTGCTATTATGAAGTTTTAACAAAAACTAGACACATATCTTGAAATCTTGATCTTGGTACTCTAGAGTTTTCAATATTGAGTCTTGAGTCTTTATACAGATCAGTCTTCGGTAATCAATACCTACATATATATTTGTATAACCAACATATACATATCTATCTTGACAGCAGTGTTAGTATATATTTTATAATAAGATAAGTTAAAAAAGATTGTTGTCATCAAAACCAACATCCCCTTACCTAACAAGAAAGAAAAGAATGATGCTCTACTAATTGAAAATCATGATCTTAAAGCTAATATCAAGATTTTATAATTAGATAACTCTAGCCTTAAAACAATGTTAGATGATATTACTAAAATGTCTCTAATTTTAATAAAGGCAGGGAAAATCTTTCCAAAATTATAGAAAATTCTCAAAATGCTTCAAATAAAATAGGACTAGGATATAAGCAATCTTCTAAAGTTATTCCAAGGAAAAATAATTTTTCATATAAAAGGAATAATTATAAAGTTGAAAAACCTAGTGCAAAAGTTTCAAAAGTTTCTAAATCAATTAAAATTTGGGTTCCTAAAACAAATAATTCTTTGATATGAAATAAGTACATAAAATCTTTTATAAAAAGTGTTCATAATAACAATGATTTTATTTTCAAAAGGAATTTTGAACCCACTTGGGTTTAGCTTCCTAAGACCAAACTCTTAGGACCCAAATAAAATGGTGGGTACTAATGTTAGTTTTATATTTTGCAGGTTCCACCGAAAAAGAGAGGAAAATGGATACCATACAATGGTTGCTCAAAACACATGACACGAAACAAACGGATGCTAACTAATATTATCTACTCAGATGGAGGTTCTATCACATTTAGAGATAATCCCAAAGGATATGTCATCGGCAAAGGTGATGTAAGAAATAAAGGTATATCTAACTTACCTCTTATTACATATATTTTGTTAATTGAAAATTTAAAACACAATTTACTTAGTATCAGCCAATTGCGTGACAAAGAATTTAGTATTTCATTTTCTGAAAATAAGTGCAGCATTTTTGATCAAAATAAAAATCTTATTTCTGAAGTATTCAGAGATAAAAATATTTATGTTTTAAATATGAATGTAGATTATAATATAAATATGTGTTTAATAGCCAAAAAATATTATCCTTGGTTATGGCATAAAAGATTTTGTCATATTAATTTCAAAGCTATAAATAAATTATCTAAAAATGTTTTAGTGAAAGGTTTACCAAAAGTGAATTTTAAAGTAAACAATATTTGCCATGCTTGTCAGTTAGGAAAATTATCAAAATCATCCTTTAAATCAAAGAAAACTATTTCTATAATACAACTACTAGAACTATTGCATTTGGATCTCTTTGTCCAACTTAAGTTCAATCTATAAACCATAGTAAATATGTGCTTATTAAAGTAGATGATTTCTCGAGATATACTTAGACTAGTTTTCTAAATAATAAAAGTGATGCCTTTGAAAATTTCAAGATCTTTACAAAAAAAATTAAGAATGTCAAAATTTTAAAATTAAAATTTTTAGAAGTAACCTTGGAAGTGAATTTGAAAATGAAGCTTTTGAACATTTCTGTAATAAAAAGGGAATTTACCATATTTTTTCTTTTCCTAGAACACTACAACAAAATGAATGATTGAAGTGAAAAATAGAACATTAAAAGAATGTGCAAGAACTTTATTAAACGGAAGCACATTGCCAAAAAAATTCTGGCAGAAGCTGTAGCAACTGCTTGCTATGTTCTAAATCGTGTTTCCATTCGACCACTAACAAAACATACCCCACATGAACTTTTTCATCGAATAAAACCAAATATTTCTTATTTTAAAACTTTTGGTTCAAAATGTTTTATTTTAAACACAAAAGATCAGCTTGGAAAATTCGATCCAAAATCTGGTGAAAGAATCTTCGTAGGATATTTGAAACGAATCAAAGCTTATTGAATCTTCAAAAAAAGGACAAAATCATTCGAAGAGATGCTTCATGTTTCATTCGATGAAAATTTCAAATTTAATAAAAACTTTGAGGATGATGAAATAATACCTAACACAATCACAAAAACAATTTCTCAAAATAGTTTTGAGGAAGATGAAAACATTTTTTATAATTTAGAAGAAGATGAAAACATTGTTCATAATGAAAATGAATTAAGATCTCCTCCTAGGATTTTAGGAGATCACCCAATAGAAAACGTCATAGGAGGAATTGATTCACATGTTAGAACCAGAAATCAAATTAGTCAAATGGGCCATGTAGCATTTCTTTTGAATATTGAACCTAAAAATGTAAAAGAAGCCTCTACTAATGACCATTGGATTATAGCTATGCAAGAAGAGCTAAACCAATTCGAACGAAGCGAGGTTTGGAAACTAATTACTAGATCAAGTGATCAATCTGCATTGGTACTAAATGGGTTTTAAAAATAAAGCGATGAACAAGGTGATATAACTAAGAATAAAGCTAGATTGGTTGCACAAGGATATAATCAAGAAGAAGGAATTGACTGTGAAGAAACGTTTGCTCCAGTCGCACGACCTAAAGAAATACATATCTTATTGGCCTTTGCATGTTTTCATAATTTCAAACTTCATCAAATGGATAATAAAAGTGTTTTTTTAAAATGGTTATATAAAAGAGAATGTTTATGTTGAACAACCTCCTCTATTTACATATGGAAAATTTCTTGACCACATCTATAAACTTAAGAAAGCTTTATATGGTCTAAAATAAGCGCCCATGCTTGGTATGAACGTCTTAAGAGCTATCTAATAGACTTTGGTTTTCAAATTGGGATGATCGAACTCTTTTTATTAAAAGAACTAAAAATAATATTCTAATTATTCAAATTTATGTAGATGGTATTATTTTTGATTCTACAAACGAAAAATTATGTCTGGAATTTTCTACAATAATGACCAAAGAATTTGAAATGTCACATATGAAAGAATTATCATATTTTCATGGTTTTGAAATTAAACAATTAGAAAATGGTATTTTTATTAATCAAGAAAAATATTGTAATAATCTAATTAAAGGTTTCGGTATGAAAAATACTTCTACCAAACCAACTCCAATGAATATAACAATACATCGTGATAGAGATGAAGATGGTAAAAGTGTCGACCAAAAATTATATCGAAGCATAATTGGGTCATTACTTTATCTTACTGCTAGTAGACCTAACATAATGATGAGTGTTTTTTTATGTGCTTGATTTCAAGCAAATCCTAAAGAATCACATATGCGAGCAGTGAAACGAATATTGCGTTATCTAAGCAAAACCAAAGATTTCGGACTCTTCTATCCTGAAAGAATGTTCTTTCGAGTTAGTTTCATATAGCGACGCTGAATTTGGTGGATGTCAGATGGATCATAAGAGTACAAGCGGGACTTGTCATTTGAAACAATCCTTAGTCTCCTGGTTTAGCGAGAAACAAAATTATGCTTCACTTTCGAGTTGTGAAGCAGATTATATTTCTGCTGCTTTAGCATGTGATCAAGTTATTTACATGCAACAAACACCTAAAGATTTTGGTATGAACTTATCTAAATCTACTATTTACTATTATAATACAAGTGCAATAAACTTATGAAAAAATCCTGTCAATCATTCACGAACTAAACACATCGACATACATCATCATTTTCTTCGTGATAATATTGAAAAGTATTTAGTCAGATTGAAATATGTGTCCTCTGAAAATCAACTGGCTGGTATATTTACCAAACCTTTAAATGAAAATACTTTTATTAAGCTTAGAAGAGAATTAAGAATTCTGTCTTTAAAATATTTATAATTTCTATTTTTACAAAAGTTATACTTTTTAATACAGTTCAATTCATTCACTTTAAAGTATGTCATTTTGATATTTACTTTACACCATCCTATCTTTTTACTAAAAATAGAATTAGCTAAAAATAATTTTTTGCATATTCTACGGTTCTTTTTCTTGTTCACTAAATCCATTCATTCTTAGGAAATTAAACTTCTTTTAAAAAAAATATAAGGCTTATATTTAAAACAGTTGAAATCCACTCTTTGTTTTGTCTATTTTTACAAATCTTTCTCTTATAAAAGCCTGTCTTTGTCATTATCTTATCACCATAATCAACAAAAGTTCTACTTCTTTTTACAAATTTTTAACCTGTTCAATCGATATGCCTTCAGAAAACAACATTGTCTCATCCTCACTTTCTTATACCTCCGTTAGCTTAGAATTGGTGAATCATCCAACACCGATTCCCATATACGAACCCGTTCTCGTTGTTCCACCATCTAACATTCACACTGGTTATACCCCTCCCGTCAAAAGAGCTAAACATTCTTTATTTTTTAGCTCGCCATCTACCAAAGAAAAGATAGACGACATCCATCACTATCAACGGGAGACTCTCGAGTTATAACAAGAGCTATACTACGAGCAAAAGGTGAATGCAAAGCGGCTAAGCTTCCTTGAACAAGTGGCACTTAAATTCTGTGGTTCTTCCTCACACAACACGATTCATCAACCAATGACTCCTTCACGTCGTAATCCGTGGGAACCATCACCTCAAAGTTCACCTGTTTCTTCGAATTCTTAGGAACGTGGACAAGGCTGGTCACCACTACGACCGAACCGAAAGACTACCACACTCCTTCCACTTCCTCAAAATCAACTTAAATTTTATTCTTATGTTTTTGAATTTATTGTGCTTCTATATTTATATTTTGTTTTTAAATAATATATTTCTTGTTTTAAACTTTGTTATAAACCTAAACTTCTATGCTCAAAACAAAACTTGTTGCATTTGCCTAGAGAACTGTCAACCTGAAAATTCCTCAAATTCAATCCACTAAACCAGGGAACTTAGTTAACTGAAACAGCATTACAGTATAATTTCAAACCTAAATTCATTCGACTGACACACCCAAATAGTCGAATGAATTGGCATAATTTACATGGAAAACTTTCAGGATAGGATCAGTCGACTAAACACCTGTATTCAGTCGACTAACCATTGAAATTTTCAAAAACTTGCCCTCTACAGTCAGTTGACTGATTACATAAAATAGTCGATTGAATATGTCTTATTTGAACATAGAAAACTCGGTATGAGTTCAGTCGACTGAACCCCTGTATTCAATCGACTGACTCCTTTAAATAATTTTTCACTATTCAAAATCAGTCGACTCCTATGCATATTCAGTCGACTGATATTGCTTACTCGGCTTTTGTCCTCTTCCCGCCTCTTCAAATATACTATTTACCTTTACCAAATTCACTTTGTACCTTCAAATTTTTTAACCTTCTGCCATTGAAACTTATCTCCGCTTCAAATTCACTCGAAAATTCTACAATTCTCTCAAATAGTAGTCCATACTTTTCCAATTCACTACCTCCACTTCATCACCAAAACCCTAGTTCTACAAATGGCTCATAAAATATCTTGACATTCTCAAGCCACAACAAGTACTTCGAATTCACAAATAAGAGCATGGCTACATAATGACAAGGCGGTGCAACGCTTTGAAAAGATGCAAAGCGCCAGGATTTTTGAAGGTTATTTTATCAAATTCCTTGATTTATCTTCATATATCATTCAAGAATTGGCTCGTTGTAGCGGAGTAGAGCACCTCATTGATTTTGCGGCAAATAACAACAATATTATCCGCCTTCTTGTTAAACTTTTCTATGCCAACTTAAATCTAGACCACCACACAATTACAAATCTGGATGACTACATTTGGACAGTGATATGTAGTAAAAATATTTTTCTTCCACTACAACGACTTCCATGGATTCTACAATGTACAGATGAAGGTGACGAGTTAGCTGAAATTGCCATTAATATGGACACTCATGATCGTGCTGGTAATTTGTTTCTCTCGGACGACTTGATGGAGTTAAAAGCGGTAACAATAAATCCAAAAGCTCGCATAATGCATATAGTGCTTACCCACACCATCAATCCCTACACCGAAAGCTATGAGAAGGTCTACGGCGAGATTTCCAATCCTTATATGCCATTTGGAGAAATAGACGAGTTAACTAGGTGATGGTCATTCTAGATGAGTTCTAAACTTTTGACCAAGGTTGAATGAGGATGATCTACTATGTCGCTTTCATCATGCGCATTCTCAAGCATTTCGAGTTCCTTTTGTCGATTCCGAATGTTCGACCATAGGTTCCTTGAATATTAAAACTCTTAGCCTCATGAACCCACCAAAGAAATATCTTGACCACACCATAAATACTTACAAACATTGGCATGAAAGCCAAGCCGCGGGTCAAGCTCAACCATCCTCCCAACAAGCTCGTCAACAAACTCCATATATGCAAGCCTCTTCATCATCCCAACCTCCTCGACCTACTCAAGAAGTCTACGAGATTCAAGAAATAGACCCTCAAGCTCGGCCCCATGAAGCCGTGACTATCATTGCTCGTAATCAAACACTTCTCGATGATCGTTTATCTTGGGATGAATCGACTATTTCTAAAGTCGATAAAAATGTTAACAAAGTCAATAAGAAGCTTAATCATATTAAATCCTTCCTCAACAATATTTGGAAAGCAATCACTTGCTCCCAACCATCTTCTACCTCCGTTCACGTACCCACATCTCACGAAAAACGACTGATGTACATGTAAATGTGCATATTTTTACCACCATATTTATTTTATTTAAATTAAATAAATGATCATATTGGGTATTTTAACTTGTTTTAACCAAAATCCATATTTATTTAAAATTGTCGCATATCCATCTTCATATAGGGGCAAAACGGTCATTTGTGTGCATATATTCCTTTGAGAAAAATTAATCATAAATTTCCATACTATTTTGTAGGAATTTGATTTCTATTAAAAGTTATTTCATAAAGAAGATATGCATGCACAAAAAGAACACAAAGGAATGAAGATGGAAATAATTCAAAGTGAAGATCATGGAGGACCCCACCTACCCACCACCTTAATGTACAAATTAGAGGCTAATGCACATGCTTATGGAATTAATGGCTTTATGTACACTTAAATGGGGATTATGACATGCTAATGATTACTTGGTGACCACACTACCTCATGGGCATTTTGCGCATTTCCCAAAAATATGAATTAGGGTTTCATACATGTATAAATACCCATATGTTTCATGTAATCCCCTCCTCTTACTTAGTCTCTCTTAGTTTTAGTTTAGGCTCAAAATAAAAAGCTCTTCTCTCCTATTTTTCCATGGCTACTTAGCCATTTTATTTCATGTAATTTTCTTTTCATTTTCTTTTATGCAATGTTAATTCTCTTTTGTTTACATGCTTTTTCTCTTCTTATGTAATATGTAGATTTACTTTTATGAAATTAGATTAGTTGTCATTTCCATTAGCTTTCATTTTCCTTTCTTTTTGCTTTCATGTTGCTTTCTACATTTGTTTATTTGGTAACAAATATGGGGCTTAATCCCTAAAACTTTGAGGTAATGAAGCTCTCTAGTATACAGATGCAACATTTTTATGCTTATACTCTCTTTGGTGCTTTAATGGAAACACATGAAGTGGTTTAATGATGTTGTTTTTGCTTTGAATTTGATAGCGCTTACTGTTGACATCAAATAGGATAAACTTCAACAATCACTAACACAAATGCCTCTTCATCAAAATACGATTATGGCAAAAGAAAGTGATTTGAAATTAAAATTTGATGGTCTATATTTCTAATCAATAGTTAATAGGCCATACTTAAAATAATTTTCATTTTCATTTTCTTTGTCAAGTTTCATGAAAGTTAGTAAGTGCTTTGAGGGATGTGTTATAGTTTGATGGCTTATGTTGGCTAATCAATAGTAAAAATATGCCATACTTATGATAAGCATATCAATTAAATCACTAATGACAATAAAAGAGAGATCATGATTTCATATATGTTGAACTATGTGATCTAGAGAGTGGTTTTATTCTCTAATTTGTCATTTAACTCTTATATTTGCGTCTCTTTTCTTTAGTTAGTTAGCTAATTTTCTAATTCTTCAGCTTAACTTTCGCTCGACTTTGGTTTAATTTGATTGAATAGAATTTTAAATCATCAATTCCCTACGGATCGACCCGTATTCACTACGTGCTACATTCGTACACTGTGCGCTTGCGGTTATTTTAATTTTGATATTTTTCGACGGTTTTCTAAACCGATAGAAATTCCGTTGATCAATAAGTTTTTGGCGTCGTTGCCGGGTATTGTTTTGATTTTGATTTTCTATTCTTCAAATTAATTTTCATTTGATTTTGTTTTGTGTGTTCTAAAAAAACAAAAACAAAAATATGCGTTTGTTTGTTCGATTTTTGTGTGCGTTTTGTTGTTTTGTTGTGTGCTTGACTTTCTTGTTTTCTTTCCATTTGCATATTTAAAAAAAATACAGTCACAATTCAAAAAAAATTATTGATTGCATTTCTGTTTTTTGTTACAATTTTGAAAACAATTTCTATTTTCTATTACAAATTATGTTTTCATTTCCTCTCTGTTTACATTTCTGTGCGCAGTGCACAGCTGAAACTACACCTTCCACTAACACTGTCTTCAACCTGCGGCTTCAACTTCAAACCATCCCTGATCAACTCCACAATCAACACAACCAATTCAAATTCGTCAACATCACTCCACATAACCAATTCAAAACATCATCACCAGCATATACAAAATTCTTCCCTGCAGTTTTGTCCTACAGTTCGTCACTTCGCATAACCAATTCAGACTTCTCAATATCACTGCTCTGTCCATCCGCTGAAACAGTCAAAACATCATCTAACCGTCCAACATCTCACACTTCACCATACTCTCTTCAACTTGATCATCATTTCGGCTTCGCAGTGCAACAACAGCCTGATCACCTCACCCATACTCTCCTTACAACCTGCAACAAACTTCCACCGAATTGCCTTGCTCAGTTATACACACCACTGCTGTCCATAACCCAAACAAAACAATACATTCCATTCAAAACCTCTCTTGCACATCAATTCATAACATCGTCTCTACAGCTTCCACTTCCATCTGTAATTCCACTACTTCCAAGTGCATAAAACAACTTCTCCATAATCACCACCATTTCAAACCACATTTTTACGCATCCATTCCACTGCCTGCCTTAACACCTGTCTCTGCCATAAACCTTCCAACAACCTGCTACTGACAATCACTTTGACACAGTCCCAAAACAAGAGCAACAACTACCCATATACCATACACATATCAACTCTGATCAACCATTACTGCCTTCCACTGTCTCCCATCACCACACAACAGCCAACCCACTTCTCAAATTCCCACACTCATACACACCTGCCACATACCATTTCCTTCCCTAAACAAACACCTCACAAAACTGCTCATCACTTCAACATCACAACCACCCTACAACTACTTCCCACTTCAACAATCTTCTTTTGGGACCACTGCCATCGACTACAAACTAGAAGTCATCTACATATCATCTCCTTCACATCGACTTCCCCCACCAAAATTCACCCACTGACATTCACACTGACCTCCATAGCAACCCATCTCCATACAACTTTCACTCACTGACCTCCCACATTGAACAAAAAAAGGAACTTTTACTCACCAGCAGCAGCATCTTCCACACAGCAGCCATCACGCTTTCATCTCCTACCGCTAACCACCCTCCATCAACCCAAAATGCCTCCCATCAGTCTCAACAATCGCTTCGACATCGAGCGACTCCTCCTCGAACAATACCGACCACGCTGCCAACCCCAATCACGCGTGACTGAATTGCCATCAACTTATGCATTTCGATACACCTCCATCACCACCAATTGCAAGTGGAACCCAACCCCATCACTCAATTCGCGATTTCATCCACCTCAAACCCACCACAGGCACGCAAGCGAGCGAAACTCCCCCCTGCACTAACAAAATTTCAACGAGGCTTGAATTAATTATAGGAAATCGATTTAATTTTTTTGAAGCAAGTGATAATATTCTTTTAAGAATCGATTTTTGTTTGGGGGTTTGATTTGTTTGGCGGGAAGGATAAAAGCTTCGGTGTATTTTCTGTTTGGGCCGGGCCCTATATCTCTAAAAAATGATTTTGTGATAAAGCTTAGTTTTGATTTTAGTTTTAGCTTTGTTTGAAGTATTGTACCTTATAAAAAGAGTTCCTTTTGTTTTGTTTAATTTGTCTTGATATAAATTGTTTTAAGTTTCATTCTTCTATATTTTAAAAAAGGAAAAAAAAAGAAAAAATATCTAAAAATATTGTATATATCTTGTTTTTAATTTTCAGGTTGCGGGAAAATAAAAGAAAGAATTGCTTGCTTCGCTCTGCTGCCAAAAATAAATTGCTATGCTTACTAGCTCAAAAAAAAATTGCTGCTTTTATCTCTTATTTTTATTCATTTTGCATTGTTGGTTGCTTGCATTTGCATTTGTATATAAAAAAAATTCAAAAATCCAAAAACAAAAATCCATTAGTAGTTGCATTGTTAATTCAGTTTAATTTTTGATTTGTATTTCATCTTAGAATTTTGATTAATAATAACGGTTAGAAAACTACAACGCTTAATTGTACATTGACAAGTTGTTTTCTTTGAACAATTTAATTTCTTGGTGTCTAGGCTATAGTAGAGTAATAGCCATTTATAAATATTACGGTGATTCATAAATATTGTACTGGTTGTTCCTCTGAAGGTACTTAAACCTTCGACTGCATTGCTACGGTGATTCGTGGTGCACCAATAAATCCGGCCCGTTACCTGGCTAAGAACTATCTTGTTTATCTAAGACAAAGTGTGAATATACAATTTTATGTTAACTTAGGATAAATCATTTGTAATTAACCCTTGCATTCATTTAGTTGCATTTGTTCATACATATTTAAAAAAAACACAAAAAAATATAAAAATCCAAAACTAAAAAAATTGAAAATACTCCTATTCTTTTTCTTCGATATTTTTTAAATCCTTTTCCTTTGAAATTTCAAAAATCCAAAGAAATAGACAAACAAAAATCCAAAAAAATGTATAAACCCTTAAAAAAAATCAAAAATAAAAAACAAAACAAAAATCAGTTTTTCTTTTTGAAAGATAAATTCTATCTGTAAATATTTTTCCTTCATTAAAAAAAACATTCTTGAAAATGTCCGAGTTTCCCCACTTACTTGAATTTTACAATGGTTGTGAAAATCAATATAATCCATATGATTTCACTCCAAATTCATATGGATATTTTAACACCTACTATTCTTTAAGTGATTCGAATTTTGGACAACAAACTTTTCAAAACGATGACCAACCCTCAAATCTCGAAAATAGCATTTCATCTTTACTTGAACTCCCCACACAACAAAATCAAAGTTTAAACGATTTGCGTAACTCATATTTGTGAAATAATTCAAGTGAAAATAATCAAAATTTGAATTCACTTCAAAATTCAAATGATTTTGAGTGTAACCCATGCCAATTAAATTTCGAACTTCAAAATGAATTTCAAAATCAAGACGAAAATGTGAACCAATTTTCAAGTAATTTTGGCAATGGGAATAGTTTCAATAATGATACGATTGAAAACTTTGGTTATCAACAAATTCAAAATGAAAATTTTCAAATTAATAACCACGAATTTAATTTTGTTAACCAGATGGAAAAAGATAATGGGGATTTATTTTTTGAAAAATACAAAACTTTTCGTGAAAATCATAATCAAATCTCAACTTGTGAAGAATCAAGTAATAATCCTCCGTTTATCAAAATTGACGATTCTTGTTCTCAACAAATCTAAATTGAAAATTTTGTAGTTAATAATCACATATTTGGCTTTGTTGAACAAATAAATGAAATGTACAATGATCATACAGATTTGGTGTTCGAAACATATTTGAATCAACGTGATAAACATACTCAAATCCCAACGTGTGACGAATCAAGCAATAATCCATCTTTTACCCAAATCAATAATTTTCAAATAACAACTTTTAAAACGAAAAATAACAATCTTAATGAAGTTGTTGAAAACATGATAATTGACTTGGATTTAAATTCTTTTGAGGGTGAGAAACGTGATTTAAAATTTGATCTTCCTTTTTCTGATTTCGAAAATTTGAATACAACAACTTTGGATTTTGTACTTGACATATGCAATGAAGTTGTTAATAATTCAATAAAGGAAGACGAATTTAATGAACACGATTTCTTTGGACTTTTTGAAAATGAGTTGTCGAATTCTAAAGGGGAAGAGTTAAAACACCATTTCGATTTTGAAATCAATAACTTTGAGGAATTCATCAACGATAAATTTGAATTCCAATTTGGTGAAAATAAACTTGAACTTCAACCAATTTTTCTATCAACCCCGAAAATTATTGAAAAGGAAATAACTCGTATGATTTTTAATAAAACGACATTTGTTTTTTCAAATCAACGTTCAACTTCGAAATCTTTTATGGTTTGGTTTTCTGAGCTTAAGTTGTGTCTCGCATACTTGACGAGACAAATAAATCGGTCTTTGGAAGACCGTTTCATTTACTTTTTGATGATATACTTTCTGATCTCGTGTAAATACCGTTAATTTTCATTTAAATAAAGTAATGTTTTTAATTTTATTTTTCTCCCTCCACTTGGGTTGACTTTGGGGACACAGTCAAAATCAAGTATGGGGGAGACTCATCTTTATTTTCAATTTTTCATGATTTAGTTTTACTTTTTCTTTGCAAAAAAACTTAGAAAAAAAACAATTTTATTTAAGCATTTTTGACTTATTTTTAAAAGAAACACTATAGGATAAATATATGGTTTTGGCTTATTAAATTGAAAATTTTGAAAGTTTATTTATCTTAACGAAAATAAAAATGAAGTTTGATTACAAATAACAATGGTTTAACTAGTATAAAGGAAGATTCATACGTATTAATTATGAAATACATCCTAATTGAAAATCTTTGTTTAAAAAGTTGTTGATTTAAAGTAAAGATATAATATTTTTTGTCTTCTAAGTTAAATGGTGGTAAGATGATTTTGCAAAACTCTTTCTCTCTCTTTTTAAAAAAAATATTAGAAAAATAACATCCATGTATTCGCTGTCATTTAAAAGTCCTCACGGTTATGCGTGGTGAATTACTTGGAATCTTTGATTATGTGCTTTCATACTCATTCAAAAGTCCTCACGGTTATATATGAATGGAAAACATGTAAAAAAGAAAAGAAAAAAAGAGAACAGACTTAATAAAAACCACCTACGATAGGTGTATGCACGAAAGTGCGTGCACTCGCCATGCTCTGTACTCCCCTCACATAAGCCTGAAAGGCAGTGCATGGATGGTATATCTGGCCTCAGTTTACCTGAGCTAGTGTGTAATTTTTCTTGCAAATAATGAGAGAGCAAGAAATTGAAATACTAGCACAATTTTTACTTATTTGATTTGATTTGTTATTGAAAAGAAATGAAAATACCACTTTAATAAACTTTGATAATCAACTAAGGATCCATTTTATAGTTACACTGTGTTATTAACCAAAACATCGAGTTAAACTATAGTCTATTTGTTATGATAACTTGATTTTTGTTGGAAATTTTGACGAGTAAATGACGTAAATTTTTAGCATAATAACCAAAACTCATATTTAACTTATTCGTGTCAATTTAAAAGTAAATTCTTCATTTGTAAATATTTTCAAAAACTCACATTCGTCTCTTTAAATCTTGCATTTTGTAAATATTTTCACTTTAAATATTTTCATCCTCCATTTGGATTTTGTGGGTCGTATCCATTGAAAAACCCTCACGAGACAACACTCGTCCTACTGGGGACACCCAGAGGTTTAACGGCTTGTTGCATACGCTCAATGCAATCGTCCTCCCTACGAAAACGGATTTATCTTAGTTTTAGTTTATTCGAGGACGAATAAAAAGATAGATGTAGGGGTATTTGATGTGTATGTAAATGTGTACCGCCATATTTATTCTATTTAAATTAAATAAATGATCATATTGGGTATTTCAACTTGTTTTAACCAAAATCCATATTGATTTCAAATTGTTGCATATTCATCTTCATATAGGGGCAAAACTGTCATTTGTGTACATATATTCCTTTGAGAAAAATTAATTAGAAATTTCCATACTATTTTATAGGAATTTGATATCAATTACAAGTTGTTTCATAAAGAAGATATGCATGCACAAAAAGAACACAAAGGAATGAAGATGGAAATATCAAAGTGAAGATCATGGAGGACCCCACCTACCCACCACCTCAATGTACAAATTAGAGGCTAATGCACATGCTTATGGAATTAATGGCTTCATGTACACTTAAATAGGGATTATGACGTGCTAGTGATTACTTGGTGGCCACACCACCTCATGGGCATATTGGGCATTTCCCAAAAATATGAATTAGGGTTTCATACATGTATAAATACCCATATGTTTCATGTAATCCCCTCCTCTTACTTAGTCTCTCTTAGTTTTAGTTTAGGCTCAAAATAAAAGCTCTTCTCTCCTCTTTTTCCATGGCTACTTAGCCATTTTATTTCATGTAATTTTCTTTTCTTTTTCTTTTATGCAATGTTAATTCTCTTTTATTTACATGCTTTTTCTCTTCTTATGTAATAGTTTAGATTTACCTTTATGCAATTAGATTAGTTGTCTTTTCCATTAGATTTCATTTTCCCTTCCTTTTGCCTTCATGTTTCTTTCTATATTTGTTGATTTGATAACAAATATGGGAGCTTAATCCCTACAATTTAGGGGTAATGAAGCTCTCTAGTACGCAGGTGCAACATTTTGATGTTTATACTCTCTTTTGTGCTTTAATGGAAACACTTGAAGTGGTTTAATGATGTTGTTTTTGCTTTGAATTTGATAGCCTATATTGTTGACATCAAATAGGCTATGCTTGAACAATCTCCAACACAAATGCCTCTTCATCAAAATATGATTATGGAAAAATAAAGTGGTTTGAAATTAAAATTTGATGGTCTATATTTCTAACCAATAGTTAATAGTCCATACTTAAAAAAGATTTCATTTTCATTTTCTTTGTCAAGTTGCATGAAAGTTAGTAAGTGTTTTAAGGGATGTGTTATAGTTTGATGGCTTATGTTGGCTAATCAATAGCACAAATATGCCATACTTATGATAAGCATATCAATTAAAGCACTAATGACCGTAAAAGAGAGATCATGATTTCATATATGTTGAACTATGTGATCTAGAGAGTGGATTTATTCTCTAATTTGTCATTTAACTCTTATATTTGCATCTCTTTTCTTTTAGTTAGTTAGCTAATTTTCTAATTCTTTAGCTTAGCTTTCACTTGACTTTGTTTTAATTTGATTGAATAGAATTTTAAAATCATCAATTCTCTACGGATCGACCCGTATTCGCTGCTTGCTACATTCGTACACAGTGCGCTTGCGGTTATTTTAATTTTGATATTTTTCGACGGTTTTCTAAACCGATAGAAATTGCGTCGAGCAACAACGACTGGCAGAACATTTCACTTGGTCTACATCAAATGGAGAACAAGAGGAAGAAGAAGCTAAGGAAGTGGGTGACGACTCCGATAATGATGAAGAAACTGAAGATGACGAAGAAATCTCAAATGGATGAGATCAAGTGATCAGTAAGAATATCTTCTATCTTTCAAATTTTTAATGCTTTTGTTAAAACTTTTTTCAGACAATTTGATATTTGTGTCTTGTGGTATTGTGTAATTATCTAAAACTCTATGTTTTCTATGTATATCATGTTGTACTATGTTTCTCGGATGATGTGACTGTTCTATGTTATATGCTAAGTCATAGTTTTATATATATGTGTGTTCATGTGTCATATTACTCGTACTTTAACTATCCTATACCTTGAGTACTCTCCTTTTTATCGATGACAAAAGGGGAGAAAAACATAAATTATTTATAGGAAATTTAGCATACGGGGAGAATACAATATAAAAGTTGCAAGAATATACTCAAGGTAGAATATAATATCAAAGTTGCAAGCATATACTCAGGGGGAGAGATATTTTAACAAACCTTATCAAAGATTTACTCGTTGCAAATGGAGTTGTCATCATCAAGAAGGAGGAGAATGTTGGATCATAAGGTTTTGAATGCTGACAAGAGACAAAATTTCATGAATCTACAACTACGGAAAATCCGGACTCATCGACTCAAATATGGTTCGTATTGATATGTAACTGGGGTCATTAAGTATAGAGTCTAATATAGAAATTTTTTAAAATCTATCCTCGAAACTCATCACTCACAAATTCATTTACGAAACTTGCATATGTTTTGTAAAACTTTCATATACATACACAAAGTTTTTAAGTGCACTGGAAAACAATATTCAGTCGAATGAATAATATATGTCAGTCGACTGAAGCTATTTGAAAAAAAATTAATATGTAGTAGATAGTCGACTGAACTGCTTAGGTCAGTCGACTCACAGTATGCAAAAAACTTTTGTGCATGTTTAAATTCTGTTGACTGGCTATGCAAGTTCAGTCGACTGAATACTGCAACTGTCATATTTTCTAAGAGACACTTCTTTTCACCAAAAGGTTTCTTCTTTATGGAAGGTTGCATCTCTTAGATTTTGATAGATATCTATTTTCAGTAGCCATATCTCCTCACATATTATATATACACTCAAGATTTATAGATTCAAATCACTTGATTTTCTATTCTCTTTTGATCTATAGCACTTAGCATTCTTGGGTTCAATATCTATAATTTTTGATGCAATCATCGCTTATGTATTCATTTTCATATTCTTTAAGCAATATTAAATTTCCTTTTCTTCATACACACATAAATATACACATCTACTTTAAGGATAAGATTATATGAATGGTGTGCTACAAGTGACAAATCCATGTTAATCAGAACACACGAAGTCAAGTTAAAATCAGTCTATAAGAAAGTCCTGCTCGGTTGCTCAGGCAGTAAAGTCATATTCAATTGCTCAAGCGGTAAAGTCTTGTTCTATTGCTCAGGCAGTCAAAGTCCTGTATGGTTACTCAAGCGGTGTAATGCATATTCCTCCAGGCTAAGTGAGGATTGCTAGCTATAATTCCAAAATTAGTCTGGGACTAGATGTACAATGGGAGTTCGAACCAGCATAAAAATCTATGGTGTCATTTTACTTTATTATTTTCCACACTAGTTATTTATTATATTATATTCCATATTACTAGATCCTATAGCACATTTACTTTCGGATTGGGTCATTCCAATGTTGTCGGAGCAACATCGGTTCTCAAAAGGCTGGGATCGATTTTCCCCTTCGATCCGGCGGTTTGTGTTGATTTGATACCATCGACTCAAGGGGTTGCTTACATGAACGTGGTTCTATTAGTTAAAGAAGCAAAATGACTTTATTCATAAAGTAAAGAGAAAGGAAAAACCAGCTTATTTATAATGCCCTCGGTATCCCTTGGTGGCTTATTTATGGAAATAAGAAATACCAAGATAAGTACTAAATAAAATAATGTCATAAAGGGTTGTTGTTCCAAGCATAAGGAATCGAAATTCCATCAACCATCATGAGCTTGAACATTCCATCTCCAAGTTTCTAGTCGATGACATAGGTTTCTTTCCAGTTTGGTTCAAGCACTCCTATATCCTAAAAGATCCATTTTGGGATAAGATCTCCCACTTCAAATGTATGGTTACGAACTTTGGTGTTGAAGATGTCGTGTTACCCTCTTTTGGTGAGAAGCAGTGCTTAGTTCTACTTCTTCCCACTTCTCATCGATCCGCTCAAGTGACTCAAGTAGAAATTGCTCATTTTCATTTTTATTGAAGTGTCATTTCCAATGAGAGGGGACTTCTAGTTCCACTGGGATCATCGCTTCTAAACCATACGCCAAGAAGAACAGTAAGTGTCAGGTCGTAGATTTAAGTGTTATTCTATAAGGCCATAATGCAAGTAGTAGTTCATCTACCCAGTTTCCTTTAACTTTTTTCAATTTCTTCCTGATGGTGGACCTGATGATTTTGTTCATTGCCTCTACTTGCTCGTTTTCCTACAGGTGCACTCCTATGGAAAAACTCTTCTTGACCGATGGCGCTGGCAGAAGTCTTTGAATTCAGCACTCTTGAGTTGATTTTCGTTGTCCCTACTGATTTCTGTAGTACTTCCAACCCGCAAATAATGTTTTTTGTGACAAATTTAATCACTTTTTTAATGGTAATGGTAGCGAGTGGTTCCGCTTCAAACCACTTGGCAAAGTAATCAACTGAAACGATAACATACTTGGCTTCTCCTTTGCTAATCGGTAATACACCAATTAGATCGATTCCTCATATTGCAAATGGCCAAGGGCTGACCATTTACATAAGTTTCGAGGATGGGGTTCTCGGGATCTTTGAAATTCTCTGGCACTAACCATAGCACTTTGTGTAATCTACTGCGTCTCGGTTGATTATAGGCCAAAAATATCTGTAACGTAAAACTTTCTTTCCCAATGTCTGCCCCTCAGTGTGGTCTCTACAACTGTGTTCATGAACTTCCTTCAGAATCTTCTTGGATTCATATTTCATTACACATCTTAGTAAGTGATAGAGAAGCCTCTCTTGTATAGCCATCCATCTTGTAGCACGAATCGTAGAGTCTTTTAAAGGAGCTTCTTTGGTTCATTTCAATTTTCAGGGAGCATTCCTTTGAGAAAATAATCGTTGATCGTCGTCATCCATGATTCTTTCTCTTTCATGGCCTCCAAAACAAAATTTACATCCTTTTTATCTATGCTTGGAGCTGTTAACACTTCAACTGAAAACAATTCCATTGATTGTGCCTCTCTAGAACTGGCTAGTTTGGTAAGTAATCAGCCTTTATATTCTGTTCACTAGGAATATGGGTTATTGTGTAGTGTTTAACGTTATTGAGTAGTTCCCATTGTTTTGACGAGTAAGAAGTGAGATTTTCCCCTTTGGCTTGATATTCCATCTTTACTTAACAAATGAATAGTTGGGAGTCGCTATAGATATGTAAAGACTTTATTCCTAGTTCCTTTACAATCTTTAATTCCGTTGTCCATGCCTCATATTTTTCCTCATTGTTAGTAGCATGGAACTGCAGTCTTAGGGCATAGCAGATTGATCATACTTCGGGAGTCTCAAGCATAACACCTGTTATCGAGTAGAATTCGTTTGATGTGCCATCGACGAACAGCTTCCATTATGACATCACTTCCTCTATCTCTTGCACTTCTCTATCTTAAAAGGTGAATTCCACGATAAAATCCGCCAATGCATGTCCATTAATTTCACTTCATTGGTGATAGGTAATACTATACTGGCTTAATTCCATATTCCACTTGAGAAGTCACCTTGAAGTCTCAGGTCGATAAAGTATTTGTTTTAAAGGTTGATCTACCAACTCTTTAATTAGATGAGCTTGGAAGTATGATTGTAACTTTCTTGATGCGATTAACAAGCAATAGGCTAGTTTTTCCAACTTTCGATAGTTTATATGGCTCCAGCGAATCGCTTACTAATGTAGTAAATAAGCCGCTGGATCCTAGCTTCCTCATGTACAAGCACTACGCCTAGAGCATGAGTTGACATTGCAAAGTAGATGAATAGTTTTTTCCCATCTACTAGTTTAGGTAGATTCGTTGGGGTCTCCATATGTTGGAATAGTTCCTCAAAACCTATTTGGCAGTCTTGATTCCATTCATAGATTTTCTTACCCTTCTTCAATGCTTCGGAGAATGGCATACACTTGTCTATTGCTTTGAAAATGAATATGCTTAATGCTATAACCTTTCCATTTAGATTCTACAACTTCTTTTTTTTTGTAGGACCTGTGACATTTCATAAGCTAGTAATTTGTTCGGGGTTAGCTTCAATTCCCCTAGCATTCATGACGAAACCTAGAAATTTTTTAGAAGCCATATCGAAAGTGCATTTCAACAGGTTAAGCTTCATTTCATACTTTTAAAGATCTCAAACATTTTCGACAGGTTATCCAAATGATTCCCAGACATACGTGATTTGACTAGCAGGTCATCCATGTAGACTTCCATTGTTCATCCAAACTGATCCTTGAACATTGTGTTCACCAACAGTTGATAAGTTGCCTCGGCTTTCTTCCAGATGAAGTTACTTGGTACAATCCAAGGTCAGTAATGAAGCTGGTGTTCTCCTTATCAGGTTCTTGCATCATTATCTGATTGTATCCTGAGTAGGCGTCCTTAAATGAGAGCATCCCGCCATGTCCTACGGTTCCATCAACTATTTAGTCGATTCTGGGTAGCGGTAAGCTATACTTTGGGCAGGCTTTGTTCAGATCTGATTAGTCAATGTAAGTTCACTACTTTCCATTTGACTTTTAACCAAAACTAGATCTGATACCCATTCAGGATAGTCACATCACCAATGAAGCAATTAACCAACAGCTTATCCCTTCCTCATTCAGTGCAGTGGATCGCCCTAGACCCAGAATGCGTATGTTCTGCCTCACTGGAGTGAACTTGTGAGCGTTATTAAGTTAATGAAATGCTATCTACAGTGATATTGCACACATATCGGAATGCATCTAAGCGAGCATGTCTAGGCTGGCGCGAAGAAGTTTGATTAATTTTTGCTGCATTTTGATCCTAAGGTGTGACCCTATTTTCAAGACTTGAGTTTGGTCATCCATGTTGATAGGGATTGACACTGTAATCTCTTCCAGTTCTGCTTGTTCCTTCCCTAAACTCTTCTTCCTAGGATCTAAAGGCTTGTCAAAATGACCATAGTCCCTAAGCCAGTAATGGTTTTGTAATTGCTATGCGGACGATTCATGAATGTGAAGAGACTTCCCCACATTCTTTCCCTTTTCCTTTCATTTCAATTCGCATAGCTTAGAAACATAAAATTTTCTAGTGACATTTTGATCTTCCTTTATAACTCCAACCCCATTCTCCGTTGGGTATTTCATGGTAAGACACCATAGGGCCAAAGCGATCCTAAAATTAGCAAGGGCCCGTTGACCCAAGAAAGCATTGTAAGCTGACATTTCATCCACGATCATGGAGGTTTGGATAAGAACTACATTTCGTTCTCCTTCTTCGAGCTTGATGGGAAAGTCGATGTGCCGACTGGATATCTTGGTTCTCCCATAAAGCCTTGGATTTTCATTCGACAAGAAGACACATTCTTCATGTTGATCTTTATCTGATCGAATGCCTGTCAAAATAAGATGTTAATAGAACTTCTGCTGTCCACCAGCACTCTGCGTATAATTACCAGCACGATTTCGATGGTTATAACCATCTAGTCAAGTGTGGCACTTCTACTCCTTTAATGTCTCGGTTTTGAAACACCATATCATCATTGAGTGTCTTTTGGATCTTGGCTGCGACACCATCCTCGATTATAAAACAAGTTTCTTTCAAAGAATACTTTAGTAAACTCGCATATCGCTCCATCTCCCCCCAACTCTGCTGTGCTAAGTGAGGTCCTTTAGAAATAGTGTCGATAATTAGTCTATGTTCCATCCATTTAGATCCTTTTCCACTGGGTCCAGATTGGTTTTATTGAGCACTTGGAACTTAAGGCCGAGCAGGATAGTCAGAGTTTTGCAATTTATTTTACATACTTCTGGAGCTTGTTGTTCCTAATAAATTCCTCACTCAGATCTTTTAGATATCGGCACTCGTTCATGGTATTCCATGAGTATCCTGGAAGCGATAGAACTTCCCTGATTTCTTCAACCATTCAGATTCTTCCTTTTTAGGAGGCTTGTTGTATTGCTCAGTTCCATGATTTGTAAGATAGATGTTCTTTAGGATGTCATTCAACGGCGTATACTCCTTGGGTCTCTGGTTCCTGATCCGCTTTCCAGTCCCATCACACTTAGTAGTGTTTTGGTTTTTCCTTTTTTGATTTCCATCTTCCCTGCATTTCCTATCATAGCCCCATAATTTTTCCATCTTGGTTGATAGCTATATTACTGTGAACTATCTCCTTTGGTTGCATAGCAGTTTTGTCCACTAATGCATCTGCCTCTTCCAATCTTAAATATTGATCCACTTTTCGATTAAACTCCTTTATGGTGGTTGGTTGTTTTACCTTAATCCATCTTTCAAAGTATGTGTCTAGACGGATAACTCGAACTAAAGCCATGAATACCATATCTTCATTAGGATTTCCTACTTCGATAACTGCAGCATTAAACCGGCACATAAAGGTTTTTAATGACTCATTTGGTCCATGGAAAAGGCCAGATAGATATATCACATCATTTGACTGTGCCTATAAAGCACAGACTATTTTAAGAATTCCCTCGCAAATTCGTCATATATGTGAATGGATCTTGGAAGGAGTCTAGTAAACTACATAGAAGCAATACCTTCTAGGAAGATAAGGAAACATCTACATTAGACAACATCCGTTGCCCAAGTTCCGTCCATGTGCCAACTGTACTTGTATGAGTGTTTTTTGGGGTCGATCTTTCCATTGTAAGATGAAAGAGTGGGCATTGTAAACTTTTAGGGGTATTCTTCCCTTAAAATATTTTCTGTAAACGGAGTTTGGTTTGGTGTAGAACCCCAACTGTCATCCTACCTGCTCTTACGTCCTTCCATCAAGCATTTAAGCATGTTAGCAATGAATGTCTTACTTTTCAAGTAGTCAACAGGTTGATTGTCAAGGGTTGCGCCAAGATTTTGACTTTGCAGACGGCCTTGGTTTGCTAAATGTAGTCTAGGTTCCCCATTCTCTAGGAGAACCACTACTGCATAATTTCGTTGGTGTGCGGTTGGCTTTATAGCGGCAGTTTGAACTTCTTTTCCAGGATTTCCCTTGCTCATGTAAACATTCAATTCCATTCCTTTAGCATCAAGTTGCATGTCATCTTCTGAATCAGAGAGAAGCATTGCAATATTCCCTTGAGGAGCCTTCGCATTAAGTTTGGGGTTTTGTAATGACCCGATTTTTCAACGCCCGAAAATCGACATTAATACATCCACTATATCAAATACCAAACAATCGAATGCCGAAAAACCAAAACATTAGGGTTAAAGAAGAAGGAGGTAGAAGAAGAAAAAGAAACAGTATCAGAATCTCGCAATCGCAGCGGAATAATATATAATAGATAAATGACTAATCTTTAATCAAAAAGACTATATCTGTTTATACATTACTTCGTCATGGTTTAACAAAATTCTAGCATACAACTAGACAGTTATCATAACCTGTCCTCACAAAACTGATTATGTAGTTAATTATATACAGCAGAATATTCATCAAATATGTGTGATACGTCTCGCCATCTAGCTCATCTCCTGAGGTTCATGGCATCCCTTTCTATATCCTATAATACTCGGTCTAACCCGAGCATTATAGCAAAATAACACCCAAGTCGGTCTGGAAAACAGAGTGAGAAAACACACCCAATTGGATTATTAAACTTTCCAAAATCCTTTGAAATCAAAGGTATCTCGTAAGACCATGCCATAAATAAACAAGTCGGGTTTTTACCTTACGATAACCAAAACATTTTTATCAAATTCATTTGATATTATAATAGTGTCTATAGAAAGTAAAATAGAATCTAGCTGAAATGCTTGCATCTCACGTTTCAGCATAGTTGGACATAATCAAAACCGTATAGGCTCTTATTGGAGATTGAATTTCATACAATGGCAGGGCTACTGGGGTACCACCCGTCGCAGTACGTGGTCTAGATCATCATACCGAGGATCCACGCTGATCCCCTACAACATAAGACCGGAGCTACACTTTTTGGATAGTCCGAATAAGATCACCCCGCGGTTGGGATCAGCAACCGCCCACACAGCCGAAAAAAGGGACCTCTAGACAGGGATAATCTTACCTTAATTAGTTGCTAGCCACTTAGCCTTGCGTGCATCTCCCATGTTTTAGCCATTCCCGGGAGGCTGTGTGTTACCTTTTTAGCGCACATTCACTTAGAATGCTCGTCGTCCTCCTGACGATGTTATGATAGCATTCATCCAAACAATTCTGTTTCGAGTCCAAACGGAACTGAAGGCACTACTCCTATTATGTCCATTTTGGATCACCCTCAGGATTAGTGGCGATTAGCCCTTGCACTTCACTGCTCCATCTTCGACTCCAAGCTCTTGTCTTTCACACAAAAATGTTCAAACTGGATCGAAGTGGTTTTTAGGAAATTAATCCCGATCCCGGTCTCTTTGAAACGATCAGTGCATTGGCCAATATTGATAGTCGGTTATTTAACTATCACATAACATCCACAAACAACCATTAGGCTTTAATAATTTCCCAAATTATTTATTTCAAAATATCTTCGCAAGATATTTATCTACACTTCATCCTTTTGAAAATAGTTTTCAAATCACTTTTCTTTCGCGGAATAAATTTCCAAATATTGTTTATTTCCACTGAAAATCACCAACCCTAAATACTTTAGATTTTAAAATATTTTAAATCACTTTGTCTAAATATATATGTGTGTGTGTGTGTGTGTGTGTGTGCGCTTTAAAACACTTAAAATAAAATTATTTAGAACACTTAAAATAAAAACTATTTAAAACACTTAAAATAAAAACTATTTACAACACTTATTTAAAATACTAGTTATGAAATTTTATAATAATTTCTCATGTAAAACTTAAGCCAAAACTAAATTTAAAATAAAAGTTATTCTATAAGATAATAAATATTTAATAATTATCTTTAAATCATAATACTAGTTAAACCTTTAAAATAATTACTTATATAATTGAATTAATAAATATTTACTTTTAAAATTTTAAAACAACTAAATAATAATTTCTTTTTAAAAAAAACATTCTTTTAAAAACAACTTTACACCTTTAATTTATACTTAGAAATCTTCTTTGAAAATATACTTGGCTTTTCAGTGAAATACATTTTCCTTTCCACACCTTTAAAAACAACCTACTATATATTTTAAACAAATCACCCTTCCCTTATAAATTCCCATTCTGAATTTATACATCCAATTTATCCTCTGATAAATATTTCACTTCATTTATAAACCCTGTTTATAAATTCCATAGTCTCATTCTCCTTTTAAAACACAGTTTTAAACACTAAATCGATTTCCAAATTTTACTCCATTTAAAAATAAATTCCTTTACTTACTCAATATATTTCAAAACCTATTAATTTCAGATTCACTCCTTTATTACGATCTTAAGTCTTATTTAAACTAGAAATACCAATTCATACTTTATTTCAAAAAAATTCTTTTATTTCTTCCCAAACCATTTAAAACCTGAATTTTAAAAAAAGTTCTTTATATTATTTTTTTAAACAATACCACTTAAGCTCTTAAAATTCATTTATTTCCATTTATTCAAAAATCTCTTTTTGCGTCTCGAAATTTATTCGATAGGATTTTAAAATCAAACTTTTTTTTCCCAATTAAATTATATTTATTTTACTTAGAATTCCTCTTTTTATTTTCCTTTAAAATCCAATCTTTATATTTTTATGATAACTCGATATACCCAAATATATTGAATCTAACCATAGCATCCAATATTTCAATTCCCAATAAAATCAATATAATTCATCATAGATTATCCCATAAATCACATTACTGAATATAAAATAAATTCAACATTTTGAGGAATCTTGTTGGATCCCTCCAACCTGTTTTCCTGCAGCCACAGATGTTAGCACTATATAAATACCAATCCCACTTCGAGGGGGATATCGCAGTATATGGGTTCATCCGCTATTATGCGGGGCGCATAGGGTCTCATTCGCTATATAATACACGAATTAATCACTCCAATATATATATATATATATATATATATATATATATCCACACACACAATCATATATAATATCACATCCAGACTGATATTAATAATCAATTCAAGCAATCAATCCAATAATTTTAATTTAAATCTAACTATTTAAATTAATCGATAATCCAAATGAGTGGAATTAACTCACCTTTGATTTTTGTTTTGCAATCCGTTTCCATCTCGACTATTTTCTCCACGATTGGACCTTGTAAAAACATTAGATGATTTTTATTAATATTAGAATAAATCGAACAATTATATTCCCATTTGATAGATTTAATTAACTGATTATTTAATTTAAACTAGTAATTTCCTTTTAAAAATCCCTCAGTAACTAAAATAATTAATGAGTTTATTAAAAAAATCTATCACCATAATATGTTATTTTAAAAATAAACTAGTAAATTTAATATAAGTATTTGTATATTTATTTTTCCTTTTTTAAATTTCTTAGTAACTAAAATAAATTAAATAAGTTAATTGAAACAATATATATATACACACACACTTATAAAATAATCTATTTAGATCCCATAAAACTCTAATGTGTATATAATCTCAGATTTCCCAAAATCTATAATAATTTCTGTTTCAAATATGTATATATATTTATATTTATCTTCATGTCCTTCTCAGTAAATATCAAAGCAGTAATTATCCTTTACTATATATATATATAGAAACAATCTGTATTTATCTTACTGACATAATTTTTATTTTCCTTCTGATATATACTCATTAAATCAAAATTAATCAGGAAAAAGAATTTGATTACTTCTCTTCCAGAGATCTCCACCTTCCAGGCTCAAGTTCGAGCCATCTTGCTCGCCGCCACTCCACCGAGGCACCATCGGCCACCGTCGCTACTGGCACATTCGCAAGTTACGACCTTGAAATGCCAACCGCTGCACTCGAGACCTCATCCACGAACCCACCACTGCTCCGCTTTCTACTCAACAATGCCGACCACGACCCATATCGCTCGCAATGCCGACCTGAACCATCACTACTCGCTGCATTATCAAAAAGAAAACCCCCAGGCTCCTCCCTACGTCGAGTCGCTTACAATCATTGCGGCTGAGATTTCCCCCCTCGATTCACTTCCAACCTCGCTGTTGATTTCAAACGCGGCTTAAATTATTTTTTCTTCCTGAGCGAATTCAATTTTGGGAAAAGAAAAAAAAGAAAGAATCAGGAGAATTTATTTCGGAAAAGGAAAGAGATGAAGTTGCAATTCCAATACGAAATTGAATTCAATTTCGTCATTTCGTTCTTTTTTTGAATAAAATCGATCGGATTCGAATTAGGAAAAGAAAGCGGCCACTTAATTTTTTCTCTGTTTTCATATTTGTTTTTAAAGAGGCTTCGGCCATTAAATCTCGAATTTGATTTGGGAAAAATGAAGTTAGGAGGAGACGAATGAATTTATTTCTTTTAATTTCTCGGCCATTCGCTTCCCCCTTTTTTAGACGCGTGTTAAACCTTGGAGAACACGTATTTCAGATTTATTATGTGTCTGTTTGCTACAGTGTTTTAATTATATTATTTATATTTATATTTAAATTCAAATTTAAACCGTCTTGAACTCATAGCTTAAAATTTATACATCCTATCGAGGCATGCCGCGAGGTGTTTATAATGCTATACCCCTATTCTGAATGCAATGGAAAAGGTTTCGAGTCCTAACTCGATCGTATAGAGAAAATAGCTTTTTGAGCCTAGTTATTATATTGAATTTTCGATATAAATTTCAGCGTGTTTATCTATCGTACGATCACACGACAACTCACAACACCATAAAAATTGAAATCCAATAATAATACAATATTTCGGATCCAATGGAACTACTTTCATCAAATTCCGAGACTTTGCCTTGGAGGGCTATTTTTAAATGTCAACTTAAACAATATATTTTCAAAGCTAAACAAAGCACTTCCAAATTCAATTTAAAAAGTTTTATTACCTTCAGTATCATCAATATAAATTTTATAAACCTTTAAATTATTTTTAACGGACTTGAAATCCTAGAATTCATATTTTTTTTTCTAATTTCCAATTTATTTAATTCAATAATTTAATTGCCAAAAAGACAGTGATATTTTAAATTCAAGTTAAACTAAATTTCAAATATTTAAAATCAATTAAATAATTCAATTTCAAATATCTAGAAATTTTGGGTCATCACATTCCTCCCCCTTAAAAGAATTTTGTCCCCAAAACTAATAATTAAGAGGAATGGTCCAATATCCGTTAACGATTTTCCCAAAACCCAAACAGTTTTCAACAACTCTAAAACAATCTTATTATTAAAGTCACACTATCACCCTTACTGACTTTCCAAACTCTTCCATAGTTCCCAACAATTACTCAACAATTCAAATTTAAATTTAAAACCAAATTTTAAATTATCAAAATTTCTTCAAATTTTTTTTAACTTCTTAAATTTTTGAAAATTTAGCCAGCGTCTCCTTTCACGGCTAGCTCGGAACAACTACAAAATGCCACTACGGGACCCCAGATTTCAAAAGAAAACAAAAATGCCAAGTGACTACATCAAAAAATCATCAAATTTCATACATAAATTTAAATACATACATTTTCTTTGAGCAATTCAATTTATCTTCTGAATTCAAAACACCAATTTTTCTTTGCTTTTAAAATACCTGTATATCCTACTTAGCAATCATATCCAATCATAAATCAAAATCATTTTTATTCATTTCTTTACAAAATATTCAATATTTATTGTACTTAACCCGTACGATGTACACATATCATTTTTACGCAATATTCAAATCTGATCGCTCACTCGATCACACGATTTCACTTCCGAACTAGTATTGTCCACCCGACGCTCTAGTGCGGACTTGGACCTGGTTTGTTGATCTGAAACCGTCATTCTCCTTGCATAGTCCTAAACTATGATAAAGAATTTCCAGAATCAATCAAAAATCCATATCCAGGGTTCGCCGTCGAAAATCAAATGAAAAACCCCAAATCAGTTTGATATAACTATCTCGAAATTCCATCCAGAATTTAATATTAGTATTTGTATATTTATTTTTCCTTTTTTTTTAAAAATTCTTAGTAACTAAAATAAATTAAATAAATTAATTGAAACAATATATATATATATATATATACTTATAAAATAATCTATTTAGATCTCATAAAACTCTAATTTGTATATAATCTCATATTTTTCCAAAGTCTATAATAATTTCTGTTTTGAAATATGTGTGTATATTTATATTTATCTTCATGTTCTTCTCTTTAAATATCAAAGCAGTAATTTTCCTTTACTGTATATATATATATATATTGAAATAATCTGTATTTATCTTATTAACACCATTTTATTTTCCTTCTGATATATACTTATTTAATCAAAATTAACCGAGAAAAAGAATTCGAATACCTCTCTGCCAGAGATCTCCACCTTCTAGGCTCGAGTTCTATCCACCTTGCTCGCCGCCACTCCATCGGAGCACCATCGGTCACAGTTGCCACTACCACATTCGCAAGCTACGACCTTGAAATGCCGACAGCCGCACTCGAGGCCTCAACCCCAAACCCACCACTACTCCACTTTCTAGTCAACGATGTCGACCACGACCTATATCGCGCGCGACACCAACCTGAACCACCACTGCTCGCCGTGTTATCAAAAAGAAAACCCGAGGCTCTTCTATACCTCGAGTCGCTTACGACGATTGCGGTTGAGATTTCTCCCCTCGATTCACTTCCAACCTTGCCATCGATTTCGAACGCGGGTCAAATTATTTTTTCTTCCCGAGCGAATTTAATTTTGGGAAAAGAAAAAAAAGAAAGAATGAGGAGAATTTCGAACAAGGCAAGAGATGAAGTCGCGATTTCGATACAAAATCGATTTTGATTTCGTCACTACGTTCATTTTTTTGAATAAAATCGATCGGATTCGAATTAGGAAGAGAAAGCGGCCATTTAATTTTTGCTCTATTTTCATATTTGTTTTTAAAGAGGCTTCAGCCATTAAAATTTCGAATTCGATTTGGAAAAAATGAAGTTAGGAGTAGATAAATAAATTTATTTCTTTTAGTTGCTCGGCCATTTTCTTTCCCCCTTTTTTAGATGCGTGTTAAATCTTTGAGAACACGTGTTTCAAATTTCTTTACGTGTCTATTTGCTACAGTGTTTTAATTATATTATTTATATTCAAGTTCAAATTTAAATCGTCTAGAAATCATAGCTTAAATTTTATACACCCTATCGAGGCGTGCCGCTAGGCGTTTATAAGGTTATACCCCTATTCTGAACGCAATGAAAAAGCTTTCGAGTCCTAACTCGATCGTATAGAGAAGATAGCTTTTTGAACCCAGTTATTATATTGAATTTTCAATATAAATTTCGACGTGGTTATCTACCGTGCGATCACACGACAACTCCCAACACTATGAGAATTGAAGTCTGATAATAATATAATATTTCGGATCCAATGGAACGGGTTTCGTCAAATTTGATATTGTACTTCGGAGGGCTATTTTTAAATATCAATTTTAACAATATATTTTCAAAGCTGAACAAAGCACTTCCAAATTCAATTTTAAAAGTTCTATTACCTTCAGTATTATCAATATAAATTTTATAAACCTTCAAATTATTTTTTAACAGACTCGAAATCCCATAATTCATATTTTTTCTGATTTTCAATTGTTTAATTCAATAATTTAATTGCTAAATAAACAATTATATTTGAAATTCAAGTTAAACTAACTTTCAAATATTAAAATCAATTAAATATTTAAGTTCAAATATCGAGAAATTGTGGGTCGTCATATTCCTCCCCCTTAAAAGAATTTCGTCCTCAAAATTACTAATTAAGCAGAATAGTCCAATACCGTTAGCTATTTTCTCAAAACCCAAACAGTTTTCAACAACTCTAAAATAATCTTATTATTAAAGTCACACTATCACCCTTACTGACTTCCCAAACTCTTCCATGGTTCCCAACAACATCACTTACTCAACAATAAAAATTTAAATTTAAAACCAAATTTTAAATTATTAAAATTTCTTCAAAATTTTTCTAATTCCTTAAATTTTAAAAAAAATTCGCCAGCGTCTCCTTTGCACGGCTAGCTCGGAACAAGTATAAAATGCCACTACAGGCCTCCATATTTCAAAAGAAAACAAAAACGCCAAGTGGCTAGATTAGAAAATCATCAAATTTCATACAGAAATTTAAATACATACCTTTCTGTCGAGCAATTCAATTTATCTTCTGAATTCAAAACACCAATTTTCCTTTGCTTTTAAAATACCTGAATATCCTACTTAGCAATCATATCGAATCACAAATCAAAATCATTTTATTCATTTCTTTACAAAATTTTCGATATTTGTTGTACTTAACCCGTACGATGTACATATATCATTCATACGCAATACCAAATCGATCGCTCACTCGATCACACAATTTCACTTACGAACTAGTATTGTCCATCCGACTCTCTAGTGTGGACTCGGACCTGATTTCTTGATTCGAAATCGTTATTCCCCTTGCAGAGTCCTAAATTATGATAGAGAATTTCCAGAATCAATCAAAAATCCATATCCAGTGTTTTCCGTCGAAAATCGAGTGAAAAATCCCAACTCGGATCGATATAACTATCTCGAAATTCTATGCTCGAATTCTTGATCGAATCGTTGTGCGAATGAAATAATATACATACGTCCAACGTATTTATCTCAATTGATTATTAACTATATCAATCCTTTTTTATGCACATTTATTTTGATTTCTATTCACTTATTCCCAATTTCCCTTCTACCCAACTTTAGTAAACCTTCATTCAAATACTAACTTAGCATATTTTTCAATTCCAGATTTACTTAAGAATTTTACCATCCACTTCTTAAATTCAATATAAATATTTTATACAGCTCCTTATATTTATTTTTACTTTTTCATTTTAGCTTTTATATCTATTTTCATTTGCCTTAAATTTTCAATTCCATTTTGAATTCAATTTACTTTCCAATTTTAAAAATAGAAATCTATTTACCTTATCCTAAACCATATTCAATTAATCATTTCTTTGATTAGTTCCACTACTAATTCATTTTAAATCTCAATAGATTTTATTTTTCCAACTCTTATTATTTAGTTCACTTCAAACTAATTCTACAACTTCACTTAACTCAATTCAATTTTAATTTTAATATTCAGTTTTCAATTTCATTTAGGTACAACCAAATAAATTTTCTCGTTCACAAATTTATTTAAAATTTAATACATTTTATTCCGAAAACTATTCTATTTAGCTTACTTGGACTTATTTCCTTAAGCTAATTCAGTTACATTCTATTCTATTCAAATTACTTCCACAAGTTTTCCAATTTATTTTATTCCATATGCTAACCTTCTTTAATTTACTTTATTAAATTGGCTTACCCCTCTAGCTTATTTCGTTTCCTCAATTATTTTAATTTAAGTCTTCTTCAAATTAATTTTTTTTCCTATTCTAGAAAATATCAAATTTTACTAGCTATCAAACCCATTTATATTTCCATAATTATTTTAAATAAGATTCTAGTGTCCTTTAAACGATGACTCAACATTTCAAAATCGTTCTTGAAATCCATTACATCCCAAATCCTTTAGTACATCCAATTATCCCTTTGTATTTTAAAATCAAACCCAGTTTTGCAAATAACTCTAATTTCAAAATAACCGGGTAGCAATTCCTCTCTTGGAAACTTGAAAATGAACACAGATGATGTTGCGATCATCGTCAGAATTATTTTCTAGCGACCGAAAAAAGTTTAGTGGCTTTTCCCCTTCAAAAACATTTTCCAAATATTTTTAAATTCCAAATCTCACTAGATTTCAAATCCAATTCAAAAATATTTCCAAAATAATATCACTATTATTTCTCCACAATCTTTGAAAAATCATTTTCAAGTTGAAAGGAATTTAAATTTTTCCCAAAATTTCAAATCTTAAATCCTTCCAATCTATTTTCAAATATTTGTCAGGAATTCTATTTCAAATTATAAATCATATTTACAATTCACATTTACAAATCTCATTTGTATATGAATTTATTTCCTTAACCTCTGGTTATTATCTTAATTTCTTGTTCAATTTCCATCCACAATGATATTAATTTTATATTATCATTTCCTAACAACCAAGCAACCATATATAACTATAATAATTTACGGAACATTATTTCATTTATATACAAAAATTATTTGGGTAAAATTATTTCATTTACCCTATTTTAAAACAATACTATGTCAGTTTATCTTGTTTAAGAGTTTAGAAACCCCTATCGATGACATGGCATCCTACATATCGACCAGAATCCATAAACACTCAACCGATAAGTCAACACAATATAAAAACAATTTTTATTCACTAACAAATACACGCTCATATCTATTAATACACTCAAACTCATTCTTAGAGTACTACGGACTCTATTTCTAATGAGTAATCCCCACCAAAGCCATAGTTCTCGCTTAACCTTCAGCTCTGATACCAAGTGTAACGACCCGATTTTTCTAGATATTAGAAGTGCATAAAATACTTAAATTGAACTTAGAAGATAGATAGTGAAATTCTTAAGTAAAATTTGGTTTTGGAAATACTAAGTTAGAAATGAATGAAGGTTTAATAAGGTGTGTGAAATGATAAGTGGATAGAAATCAAAATAAATGTGAATAAAAGAAAAGAGAATTAATATAGCTGATACTCAATTAAGATATATACATAGGTTGTACATGTATTATTTTATTCGCATAGCGATTTGATCCAGATTCGAGCAAATAATTTTGAGATAGTTATATCGATCCGAGTTGGGATTTTTCACTCGATTTTCGATGGTGAACTCTGGATGTGGATTTTTGGTTCTAATACCCAAATGTACCGACCTGATTTTTCGACGCCCGAAAATCGACATCAATATGTCCACTATATTAAATGCAGAACAATCGAATGCCGAAATACCGAACCATCAGGGTTTAAGAAGAAGGTGGTAGAAGAATAATAGAAAACAATATCAGAATCTCACAATCGCAGCAGAACAATATATAATAGATAAATGAATGATCTTTAAACCAAAAGAATTATATAAGTTTTATACAGTACATCATCAGAGTACAATAAAATTCATAGCACACAACTGGACAGTTATCATAACCTGTCCTCACAAAAACTGCCTATGCAGTTAATCATACACAGTGGAATATTCGTTAAATACGTGAGATATGCCTTGCCATCCAACTTGTCTCGTGAGCTACATAGCATCCTATTCTGTATTCTATAATACTCACCCTAACCTGAGCATTACAATAAAACAATACCCGGGTCGGTCTGGAAAACCAGCATGAGAAAACACACTCAATTGGATTATTAAAGTTTTCAAAATCCTTTAAAAATCAAAGGTATCTCGTAAGACCACGCCACAAAAAAACATGTCGGGTTTTTACCTTACGAAAACCAAAACATTTTTATAAAATTCATCTGATATTATAATAGTGTCCATAGAAAGTAAAATAGAATCTAACTGAAATGCATGCATCTCACAATTCAGCAATAGTTGGGCACAATCAAAACCGTAAAGGCGCTTATTGGAGATTGGATTCCATACGATGGTAGGGCTACTGGGGTACCATCCATCAAAGTATGTGGTCTAGATCACCGTACCGAGGATCCACCTTGATCCCCTACTACACAAGACCGAAGCTACCCCTTATTGGATAGTCCAAATAAGATTACCCACGGTTGGCATCAGCAACCGCCCACACAGCCGAAACAAATGGACCTCTAGACAGGGATGTCCTTACCCTAATTGGTTGCTAGCCACTTAGCCTTGCGTGCACCTCCTCTGTTTTAGCCATTCCCGGCTGATGAGGCTTGAGGTTAAGCTTTACATTTTTAGCACGCATTCACTTAGAATGCTCATCGTCCTCATGACGATGTTCTGAAAGCATTCATCCATACAAGTTCATTCCAGGTCCGAACGGAACCGAAGGCCCTACTCCTAATACATCCATTTTGGTATCAGAGCAGAAAGTTAAGCGAGTACCTTGGCTTTAGTGATAGCCTCTACATTTTCCGACAGTCTTTGGGGGCAGTTGGTGGCTGTAGTGCTAGAAATGCATCAATCTTGTCCATGGGAGCCTTTGACTATTAGCCATCTTTTGGTTAATTTGATTAGCCATCTATTTTACCTCTTCTCTTGTTACAATCTACTATTGAGTTAAAATGCTTGATGTTAGGTTTCCAGCATTAATCTCTATTTGATGATTGTTAGCATTATACACTTTTGTTTACTGGGGATTGGTTTTGTCAACACCAAGTGTTGTCCCAACAGATCTTTCAGACTTAGCCCTCCTTTTAGGAGCCATTATAATAGCAATTCTCTAATCTTCTATAAGCAAACTTTCTTGTTCTATACTCTGGATCTATCTAATCCAAAGTAAATAGCTAGATCCGAGCCTAGGCTCTTTGTTTCTCAGTGAAAGCATCAAAATGTTAGTCCAAAAAATGAATCAACACCTTATAGTATGATGTGAATGCACCATCCTGTTAGAATATAGCAAATATAATAGAAAACAATAGAAAAGTAAATGAGAGATAAAGATTTTTATAGTGGTTCGACTGCTAACTAAGCTTACGCTCACTTTATAACTTTGCTTATTGAATTGATCTTGATAGAATATGATTACTAAGTGTTGGAGAAAGAATTAGTAACAAGTACAAGTATTGGACAGATTCTAAGTCCTAAAATTACCTAAAGGAACTACCTTAGTGACTATGGAGTGGAGAGAGAGTTGAAGAAATGACAGAGCTTCCACATAGTAATAGCAGAAACTCAATCCTCTCTTAGTTGCAATATGGTTTGTACTTATTAGGCAGCGCCATATTAGACTAGAAGCACACTACCGGAGAAGTCCAGGAAGTAAACCAAGATAGCACAAGGAAAATGGTGTCCATCCGAGTAAAAATATAAAATCGATACCAAGTCAAGCCCTTGACTTGGAGCCGAGTTTATTTTTTAGCTAGGGTTTGGGTACTTCTTTTTTTGTGTTACTTCGTCTAAATGTTCTCCCTGTAATTTGGTAGATTACTAATGAGCGTTCTTCCTTGGTTTGGATTATCATGCAACTTTGATTGTGACGTACTCATTTCTTGTAGTAGAATTTTTGGAATTTTATGAAACTTCATGGGTATGCTTAGATACACTAGGGGATGATATGCCAAAACTAGCGTAACTTAGGAAGAGTGAGTGAGTAGCCTGTTTTGAGTTCATATTTTCTTAAGCCCTTTCTTCTGTTCTTCTGAGAGTTCTTGCCAAGTTTCAAGTCGTTCCATCTTTGTATCGACGTTCTTACTCTTATTGACTTCTATTTGGTTAAAAACCCAGTTAACATTTAGCTTCTAAATTATTTTTTCATTGGAAACAAAGTGTGCTTTAGAACAAGACAAGCTCCGTATTATTATCCCGTGAATTTCAGTTAATTGTTAGATTCCATCATGGGATGCTATTTTTCATCGTTTGATTTCTTACTAGCTATTCGTTTTGGTTTCAATTTGAATTTCAATTCTCTGTACCAATGATGCCTTTTTCTCCCTAAAATTTACACAGAGCTTTAAGTTGACATGTAGGTTCATTGTGCTGAGATGGAGCTAATTCAGGCTCAAAAGGTAAATTTAGGATGGAGTCGAGCCTTAACTCATCCCAAGCTAAGGGCTTAAGAAAATTTTGTTGTTATTTTTTCTTTACATTTATTGATTTCCCTAACCTAACTTCTTGCTTGTTTTTCTTCCATCCAGTCGACTTTGCCTTATTCATCTCTAGCTGATTCAAGCTACTTCCTTGCCACCATTCAACTTCCAACCTCACCGCCGAGCTCCACCACCTCCATCACCTCTACATGATACTCTCTACTGCCTGATCGAGTTACCACCATTGCAGCCACCGTTTGGATGACTCAGATCCGACCTAGCTCAAACCCTAGGTCGAATTAGTCTTTTACCTGAATTGAATGTAGGGGATGGTGGGCTTACGCTCAAGTGGTGATGGAGATGGTGACTTGCTTTGATTGATCGCAATTTTGGAAATGGAGATGGTCGAATTCAAAAATAACTCATTAGTAATGTAACTAGGGTTTGGCTTCATATTGGACGTGCATGATTCGAGAAGTAAGGCATGTCTCTTGGTTTCAGCCATTTCTTTCCGTAGAATTAACTAAAGCTAGATCGCCGAATTGACTTCGATATGACGGTTCATCTTAGATTTAGACATATCGGGTAGCTCTATTGCTTTGCATTTCTGCATACCTAGTGTTCCTAAATATAAAAAACTTTCCATGTTGCTTCGAACAACACATCCGTTATCAATTATTGATTTACAATAGGTAAGTATAGAATAAGACTTTCAAAGGATGATATAGATCATTTTTTCAATACAAGTAAACTATCTACATAGGATGGTCCATTTATAATGTTCGGGACACTGGACTCATTCCATATAGGTAACATACCGCACTTGCTCCAGTCAACACTTAGAATCCAACTGGCCATCCCACGAACTTTGGATTTCAAGCATTAGTTGTGTCAGAATTATTATTAGAAATAAAGCATACCTGACCGTTATTAGCGGGCCTTATTGTCCAGAATGATGCACCAGTCAACATGCCGCAAGGCCGTTAATGGAGAATCTATGCCTTCAGAAGCTCATTTATCAACCACCCCAGTTTCTTCATTTATTCCCATAGAGCCAAGTCAACCAATGACTTCTGATTCCGGTAGGACCTGCACTTGATAAGTTACCTCCTAGGTTGAAAATTCTAAATGACCCTTTGGAGCAAGTGTCTTCAATCCTGACAGCTAAAATGCTTGAAAATATATGCATACAACATGGCATCCACGAGGGTGACGTTTGTCTGCCTACTCGAGCCGAGTTTGCACATAATCCCACAAGAGGCTTTGTTGCTTGTAATCGGCACATGTGACTAAATAGTGCTCTACCGTCATTCAATCTGCTCTAGTGTCATTCAATCGGTTCTTGTCTGTGGTGCTTCAAGATTTAGGGTTGGCACCATTTCAAATTTATCCCAATAGTTATACACTCTTAAATTACATTTACATCTTATTTATAACCAGGCTTGGGAGACCCCCAAGATTAAATGAGCTCGCATATCTCCTAAACTTCAAGAGGAGGCAGGACTTCCTATCCTTTATAATTATAGAAGCTTATAGGGGAGGCAAGTAGATAAAAGATCTACACAAAAATGCTCGGCTTTCAAGAACATGTTCTTTTACATCCGAGGTTCATAGGCCTTCACTCACTTTTGGTTACATAGAAGTGAGTCCTTACTTCTTATCTCTTTTCAGTCTAAGTATTTTCTAATTTCATAACCTATCATACGCCTTATTGCAGTCATCTCGAGTTGAGAAAACAATAACAAGCTCAAAGCAATGCTTGAAAATCTTATGGCTATGAGAGCTTCTAAGCGCAATTGGAGTTTCTTTTGACAAATGAGAAACTCAGGCGGTTCGATTTGCTTTATCCTAATAGATTTAATATATATGATGAGCCCTTAACTTCGAGTGGCATTAGGAGACATACTCGTTCTTTAAGCCGCGGTCGTGACTCTAATGAGGAGGCTCAAGAAGATGTGGCTGGTTTGTCAGAGGAAGCACAACCCAAAGAGACTCCTAGAGCTGATATAGACTTGCCCTTTTAAGAGGAAAGTATGGGGATAGAGATGAGGCCTATAGGATGTCTCCAATTCCAAAGGAAGAAGAAAAATCATTCAGAGAAGAGATGGGAAACAACCGATGTCTAAAGAAGTAGTAAAAGAAGGTTCAGACATTGATGACAGCGACTTTTACATCTCCGAAGTTATTATATGGCTCTAGGAGCAGTGGCTGATCGTTAGATATGAGATTCGATCCTTAATTCAATCCACTATAATAGCCTATGAAAATTGTAGTGTAAGAAAATATTAGACAAGAACCCTTAGGTAACAAACACTAAGAATTCACGGACACTTGTATCACATCCTATACCATCTAAAGTAGTATTGAAGTAACTGCACATAATCATCACATATTAATCTTGTTTTCATTCACTAGACTTTTGTTTAACCCATTCTCTTTCCTTCTTTTTCCCCACCTCAAATAGACAAAGCAATAGGCGACCTGTCCATTTTTCGTACTTGGAGAGTAATGCTTATCTTTGAAGACTGCCTTTTATTATTTTTGCACTCCTTGTATTTATATATATTACCAGTACAGTTTATCTCTTTTATCAAAATTGGAGTGATATTTTCTATGTACTCTATATTGGACCACATACTGATTTTTGGAGATTGCGATTTGGATATTATTATCCATGAAATTTCAATATCAAAAGTATTGTCATAAGGGACGACGTCGTAAAAAAATTTATGTCGTCAAGTTCAACGTCGAAGGTCAATTGTGTCACATGTGATCAATAATATGTATAGTCGATGCCTCTCTTTGGAATTGCATTGTGACGACCCGCCCTTCTACTACCAGAAAGATGTATCATCATTAAGAAAGAAAGGGATAGAAATTGAAGAGAAAGAGAAAGAAAGAACAACAACATCAGAAATCTCACAGCAGAACGGAACAAAATATAATATATCACATAACTATTACATAGTTTTTCAAATATCAGAGTTATACAATATCAATACATATGACAGCCATATATACATCTATCACAATATACGTCAGAGGTACAATACTCATCAACTAACACAGCGGAACTAGATAGATAGCTACAAACGTCTGGAATCTCCTGCTCTAAGCTCCTCTAGAAATCAAGGTCAAAAACCAATCACTTGGCTACTCATAAAAATTTGAGTACCTAAGAGTTTATGAAAACACAAAATATAAACTCTGGGTCAGACATGGGTCTGGTATGAGTAAACGGTTTAAAGTTGTTTAACTTTGAAATCATTTGAAAATAAAGGTATCACGTAAGACTCCCCACAAATAAATACGGGTAAGTTTTTACCTTACGCTAACCAAAACATTTCATAGGAAATCTAGTCATATTATAATAGTGTCTAGGGTTTTCAAGTAAATAGAAAATAGCCGAAGTTGTTACATGATTAAATTCCAGCTACTAGCCACGAAAGTGGGTAATACAAATCAAAACCGTAGGGTCTCGTAGGGAAAATGGATTTCCAACAATGGCAGGGCTACTGGGGTACCGCCCGTCACAGTACGGGGCCTAGATCACCGTACCGAGGGTCACTCCCGACCCCCTACAACACAAGGCCGGAACCATTCCTTACTGAACAGTCCCGAACAAGATAAACCCCGCGGTTGTAGCTAGCAACCGCCCACACAGCCGAAATATAAAGGGACATCTAGACAGGGGAAATATCTTGTCCAGCTTGGGCATGACCCACCTAACCTTGCTGCATCTCCCCTGTTTTAGCCATTCCCGGTTGATGAGGCTTGAGGCTACGATTACCTTTATAGAACATTATTCTTAGAATGCTCATCGTCCACCTGACGATGTGCTGAAAGCATTCAATCCATACAAGTTCGTTCCGTGTTCGAACGAAACCGAAGGCATTATCTCGTTACACTCGTTTTGGAATCACCCTCAGAGTCAACGACGATAACCCTTGCATTCTGAAAACACCATCTTGATCTTCATTTCAGGATTCACGACCTAACGTTTAAATTGGATCGATGTGTTTTTCGGAGAATCAAATTTGATTCTTCCGATCCCGGTCTCATCGAATCCAAACGCCATTTTAAGGGCCAAGTTCTAATTAACTTAAACAGTTTTAATAATTTAAATTCAACAATTGAATTAAAATAGTATTTATCATAGATAAAACATATACAAGCATCATAGATATACATGACATATCACAGAGCACCACAGAATATCATCTCATAAATATCACAACCAGATATTCAACATAACAACCCATAAGCAGTCATCTTTAAGTCTTATTTGTAATTAATTCAATTTAGAATTAATTACTTGAGAGTTAACCGCTTAACTCTGTTTAATTTATCATTAATTAACAATCAATTACTTATTTCATTTCAAATTGTTTAATTAATGATTTCTTAATTAATCATTTAGTCTTAATTACATAATTATTTAATTTCACACTACCATTTACTTAATTACTCCTTAACCCAGTTATTTACTTTAATTAATCATTTAATTAATAGTCTTAATTATTAATCAACTTAATTACCCATTTATTAACTTCTAATTACTTCCTTAACCCTTTATTTATTCTTAATTAAATTACTTGATTAATTATCTACTAATCATTCATAAATTAACCTAAGTAGTTAACTACAATTTTATCAATTATTTATAATCTATGACTAATTGCAATTTAAGAGTAATTGTTCTTAATTTCTTTCTAAAATAATTTATATATATTAAATGTTCAACTTAATTAAACATTTAAAAGTCTTCCTTTAAATTTTTGAAAACCAATTATAATATTAACTCCAAACTTAATTATTAGATAACCTTATGCTTTATTTAAATTACTTAATTAAAATAGAAGCTAAGAGGTCGAAACATTATAAAACATTAATTTCATAATTAAACTTGCATTAACGTTTAACTAAATTTTGTTAAACATTGCGCCTATATATTATTATTATTTTTAAGTTCAGCAGCTTGAACCCGAGACCTTCCCTGTTAAACCCGTGCGCTACTTCGAGTTCTTCCCCTAAATTCCCCGAGCTGCCCCTGAACGCATCCTTCTTCTTCTCCCTCTCCTTTTATTTTCTTTAATTTCTGTACGTTAAAACCAAATTAAAGGTCAAACATCTGGGAACTCCATGCGAATGACAGGGAAACCCAAAGACAAACCCATCTTCAATCGAGCACGCCACGAAGCAGACCCCTTCACGTCATCACCGACACGACATCCCACCCCAACGCTGCCGTGCACGTGCACGGTGGTTCGGCGCGCCTCCGGCGGCCCACGTCACCCTCCACAAACCCCAAATCATCTCTTAAATCGAGAACAAAATCCAAAAATTCGAAATAAGGTCAAAATTTAAAATTTGCTGAAACGTGAACTGGCCATACGAAACACCTGGACAAAAATGCTACGGCCCATCAACAGCGGCCACCGGAATCACCATGACTCCGGCCTCGCATCTGCAACACTCCACGCCACCTTTACCCTGAATCTCGACCGACTCGGTGCTCCTAAGGCGACGGCGTCACTTCATTTCCAGAGCGCAACCAAACTCGAACTTAACCCTAACTATACCTTGTTCCAAAACATCTTGCAATAAAAAAAATTTCTAACATTTTTCCATGATTCAAACATGATTAAACTACCCCCTCAACAAATTTCAACGATTAAAATTTGTTGAACAAACAGAAATTTATAAAAATGAATTTTTAGTTCATTTATGAACTGGATCATGAGTGCTTATCTAAAAATTAAAATCTTTGTTTCAAAAATCCTACTTTTACATGTAGATTAAAGCTATGTAATCGAATTGGTGATTTAAAATACTTGAATTCAACAAAAGGATTTTTGGTTGACTTGTAAATCAACTGGAACAGTTGATATGCTTCACTGGCAATTTGAAAACAAGTTTTAAAAACTTGATTTATATTTAAACAACTTTCTTGTTTTAAAACATAAACCTATAAATGGTTGAGTGGAGGTATTTTATAATTTGATCATACTTAACCCTGTAACCTAAAGAAACTGTATAACTTAAAGAGTACTCATATAAGAACACAGGATGGTGAAACAAATACATATACCAACATATGATTACCAATACATCATACATACAGATCAAACTTAAGACCTAAGTTTTTTTTTTCGTTTACTCACCTAACCTTCCTGAACAAAGAACGGAAGAAGCACCTAAAGTTTTGAATACTTGTAGCCCTTGAAACTGCTTGCATATCCCTCTGTTTTTGAATTCGGTTAGAAACTGTTCTTAGTTCTTCTTCTTTTTTTCTTTTTTTTAGGTTTGCTAATCTATTTTCTTCCTGAACGAACTAAATAAGAATATGTACTCTCATATATATAAAAGAAAATAGGTGTATATGGGTAGCTCGTAACTGGACTGTTGTTGTCTACATTTTTTTTTCATTTTTTTTCTGTTTTTACCTGACAGTTTTGGTGTTCAAATGTATAGATTTGTAAATACTTTCATAGGCCAAATAGTAGGCTGAGAAGATAGCAAATTAATGCTTTGCTTCATAATATGGTTACATAATTATTATTATGTTTATACAGTATAGATAGTTGTATGAAAGTGTACAACTTGCAGGTCAAAATTTGGCTTGTTTATGAAGACATTCAATTTTGAATAGTTAACACCCTTATAATTGTGTTTGCTGTAGATATTTTATATATAAACATGTTTATTTATTTTTTCTGCATTGAACAGCTTTTCCATTACTGTAAAAGAATTTGTAATATATTTGCTTTTGAACAATAGGGTGGTTGAATTGATAGCAAGTACCAGTTTTGTTCACCAAATATGTTCCATACTTATTATGTCTATCTGTTCTTAAATGTTTGTATGCAGACATAATTTTGCAGGTCAAAAATTTGGCTTGAGTGAGAAGCTTTGAATAAAGATCTTTGTTTTTTTTTGTTACTTGTTATTATCTTCTAGTTTGAACTATAATATACATATTTGTTTACATCTAATTAATGCTTATGCTTCCTTCATGATAACATGTAATTAAAGTTTCCGATTTTGTTTATTTTGATACAAGACAAAGAGCTGTTGATATGCACGTAATTGTGCATATATTTACATCCATATTTTATCTCTTTTTATTTAAATAATCATCATATTTGGGCATTTTAACATGTTTAAAACCAAAATTCAATTATTTCCAATCATCATATTTTCATCTTCATTCAGGGGCAAAACGGTCATTTTGTACATGTGTCAATATAAGAATTTTTACTTGGACATTTTTTGACAATTTTTATAGGAATTTGGATGCATATGGAAGAGGCTTATATGAAGATATATGCATGCACAAATGAATACAAAGGAAAGAAGAGGGAAATAATTCAAGCCATGAACATGGAGGACCCCACCCACTTACCTAAAAGTACAATTTGGAGCTAATGGACAACTAAGTGGAGGTTAAAGCTTCATGCAAAACAAATGATGGATTAATTAGTGGTTAATGGTTACTTGTTGGCCACACTTCCTAAACGGCATTTTAGGTAGCCCCCTAAAAATAGAATTAGGGTTTTATGCATGTATATATTGCCCTCTTATGTATATGAAACCATCATCTACTCTTTCATTTTACTTAGGAAATTAAGAAATCAAAGTGTAAGCTCAATGTTCTATGAAATAAAAATGGCTTTCAAGCCTCTTTCTTCTCTCTTTTCTACATGTTTTTCTTTGTTTTATTGTTAACGTTTATTTCTATGCTCTCTTTTCCTTTATGTTCATAGCTTTGATTTACATTTATGCAAGTAGTAAGTAGCTAATCTCTTTTGCTTTCTTTGCTTATTTTCTATTCTCTTTTCTTTTTAATGTTGAAATTTGTTTGTGTTGCTTCAATGCCACAAATAAGTAGCTAAACCCCTTCAATTTAGGGGTGATGAAGCTCTATAACTTTATAGAATTTCAACATTTGATGTATGATCTCTTTGTTTATGCTTCCTGAATGTGAATTTTGATGTAAGTTTATACAAGTGGGTTTGATAGCTTATATTGCTTATGCAAATGAGCTATTCTTATTCAACATAAACACAATTTACATCATCATTTGCTAATTAATTTTTGATTATGAAATGAAAGTAAAAATGAAATTTGATGATCTATGTTACTAGTTACAATAGTAAATAGATCATGCTTAAAATAGTTTTTGCTTTGGCTTCTTTTTCATGAGAATAATAAGTGGTATAATTGTTGTATTATAGATTGATGGTTTGAGTTATGTTAACTAATAACATAAACGAACCATACTTATGATAAATGCAATGATTATTTCACTTAATATCAAAGTTAGAGATCATAAATTATGTGTTTGTTGATTTACAAAAATTTGAGAGTGGATTTGCCTCTAAATTGTTCTTTAGTCTAATAGTTTTTGAATCACATTTTTTTAGTGTTAGCCTCATTTTATTTCTAATTAACTAATCATCCTTCATTTGGTTTAATTTGATTGAATAGAAGTTTAAAATCATCAATTCCCTGTGGATCGACCCGTATTCGCCACGTGCTACATTTGTACACCGTGCGCTTGCGGTATAAATTTTATTTCTAAATTCGTTCCACGGTTTTCTAATCCGATAGAATTTCCGTCGACGAACAAGTTTTTGGCGCCGTTGCCGAGGATTTGTTTTGATTTTTATTTTCTGTTCTTCGAATTATTTTTATTTTCTTTTATTGTGTGTTTGTTGTGTGTGTTAGCTTGCATTTTTTTAAAAAGAAAAAGAAAAAAATTCAATGTTTGTTTTGTTCATTTGTTTGTTTTTGTGTCTTGTTCATTTGTGCGTGTCTGTTTCATTCCATTTTGCATTGCTATTTCTTAAAAAAAAAGTCATTGCATTTCACATTTTAGTTTTCTGTTTTTAGTTTAGAACTGCATTTGTGTGCATTTTTTTTCCTTTTATTGGATAGTATTGTGCTTCAGTTTTTGTTCATCTTGCTTGCTGTTTGCATTTGTGTTTCTGTTTGCATTTGTGTTTCAGTGTTAATAGCTTTCTGTTTGCATTTCTTCTCTGCATATTCTCTGTTTTCTTCCCTTGCCACTGTGTCAAACCATCCACCCAAACACTGCAGCAGTTCACCCAACATCCTCCTCATTCACCCTAACCACACTGCCCACTGCTTACATCACTTCTCTGCCAAACAAACTGCACCAATACATCATTGCACAACAACCATCTCCTATAGTTCATCTCTGGCCACTGCCATGACAACCCATACTTGAATCCCACTCCATAACACAACTACTCCTCCTACTACAGCATTTCATTAACCATTTCAACTTGGCAGCAAAACAAGTTTCTACTTACATACACACTACATACCTCTGTCCAAAGCAACACCTTCGCAGCCTCACCTCGCCAATCACCGCAACCCCTCTTTACCACTGCTTTAGCTGCTACCACCCTCATCGGTTCAACAGATAACTTCCCAATCCCAATTTACCTGTGCACATCTACGCATATCACAGTGCACTTCCCTTCACCTGCCTGAACTCTGCCTACTGTTACATTAGTTCACCATAACTCCCAAACCTTTAACTACAAACACACACAACTCTTTCTGTCACCCCTGCTTCATTCACAACGGTAACACGCCAATCCTCTTCCTATCCAAATAAACAAACTTCTGCCATCAACCCAACCTCTTACAGCCACATCATTACATACCCATACAAACTCTTCCAATTCACCAAGACCACTCCTTCTTCCCATTTACATAACTCAACTTCAACGAAAACAGCCAATCGCCTAACACTGCCCTTCCACGACCTCCTTCAAACTTCTCTGCCGCACTGACTTCATCACACAGCATACATCACCACGCCATCCAACAATCCAACTATTTCACCATTGCTTTCAACTGCATCCCTCCACTGCCATGTGCACCACAGAAACTTCTCCATACCACTTGCAAACCACCATCAACATTCAAGCCACAACTGCTCCTTCCTCCTGAACCACCACTGCAAATACACCTCCTTCACCCAACAGTCGCAGGCACTTCAAAGCTACATCACTACCACTTCCATACCCTTGCATCTGCATAACAAACTCCGCCGCACCTAAAACCGCATCGCAACCCAGCTAACGACCTACTTCAACTTCCTCTGCAAATTAATAGAAGCCGCGAACCCAATTCCCAATCGCCTTTCACAAGCCTCTTATCGCCAATTTGAATGCCCGCTTCCCCTTGCTGTCAACGCACATCCACAGCAACTTCACCGCGAACGCTCCAATCGTTTCCCATCGCCGCCTACCTCCTCCACTTCATCAACTTCCACCCCGAACCATATTCCTACCTCCCCTCAATCTCGAACCACCAATCTCCACAAATCTCCTAAAACTCAGTCGCGAAACCCGAAGCCTCAAATTTGCAAAGCAATTCAACTCGACCAGAAAACCCAAGCGCCTCCATTGCAACATAGAACGCAGATTTGAAGAATTTTAAATTAAAATTTGGTTTATGGCTTTGGGAATTCTGCAGTGTATTTTTTTTAGGGGAAGTTGGATAAGTTGATTAATATTGGGATCGGGTTATAATATTTTTGGGTAGCAGGCTAATACTGGGCCGGGCTCAACGCTTTAATACAATTTTCTTTCTTCTTTTTTCTTTTTATAGTTTTGTTTGTGTTAGTTTGTTTCATTTTTATTATAATTTGTTTAGTTTAATTTCATTGGTATTGACTTTTCCTTTCAAAAAAAAAGTTTGTTTAGTGAAGATTTTGAATTTTTTGGGGCTTGTGAGTGTTTGATTTTAGTGTGTCTTCTTTTGTTTTTATTGTTTTGTTTAATTTCTACCAAAAAAACAATTTTCATACAATTTTTTTTTTGTTTTGGTTCTTTTGTTTCAATAGTTTCGATTTTACTTTGTTTAGTTTCTCCTTTGATATACAAATAAAAAACAAATAAGTTTCTTTTTGCTTTGTTTGAAAATCTTTTGTTTTGTTTCCTTTGATTTCAACAGTTGTGTTATTTTCCTTTGTTTTATTTCGTTCGATATATATTAAAAAAAAATTGTAAATATATCTTGTTCTTCATTTCAGGTTGCCAAAGCAGAAATTCAAAAGGGAAAAGTGTTTGCCAACAAATAAACTGCTTTGCTTTGCTAAGAAAAATCGCCGCTAAAAGAAATATTGCTAAATAATCTACACGCTCTGGTATCGTGCACATTTCTCCTTGTTTTTTTTATTGCATTGTTGGTTGCTTGCATTTGCATTTGTATATATATAAAAAAAATCAAAATCCAAAACAAAAACAAACTTCATTTTAGTTGCATTGTAATTTCACGTTTAATTTCTGCTTTGCATTCATCTCATCTTGGTTTTCTTTTCTAAGGGCAATACCCCAATTCACATAAGGTGGGGGATTTCATCACCCTTTTCCTAGCCCACAAACGCATTTCATCGTAGAATTTGACAAATAATAAAGGTTAGACGTTGGACCTAAGGGTGTCACGAGCTCACTTAGGGCTTAATTGTATCCTCACAATTGTTTTATTTGAACGATTTTATTTCTTGGTGTCCAGGCTACGGCAGAGTAATAACCAGTCATAAAAATTACGGTGATACGTAAATATTATACTGGTTGTTCCTCTGAAGGTACTTAAACCTTCGGCTGCAATGCTACAGTGATTCGTGGTGCACCGATAACTCCTGTCCGTTACCTGGCTGAGAAATAATTTTGTTGATTTAAGACAAAGTGTGATTGTACAATTTTGGGCTAGGAGCTACTAAGGACAGCAAATTGTAGTTAAGTCTTTGCATTCATTTAGTTGCATTAGTTCATGCATATTTAAAAAAAAACAAAAAATCCAAAATCCAAAAAAAAAAAAAAACAAAATTGTAAATTTTACTTAACTTAATTTTTAATTAAAAAAAATTCCTTTCCTTTGAAAATTTTCAATCAGAAACAAAAATCGAAAAAAATATAAAATCTTGTAAGAAAAAGAAAAAAATTTGAAAATTCAAAAACAAAAAAAATCAATTTCCATTTTCTAAAAACAAAAAAAATCCTTTTGGTAAATATTTAAAAATTCAAAAAACAAAAAAAAATACATAACCACAAACATAAAAAAAAATTCTTTTGAAAATAAATCTCACTTGTTAAATAGTTGTCTCCCTTGTAAAAAAAAAATTCAAAGAAAAAAATAGACAAAAAACAAAAACAAAAACACGTTTTCAAATCTTCTTTCATCCCCTAAACTCAATTCTAACTCATTTCTCTTCTCGACTTTCACTTGTGCATGAGTACTTGGACTCATGACACAACAAGGAACCGTTGGACTCGTGACCCTTCTACAAACCGTTTAACTCGAAAGACGATCCTCCTGAAATGGCAAACGAAAACGCCCCTCGAACTCTTATGGATAGAATCTTTCCTGATAGAGTTTCTATTCCATCTTGCATCACGTTACCCGCCCCTACGGGTAACCATTTCGAAATCCATTCGAACCATATTGCCACGCTTCCAAAATTTGGCAATTTCGAGCACGATGATCCATACATCTTTTTGACTAAATTCGAACAAGTTTGTGCAACCATTAAACTCCAACAACTTTCTGATGACGGAATCAAACTTCGATTAATCCCATTTGCTCTTACGGATTACGCTGAAAAATGGTTGTACAGCTTAGCTTCGAACTTAATTAAAACGTGGGAAGAATTTGTAAAAGCTTTCTTAAAAAAGTTCTACCCCTTGGAAAAAACAAGTAGAATTCGAAACGAAATTGTAAATTTTCATCAATTCAAGGGTGAACCAATTGGAAAATATTTTAAAAGATTCAAAGAGCTTCTGATAAAATGCCCACACCATAACTTTGAAAAATGGACGATTTGCCAAATCTTATACGATGGACTCGAAAACAGCTCACGAACGATGCTCGAATCAATGTGCCAAAGCAATTTTCTTGCCCAACATCATGATGATGCTTGGCAATTTCTTGAAAACCTCGCTGAAAAATCGTCCCAATGGGAACGCTCGAATGAAAAATCAATCTACTCACGATCGAGTGCACACTCGATAGGATCTTCTGTTGCTTTGGAAGCTAAGATCGACGCAATGATTAAAAAATTTGATAACGTTTTCTCATCGAATCAAATGAGCCAAGCTTCCCAACCGATGTGTTATAAATGCAATGATCCAAATCATATAGCCGATAAGTGTCCTAACTCTATCGAACAAATCAATGCTTTCAATAAAGCCAAAAACGACCCGTTTTCTCCAACGTACAACCTTGGTTGGAGAAATCATCCGAATTTTGCGTGGAGCCAAAACAATCCCAACACGAATACAATTCGTCCCAATTTTCAAGCATTTTCGAATAATGTTTCGAATCCTCCCTTTCAGCCCAATAATTTTCAACCAAACCTTGCGGTCCCGTCTCATAATCAACCACAACAACCAAATTTTCCACCAAATTCTGCTCATCCTCCACAAGACGATAAACGTTTAACTTCGCTTGAGAAAACTCTTGAAACGTTGGCTAAGGCAACCACTCAAAGCCTTCAATCAAACAGCAATTTGCAAAATTTATTGACTTCATATATGCAAAACAAAAACCAATCGATTGCAAAACTCGAAATGCAAATGAGTCAATTAGCCACGTCTGTAAGTGATCGCGAACGAGGAACATTCCCAAGCCAGCCCCTTCCAAATCCCAGAAATCAAAACGCAAATTCAAATCAAGCCCATGTTGTTCAAGATAGCAGCGTCACCCAGTTGAATGCTATCACAACTCTCCGTTCTAGTAAACAAATCGATAATCAAGTCGTTACTCCAAATGATTTACCGAAAACTTTTCTCGACGCTTCTAAAACAACGAACGACTCAGAACAGAACGTGGAGCCAAACGTCGAATCGAACGACAATCAAAATTCTTCTTCTTCTACTCGAGTAGACCCGCCTACCGAGTATCGTGTTCCATTTCCACATCGTCTTCGACCAAAGAAACACTCGGACCAATGGAAAAGATGTTGGAAATTTTTAAACAAGTAAAAGTGAAAATCCCGCTTCTTGACATCGTTCAGCAAGTCCCTACTTACGCGAAATTTCTTAAGGACTTGTGCACCCAAAAGCGACACACTCAAGTACCCAAAAAAGTCTTCTTAGCCGCTAGTTTGAGTGAAGTCTTGTCCCAATCCATGCCCGTTAAATACAAAGATCCTGGCTGTCCTACGATATCGTGTATAATTGGAAACAAGACGATTAACAAATGTTTGATAGACTTAGGCGCGAGTGTCAACTTGATTCCATACTCCGTGTACGAACAATTAGGCTTAGGTGAGCTCAAACCCACGAAAGTTACGCTTCAATTTGCCGATCGTTCCATTAAGAAGCCCGTGGGAGAAATCGAAGACGTGCTCATTAGAGTAGGGCAATTTATATTCCCCGTTGACTTTATCGTTCTCGAAACACAACCTGTGACGAATCCCTCGATTCAAATTCCGTTGATTTTAGGTCGACCATTCTTAGCCACCTCAAATGCCTTAATAAATTGTCGTAACGGATCAATGAAAATATCTTTTGGAAATATGACTTTGGATCTTAATATTTTCAATCTTGAAAGCCAATCGAATGAACCTTGTGACCAAACGTTGGAAGTTAGTGCCATTCACGAAAATGTTGAAAACGAAACACTTGATCTTAACGATGAACGTGAGGCCGAGTATGAAAAATTGTTTCACAAAATTCCCAACGATATTGAATACACTCTTCCTTTTGAATCGCTTCCAGTTGAGTCCGAATCTCAACCCAATTCTTCGATCGAAAAAGTTCCAAAGCTGGACCTCAAGCCGCTTCCCGACCACCTTAAGTACGCATACTTAGGTGAAAATTAAACTTGCCCTGTCATCATTTCTAACAATCTTTCTCTTGACCAAGAAGCTTCTCTTCTCTTTATCCTTTCGAAAAATAAGGAAGCAATGGGATGGTCGATTTCCGATATAAAAGGAATTAATCCCGCTCTGGTTCAACATTGCATCCATTTAATCGATGATGCCAAGCCTGTTCGTGACGCGCAACGAAGGCTTTATCCAAAAATGAAAGGTGCGGTGCGTGATGAAATTCTTAAACTTCTTGACAACGGAATCATTTACCCAATCTCCGATAGTTCATGGGTTAGCCTGTTGAGTCAAGATTTTTATAGAGTTTTGATTTCTGACAAAGGGATAAGCCGTGATCGACAAAAAGAAGTTATTTAGACACAAAGAGCTCCATATGATTAGAGGTTGATTATTTTGGTATGTTAGTAATGATTATTTATGTTAAAATCTATCCTCAAATAATCTTATGCCTTTAATCTTCGAATATATATATAAATATATATGAGTGCACATTAACTGTGCAGTCTGGACAAAACCGGTCGACCGGTCAAAAACCAGGTGGTCGACCGTTTTTGCCCAGAATGCACAGATAATGTGCACAAGTGAACATAACGTGTATATATATTCAAATTCCTGTCTACCGGTCATTTTTTGACCTATCGACCGTGTTTAAACAGAGAGCAACCTTTTCCAAAAGACACTTCTTTCTCCAATGGTTGCATCTCTTACCTTTCATCAATGATCATATCTATTAATGGCTACTGTTCACAAAGAGTTACAACTATTTTTCTCTATATAAACTCATCTAAATCATTGATTCAAACAGATGAAAAATATATGTTTTTCTACTCTAATTTCTGATCTTACTTTCTAAATACTCCTACATTTTAAAAGCTCTCAATTATTTTGATTACTTATTGAATCATTGAAATTATTTCATATCTTTTGATTCAATAAGTAATATACTTCCCTTAATCTTCACAAAACATCATTCACATATTTTGAGGATAAGATTATAGGAAGTTTATACTACAACTGACAAAACTGTGTTAGCAAGAACACATACTGTCAACAAACAATTATATTTATCTTTGTTGAAGTCCTCCGTGTTGTAAGAGGCAAGTGTTGAAGTCCTCGGTGTTGTAAGAGGCAAGTGTTGAAGTCCTCGGTGTTGTAAGAGGCAAGTGTTGAAGTCCTCAGTGTATTAGAGGCGTGAAATCCCGTTCGTTTGCTCGGGTATTGTAAACCTGTTCCTCCGGGTGAAGCGAGGTAGTTAATAGTGAAAATCCAGATAGAAGTCTGGGACTGGACGTAGGACGGTGCTCCGAACCAGTATAAAAATCTCTGGTGTGATTTTTCTATTTTTATTTTTACTTTGCTACTATCATCTATTTTCCGCATTTATATTATAGTCCATATTACACGATCCGTGTGTACTATATTAGTACGTGCACTCGTACACACCACAAATTTTCATTTGGTATCAGAGCATAGCGACTTTCATAGCCTAATTCACGTTGTACCGAAAAAGTCCAGGCTAACCGTTGTCAAGAACGATTCAAACGAGCTTATTCCAACTCGTACTCAAACGGGTTGGCGTGTTTGCATTGACTATCGAAAACTAAATGCCGCAACACGTAAAGATCACTTTCCTCTTCCTTTCATTGACCAAATGCTTGAACGTTTAGCCGGCTATGAATTTCACTGCTTCCTTGATGGTTATTCTGGCTATAACCAAATTCCAATCGCTCCCAAAGATCAAGAGAAAACGACTTTCACATGTCCATTCGGTACTTTTGCGTATCGACGTATGCCATTCGGACTATGTAACGCCCCTACGACTTTCCAACGATGCATGGTTGGCATCTTTTCTGACATGATTGAACGCTTTCTAGAAGTTTTTATGGACGATTTCTCTATCTTTGGTGATTCTTTTTCCCAATGTCTACATCACCTTGAGTTGGTTCTGAATCGATGTAAAGAAAAACATTTGACTTTGAATTGGGAAAAATGCCACTTTATGGTCAAACAAGGCATAGTCCTTGGACATATCATCTCAAATAAAGGCATTGAGGTAGACAAAGCCAAAATCGATGTCATTGCAAATCTACCCATTCCCAAATCTGTTAAGGACATTCGATTATTTCTAGGACACGCTGGCTTTTACCGTCGTTTCATGAAAGACTTTAGCAAAATCACCCGTCCTTTGACGACCCTTCTTGGAAAAGACGTTCCTTTCGATTTTAACTCTGATTGTATCTCTTCTTTTGAACTTCTTAAGAGCGAACTCATTTCTGCCCCAATCATTTGCGCACCCAATTGGGATCTTCCTTTCGAAATAATGTGTGATGCTTCGAACTTTGCTGTTGGTGCTGTCTTGGGACAACGCATCAACAAGATCCTTCATGTCATTTACTACGCGAGTATGACCTTGAACGACGCTCAACTCAACTACACAACAACCGAAAAAGAGCTTCTAGCTGTCGTTTTTGCGCTTGAAATGTTTCGACCTTACTTGATAGGTTCACACATTACGGTTTACACTGACCATTCTGCGCTTCGATATCTCTTCGCTAAAAAGGATGCTAAATCCCGTTTGATTCGTTGGATCCTTTTACTTCAAGAATATGACCTTACAATCAAAGACAAAAAAGGATCCGATAATGTCATAGCCGATCACTTATCTCGTCTTTCGAACACACCATCTCCTTTGCCAATCAATGAAAACTTCCCCGATGAACAACTTCTTTCAATTTCGATCGATCCATGGTACACTGATATAGTGAACTACTTAGTCACTAAACAAACTTCCTCATCTTGGTCCAAACAGGACAAATGCAAATTTATGTCCCAGGTGAAATACTTCTATTGGGCTGATCCATACTTGTTCAAATATTGTCCCGACCAAATCATCCGACGTTGCATTCCGGATAATGAAATAAGGAGTGTTCTTTCGTTTTGCCACGATCAAGCGTGCGGTGGACATTTCGTTGCTCGAAAAACTGCAGAAAAAGTGCTTCAGTGTGGTTTCTATTGGCCTTCTCTTTTTAAAGACTCGTTTGAATTTTGTAAAACTTGTGATCGATGTCAAATGCTTGGACGAATTTCTCGACGAGATATGATGCCTTTAAACTCCATTCTTACGATCGAAATCTTTGATGTACGGGGTATCGACTTTATGGGACCTTTTCCCAATTCTTTTGGAAACTTGTATATACTTCTCGCTGTCGATTACGTTTCAAAATGGGTTGAAGCCGTTCCTTGCAAAACCAATGACCACAAAATTGTTGTGAAATTTCTCAAAGAAAACATCTTTTCGAGGTTCGGCACACCTCGCACAATAATCAGTGATAACGGAACCCATTTTTGCAACCGTTCTTTTGAAATTTTAATGAAAAAATACTCGATAACCCACAAGTTATCCACTCCGTATCATCCTCAGACTTGTGGCCAAGTTGAAGTTTCAAATCGACAAATAAAACAAATCTTGGAGAAAACTGTCAATAAAAATTGAAAAGATTGGTCTCAGAAATTGACCGACGCGCTTTGGGCTTACCGTACTGCTTTTAAAACTAACCTTGGGATGTCCCCATTTCGTTTAGTTTACGGTAAAGCTTGCCATTTACCCATTGAAATTGAACACAAAGCGTTGTGGGCAATAAAAAACTTAAACTTGGATCATGAAAAAGCTGGCGAAAATCGAAAACTACAACTCAACGAACTAGAAGATCTTAGGAATGACACGCATGAAAATGAGAAAATTTACAAAGAAAGAACCAAAGTTTTTCATGACAAGTCAATCCTAAGGAAAAAAAATCCGCCTAACCAGAAAGTTCTTTTATATGACTCGAGACTTCATTTATTCCCTGGGAAACTTAAATCAAGGTGGACTGGACCATTTGTGGTACGAACTGTTTTTCCACATGGTGCCATAGAAATAGACAACCCAAAGGATGGATCGATTTTCAAAGTCAACGGTCATCAGTTAAAACCCTTCTTGGAATTTCCCGGTAACCAAGAGGAGGAGCTCATGATCCTTCATGAGCCAAGCTACGTCTAGTAAGAATGTTAACCCCATTTTGTAAATATGTACATATTTTCCCCCATTACACTCATTATATCATGCATCGACTATGGGGACATAGTCAAAATTAAGTGTGGGGGGAGTCTCATTTTCATTTTTTTCTTTTAGTTTTTCATGGCATTTTCGAATTTTCATTTTCTTCAAAAAAAAAATCTCAAAACTCCTAAATCTCAAAAATATTTTCTTTTTACCATTTTGATTTATTTTTGAAGAAACACTATGGGATAAGTATAAGTTTTGGTTAATAAATTGAAACTTTTGAAAATTTATTTGTCTTAACAAAAATAAAAATGAAGTTTGATTACAAATAACACTAGTTTTACTAGTATATAGGAAGGTTCATCTATGTTAATTATGAAGTATGTTCTAATTGAAAATCTTTGTTTAAAAGTGGTAAATTTAAAGTAAAGGATATAACATTTTTGTCTTCTAAGTTAAATGGTGCTAAGATGATTTTGCAAAACTCTCTCTCTCTTAAAAAAATATATAAAAAAATACAAAATAATAACATCTAAAGTATTCACTCTCATTTAAAAGTCCTCACGGTTATGCATGGGTGAATTACTTGGAATCTTTGAATATGCGCTTTCATACTCATTTAAAAGTCCTCACGGTTATGCATGTATGGAACACATACAAAAAAAAACAGACTTAATGAAAACCACCTATGGTCGATAGGTGCATGCACGAAAGTGTGTGCACTCGCCATGCTCTGTACTCCCATCACATAAGCCCGAAAGGCAGTTCATAGGTGGTATATCTGGCCTCAGTTTACCTGGGCTAGGTGTGTAATTTTTCTTGCAAATAATGAGAGAACAAGCAATTGAAATCCTAGCACTATTTTAACTTGTTTGATTTAACTTGTTATTGAAAAGAAATGAAAATACCACTTTAATAAACTTTGATAATCAACTAAGGATCCATTTCATAATTATATTGTGTTATCAACCGAAACAACTAGCCAAACTATGGTCTATCTGTTATGACAATTTGATTTTTATTGGAAATTTTGACGAGTAAAAATTTTCAAGACAATGACCAAAACTTGTATTTAACTTATTCGTGTCAATTTAAGAATAAATCCTTCATTTGTAAATATTTCCAAAAATTCGCATTCATCTCTTTGTAAATAAATCTTGCATTTTGTAAATATTTTCATCCTGCATTTGGATTTTGTGGGTAGTATCCACTGAAAACCCTCACGGGACAACACTCGTCCTACTGGGGACACCCAGAGGTTTAACGGCTTGTTGCGTACGCTCAATGCAATCCTGCTCCCTACGAAAATGGATTTATCTTAGTTTTCCTTTATTCGAGGACGAATAAAAAGATAAGTGTGGGGGTATTTGATATGCACGTATTTGTGCATATATTTACATCCATATTTTATCTCTTTTTATTTAAATAATCATCATATTTGGGCATTTTAACATGTTTAAAACCAAAATTCAATTATTTCCAACCATCATATTTTCATCTTCATTCAGGGGGAAAACGGTCATTTTGTGCATGTGTCAATATAAGAATTTTTACTTGGACATTTTTTGACAATTTTGATAGGAATTTGGATGCATATGGAAGAGGCTTATATGAAGATATATGCATGCACAAATGAATACAAAGGAAAGAAGAGGGAAATAATTCAAGCCATGAACATAGAGGACCCCACCCACTTACCTAAAAGTATAATTTGGAGCTAGTGGACAACTAAGTGGAGGTTAAAGCTTCATGCAAAACAAATGATGGATTAATTAGTGGTTAATGGTTACTTGTTGGCCACACTTCCTAAAGGGCATTTTAGGTAGCCCCGTAAAAATAGAATTAGGGTTTTATGCATGTATATATTGCCCTCTTATGTATATGAAACCATCATCTACTCTTTCATTTTACTTAGGAAATTAAGAAATCAAAGTGTAAGCTCAATGTTTTATGAAATAAAAATGGCTTCCAAGCCTCTTTCTTCTCTCTTTTCTACATGCTTTTCTTTGTTTTATTGTTAATGTTTATTTCTATGCTCTCTTTTCCTTTATGTTCATAGATTAGATTTACATTTATGCAAGTAGTAAGTAGCTAATCTCTTTTGATTTCTTTGCTTATTTTCTATTCTCTTTTCTTTTTAATGTTGAAATTTGTTTGTGTTGCTTCAATGCCACAAATAAGTAGCTAAACCCCTTCAATTTAGGGTTGATGAAGCTCTATAACTTTATAGAATTTCAACATTTGATGTATGATCTCTTTGTTTATGCTTCATGAATGTGAATTTTGATGTAATTTTATACAAGTGGGTTTGATAGCTTATATTGCTTATGCAAATGAGCTATTCTTATTCAACATAAACACAATTTACATCATCATTTGCTAATTAATTTTTGATTATGAAATGAAAGTAAAAATGAAATTTGATGATCTATGTTACTAGTTACAATAGTAAATAGATCATGCTTAAAATAGTTTTTGCTTTGGCTTCTTTTTCATGAAAATAATAAGTGGTATAATTGTTGTATTATAGCTTGATGGTTTGAGTTATGTTAACTAATAACATAAACAAACCATACTTATGATAAATGCAATGATTATTTCACTTAATATCAAAGTTAGAGATCATAAATTATGTGTTTGTTGAAAATTTGAGAGTGGATTTGCCTCTAAATTGTTCTTTAGTCTAATAGTTTTTGAATCACATTTTTTTAGTGTTAGCCTCATTTTATTTCTAATTAACAAATCATCCTTCATTTGGTTTAATTTGATTGAATAGAAGTTTAAAATCATCAATTCCCTGTGGATCGACCCGTATTCGCCACGTGCTATATTTGTACACCGTGCGCTTGCGGTATAAATTTTATTTCTAAATTCATTCCACGGTTTTCTAATCCGATAGAATTTCCGTCGACGAACAGCTGTTTTATTTTACTGAAGTGAACAACTTATGTTTTCTTATGCATATAAACTTCTCAGCAGCATCATATAAAATGTTAAATTTTTGTTTTGTACAGAAAATATGTTACAAATTATCCCTTTAACTTATGCATTGAACATGTTCACATGCTATTCAAAAATGTAAATGGCTTTTGTTAAAAGTTTTATGTTGTGCAAATGAATTTTAAAGGTTTATATTTGGACTATATTAGTTTTATTCTATTTGTACTTCAGATTTCCAAGCATTTGATAATATTGCATTTGTAAATTTTATATCCCTAGTTATAACGTATATTTGTATATTTATATTCTTAGTTTCATTTTATAATTTATAATTATAGTTTATACTTATGTTTATAATTATGATTTATACTTGTTTGGTATGTTTATGTTTATAATCATTTATATTGTTTTATACTTAAATTTTAAATCTCCATGTTTTAATATTCATATGATAGGTTATTTTTAAACATTATTATTTAAAGTTTATAATTAGATATTCATACGTATTATCAAAAATAAAATATAGAGTCTTTGATTTGATTTTATTGAATAAGACAGATTTTGTTTTAAATGGGTTTGAAGCATTCTATTTTAAATTTTCAAATCAAAACTTTCTTTTACAAACACATATAACTGTTAAATATCAAAGAATCTCATCATTTTAAAATTTTAAAAGCTTGTATTTGATTTAAATTAGATTAAATATTTATTAAAATAATCGGGGCCAAAAATCCAGGGTCGTTACATTCCTCCCCCCTTAAAAGAATTTCGTCCCCGAAATTTAAAACAAAGAAAATTAAAAGCTGTTATACCAACTATTCAAACATACATATCATTTATATATATTAGCAATCAATCAAACAGTCTATCATAACTAACAACACTAGTTATCCAAGCACAAATCCGGATAAACTTCCCTAACCTTATCGAGAGTTTGTTTCTTGATGATCAACAATCCAAACTGGATTCTGACCACAGTTAAATTTGATTCAACTTCCAAATTCCTGAATTACTGGTTTAACAACTAATGATGAATCATGAACAAATTTCTAAGATGGGATATACATAATACACAATAAATTCTAGACATCCATTCTGGCAATTCAATTCTGAAAGCTACAGTAATAACTCTTTCCAAATTTTATTTACTCTTTACAGAATTTCAATATCTATTCAATCTAGCCCGTACGATGTACATATATCATTCGTACGCAATATCAAATCCGATCTCTCGCTCGATCACACAATTTCACTTCCGAACTAGTATCGTCCACCCGACTTCCTGGTACGGACACAGCTCTGGTTTCTTGATCAGAACTGTCATTCTCCTTGCATAGTCACAACTATGATAGAGAATTTCCAGAACCAATCAAAACCCATATCCATGGTTCGTCGTCGAAAATCGAGTGAAAAATCCCAACTCGGATCGATATAACTACCTCGAAATTCTGTGCTCGAATCTGGATCAAATTGTTATGCGAATAAAATAATATACGTTCATCCTACGTATTTATATTCATTGATTATCAACTATATCAATTTCTTTTATTCACATTATTCTGATTTCTATCTGCTTGGAAATTTTCTCCATATCAAATTTACTTAAGAATTTCACCACTCATGTCTTAAGTTTATTATAAACATTATATATATTCTTATATTATTACTCTATCACAATTGCCTTTATATCCTCTTATTTCCAATTTGAATTTCTAATTCCATGTGAGTTCAAATTTTCTTCAACTCTGAATATTTAATTTTATTGGCTATCTTTCATTAATGACTGATTCTTATCATTATTTTTAAATTAATTTCATCCACTAGTTTATTTAAATTCCCAATTTGAAATCGTTTTGTTGCTAAATTTTTAATTTTTATAGTATTGCATATTTTCATAAGCACATATGTAGGGTTTCAACACTTATTATAATTACTTCCAACCAATTCTTAATTCGTTCCTTTCGGTTTAAGTGATTTACAACTTACTTGCTTAAGCAAAACAAACTCATATTCAAAATCATCCTATTTTGCTTCCAATAATTCGTAGAATTTTATATAATCTTGTTTACTTCAAGCAACTTATTTCTATATGCAGTTTGACAATATTATTGTGAATAAATAATCACTTAAGCTTTATAACGAATCTTAAATTGATTTCAACTCAATTTACACTTGAGTCCATCACAATTACTTTATTCATAATCTCTACATTGCATTTTCTTTTATTTCAACAGGTTTGATTCCAAACCATTTTATTAAACTCGACAACCAATATTTTTAAATAATCATCTCACAATTTACTTAAGTCATTTATTTTTCTCAAACTGTTTTACCCAATAACTTAAGTTTATCCTATTCCACCAATTTTCATTTAAATCTTTGATTTGATTTTCCTTTAATCAAATCCCAATTATTTACTGATTAGTTTATTCCTTTATCCATTCTTAAATTTACAGGAACAATTATTATTGTATTTATAATAAAGTCATTCAGTTTATTCTTGAATTGAATTTGTTTACACCTCACACCAATTCTATTTTAACCAAATTCAAGACTTACTTGGTTTACATTTACTTATTTACATAAAAAAAATTATTTCATTCAACATTATTTATAACTCGATTAAATTCATCTAAATACAGCTTTCTTACAACTCAACTTCAGTTAAATCTAGCTACTTACCATTCCTTTAAATTTATTTCTCAATATATGAGTTCAAAACTTATTTGTTTACTTAAAAGCTTATATTGCTCATTTGAGTCATTTCATCTTATAATCACAATTTCAGATTATATATATATATAACACTTACTATCTTAGGGTATAAATTTCCACCCCACAATTACAATCATTTTACCTTCAAATTTTATATCTAATTAAGTTCATTTGAACTTCAATTCCATTTAACTTATCTCAGGTTAAGCTCCAATATGTTTTCTTATTTTCATTACTTAAGTTAAATTTTAATTCCGGGATTAAAATTTCCCAATTTCATCTTATTAATATCAACTTTACTTTATAAGTTCAACAGTTAATTCATTTAAATTTCACATTATCTAAACAGAATTTCTTAGAATTCAATTGCCCGGTTTTCATTTCCAAAACCATTTTGAAAGGATAACTACACTTAACCTCTTGGTGTCAAATCAAATTTTCAAATTCCAAACACTTGTTTTCACCCAAAACAAATTTTCTCTTTTTTTGAAAATTTCTAAAATAACTTGTATACCCAACAAGCCCAGACAATATCATGGTCAACTACTCTGGCAGCAATCCATCACTTTAGAAACTCGAAAATGAATACTGATGATGTGGCCATCATCATCAGGATTATTTTCCAGCGATTGAAGTGAGTTCAGTGCTTCCTTACTTTCACAAATTCTTCCCAAAACAATTTCCATTCAATAATATTTTCCAAAACAATACTCCATTATTGCCTTCAAATCTTTGGAAAAACATTTCAAACATTCCCAAGATTTTAAATTCCCAAATCCTTTCGTTTAAATTCATTTAAAAACCCTTCAAAGTCCTGGGACTTAAATTCTAGTTTAGTCAAGTTTTTGTTATATTCCTTTTATTAGATAATTTTATTTGGTTATAAGCCACTCCAATTTTAAATTTTTATTTGGTTGTAGTATTAACAAACACCCATTCAAATATATAATAATTTCAGAAAAATATTTCTTTTACATCAAAATATAGTTTTGGGTAAAATTATTTCATTTACCCTACATTAAAAACAATATTGTGTCGGTTTATCTTGTTTAAGGGTTTAGAAATCCCTATCGATAAAATGGCGTCCCACACATCGACCAGAATCCATAAACACTCAACAGATAAGTCAACACAATATAAAAATAATTTTATATTCACTAACAAGTACGCGCTCATATCTATTAATACACACAAACTCATTTTAGAGTACTACAGACTCTATTCTATGAATAATTCCTACCAGAGCCAAGGTTATCACCAACCTATGCTCTGATACCAAGTGTGACGACCCGCCCTTCTACTACCAGAAAGACGTATCATCATTAAGAAAGAAAGGGATAGAAATAGAAGAGAAGAGAAAGAAAGAACAGCAACATCAGAAATCTCACAGCGGAACGGAACAAAATATAATATATCACATAACTATTACATAGTTTTTCAAATATCAGAGTTATACAATAACAATACATATGACAGCCATACATACATCTATCACAATATACGTCAGAGGTACAATACTCATCAACTAACACAGCGGAACTAGATAGATAGCTACAAACGTCTGGAATCTCCTTCTCCAAGCTCCTCTAGAAATCAAGGTCCAAAACCTATCACTTGGCTACTCATAAAAATTTGAGTACCCAAGAGTTTATGAAAACACAAAATATAAACTCCGGGTCAGACATGGGTCTGGTATGAGTAAACGGTTTAAAGTTGTTTAACTTTGAAATCATTTGAAAATAAAGGTATCATGCAAGACTCCCCACAAATAAATACGGGTAAGTTTTTACCTTACGCTAACCAAAACATTTCATAGGAAATCTAGTGATATTATAATAGTGTCTAGGGTTTTCAAGTAAATAAAAAATAGCCAAAATTGTTACATGATTAAATTCCAGCTACTAGCCATGAAAGTGGGTAATACAAATCAAAACCGTAGGGTCTCGTAGGGAAAATGGATTTCCAACAATGGCAGGGCTACTGGGGTACCGCCCGTCACAGTACGGGGCCTAGATCACGGTACCGAGGATCACTCCCGACCCCCTACAACACAAGGCCGGAACCATTCCTTACTGAACATACCCGAACAAGATAAACCCCACGGTTGTAGCTAGCAACCGCCCACACAGCCGAAATATAAAGGGACATCTAGACAGGGGAAATATCTTGTCCAGCTTGGGCATGACCCACCTAACCTTGCTGCATCTCCCCTGTTTTAGCCATTCCCGGTTGATGAGGCTTGAGACTACGATTACCTTTATAGAACATTATTCTTAGAATGCTCATCGTCCACCTGACGATGTGCTGAAAGCATTCAATCCATACAAGTTCATTCCGGGTTCGAACGAAACCGAAGGCATTATCTCGTTACACTCGTTTTGGAATCACCCTCAGAGTCAACGACGATAACCCTTGCATTCTGAAAACACCATCTTGATCTTCATTTCAGGATTCACGACCTAACGTTTAAATTGGATCGATGTGTTTTTCGGAGAATCAAATTTGATTCTTCCGATCCCGGTCTCATCGAATCCAAACGCCATTTTAAGGGCCAAGTTCTAATTAACTTAAACAGTTTTAATAATTTAAATTCAACAATTGAATTAACATAGTATTTATCATAGATAAAACATATACAAGCATCATAGATATACATGACATATCACAGAGAATCACAGAATATCATCTCATAAATATCACAACCAGATATTCAACATAGCAACCCATAAGCAGTCATCTTTAAGTCTTATTTGTAATTAATTCAATTTAGAATTAACTACCTGAGAGTTAACCGCTTAACTCTGTTTAATTTATCATTAATTAACAATCAATTACTTATTTCATTTCAAATTGTTTAATTAATGATTTCTTAATTAATCATTTAGTCTTAATTACATAATTATTTAATTTCACGCTACCATTTACTTAATTACTCCTTAACCCAGTTATTTACTTTAATTAATCATTTAATTAATAGTCTTATTTATTAATCAACTTAATTACCCATTTATTAACTGCTAATTACTTCCTTAACACTTTATTTATTCTTAATTAAATTAATTGATTAATTATCTACTAATCATTCATAAATTGACCTAAGTAGTTAATTACAATTTTATCAATTATTTATAATCTATGACTAATTACAATTTAAGAGTAATTGTTCTTAATTTCTTTCTAAAATAATTTATATATATTAAATGTTCAACTTAATTAAACATTTAAAAGTCTTCCTTTAAATTTTTGAAAACCAATTATAATATTAACTCCAAACTTAATTATTAGATAACCTTATGCTTTATTTAAATTACTTAATAAAATAGAAGCTAAGAGGTCGAAACATTATAAAACATTAATTTCATAATTAAACTTGCATTAACGTTTAACTAAATTTTGTTAAACATTGTGCCTATATATTATTATTATTTTTAAGTTCAGCAGCTTGAACCTGAGACCTTCCCTGTTAAACCCGTGCGCTACTTCGAGTTCTTCCTCTAAATTCCCCGAGCTGCCCCTGAACGCATCCTTCTTCTTCTCCCTCTCCTTTTATTTTCTTTAATTTCTGTACGTTAAAACCAAATTAAAGGTCAAACATCTGGGAACTCCATGCGAATGACAGGGAAACCCGAAGACAAACCCATCTTCACTCGAGCACGCCACGAAGCAGACCCCTTCACGGCATCACCGACACGACATCCCACCCCAACGCTGCTGTGCACGTGCACGGTGGTTCTGCGAGCCTCCGGCGGCCCGCGTCACCCTCCACAAACCCCAAATCATTCCTTAAATCGAGAACAAAATCCAAAAATTTGAAATAAGGTTGAAATTTAAAATTTGCTGAAACGTGAACTGGCCATACAAACCACCTGGACAAAAACGCTACGGCCCATCAACAGCGACCACCGGAATCACCATGACTCCGGCCTCGCATCTGCAACACTCCACGCCACCTTTACCCTGAATCTCGACCGACTCGGTGCTCATAAGGCGACGGCATCACTTCATTTCCAAAGGGCAACCAAACTCGAACTTAACCCTAACTATACCTTGTTCCAAAACATCTTGCAATAGAAAAATTTTCTAACATTTTTCCATGATTCAAACATGATTAAACTACCCCCTCAACAAATTTCAACGATTAAAATTTTTGAACAAACAGAAATTTATAAAAATGAATTTTTAGTTCATTTATGAACTGGACCATGAGTGCTTATCTAAAAATTAAAATCTTTGTTTCAAAAATCCTACTTTTACATGTAGATTAAAGCTATGTAATCGAATTGGTGATTTAAAATACTTTAATTCAACAAAAGGATTTTTGTTTGACTTGTAAATCAACTGGAACAGTTGATATGCTTCACTGGCAATTTGAAAACAAGTTTTAAAAACTTGATTTATATTTAAACAACTTACTTGTTTTAAAACATAAACTTATAAATGGTTGAGTGGAGGTATTTTATAGTTTGATCATCTACTTAACCCTGTAACCTAAAGAAACTGTATAACTTACAGAGTACTCATATAAGAACACAGGATGATGAAACAAATACATATACCAACATATGATTACCAATACATCATACATATAAATCAAACTTAAGACTTAAGGTTTTTTTTTCGTTTACTCACCTAACCTTTTTGAATAAAGAACAGAAGAAGCACCTAAAGTTTTGAATACTTGTAGCCCTTGAAACTGCTTGCATATCCCTCTGTTTTTGAATTCAGTTAGAAACTGTTCTTAGTTCTTCTTCTTTTTTTCCTTTTTTCAGGTTTGCTAATCTATTTTCTTCCTGAACGAACTAAATAAGAATATGCACTCTCATATATATAAAAGAAAATAGGTGTATATGGGTAGGTCGTAACTGGACTGTTGTTGTCTACATTTTTTTTTTCATTTTTTTCTTCTGTTTTAACCTGACAGGTTTGGTGTTCAAATGTATAGATTTGTAAATACTTTCATAGGCCAAATAGTAGGCTGAGAAGATAGCAAATTAATGCTTTGCTTCATAATATGGTTACATAATTATTATTATGTTTATACAGTATAGATAGTTGTATGAAAGTGTACAACTTGCAGGTCAAAATTTGGCTTGTTTATGAAGACATTCAATTTTGAATGGTTAACACCCTTATAATTGTGTTTGCTGTAGATATTTTATATATAAACATGTTTATTTTTTTTTATTTTTTTTTCTGCATTGAACAGCTTTTCCATTACTGTAAAAGAATTTGTAATATATTTTCTTTTGAACAATAGGGTGGTTGAATTGGTAGCAAGTACATGTTTTGTTCACCAAATATGTTACATACTTATTATGTCTATCTGTTCTTAAATGTTTGTATGCAGACATAATTTTGCAGGTCAAAAATTTGGCTTGAGTGAGAAGCTTTGAATAAAGATCTTTGTTTTTTTTTGGTTACTTGTTTATTATCTTCTAGTTTGAACTATAATATACATATTTGTCTACATCTAATTAATGCTTATGCTTCCTTCATGATAACATGTAATTAAAGTTTCAGATTTTGTTTATTTTGATACAAGACAAAGAGCTGTTTTATTTTACTGAAGTGAACAACTTCTGTTTTCTTATGCATATAAACTTCTCGGCAGCATCATATAAACTGTTAAATTTTTGTTTTATACAGAAAACATGTTACAAGTTATCCCTTTAACTTATGCATTGAACATGTTCACATGCTATTCAAAAATATAAATGGCTTTTGTTAAAAGTTTTATGTTGTACAAACGAATTTTAAAGGTTGTTATTTAGACTATATTAGTTTTATTCTATTTGTACTTCAGATTTCCAAGCATTTGATAATATTGCATTTGTAAATTTTATATCCCTAGTTATAACGTATATTTGTATATTTATATTCTTAGTTTCATTTTATAATTTATAATTATAGTTTATACTTATGTTTATAATTATGATTTATACTTGTTTGGTATGTTTATGTTTATAATCATTTATATTGTTTTATACTTAAGTTTTAAATCTCCATGTTTTAATATTCATATGATAGGTTATTTTTAAACATTATTATTTAAAGTTTATAATTAGATATTCATACGTATTATCAAAAATAAGATATAGAGTCTTTGATTTGATTTTATTGAATAAGACAGATTTTGTTTTAAATGGGTTTGAAGCATTCTATTTTAAATTTTCAAATCAAAACTTTCTTTTACAAACACATATAATTGTTAAATATCAAAGAATCTTATCATTTTAAAAATTTAAAAGCTTGTATTTGATTTAAATTAGATTAAATATTTATTAAAATAATCGGGGCCAAAAATCTAGAGTCGTTACATGCATCTATCTCATACTATTATCCCTTCCCAAGCATCACACAAATCAGTAAAGCTAGGACTAATATTGCTTCAAATTGGTATCGTCAACAACCAACATCGCAGATAACCAATGTCGTGTGTCAAAAAAGCTGTCTTTCATTCATACTATGTTTCATCACATTGCAATTCAACGGTGTTACATTCCACCAATAAGGAAAAGAAAAACACCACACTTAATTAGTGCCACATGAAATACACGTCGCCCATCTTTGAAGTCAAATGGTTTATGGATGCTGCATCTATTTGATTTTGCTTCCAAGCGACGTTGTGCTTCATTGCCCTTCAAAATATGTTGCTTATGGTAATGTCGCTGGTCAATCAGCATCGTTGATAGACTACGCTACAAGTCATCAAATCTACTTCTTATTGATGTCGCCCCTTCAATGATGTCGAATCTCATTAAAATAGGTTGGTATCAACACTCCTCTTTAGGAGTACTATAGCAATTCATCCTTGCAACATTAATGATGAATATCATCGATATCTTCAAAGATGGAACGACAATCGATGTCGCTTCAATTCAACACTTCCATCAACCAATAAGAAGCACTAATCATCAACACCAAGAGTCATTGACTTCAATACTATCTTGTATGAAGTCGCTATTTCATAACACTGCCCAATGTCGAAGTCGCTCCTCATCAATGCTTGGTGCCACCCTTTATTGATGTCACTCAACGATGAAGCTAATGCTAAGTGACATCATTGACGTGGCAAAGATAAGCTTGCCAAAGCATTGGAGGTAGGATGGAGCCGCAGTACCCTATAAATATAGACCTAGGGGAGTGCAAATTCTCTCTAATCTTGAAATCAAATTCTCGTAAACCCTAAATCGAGTAGGAGGTAAAACTAGAGATGTCAATGGATATCTAGAAAATCTAAAATCCGTCCGCATCCGCATCCGAAAAGCGGATAAATATCTAATATCTAAAAAAACTGATGCAGATACAAAAACATCCACATCCGAAAATTTTCTGTCGGGTTTTTGTCAAGATTATAGTTCAAATTAGTGTATTTTAGTGCAATGAAAGATATTTTTTATTATTTTATTAAGTTGGTAGTTTATATTATATGCATTTAATGTTTATTAACTGCTATAAACTATTTATTATCATCATATTTGTTAATTTTTAGTACTTTTACAATCAATGGGATTGAAAAATATTTATGTTAAACTAAAATTTTCTTATTATAATTCTTGATTTATCGGTTGTTAGAGGTTAGGATAATCATTCGATATCCATCCGTAACCGTGGATACAGATATTCAATTCCAAAAATAATTTCGAATGCAGATACAGATATGGCACTATCCACATCTAAAAACATCCGTTGACAGGTCTAGGCAAAATCTATTTGATTGTAATCACGCATAATTCATAAAAACAAGAACTTGGACTTGCCTCTTATTTTGATAATTCCTTTTTGAATAATAATGACATTAGGAGCATATAATTAATCCTTAAAGACCAAAACTCAATATGATTATTTCAAAGGAGAATTGGACTATGATAGTCTATCATATGCACATATATACCTTGCCCAATACATATGGACATTTGACCTTGAACATAAGAATGAATCACATAACTTATCGATGAACTTGATGGACTATTTCACAATTTGTTGCTTGTCTTCTTTACCTCATATGAACATATAACATGACATGGACCTTTAGAGAATATCACCTCCAAAGCTCATGTGGGTTCTTAATCATATTGACTCTAATAGATCTTTAACAATCTCGAACACAATGTTCCAAGAAAACATATAAACTTTATAATAATTCATCTCAAAGGCCCGCTACCATCATAAATCCATCCTTTAATGATTTCATCTCGCATTAAATCTCAAGTGACAAATTGGTTCTTGATAACACCGATTAAACCAAGCCTTATTGTGTTTGAATCAAGGTTTGGTCTAACATTTTTGGTGCTAGAATGAGAGCTAGAATGAGTAAGCTTTTTTTTAGAAAAATAAGATCAAGATGAATTAATGCTCTAAATATAGAGGTCATACAAATAACAAAATTAGAAGAGAATGTAGTTCCCAACTTCCTCTTAGGAAATACAAAACCCAGGAAACCATCAGAACCAGCACAACCGATCAATAGTGAAGCCAAGGTTAAGAGCTTAGAGCAATAAGTGTTGATGATGAAAGAATTTTTAAAAGGAATACTTGCTCAATAATCCTCAAAAGCCTCTAGGATCATAAGGAGAGATGAGGCGGAGTCACCAAGGAGGGATATGAATACCTCTTTGCTTAAAAACAAAAGCTAAAGTAAACCTATCCTAACTCTAGAAAAGAGAAGAAGTGACCAGCAGGCTAAAGAAAACTATTAGGGAGGATTGGAAAAAATTCCAAGGAGCAATTTGGAAGCTCAACCTCTGAAGGGTACAAACCTGAAAGCAACAACTACCATAATGATGAAGCCTACATGAAAGACATGGCAAAAAAATAGCAAATTTGTGCTTAATCTCAAGGGAAAGATAACTCTAGATGATAGGTTCAATGATAATCATAAAGAAAGTCCCTTCACAGATGAAATTATGTCCACAAAATTTCCTTCTTGTATCAAGATTTCATCCGTCAGATACAATGGAATGACTGATCAAGATGATCACTTATTGGCTTTCGAAAGTTATATGCAATTGTACAACGCATCTATACGTTGTAGGTTTTTTCCAACTACTTTTCAAGAAGCAACAGCTAAATGGTACTAACAATACCGGGAGAAAACTATCTTTTCCTGAAAGCAATTTTCTTATAATTCTCGACACAATTCTGCATTTACAAAAATTCTACTATCGACTACACCATGCTAGCTAGTATCAAATAGAGACAAGAGGAATTGTCGGGTGATTATCTTAAGTGGTTTAACATTGAAGCCCTAAAGGTGAAAAATATGACCGATATGGATAAGCTAGTGGCGGTACATTCAGGATTGATTGAGCTAACCCCGTTTTGGCTAGAACTCTATATACATGGGTGTAAGGACTTGCAGGATTTTCTTTTCAAGTTGATAAATTCATTCGCATTAGAAAATGTATCATGCTAGAAAAAAAAGCCTAAGTCAAAAGGGAAATGGGGAAAATTATTCACAACTATAACCATAGGAAGCTAAGATGGGAAGAAGCTTCAAATTCTGACCATGTTGCTTTGGACAAGCCAGTATCTTACACATATGCTGCAATGAAGGGTAGTGGTGACTTCTTGATTTCTTACAAAGACAAACTAATCCTGAATCAAGGAGATAAGGAAATTACTATGTTATCATAAATCAAACAAGCATAAAATCGATGAATGCCGTGTACTAGCGGGCATAATTCAACGTATGATCCATTCGGAACACCTAAAGGAATTTATTAAGGATAATCAGAAAGCTGAAAATGGAAATCAAAGACTACCAGACAACGCTGCAAATCCGGTGGAAGATGATATTCGGCCAGATTTCATTTCACCTCTCAATAGAATTGACATTATCCATGGAGGCCCTTCGCTCAAGAATCTGAGATTCCAAATCCACATGCATGATTTGACCATCACTCCATAAGAGGTAAGAGGGGTTTACCACCCGCATAATGACTCGCTTATGATTATTATGCAAATTAGACTTTCTATGGTTACCAAAAGTTTGGTGGATACCGGAAGTGCTGCCAACGTATTTTTCAAGCATGTATTTAGCTAGGTGGAAATTCTGGAGCAAAAACATGAATAGAATTTTGAGCCAATTTCCGGGTTCAATAATAAGGGATCAACTCATATAGGGCAGATAAAGCTTCTCGTGCAAATGAGAGTTTACCATGCTTTCGAGCCTTTGAAACTCTCTTTATAATCATGGACCAACCTTCTTATTATAACGCCTTAGTTGGAAGATCGGCTTTAGATGAAATTGATACTTTTATTTCACCAAAGTACATGATGGTGAAGTTCTTGACCAAAAGTGGGTGAAAAACCATAAGATAGGAACAATTTAGTGCTCATGAGATGTACATTGCATTTATTGACAAATACAAATGAGACCACCCTTCTTGTTATGATTCAAAGAAAAATGAATTTAATCTGAACTAATACTAAAAAGTCTTAGGTTGATGAATCTTTAAATTCATCACCCAGAGCAGGAACAGTGTCCATTAAGCAGACTAAACATGTGTTGAGGAAATTTGACTTTTTCCAAAAGAAAAGGAAAGGGAAGGAAACAAACTTAGTAAGATATGAAATAGAAGATGACGAGATTATCACTGAACTAGACTGTAGAAATGAACAAGAAAGAATGAAGCCTACTGAAGATCTAGAGGAAATATGCTTGGATCCAACCGATGCAACAAAGACATTTAAGATCGGAAAAGAACTAGACAACAAGCTGAAAGAAGAGAAAATTCAGTTCCTTCAATCCAGCAAAGATGTATTTACTTGGACCCATTTAAATATGGTTAGAATAGACTTGACCATCATGTGTCATGCTTTGAATATAGACCGGAATATCACACCGATTCGGTAAAAGAAAAGACAGTTTGATAAAGTTCGATCCAGAAGTCAAAAGATTGCTTGAAAATGAATATATTAGAGAAGGGCTTTATCCAAAGTGGTTAACAAATCCAGTGCTAGTTGAGAAAACAAATGGAAAGTGGAGAACATGTGTCGATTACACTAATTTGAATAAAGCATGCCTAAAAGACTGCTATCCTCTCCCGAGGATAGACCTGTTAGTTGATGCAATGAGCAGACATCAACTTTTATCTTTCATGGATGCATATTCTAGATATGATTAAATTCCAATGTTCAAACCAGATAAAGAAAATGCCAGTTTTATAACAAATTGGGAAACACATTGTTATAAAGCAATGCCCTTTGGATTGAAGAACACTAGAGCAGCATACCAGAGACTTGTTAATAGTAAGTTCATAGAACAAATTGGTCACTATGTTGGTCAAGTTCCAAGAGAGAGGCAGTCATCTAAAAGACATAGAAGAAATGTTTGATGTATTATGAAGATATCAGATGAAGCTTAACCCACAAAGTGTTCTTTTGGAATTTATTCCGCCAAATTCTTAGGATATATTATCAATGCAAGAGGAACCGAAGCTAACCCTGACCATATTCAAGCTATTAGAGGTATGGCAGATCCTAAGATAAGCAAAGATGTAATGAGCCTAAATGGGAGGGTGGCAGCATTGAACAGATTCATTTCCAAGGAAACTGATAAGTGCATTCCATTCTTCAATGTGATTAAGAAGAAGAAAAACTTTGAATGGAGTGAAGATTATCAAAATTCTTTTAAGGAGCTGAAAGATCATTTGAAAAAACCTCCAGTTCTCTCTAGCCCCATGGATGGGAAAAATCTTTATCAGTATATGGTAGTTTCTGAACATGCAATTAGCTTAGTGCTAAGAGAAAGGAATTTACTTCAAGTATATTATACCAGTAGAAGACTCAAAGATGCAGAAACTAGATATCCAATTATAGAGAAACTAATGTATTGTTTGATGCTCACTGTGCGAAAATTAAAAGCTTATTTTCAAGCACATCCAATCAAACTCCTTACTAATTTCCCACTCCTGCAATTTTTTAGTAAGATGAAAACTTCAAGACTATTAGTTAAATGGGGAACAATGCTTAGCCAGTATGATATCAAATCCTTGCCTCTGGTATCAATTAAGAGATAAGCCCTAGCCGATTTTATTAATGAATGTACTTGAGTCATTAAGGGGAAATCAAAAAAGGAAATGATTTAAAATCTTAGTGATAACTGTCCGTAGATGTAGCCTCAAATGAACATGGAGTCGGGGTTGGATATGTGGTTATAACGCCTATGGAAATTGTTTGCATTATGCAATGAAGTTAGGATTTCTAGCCACCAACAATGTGGTGGAATATGAATCAAGTTCCAAGTGGCAAGAACTCTAAAGCTATTTTTTTGGCTAAGTTAGTAAGCTCATGAGAGGCACCAAAAGCCTGAATCGTGCCAGTAGATTACCAAGAAAATCATAGTATAGAGGAGAAAAGACCTAATCCAGGAAATGAGTCTTTAGTGCGGGCCAGACCAGATCTCAAGCTTCAACACCCAAGGAGAAGAAAGTCAAAACTGAGATTCTTCAAGAAAAACCTCCTCATATAGAAACTAATGATGAATACGATAATAATTGGATAACTCCTATCATTGAATATATAACAAAACAAAAGGCTGTCAGTTGATAAAAAGGAGGCGAGGAGAATAAAACGCCAAGCTCTAACTTTTATCATGACAAACGCGATACTTTATAGAAAGGGATATTTGCTCCCTTACTTAAGTGCATCGATCTAGAAATTGAAGCAAGGTTACTAAGGGAAGCCCATGAAGGATTCTTTGGAAACCATTCCAATGGTGTGAAACTGGCCAAGAAAGTTATGAGGCAAGGCTTCTATTGGCCTCAAAACTAGTCAAGCCATTGGTTATGTAAGAAGATGTGAAAATTGCCAAAAGTTCACTAAGATCCCACGTCTACTATCAAATGAATTAACTTCTATTTCAAGCACATAACCTTTCAATGTATGGGGAATTGACTTAATTAGGTTATTTTCGATACCAAAGGAGGAGCTAAGTACACGGTAATAGCCATTGATTACTTCATGAAGTGGGTAGAAGCTGAGCCGCTTTGGAATATCACATTGAGAAAAATTCTCAAGTTATTTAGATATTGTTACAAGATTCGAAATTCCATACAAGGTAATATCAAAAAATGAAACTCAATTTGAAAGTGAAGATTTCACCCAATTCTATAATAAGAATAGAATCATCAAAAGTTTTTCATTTATAGCTCATCCTAAAGAAAATGGAACCGTTGAAGCAGCCAATAAAACTGTGAAGACCATCCTAAAGAAGAGGTTAGACAAAGCAAAAGGAAATTGGATAGATGAACTACCTCTTGTTCAATGGGCATATAGAACCTCTACTAAAATTGCACAGGACATACCCCCTATATCCTAACATATGGATGGTGGCTATGCTCCCAATTAAGGTTAAAGTACCTTCTCGAAGGATTGCATATGCTTTTAATCCAAATCACGAATTAAAGAAACGGTCCCTAGATCTAATCAATGAATTAAGAAATGAAGTAACCATACAAATGGTTGAATATCAATAAAGAATATCCAAGTACTATAACTCTAGAGTAGGAGGAAGATCATTCCAAAAAGGAGACTTAGTACTCCGAAGAGTAACGACAAATACTAAGAATCCAGCATATGGACCACTTGGGCCAAATTGGAAAGGGTCCCTAATCATACACAAAGTAATCCTGTCTGGGACTTATGAACTATGCCGACCTGAAGATAATGCAATAGCAAGAACGTGGAATGCTGAACATTTGCAACCATATTTTCGAACAATGGGTGAATGAAGAAGTTGAAGAAGAAGAATTTACTAGCTCATCCATGAGATGAAGAAAAGCCTTTAGTGCTATCATCAAAGGCCTCACTAAAGCATCTCTTAGAGAGGGGATGGGTAAGCCTTTGGCCTGTCCTAAGTGCGAATAAGCCTTCAGTGCCATCATCAAATGCTTCACTGAAGCGCCTCCTAGAGGGAGGATGGAGTAAGCCTTTAATGTCATCATCAAAGGCCTCACTGAAATGCCTCCTCGAGGAGGACGAGTAATCCTTTAGCCTATCCAAAGTGCTAAACCAACCTTTATTGTCATCATCAAAGGCCTCATTAAAGCGCCTCTAAGAGGGAGTTCGTGTAAGTCTTTGGTCTACTCAAGATAGCTAACCAAATGCACCGGACAATAGATCTAAATCATCACCTATGATGGTGATAAGTGGTCCAAGCCTAGCAGCGCTCCAAATTAATCAATCTTCTAGAGGAAGATCTATCAAAATCCAAGCCAAGTAGTGCTCTAAATTAATAAATCTTCTAGAGGAAGATCTATTAAAATCCGAGCCAAGTAGCGCTGCAAATCAAACAAATCTTCTAGAGGAAGGTACATTAAATATGAGCTATTTATTCTCCCTAACAAACGTAATTTTTAGCTACTAGATAAGAGTTTCTAATCTTCTATCATTCCTACATATGGATTTCTGGTCTTCTATCATTATTACCAAATATGGATTTCCTATCTTCTATTATTATTACAAGATAAAGATTCTAGTCTTCTATTATTATCAGATATGAATTTCTGTTCTTTTTTTATTATTACAAAATATAGATTTTTGGTCTTTCTCTATTATCATATATGAATTTTTAGTCTTCTTTTATTGACAAATATGGCTTTTTGGTCCTATTATATTGCTAAATATGGATTTCTTATCTTTTTCTGTTGACAGATATGGATTTTTGGTCTTCTTCTATTCCTAGATATGGATTTTTGATCTTCTACTATTATCGCCGAATTTGGATTTTTGGCCTTCTTTTATTATTATTATTACTAGAAGGAATTTTAGCCTTTTATTATCATCTGATGGGTTTTATGACTTTTATTACAGCCGTCAGGCAGACCCATGGCCTTCTATTATCATTGCTTGAAAGGTTTTGTTTCCCTCCTATGATATTTCCACTTAGAAATAATTCATAAATAATTATCTACTTTTCAATTCATGAAAATCTTTATTAGATAATTTTCTATCTTGATAAACTCCAAAAGTAACATTAGGTTACAAATAAGAGATCCTTTATAATCTCCTTAAAAGTTCGCTAGGAATTAGATCAAAAGGTTAACAATAAAATTCATGACTTATTTCAAATTTTACAGGAAAACAGCACTAGAGAGAAGATCTCGCTGAAGATTGGGGAATACAAGGAAATTTATGGTTTTAACCTAAAGAGTAAAACGGATCACTTATACTAAGAGGGTGGGAAGTGTTATACATATAATTTCAATGTCAAAATTAATGTCATAAGTGAAGACATTGCAAAGGAATTGGTGCCATTAAGTTCAGCGTCGAAGGTAAATTGTGCTGCATGTGATCAATAATATGTATAGTCGATGTCGCTTCTCTTTAGCATCACCTCTATCTCATACTATTATCACTTTCCAAGCATCGTGCATATCTGTAAAGTCAAGATTAATATTTCTTCAAATCCGTATCGTTAACAATCAATGTCGTAGATAACCAATGTCACGTTTCAACAATGCCTCTTTCATTCATACCGTGTTTCATCAAATCGCAATTCAGTAGTGCCATATTCCACTAATAAGGAAAAGGATAAAACTCCACTTAATTAGTGCCATATGAAATACATGCCACACATCATTGAAGTCAAATGGTTTATGGATGCCACATCTTTTTGGTATCACTTCCAAGACACATTGCACTTCATCATCCATCGAAAGATACTCCTTATGATAATGTTGCTAATCAACCGGCATCACTAATAGACCATGCCGCAAGTCATCAGATCCACTTCTTATTGACACCTATCCTTCAATGATGTTGAATCTCATTAAAATAGGTTGTTATAAGCACTCCTCTTTGGGAGTACCATTGCAATCAATCCTCGCAATGTCAATGATGAATATCGTTGATGTCCACTAAGATGGGACGACAATCGATGATGCTTTAATTCAACACTTCCATCAACTAGTAAGAAGTGCCAATCATCAACACCAAGAGTCATCAACTTCAATACTATCCTGTATGATGTCGCTCTTTCACTACACTTCCTAGTGTCAACGTTGCTCCTCATATTGCTTGGTGTCGCACTCTATTGATGACATTCAAGATGAAGCTAATACCAAGTAACGTCCTTAGCGTTATCGAAACCAAGCTTGCCGAAGACATTGGAAACATGATGGAGCCACACTACCTTTATAAATATAGACCTAGTGGTGCACAAATGGAATATTTTTTCTCTTCTCTCTACTCTGAATCAATTTCTTGTAAACCCTGAATCAAATTGGGGACAAAGCCTATTTGACCATAATCATTCATAATTCATATGAATAAGAACTTGGACTTACCTCTTATTTTGATTATGCCTTTTTCAACATTAATGACAAGGAATGGCATATGATTAAATGCTTATAGCCTAAAACTTGAAATGATTATTTCAAAGGAGTATTTGACTATAATAATCGATCATATGCACATATATACCTTGCCCAACAAATATGGATATTGGACCTCAAATACAAGAATGAATAACATAGCTCATTGACGAACTTGATGGACTATTGCACAAATTTGTTGTCTATCTTCTTTTCCTCTTATGAACATATATCATGACATGGACCTTTAAAGAATATCATTATAACATTCTCCTACTTGGTGGCCCAAAACTAACGGCTATGGATGATACAGTCATCCATAATTATTAATTCTCGACGACCAAATACGGTTGGTTTTAGATTCATTGAAACATAGAAACACATGAAAGCGGAAAAAAAAATTAAACTACAAAACAAATTCCATATTCCATTTTAAAATATTCCAAATTTATTACGTAATCCCATATTCATTAACCACGTTCAGAGAAAGTATACTTATTACAACATACGCCAAGAGCGACATATGAAGATGCCCCATAAGATGATCAGAGTATATACAAGCAATATAACAACTTTGCCATTACAAACAACACAGCGGAATCAAAAGAAAAGAGACTCTAAATAGCTATCATTCTTCCAGCATGTCTTTGAAAGCTTATTCGTCTTAAGAGGTACTTAAAAACCTCAACTTTCAAACTACTCAAAATCGATTGAGTACCCGAGAGTTTAAGGGGAAAACATAAACTTCAAACCAGATATAACCTTGGTATAAATAATAATCTACCATCTCATATCATTTATATATTTAATAATAGCACACCAGTTAGCGGAAGAGGTTTCCCCTCACTAGTATCTCAAAACGCTTTATAAAACCATAAACTGTGCTACTGCATTCATAATAGTTGAAACAATTCAAAACATTATAATACAATGAAATGCAAAACAATTGAATAAATTTTGGATTACCCTTCCCGATTCAGTTTAGACTATGTATCTCAATTATAGTTTCAAGGATTACTATTAACCTATTAGTGTTCATGGGCTGACTAATAATCGGTTAAACATTTAAGGATTCTATATCTAATTACATAGTTTTCATGGGATCACTATGAATCTATTGATAACTCCAAGATTACTCTTATCCTAATTTTTATGGGTTGATTAGGAACCTATTGGTAACACCAATATCCTTTTAGTTTACCCTAGATTTCATGGGTTGACTATGAGCTTATTGACATATGTCAGTATTTCATCCAGATATAGTTTTCATGGGCTAACTACAAACCTACTGGCCCTACCAGTATCCCATCATAGTTTTCATAGGCTTACTATGAACCCATCTATCTAACATCTTCCTTTTTCACATAGTCTTCATGGGCTAACTATGAACCCGTCCATCTAACATCTTCTTTTATACATAGTTTTCATGGGCTAACCATGAACCTATTCACCCCTGCCAATATCATACAATTTTCATGGGCTTAATGTAAACCTATTGGCCCCTGCCAACATCTTTCCTTTATATTTTAGAATCCTATATTCTGGTCTTCTTGACCTCCTGAATGCAATTCTACTCATTTAGGAGTTTATCCAATTTATATCGACTACTGGGTTAACCTAACTGGTACTCCTACCTTTTATCCCCAAAATGCAGTTATGGGTCCATTATAAATTGAATATATTCATACTGGAAGAAGCAATATAAAAACATAGCAATACCGCTCCTGTGGGTTTAATATATCAAAGATTGCTTCTTCTTAAACTATTATAAAAAATCCTTTAATATTGCTATGGGTTTTTCCTTTAAAAATAGAGTTTGGGTCATAAAACCTTTAGGTACCTTTGAAACCTAGCTTTCGACTCCATAGGACGAGTTCCTTCAAAAGCTCTTAAAAACATTAAGCTTCTGCCTTATAAAAATTTAAAATCTACCTTTCGCAACCTTTCAAATAAATAAAAGTATTAATAATTAACCTTTAGAAGCTTAGCTTCGAAACCAATTGAAAGTATAAAAAGGGAACATCTTGAATCCCGCACTGAAGGGTTTGAACAAAGATTTCCATATGGATGGAATGTGGTATTAGTATATCTAAAACATAATTTAAATGCAATAATTTGTTCTCTAAAGAAGGAAAATTTAAATGAATTGATCGTAAATTATGATATTTTGGTTTTTTTTAAGTAAGATACTAATCGCAAGTACCCCTTTCGACACTATTGGAAGAAACCCTTCCAAAATCATTGAAAGTACCCCTTTCAAAAGCATTGGGCTTATACTTAAAACATTATTTGGGTCAAAGTGAATAACATCTATTTCGAAACAATATAAAACATTGAGGAAAACTTGATAGCGTCAGTACCATCTCTTCCGAAAGCATAAAACATTAGGGTAAAATATTAGAAGGTTGGTGTCAAAACCCCTTTCGAAACCATTACCTTCGAAACCCCTAAAATATTTTGAAAGCTATAGGGAGTGGCTTAAACTTTATAAAACAAAGTACCTTTCAGCAGTATTGATATCTTCAACACCATCGAAAGGCTATAAAATAGCAGCAGGATATCGATTAGGTCGAAACCCCTTCTTTTAAACATTCTTTTATAAGTAAGGATCTTAGCCGAAAGCAATCCTAAGTTAAGGGTAACCTCTTTCAAAACCCTTTTAAAACCTCTTTCGAAACCTTCTGCTTTGACCTCGTCGAAGGCTTGAAACAAAACATAGGTAGACGCTTTCCTTTTAAAGACAAAGCAAGGTTTCATCCCCTTCGAAAGCTATGCTTTCGACACCTTACCTTCCGCCTATCTTCGAATCACTACGTACCATCATAGTGATACCTTGTGTATTGGTTTCGACAAGGATAGATGTGGAAGCTACTGTGTCGAAAGGTGTATCCCAAGGCAGGCGAAACCTATTATTTAAGCAAACCCTATTTTAGTTCTTAAATAAGTAAACTTTTCTCTAACTAGCCAGCCATTTGTCAACATCAAATTGATTGCCTTAACTTTTTCAAATTCTTTTCCAAAAATAACAGCCACTAATCTAGATCTAAACCATGGTTAGGTTAATCAAAAAAGACCTTCCAATTTTTACAAAGAAGTCCCTGTTCTAAAACAATTTATTTTGCATAGTAGACCACTTTGGAAAAACCCCAAAAATTTCAGAAATCCATCTAACCATGTCATCTAACATATCAAAATTCCTGACTCAAATTCCCAATATATTTTTCAAAATAAATTATAAACTCAAATAACCATATTTTCATTTGAAAATTTATAATAATCTTTCCATAGCTTGGAAAAATCTCAAAATTGAAACCCAACTCGAAAATCATGTTTTCTCATAACTTAAATTTTTTCCATGGCATTTAAACATCTTTAAATCTCGATTTTGATCTAAAATCGTTTGAAACTCCTTTTAACAATCTTGTTTATACCAAAAAAATCATTGATCAAGCATATCATCATCCATTATATCATAAAAACAAATTTATCCCTTAAATCTAAAATTATATGATACAAAACAAATAGAGATGGAATTATTATTCACCTTGCTCTAGAAAAGGAGATTGGATTGAGAATGATTTTCCCTGAGCTTGATTTTCTAGCTTTATTTGAATTTTTATTGATCTCTTTGATGGTCGGTTGTTCCTCTATATTTCGTTCGCATTTAGAAATGTTGTGAATGGGAAGTAAGAAGGTGGAAACGAAATATAAGTAAACGTGAAAGCTAGGGGCGGAAATTCCCAATATACACTTATGTGACTTAGCTAAACAAAACCCATTCTTAAGCCTGTTAGTTGGTTCATTAAGCATAACCTTAATTAATTATTTCAAGTCTCAATCCCCAAATCACTTTCATTTACATTATTCTATTTAATTGATCTAAATAAATCTCTCGAATAATGTTATCAAAAATTAGGGGTGTTACAGGCTCCCCACCTTAAAGAATTTCATCCTCGAATTTAGTAAGGACTAAATACTAAACGTAACAATCATATATAACGACTCCTAACAACCATTTTAGTCTATCTGACTAGTAAATATCAATGTAAATCTAGTATAGACATACCCTCAAAGTAGACCTGGATAAGTATCTTGAATCCTATCGTTTGTCTCTCAAGTATAGTCCTTCTCATTGTTTCTCTACTGAACTTTCACCAACTTGACTGTTTTGTTCCTCAATCTTTTCTCATCTCTCGCTACAACCCAAACTAGTTACCTAACATAAGTCAAATCAGGCTCTACTACCAAGCCCTCTAACTCTATTTGATGAATAATAGCCTCTAGATCATGTACATATTTGTGAAGATGAGACACATGGAATATATTATGGGCACCCGACATACTGCTCGGCAACTCAATTTTGTATGTGAGCTTTCCAATCCTCTCTATAATCTAGAATGGAACAACATATCTTGGGGCCAACTTTCCTGAGTTTTTAAATCATACCACACCCTTCATAGGTGATACCTTGAAAAAACCCTGTCTCCCACTGAGAACTCTGCATCTTTATGCCTTTTATCTGCCTAACTCTTCTGTATGGATTGAGTTTCCTTCATCCGTTCTCGGATTAACTCAATCTTCTCTGACGCCTCCCTTACCAAGTCTGGACCTAAGAGCTATCTGTCTCAAGTCTCCAACCAATATGCAGGGGATTTGCATGGCCTTCCATACAAAGCTTCAAAAGGCGCCATTCCTATACTAGTCTGATAACTATTATTATAAGAAAACTCAATCAAATGAAGGTGATCCTCCCAAGATCCACTATATTCCAACACATAAGCTCTCAACGAATCCTCGAGCACCTTATTGATTCTCTCTGTCTGCCCATCCGTCCGTGGGTGATATGCAGTATTCATCTTGAGCTTAGTACCAAACACATCTTGTAGACTCTTACAGAATTCACTAGTGTATAAATCATATATGTCACTGACTATTCTACTAGGAACTCCATGAAGTCTAACTATATTCTTCATGGACAACTTCTCCAAAACCGGTGCCGTCCTAGTCGACTTTACTTGAAAGAAATTGGCATTCTTGGTCAACCTGTCCACAACAACCCGTATGCTTTCATTTCCTCTTCTCGACCTTGGCAACCCAACTATAAAATCCATGGATATAGAATCCCACTTCTAAAATGGAATATCTAGAGGCTGAAATACCCACTTGGCTTCTGATGCTCGGCCTTCACTTGTTGATAGTTTACACACTGCCTAACCCACGAGCCAACATTCCTATTCATGCCTTCCTAATAGAAGCTCATCTTCATATCTTGATACATCATGGCCCTCCAGCATGAATCGTAAATTTGGATCGTTGACATTCCTCAAGAACTTCTCTTCTCAAGTTCTTTACATCTGGAATGCATAACAGTCCCTTCTTTCTTAGCCATCCTGTTTGGCCAAGACAAAAATCTTTCAAATCATCGACCTAAGTTCCAACCTCAAGCCTTCTGATCCTCTCAGTTAATAATGGATCATCCTTCTGCTTAGAAGAAATTCTCTCGATCAACACTGGTCTAACTTCTAAACATGACATCATGGTAGTATTCTGACTAGAACTTGCAATCGATCTTAAAAGATACCCATAACCGGCCTAAGATTCTAGATCTTTCCACTCTACCAACATAGCCAACACCACATTTTGGTGTCTCCTACTAAGAGCATCTGCTACTTTATTACCTTTTCCTTGGGTATACTCCACACCAAAAACATAAGCATCCAAAAATTCTAGTAACCTCTGCTGTCGCATATCCAACTCCTTCTGAGAGAGTAGATATCTTAAGGGCTTCTGATCGGTACACAATTCAAATCTCTCCACCAAGAAACAATGTCTCCGGATCTTTAAGGCTAAGGTCACCATAGCTAACTCCAAGTCATGAATAGGATATCTTACTTCGTGCGGTCTAAGTTGCATAGATGCATAAGCAATGACTTTGTCATTCTGCATCAACACTACTCCTAATCCAGTTCAACATGCATTTGTGTATACCACCAATCGGTTCCCATCTGGAACTACTAGCACTGGAGCATTGGTCAAAAATTTCTTTAACATAAGGAATGTTTCCTCTTATTTGTTGGACCAAGAAAACTTCACTTCCTTCCTAGTAAGCTTAGTCAAAGACGCTGTTATCCGTAAGAAATCCTTGATGAATCTCCGATTAATGCGTCTCTAGAAAACTAAGATAATTTTCATGCTTTATCTCATCCTTAGAGTATACCAAAATGTCATCTATAAACAAAAATGCGAATCTATCCAAATAATCTTGGAAGACTCAATTAATCAAATCAACAAAGAAAGCAGGTGCATTCGTCAATCCGAATGGCATCACTAATCATTCATATGAACCATATCTAGCCTGAAATGTAGCCAAAGGAATGCTGTCCTCTGCCACTCTCAACTGATGTGACCCTATCACCAAATCCAACTAGGAAAACACTTTGGCTCCACTCAACCAATAAAACATATCATCAATTCTCGGCAAAGGATACTTATTCTTTATTGTCCTTTTGTTTAGCTTATGATAGTCGATACATAGCATTAACGACCCATCTGGTTTCTTCACGAATACCGTAGCTACTCCCCAAGGCAAACTACTTGGGCTAATAAAATTTCTTCCTTCTAGATCCATTAGTTGCACTTTCAATTCCTTCATCTGTGTCGATGTCATTCTGTCAGGTGCTCTACTAACAGGTTCAGCTCTTGGCATAAGATCTATTCGAAACTCAATAGCTCATTTCGATGGTACTCCTGTGACTAGCTCAAAAACATCTGCAAACTCTCTAGCAATTCGAAACCGACTTAGATCTTCTCCTATACCCATTGCACTTAATAAAGCATAGCTAGTATGGTTAGAATTCTCCACTGAGAATATAGTTCGGTTATGAATACCAAAGTGTCTCAAATATATCTCCCCATCCTGGTAGAATATCCTGGCCTCATACCTCCTTAACCAATCCATATCCAAAATGATTTTGAAATCTACAAAATCGTAAACATACAAGCTACATGCAAACTTATGACTCAACAAATCAATTTCTAACTGGTCACATCTTATCGCCAGAGTTGCATACCTTCCTATTGGATTTGCAACCCTTAAGGAAGTAACAAGGAATGTGGTTCTAAACATATCATATCAAACAAACACTGAGATATAAATGAATATGATGCACTGGTATCAAAAAGTATCCTAATTAGTATACTCTAAATCAAAAACGTACCTTCCATCACAGTCTTTCCTTTATCAGCTGCAGTGGGCATAGCCTATGTGCTAATAGCAGAAAAGTTTCCCTTGTCCATCCTAGCTGGCTCGGGACACTAGTTCTTGTAGTGACCCACTTGATCGCAATTAAAGCACTTTGCATTCTGCTTGTCTGTAGCCTTCTTTCCCTTGCCTAACCGGCATTCATTAGCATAATGACCCTTCTTTTCACATTTGTAGCACACCAAATCAGCCTTTCCCTTCTTTGTGGCCTCCCCTTTCCGAGCTTCCTTCTTCTTAAAAAATTTCATCTTCTTTCGCTGAGTACCCTAGGATTCAAAAAGCTGCTCTCTAGCTGAAATAACAGGCATCTCCTCATGGTGAATGGCCATCTCAACCATCACATTAAAGGGATTTCGAACATGGGTCATAGTCGTCCTAGCAAGCTTAGGTCTCAATCTTCGAATGGACCATTCATTCCTCCTAACATCAGTGTTCACCAAAGCATATCCATATCAAGACAGCTCATCAAACTTAGCAGCATACTCGACCATTGACATCTCTCCCTGAACCAGATCCATTAATTTTATCATCAATGCAAACTTAGCAACTTCAGACAAAAATGTCTGCTTAATTCTTCTCCTGAAATCAGCCCATGTCATTTCTTCCTCCGGTACCCCAGTGGTAACACTATTCCACCAATGAAGCGCTGCCCCTTGCAACTGTGTAAAAGCTAGCCTTCTCTTTTGTCCATCATCCAAGCCTAGGTCAGTGCACATCCTTTCACAATTCAGTAGCTGATTGTCAACTTCAACAACATCCTCCATTCCAACAAACAGCTTTCCATCCAAACTGGTGTAGTCTTTGCTTAGTTTAGCATAGTTATTTCTAACTGGAGCCACGGGATTTGTTCCTCCAACATTACCAGCAACTCCAGCTTGCAAAAGATTGGCTAGCAACTAATACACCATTCCCGCATCTACTGGTGGATTTCTCGCACCTACAATGGCTTCAGCACTTAGATTAGCATTAGGCTATTGACCTTGGTTCCTCCTGGAATTAGGTCGACCATTTTCATTAGTCGTGGTGCTTCTTTCACCTAGATTTCCTCTTCCGTTTCATTCTTCCATATTTTCTTTCTTGTAAATCTGCATACGAGCCTTAGTAAAATACCCAAGAACAGATTTCGAGAGAGGGAAACATGTACTTATATATGTTTGTATATCAAATAGAAATATGTTACTATAACGTTAACCCAAACCCCGATCATATTTTCAAATTCATTGGATTATGTTTGAAAATCTTTTAAGTTCAACTTTCTTTCAAAGTTTCATAAACTTATGCTATGATACCAACTTGTAACATCATCCCTAAATGGAGGTCCAAAACTAACGGATACGGTTGCTGTAGTTATCCATTGTTATTAATCCTCGACGACCAAATACGGTGGTGTTAGATTCACTGATACACAAAAACACATGAATAGGGGATAAAATTTAAATTGCGAAACAAATTCCACATTCCATTTCAAAATATTCCAAATTCATTACATAACCCTACGTTTGCAAACCACGTTCAGAGAAAATATACTTATACGCCCAGAGTGACGTATGAAGATGCCCCTTGGGATGATCAGAGTATATATAGGCAATATAACAACTTTTCCATTATAAACAACACGGCGGAATCAAAAGAAAAAAGACTCTATATAGCTATCATGCTTCCTGCACGTCTTCAAAAGCTTATTTGTCTTAAGAGGTACCTGAAAACCTCATCTCTCAAAACTGCTCAAAATCAATTGAGTACCCGAGAGTTTAAGGGGAAAACATAAACTTCGAGTCAGACATAAAGCCTAGTATAAATAATAATCTACCATCTCATATCATTTAGATATCAAGTGAGACCAAGCTGCTTAGTGGAATGAGTTTCCCTTCACTAGTATCTCAAAAACCTTTATAAAACCATATACTATGCTCCTGCATCCACAATGGTTAAAACAATCGAAAATAATATGATGGCATGCAAAAAAATTAAATAAATTCTGGATTACCCATCCCCATTCAATTTAGACTATCTATCTCATTTATAGTTTCGAGGATTACTACTAAACTATTAGTTTTCATAGACTGGCTAATAACTTGTTAAACATTTAAGGATTCCCTATCCAATTACATAGTTTTCATGGGATCACTATGAACTTTTTGCTAACTCCAATAGAACTCTTATCCTAGTTTTCATGGATTGACAAGGAACCTAGTGGTAACTGCAATATCCTTTCAGTTTACCCAAGTTTTCATGGGTTGACTAGGAACCTATCAACATCTGTCAATATTTAATCTGGATATAGTTTTCATGGGCTAACTACAAACCTACTGGCCCTGCCAGTGTCCAAGCATAGTTTTCATGGACTTACTATGAACGGTCTATCTGACATCTTTCTTTTCACATAGTTTTCATGGGCTAACTATGAAATTTTCCATCTGATATCTTCTTTTATACATAGTTTTCATAGGCTAACCATGAACCTATTCGCCTTGCCAATATCATACAATTTTCATGGGCTTATTGTAAACCTATCGGCCCTTGCCAACATCTTTCCTTTATATTTTATCATCCTACATTCTAGTCTTATTGACTCCTGAATGCAATTCTAGTCATTTAGGAGTTTATCCAATTTGTATTCATTATAGGTTAACATAACTAGTACTTCTACCTTTTATCCCCAAAATGCAGTTATGGGTCCATTAGAAAGTGAATATATTCATATTGGAAGAAGCAATATAACAACATAGCAATACCACTTTTGTGGGTTTAATTTATCGAAGATAACTTATTCTTAAACCATTGTAAAAAATCCTTTAATATAGCCATGAATTTTTCCTTTAAAAATAGAGTTTGGGTCATAAAACCTTTATATACCTTCGAAACCTAGCTTTGACTTCATAGGATTAGAAAGGTTTCGAAAGCTCTTAAAAAAATTAGGCTCATGCCTTAGAATACTTTAAAATCTACCTTTTGAAAACTTTCGAATACATTAATGTATTAATAATTAACTGTTAGAAGCTTAGCTTTGAAACCAATTGAAAGTACCCCTTTCGACACTATTGGAAGCAACCCTTCCAAATCATTGAAAGTACCCCTTTTAAAAGCATTGGGTTTACACTTAAAACATTATTTGGGTCTATACTTAAAACATTATTTGGGTCAAAGTGAATATATTCGAACTATTTCAAAACAAATATAAAACATTGGGGAAAACTTGATTGCATCTACAACATATCTTTCGAAAGCATAAAACATCTGGGTAAAATATTAAAAGGTTGGTGTCAAAACCCCTTTCAAAACCATTGCTTTCGAAACCCCTAACCCTTGTCGAAAGATATAGAGAGTGACTTAATATCTTTTTAAAATAAAGTACCTTCCATGTCTTCAACACCATCGAAGGGTTATAAAATGACAGCAGGGTATCGACTAGGTCAGAACCCATTCTTTTAAAACATTCTTTTATAAGTGAGGAACCCAATCGAAAGCAATCCTAAGTTAATGGCATCCTCTTTTGAAACCCTTTTAAAATCTCTTTCGAAACCTTCTGTGTCACGACCCGTCTTCCACTATCCAGAAAGAAGCATCATGAATTAAGAAAGAAAGGGATAAAAAGAGAAAAGATAGAGAAGAAAGAAGAAACAACATTAGAATCTCAACATCGGAACGAATAAATTATATTAATAACATAAGTATTACATAGTATACAACCATTATCAGAGTTACACAGATTTTACATCACATACTAGACAGTTATAAACACCTGTCTAGTTATTACAACTCAATACAATACAAGGAAACTACTCAGAGCAACCAACACGGCGGAACACTATAAATATCTACAACGCAGAAGCCTCCTGATCCATTGCTCCACCACAATTCGTCAAAGCTAACCTGAATCCTTTGGCTACTTGTAAAATTTTGAGTACCCAAGAGTTTAAGAAAACAGAAGATAAACTCCGGGCCAGACATGGGTCTAGTGTGAGTAACAGGTTAAAGTTGCTTAACTTTTGAAAAACCTTTGAAAAGAAAGGTATCACGTAAGACTTCCCACACATAAACATGGAAAAGTTTTTACCTTACGCTAACCGGAACATTTGATAGGAAATCCGGTGATACTATAATAGGTCTAGGGTTTTCTAATAAATATGAAACAGCTGAAATTGTTACATGATTAAATTCCAGCTACTAGCCACAAAAGTGGGAAAGACAATCAAAATCATTAGTACTTATTGGATTTTGGATTCCATACAATGGTAGGGCTACCGGGGTACCGCCCGTCACAGTACGTGGCCTAGATCTACGTACCAAGGATTGCTCCCGATCCCCTACAACACAAGGCCGGAACCATCCCTTACTGGACAGTCCCGAACAAGACAACCCCGTAGTTGGCCGCGACCCAACTGCCCACACAGCCGAATAAAAAGGGACTTCTAGACATGGGAAAATCTCGTCCTACTTGGGCATGACTCACTTAGCCTTGCTGCACCTCCCCTGTTTTAGCCATTCCCGGTTGACAAGGCTTGAGTCTACGATTACCTTTAGAGAACATATCTCTTAGAATGCTCATCGTCCGCCTGACGATGTTCTGAAAGCATTTAATCCATACAAGTTCGTTCCGGGTTCGAACGAAACCGAAGGCATTATCTCGTTACACTCAATTTGGAAATCACCCTCAGAGTTAACGACAATAACCCTTGCACTCTGAATCTTCATATTCACTTGAAATTCACGACCTATCGTTAATTTGGATCGATGTGGTTTTCGGATATCCAAATATGGAAACCCGATCCCGGTCTCGTCGAATCCAAAACGTATCTTTTAGGTCCAAGTTGTTTTAAGTTTAAAACAATTCAATTTAATTATCTATATACACACAGATAGATAATTCACATCACCACAATAGATAATCAACATTATCAGCATAAACAGATAATACATATTATCATCACAAATAGATAATCTACATTATCATTACAAATAGATAATTCATATTATCATCACAATGCAACCAAAGCATCCATATCACACAGCATTATTTATCTCATATCTGAGATTCAAACCAATCAAGGAAATCTATATCATCCATATATAAACAAGGATTAATAATCACACCATTTATAATTAATTTAAATGAATTAAATTAATCATTTCATCACTAATTAATTTAAAGTAAATTAAATTAATTACTTCATTCTATAAATCCTGCTTATATAACCATCAATTAATTACAAATCAATCGATTAATTAATTAACCATTAATTAATCCCCTTGATTAATTACCCTTGATTAATTATCCTTTAATTACATTCAAGTAATTATTCTTTAATTAATTTTACAAATTAATTATCCTTAACCAAATACAGTAATTAACCATTAATTACTTCATTAATTAATTAATTATAATTAATTACACTAATCCTTAATTAATTACATTAATTAATTACTTCATTAATCACTTATCATTGATTAATTAATCTTAATTAATCAACCTTAACTACATCATTAATTATATAAATTAATGATCCCTAATTACATTTTAATTAATTAACAACTTAAGTAATTTAACCTTAATTAAACCATAATTATTAATCACTTTCGATTAATCATATTCAGTAATTAACTACCCTTAATCACTTCATTGAGTAAATTAATTACTCCTAAATTAATTGCATTTAATAACTAATTATATTTATTAGTTACCCTTGATTAATCTCATTAGTACTTAATTACCCTTATTTAATTACATTACTTAATTATTTTCAAATGTCTTAATTAATCAATTCTTAAATTAATTACACTAAGTAATTAATTATTAATTACTTTCACTAAGTAATTACCTTTCATATTAATTACACAAGACAATTAATCCCAAAACTCTTCCATACTTCAATTAATTACTTCCAGTAATTTACTTATCTTAATTACTTCTCTAAGCAATTATTCTTCATTGATTACTTATCACCCATCCAATGATTATTCTAAATTAATTAAACTTAATTAATTAACTTAAACTAATCAAATTAATTAATTAATTACAATGAGTAATTAATACCTTTAATTACCTTTATAAAGTAATCATACTTAACCAAATTCCATAAATGGTTATCTAAATTAATTAATCCAATTAATTATCAAAATTAATCACATCAATTAATTAATTAATAATCCCAAGTTAATGACCTTCATTAACTTATCAACAATTCTTTAATTACTTTGTCTTAAGTAATTAACTTAGATTAATCATTATTAATTTCAAATTTAATTAATATTAATTACTTAACTTAACCTTAATTAATTTATTCAAACCCTTAATTACTTAATTAAATTAATTAATTAATTATCCATTTACTTACCTTACTATTTAATGAAACAAAAATCATTAAATCTGTATTGACTAAAAATAAAAACATTTCTTATTAATGATTAAATTATCATTAACAAAGCAATTTAAAACAATTTACTTGAAAAAAATTTCAAATTTCAATTTAAATTTTAGATTTAAAATGGAGTCAAACTTATCTTTAACAAAGTTTATAAACATTTTAAAAACCCTTTAAAACGTATGCTAAAGAATTTCTTATTTTATAAAAGAAGTTTAAAGTAATTTAAACCCAAATTCATTTAAAAATACAAATCATATTTTAAATTACACCTTAAACATTCAAAGTTGTTTTGAAACAATTTAAATTTTAAAAACTTCCTTTATTACAAAACTATGATTCAAATTTGGTTTTGAATCCAGATTTAAACTTAGGTTAAATCTCTTCTTTTATTTTAAAGCTTTACTTTTAAATTCAAACTATTTAAACCCTGTTAAGTTGTTTAAACTATTTAATTAAATTTTTAAAAAACTTTAATTTATTTTAAAACTGAGATTCAAACTACATTTGAATCCAAACTTAACTTTTCATTTAAATCTAGTTTAAGTCTCTACTTCACATTTTAAATCCCAGTTTTAAATTTTTAAAACTCTACTGGTTTAAAATATAAAACAAACATTTTAAAATATACTTTAAACAATTAAAGTTATTAAAACAATTTAATTTATTAAAACTTTATTTAATTCAAAACTAAGATACAAATTAGATTTTGAATTCAGATTTTAAAACTTTGATTCAAACTTTTCTTAAATTTTTTGCTTTACATTTTAAAATTTCATTTTAAAATTTCAAAAACTGACAGGTTTTCAAAACTGTAAACAACATATGACCCGAGGCACCTTCATGATGCTTCGAGTCAAAACTCCCCTAGCTTCGGGTCTCACTCGAAGTTTACTCGAGAAAACTCGAGCCTTACTCCAGAACTCAACCCAAAAGTTCACCAGATAAAAAAGTGCACGATGCACTTGCACCGTGACTCCGATCAACTCTGGCCATCATCCATACCTTCCTCACATCAGCGATCAACCCCAGACCAAACATCGACCAACAGATCTACCAAAGAAACCCGAAATCGAGATTTAGCACCAAACCCAAAACGTGGAACCAATGTTGCAACCAGATCCCAAAACCTGTCAATGGCTCGAACTCGCCTCTCCGATCACCAGAGAACCATCACCACCGACCATGGCTTCTCCTATACTCCAGCTTCCATTCCCCAATTTTTTGTCATACTCGATCATCCCTAGACTTCGCGATGATCACAATTCCCAGACCAGCCAAAACTAGGTTAACAGACTTCATCAACCTCCTATCGCCACCACGGAACCCTGATCGTCCTCCTAGCATTTTTGCCACACCCTCTGATCACTCCACTACCACCAGCAAGAACCTCAAACATTATGATCAACTCGATCACCTGAGTTTGACTATAACCCATTTTCTGTTCAAATAAGAACTGCAGCCTCAATTCCAAACTAAAAACTATGATTTTAGTTTTAAAAATCATTTTTTGTTTGAGTTTTCAATTTATAATACTGAATTTATAAATTATTATGTTTGAGTTTTTACCTCTATTTAACATGCTCTGATGTTTTAAATTTACAGAGACAACACCAAATTGTTTTTACCTAATAAGTTTTTAAACTAAAAACCATGGTATAATTAACATATTTGTTTTAGGACTCAAGTACTAATAAAGATTGATTCAAGAGCAATTGAATTTTTACTAAATTATGAACCTAGAACCTAAAAAAAACTGTAGTAGCATAAAACCGCAATTTACACTCATAATCCATCCATACACAAAAGAGAAACATACACAATACAATATTTATCACAACAAACTAGCATGCAACCATAACCATACTTAAGTTTTAAACTTGTGAGGTTACTCACCTGAAACAAATGAGAACAGACCCTTTTTCTTTGAAAACTGTTTTGAAAACTTGTGCTTTGGCTCAGATTTACTTCACATATGCTTTGCATGCATCATTGAAAGATGGTTGCAGACTTGATTTGTTTACAGGGTTTGATGCAGATTTGATTTTGAGGATGCTTCACAGATTTGCATGTAGGTTTGCTGTTGCTTCAGATTTTACTTGCTTGCTTAAAAACTTAGGTTAAAAAGAAAAAAATGCTTTGCATGCTTCAGTTTTTCTTAGATTTGAAAAATGCATATGCTCAGGAATAAAGCATGCAGGCCTGAACATCTTGAAAATGATTTGCAAAAAAAAATGAATTTCAGGTTGAAGATGGTTACTGATTTGATTTTCAAAATGAACAGAATTGAAAAATGCAGGTAAGATTTTGTTTGGAGAAGGATTTGTATGCTTTTAATTTTTTACAGTGGATTACAGGATTAACATGTAGGCTTTTGACTTTTAGTTTTGAGGAAGAGTTTCAGATTTTGATATGTATTGGATTTTTGGTTTGAGGAGTTTTAGAAACTGATTTAATTCTCAGTTGAAGTTTTTTTCACTTTTGAAAATTAAGAAAGGAAATGAAAAGAAGAAAACATGTTTATATGAGTGTAATTGATTTTCAAAATAAAAGAAAAGAAAAAAAATACTAATGACACTTGTCTAAAAACATAATATTTGTCAAAACATTTGCTTAAAAATTTACACTTCTTATATTAGGCTTAATATACTTACATTTGTCACTTAGGTTGTTAATACTTATTCTTAAATGAAAGTAAAGGTATTAACTTAATTTATTAAATACTTATCTACATATAAATGACTTTTGTAAATGTATATGTACATTTCTTATTAAAGAAAATGAAATAAAACAAATTATATAAAAATGAAAGCGTATCCAAATAATTTAAAAATGTTTATTCTTTTGAATTTCAAAATTAATTCAAATTCAAATCCAATCGTACATTTAAAAATCCACTTTAAAGCTAATTTATATCATATAAAAATTTAAAATAGAAATTCTATTAACCTATCTATTTTTTTTACGTTTATTACTATTTGAAAATAACATATTTATCAAATTTAAATAATTTATAAAAGAAATTATAAATTACTTATCTTACTTATTTAAATGAATTAATGTTTAATATGTAAATTGTATTTTTAAACTTCCATATATAATTTCAAATTATGTTTATCCAACTATATTTAAAAAGGAAATAAAATAAACTTTTGTTTATTTTATTTAAAATTTAAACTTATGTTTAAAATATATTTAGACAATTTAAAACATTTTCCTTAAGTATCTTAAAACCATATAGTTACTTATTAAATAGTTTTGAATAGTTGTATATTAAATAAAATAATAATTTCTAAATTATCAGAATGAATATTAGAATTTAAAAACAAGATTTTATTTGTTTGTTAAACTTCAATTCAAAACTTACCTATTTATAATATATATATAAATGTATATACATTATAGATAGAAAACATTTTATTAGTTTTTAAAAGTATAAAATTCACCAATTAAATATCTATTTAATTGGATTATTAAATCAAGTCAAATTTTATTAACAAAATTTATAAATCAATTTAATTTTTAAATACAGATTATTAAATTGATATTGCCAAAATTTCCTGGATATCACATTCCTCCTCCCTTAGAAGAATTTTGTCCCCGAAATTTAAAAGCAAAGGTAATTTAATAATCTCATTAAAGATTAAATTTTAAAACAAAAGCATATATCAATCATATGCTAACAACCATAGCAACCAATCATCCAAACAAATAAATCTTACTATCCAGACAAAATTCTGGATAGAATTTCCTCGAGTTTCCCCAAGTATATATATACCGGGATACTCGCTCTACAGAATCCAAAAAATCAAAACTACGAAGCTACAGAGCTCCTCCTCATCTAGATCTACAAAAGTAAACAGGATATCAGACTACAGACGAGTTTGACTCAACAACCAAACCTCTTGAACTGCTGGTTCCACAACCAGAGATACACGTACACCCTCAGAGATACGTGAAACACATCGAACCTCAGTTATCCAAGCTAGCAATTCAACCCAGAGGACCAAACACTTATCCTCCCAAAACACAGAGGAGATCCAAGATACCTCGGAGCTAGCTTTCCAGACTTACCCAATCTTATAGCTCCTTGGATCGGAGAAAACTTATTCAAAATCAAATCTCCGACTCCATAATCCAAATTCCTTCATCTCTTATCCTCAAAATTCTTTTCAGACGATCCTGGGCTGCCTACATCCTCCCTGATCAGCTCACCTTACGCTGATGCCTCTCGAAACAAACAAAACCTAAAACAACCCATCAAAATGATCCTCTCAAGATCAACCAAATCAAGAACACAATCCTTATTCCACCAACAACAGAAGACTGAACTTACTTCTCCTATCCGGAAAAGACAAAACAAATGCACTCCCAAACTGCTTCCGCTGCACAACTCTGATCTGGAGTAGAAGAAAAAAAAAGATGAAGAACATGAGCACCGACTGGACAACACATTCCATAAATATGGTTCAACAGATCCAAGAAAATTCATATGTTCTACCCAAAAACCTGAGTTGCTATACCAAATCCTTTCTCTAGGAATCATCCTACAACTAGCTGAACCACCTACATCACTCCTAGAATCTAGTCGATAAGAAAACTTAATCTCCAGATGCGGACAAACCTCTGTCTTCCCAGAAGACATCCAGAAAAATCTTCAATAACTCAAAAGAACACTCAAACTATCGCAAGTCTCTTTTGCGATCAACCAAGCCTAATATCCAAAGAAAACTGTTCTCTCTTTACCAATCAGAACAGCTTACTCTTATCTAGCCAATCCATCGAAGAAATGGATCCACTCTGCTGCTTCTGAACTCCACCTCCAGAAAAACTGCTAACCAGAAGACCTTCTTGCTGCCGCATAGAACACTCCGAGCTGTACTGCTGACACCAAAGCCAAAGACTTCCTAATCCATAAGCTCTTTGAGAAACTCAGACCTCAAAGCCAACCACCACATCCTTCTGGACCCAGCCAGAACACCAAAGCAGACATACTTCCCAAAACTCGCTTCAAAAGAAAACATCTTCGGGGACATCCATAGTTACTGCGTCTCATCACACAGCTACAATCATCCTGAGGTATCAAGATACCATTACACACTTCTGCCCAACCGACAGATCCAAATATACTCATCCAATTTCAAAGATGAACTTCGAACCTTTACAAGTTACCTTCAAAGATCAATGAAATCCTTCCACCATAGCAAAGCTCACTCGAGACGGTATTGGGTCTACAGTCTCGACAAATACACTTCCAGTCTCACATTCAAACTCCAACCATTGGTAGTCGTGTTACACACACCACTACCTTATCTACCTTTATAACCTATATTAGAAAACCCGAACAGGTAACCCAACAAATAGGTAGAAATAAATATATATAAATGTATATATTAAAATTACAAATACGCTCTCTCAAGAAAGAAATCACTCTAAAGCCTAGGTATTCACTCAACCTAGCGCTCTGATACCAACTATCACGACCCGTCTTCCACTATCCAGAAAGACGCATCATGAATTAAGAAAGAAAGGGATAGAAAGAGAAAAAATATTGTGTTTAAAAATAATAATTTCCAAATTATCAGAATGAATATTAGAATTTAAAAACAAGATTTTATTTGTTTATTAAACTTCAAATCAAAACTTATCTATTTACAATACATATATATAAATGTATATGCATTATAGATAGAAAACATTTTATTAGTTTTTAAAAAGTTTAAAATTCACCAATTAAATATCTATTTAATTGGATTATTAAATCAAGTCAAATTTTATTAACAAAATTTATAAAATCAATTTAATTTTTAAATACAGATTATTAAATTGATATTGCCACAATCTCCGGGATATCACATTCTGCTTCGACCTGGTCAAAAGCTTAAAACAAAATATAGGCAGGCGCTTTTATTTAAAAACAAAGCAAGGTTTTGTCCCCTTCGAAAGTTGTGCCTTCGACACCTTACCTTCCGCCTATCTCCAATCCACTACATACTATCATAGTGGTACCTTGTGTATTAGTTTCCGCATAATTGGTTACGACAAGGATGGATGCGGAAGCTACTATGAGGAATGGTGTTTTCCAAAACAGGCGGAACCTATTATATGAGCAAACTAGGTTTTAGTTATTAAATAAGAAAACTTTTCTATAACTAACCTGCCACATGCCAACATCAAATTGGTTTCCTTAACTTTTTCAAATTCCTTTTTAAAAATAACTGCCACTAATCCCGATCGAAACCATGGTTATGTTAATCAAATAAGCCCTTCCAATTTTTGCAAAGAAGTCCCTCTACAAAACAATTTATTTTGCATAGTAAATCACTTTAGAAAATTCCCCAAAAAGTTTAGGAATACACTTTAATCATGTTATCTAACATATCAAAATTCCGATCCCAAATTCTATATATATTTTCCAAAATAAATTATAAACCCAAATAACCATATTTTCCTTTGAAAATTTATAATAATCATCCCATAGCTTGGAAAACTTTCAAATTTGAAATCCAACTCTAAAACCATATTTCTCATAACATAAAATTTTTCCATGGCATTTAGATATCTTTAAATCTTGATTTTGATCTAAAACAGTTCAAAACTTCTTTAAACTATCTTTTTTATATCGAACAAATTGTAGTACCCCATATTTTCATAACATTACTTAGGATATTTAATTGGTTAAATTAAATAAAATAATGTGGTGATTAATGGGTTGCTATTTATTTTAGCTAAGGGTAACCATTCCATGATAGTGTGTTAATTAATAAAAAAATAACCTAAACAAAGGCGTTAGGAAATGACAAGGGCAATATGGGAATTTGGTGGAGTTTATACCCTTAACCATTAGGAGATAGAAACTCATGTTCATTTTCATTTTACTCAAACTAAAAACACTAAGGTCAGCCACCATTTTCACTCTCAAGAAGATGATTAAAGCTAGGATCAAGAGAAGGGAAACAATCAAATAAATCAACATCAAATCTCATATCTATAATATCAAAGCTAAGGCGAATAGTTATTACAACCCATTTTCTTTTGGTTTTTGGTTTTAAGACTAAGATCTGAAATGTTTTGCAAGTATATGCCATGTTTTGATGATAACAGTTACATACATTTATTTGTTGGTGAAATATGCATGTTCATACTTGTTTTACGATACGTTTCGTATGAAAACCCTATTTGATGACATCTGAATGTCTTGAAAAATTATATATATGTCAAAAATGATATTTTAGAGATGGGTTTCAATTTTCATAATTTTTCGAATTATGGTGGATTTTATGTTAATTTTCTAGTGGAGGAAATTTTTTATTAGGTTATAAATTATTTTTGGCCAAAATAATAATTATGTAGGGTTGAAATTTTTATATGTTGGGCAACATATTAAAACAGATTTTCTGGGATTCTTCTAGATTTTTCCTAAGTGTTTGATGAATATATAAAATTATTTAAGATATGTGACTAAAATGTTATATATATATATATATATATATATATATATATATAGCAAGGCTAGCCAACTTTATAAAGTTTGTTTTTGTTTTATATATTTTATTAAGGAGAAGGGGCATTTTGTAATATAAAATGATTATTAATTTTGAAAATAGTGGTAACACATTTATGAAAAGAATTTGTTAACCAATGAGAATTTGAAAAACAAGGGCAGGTTAGTTGAAAAGTTATCCTTTTTAAGTTAAAAACAAAGAAATCATTCTTTTAGTATGTTTTAGCCTATTATAGTAGCAAACCTTCTGACCCAAACCTTTCGACAAGGTTGAAAGGTTCTAAACTTTAGATAAGGTCGAACCAATGCATATGGTGTCAAGCTGCTTGGTATGTAATGTATTGGACAGGGTCAAAAGGTTCTTAGTCGAAAGGTTTATGGCCTAAGAGGTTAGGGTATGTTTTTTTTCTAAACCAAAAGCTCTCACCTTCTTTGCTTTCGAATTAGAGCTTTCGACCTGGTTGCTTTCGACCAAGTCAAAATGTTTAAAAGAAAGGTTTTAAACCTTTCGACATGGTAGAAAGGTTACTGCTGCTGCCTTGTTTTGAAACCTTCCATCATTTTTGACCGCTTTATATAAACATTTTGTTTTGAACCTTCCAATAATGTCGAACGGTTTACTTTGATTGATTTTGAAAGGTTTACTTGTTTTTAAAATTAGCCGCTTCTCTATGCTTTCGAAAGGAAGTTTTCTACTTAGGTGGTTTACCCTTATTTTATAAATTAAACTATAACCCAAAGCTTTCAAAAGAGTTGTTTTAAAAGATGCTATAAAGATTTCGAAGCAGAGCTTTTGAATTAGCCGAAAGGTAGCTTCCAATGGAGTTGAAAGGTTTTAAAAGAAGGTTTTCCACCTATTTTAAATTGAATCCAGAAAGTATTTGAAAGATCTTAAAAGGTTAATGCTTTCGATAGATTTTGTTTATTGAATGATTTCAAACGGGTTGAAAGCAAATCTTTCGATAGAGTCAAAAGGTAACCTTCTGAAGGGGTCAAAAGGTTTTTGTTTCTGAATAATTTCGGAAGGTTTTGAATGGAAGGGTTTCCGAAAGGTTTTCCAAGGCAATATACCAAGTGTTTTTAAAATAGGATGTTTAAGGTTTTATTGCTTTCAAAAGAGATGATTTTAATGGTTTCAAAAGGTTTGAGTTTCAATGGTTTTGAAAGTGTTGGGTTTCAATGGTTTGAAGTTTAATGGCTTCAAAAGGTTTGATTTTCAAGGGGTTTGGGAATACCAATGAAAACTATAAATGAATATAACATAGGTTAGGGACACTAATGGAAATAGGTTAATCATGGGGCTAACATGAGACAATAAAATCATAGGCTAACATGAGATAATTAGATTCATGGGGCTAGCATGAATCAAGTGGTAAGATGATGGGTTCATAGTCATCCTAGGAAAACTATGGGATGTTTGATGGATAGTCAACATCATGTCGGGGATGGATAGCTTCCATATGATTGGAGGAAGGTTTATAGTTATCCTAGGGAAACTATGGGATGTGTGATGGATAACCAACATCATGTCGGGATGGACAGTCTCCATAGGATCAAAGCAAGGTTCAGAGTTTTCCTTATAGTTATCCTAGGAAAATTATAGGATGTGAGACGGACTGTCCTCATCGATTTAACTAAAATGAATATGGGATGGATAGTCCCTCTTTGATGCAAATAAAGTCTAAAATGGGAGGAGTTGTCCTCCAAAAAAAAGACGGATAGTTAGTTGAACTTAGATGGTTAGACTAACTAATGTGGGATGGGAAATCCTTGTTGTTATCAAGTATGCAATTCACCATAATGTTATATAGATATATGTTTTAACCATTATGGATGCAGGAGCACAGTATATTGTTTTTTATGAAAGGTTTAGCAAAAAGATATGTTTTAAAAGGATGTTAGTGAAAGGAAATCTGTTCCGCTAAAAGGCATGGTCTCACTTAACATGTTTAACCGGGATGCATTTACACCAGGCTTTATGTTTGACTCGAAGTTTATGTTTTCCCCATGAACTCTCGGATGCTCAAAATTAATTTGAGTAGGTTGAGGGATTAAGGTTTTTTTTATTAATAAAATGATGCATAATGCTACCGGAAGCATGCAGGAGGAAAACGGATAGCTATTAGGGATTTGCAATTCTTGTTGTGTTTTGATGTATTTCCACTATGATTGTATTAGGTCTATTATGACCATATGACTCTGATCAACCAAGGGGGTACCTTCATATACCGCTCTTGGCGTAATTTGTAATAATTATATTTGATCTATGCCTGGGAACGATTTAGGATTATATGTTGTGAATGTGAAACAATTGGTTTTAAAATGTAATGAAGTAAAAGTTGTTTTGAAATCTGTGTTTTGTTTCATATTCAAGTGCTTTTGATATTATTGATACTATTAACATAGTAGTACTTACTTGCCAGAAGCAAATAATATAGAGTACTACAGCTTCTGTAGCCTTAGTTTTGGGTCTCTAGATATGGGATCTTACAGCTTGGTATCAGAGCATGGTTTATGAAATACTTTAACTAAAAATGATTTTTAGAAACATAATCCTTAGAAATTAGAGTTAAAATCAGGGTATGGGATAACGCAATAGTAACTTACTTGTATTAGTTATATATATAAATATATATATATATAAGTATATGCTATATCTTTAGACTCCTATCTTAGTTAGGCTATTCATCTGTATCTCATGAGATTTGTATACAGATATGGAAGGAAGAAGAGATAGAGTAAATCTTGAAGGTGATAGAACCACTACCAATGGAAATGCCCGACCAAATGCTAGGAGAGGTCCCGGTCAGGCTCAAGATGAAACTGTTGGTGCAGGAGTTCCCCAGATGGAGTAATGCATCAATTCTTTATAAACATGATGCAGGCTGGAATTACAGCTCGAGTTGTCGAAGGTAATGCTGCTGGGGATGTTGGTGGAGCAAATCTTGTCGTTCCAGTTGGATATAACTATGCTAATATGAGTAGAGACTATCAGTTTGGAAGGAAAGCTGTTTGCTAGAACGGAAGATGCTGTTGAAGTGGAGAATTGGTTGTTGAACTGTAAAAGGATTTTTACGGATCTATGCTTGAATGATGGGGAGAAGAGAAGGCTAGCCTCGAGATAGTTACAAGGGTTAGCGCTTCATTGCTGGAACAGTGTGACGGCCGGAGTGCCAAAGGAAGAGTTGACATGGGCTGACTTCAGAGGAGGTTTGAGCAGAGGTTCATGTTTGAGGTGTCCAAGCCAGCGTTAATGAGGAGGTTTATAGATCTTGTCCAAGGATAGATGTCCATGATCGAGTATGCTGCTAGGTTTGATGAGCTATCTCGATATGGTTATGCTTTGGTTGATACAAATGTCAGAAGGAATGAGAGATTCATTAGAGGATTGAGGATAAAAGTAGACAAAATGACTATGTTCCCATATATGAGATACTTCTAATGTGGTAGCGGAAAAGGCCATTCGCTATAAGGAAATGCTTACTGTTTCGGCTAGGGTGGACCCCGTTGAATTCCATGGTCCTTAAGGGAAGAAAAGGAAGTTCTTGAAGAAGAAAGGTGCTCAGAGAGAAGGAACTGCCAAGAAAGGGAAAGCAGATATAGTTTGCTACCAGTGTGAAAAGAAGGGTCACTATGCCAAAGAGTGACATTCAGGAGATGGAAAGTCAATTGTGGGGAAGCAGAATGTGCAATGCTATAATTGCAACCAGATGGGGCATTACAAGAACAAATGTCCTGAATCCGCCAAGGCAGGAAAAGGAAGGGTCTTTGCTTTAGATCCATCATCCTCTAAACCAACTGCTGCTGAGAAAGGAAAGTCTGTGATGGAAGGTAAAAATTTTGATCCATGGCATACCAGTTGAGGTATTTTTGTTACCAAGCATCTCATTCTTTTATTTCTTAATGTTTGGTAGATAAGCTTAACCTAGAATCCTCATATATAGTTACTTCCATAAGGGTTGCAAATCCGATAGGAGGATATGCAATGCTTCGGATGAGGTTCGCCATTTAGAGTTTGATTTGCTAGGCCATACTTTTGAGTGTTGTTTGCATATGTTTGATTTTGGAGGATTTGGGATTATCCTTGGGATGGATTGGCTAAGTAAATATGATGATAGGATATTTTTCCATGATAAGAAAATATCACTTAGTCACCCGGGTTGTAGGGATCAGATAGTTTATACCGTAGAGAATCCTAGTTGTGAAATGAATGCTTTATTGGATATTATAGAGTTGGAGGATGAGTTGCATCGAGTCTTTGTAGTTAGAGAATTTGCAAACGTGTTTGAGCAGGTAACTGGGTTTCCACCGAAACGAGCCATTGAGTTTCGGATTGATTTAGTGCTTTGAACAGAACCGGTGAGTAGACCGCCAAGTAGAATGACTCCCATCGAGATAAGAGAGTTGAAGGTGCAGTTGGTGGATTTTGAAGGCAAGATTTTTATTCGACCAAGTAGTTTGCCATTAGGAGCTGCCGCTTTATTTGCTAAGAAGCCAGATAGATCGTTGAGGTTATGTATTGATATCGTAAGTTGAATGAGAAGATGATAAAGAACCGATATCTATTGCTGAGAATTGACGATTTGTTCGATCAGGTGAGTGGAGCCAAGGTATTCATTCAACTAGATTTGGCGACGGGATTTCATTAGCTTAGAGTGGAAGAGGATAGCATTCCTTTAACAGCGTTTAGGACAAGATGTGGATTATATGAATGGTTAGTTATGCCATTTGGACTGACTAATGCGTCAGAAATCTTTATGGATTTGATGAATAGAATTTTCCAAGAGCACTTGAATATTCGTGTTGATCTTCATAGATGACATTTTGGTATACTCTAAGTATGAGAAGGAGCATGGAGTTTATCTTAGACTTGTGCTTGAAACGCTGAGGGAGCATCAGTTGAAGGCTAAGTTTTTGAAGCGTCATTTTTAGAAGAAGGAAGTGAAGTTCCTTGGTCATGTCATCTTAGAGGAAGGGTTGTCTGTAGATCCAACTAAGATCGATGTGGCGAATAATTGGAAGAGACCTGAGATGGTGACCGAGACTAAGAGCTTTCTTGGCAGGATATTATCTATGATTTATCAAGGATTTTTCGTAGATAGTTGCTCTGATGATTAAGCTTACACGAAAAGATGTGAAGTTCGTATGGACTGATAAGTATGAGGAAGCATTTCGGAGCTTGAAACACTTATTGACCCATGCACCAGTGTTCGTGGTTCCAGAGGGGAGTCAAGATTTGGATGTTTATACTGATTCGTGTGGATCTGCATTGGAAGTTGTGTTGACGCAAAGAGGTAAAGTGATTTCTTATGCTTCTAGACAGCTCAGACCACATGAAGTTAGGTTTTCAATGCAAAATTTAGAGCCACCGTTATATTTGCTTTGAAGGTGTGGACACATTATCTTTTAGGAGAGCAATTTGAGCTTTATACTGATCATAAGTCGTTGAAGTACTCGTCCTCTTGGAAAGAGTTGAACATGAGACAGCCAAGATGGTTGGATTTTATTGCTGCTTGTGATTTTAGAATTGATTACACACCCGAAAAAGGAAACAAGGTGGCGGATGCACTCAACCGTAAACATCAGAATGTAGTATTGGCTATGATTGCTGAGTGGAAATATTTGTAAGCATTGTCATCTTGTAGTGTGTAGTTTAAATTCAACAATGGTTCTAGTACCAAAGTGTTGTATTATCTTGTTTAGAAGTTAAGATAATGGTTGAGAAGATAGCTTCTAAGCAAGGGGAGGATCGAATTTTAGCTGAAGGGATCAAAAGGTTGAGGGAAGTAACGAAGAGCGATGACCTAAAATATTTTAGTCTTGACCAAAGTGGGTGGTTTAGAAAGAAAGGGAGGTTGTGTATTTTGAATGTGGAAAGCATGAGGAATGAATTTTTGGATGAGTGTCACCGTTTGAAGTTCACTATCCATTCAGGAGAAACGAAGACGTATCAGGATATGAAGAGAAATTTCTTATGGAAAGGTATGAAACGGGACATTAGTGTATGTGTTAAGCAATGCTTGAATTGCCAACAGGCAAAGGTTGAACTCTAGGAGCCTAATTGATTGCTTCAACCGTTGTAAGTTCCTTTATGGACGTGGGGTTCTATCTCTATGAACTCTATTGATTGGTTGCCAAGATCTAACAGACGGAATGAAAGTATATGGGTCATAGTAGATAGACTGACTAAGAGTGCCCATTTCGTTCCAGTAAGGTCAAATAGGATGCCACCTAGATTGGCAAAGTTATTTATGAAGAATATAGTTAGACTGCACGGGATTCCTAGTAGTATTGTCAGTGATATAGATTCTTTATTTACTACTGAATTTTGGAAAAGTATACAAGAAGCTTTAAGAACCAAGCTGAACATGAGTACCGCTTACCATCCGTAGACTGATGGGCAAATGGAAAGAGTTAAAAAAATCTTGGAGGATTTGTTAAGAGCTTGTGTATTGAATTTCAGGGGATCGTAGGAGGGCCATCTTTGTCTAGTTGAATTTTCGTATAACAATAGTTACCAGACTAGTATTGATGGCACTGTTTGAAGCTTTGTATCGAAGACCATGCAAGTCACACGTATGTTTGTTAGAGACCGGGAATAGATTGGTTCCTGGTCCGGATTTGGTAAAGGATTTTGCAGAGAAGATTGAGTTAATCCGAGCTAGGATGAAGAAAGCTCAATCTAGGCAGAAAAGTTATGCTGATAGAAGAAGGAAAGATTTGGAATTTTCTGTCGGAGACTATGTATTTATTAAGGTTTCACCAATGAAGATTGTGATTAGATTTAATAAATTGGGAAAGTTAGCACCTAGATTCATTGGTTCTTTTTGTATCATGTATAGAGTTGAGTTACCGATTAGTTTGGCTGGACTCCATAACGTCTTCTATGTTTCTCATCTTAGGAAATGTGTTAGAGACCCGGAGACTACTACGGCACGTACAATGTTAGAAGATTTAGTAGTAGAACTGGATTTTACCATAGTTAAAAAGCCGATTCAGATTGTGGCTAGATATGAGAAAAAGTTGAGGAATAAGACAGTCGAGTTGGTGAAGGTTTAGTGGAGTGACGATGCTAGAGACTGTACTTGGAAAACGGAGAGCATGTTACTTATCCTGACTTGTTTGATGGTATGTTTTACCTTTGATTGTTTTGTTGTGTACCTTATCGTAATTTCGAAGACGAAATTCTTTAAGGTGGGGAGTCTGTAACACCCTATATTTTCATAACATTATTTAGGAAATTCAATTGGTTAAATTAAATAAAATAATATGGAGATTAATGGATTGAGATTTGCTTTTGCAAAGGGTAGCCGTGTCATGATAGTGTGTTAATTAATATAAAATAATCTAAACAAAGGTGTCAGGAAATGACAAGGGCATAATGGGAAATATGTGGAGCTTATACTCTAAATCCTTGGGAGATAGAAACTCACGTTCATTTTAATTTTACTTAAAGCAAAAACACGAAGGCCGGCCACCATTTTCACTCTCAAGAAAAAGACTTAAAGCCAGGATCAAGAGAAAGGAAATAATCAACTAAATCAACATAAAATCTCACATCTATAATCTCAAAGCTAAGGTGAATAATTACTACATCCCATTTTATTTTGGTTTTTGGTTTTAAGACTAAGATCCAAAATGATTTTAAAAGTATATGCCATAATTTGATGATTACAATTACATATATTGATTGGTTGGTGAAATATGCATGTTCATACTTGTTTTACGATATGTTTGACATGAAAACATTATTTGATGACATCTAAATGCTTTGAAAATTTAAATATAGGTCATAAATTATATTTCAAAAATGGTTTCAATTTTCATAATTTTTCGAATTACGGTCGATTTTATATTAGTTTTCTAGTGAAGGAAATTGTTTATTGGTATATGAATTATTTTGGCTAAAATAATAATTATCTGGGGTTGAATTTTTATATGTTAGGCAACATATTAAAATAAATTTTCTAGGATTTTTCCTAAGGTTTTAATGAATATATAATTTAAGGTATGGGACTTAAATATTTTATATATTTTATTAAGGAGAAGGGGCATTTTGTAAAATAAAATGGTTATTAATTTTGAAAATAGTGGCAGCACATTTCTGAAAAGAATTTGTTAACTAATGAGAATTTGACAAACAAGGGCAGCTTAGTTGAAAAGTCATCCCTTTTAAGTTAAAAAGAAAGAAATCATACTTTTAGCATGTTTCATCCTATTACAGCAACAAACCTTCCGACCCAGATTTTTCGACAAGGTCAAACCAATGCATATGGAATCAAGCTGCTTAGTACATAATGTATTAGACAGAGTCGAAAGGTTGATGGCCTAAGAGGTTGGGGTATGTTTATTTTCTAAACCAGAAGCTTTCACCTGCTTTGCTTTCGAATTAAAGCTTTCGACTTGGTTGTTTTTGACCAGATCAAAATGTATAAAAGAAAGGTTTTAAACCTTTCAACACAGTTAAAAGGAAACTATTGCTACCTTGTTTTGAAACCTTCCGTCGTAGTCATCCGCTTTATATAAACATTTTTTTTTGAACCTTCCGATAAAGTTGAAGGGTTTACTTTGATTGATTTCGAAAGGTTTACTTGTTTTAAAAACTAGCCGCTTCTCCATGCTTTCGAAAGGAAACTTTCGACTTAGGTTATTTACCCTTGTTTTATAAATTGAACTATAACCCAAAGCTTTCAAAAGAGTTGTTTTAAAAGATACTTTAAACCTATCGAAGCAGAGCTTTCGACTTAGCCAAAAGGTTGCTTCCAATGGAGTTGAAAGGTTTTAAAAGAAGGTTTTCCACCTTTTTTAAATTAAACCAGAAAGTTTTCTAAAGGTTTTAGAAGTTTAATGCTTTCGAAAGGTTTTGTTTATTGAATGGTTTCAAAGGGTTTGAAAGCAAAGCTTTCGAAGTGGTCGGAAGCCGAGCTTTCGATGGAGTCAAAATTGTTTCTAAATGATTTCGAAAGGTTTTGAATGAAAGAGTTTCCAAAGGTTTTCCAAGGCAATGTACCAAGTGCTTTTAAAATAGGATGTCTAAGGTTTTATTACTTTCGAAAGAGATGATTTAAATGGTTTTGAAAGATTTGAGTTTCAATGGTTTCGAAAGGTTTGAGTTTTAATGGTTTTATGTTCAATGGTTTCAAAAGTTTTCATTATCAAAGGGTTTGAGGAAATCAATGAGAACTATAAATGAATATACCTAAGTTAGGGACACTAATGGAAATAGGTTAATCAAGGGGCTAACATGAGATAATTAAAATCATAGGGCTAACGTTGAAATAATTAGATTCATGAAACTAGCATGAATCATGTGGCAAGATGATGGACTCATAGTCATCCTAGAAAAACTATGGGATGTTTGATGGATAATCAAAATCATGTTGGGGATGGATAGTTTCCATATGATTAGAGGAAGGTTCATAGTTTTCCTAGTAAAACTAGAGGATGTGCGATGGGTAGTCAACATCATGTCCGGGATGGATAGTCTCCATAGGATTAAAGCAAGGTTCATATTTATCCTAGGAAAACTATAGGATGTGAGATGGACAGTCCGCATCAATTTAAGTAAAATGAATGTGGGATGGATAGTCCCTCTTTGATGCAAATAAAGTCTAAAATAGGATAGGTAGTTCTTGAAAATATAAGAGGGATAGTCAGTTGAAACTTAGATGGTTAGGCTAACTAAAGTGGGATGGGAAATCCTAGTTATTTTCAAGTATGCAATTCACTATAAAGTTACAGATATATGTTTTAACCATTGTGGATGCAGAAGCACAATATTTTTTTTTATGAATGGTTTAGCAAAAAGATATGTTTTAAAAGGATGTTTGGTAGGGAAACTCAATTCCACTAAGCGGCGTAGTCTCACTTAACATGTTTAACCGGGATGCATAGTATTATTCACACCTGGCTTTATGTCTGACTCGAAGTTTATGTTTTCTCTTTAATCTCTCGGGTGTTCAAAATTAATTTGAGTAGGCTGAGGGATTAAGGTCTTTTTCAGGTTTAGTAGGATGACGAATATGGCTACCGAAGACATGCAGGAGGCATACGGGTAGCTATTAGGGATTTGCGGTTCTTGTTATGTTTTGATGTATTTCCGCTGTGATTGTATCAGGTCTATTACAACCATATGAATCTGATCAACCAAGGGAGTATCTTCATATACCGCTCTTGGTGTAATTTGTAATAATTATATTTGATCTATGCCTGAGAATGATTTGGGATTATGTGTTGTAAATGTGAAACATTTGGTTTTGAAATGTTATCGAACTGAACCATGTACTTTAATGTTAGATTTTGTATTTAACTATGGATATTATTAGAGTTTTGACCATTGATTAAGCTTTATATATTTAGTAATATAGTAACGACGAAGAGAAAACATGCACAATATATCATTGCTTAAAGATGTTAAGTTAAAAGATAAAAAATCACATTTCACATAGATAATATGTGAGCAAATAAACTTGTGTCTACTATCATGCTTCAGCAAAGTTCGTACAAGCTTCAATATTTAAATTATTTAAATACTATTAAGGGTCAAGTTCACACTTTGAAGTCACATAAGCGCAACTCCTAATTTTTGACCAAAAATAATTTAATGAAATAGTTTGTAAAATTTTAAATTATTATTATGGAAAAATTAATATAATTATTACGTTAATAAGGTATAATTTCTACTATTATTAGGGGATCTAGTATTAATCAATAAAAATATAATTATTATATATTTCTGTAATTATTTTTAGGCTAATATAATGATTTAAATGTTATACATACGTGTGTGTATGATTTTGATAGCTTAAGATTGGCTTAATAAGACAAGCCAAAATAAGCATGGGTATGAACTAATTAAATTGTTTTAATTAATCAAGTGAGATAAGATCTCACTTATAATGGGTCATGCTTTTAGCAATGGATCCGAGTAACATATATTACATAGCCCGTTGACAATATAAATACACCTAGAGGCTTCATTACAAAATACACATAATATTATTTTATCTCTCCATAAACATAATGATAAATTATATCTCGATGGTTAACTTTGAACCTCCACCATTGAGTTAGTACCCCCTAAGGCAAAATTGACTGTTCAAGGTGTTAGCGACTGGTAGGATTATTAAGAAAATCATATTTTGTAATTAATTTACAATCGTGTACATTTTGATTGTATGTATCATAGAAAAAGTATTTTTTTTTCATTTCTAAAATGAATTGAATAGATAGAACGTTTAGAGAAAAAGTTTTTTTTCATGCACGAAATGCGAATGGTTATATACTATGCACATGTATCATCAGCAAATAACATCACTATATAACACAAGGAGAAGTCGTGGTTAGATTTTAAAGGCATAATTACTGGTGATCATCATTGAAACTCTAGTGATATAAGGTGTCGATAATGTGTCGGTGAAGATGGTCAATTTCAAATTCTAGGGTTTTAATGAAAATGTTCGAGATGGAAATTATAGGCATACATTGGTCCATTGGAGGGAAGGAACTTGAAGGCAATGGACCTGGAGTCCACGACGTAATAAGGAAGTGGAAGTTAGTGCACGAAGGTAGGAAAACACTGGCTATGGTTTTGAGAAGTAGAAAGATAATTTTGCATTATAAACCATATTCTAGATAAATTAGCTTTTTAACCCTAAATCTCTAAATGTGTATATATTTTACACATGCATTCTTATTTATGCACAACTTGCATCTAACACCCCTTAATTTTGTTGCACATCGAATATTTAACTAGGAAATAATTAAATGGATAATGTGGAGAATATGAATATATAAATAGTGTGGATGGTTCCCCTATAAACATATAATTTTAATTTCAAATTTAAATGAAGAATCTGTTTATAGGGAAAGAAATAGAAAGAGGCTTAATTATATAAGTGAGAAATAAGGAAATAAAGATAGCATATATTTATTTCCTCTAACATCTATTCCCCCCTTCTCATATATTTTTGAAACTATTCATTAACATAAAAAGACAAAAAAAATCACAAAAAGCTCCATTAAAGTTCATTCAACAAATAAGAAGAGAAGGAAGAAAGCTAAGGAGGAAACGAGGGCAATTACCTTCACGCAAAATCAAACTAAAGCAAACAATATTTCCATCCCTTTATTATATGATTGTTTATTTTTGGATTTGGGATGAAAACCAAAATGATTTTTTCGATGTCAATCATGCATATGGTTTAGATAATCATTGGGGAGTGGTATGGTTATCATTGAATATTTCTACGAAACTTCCATAAGGGATATTGGTGTAAAATCTATGTTTTTATTTTGTAAATAATTTAAATTTTTGATATGATATTTGGAATGATATTTTAGAGGTTGGCTTTTTATTTCAAAAAATTTCAATTTATCATGAATTTTCTAAGTGAGAAAATGGACAACTTTAGATTTTAATTGCTTAAAGTATGAAAAATATTTATTTTTCTTCGAAATTTTTATATGATGTTAAAGAGGTAAATTCTAATTTTTGGGAATTTGTTGGGATTTTTCCCGAGTAATTTCAATATAAACTAAGTTGTTTTGGGAAGAGGGTTTTAATTGAAAAAAGATAGTTAATGGCATAATTATTATAAAACTAATATTTTGAGAAAGAAGAGTTCTTTTTTTTGCTGCAAATTTTCTGAATTTTTTTCGATTAACCAATGGAATTGGTTTGGTAAAAAATTACTACTTTTAGAGTAAACAAACCAGTTTTACAAATATTTATAGAAACGCCATTAATCAACTTGCAATAACCGCCATTTATCAATATATGATAGCCATGTTTTATCAACATGCGATAACTATGTTATGTCAACTTGCGATAGTGGTGTGTTTTATCAACTTGCGATAGATATTATTTTATCAACATGGGATATCGACTATTTTTATCAACTTGCGATGGCTATTATTTTATCAACTTGTGATCGCTACTGTTTTTATAAACTTGCCATGATATCACTTTTATCAACCTGCGATAGCTACTATTTTATCATCTTGATAGCTATATGTTTTCAACTTGCGATAGCTTAGGTTATCAACATGCGATATTTTGGTTGACATGCGATAGTTATATTTATCAATATGCGATGGCCTATGATTCTAACATGCGATAGCATGAACATATTAAAAGTGTGATTGTATATACCTTTGGCATAAGATAGTATAAGTTTTGAAACTCGACATCCACATTTTATAATGCGATAGCATGTGATATTGAAGTGTGATAGCATATTTTATGACACGTTAGATTTTAACTTTATGTTTGGGCTATGTTTTTCTTAAACAAAAATGTAGCTTTTATCGAGGATTTTGGCAAGGTTTTCAAAAGAAGAAAAGAAGTTTACGCTGATTTTTAAAAGAGTTTTTTGAAGGAAATTATTACGTAAATATAAGTAATTTTTTTTGTATAAAATGGCAATCATGTGAATATATATTAATGATTGATGATTGTATGTTATATGTTCAATTCTATATGTTGATCGATTATTATTACATATGCTAAATTATTGGCATGCTCATTTATATGTTTTATGTTATCATCCAACATTTATGACATTGAAGATTTGGGAATTGATGATAAGTTAGGGTTGTTTCTATAGTGGGTATGGTCGTATTCAACTCCTATTAGAGTAGAGTTGCATCCGGGAAATTAGGAAGATCACAGTATGTTAGGAAGCCTTGAATTGATCAATAGACATGACTTATGGATAATTTTTAAACAAGATTTAGAGATGGAGACTGGGGTGGGGTCGTGCCCTATATTCCAACCATTAAGCCCCCAGTTGGTCGGGTCCATAGTTCCAATGCATAGTGTTTTATCGATATTAAGGTTAATTTTTTTGAAGTTACACATAAAAAGCAACTCATATAGAGATTCTTGCCATTGTTTTATCTTCTGTTAAATAGAAACTAAGGATATTAATCTTATTGGACAAAAGAATTTAGATTATCTGGTTATATTTTAGCCCGAGTCAGCCCGATAGAAAACTAAGACAGATTCATATTAACCTTGGGAAAGCTATACATGGATTATTCATGGTATTAGGAAAGTATGAGAATGTGTTAGCCTTTGACCTCAAGGAACGATAGACTATTCATTTTGACCCATTATGCATAATGTTAATGATGATGATAGTATGATGATGTTCTAATCATTTTGGCTACAGATTCCTTATGACTGACATATAGATTTTAAAGATATCAATGAAGGGAAACCTGTTCCGTGCTTCAGTAGCATGGTCTCACTAGTTAGATTTTTTGGTTTGAGATGGTATAATATTATTCACACCAGATTTTTTGTTGTATCCAAAGTCTTTGATTTCCCCATAAACTCTCGAGTACCCAATTAGGATGGGGGCATTAGAGGTTTAAACGAATAAGCTTTCGAAGATGTGTAGAAGGCAAGCTACTATTAGATGTATTTCCATTATGCAGTGTTAATTACTTTATTCTATTGTTGAATATATGTAATGATAGGTACTGTAACCATCTCATAGTTAAGGCTTTGATCATCCAAGAAGACATCTTCATATGTCGCTATTGGAAATATATTTGTACTTATTATATTTTATCAAAATAATGGAATCTTGGGTTACGTAATGTAACTGAATGTGATGAATTTGAAAATGAATTAATGAATATGTTTGCTTAAAATCTATGAAAGTTTGTGAGTATGATGTCATTTGCACAATAATCGAACTTTTTTTGTTACTGGAAAAATAATGTTAAGGATGATTGTAGCTTCAATAGTATCTATTTTCGAGCTTCATAATAAGGGTTGTTATAAATTGGTATCAAAGCATAAGTTTACATAAAACTTAATAAGATTTTTGAAAAACATAACCCAAATGAAATAGAAAGAATCAAGATCGAGGAATGTGATAGCGTTACAATAATGACCTTGCTGTTAGCTATATATATAAGTATGTATATCTATCTATACTCTCCCCTCTATCATAGACCATTCTTCTATATGTTATAAAAAATTATATGAAGATTACAAGAAATGGATATAATAAAGGAAAGGATACACTTAGGAGGTGGAAGTACAGCAACCAATGGAAATGTTTGGCCTAATATTAGGAATGATAACCGAACTACCAACCTTAATGCAAATGCTAATGCTAATGTGGGTGCTAGAGCCATACTAGTTGATATGAGGATGATGTATCAGTTTTCTTCAATATAATGTAAGCTAGAGCAGCGGTTGAATTAACAGGAGGTAACATTGGTAATACAGCAGATGTTGTTTGTAAAACTATGCCATGTTGAGTCGGGATTATACTAATTTAGGAGGAAAACCATTATTAAGGATGGAGAATTATATCGAGGTAGAGGGTTGGCTTCTTCATTATGAGAGGATCTTTCCTAATATGGAGTTGAATCATAATCATAAGATGAGATTGGCTTTAAGGTAGTTGCAAGGAGTTCGTTTGTATTGGTCGTATAGTGTTACCATGATAATTCCACAGGAGAAGCTTATCTAGGATGACTTTAGAGAGAGATTCAAAGAGAAGATATTGTTTGAAACAGCTAAGTCAACTTTGTTTAGAAGCTTTTCGGAGTTGGAATAGGGTAAAATTACTATGTTGTAGTATGTTACGAAGTTTGATGAGTTGTCAAGGCATGGATAAGCCATCATTAATACTCTTCCTAAGAAGAATGAGAAGTTCATTCATGGAATGAACTCAGAAACTGATAGGGCAATATTGCCACATCTTATAAATCCATTTAATGTCATAGTGGACATGATTTTGAGAAACAAGGATTTTCTTCCATCCATGGGGAAGAATAAGTCTATGGAGATTACAGGTTTCCAAGGCAAGAAGAGAAAGTTTTTCAGTGAGAAGGTAGCTTAAAAGAGTGGAGTCTAAGAAAGAGAAGTCTAAAACAATCTCTTATAAGTGTGATAAGAAAGTGCAATTTACCAATCAGTGTCACTCCAAAGTTAGCAAGAAGACCTCTGGCAAGAAGGGAGTGAAATGCTATAATTGCGACAAGATAGGACATTTCAAGAGGGAGTATTTGGAACCGATCAAAGCTAAACTCGCTTTGGAACCTACAGCTTCTAGACCAACTCTAAAGGAAAACAAATACGCTGTGTTAGGGGGTACACTTCTTATTCATATCTTTCCTATTAAAGTATTGTTCGATGTAGGAGCATCACATTCTTTTATCTATAAATGTTTAGTGGAAAAGTTAAACCTTGAATGATATATCTTATTACTTCCCTTAGGGTTATGAATGTCATAGGCGATTGTGCAACTCTTACGATGAGATGTGATCATGTTGAGTTTGATTTGTTAGGTCATATGTTTGCAATTTGTTTGTGTTTGATTCTGTGGGTTTTGGGACTATTATTGGTATGGAATGGTTAAGTCTACATGATGCTAGGATATTTTATCGAGATAGAGTGACATCCTTAAGATGTCTGATTGCCGTAATCGAATTATATACTCATTGGAAGAGTTGAATCCCAATATCTATGTGATGCTAGGTGTTATAGAAAGCATGGAAGATGAAATAAATTAAGATTTCATAGTAAAAGAGTACACAGATATTTTTGAGCTTGTTACAAAACTACCATCGAAACATGCCATAGAGTTTCAAATGGATCTCATACCTGGTACAGAACCCATAAGTAGACCACCTAACAAGATTACTCCTACCAAATAAAGGATTTAAAGATGCAGCTAGTGATTTAGAAGGGAATAATTTTATTAAACCAAGTTGTTCACCTTAGGGAGCTACAGTGGTATTCGTGAAGAAACCTGCTAGGTCGTCGAGATTGTGTATCAATTATAGAAATTTATTAAGAATCGGTACCCTTTTCCTAAAATATATGATTAATTCGATCAATTGAATGAAGCTAATAGTCTTTCGCAATTGGACATAGCAATGGGTTTTGTAACAACCCGCATATTTATCGATTTTATATTTAAATATTTTATTTAATATTTTATCATTCGTCGGATTTTGGTCCTAAAAGCTACTTTTTGCAAACAGTCGAATTAGGACTCGAGACCACCCCCATTGAGTTCAAAATGACGTTTGCGACCTTTTTGAGTATAAACTTCGATATGTTTGGAGATGGTAAAATTTTGACCTTTTTCACTTAGGGCTTTGGTTTGGGCTGAAACCATTAGCCACTTACTAACTCAGTCCCAACCCCCTCTCCTCTTCATTACATCATTCCTCATTTCCTAATACTCAAGCTTTTATAATAATGGAGGAGTGGAAGAGGAAATTAAAATTCCAAGCCCTAGTCTTCATTAGCAAATCCATCTTCTAGCTCCAAACTCAAGTGAACCCATTGGTAAGCCTTCTCTTCTTCTTCTCCAACTCATTCTCTCTTTGATTTTAGAAAATTCCCAAACCTAATTTAGGAAATGTTTCTCTTTTAAGCTTAGATTGAAGCTTCTTGAGTTGTTATTGAAGAGGAATTGATCTTAGCTTGTTTTTAAAGCTTCTAAGCTTCTTTTTCAATCGTTTGGGTTCAAAGGTGAGATTTTTATCTCACATCTTAGTCTATGTTTATCTTCGATTGTTAGGTATGAATTCCTAAAACTTATTCATGTGCATTTGATTTTGATTTGGATTGCTTTTGTGAATATTCCAATTTTTGGTGTTTTGGGTTCAATTCTTTAAAAATCATAACTTTGATGTTTTGATCATGTTTTTGGTGATGAACCAAAGAGCTTCTATGGCCGGGTAGTCGATTGGCGTAAACCCTTAGTGCTGTTGCTCGACGGGTTGCAAATTGAGGAAGTTTGCACCTCTTTTGAAATAGGGTAGGAAGTGCAAGTATACAGGTTCGGCCGACCGAGCTCAGGGTCCGGTCAATCGACCTGCTACCCAGGCACTTCCTGCCTCTGTTTTGGAAGTGCTGGTTACAGGCTTCGGCCGACCGAGCCCCTGGGCCGGTCGACCGACCTGGTGCCCGAGCATTTCCAACCTCTGGTTCGGTCAACCAACTCAGGGAGTCCGGTTGACCGACCTGCTCCTATCTGCCTACTATGCTTTTTTTTGCCTAGTTGCTTGAATTTCCAACTTTAATCGATTCGTGTTATTTCCTATTTGTTGCTATCATTTATTATCGACTTTGATGACATTTTCTTTGGGAATTTAGGATATATCCACTTTGATGGATTCGGTATCGATTTCTTGGATTTTATTGACTTCTTCGAATGTGATTTTTTATGAATTGATTGTTTCTACAATCACTGCTATGATTTGTCACTTAAAAATATAAAGGTTTCTATACTAGTAGTAAATATCAAAACTCTTTCTTCAAATGATTTCAACACTATTTTATTACAAAGCTCGTTTTCTCAAACCGATTTCCAATCTATTAGTATATACAAACCTTTACCTCACTCGTATGAGAAATCTAATTAAACGGCTTAGTAAAACAAGTGGTATGAAACACTTGCATTTACTTCGTCGGTTAATTCTTAGACTTGTTCGATTGAAACTCTTGTGACAATTTTCTAGTGGAGATCTACAGTTTGTTCGTAAATATTTATGTTAAGCTAGTGGTTATGGGACATGAAGCTAAGCTCATATATTTACTAGCTTACTGTAATTGACACTTCTCGGTGATCATGACGATCATTTTATGGTTTAGACTAGCATTGTGCGATGTCTCTTTGTACACGTGGAGGACTGTACGTCGTTTTTATTGAGCTTCGGCTCACCAGGAGGAGCTTCGGCTCAATGTCCGCAATGGGGGACTATACCCTGTCATGAGGAACTTTGGTTCACCAGGAGGAGCTTCGGCTCAATGTCCGCAATGAGGGATTATACCCTGTCAGGAGGAGTTTTGATTCACCAGGAGGAGCTTCGGCTCAATGTCCGCAATGGGGGACTATACCCTGTCAGGAGGAGTTTCGGCTCACCAGGAGGAGCTTCGGCTCAATGTCCGCAATGGGGGACTATACCCTGTCAGGAGGAGCTCTGGCTCATTTTTATGGATTTTCCATCCTTTTCTTGTGATTTCTGGATTTCGTGTGTTGAATTCTGGAATTTATGCTTCACCTATTTTCGTGATTTCTATTGATTTGATTTATCAATTATTGTGGCTTGGTGAATGAAATTAGGAGTATGACATTCCTTTTTATCTTGGAGAAGATCCTTGCGATATTGATTAATCTCTTATTGATTTTTTAATTATTTATTTATCACAGCTTGGCATTGTGATTATTATACGTTTAGTCATATTTATTATTCTATATCATTTCATCTAATATTTATAGCTAGACTGATCCGTTTATTATTTTCTTATTAAATAATACTCGGGTCAGACCGAGATGTTACAGGTGCTTCTGCTTGACTTCTCATCCAGGATCATTACTCTGACTTTTGGCTAACTACTTAGATTAGTAGTTTATTTTGTTGTATACACTTGAGATATAGACTCATAGTTGTATTCTTTTGTATAGCACGTGTTGCTATTCTTTTGTATTATTGTGGATCTTTTTGACCACTACTCTGATATACACTTTCATGTGTTAGTTATATATATTCATATCTTCTTCCGCCTTTGTGATATGAATTATCTGTGACTGATTTGTGTTATGTTTATTTCTATATTTGTTTCCGAAGACATTATAGCCACTGTGTAGTAGCTTTGAGTTTGTGTCGGTATGTCGGACTTCCTCTTGAAAAGATTGCAAGTTATATTTTATCTGGCATATCGGTACTCGCACAAAGCAATTATACAGATGGTCGCTCCTCAATAGCCTTATTTTCCGTGCTAATTGAGTGCATTACACCGTAGTGTCCTTGGCTAGCGTGGGTATAGAGGTGGGGCGTCACAACATGGTATCAGAGCCAAACTTCAGAACAATGTAGAATAATCTAACAAGGATCATGTCCTAAGTCTTTCTTAGGAGTTGTGCCTTAGGATTTAATTCGAGTCTTCGTACCGATTCATCCTATTTTCTTTATGATTCCTTGTTTTATCTATCAAGGTTTCTTGATACCTATTTTGAGAATAACTTTTTCCTCTTCTTTCTTTCTTTCTTAAAGAAGAGAAATGGTTAGACCAGGCCATCCCAACGCCGGTCAATCTAGTGGTACTCCCCTGGATGGAGTATTCATGTCTGCTCAACAACTTTTGGATCTTGTAAAGAATCAAGAGTTTATCTATGCTTTGAGTAAGAACCTCGAAATGGTTCTACCTTTGAAACTTGAAGTTTCTTTCAATCAGCTTGTGGATGTTACTCTTCTTCATGGAGAGGTTGGTAAAGGAAGTGTTTGTGATATTGGGACTTCCAAGAAGAGGCATATTAAGTTCAAGAGCCTTAATCCCAATAAGAGAGTGAAGCAAACTACTTTTGTAGCAAAGACTCCAATCCCTAATCGTGGAGGATGCTACAATTGTAATTCTAAGGAACACTATGCGAATATGTGTCCAAAACCCCATTCTTGTCGTTATTGCAAAGGTTCGGGTCATCTTTTATCGTCGTGTCCTAAGATTACAAGCAAGAGAGAAGGAAAGCTGCAAGCCCCTAACAACCGTTTGTTTGTGTCAAAATTGGGCACAACACTCTTCGGGAGTCGTTGAAGAGATAATAGTCAGAAATGCAAGTTCAAAACAGATATTATCTAACAAAAACTCCAATCAACGGTAAAATAAATGCGTAGACAAGCGATTTATAGTGGTTCGGCGTGTTGCCTACGTCCACTGTGAAGTTTTTTGATGTTTTATTGATTCTCTTTCAATGATTATAAGTTGTTGCAGCAATCAACAGCAAATTACAACTGGAAATTCGAAATCAACAGTAAAATTATGATGTAGGATGATGGAGATCTCGATCCGGCAGAGTCTGGGCACTTGAGAGTCGAAAGATCCCTTTTCTGTTGGCCCTGGGGCTCTATTTATAGGCGTAGGCTGCTGATATTTCGCTGAAAACTCGGGAGACCACGTCTGGCACGTGAGGGGGCCCACATGCACGGTCTCAGGAAGTTTGGGCCCACTTTGGCATCGGTTCGAACTCCATTCGAACCGATCAAGAACTCATCCAATCAAAGTGAAATTTGGCGTGGACATTCTTCAACATGTACACAAGATTCAGTGAAAATTTCATGGCATTTGGATCAATAGGTTAGGAGATATGATGGATTCGAAATTGGGTTTTTGGCATAGCTGTCTGGTTCGAACCCATATATTCGAAACGATGGTTTCGAATCCATCATGGCACGCGGCTTCGTGGTGACGTGGAGCGCAAACTTCGAATCGATCCGGACTTTACTTCGTGTTGACCGCTTCGACTCCATGTATCTCGGCACGTTCGAATAGATGGAAGACACGTCATCGTGGCTGGTTGACCCAGTGGGTTCGAACGAAGTTACACAGGATGGGTTCGAAGATGGTATCAGAGATGGGTTCGAAGAAGGCCTCTGTCATGGGTTCGAAGCATGGCTTCTGTGATGGTTTCGAACTTGTGTTCCTTGGATGCACATGAGCTCTACAACCCCTCCATGGATACGAGGCATATGGATTCGAACACGAGGGAGTCGAAGGTAGTGGAGTCGAAGGTGAGGCTTTGATGGTTTCGAAACCGATGGGTTCGATGTCCTTCGGTTCGAAGGTGATGGTTTCGAATGGCGCATGACGATGGGTTCGAAGACGCCCATCATGATGGGTTCGAAACCAGCATGTTCCCTCCAATTTGAACCGATCATAGCTTGAGCATGCGAACTCGGATTGACTTGAAATTTGAAATGCTGACTCCTGTGGTCTTTCTTGCCGTGTCCTATCAACTGTAGCTCAATCTGGACTCGGATAAAATTCAGTGATATCCATGGCGAAAGGAAGTACGATCAACCTCTGAGGCGAACTATCCTTCGCTTTCGATCAATCTTTTGGTATCGCGGCTTTGCCAAAAAGCGGGATAACACCGTTCTCTTGGTCCAGGTATTTTTCACTCAATCCTTGATGGCAATGTTTTATTTCATGATCTTATTTGAGTTCTTGTTGATACGGGTTTCATCTCATTATTTTTATATCAAAAGAACTTGTGATTCTTCTTCTTTAAACATTTCTGGGCTTGAAGACTTCTTTAAGGATTTTTAATCCGGATGGATCCGCAACACTCAATTTGCTTTCTATTGATGTCGAAATTATTTTATGTGATTCTTCTTTCCGAGCCAATTTTTTTACTTAGGCTTCGGAATTGATTTTTTTGAAAGGATCGGCTTAATCATTGTGAAGCCCATATCCTAATTTTCGAGTGGACTATTCATCTTCGACATTTTCTATCTGTTAAGCAGCTTTCTATTTTTCTTTGTGATTCCGATTTCAAATTTTTGGTGGAATCATTTTATTCCTTAAGCCCACTTATAAGGAAAGTGTTGTTTCTCTCATTGATGTAGTTTGAGAAATTTTTCGGTATTTTTGAATTTGTCTTAGGACTCTTACCTAAGCAATCTTTTGAGTAGTGTTAAGGTCTTTTCAGCTCGACCTTGCCACCGGTTTTCATTTGCTACGAGTTGCGGAAGTTAGCATTCCACTTACAGCATTCCGCACTCGTTATGATTCTTATGAATGACTTATTATGTCATTCGGTTTATCCAGCTTATTTCATCCATTTTATAAATCGACTATTCTATGAATATTTTGATGAGACCATTCTTGTATTTATTGATTTTGGATGAAAATATTAATTTAAAATTTTGCAAATCTTTTCCATAAGATTTATTTATAAGTAAAATTGGATTTTGTTCTTGAAACGAACGAATAATATTCTTAAAAGTTTTTAAGAAACATGTTTATTATCTAGAAGATGATTTTGTGATTTTATTGCCCGTTGAGTGCTTTAAGAATTTTGGTCGATGCGCTTGATCAACATTATCGATAGGAATTTCCTAAACGCTTTGATGAGACAATCAAACACAGTAAAATTCACTTCAAATAAGTAAAATTTTCTAAAAAGATGATTACATAAGTTAATTGTAATTTTGAAAGTTTTAGTTTTTGGGAAAGAAGATTATTTGAAAGAATTCTTTTCTGATACTTTTATTCTTGTGTTTTCCGAAGGGAACCAAGACTTTGCTATTTGTACCGATACTAGTCGTATTGGTTTGGATGCCGTTCTCTTGCAAAGGAGAACGTGCTATCACTTGTGCTTCTAAATCATTATAGCTTATTGAGACTAGATATGCCACTCATGATCTAGTGCTCGCGGCTATTGTTTTTACTTTTAAAAATTTGGCATCACCATTTTTGGGGAAGAAATTTGTTCTCCACCTTGGTCATAAATTTTTGGAATATTTATTTTCTCATAAGGAACTTCATGTTGAATCGAGTTCCTGGCATCTTGTGATCTTGATATTCTTTTTATTTCCGGAAGGGAAATCGTGTTGCCAATGCGCTTTGTCGTAAGCAACAAGTTGATGATTCTTTGATGTTGTCTGAATGGAATTATCTTTTTATCAAGTTCATCGGACGTTTTGATATACTTCGTTTATTGAGCTTTATCTCATTCCTTTTATGGACTAGTGTCCGATGTTCTTTTATGGTGTTCGGTTCATTGGACGTACCGTTTTTGTACTACGTCGGTGTTCCGAAATTATTCGGGCTTTGGTTCATTGGGCGTACCGTTTTTGTACTACGCTGATGTCCCAAATTATTTGAGTTTCTAGTTTCTCGGGCGTACTGTTATTATACTACGTCGTTGCACCAGCTCAATTTTCTGCTATTCTTGACGTTCTCCACGTCTTTTATCTACGGAAATGCCTTAGGGATTCCGGTTTTTATTCTTGTGCCCGGTGATATTCTGGAAATTGAAGTTCCACCAGATTTGATTTATGAGCAACATTCCATTCGCATCATTGCTTCGGAGATTGAGCGCCTTTGGAATAAAGATATTCTTCTTGTGAGAGTTCAATGGTTCTCAAATCTTAGGGATTACTCTTGGGAATCTAGAGAATTCATCGAGCGATCACGTTCGTGCTCTTTATGGTGAACTTCTTATTTCAATTTTCTTTTATGTTGATATGCTTCCATGGTTATTACTTCTTATTTTCCTCTTAAGTATTGCGAGGACGCAATTTCTTTAAGGAGGGGAGTCTGTAACAACCCGCATATTTATCGATTTTATATTTAAATATTTTATTTAATATTTTATCGTTCATCGGATTTTGGTCCAAAAAGCTACTTTTTGCAAACAATCGAATTGGGACTCAAGACCATCCCCATTGAGTTCAAAATGACATTTGCGACCTTTTTGAGTATAAAATTAGATATGTTTGGAGATAGTAGAATTTTGACCTTTCTCACTTAGGGCTTTGGTTTGGGCTGAAACCATTAGCCACTTACTAACTTAGTCCCAACCCCCTCTCCTCTTCATTACATCATTCCTCATTTCCTAATACTCAAGCTTTTATAATAATGGAGGAGTGGAAGAGGAAATTAAACTCCAAGCCCTAGTCTTCATTAGCAAATCCATCTTCTAGCTCCAAACTCAAGTGAACCCATTGGTAAGCCTTCTCTTCTTCTTCTCCAACTCATTCTCTCTTTGATTTTAGAAAATTCCTAAACCTAATTTAGGAAATGTTTCTCTTTTAAGCTTAGATTGAAGCTTCTTGAGTTGTTATTGAAGAGGAATTGATCTTAGCTTGTTTTTAAAGCTTCTAAGCTTCTTTTTCAATCGTTTGGGTTCAAAGGTGAGATTTTTATCTCACATCTTAGTCTATGTTTATCTTCGATTGTTAGGTATGAATTCCTAACACTTATTCATGTGCATTTGATTTTGATTTGGATTGCTTTTGTGAATATTCCAATTTTTGGTTTTTTGGGTTCAATTCTTTAAAAATCATAACTTTGATGTTTTGATCATGTTTTTGGTGATGAACCAAAGAGCTTCTATGGCCGGGTAGTCGATTAGCGTAAACCCTTAGTGTCGTTGCTCGACGGGTTGCAAATTGAGGAAGTTTGCACCTCTTTTGAAATAGGGTAGGAAGTGCAAGTATACAGGTTCGGCCGACCGAGCTCAGGGTCCGGTCGACCGACCTGCTACCCAGGCACATCCTGCCTCTGTTTTGGAAGTCCTGGTTACAGGCTTCGGCCGACCGACCCCCTGCGCCGGTCGACCGACCTGGTGCCCGAGCACTTCCAACCTCTGGTTCGGTCAACCGACTCAGGGAGTCCGGTTGACCGACCTGCTCCTATCTGCCTACTATGCTTTTTTTTTGCCTAGTTGCTTGAATTTCCAACTTTAATCGATTCGTGCTGTTTCCTATTTATTGTTATCATTTATTATCGACTTTGATGACATTTTCTTTGGGAATTTAGGATATATCCACTTTGATGGATTCGGTATCGATTTCTTGGATTTTATTGACTTCTTCGAATGTGAATTTTTATGAATTGATTGTTTCTACAATCACTTCTATGATTTGTCACTTAAAAATATAAAGGTTTTCTATACTAGTAGTAAATATCAAAACTCTTTCTTCAAATGATTTCAACACTATTTTATTACAAAGCTCGTTTTCTCAAACTGATTTCCAATCTATTAGTATAAACAAACCTTTACCTCACTCGTATGAGAAATCTAATTAAACGGCTTAGTAAAACAAGTGGTATGAAACGCTTGCATTTACTTCGTCGGTTAATTCTTGGACTTGTTCGATTGAAACTCTTGTGACAATTTTCTAGTGGAGATCTACAGTTTGTTCGTAAATATTTAAGTTAAGCTAGTGGTTATGGGACATGAAGCTAAGCTCATATATTTACTAGCTTACTGTAATTGACACTTCTCGGTGATCATGACGATCATTTTTTGGTTTAGACTAGCATTGTGCGATGTCTCTTTGTACACGCGGAGGACTGTACGTCGTTTTTATTGAGCTTCGGCTCACCAGGAGGAGCTTCGGCTCAATGTCCGCAATGGGGGACTATACCCTGTCAAGAGGAACTTCGGTTCACCAGGAGGAACTTCGGCTCAATGTCCGCAATGGGGGACTATACCCTGTCAGGAGGAGTTTTGATTCACCAGGAGGAGCTTCGGCTCAATGTCCGCAATGGGGGACTATACCCTGTCAGGAGGAGCTCTGGCTCATTTTTATGGATTTTCCATCCTTTTCTTGTGATTTCTGGATTTCATGTGTTGAATTCTGGAATTTATGCTTCACCTATTTTCGTGATTTCTATTGATTTGATTTATCAATTATTATGGCTTGGTGAATGAAATTAGGAGTATGACATTCCTTTTTATCTTGGAGAAGATCCTTGCGATATTGATTAATCTCTTATTGATTTTTCAATTATTTATTTATCACAGCTTGGCATTGTGATTATTATACGTTTAGTCATATTTCTTATTCTATATCATTTCATCTGATATTTATAGCTAGACTGATCCGTTTATTATTTTCTTATTAAATAATACTCGGGTCAGACCGAGATGTTACAGGTGCTTCTGCTTGACTTCTCATCCAGGATCATTACTCTGACTTTTGGCTAACTACTTAGATTAGTAGTTTATTTTGTTGTATACACTTGAGATATAGACTCATAGTTGTATTCTTTTGTATAGCACGTGTTGCTATTCTTTTGTATTATTGTGGATCTTTTTGACCACTACTCTGATATACACTTTCACGTGTTAGTTATATATACTCATATCTTCTTCCGCCTTTGTGATATGAATTATCTGTGACTGATTTGTGTTATGATTATTTCTATATTTGTTTCCGAAGACATTATAGCCACTGTGTAGTAGCTTTGAGTTTGTGTCGGTATGTCGGACTTCCTCTTGAAAAGATTGCAAGTTATATTTTATCTGGCATATCGGTACTCGCACAAAGCAATTATACAGATGGTCGCTCCTCAACAGCCTTATTCTCCGTGCTAGTTGACGACATTACACCGTAGTGTCCTTGGCTAGCGTGGGTATAGAGGTGGGGCGTCACAGGTTTCCATTAATTGAGGGCGGCAGAGGATTGTATATCGTTAAGAACATTTCAAACAAGGTACAATTTGTAGGAATGGATAGTCATGCCCTTTTGACTGACCAGCACGGCTACTTTCTTTGTATACTTTATGAATTGAATCTTTTGAGATCATTTGGATAGATTTTATTGGTATTTATTGGTGAATTTTTGGTACAAGTCTAAGAATGAATATAATCATTATGTTCTTCTAAGAATTATGCTATATCACTGAGGCTGCATCAGCTAAAGGTATAAACCCTTAACTTTTAAGATAATTAATTTTAAAAAATAAAAATAAATAGTAAATGCCAAAATTAGAATTTCTGAAAACATAAAAAATTGGCTATGAAACTTATACCTTAGGTTTGTGGCAATTTTCTGATCAATTTTTATATATAAAGTTTTACAATCAACGTTCAAATAAAAAGTTATTAACGTTTGAAGTTTTTGAATCGGAAATAATTATTTATGTAATTATGGTAATAAAAGTTAATCAACGTTAATCACTAAGGTTAGTGGAAATTGAACGTTAAGAAAGGTTAATGTAAAACAAATCTCAGAGTATAATTTTATTGGGAACTAAATTATCGAGATCGGTTAAATAAGTAATATAATAAACAAAATCAAAGGACGTTAATTAATTAATGCATAAAAAGCAATAGGTTAACTAATAATACACCCTAGTTGATCGGTAGCGGTCAACCATAGGGCATAAGCGGTTGATCGTTGTTGGTGTTAAATCATGGTATAAAATAACAAGTGGATGACCATGATGGAGTGTGATATTTTATTTCAGTGTTAAATAATTAAGCTATGTCCAAGATTAAACTAAAAATTGCATAGGATAAATCTAACACTCCAAGTTAACTCTAAACCCCTACATATACAAGCCTATTTCTCACTTCTCTTCTCACATTTTTTGGGTTGAAAGCAGTGCTCTATCATTCTCTTTCCTCCCTAATTTCTAGAATTTCTAAAAGTAAAATATTATATATATATATATGTGTGTGTGTGTGTGTGTGTGTGTATGTATATATGTATGTATATAAGTAGAGAAAAGCGGGAAATAAGAGAAGAGAAGAGCAGAAGTAATTAAAAACGGAGAAAATGTAAGTTCATAAATCTAAAACTTTAATTTGATTCAATCCTTTCCCCAAAGCTGTAGTTTTAATAAATGTATAGCCTTTTAATTATTCTACATTTGAAGAAAGAAGGAGTCAAATAAAAAGGAAATGGATCCAGATTTGGAGAATTAGAGATAATTAAAAGGTGAGTGGGAAGTTATATGTTTTGTAATAAGATTAGATCTATATTGTTGAAACCTATTTCATCTGTGTTTAAAAATCATTTTGGATATTTTATTATACAAAAGGAATAGATATAAATCACAGTTCGAATTTTTAATTGAATGCACGTACTGATTAGAACGATAAATAACGAATTGGATAATAAATTGTATACGCGTAATACTTATGATTAGATTTAATAAAATTGATTATGGAATAATATTAATGGAAACTGAATTTGGAATAGATTTAATGAAATTGGTTATGTTTTGAATTCCAGATTTGATTTGACTATTATTAGGATTGATTATAATTAGGTTGGGTTTTGACATATTTTAATTCATTGGAATGAAAAGGGGTAGTAATATAAGTCTCTATGAATCATCCAAGTTAGAAATAAAGGTGTACTGTTTGAAATAATAAGGAATGCAAATGTAAATATGTGCAAAATAAGGGAAATCTCATATTTTATACTGTCTATTTCAATAAAGAAATAAAATATAACTCCTTGTAATTTCACACAAAACACAAATCCTCTTTTGAGTAATTCATAATTAAAGCTTAACAATTCCTTTTGAATGGGAAGTGGTTCCGATGAATTAAATTATAAGATCCTTAAGTATAATAAAAAGTGAAGTAAATATGAAAAAAGATCAATAGTTAGAAAAGGAATTGAAAATACACATAGACAAAGTAAGAAATAAATAATAGACGAAGAAGTAGTGACTAAACTAGAAAAGAGATTAAAGGTCTAATAAGCAACCGAAGATAACTAGTAATGAGTAAATAGTAAATAAGAAACTGTAACGAACGACAGTGGATAAAAGTAATTAAAAAGTAAAGCTACGTAAGATTCATTAAACACTAATGATTGAAATGCAAAAAATAACAGTTGAATGGAATATATATTTATATAAGTCTAAATATACGTTTATGATGGGTGTGAATTACATAAGTATGTAAATAACTTAAATAGTTTGAATGACATTAGTCCTTAGATTAGGCTGAATGCGAGGTCAGTAGTGTTTCACGGTAGAAGTTTTCTGTAAAGACCCGTAAATCCGTACTCCTTGAATAGACACTAATCTCCTTTGATTAATTCAAGATGAACGAAAATACGAACCCTTAGGGGTTTAAGAAAAATTTAAGAAAAGAGAAGAGAGAAAATGGTAGAAGATAGAGGGAAAAGAAAATAGAAAATTTAGAAAATAGAAAATGGAGGGGAAAGAAAAATAGAACGGAACAGAAAACAACAGAACAACATCAGAATCTCACAATTCGCAGCGGAACAACGTATAATAATAAATGAATAATCTTTAAACAAAGAACTATATCAGTTATTACATTACATTTCATTACATCATATCATCAGAGTGTACAACATCAACAACAACAAACAATGCAGCGGAAAAAGAAATACTATATAAACTAGTAATACGCCATGCCATCCAGCTTGCCTCCAGCAACTCCTGAATATCCAGAATATCCTGATAAACCTTAACTCTTGACTGCCCGTGTGAAAATTGGTGGGCACCTAGAGTTTAGGAAGGAAAACAATAAACTCCGAGTTAGTCATGTGACTGGTGTGAGAACTCAAAACAGTTTATTTATCTTTAAAAATCAAAATAGAGGAATATTTTTATTTCAATTCGCAATGCTTTTAAAAATGAAACTACCATAAGGCCTCCCGCACACACACACAATGCAAACGCAGAATCGGAGGAGATTTCTCCTTATGATAGTCAAAGATGCTTGATACGCATTAAAAAGAAGCATTTGATATTATTACTAGTGCATAGTGTAGAAAATTATTTCGAAAATAAAGATATAAATCTTAGCCAACATAGACATTTCGAACTATGCCTACTATAGCTACCATCCAAACAGTGTTGCGACACCATAAGTGAATGGCAGGTTCTACAACTAATACCGTAAAAGTTTCGTATTGGGAATTGGATTTCCAACGAATGATCAGGCCAAGGAACTTCCCATTGCCACATGAGAATGCCTCTGGATGGACATCCCCGAGAACCAAACCGGATCTCTACCAACACAAGGCCGGGTTACCCCTAACTGAGTAACAACTGACCGAATATGCCAACCCCCGGTCCTTTGGGACCTTTCACCGAGCGCTCGTAATCAATTCACACAATCATAACAAAGTGTTTTCAACATGAGTAAATATCTGGGCTCCATACCATGATACCACCCTTTTCCAGAAGGAAATGCACATATCCTAAAGGGCGCTACCCCTCATAACCTTGCCGCATCTTTCCTGTTTTGACCATTCACGGGTGTGAGGCTCGACGAAGTCACGTCCTTAAAAACATACTTTATACAAAAGCCATGCTTTGGGTCAACAAACGATCATAGAAATGATCACCAGGATAGACGATCAAATAAACGATCCTATCACAAATAATCAACACAATGATCATTTACAGCAACCCTCAGCATGTCACATTACCAAATTGGGAATATATCGCTGATAACATTCAACTACATAACCTCTAAGCTCGTACGTCTTAGAGAAGGGTGTTAAGCTAAAAGAATAAATTCTCCGCCACCAACAGAAATATATTTGAAAGAAATCTGCTTTATATCTCAATTTGTAATGTCAGACATACAATCCATACAAGTCTGTTCCGGGCTCGAACAAAACCGAAGGCACTTACAAAGAAGTCCTTGAAATTCGGATATTCACAATCCTGATCGGATTTCCCATCACTTAGGGAGTCTTTATACCGTTGCAACTCAGTGCAGAGACAATCGACAGGTCATCCTATCGCTCTCGCAAATACCGGGTCTTCAACACCGATCTTCAATGCAATTCACAACGACGTTTCACATATTCGGAATGGGTTATACGACCCCATGGTCCTTTCCCGGTTAACCCGAATAGTGAGCGCTTATTCAAAAATAAGTGTGGCATTCACATTCAATCAAATCACATCAAATACCCATTCAAAGGGAAATATTGATAGTCGGTTATTGAACTATCAATGGATATGCACACATCACCAGTTTCCAAATAATTTTCCAAATTATTTATTTTCCAAAATATCTTTACAAGATATATATTTTCAACACTTCAAAAATAAATCAATATTTATTTTTCTAAACCAATCCCACTTTCTTTTATAAATTCCTTAGTGAATTTATAATCCAAAATATTCATGCATATACGTTTTCAATTATTCAATTCAATTTATCTTCAAAAAGATAAATTCTCAAAGTATTCACTTTATATTGGAAAACATTTCCATACTTATTTATTCATAAGTAATTCACAAATTCTATTTATTTTCAACACTTAGAAAATATTCAGTATACTTCAATCGAAATTAAGTATATATTTCATTCTTTAAGGAAATCATTCTCTTAACATATTTATTTGGGCCAAAACGAATGTTGCGTAAAACATCGTTACGACAACCCAAGATCACTAGTATAGGGATTCGAAATTAAAATAGATATATAAATCCCAATACTATACAAAACATTTCCTTTCGGAAATCATTTACTATAACAACAGTGTTATAGTCCACTATTTCCTTTTCATTTCTCGAAAACGTCTATTTCAACAATGAATGTTGAAATCTATGGTTTCGAATCTCAACACATTTTAAAACATCGTTAGATCGTTTTAATTCAATTCAAAATATCACATTCTAAACAATTTCTTCAACGTATTATTCACTATTCAAAAACGTGAATATACTACGTTAACAAATTTTATCCTTTTATTCATTTTATTTTAAAGTATTATTCACAGTCAAAAATGTGAATATAACTCCATTAATAGGTTTCAACAATTTACTTATCAAAATAAGTCGTTTACGAATTTATGAAACAACGTTTATAAACTCCATTTCTATTTATTTTATAACTACTCCTTTTATAAATTCCTTTATTAACCTATTCGATTTTATAACTCAATTATAAACTAAAGGTTCATATTATAAGTCAAATACTTATAAACGATTATTTTACAAAATCGTTTCTTTGAACTTCATAATTATAAATCTTATAACTTATAAGATTCAATTATTTATCCAAAACCATTCTTTTAATGACTTTATAAATTTTATAAACCTACTGTTTATAAAATTCCATTTATAACTTTACTGTTTAAAATTCTATAAATTCCATTCACTTATGCAATCTATTTTCACTTCATTCAAACACTTATAAAAACTTGTTTTATAATGTCAATATTTCAATTTATAAATATCCATTTATAAATCTCTTAATATAAATCAATTTATATTATTCTTTAAAACGTCTTTAATCTCCTTTATTATTTCACCATTTTGATTCATAAAATAATTAAATTTTATAAATCCTATATTTAGACTTTTCACAATAAATTCAAATTTCCCAAATTAAACTATTTTATAAAATCATTAGCATCATATTTTCAAAAATCAGTTTTTAACTATATTTCTCAAAAATCATAATTTTTATAACTTTAAAAATTATAACGTTTATTTATTTAAAATGGATCAAATTCCAAACATATAGTATATTTTCAAAAATCACTTTATAAATCATTTTAAAATTCCAAAACTTGGTCCAATGATGCTACATATCAAATAGTCAATCACGACAACAACGATATCATATATCGATAAATCTAATAAATACTGTTGAGGAATCCAGTTGGATCCCTCCAACCTGTTTTCCTGCATTCACAAACATTAGCACAATACCAATTTCGCTCCAGTACGAAATTATCGCGGTATATGGGATTTAAATATTATCCGCTTAATAGATGGCGCAATAGGGTCTCATCCGCTAAAAAATGCGGGGAATCAATAACTGTAATATATACATATGCCAATATATATATATATATATATATATATATATATATATTGATATTATTTATAATACCAATTTCACTGTTTGTGAAATATTCGCGGTATATGTTTTTAATAAATAACATCCGCTTACTAACGGCGTAATGTCTATTTTAACAATCAATAGATATCAATCATCATTCAAACATGCATTCAAATATTTTAAATCTAACTATTTAAAATAAAATCGAAACTGATTCGATTGAGTGAGAAGTTCTCACCTTGATTTTAACTTCCGTTTTAGCGATTTATTTCGAATAAAATTAAACGGACGTTTAATTTTACCCAAAATTCTCACTAACTCCAAACGACTCCAATCCAATTTCATCGCGTAGTGCTCGTCCATACGATTCCAACGCAACTGGTTTCGCGCGTTTTCGACCTCGTATGAAAAAGTTATGAATTTTTGAAGTTTGTACACGATTTAAACTATATAATTTACAACAACTTTAATTAATTTTCAACCTTCTCTATTCCTAGCCATTGGATTTCCTGCAAACCCATCAAGACCGCTCCCTACCTTCTCTTCCTTTATGCGTACGCACCCAGTATCATAGCCGAACCCATATACAAAATTTAGGGTTAATTTTTACATTCAACACAACGACCTATGCAACGATCAGGGACTTCCATGCGACTCGCCACCCCGAACACCACCCACGCTGTGAGTAGCCCCCAACTCGGTCGCCTAAGTTGCGCGCAACACGAGGAGGAACGGCCCACGCACGCGGCTCCATATCTCCCCCATCGTCGCTCCAAACACGATCTCCACCGTTGAACTTGTAGATCTTGATGTCCTCTTCAATTCTCTAGTTGAAACCTAAGGCTAATTGTCGACAGATTTGGAGTAATCGAGGGAGGAAGACTGCAAATTCTCGGCCGTTGAAAATGGGGGTGGCGGCTCTGAAAGATGGCTAGGGTTTTATTTTATTTTTATTTTTTTAGAGTGAGGGTGCCTATTTATAGAAAAAATTCGAACACTATTCATCCGGAAATTCCGAACTCCGATTTACGCACCGTAACCAGCGTTTCTAAGGTTTACCCCGCGTTCCGGACACAATGGAATAGGTTTCGGAAGCTAATTCGGACATCTGTGCGAGTTATGGCTACAAACGCTCAATTTAAATTAAACCGATTTAAATCGATTTCTAGGCGTTTTAATTTGTACCGGACAAACGGTAAATCCGATTGATACGAAATTTGAAACCTTACAATAATATCACATTACGGATCCGATGAAACTAGTTTCGTCGAAATCCGAGACTTTTTGAAAAATGGCTATTTTAACTCGCCAAATTAAAATTAAAAATAATTCGATGCGTTTCGAGCTGCCACGATCAAACGATAGCTCCAATTGACACGAAATTTGAAATTCGGTAATAACTAACTATTACGGATCCAATGGAACTAGTTTCATTCAATTCTGAGACTGTTCAAAAATTGACTATTTTCACTAGTCGATTTAATATTAAAATATTCAATTTTCACAATTTACTCTTAATTCGATTTTAAAAGTTCTAAAATATCTTCCTAACCCCAACATGATAAAATAAAATTTTACAAATCATTTTCGATCATATTTAACTCAATTTTCAATTATTTCCATAATTTAACGTATTAAATTATCGATTTAATTATTCAGTTAAATCCAATAATTCAAATAAAAATTTATTTGACTTATAAATTCACTTATTAATATTTAAAATTAATTAAATATTCAAATTTTTATTACTAAAAATCCTGGGTCGTTACAATTTTCCCACCGCAAAGGGCTACTGGCAGTAATGTAACATTATATTGATCTGGGACGTTTCCAATCATAGGACCCGTGGAGAGCATACGCATGCGTATATATGAAGGAATACCTAAATGGCAAGTGGAGTCTGCTTCAAAAATAGAAAGGGAATATTGCCAAGACCGCATTAGGCAATCTAAATAGGATAGTGAATAACTCGACGCTATGTTAGCAGGTGCAGACATGAAATCAAGAGTAGAAGCTACATATGTTTGGTGCTTTATCGGTCTAGGGTGGTCAAAACGGGAAAGATAAGGTTACACTTAACAGGATATGCCTCCTACTAGGGTAGGCCATGTTAGATAATGAACTGCCACATTTGTTTACTAGTTTTTGTTAGGGCAAGGCTAGTTAACCCATGATAGAGTTCTTTTAAAAAAATGAATGGGGTAGTCCGTAAAGCCGAGTCCACGATAGGAAGCAAACAAGTAATAAATCCCCAAAGAAAAATGAGATAGAATACGGCTAAATTATAGTAATGTCGTTATTAAGCACTAATGGGAGGTTTTACTTTGTACGCGGGCAATTTGGCCTAGACATTGACGATGATGGCCGACGGTGCAGAATTGTAGATACTAACGAGGATGGTATCTTGGTCAAACGAAGGAATATGGTACTTACATATATATGGGTACATAGCTATAGTCTACTATGGGTAGATGAGACATATCATATGCGTATGGGAAGTTGAGATGACTAATTAAAAATAAAAGGACAAGAGATGGAAGATAATCGACATAAAGTAGTGTTATACAAAGTGTATAATTTACCAATCACCAGAACGTTCTTCTAACCCCCTCCTTATTACTACAAAGTGGATATCTTAAGGATATGTACTAAAACTAGGTGTATACAGTTCCGACAAGGACAGTTGACCTTGAAAGTGTCAAATCTTAGTCATTGGTTTGTGACTTATTATATTTTATTTATTCCGTTGCGACTTGTATCGTTATTGCTCCGATATGCATTTATTGTATTATTTACAGGATACCAAACCAATAAACCATACTTGGGTGGACTTAGGTTTTCGATTTAGCAAAAATTCAAGCCCATTGGGGTGAAGGTTGTTACATTTGGTATCAGAACTTAGGTTAGTCAATCTTGAAAAAATATTGAAATGCTAAGTGGATGTATTTGTATTTTTCCTATAAACATAAATATATTACACGTCAAATCCAAAGAATTCCAATTAGAGTAGTTGCAACCATGCACTGAAATATAGATATGTTGATTTTGGATTAGAATAATGGAAGAAGTTGAAGATGTACACCTACCCTGATTACCCTACAGAGAAATAGGTCGTATGGAAAGGCAATGACTTAAAAGAACATGAGTACAACATATGAAAGGTCCCTGAAGCAGAATAGTACGTGACTCCCTAGTTGGGCTTCGGATAGCCCAATGATCGTAGATCCCTATATGATGATGATTGATGATGTATATAAGGTCCAAATAAAGGGAAAAATGAATCCATACATTGTAGATATCCGAAAGCAATAGAGCTCCCGAAGGAAGTGTGAAGTAATCACTTCAAAATGATAGATGGATTTTAATATTCGGAAAATGATAAGTCAATAGGTAAGTTAAAGAAAGAGAAGTCCAAAAGAAGGATAAATAGAAATCCACTTTGAGTCTGATCTAAAAGAAAATAATCTTAAAAGTACAAATGATTTCAATATAAAAGTTTAAGATATATATACATATGTGTGTATGTGTGTGTGGGTATGTATGTATTTATGTAAAATAGTTGAAATGATTTTCAAAGAAATTATTTAAATAGAAAAATCCTATTTTTAACAAAGTAAGTAAATATTAAATTCTCAATATATATAACCATGCTATTTAAATAAAAAGTTTTAGTAGAAAATGTAAAGTTTTTTGGACCAAAAATAATAGTAAATGGTATTTTAATAAAAAGATTAATTCTATTGAAAAAAGAGCATACGTAGCTCATTGATTTTTTCTAAGATGAAAAATTTTTAAGTTGGAAAATTCTTTTTAGCTGTGGAGAATAGGAAATGATATAAATTTGAGATGAGGAATAGTATGAGAAGAAGACTAGATCCTGAAAATAAAATCTGTAGGCGAATGCACTACCATGGATCAATAAAGAAGGTTGTATGTTAAAAGAAAGGTTAATGAAAAGGGACCTTTAGATAAAAGTATTTTAGGTAGAAGAAAGATAAATAGTACTAATATTATAAAATATAAATGAAAACAATGTTAGGGATTTATGTAAAATAATAGTAGTAATTGGAAATAACATTAAGAAAAATAATGTTGGAAGTACATAGGAAATTAAAGGCAGATAAAGAAAGATGGATATTTTCTATTTGTTGCGCATTTATTATAAGTATTTTTTTAAAATTATCACTCACATGATATTAGAGACTCCGCCAAGGATGGGAAATGGAGATAGTATGAGTGATAAGAAAATGATAGGGTGAGAGTTGTTCACGTCTACTCTATTTTATTTTCATTTAAAATATAAAAGACGTTTTTAGAAATATTGTAATGTGCAATTTTTGAAAATAAATGATTTATTATACCATATGAGTTTTTAAAAGAAAATTTTAATAAGTAGTTTGAGTTTAAAATCCTAATTTTTAAGAAGTAAAAGCTGAGAAAAGGTCCTTAAAAGGAACAGAACTATTAAACATTTAATTGTAGTTTTAAGAGTTAAGACATTAAGTCATTTTTGAATTTAGTAAAAAGTTTCTAAGTAGTACTTCTAAAGATAAAAAAATATGATTAAATACTTTGAAATTTTTAATTTTTAATTTTTGAAGAAAAAATTGCAAAGTCTAAACTAATTTTTTTAATATGGAGTAGATAGGAATGACTGCCTAGGTAAGATGGCGTAAAGACAAGGTTACAAAAAAGATAGCGAGGACTACTCCTAGAATAGCAATAAGAAACCCCGTAGAGTGTACTGAATAATGGCGAGAACCTAGTAATGTTTTGTTAGACATGTGTGCAAGCCATAAGAAGAGCCGCAAAGGAATGATAAATTGTATTAAAGTACACTTCAATGAGTTCTAGGGTATGCATGTAAGAAAGATCGAAAGTAAAGAATGAAAATACTAAAATTTGAGAATATTATCAAGATATTAGGATTAAGAGAAGATAGTAATATATGTTAATAAGATGGCAAACACACATAGAGGACATTGGTAGACTCAAAGTTAGGGAAGGAAAGATAGGGGATGGAAAAGTTATTCCGCCAAGCTAGTTGCCAATGAGTTATCCGAAGGTGCATAGTTTTTATTTCTTACCCACTACAGTATGGAAGGATGCACGGTTTATTTCATAATTGGTATGGTAATGGAAGTGATGAATTGACTTTATTCATCAGAAGCCAAAAAGGAAAATTAAGATATGTAGGTTGCAAAAGGATGAGACATAGAAAGGTCCATCCAATTTACGTAAGAAGGTAGGACCATAACATCATAAAGGCCTGTTCATGTTGAAGGACAGCTTCCAACAATTTAAACTTCAATACTTGGGTTGTGAGTATTAGTTGTTTCTGAAAAACGTGTACGATATTAATGGAAATTGTAACGAACCCGATTTTTAAGCTAAATTTAAATTGTTAATTAATTCAATTTTTGAATTTAATTGTAATTAATGGTGAGTTAATTTGAATTTTTCTAAATTTTATTAAGATATGTGTTTGGTTTGTGTTTATATATATATAAATAATAATTTGAGATTTGATTTTGAAATTCAAATGTTAATATATTGAAATTTAATTGGACTTAAAGAAATTTATATTTGAAACGAAAATATAATAAGTATGATTACTTAAGTTTAAGACAAAAAATTTAAAATAAGTATTTAAGTTTAATATCTTAAGTTTAAAAATATAATATGTATTAAGGTATAATTTGTTTTAAAATCATTTCCTTTAAATTGATAGAAATGTAAAATTTGTTTGTAAATTTATAAAATGAGATTTTAAATAAATAAAATTAATTAATTTGAAATCCAATGGATTATAAATAGAATTTGATTTGGAATTTAAGAATAAGTTTTTATAAATAAATATTGGATATATCAAACTTTATATTTCAAAGATAAATAGGATATGTATTTGTTATAAATAAGAATTTAATTTGAACCTTAAAAGAAATAGATGATAAATGGAATATAAGATATATTTATAAAAAGGTATTTGATTATTTATTCATTTATAAGTACAAATTGATTATATATTAAATTTTGAATTTGAATTTAAGATGTAAAATTAGATTTGAATATAAAATTAGATTTGGTAAAAAGATTTAAAACATTGGAACATATAAATAATAGTTGTATATTCATGAATATAAAATGTAAAAACATTTACATATCACATAATTATGATAGAGTAAAGATTTAAAATTAAAAATATACATATGTAAAATATTAAAATAAAAAGAGTTTAGAATAAAAAAATAAAAAAATTATAAAATAAAATCAAGACAAGGTTCAAAAACAAAATTCGTAAATAAATTTTAAATTAATTTGAATAAAGGACTTAAACACAAAATTTAGTATTTTAACAAGTAGTATTACAAGTGTTAGATTAATATAACTTAGTATTAACAAGTGTTAACATAAAAACAACAAGTGGCAATCTTATTCCTTAAAATTTGAATAATGTAAATAAATATTAAAAATAAATATAATAATAAGAAAACAGGCCTATTTTCTTTCATGAGAAGAAATTGAATCAAAATGCTTAAGATCAAATGAAAATAAAACAAACCCAGATCAATTCTTGGTTCAACTTCAACCTGATTCAAGATGCAAGAATCATCTCAGAAATCAAATCAGTACAAAGCCTGGAAATGATAATCTGGAAATCAAGTAGAAAAATCAAAAATCTAGGAAACAAAGAAAAATTCCCAAAGTCCAGGCCTCTGTCTTCAGAAATGTGAGAAAACTTTCAACCCATTATCCTTTGATTCTGATGCATGTGACATTTCTACGTTGTGATGATGTATGTGTGCTTGTCTGGGTGTATTCAACTAGAATACAGTTGAATTAGGCTATATACACTGTAAGCATATCTGGATATGTATGCATATGCTTATATTCTGTGTGCTACAGGTTTAGGTCTATTTGAATAATTCATTTTGTTCTTCATACAAACAAAATGTAGGTTAAGATCTCCAAATGGAAAGTGATTATATGAGTTTAATGTTATTTTTTTTAAAAATATTTGCAAGAGTTTATGTTGAATATTTAATTCAAAATTAATAAATAACAGTAACAATCCAAAATAATCAGGCACTTGGACTCTGATAGAAAATTCCCAGGCTTGATTTAGATCCAAATTTCAATTCCTCTTTCCCTGTTTTTCTTTAAACCTTGATGTGTAAACAATATCTGTTAGAAGCAACAAAATATAAATTTTAAAAATACTTTTTAGAAAGAATATGAAGGTAGCCTTAATAAAAGGGAAGAAGAACAGTGGGAATTCAATCTAGTCAGAAAATTTAGTTGTTTAAATTTTGGTTTTTGTTCATATTAACTGATTCATATTTAAAAACTATGATTTTTAAATTTGAAATCAGGATTTTTAAGCTTGTGTGTTAAGAGTTTTTGAGGGTTGAACCGGTTTGGCGTTGGGAGGCTTTTCTGATGATCGGCAAGTCTTGAAATCTCAAAATCGCTACTGGAGATAGTGTGAGAGTAGGCAAGCTTAGGAAAAATGTTCGTAGGGTTTTCAGATAATCGTGGGTCGGCAAAATTGCCAAAATAGGGTTTTTAGATGAGTTTTGGTCGGAGCAGCTAATCGTGCTGTTGCGCCTACGTCGAATTTTCGGAAGGGGTTAGTGACGTGGATATGAAGTATGGGTTCATAGCACAGTTGTGGGTTGATAGACGTGAGCTTCGGTGGTCTTGTTCGCCGTCGGCGTATGGTTGCAGTCGAAATAGTTTGTTTCCAGGTTGGACTAACCTGCTCGATTTCGGTTCGTAATTTTATTAGTGTACTGGTTGTTTTTGTTGGGTCATCAAATTCGTTGGTGACGTGGTCGCAGGTTGTAGGATGGTCGGAGCGGCGTTGGGTAGCCGTGCACCTTGACGTGCACATCCTGTGTCAGGTGAAGTTCTGAATGAAGATGTGGCTCGGGGTTTTCCTTGATTTTTCTCGTATACGACTCGAAGCGTTTTGAGGAAGGAGGGACGCGAATGATTTTAAACAATTTTGAATCTTAACAGCAAATTGTGATTTAAAAAGAAAAGAGAAGAAATGGGCGTTGCTTGAGTTACAGCTCAATGTTGATCGGGTTTTTGCTCGAAGTAGTTTTGGGTGTGACTCGGGTAAACAAAGCAAAGTTTAAAATGAGTTTTTAAATTATAGGTTAATAGTGAATTAAAGTCAGTTTGAATCTTGGTTTGCAAATGAATAAAGTTTAAATTCAAATTGTTTTAATAAAAGTATTTAGGTAAGTAAGTGAAGTAAAAGGGAATTTGAATTTAATTTGGGGTTTGAAATTGTAAGAAAACAAGTTAAGTCATTAATAAGTTTTCTTTAAAGTTAATAGAACTTATCGATTTGTAATTCATAAATTATTATGGTTAACTAATGTTGCATAAATTAAATTGGTGATACAAATTTAAATTTGTTTATTTAAAGTTAAGTTAATTTGATTAAGGAATAATAAATTTAATTAATCAATTAAGGATAATTAATTATAATTAAGATTTAATTAACAATTAATGGTTAATTACTTAATTTAATTAATTTAAGATTAATAAAGGATAATTAATTTAGAGATAAATTTACTGATGGAAGTAAATTGAAGATAATTACTTTGAGTAATTAAATAAAAGCTAATTACTTATTGAAATTAATTAAGGATAATAAATTAAAGGTTAATTAATTAATAAAGGTGATTAAGAAATGAAAATTAATTAAGGAGAAATTAATTAATGGAGTAATTAAGAATAATTAATTAAAGAATAATAAATTAATTAAAGTTTAATCATTCAATGATTAATGTATGTTTAACTAATAATTTTAGTTTAATTAATTTATTATTAATTGTAAAATAATAAATAATTAAAGAATAATTAATAAAAATGATTGATAATTAATTAATAACTAATTAACCAGGATTAGAAATTTATTCATAAGTAATTTATTGTTTTTAATAAATCAGATAATTAATTGATCTCACTCATGGATGTTAGGATTCTATGGAGTGCTTTGAATTGATTGATGTCCCTGATTTGTGATAATGTGTGATATGAATTATTTTGTTTTGTGAACTGTGATATAATTTTTTCTGTGATGAAATTAATCATCTGTAATGTAATTTATTATCTATGATATATATCTGTGATCTGTAAATGAAGATAAGCGTTATAGAGTATACCGCTTATTGATATTTCTGTGTTTGAATTTGTAATGGTTGATGTTGTTGCACTATTATTGTGTAAAACCCTGGACCACACTATACACACACCAATATGGGTTTCACGAGGAAATCGGTTAAGCCACAGATATTTGAATTTAATATTTTGAAATAGTTTTTAAGGTTGAATTTTAAAACCAAACGGTTTTGGAAATGATTTTGAAAGCTATAATTGAATCTTTGTGAAAGATAGTTGAACCCTATGTTGAAATTTAAGAAGATTTTTAAATAGTGTATCTTTTATATATAAAAGATTTGAAAACGAGAATTGTTTTGAACGGTATGAATGAATCTTTGAAAATTGTTTTGAAAGCTATGAAATGAGTCTTTGATTTAAAGACCGGACGAGTTAATCCAACTTGAAATGGAATTGTTTTGAAGGCTATGAATAAATCTTTGTTAAAGATTGGTGATCCTTGTTTTAAAATGAAAGGGGATTTTAAGATAAATCTTTTGTTTAGAACATTTAAGTGTGGAAATTATTTAAACCATTGAAAGGTTTCTAGAAGAAAATCTTTTTGTTTAAAAGATTTGTAAATGCTGAGTTGTTTAAATCATTTGAAAGAAAAGTTTTGGGTTTTGAAGTTGTGACTTAACTGAAATCCCATTATCCATATGTTTTTAAATATTGCACTCATTATTCGGTTTAGCCGAGAGAGGACCTTTGTGTCATATAACCCATTTCGAATAATGATACGACTATACGGATAGCATTTGAAGACCGGTGGTGAAGACCGGATACTTTCGAAAGCGAAAGGATGACCTATCGAATGTCTCTGCACTGGATGGCCCTGGTATAGAGATTTGAGCACCCATTGTGGATGGGAGTCCGGACGTGATTAGAAATTATCCAGATTGCAAGGGCTTCTTCGGAAGTGCCTTCGGTTCTGTTCGAACCCGGAACAGACTTGTATGGATGTGTGTCTAACATTGCATTTTGAGATGTAAAACCGGTTTCTATCAAATAAATTTCTGTTTGGTGGCGGAGATTTATTCTCTTAGCTTAACACCCTTCTCTGAGACGTACGAGCTCTGAGGTTATGTAGTCGATGGTTACTAGTGATACATTCCCAATTTGGTAATGTGGCATACGAAGTGCTGCTGATCATTTGTTGATCAAAGCATGGATTTTGTGAAAATCATAGCTTTGTGGACGAGACTTCGTCGAGCCTCACAACCCGGTAATGGTCGAAACAGGAAAGATGCAGCAAGGTTTCAGGGGTAGCGCCCCTAGGGTATAACCATTCCTTCTGGAAAAGGGTAGTATCATGGTATGGAGCCCAGATACTCACTCATGTGGGCACTGTAGTATATTTATTACTATGTGATGTTGTTGGTATTGAGGATCCTCGGTTAAAGGTCCCAAAGGACCGGGGGTGGCATATCTTAGTTTTTATTTCCCGGGAAGGGGGTAGGCAGCCTTGTGTTAGTAGAGATCCAGGTAGGTTCTCGGGACGTCCCTCCAGAGGCATACCCATGTGGCAATGGGAAGTTCCTTGGCCTGTCCATTTGTTGGAAAATCCAAAGAAACAATACGCTCCCTATACGGTTTTAGTTGTATAACCTGCCGTTTACTTATGGTGGTCACCACTGTTTAGATGGTAGCTATAGTAGGCATAGTTCGAAATGTCTATGCTGGCTAAGATTAATATTATACTTTCGAAATATTTTCCACTATGCACTAATAATAATATCAAAATGTTTTTCGCGTATCAAGCATATTTGACTATCATAAGGAGAAATCTCCTCCAATTCTGCATTTGCATGGTGTGTGTGGTGGGAGGCCTTATGGTAGTTTCATTTTCCAAAAACATTGTGGATTTCAAATTTAAATTCTTTTGGTTGTTTTTAAAGATAAACTATTTTTGTTTGCTCATACCAGTTCCATGACTAACCCGGAGTTTATTGTTCCCTTCCTAAACTCTGGGTGCCCACAATTTCCACACGGGCAGTCTAGAGTTGGGTTTTTCAGATAGTAGATATAGATATCGATTCGATAGCTTTCAGCTTTCTCTTTGGTATTCTTTGGATATCTTGGATATTGGAGTCTTTGGATTCATGGATGACAGACCAAACTTGCTTAGCTTGGTGCAACTTGATGGTGGTTCGAGCTTGTAGTTTGGAGTTTAGCTTTGGAGCATTAGATTGGAGTTATCTCTTTTGCTATTCGTTTTCCGCTGTTATTTATTGTCTCTGATATTCTTGTATCATATTGATATCATTGTTGTATATTTGGATATTGTATTCATTGGAATTGTATATGATATTCATTTCTTTGTTTTCTGCTGTGTTGTTATACTTGATGTGTTATAAGCTCCGGCGAACCAGATTCGACGTTTGGATCTGCGGCATTTGAAAACGAGTGTTGTATTTAGTGTCGATTTTCGAAGGTCGAGTCAGGATCGCTACATTTGGTATCAGAACTGAAGGTTAAAATCCTTAGCTCAGGCGCATAATACATTAGGTAACTCATTAGAGATAGGGTGAAGTATACCCTAGAATGAGTATATTTCTAAGATATCCATTCGAACGCCTCAGTAAATTCTCTTACTATCCACTTATAGTGAGTATGAGTGCAAAAAGAGGACGAGATAGGGGACAGGGGAATACGACTACAAATGGTCGTTACCCTGCAATAGCGGAAACAACTTTCTTTATCAATCTCCTTTGATTTGTCTTTTCAATTCTTTGATGATTCCTGACAGCTCCAAGAAGAAGCTTTGATATATTTGCATGGGTCACAAACTCCAGATGAGTCAGAATTGTTTGTTTGAGTGAATTGTTTGCTTTGGTTGCTATAGTTTATAGGTATGTTTTGGTTGTTTAAACTAAAAGTTTTGGATTGTATCCATATATCTGTTTATTCTATTGGGCCCAAGTATATTCTATGAGTGGTTAGATATCTTCAAACTAATCAATACCTCTATATATTCGTAGTTCTGGTGACCTGAGTATCTTGATTCATTCTTATATCCATTATTGATATTCTGATTTGGTAAGCCAAATGCAGAATAGATACCCAGTTTGATTTGGAAACTGTCTCTCTATCTTTGTGAATCCATCATTTGTTGTCTCCCTGCTTTCAAATTTCGAGGACGAAATTTTCTCAAGGGGGAAAACTGTAACGATCCCGATTTTTAAGCTAAATTTAAATTGTTAATTAATTTAATTTTTGAAATTAATTGTAAATTAATGGCGAGTTAATTTGAATTTTTATAAATTTTATAAATATATGTGTTTGTTTGTGTTTATATATACGTAAATAATAATTTGAGATTTGAATTTGAAATTCAAATGTTAATATATTGAAATTTAATTAGACTTAAAGAAATTTATATTTGAAATAAAAATATAATAAGTATGATTACTTAAGTTTAAGATGAAAATTTTAAAATAAGTATTTAAGTTTAATATCTTAAGTTTAAAAATATAATATGTATTAAGGTATAATTTGTTTTAAAATTATTTCCTTTAAATTGATAGAAATGTAAAATTGGTTTGTAAATTTATAAAATGAGATTTTAAATAAATAAAATTAATTGATTTGAAATCCAATGGATTATAAATAGAATTTGATTTGGAATTTAAGAATAAGTTTTTATAAATAAATATTGGACATATCAAACTTTATATTTCAAAGATAAATAGGATATGTATTTGTTATAAATAAGAATTTAATTTGAACTTTAAAAGAAATAGATGATAAATGGAATACAAAGATATATTTATAAAAAGGTATTTGATTATTTATTCATTTATAAGTACCAATTGATTATATATTAAATTTTGAATTTGAATTTAAGATGTAAAATTAGATTTGAATATAAAATTAGATTTGATAAAAAGATTTAAAACATTGGAACATATAAACAATAGTTGTATATTCATGAATATAAAATGTAAAAACATTTACATATCACATAATTATGATAGAGTAAAGATTTAAAATTAAAAATATACATATGTAAAATATTAAAATAAAAAGAGTTTAGAATAAAAAAATTATAAAATTATAAAATAAAATCAAGACAAGGTTTAAAAACAATATTTGTAAATAAATTTTAAATTAATTTGAATAAAGGACTTAAACACCAAATTTATTATTTTAACAAGTAGTATTACAAGTGTTAGATTAATACAACTTAGTATTAACAAGTGTTAACATAAAAACAACAAGTGGCAATCTTATTCCTTAAAATTTGAATAATGTAAATAAATATTAAAAAGAAATATAATAATAAGAAAATAGACCTATTTTCTTTCATGATAAGAAATTGAATCAAAATTCTTAAGATCAAATGAAAATAAAACAAACCCAGATTAATTCTTGGTTCAACTGCAACCTGATTCAAGATGCAAGAATCATCTCAGAAATCAAATCAGTACAAAGCCTGGAAATGATAATCTGGAAATCAAGTAGCAAAATCAAAAATATGGGAAACAAAGCAAAATTCCCAAATTCCAGGCCTCTGTCTTCAAAAATGTAAGCAAACTTTCAACCCATTATCCTTTGATTCTGATGCATTTGACATTTCTGTGCTGTGATGATGTATGTGTGCTTGTCTGGGTGTATTCAACTTGAATACAGTTGAATTAGGCTATATACACTGTAAGCATATCTGGATATGTATGCATATGCATATATTCTGTGTGCTATAGGTTTAGGTCTATTTGAATAATTCATTTTGTTCTTCATACAAACAAAATGTAGGTTAAGATCTCTGAATGGAAAGTGATTATATGAGTTTAATGTTATTTTTTAAAAATTATTTGCAAGAGTTTATGTTGAATATTTATTTAAAAATTTATAAATAACAGTAACAATCCAAAATAATCAGGCACTTAGACTCAGTTAGAAAATTCCCAGGCTTGATTTAGATCCAAATTTCAATTCCTCTTTCCCTGTTTTTCTTTAAACCTTGATGTGTTAACAAGATCTGTTTGAAGCAACAAGATATAAATTTTAAAAATACTTTTTAGAAAGAATATGAAGGTAGCCTTAATAAAAGGGAAGAAGAACAGTGGGAATTCAATCAAGTCAGAAAATTTAGTTTTTAAATTTTGGTTTTTGTTCATAATAACTGATTCGTATTTAAAAACTATGATTTTTAAAATTGAAATCAGGATTTTTAAGCTTGTGTGTTGAGAGTTTTTTAGGGTTGAACGGCTTTGGCATAGGAGGCTTTTCTAATGATCGGCAAGTCTTGAAATCTCGAAAGCGCTAATGGAGATAGTGTGAGAGTAGGCAAGCTTAGGAAAAATGTTCGTAGGGTTTTTAGATCATCGTGGGTCGGCAAAATTGCTAAAATAGGGTTTTTGGATGAGTTTTGGTCGGAGCAGCTAATCGTGCTGTCGCGCCTACGTCGAAGTTTCGGAAGGGTTTAGTGATGGTGGATATGAAGTATGGGTTCATAGCACAGTGTTGGGTTGATCGACGTGAGCTTCGGTGGTCTTGTTCGCCGTCGGCGTATGGTTGTAGTCGAAATAGTTTGTTTCCAGGTTGGACTAACCCGCTCGATTTCGATTCGTAGTTTTATTAGTGTGCTGGTTGTTTTCGTTGGGTCATCGAAGTCGTTGGTGACGTGGTCGCAGGTTGGAGGATGGTCGGAGCGGCGTTGGATGGCCGCGTAAGTGCATGTGCACGTCCTGTGTCAGGTGAAGTTCTGAACGAAGATGTGGCTCGGGGTTTTCCTTGATTTTTCTCGTATACGACTCGAAGCGTTTTGAGGAAGGAGGGACGCGAATGATTTTAAACAAGTTTGAATCTTAACAGCAAATTGTGATTTAAAAAGAAAAGAGAAGAAAGGGGCGTTGCTCAGGTTACAGCTCAATGTTGATCAGGTTTTTGCTCGAATTAGTTTTAGGTGTGACTCGGTTAAACAAAGCAAAGTTTAAAATAAGTTTTTAAATTATAGGTTAATAGTGAATTCAAGTCAGTTTGAATCTTGGTTTGGAAATGAATAGAGTTAAAATTCAAATTGTTTTAATAAAAGTATTTAAGCAAGTAAGTGAAGTAAAAAGGAATTTGAATTTAAAATGGGGTTTGAAATTGTAAGAAAACAAGTTAAATCATTTATAAGTTTTCTTTAAAGTTAATAATACTTATTGATTTGTAATTCATAAATTATTATGGTTAACTAATGTTGCATAAATTAAATTGGTGATTACAAGTTTAAATTTGTTTATTTAAAGTTGAGTTAATTTAATTAAGGAATAATAAATTTAATTAATCAATTAAGGATAATTAATTATAATTAAGATTTAATTAACAATTAAGGGTTAATTACTTAATGCAATTAATTTAAGATTAATAAAGGATAATTAATTTAGAGATGAATTTATTGATGGAAGTAAATTGAAGATAATTACTTTGAGTAATTAAATAAAAGCTAATTACTTATTGAAATTAATTAAGGATAATAAATTAAGGTTAATTAATAAATAAAGGTGATTAAGAAATGAAAACTAATTAAGGAGTAATTAATTAATGGAGTTAATTAAGAATAATTAATTGAAGATTAATAAATTAATTAAAGTATAATCATTCAATGATTAGTGGTTGTTTAACTAATAATTTTAGTTTAATTAATTTATTATTAATTGTAAATTAATAAATGATTAAAGAATAATTAATCAAAATGATTGGTAATTAATTAATAATTAATTAACCAGGGATTAGAAATTTATTCATAAGCAATTTATCTGATTTAAATAAATCAGATAATTAATTGATCTCACTCATGGATGCTAGAATTCTATGGAGTGCTTTGAATTGATTGATGTCCCTGATTTGTGACAATGTGTGATATGAATTATTTTGTTTTGGGAACTGTGATATAATTTATTTTGTGATGAAATTAATCATCTGTAATGTAATTTATTATCTATGATATATATCTATGATCTGTAAATGAAGATAAGCGTTATAGATTATACCGCTTATCGATATTTCTGTGTTTGAATTTGTAATGGTTGATGTTGTTGCACTATTATTGTGTAAAACCCTGGACCACACTATGCACACACCAATATGAGTTTCATGAGGAAATCGGTTAAGTCACAGATATTTGAATTTAATAAATTGAAATAGTTTTTAAGGTTAAATTTTAAAACCAAACGGTTTTGGAAATGATTTTGAAAGCTATAATTGAATTTTTGTGAAAGATAGTTGAACCCTATTTTGAAATTTAAGAGGATTTTTAAATAATGTATCGTTTATATATAAAAGATTTGAAAACGAGAATTGTTTTGAACGGTATGAATGAATCTTTGAATATTGTTTTGAAAGTTATGAAATGAGTCTTTGATTTAAAGACCGGACGAGTTAATCCAACTTGAAATGGAATTGTTTTGAAAGGCTATGAATAAATCTTTGTTAAAGATTGGTGATCCTCGTTTTAAAATGAAAGGGGCTTTTTAAGATAAATCTTTTGTTTAAAAGATTTAAGTGTGGAAATTTTTTAAACCATTGAAAGGTTTCTGGAAAAAAATCTTTTTGTTTAAAAGATTTGTAAATGGTAACTTGTTTAAATTATTTGAAAGAAAAGTTTTGGGTTTTAAAGTTGCGACTTAACTGAAATCCAATTATCCATGTCTTTAAATATTGCGCTCATCATTCGGTTTAGCCGGGAGAGGACCTTTGTGTCATATAACCCATTCCGAATAATGATACGACAATATGGATAGCATTTGAAGACCGGTGGTGAAGGCCGGATACTTTCGAAAGTGAAAGGATGACCTGTAGAATGTCTCTACACCGAATGGCCTCGATATAGAGATTTGAGCACCCATTGTGATGGGGAGTTCGGACATGATTAGAAATTATCCGAATTGCAAGGGCTTCTTCGGAAGTGCCATCGGTTCTGTTCGAACCCGAAACAGACTTGTATGGATGTGTGTCTGATATTACACTTTGAGATGTAAAACCGGTTTCTATCAAATACATTTCTATTTGGTGGCAGAGATTTATTCTCTTAGCTTAACACCCTTCTCTGAGACGTACGAGCTCAGAGGTTATGTAGTCGATGGTTACTAATGATACATTCCTAATTTGGTAATGTGGCATCCGAAGTGCTGCTGATCATTTGTTGATCAAAGCATGGCTTTTGTCAAAAGCGTAGCTTTGTGGACGAGACTTCGTCGAGCCTCACAACCCAGTAATGGTCGAAACAGGAAAGATGCAGCAAGGTTTCAGGGGTAGCGGCCCTAGGGTATGACCATTCCTTCTGGAAAAGGGTAGTATCATGGTATGGATCCCAGATACTCACTCATGTGGGCACTGTAGTATATTTGTTACTACGTGATGTTGTTGCTATTGAGGATCCTCGGTTAAAGGTCCCGAAGGACCGGGGGTGGCATATCTTATCTTTTATTCCCCGGGAGTTTCCACACAGCAGTCTAGAGTTGGGTTTTTCAGATAGTAGATATAGATATCGATTCGATAGCTTTCAGCTTTCTCTTTGGTATTCTTTGGATATCTTGGATATTGGAGTCTTTGGATTCATGGACGACAGACCAAACTTGCTTAGCTTGGTGCAACTTGATGGTGGTTCGAGCTTGTAGTTTGGAGTTTAGCTTTGGAGCATTGGATTGGAGTTATCTCTTTTGCTATTCGTTTTCCGCTGTTATTTATTGTCTCTAATATTCTTGTATCATACTGATATCATTGTTGTATATTTGGATATTGTATTCATTGGAGTTGTATATGATATTCATTTCTTTGTTTTCCGCTGTGTTGTTATACTTGTTGTGTTATAAGCTCCGGTGAACTAGATTCGACGTTTGGATCTGCGGCATTTGAATACGAGTGTTGTATTCAGTGCCGATTTTCGAAGGTCGAGTCAGGATCGCTACAGAAATATTACTTTTATGTGTTTTCTATATGGACCGTTATATTATGGAAAAACAATAAAACAAGGAAATTTCAAAAAGTCACTTAACTAATGCAAGATAGATAAAACAAAACGTGGAATTAATAAAATAAATTTAGGAAATCTATTAACTACTAAAAATTGGAAGAAAATTAAAGCTAAGTCCCAAAAGAATTAATAATCTTAGGAAATAAATTTTAACAAGCGAAGAATAGGGAAAGGTTATTGTAAATCCATGGATTAATGTCCTTATATCTTAAAAATCAAAATTTATAAATGAACTTGTATGCTGTTTGTTGATAAATAAAAGAAAAGTTTTGGAAAACTTAAAATTTACCGTGAAAATGTATGAAGTCCACTATAAATGTTAGATTGTTGACTAAACCTTGATTTCATGAGGTGTGGAAAGATTTGTATTCAAAAACCTGTATACATGTATACTTTTGAAAAATAAAAATATATTTGCAAAATGTCATAGAAAATTTTTAACTCTAAATTTTTTATCAAGTATTAATAAATAATATAAATATATTTTTGGGTAGAAAAAAGATAAATTTTAAAATTTTAGAAATACCCCATACTAGATATGTGGGAATAGTCAATGGATTGGTTAGTATAGATTTTGCTGTGTAGCGGAGGTGAAAGTATAAAAATACGGTTTGAGAAAAGAGAAAAAGTAGTTTTAGCTATGGAATCACTCTCTCCATACCTTGTCGATAGGTAAATTACGTTGGTTTCAAAAATAATTATGTTTTAAAATTTTAAAATAAAATTTACTTATGCAAATTGTACCGGGAAACGTTGGAAGAGAATTGGGGACAAAAGTGAAAGTTCCTACAGTGCAAAAAGGATACTAAGAGAATGATAGAAATATAGAATTTTCCATCTAGACCATTTTTTCGACGACTAGATTTTTCTGAAACTTTGATGTTAGCAACGATGTGCTAAGGTTTTAGATGGTTGGTACTGGATTAAAAATTGGTTGAACTACACTTCTATTTGTAGAAGTATGAGAAAATTTAGATGTAAAAGTAGTTTTTATTTTTAAACTTTGCATGCATATAGAACTGTTAGTATATTTATGTAACGACTCGGAATTTCACCGTTTTGATTTGTGAATTTAATTAATTTTAAATATTCAAATAATAGATCTTTTTACTTAAAATAAAACTCTTTTATATAATAATTAGTGATGGGGATTTCAAATGTAGTTTACAAAAACAATTAGTTTGAAGAGAAAATCGAAAATTCGACCGAAAATCATTTTCGAATTTTGGACTTTTCGTCAGCTAAAAATTGTCGGAAACTTTGTGTAAATATATACATATACATTTACAGGATAATGAGGATATGTTTTGAAATACACACACACACACACACTTAAGTTAATATAATATGATGTGACTTTTCACGAAAGATAGAAAAAGACTTAAAATGATGTTAAAACATGAAATGACATTTTGAAACATTAAGTACATATGCAGTTAATGAATTTTGGATCAAGAAGAGGAAGGGGGACAAGGTCTTATGTGTGTTACATGAGGTAGAAGGGGAACGATGAGCTGTCAAGAGTTTAAGGAGGGTAAAGGACAAGGGGCAAAAAGGAAATTTACCTTATACCATTTATATAAAACAAAATTCATAATTCTTTCTCCTTCTTATTTCATTTTATTTTAATTTCCCAAAACTTCATTCTTGTTCCAAGCTTCAAACACATTTCCATGGCTTCCGTTTAATTTCCAAAGTTAAAAATCATATTTATTTCCACTTTCAATCCTTGAAAACATTGTTTAAACACCTTAGTTCCCTTCTTCTCAAAGCAAGCCCAAAACCCCTCAAGCACCGTATGGCCGACCCATGCATACCCTAGGCCGAACTATGAAACCACTTTTAGCCCCACAAAATCTAACTTTTACTAAGGAAAATTCAAGTGCTAGGGTAGATCTAAAACACGGTGGAGGTTTGGGTTGAGTTAGTACGCTTTTATTTAGCTTTTTTATAAGTAAAGCTCGCCATTTTATTTAAAATTTTTAACTTTAATTATTGCTTATCTTGGTTGCTAATATTGATACTTGTTTGGATGGATTTGATGTTGGTTAGTATGTGTATATATTTGCTTGGATGTGATGCACTATGAACTTGAAATGGAAGTTAATTGTTAGTAAAGTTTGAAAGCTAGAATCTTTAATTATGAATATCGTGATAGCATCTATATATGGTGTTTCATGATATGTGATTATATGTAAAATGAAAAGTTAGTATTTGAAGTCATAGTTGCGACATCGAGATTTTGAAAAACTTGTTTTCCTTACTTTTTAAAAATGTTTTTATAAATTTTCAAATCCTCACTTTTTTTATAAAAATTTATAGTAAGTTTATAAAGTAGTTAAAGTATAAAAGATAGGATTTTAATGCTATTTGATATTAAAAAAATCAAATTTTGAAATTACGGGTCATAAAGCGATAGTCACTATGGATGCAGTTCGTAAAACGAACTCTTTTTGCAAATTTAAAATGTTTCGATAATTGTTTTCAAAACTTATTATAAGTTTCTAAAATGAAATTATTATTTATTTATTTATTTATTTATTTATTTAATGATTATTTAATTAAGGTAATTAGTACTTAATGATTATTTAACAAGGGTAATTAGTACTCAAGTGTTAATCACGTTTGTTTATAATTTGTTAATTAATTAATGACTAATTGTTTATTTAATAATTTATTTAATAATTTATTTAATAATTAATTATTCTTTAATTATCAATTAAGGGTTAATTTATTTTTATTATTTAAGGAAGGGTTTAAATATTTATTTAATTATTAATTAAGTTAAGATTTAATTAATACTTAACTAACATTTGATTATTATTAAATGAGGGTTTAATCTACGATTTAATTGTTTATTTAAAGATTAACTATTGTCTAATTATTTATTTAATGGATAATTATGATTTAATTATTTATTTAAGAGTTAAATATTTTTTAATTATTTATTAAAGGTTTGATTATTATTGAACTAAAAAGTTTAAGTGTTATTTAAAATTTTCAAATGAAAGTTTTAAAGTTTTAACTACTTTATTTCTAAAGTTCGGTTTTATGTTTAAGAAAACTATCTTTTAAAGGATGTTTACATCCAAGGGATTTCTTTGTCGATTACCTTCAAGTAACCTTAAATGAATATGAAACGCCATGACATATGTTTAGCAAAATAAAACATTGGTCTGCTATTTGAATAATAGTTGACATATGTTAACCGAATAAATCAACTAATTGTTATAATTCACCTAATAGGTTATGTTTCGACATCTATTAAGCAGAAACTAAACCTAGTCCTGCTATTGTGGTAACCTGAACATTTACCTATATGATTGATTGGTTATTATTGGTTGATCCTTTTACATATGCTTGTTATGTAAATACCCATGTTATAACTAAAAATTTAAATTGAATTAAACGATAACCATTATGGTCACTAAGCCTCCTTTCGAATTTGTAAAGCCAATCATTTAAGTATATTTTTAACAAAAGGTTTCAAGGGTTTTAAAAAAAGTTATTACTTATTTATAATGTCAAAGTTTATTATCATTTTAAATATGATATTTAAAGGGTAACTAAACGATTATTTTGTAAAAGAATGTTTTAAATAATAATTTGTTTATTTAAAAGATGTTTTAAATATTTGCTTTGTTTATCGAAGGTTATCAACTAAGATTTGTTCAGGGAGTTTTGTTTTAAATAACAAAAATTGTAAAAGAGTTTTATAAATAAACTTAGGGATTTATAAAGAGTTTTATAAATGGATTAGGATTTTAGTAAAGTGATCTTTATAAATGAAAGAGATTCATTAAAATGATTTATGGTAGAATTTATTAAAGAAAATTGAGATTGGATTTTCCTTAACCGACCTTCTTAATTACGATGATACAGAACTTCCATTTCATGCTTAACACTGATGGAATAGTGTTTAGGGTTATCCTTATCCCTCATAATTAACTTTTATATCGATCCTCTTACTATGTTTCTGAAATAAGAAATCGGTCATAGTGTTTTATGGTTATACTTATGCCAGCGAGATAAAGATATGAATATTTTGATAAATATTCTGAAAGAAGACTCAATAAATGAAAATTATATTTAAAATGAGGCTTAGTGGTTGCTATGGGTATTTAAATCTCTAGGTTGTTGATTGTTTGTTTGTTTAACAGTTAAATAATCGACTATAAGATCTGAACCAAAACTTGACTTTGTAAATATCTAGGAGAAACACGTGAGTTATATGGCATAATAATCTTTAACGATGCTGTAGTGTGCGTACAAATCTCATTTTGTTCTCCTGGGACAAATGATAAGGAAATCCATTCACTCAACGATTAGGAGGTGATCCCCACTCTTATCTATTTTCTATTTATTTCTAAAAGAACTGGGGTTGAGTTTACTGGAAACCATCGAATGTTGTTTTGAAGAGACCAGGTTCGGATAAGTATAAATTATCTGAAAACCACTTCGATCCAACTCAAGCATTCCAAACTAAAGACGTCTTGAAGAGTGTGGAATTGAAGGCGGAGCTTTTGAAGTGCAAGGGCTAGTTGCTACTAATCCAAAGGGTGATTCAAAAATGCGTAACAACCCGGAAATTTCGAGCCCGAAAATTCCAGATAGTTAGTCAAAGAAGAAAGGAGAAAGAAGAAGAAACAGAAAACAAGTCACAAAGACCTCACATTCGCAGCGGAAAAAAAATATAATATCAAATAAAATAACATTTTACAAAGAAGAACTGTATCAGTACATTTACATTTTTACATCAGAGTTACAATCATTACACAACACTGGACAGTTTTAAACAACATATCCAAATTATACGATAATAAATTATAGTGGTAAATACTCCATACGTTCCAGCCATCCAGCTCGCCTCCTAAGCTCCAGAACGTCCTTACCTGAAAATCTGTAATACTCGGTCTGACCCGAGCATTACAACAAAGTAACACCTGGGTCAGGCTGGAAACCAGCGTGAGTAAACCCATCTAACACGGAATACAAAAGCATGCAACTTAAATAAACCCGGGATAACTTATATCAATTTATAACTCCACAAGTTGTTATAGACATCAACTATTTTACACATCAATTTCTAAGCTCCAAAAATTAGATTAAATGGTCCAATCCACTTAAATCATTTCATTTCAGCCTACTAATTTCACATATCAATTTATAAGAATTGAAGTGGTTTCGGGTATTCTCTAATACCCGACTCCGGTCTCTTCGAATTCAATTCCATCTAAATTCAAGTTATTCAAGTGAATTCAATTTACTTTTAAATACTGGATGTCACTCTACATAACACTTCATTATAGATAACTACATTTCCACAGTTCAACCCAACATATCATATTACAGAAATATTTCACATCACAAAGCATCTCGATCACATACCCATGATGACAATTAATCCAAGGTATTCAAATATCGTTCAATTATTCATAAGCAAGATAAATTAGTCATATCATTTCTAAATAATCAAATTAATCTAATTATCTACCATTGATTTAAATTAAATACCTTTACTTATAAATCTTGCTTATTAAACATTAATTAATTATATTCAATTAGTTAACTATTCCTTAATTATTCATCTGGATTAATCATTCTTGATTAATCATTCTTTAATTACATTAAGTAATTTGCCCTTACTTAATTAAGCAAATTAATTATTCTCAAACCCATCACATTCACTAACCTTTAACAATTATCTTACTTGGTTGCCCAAATTTGATTAGCCGACAATCGCATTGATTAATTATCCTTATATTAATTCACACTCATTAATTTCAGAAATTAATCAATCCTTGAACTCATCATACGAAGTAATTAACCCTTAATTTCTCCCAATAAGTAATTTCATTTGATAATTGTCCCTTAATTACCCTCCTTGATCTATGACATTAAGTAATTATTCAATAATTACTTCATTAAGTAATTATCATTTATTAATTTCATTAAGTGATTAACTCTAAATTAATTAATCATCTTTTAATTAGTAACTTAATTATTCAATTATAATTATAATTTAATCCTTTAAATTTTATTATTCAAACTAATTACTAATTACCTTAATAATTTAATTAATAATATTGATAATTCCTCAACCGATTTCATTAATAAACCATCCTTAATGCATTAAATAGTTAATACTTTATTTAATTCCATCATCTAAATCACCTTTCAAACCATATAGAAATTAACCTACTATACGATTAACTTTAACAAACAATCTTAAAGCAATCTAGACTCAAAAATTTTGTTTAAAATTTCTAATACTTAGTTTAGAACTTGATTTATATTTTCATTTCAAACTTATTCATTTTGATAAACCTTTAAACTGGATTAAACCCTTTTCTTCCAAATCTGATCATAAATTTTTGTTATAAAACTATAAACTTGATCCTACTTAAATTCAAAACCTGGTTAACAAACTAAAATCTTAGCATGAACTCAATTTTTCCCATTCCACAAGCAAGAATCCTGAGCACTCACGAACCAATATTCCTTCGAGTCGGCATACATCATCCCCGAGATTCGACCCGTGATAAACATTTCCTTTCCCGAGCTTCAACATCACACTAATGTCACTGATACTTCAGGTACTCGTGCACCTGCACACCGCAACCCAACCACTTCGACCATCGTTCAGGCTACCCTAACGTCGGTGTCAGTATCCAAAGTCGACTCGACCACCCAGGCCTCGACGAACTACTCCGTTCGAAAATAACACTCATCGATCCCATACTGTAAATGATCAGATACTCAAAAATCCCCACATTCCGATCATCCCTACCATCATAAACCCTCAAACTTCTTCAGAAGACCCGCCTCCTTCACCTTCATCGTTTCCCTCATGCGCGCAACCTTCCATCACCCTCCTTGTCTCGCTATTCCTCACGAAACCCAAGGTCAACGAAACTTCCTTAAACCCTAATATTTGATCGGCCCGCTTCTATGATCAACCAGAAATTCCAATGCCATTTTTCTCGAATTCCTCCTCGACCAATACTTCTCCCATCTAAATGTCTTGTCCTAAAATTCCCCCCATCGCCAGCAAATGCCAAAATTCCCTGCTCCGATCAACTTGGTAATTCTCAACATTCCTAACTTTAAAAATCACAAAATTCATTCCAAAAATCAAGATTCCGAGACTCGTATTCGTTCATGAATTAAAATCTTGAAATTTAATATTCGATTTTTCTGTCTAAAAATAATTCTACTGCAGTATCTTGATTTCCGAAGAATATACTTGTTATTTAAACTTAAAATAATTTTTAAAAATCGATTTAGTTACTACCAACAATTTTTCTTTAGAAATCATCACATAATACTGATTGTATAATGAGGTATGAATTTTATATTGGATTGATGAGCCAGAAAATATAACAGAGCCTGTAAGTCATGGATAATAACAGTGCAGATTGATTTTAAATCCAAGTAAATATATTCATGCAACATAAATAATCACCTACTCTACACAGAACCCACATGCATCAATTAAATATGAACTCTGAGTCATTAACAGTACAATTTAATCACATGCAATTTGGAAAATAGAAGAAATAAGATCTGTTTCTCACTTTTTCTAATTTGCAGAACACACAACAGTTTTGAATTCTTCTTCCAGGCTTAAACATTTAGTCTGAAAAATATTTTTGATTTGCATTGCAGAAGAAATTGAATGCATGCTTCAAATTAATGTTGAACTACTGTTGACATCTTGAGTTAATCTTCATTCCATTTGAATTTGCAGAAGAATTGAATTGCAGGTTTTAATTAAATTCAGATTCTAGTTTGCTTTTGGATTTTAAATCTTAGGTTTCTGATTTGCTTTTAGATTTAATGTCAGGTTTTGATAAAAAAAATTGTTTTTGAGTTAAGAAAAGAAAACAAAAAAATGAAAGTGTTATGTTTATCAAAAATAAATAATATAAAAATGAATGAAGACACTTGTCCTTAAGAATTTACATTTGTCATTTTAATACTTAATTTCTTTACATGTGTTATTAAGATATGCTAACATGTTTACACATGTTTCTTAGTATTTTAAATAAATTTTATTTAATTTAAAAGATAATATAAGCTTACCTATTTAATTTACTTTATAAATAAATACTTATGTATGTAAATATAAATTTACTCTTTAAAGAAAATATTACAAAACTAATTATAATATAAATAAATCTCTTATACATGTATTTAAAAATCTAAAACATTTATATATATACATTTATAACCATTTAATTTAAACACTTTTAAAGAGAACAAAAATAAAAATTTATTTAAACTATCATATTAAAAATAAATAAAATATTTTATACTTTGAAAATAATTGAATTAACCTTAAATTAACTTTTGAGAAATATTAATTTTAAAAACAAAGCTTCAAATTATAGTTCATACATATATATATTATCAATAGATTAAATTAAATTTCAAACAATTCCAAACTATAACATATACATACATATATATTACAATTTGAAAATTCATCTTTAATTTAAAACAAAAGATTTTTCTATTCACAATATATATATCAAATGTTTATATATGTATTTCATTTCATGATATTCTTTAAATATACATCTATTTACTACAAAGTAACATTTTCAATACATTTATTTGAATTTCAAATACAAATTTAAATTAAATTTTAAAATCAACTCATATATAAATATATTTTAAACAAACACATATTTAATTTTATTTGAAAATAATAAATTTTGCCCTATTCCAAATAATTATATTATGGAATTACCAAATAAATATTTATCCACATACAAATATTTATCATCATATTTATTTGTTTAATCTATAAATCAATATTCAATTAATTAATCCAATTATTTATCAATTACCGATGTTTAGAATTCCGGGATATCACAAAATGGATGTCATAAAAGTGGTGTCTTTGGTTTCGTTCAGTCCTAGAACGAACTTGTATGGATGAATGTCGGCATTGCATTATTGCCTGGAAGACAGTGGTAGCATTCCGAGTAGGATTTCTATTCTAAAGGTAAAACGTAGCAACCGACAAATAACTAAAGAAAGGACATGCAGAAAGGCTATATGGGTTGCTCCTATTTTGGTATGATCTTCCTTTATCTAGAGTCGATATCCATGTATGCTTCGGGCCCATTGTGGTTGTTTATTAACCAAGCGGTAATCATGTTCGATGTTATCCAATAAGGGGTAGGGCCAGTCCTGAGTAGCAGAGGTGCAACGTGTTGTAGCCTCCTGTATAGTTTATCTAGAGGTGCACTGATTTGGTGGGTAGACCTTTACACTTTCATAGTTGGAATCCATTTTCCAAAACGAGCCTTCTGACATGATTGTGTACCTATTATGCTGGAATTTAATTAATGCAACAATTTCAGCTATGATTCAATAATTATTTTAAACCCTAGACATTATTATAATATCAATAGATTTTATATAAAACTGGTTGATTATCATAAGGTAAAAACTTGTTCATGTTTATGTGTAGCGTGGTCTTACGAGATTCCTTTGATTTTAAAGGATTCTATAAGTTATAATAAAATTCCTTGTGATTTGATTTGCTCACACTGGTTTTATCAAACTGATCTAAGCATTATTTTTCTTACATTGCTCGGGTCAGCCCGTACATGTTTTCCACATTTAGTTGGATGCTTTAGAGCTTCAAGATGAGCTAGATCCTCCAAGATTTATTCTCATATTTTCTCTTATGCTTTCTTTGTTCAGTTTGTCATGTTTATATTAATCGGCATTTATAATAGGCTGTTATAAATGCCCAAGCTAATAATAGATAGTGTGCTAAAGTTTTGTATAAATAAGGATGATTTCTTTTTGTAAAGATTTTATGTATATTATATATTGCTTATCACGATGTGAGATTATGTTCTGTCTTCTTCTTTCTTTACCCTAAATGACCTGTCTTTCGTACACTTAAATGATCAGCACATGAATGCTGAGGATGTACAAAGTATCGTCTTTGGATGTAAGAAAGGAAAACCATTACAACATGGTATTAGAGCTTAGGTTGAGCGAACCCTAGGCCTTTATAGGATGAACTAATCAGCGATAGAGCTAGTGATGCCGTAGAATGGGTAACTCATTAGAGATGGGATAAGTAATATCCTAGAATGAGTTTGAGTGTATATATAAGGTGCGTATTTGTTAGTGATATAAAAATGATTTGTGTTAACTGTTCTGTTAAGTTTGGATTTTGGGATTCTTATCAATGCGTCTGATCACTATTATCGATAAGGATTCCTAAACACTTGAACGGAAAAATAGATACAAAAATTTTAACGTTGGTAAATGAAATAATTCTATCTAGGCCTATATTTTATTTATAAGGAAGAATTTTCAAAAATAATATAGTTAGGCTGATGTGCATGTTCATTAGGAATTGATAATATTTAATTATTATCATTTTAAGGTTTGATTAGACATGCTCATTAAGTCTTGAGCATTGGCTATGGGTTGTAGATTCATTTGCAATCCTTCTTTTTAAATCATAGGTTGGGTAGGTAGTATTTGTGGAAACATTGAAATAGATACCTTGTGAATTAAGTTCCATAATTTGACTACAAGGCATTCATTGATAAAGTTGGGTCAAAATTGGGTTTTAATAAAAGGCGTTTATAAAAGAAATACTTCATATGATTTTATAAAAATTCGATTTTATATATCAGGATTATAAAATATATTTTGAAAATAAGATTGATTTTCAGAGAATTTAAGTCCCGGTGGCTTTAATAAAGTTTTCAAACGATTCTTGGAAAAGTAGTAATAATTTTACTTAAAAATACTTTAAGGTATAAATATTTTAAAAGGAAATTAGAGAGCAAGATTTTTCTTTGGATAGTTTAGCAAATGAGTCTTGATCTATTTTGTAATAGTCAAAACAATCTTCTAAGTGACAATCAGACGTTTACTTAGGCTATGGGTGGTGCACTTAGTAAATTATTCTCTTTGTCATTGTACGATCAAAACGAGTTCAAATCCGAATGTATCCAAAGCAAGTGGATGATAAATATTTTGTTAAAACTATTTATTTGGAAATATATAGTATTGTTTCAAAAAGAGATTTGGAAAAGAAGAAATATTTTATAATTAACTGGTTCAAGTGACTCGAAAGTGAATAAAATTGGGCAGGGGATGTATTCAAATGGTAAACGCTTCTTTTAAGTATCCTTCTTGGTAAAGCGATAGATGATACTTTTTGGTAGTACCCAGTTCCTTGATGTCATTTTGGAGTTATTCGGGCCATATGTATGATTTCTATGGGTTAAATATAAAGTATCATTTCAATAAGTTCTTGAATAAAATCCATGTATTTGGCTCCTAAGTTTTCAAAATAATACGGTATTTTGATTAAAGAGTAGGTTAATAAATGAAGTTAAAATTGAATTAATTTAATAAGAAGGTTTAATAAACTTGGTTTAATTTAACGGTATCTTTTGGGTTTTAATACCTAGGAGGTTAAATTTTATTTGATGTTGTTTCGGCCGGCTAATAAAGATTTTTTACCTTAAAGGTGTCTATGGAAAAGTAGACTTTAGGATGGAGTTTGGATACTAGCATCATACTCATCTTAATAACTTACCAAATTGATTGTGTAAAGAGATTGAATTGGTCGATTCAAGACCGAAATTATTTCGGGCCTACAGCTGAATAGTAAAAAGTGAATAGAATTGAAAAAAATTATGTTTTGTATATACTCTTAGGATGTAGAAGGGTATTACGCAAATAATAAGGTAAAATGATTTTATGAAAGGGTTTCATAAATAAAGTTGTGTCATTGGGGAGGGTAAAAGGTAGCTGGGTAGTAAGAACCTATAAGATAAGTACCTAAGTTGTACATAGATCCTTCCTCATTTGCACATAGTTCTCAATCCAAGATTCGAGTACATGACTTGACGTGTTTCACACCGTTTTGGAAAAGGATTTATCACTCGATTTTTGACAGTGGACTCTTGGTGATGGTTCTTAGGTTTTTCTATCATAATATATGGCTATATAAGGAGACTAGAGCTTTCTAGTGAAGAAGCTTGAACATTGTACGCACTAGGAATTCAGGTGAGAGGTACTAGTTCGGAAGTAAAGTTATGTATTCGAGTATGTAATCAAACTATATTCTTCATAGAAATGATCTATGTACATCATGTCGACTGATGATCAGTGTTAAGTATTTCTGGATTAGGGTTGTGGTAAAATTTCAAAGTCGAAATTCTTTTAATGGGGGAGAATGTAACGAACATGACTTTCCCTCTTTGATTTTCAAATATTTAATTAATTTAAAATATTCAAATAATAGAGTTTATAACAAAATAAAACTCTTTTATATAATAATTAGTGATGGTGAAATAGTTTTTAAATTTAGTTTATAAAAATAATAAGTGCAAAGAGAAAATGAAAATGTGACTGGAAATCGTTTTTTCGAATTTTCGAATTTTTATAAACTAAAAGTTGTCGGAAATGTTTGTGAACTCTATAGTGCAAATACATACACATACATTTACAAAATAATCAGGACATGTTTTGAAATATGCACACGTACATACTTAAGTTAATATAATATTGATGTGACTTTTAATTAAAGATAAAATAAGATTTAAAAAGATGTTATAACATGAAATGACATTTTGAAACATTAAGTACATATGAAGTTAATGAATATTGGATCAAGAAGAGGGAAAGGCAATAAGATCATGTGCATAGTACATTAGGTGGAGGGAATATGATGAGGTGGTGAGAGTTTAAGGAGGGTAAAGGACAAGGGACAAAAAGGAAATTTACTTTATATCATTTTATATAAAACTAAATTCCTAATTCTTTCTCCTTCTTGTTTCATTTTATTTCATTTCCCGAAACTTCATTCTTGTTCCAAGTTCGATACACATTTCCTTGGATTCCATTTATTTTCCAAAGTTAAAATCATATTTATTTCCACTTTAAGTCCTTGAAAGCATTTTTTTAAACACCTTACTTCCTTTCCTACAACCCCTTTCTTCTCAAAGCAAACCCAAAACCCTCAAGCACCCCATGGCCGAGCCATGCATACCCTAGATCGAACCATAAAACCTCTTTTAGCCCTCCAAAATCCAATTTTTACTAAAGCAAATTCAAGTGCTAGGATAGATCTAAAACATAATGGAGGTTCGCATTGAGTTGGTAAGCTTTTGATTATCTTTTTGTGAGTAAAGCTTGCCTTTTTAGTTAAAGTTTTTAACTTTAATTATTGCTTATCTTTGTTGCTAAAACTGATACTTGTTTGGATGGATTTGATGTTGGTTAGTGTGTGTATATATGTGGTTGGATATGATGTAGTACAAACTTGATAATGAAAGTTATATGTTAGTAATGTTTGAAAGCTAGAATCTTTATATGTGAATGTTGTGATGGCATGTATATAGGATGTTTCATGCATATGTGGTTATATGTAAAATGAAAAGTTAGTATTTAGAGTTGTAGTTGTGACATCGAGATCCTTTGATTTGAAAAACTTGTCTTCCTAACTATTTATAAATGCTTTTTATAAAGTTTAATAAACCTTAATTTTATTTTATAAAACTTTATAAAGTAGTTAAGTTTAAAAGGTAGGGTTTTAAAGCTATTTTATATTGAAAAATCAAGTTTTAAAATTACGGGTTATAGCGATAGTCGTTATGGATGCAGTTTGCAAAACGAACTCTTTTTGCAAATTTAAAATGTTTTTACTTAAGGTTATTTTTGAAAAGTGTTTTCAAAACTTATTATAAGTATTTAAAAAGTAACTATTATTATATATTCAATTATTTAATGGTTTTTTAATTAAGTGATGAAGGTAATCAATACTTAATCATTAGTTAACAAGGGTAATTAGTACTTAAGTGTGAATCAAGTTGGTTAATTATAATTAATTAATTAATTAAAATGAATTAAATATTTAATAATTTATTTAAGGATTAATTATTATTTAATTATTAATTAAGGGTTAATTTTTATTTTTATTATTTAAGAATGGGTTTAAATATTTTTTTACTTATTAATTATGTTAAGATTTAATTAAGACTTAATTAACATTTAATTATTATTAAATGAGGGTTGAATCTATAATTTAATTATTTACTTATTTATTTAAAGGATAATTACGATTTAATTATTTATTGAATAGTTAATTATTGTTTAATTATTAATTAAAGGTCTAATTATTATTAAAGTAAAGAATTTAAATGTTATTTAAAGTTTTCAAATAATTTTTTTAAAGTTTTAACCACTTTATTTCTAATGATAGGTTTTGTTCTTAAAGTAACTCTCTTTTAAAGGATGTTTAAATCCAAGAGATTTCTTTGTCGATTACCTTTACATGCCCTCAAACGAATATGAAATCCAATGATATATGTTTAGCGGAATAAAATATCATTCTACAAACTAAATTATAGTTGACATCTATTAGCAGAATAAATCACCGTTCTGCTATAATTCATCGAATAGATTATGTTTTGACATCAATTAAGCTGAAATTAAACCTAATCCTACTATTGTGGTATGTTGGACGTTTACCTATATGATTGATTGATTATTATTGGCCGATCCCTTTATATATCTGCTTGTTATGTAAATACCCATGTTATAATTAGAAAATTGCACTAGATTAAATGAGAACCATTGTGGTCACTAGGCTTCTTTCTGAATTTATAAAGCCAATCATTTAAGTATATTTTTAATAAAGGATTTTAAAGTTAATTATTATAACTTTAAAGGGTTTTTGAAGAAAAGTTGTTACTTATTTATAATGTTCAAAGTTTATAATGATGTGAACTCTATAGTGTAAATATATACACATACATTTACAAAATAATTAGGATATGTTTTGATATATATATATATATATAGACACACTTAAGTTAATATAATATTGATGTGACTTTTAATGAAAGATAAAATAAGATTTAAAAAGATGGTAAACATGAAATGGAATTTTGAAACATTGAGTACATATGAATTTAATGAATATTGGATCAAGAAAGGGGAGGGGGAACAAGGTCTTATGCATGGTACATGAGGTGGAGGGGGCATGATGAGGTGGCAAAAGTTCAAGGATGGTAAAGGACAAAGAGAAAAAAGGAAATTTACCTTATATCATCTGATGTAAAACTAAATTCCTAGTTCTTTCTCCTTTTTATTTCACTTTATTTCATTTCCCAAAAATTCATTCTTGTTCCAAGCTCCGAACAAATTTCCATGGCTTCCATTTTATTTTCCAAAGTTAAAAATCATGTTTATTTCCACTTTCAATCCTTGAAAACATTGTTTAAACGCCTCACTTCCCTTCCTAAAACCCCCTTATTCTCAAAGCAAACCCAAAACCCTCAAGGACCCCATGGCTGAGCCATGCATACTCTAGGTTGAACCATAAAACCTTTTTTAGCCCTTCAAAATCCAATTTTTACTAAGGTGAATTCAAGTGCTAGGGTAGATCTAAAACATAGTGGAGGTTAGGGTTGAGTTAGTAAGATTTTGTTTAGATTTTTTTGTGAGTAAAGATTGCCTTCTTATTTAAATTTTTCCACTTAATTATTGCTTATCTTGGTTGCTAAAACTGATACCTGTTTGAATGGATTTGATGTTGGTTAATATGTGTATATATGTGCTCGGATGTGATGTACTATAAACTTGAAAATGGAAGTTAAATGTTAGTAAAGTTTGAAAGCTAGAATCTTTAGTTGTGAATGTTGTGATGCATGTATATAAGGTGTTTCATGCATATGTGGTTATATGTAAAATGAAAAGTTAGTATTTGGAGTCGCAGTTGTGACATCGAGATTCTTTGGTTTGAAAAACTTGGTTCCCTTACTTACTTTTTAAAAATGTTTGTATAAACTTTTAAAAGCCTTACTTTTGTTTTCTAAGACTTTATACTAAGTCTATAAAGTAGTAAAAGAATAAAAGATAGGATTTTAAAGCTATTTGATGCAAAGAAAATCAAGTTTTGAAATTACGAGTCATATAGCGATAGTCACTATGAATGCAATTCGTAAAACAAACTCTTTTTGCAAATTTAAGATGCTTTTACTTAAGGATATTTTGAAAAGTGTTTTCAATACTTGTTATACTTTTTTAAAAAGTAACTATTATTTATTTATTTATTTAATTATTTAATGATTGTTTAATTAAGTAATTACATAAGGTAATTAGTACTTAATAATTAGTTATCAACGGTAATTATTACTTAAGCGTTAATCAAGTAGGTTAATTAAAATTAGTTAACTAATTAGAATTAATTATTTATTAAATAATTTATTTAAGGATTAATTTAATTAAATTAAGGGTTAATTTTTATTTTTATTATTTAAGAAAGAGGTTTAAATATTTAATTAATTTATTAATTAAGTTAAGATTTACTTAAGACTTAATTAACATTTAAATATTATTTAATAAGGGTTTAATCTATGATTTAATTATTTATTGAACGATTAACCATCATTCAATTATTTATTTAAAGGATAATTATGATTTGATTATTTATTTAATAGTTAAATATTGTTTAATTATTAATTAAAGGTTTAACTATTATTGAAATAAAGAGTTTAAATGTTATTTAAAATTTTCAAATGAATATTTTGAAGTTTTAACTTCTTTATTTCTAAAGATAAGTTTTGTTTTTAAAGCAACTCTCATTTAAAGGATGTTTAAATCCAATGGATTTCTTTGTCGATTATCTTTAAGTAACGTCAAATGAATATGAAACCCAGTGACATATTTTTAGCAGAATAAAATATCATTTTACTAATTAATTTATAGTTGACATCTATTAGAAAAATAAATCACCGTTCTGTTATAATTCACTGAATAGGCTATGTTTTGACATCTTTTAAACAGAAGTTTAACCCAATCTTGGTATTATGGTAACTTGGAAATTTACCTATATGATTGTTATAGGCAGATTCCTTTACATATCTACTTGTTCTGTAAATACTCATATTGTAGCTGGAAAGTTAAACTAAATTAAATGAGAACCATTATGGTCACTAAGCCTTTTTTGGAATATGTAAAGCCAATCATTTAAGTATATTTTTAATAAAGGGTTTTAAAGTTAATTATTATATTTTTAAAGGGTTGTAAAGAAAATTTACTGCTTATTTATGATGTCAAAGTTTATTATTACTCTAAATATGACATTTTCAGGATAATTGAGCAATTATTTTACAGAAGGATTTTTAGAATAATAACATGTTTATTTAAAAGGTGTTTTAAATAATTGTTTTGTTTATCAATGGAACTTAATCAATTAAGATTTATTTAAGGAGTTTTGTTTTAAATAAGGAAAATTTATAAATGAGTTGTATAAATGAACTTAGAGATTCACCAAATATTCTATAAATGGATTTGGAATTTTCGTAAAGGAGATCTTTATGAATAAAAGAGATTTATTAAAAGAATTTATGGAAGAAATTTATAAAAGAAAATTGGGATTGGATTTCCCTTAACCAACTTTCTTAATTATGGTGGTGTCATGATCCGAAATCCAGCGATTGAAAATCGACATTAAATACCTCACTTATATTTGACTGTTGGAGATTCAAACGTTGAACTCCATTTCGATGGAGCTTATAACAACATTAGATGATACAACACAGCGGAAAAAAAATGAATTATCACTAAACACAACACAGATACATCATAGATACAACAATTGATTACAACACATAACCACCATCATCAGAGTAATATACACATGACATAATAACAGAATGATAACACCACAGCGGAACAATAGAGTCTTCAAAAAGAGAGATAGCAGGAATCCAAAATAAGCACCTTTAATCCAAAAGCTTCCAAAATATTTCCAAAACCAAAAGCTTCCAAAATTCGATAGCTTCCAAAAAACTTCTAAGTCCAAGCCGGCTCCAAAACATGGATAACCTGCTTCAAGGTTGCCCGTGTGGAAAATTATAGGCATCCAGAGTTTAGAAATAGAACAATAAACTCCAGGTCAGTCATGGGACTGGTGTGAGATCTTAAAAACGGTTATTTTCACAAAGAAAAGAAAAAAATCCACTATGCTTTTGGAAAATGAAACTACCATAAGGCCTCCCGCCACACACACACAATGCAAACGCAGAATAGGAGGAGATTTCTCCTTATGACAGTCAAACATGCTTGATACGAAAAATCCTTTTGATATTTTTATCAGTGCATAGTGCAGAAAACATTTTGAAAGTATAATATTAATCTTAGGCAGCATACCACCATTATGGTATACCTACTATAGCTACCAATTAAACGGTGGGTCACTACCATTAGTAAAAGGCAGGTTATACAACTAAAACCATACAGGGCTCGTATTGTTTCTTTGGATTTCCAATAAATGATCAGGCTAAGAAACTTCCTATGCCACATGGGTACGCCTCTGGAGGGATGACCGGAGAACTTAACCAACTCTCTGCCAACACAAGGCCGACTACCTCACGTTGTAATGAAGCTGTAACTAGGTGAACACACGAGTATGCCATCCCCAATCGTTACCGACCTTTATCCGAGGATCCTCAACACCAACAACCACAAGGTAATAAATTAGCAGCAACCACATAATTTAAGTATCTGCGCTCCACACCATGATACCACCTTTTTCTAGAAGGAAATGGACATACCCTGAGGGCGCTACCCCCAAATAACCTTGTCGCATCCTTCATGTTCCGACCATTTTCGGGTTGTGAGTTCCGACGAGGTCTCGTCAACAAAGCTACACTTTTCACAAAAGTCATGCTTCGATCAACAAATGATCAACAACATTTAGCATGCCACATTACCAAATTGGGAATATATCACTAGTAACCATTAACTACATAACCTCTGAGCATGTACGTCTCAAAGAAGGGTGTTAAGCTAAGAGAATAAATTCTCCCCCACCAACAGAAATGTATTTGATAGAAACCAAATTTAAATCTCAAAATGTAACGTCAGATACACATCCATACAAGTCCATTCCGGGTTTGAACGGAACCGAAGGCACTTCAAAGAAGTCCTTGCAAATCCGGATATTCACTAATCACGTCCGGACTCCCCATCACAAAGGGTGTTATGATCTCTATACCGGAGCAACTCGGTGCAGAGACATTCGACCGGTAATCCTTTCATTTTCGAAATTACCCGGTCTTCAACACCATCTTCAAATGCAATCCCATTTCGTCGTATCATTTATTCGAAATTGGTTTTATGACACAAAGTCATGTCCCAGCTAATCCGAATAATGAGCGCTTATTTTAAAAATAAGTGTTACATTCAGATTTTAAGAAATCACAACAAGTTTACACTTTGATCTTTTTAACAAAAGATCCATCATAAAGATTCGATGTGGTTATCGGATAACTGTTTCGAATTCGACCTCCAATCGCATCGAAATTCAAATGCCATTTAAAGGCCAATATTGATAGTCGATTATTTAACTATCAATCATTATTCACAACAATCACCAAATATAAATAATTTCCCCAAATTATTTATTTTCAAAATATCGCAAGATATATTTTCACACTTCAACCTTTTGAAAACAAGATTCAAATCACTTTCCTCGCGTGGAATAAATTTCCAAATATTTATTTATTTCCATTGAAAATTTTGCCGAGTTAGAATACTTTAAAATAATTTACATCGGTTATCTAAGAATATACATACTTGGAAACATTTAGAATAAAAACTATTTCTATACACTTATTTAAATATTAGTTATGAAAATATTATACCAATATCTCATATAAAACTTCAAATCCAAATAATTCAAAAATAAAATTATTATATAGGGTATAACTATTTACATAAAAATTTCTAAAACAAATATCAATTAAATCTTTAAAATAATTACATCTATAATTAACTAAATAAACCTTTTCTTTTAAAGATTTAAAAACAACTTAAGAAAATAATTTCTCCAAAGTATCCTTTTTAAAACCATCCTTAAAACTTTCAATTTATATTTATAAGCTACTTTGAAAACATACTTGGCTTTCCAGGGAAAATACACTTTCCATTTCAAAATGGTCCATTTAAATCAATCAATAAATCCTTCTTGATTTATTTTAAATTTACATTCCAAATCCGTAAATTTCTTTCCACATTTTTTAAAAATAAGCTGATATTTAATTTTAAAACAAATTTCCCTTCCCTTTATAAATTCCCAATGTGAATTTAATTTCCAAATATCCATTGATATATGATTTCCAAATCGATTTTCAAATATTCACTTTCAAACACCAAATCAAATTCCAGATTGATTTCCAAAATTTATTTTAAACACCAAATCAAATTTCCAGATTGATTTCTTAATTTTATTTCAAAAGCCAAATCAATTTTCAATTTTATTTTCTCTAAAAATAGTTTCATTTATTTCTTCCAAACTATTTAAAACCTGAATTTTAAATAAATTCTTCAACTTTTAAACAATGTTACTCAAAATCCATTTATTAAAATCTTTTCCCCATACTTTGGATTTTATTCATTAGGATTACAAAAAAATAAATTTTTATCCTTTTAAAATTCCTTCTTTTGAATTTTTCCAATTCTCTAAAATGAATTTACTTAAAATTTTCAAAAAGATCCAATTCTTAATTTCTGGTATCTTACGGTACCAAAAATATATTCGTTAAACTATAGCCTTCAATGATTTCAATCACAAATATAATCATTCACATATTATTAATAAATCAACATACAACATATGAAACAAATTCAATTATTTGAGGAATCCAGTTGGATCCCTCTAACCTGTTTCCCTGCATCCACAAATGTTAGCACAACAAATTAAATACCAATTCCACTTCGAGGTGGAATATCGCGGTATATGGGATTATATAATATCATCCGTTATTATGTGGCGCATAGGGTCTCATCCGCTATATAATGCAGGAAATCAATCACTCCAAATATATATATACTACTATTTATACTATCACATCCAACAATCAATCAATAACTGGAGTTCTAATTATTTTAATTAAGTGAGAAGATATCACCTTTGCTTTTATTTTTGCAATCCATTTCCATTCCGGCTTGATTCCTTCATAGTTTTAGACCCTGTACAACAATTATATGATTTATTAATATTCGAACCAATCGAATAATTTAAATTTCTGTTTATATAAATATATACATTTTTAAATTAACCTGTCCTCACTGTAAAGTATATATGTTTGTTCTCTGTACATATTTATGAACTGGAAAATCTGCATATTTATTATATATATATATATATATATATATTAAGATTAATAACCGAAATTCGGAAATTAAATTAAGTCATTTATACAATTATACCTTACTGCCCCAAAATTCCATCGACGAACCCTAGCCTCGTGACCCACCGTCCACATTCGACTGCTGCCACGACTCCAGTATCACCTCACCATGGCCCTTCCTCCTTGCATGCGCGACTCTCCATAGCCATCGATGCCCTAACAATCGATGCTGAGCCATCCAATTTTGTCCAGATCATCGAATTCAACCTCACGCTCTCCACCCCAAGAATCGAAGATGCCAAGTCGTCGCTTGCTCCCTCACACAAGCGAGCTCGCACGCCACTGACCTAAACCCACATGCACCACCATCGGTGAACTTCCAATCATGGCAAGGCACTGACGGCCACAATCGCTCGAGAACGTAGAACCCACCATCACAATAAAGAATTTCGAAATTGGATTAAATTCGATTGCTCGATTTTTTATAGGAACGAATCAATTTGAATGAGGAGGAAGTGGGAATTCATTTTAGAGAAGGAGGATTCGATTCAAACGAAGAAGAAAGAAAGAAAAAAATGAAGTCGCGATTTCGTTCGGCCATTTGACTTTGATTTTTGATTTTTCGAGCTGAAAAGGAAATGTGGCCCTTATATTGAACGGACATGAAGCATTTTTTTTCTTTGTTCATATTTTTTTATTAAAATAAAATGCGTATTATTAAGTAAGACACATGGTCTCAAAGTGTTGACAGGTGTTGAATGAGATCATCAGTATATTGAAGGTAAAATATACATTTTAAAATTCAAATTTAAGTCGTCTCCAATTCGAAGCTCAAAATTTCGAACTCCTATGGAGGCGTGCCGCCAGACATTTATAAGGTTATACCCCTATTCTGAACGCGTTGGAAAAGGTTTCGAAGCCTAATTTGATCATATGGAGAATATAGCTTTTTGGACCAGTTATTTATGTTAAATTTCGATAAAATTTTCAGCGCGTTTATCTACCGTACGGTTGCACGACAACTCCAAACACTACGAAAATTTAAATTCGATAATAAAACATTATTATGGATCCAATGGAACTTGCTCTCTCGAATCCCGGGACTGTGCCCTGGAAGGATATTTTTAAATATCGATTTAAATGATATAATTTCGAAACTGAACAAAACACTATTAAATTCGATTTCAAAAGTTCTATCACCTTCAGTACTATAAAAATAAATTTTTCAAGCCTTTGAAATATTTTTAATCAACTTAAAAATCAAGATTCAATTTTTCACCCAACTTTAATAAATTAAATTCAATAATTTAATTGCCAAATTCATAGTTATATTTGAAATTCAAGTTTAAAATAACTTCTAAATATTTAACATCAATTAAATATTTCGATTTCAAATGTTCAAAATTTCCGGGATGTCACAGGTGGTATGGAACTTTCGTTCTATGCTTAACACCGAAGGAATAGTGTTTGAGGTTATCCTTATCCCGAATTAAAATAACTTTTATTTTGATCCTTTTACTATGATTTTGAAATAAAAAATCTTTAATAATGTTTTGTGGATATATTTATGCCAGTGAGATAAGTATATGAATATTTTGAAAAATATTCTGAAAGGAGATTTTATAAATGAAAAGATTTATTTAAAATGAGGCTTACTTGTTGTTATGGGTAATTAAATATCTGGTTTGTTGGTTATTTATTTATTTGATAGTGAAATATCCGACTATCAAATCTGGATCAAAATGTAACTCTAGAAATATGTAGAAGAAACACGTGAGTTATATGGCATAGTCACCTTCGATGATGTTGTACTATACGTATAATTTTCGTTTTATTCTCTTAGGACAAATGATAAGAAAATCCATTCACTTAACGATTAGGAGGTGATCTTCGCTCTTATCTATTGTTTATTTATTTCCAAAAGAACCGGGGTCGAGTTTACTAAAAACTACCTAATGTTGTTTTGAAGAGGTCGGGATTGGATAAGTATAATTTGTTCGAAAACCACACCGATCCAACTCAAGCGTTTCGAACTGAAGACGTCTTGAAGAGTATGGAATCGAAGATAGAGCTTTTGAAGTGCAAGGGCTACTTACTAATAATCCTGGGAGTGATTCCAAAATGGATGTAGTAGAAGTGGTGCCTTTGGTTTCGTTCAGTCCAAAATGTACTTGTATGAATGAATGCTGGCATTGCATTATTGCCTAGAAGGCGGTGTTAGCATCCAAGTAGGATTGCTATCTAAAGGTAAAACGTAGCTTCTAGCCTCATCAACCGGTCAATGACTAGAGTAGAGACGTGCAGTAGGGCTATATGGGTCGCTCCCATTAGGGTATGATCATCTCTTATCTGGAGTCGATATCTATGTGTGCTTCAAGGCCCATTATGGTTGTTGATCAACCAAGGGGTGATCATACTCGATGCTATTCAGTAAGGGACTGGGTAGGTCATGAGTACCAGAGGTATAACGTGTTGTATGCTTCAGTGCATCTTATCTAAAGGTGTACTGATTCAGTGGGTAGACCCTTACCTTTTCATAGTTGGAATCCATTTTCCAGTATGAGCCTTCAAACTTGATTGTATACCTCTTACGCTTGAATTTAATTAATGTAACAATTTTAATCATGATTCAAAATTTATTTTAAACCCTAGATATTATTATAATATCATTAGATATTATGTAAAAATGGTTTGGTTATCATAAGTTAAAAACCCGTCCATGTTTATGTGTGGCGTAGTCATAAGAGATACCATTGATTTTAAAGGATTTTATGAGTTATAATAAAATTCCTTATAATTTGAGTTTCTCATGCTAATTTTACCAGACTGATCCGAGCGTTATTTTTTTATAAAGCTTGGGTCAGTCCAAGTATGTTTTCCATATTTAGCTGGATGCTTTGGAGCTTTAGGAAACGAGCTGGATCCTCCAAGACGTATTCTTATATTTTCTCTTTTGCTATCTTTGTTCTGTCTGTCTTGTTTGAATTAATCGGCATTTGTAAGGACGGGCCATTATAACTGTCTAAGCTGATAATAGATGATGTACTATGATATTGTGTACAAATAAGGATGATTTCTTTTTGTAAATTTTTTGTGTACATTATATATTGTTCGTCACGATGTGAGATTATCTTCAGTCTTTTTCTTTCTTCACCTCAACTGACATGTCTTTTGGACACTTAAATGATTGGCACACGAATACTAAGGAAGTATTAAGTGTCATCTTTTGGTGTAAGTAGATCGTTATAATTTAGGTTGTTGCATCATATATTTGAAATTGATTTAAAAGAATGCATTCCTATAGGAGGGGATTGCATATCATACATGCTTTGATACACCGTGCACTATACAAAATTGGTTGCGAAATTGGTTGCATACTAAATGGTTGGTTACTTTAGAATTGTTGTACTTTATGTTACATTGTTAAGTCCATGAGGAATTTTGAGTATGAAATTATTTCAAGAGTAATTATGTAACATCTCATAATTTCTATGATAACTAGTTTAAAAGAAATTAATTAATAAATAGTAAACACCAAAAAATATTTTTTTTTCCAAACTTCAAAAATTAACTATGAAACTTATACTGTTGGGTTCGTGGTGATTTTCTGATAAATTTTCATATATAAAGTTTTCCGATCGGAGCTCAAGTGGAAAAAAAATTAACGTTTGAAATTTTTGAATCAGAAATAATTTATATGTAGTTATGGTAACAAAAGTTAATCAATGTTAATTACTAATGTTAATGGAAATGAAACATTTAGAAAGGTTAACTTAAAAGCAAATCTCAGATAATAATTATAGTGGCAAAAAATTATAGAGAATGATTAAACAAGTAATATAATAAACAAAATTAAAGGACATTAGTTAATTAATGCATAAACAAAGCAATGGGTTGACCAATAATACACCCAAGTCGACTAGTAGCAATCGATGAAAAGCATAAGCAGTTGATCATTTCTGGTGTTCAATCGTGATTTTAAAATAACAAGTAGATAACCGCGATGAGTGTGATATTTTACTTCAATAAGAAGTAATTAAGCTGCATTTATGATTAGACTAAAGATTGCATTAGATAAATCTAACGCTCTATCTTAGTTCCAAACCTCTATAAATATAAACCTAGTTCTTATTTCTCTTCTCATATTTTTTAGGTCACATGGCCTTAATTGTTTGGGTTAGGTGCATCATCAGTCCAGAGTGGTTAAAATAGGAAAGACAGAGTTACACCTAATAGGCTATGCCTCCTACTAGGGTAGGCCATGTTAGGCAGTGCATGACCATAGTTGTTTGCTAGTTTGTTGTTAGGGTAAGGCTAGACAGAGTTCTTTCAACAAAATGAATGGGGTAGTCCGTGGAAATGATCCCATGATAGGAAGCAGATAAGTGGTCAATTACCAATGAAAAGTGAGAACATTATAGTGATGCCTTATCAGGCACAAACGGGAAGTTCTACTTTGTACGCGGGCAATTTGGCCTAGACATTGATGATGATGGCCGACAGTGCAGAATTACAGATACTAGCAGGGATGGTATCTTGGTCTAACAAGGGATCATAGTACTTACATACATACATATATATATGGGCACATAGCTATAGTCTACTAGGTATGTAGAAGTATCATAGCTGTACGGGAAGTTAGGAGAATATTAAAAAAAAATGACATAATAAGGGATGGAAGACAATCGGCATAAACTAGTATAATGTACAAAATGTATAATTTTCTGATCACCAAAATGTTGTTATGACCCCTTCCTCGTTACAATCCACATGATAACTTGAAGGATAGTTACCAGTACTATGCATGTACCGTGCTGACGAGGACATTTGACCTTTGAAGTGTCAAATTTTGGTCAGCTATGTGACTTATTATATTTTATTTATTTCGTTGTGATTTATATTATTAGTGCTCTGATATGTATTCGTTATTTTATTTGCAGGATACCAAACCAATCAACCATACTTTGATGGACTTAGGTTTTCTATTTAGCGAAAATTCAGGCCTACTAAAGTGTGGGTTGTTATAGAAGGCAAAGTTTCAAAATGTCAATTCTGGAAAAAATAAGTGAAGCTTGTTAAATATGTAGTTTAGAAGAGTGGATTGCCTATGGATCCATTGAAGATCGAAGCTATAAAAGTTGGAAAAGACACACAACCATTACCGATATTAGAAGTTTCTTGGGGTTGCTACCACAGACCTATTAGAAAATTCTTTCATAGAGAAGCAACGATGACTAAGCTAATATGGAAGGATTTAAAGTTTGTTTGGAGTGATTAATACGAAGAAGCATATCATAAGCTAATGCAACTATTGAACAATGCACCCATGTTAGCTATCCCATATAGGAACCAAGATTTCGTGGTGCATACTGATGCATGTGGAATTGGGTTAGGAGCTGTGTAGATGTAGAGAGGTAGAATCATTGACTTTTCTTTTTAACGACTTCGACTGTATAAAGTTAGATAATTTACTCATGTATTGGATTTTTTGGTAGTGATAGTTGCATTGAAGGTGTGGAGACACTATCTTTTGGGAGAATGATTTGATTTGTTTACGGATCATAAATATTTAAAGTATTTATTCTCTTAAAATGAGTTAAATATGATGTAGCAAATATGGAGTTTTTGGTCGCATATGACTTTGGGATTGAGTATATGCCAGTAAAAGGAAATAAAGTTATTGGCGCATTTAGTATAAAAAATCAAAATGTATTTGCAATGTATCTGAATGGAACTATTTAGAGGTGTTAGCTTCTGCTGGATTTAGAATTAGGTCGAGGACTAGTTCTTGTCAGAGTACCGCAATGATCTCTTGTTTAGATGTTCGATCATTATTGATCGAAAAAATTGTAGTAAGGCAAAAGGATGATCTAATATTAGTCAATCAAATAAAGATACTAGAATTGGGAAGTGAGATTGATGATTTGAAATATTTTGTACTTAACCAAAGAGGCTGGTTAAGAAAGAAGGGACGATTGCGTGTTTGGAATGTGGATAATTTGATAAAGGAAGTTCTTTTTAGGATATCATTGATTGAAGTTTATTATTCATTCCAAAGGTATAAAGATGTACCAATATATGAAGAGTTTCTTTTGGAAAGAAATGGAGAGAGATGTGGGCTTTTAGGTAATGTATGAATTTCTAAGAAGTAAAAGCCGAGCATCAAAAGCCAAGTGAATTGCATCAACCTTTAGAAGTGCCACTATGGAAATTGGATTTTATCTATGTGTTGCCAAGGTCAAATATGGAATATGATATTATTTGGATCATAGTCGATAGACCGACCAAGAGTGCACAATTTATCCATGTTATGTCGATAAGGATAGGACCTAGTTTGGCTAGTTATTCATGAAGAGTATTGCAAGACTTCATGAAATATCAAGTTGTATTTTAAGTGATAGAGATCATTTGTTTACTAGTGAGTTCTAGAAGAGCTTACAAGATGTATTGGGAACCAAGCTAAAGATGAATACTGCTTACCATCCGCAAACTAATTCGGTAAGTGGAAAGGGTTAATAGGTAATCCAAGGTCTATTGGAAGCTTGTGCATTAGACTTTGGAAAGTCTTGAGAATACCATTTGCACTAAATCAAGTTTTCCTACAATAATAGATATTTTATTAGTATAGGAATGACACATGTAGAAGCACTTTATAGAAGACTATGAAAATCACCTGCATGTTGGTCGGAGATAGGTGATAGACAGATACTTGGTTTACATTTGGTGAAAGAATCAGCGGAAAAGATTGATTTTATCCGAAATGGGATGAAGGAATCTCAATCAAGATAGAAAAGTTACTAAGATAAAAGGCATAAAGATTTGGAATTCTTGGAGATTATATTTTCATGAAAGTGTCATTGATGAAGGATGTTATATTGTTTTGCAAGGCAATAAAGTTGGCACTGAGATATGTTGGTATATTTCCTATTATAAAGAGGATCAGAGAACTCGATTATCACATTGAGTTAGCAAATACTTTAGTAAGAGTCTATAATATTTTCCATATATCCCAGCCAAGGAAGTACAAGCGTGATACATAGACAATTATCGAGCCAATGGTTTCAAAATATTTAATATGACTATCATTAGACGACCTACTCGAATAGCGGATAAAAATACGAAGGAGCTGAAAAATAAGATGGTCAAGTTAGTGAATTTTCAATGGAGTAACAACGAATGAGACTATACCTTGGAGACCAAGGATAGGATTAGGAAGACTTGTCCTAAATTATTTTGCTTATATATATATATATATTATTGTATAGACTTTGGAATAGTAGTTATGCTATTACTGTTAATTTTATGTGCTTGTGACACATGATTGAATGATTGATATGCTTATTTTTTCATTATCAGAATTTCGAGGATGAAATTCTACATGGAGGGAAGCTTGTAAAACCCCAAATTTTTGTTATAAGTTATTCTGGATATTTAATTAGAAAATGATTAAATATAATGTGAGGTGAATATATAGAGTGTGGATAATTGCCATATAAACATATAATTTGAATTTCAAACATTAAATGGAGAATTGGTTCATGGGTAAAGAAATAAAATGGACCTTAATTGTATAGGTAATAAATAAGGAAATAAAGATAACACTTAATCTGTTTCCCCTAAAACATACTCTACCCTTCTTATGCATTTTTGCCATTATTTAATAAACCTAAGAAAAAACAAAACCACACAAAACTCCATTACAGTTCGTTCACCAAAGAAGAAGAAAAGAAATAAAGCTAGGGGGACTAGGGAAATTATCTTCATACAAAATAAAACTAAGTTGAATAATATTTTTTCTCTTTCCATACGATTGAAAGTTTGGATTTAAAATGAAAAATAAAATGATTTATTGATGCTTATCATGCAAATGGTTTAGAAAACCATTTGGAATGCTATGGTAATCACTGAATATTTTTTTGAAATTTCCTTAAAAGATATTGGTATAAAACGATGTTTCTATCCTTAAATAATTTAAATTTTTAATATGATATTCGAAATGTTTGGAGGATGAAATTTTATTTTATAATTTTCCACGTTATTATGAATTTAATATGAATTTTCTAAGTGAGAAAATGGACAATTTTAGATTTTAATTATTTAAAGTATGAAAAATATTTATTTTGCTCTGAGTTTTTATATGATGTTGAAGAGGTAAATTCTATTTTTTGAGAATTTTTCAGAATTTTTCCCAAATAATTTCAATATAGAATAAACTATTTTGGGAAGAAGATTTTAACTGCTAAAGGGTAGCTAATGGCATAACTATTGGAAAATTAAAATTTTGAGAAAGAAGAGAAAATTTTCTCTTTGTTTTGCTACAAATTTTCTATAAACATTTTGATTAACCAATGAAAGTTTGACAAAGCAATTGATTTGGTAAAATGCTATTACTTTTAGAGAAAATAAATCATTTTACAAATAGTTACAGAAATGCCATTAATCAACTTGCGATGGTCCATACTTATCAATATGCGATAGCCATGTATCATCAATATGCAATAGCTATGTTATGTCAACCTAGGATAGCAGTGTATTTTATCAACTTGTGATAGCTACTATTTTTATCAACTTATGATAGCTATTGTAGCTACTATTTTATCAACTTGCGATAACTATTATTTTATTAACTTGCGATAGCTACTGTTTTATCAACTTGCGATGCTATCACTTTTATCAACCTATGGTAGCTACTGTTTATCAACTTGTGGTAGCTATATATTTTTAACTTGCGGTAGCTTTAGGTTATCAACATGCGATGGCTTTTTTTGGTTGACATGCAATAGTTATATTTTTTAATATGTGATAGCCTATGGTCTTAACGTGTAATAACATGAAGATTTTAAAGTGTGATAGCACATGTTTATGGCAAACGATAGTCAAAGTTTTGAAACTCGATAGATACATCTTTGACATGCAATGGCATGTGATTTTGAAAGTGTGATAGCATATTTTATGCACATTAGTTTTTAACTCTATATTTTACTTAAATAATAATTTAGTTTTTATTGAGAATTTTGGCAAGGTTTTCAACAAAATGGAAAGATTTTTATGGCCATTTTTAAAATAATTTTGTGAACGAAATTATTACTTAAGCACAAGTAATTTTTATATGCGATGGTTGTCATGTGAACATATATATCTGTGTTGGATGATTGTGTGTTATATATTCAATTCTGTATCTTGATTGGTTATTATTGCATACGTTAGATTGTAGACATGCCTACTTACATGTGTAACATCCCCCACTTGGAGGCCCAAAACTAATGACTACGAGTGCTGTTGTCATCCATAGTTATTAATCCTTGATGACTAAATACGGTAATGTTAGATACATTGATATAACAAAAATACATGGATATGGAAAAAATTTAAAATCATTAAACAACTTTCACATTCCATTTCAAATTCATTACATAATCCCAATAAGAGAATCACGTTCGGAGAAAATATAATTATTACAACATACACCATGAGCGACATATGAAGATGCCCTCTTGGATGATCAGAGTATATATAACTAGGAAACTAAACAACTCTGCCTTTACAACAAAACACAGTGGAATCAAAATAGGAAAGAACTCTAAATAGCTATCATGCCTCCTGCATGTCTCCGGAAGCTTATTCGTCTAATGAGAACCTAAAAATCCTTAACTCTCAAACTACTCAAAATCAATTAAGCGCCCGAGAGTTTAAAGGGAAAACATAAACTTCGAGTCAGACATAAAGCCTGGTATGAATAATAATCTACCATCTCAACCATTTGGATATCTAGTGAGACCACGCCGCTTAGCGGAATGGATTTTCCCTTCATTAGCATCTTAACCAAAACTGTATAAAAAACATATACTATGCTCCTGCACCTACAATGGTAAAAACATAACAATTCAAAATATTATGATGATATGCAAACAAGTAAATCAATTCTGGATTTCCTAACCCCGTTCATTCTTACTATTTGTCTTAGTTATAATTTCTACAATCATGATTAACCTAATAGTTTTCATAGGTTGATTAATAACCCGTTTAATGTTTTTGGACTCCCTGTTCAGTTTCATAGTTTCCATGTGATCACTAAAAACCTATTGTCCCCTGCCAATAACTTCCTTCTTCATGGGTTCTCCCTAAATTAGTTGGCAAATAACTTCTCTCTTATCCTATTTTTCATGGATTGACTAGGAACCTATTGACTTTTGTCAATAACTTAATCGGGATAGTTGTCATGGGTTCACTAAAAACCTATTGGCCTATGCCAATAACTCTTTCTAATCATAGTTTTTATGGGTTTACTATGCACTATTGGCCCCTACCAATAAATTTTTCTAAAAATAATTTTTATGAATTTACTATGAACCTTTCTATTTGATAACATTTTAGTCAGTATTTAAACATCCTATATTCTAGTCTACCTAACCTTCTGGATGCAATTCTACTCATATAGGAGTTAACTTAATTTATATTCACTACTGGATCAACCTAGCTGGTTATCCTGCCTTTTCCACCCAAAATACAGTTATTGGTCCATTTTACAGTGAATAGTATGTTAGAAGAAGCAAACATAATAACTTAATAACACCAACACCTATGGTTTAATATCCTTGAAAAAAATTTCGTATAAAACATGATTATTCCCTTTAACCTATTACTTTATCAAGGAAAGCTTCTTCAAAAACTCCACACTTAAAAGCCATTTAAAACTCGTTTATCATGCCATGGTTTTCCTTACAAAATGAGATTGGGTTTATCATTTTGAAAACTAAGGATCTCAAAACCTTTAACTTTTACTTCCAGAACCATTAGATAACCTCCTTCAAAAGCATTAAAATCTTCTTTTCAAATTCTAAGCATATGCCTTTCAAAACACTTTAAATCATCTCTTTTGAAACCATCAAAATTTACCTTTAGAAAGTATTAAAGCATACTTATTAACTCTTATAAGCATAGCTTCGAAGCCCTTGAAAGTACGCCTTTCGAAATCATTAAGTTTCCCTTTAAAAATAGGTCAAAGTGTATATTAACATAAGTACCCCTTTCGAAACCATTGAACATCGTATAAAAGAGTTTGGGAAACACTGATGGCTTCAGGACCATCCTTTCAAAAGCTTAATTCATTTAAGTTAAACATTTGAAGGATAGCTTCGAAACCCTTAAACACTTTTGAAAGCTTTAGGAAGTGGCTTATTTTTATAAAACAAAAGCTACCTTTTGATCTAGTTGATGACTTCAATCCGTTAAAAAGGAAAAGGTTGGCAGCATGATTTCGACTGGGTTGAAACTACTCCTTTCGGAAGCATTGAACAAGGCAACTCATACGAAATCATTCTTTTCGAAACAAAAAGGTGGCAATATTTTCGAAAGCTATTTAAATTGGTTTCGACCCCTTTGAAAGCATCCTTTTGAAAACAAGGCAAGCACATAACTTTGGATGGTAAAACAAAAGCTTTGACCCCTTCGAAAGCATTGGTTTCACTACCATGCCTTCCGCCTTTCTCCAATCCACTATGTACCAATATATTGATGACTTGTGTATTGGTTGGGATTGGTTGGTTTCGACATGATTGAGGTGGAAGCATAGAGTCGAAAGGTGACTTCCAAAAGAAGCGGAACCTAATTTCTGTATAAAGACTATTTTAATGCCTTTTAAAGTAAATGCTTTTTTACTAACCTGCCTATTTGTAAACATCTAATTGGTTGCAATAAAATTTTCAATTTCTTTCTTAAAAACTGCCGCAATTATTTGAGATCTAAACCAAAGATTAATTTAACATAGAAGCCCTTCCATTAAGCAAAACAATTAAATAATTTAAGTCCTTCTAAAATAATTTAATTTCCATAGTAAATTACTTAGGAAAAATCCCCAAAAATCGTAGCACTTTTAATATATTATCTAACATATAAAAGTTTCAGACCCGAATTCCCCCAAATAACAGCCGAAATAATGTTAAACCCAAACTAATTATTTTTCCTTCTAAAATTCATAATAAATTTTCCATAGCTTGGAAAATTATAAAAATTAAAACCCATCTCCAAAATAATGTTTTACATAACATATAAATTCCTCATGGCATTTGAAATCCAAAATAAACAATTTTAACCTTAAAACCGTGTAAAATTATTATCAAACAAACTTGTTTGAATATATTATATCATGAAATCCATGCCTATCATCATCAAATATTATCATAATGGATACAAACTTAATCCCGAAATCAAATGATCATAAAAAGAAAAATAGAGATGGTTTGGATTATTATGCACCTTGATTAGGATAAGGATCTTGAGATTTGATTGAGACTATTCTTCCGTGCCTTAATTCCTTAGCTTTAGATTGACTTTTAACTCCTTTTCTTCCATAGTAATGGCCAACTTTGCTTTCCTTTTTGTTTATGTTTTGTGTTTTCTAAAAATGAACGTGAATGGTAATGGAAACGAGATTATAGGGGTAATGGTGTGATAACTACCTTATAATACCATTGCGTTAATTAATTTACATATAAAACCATTCTTAAGTCCATTTATTTAATTAAGTTCGGCCTCTAAAATTTTCAATTCTTAATCCTTTTATCACAAAAATATTTGCATTATTCTATTTAATTTATCTAATTAAATCGCTTGAATAATATTATTAAAAATTACGGGCATTACAGGTTCCCCTCCTTAAAGAATTTCGTCCTCGAAATTCGATAAGGACTAATACTAAACATAGAAATCATCTATAATAACTCCTAACTACCATATTAGCCTACCTGACTAGCAACTATCTATATAAATCTAGTATAGACATACCCTTAAAGCAGATTTGTATAAATATCTCTAATCATGTCTTTTATCTTCAAGTACAGTCTTTTTCGTTATCGCTTCACTGAACATTCACCAACTTGATTGTCTTATTCCTTAATCTTTTCTCATCTGTCACTACATCCCGAACTGGTTGTCTAACCAAAGTCAAATTCGATTATACTATCAAATCTTCCAAATCTGTCGAAGGAATAGTAGTCTCTTGATCATGCACATACTTACGAAGATGAGGCATATGAAACACATTATGGACATCTACCATATTGCTAGGCAACTCTACTCTGCATGCGAGCTTTTTGATCCTCTCAATAACTTGGAATGGACCAACATATCTCAATGCTAGTTTCCCTGACTTTCCAAATTATGCAACACCCTTCATCGGTGATATCCTAATGAAACCCTTAACTCCAACTGAGAATTCTAGGTCTTTACACCTCTTATCTACATAGCTCTTCTATCTGGACTAAGCTTCCTTTATCCCTTCTCCAATTAACTCAATCTTCTTTGTCGCCTCTCTGACCAAATCTGGACCTAAGATTAATCTTTCTCCGCTCTCCAACCAACATAATGGTGATTTGCATGGCCTTCTATACAAAGCTTCAAAAGGTGTCATTCCAATACTAGTCTGATAACTATTATTATAGAAAAACTCTACTAAATGTAGGTGATCTTTCCAAGATCTACCAAAATCCAATACACAAGCTCTTAAAAAATCATCGAGTACCTTATTGGCTCTCTCTGTATGCCCATCTATCTGAGGGTGATACGCATTACTCATCTCGAGCTTGGTACCCAACATATCCTGTAGACTCTTTCAGAATTCACTAGTGAACAAAGCGTCTTTGTTAATAACTATACTATTAGGGATTCCATGTAATCTAACTATGTTCTTCATGAACAACTTAGCCAAAACAGGTGCCGTCCTGGTAGAATTAATTGGAATGAAATGGGCACTCTTGATTAACATGTCCACTATGACCCATATGCTTTTGTTTCCTCTATTTTACCTTAGCAGCCTGTCGATAAATCCATGGACACTGAATCCCATTTCCACACTGATACCTCCAAAGGTTGAAGCAGCCCACTCGGCTTTCACTTGTTGACAGTTTGCACACTATCTAAACCACAAGCCAACATCCTACTTCATACCTTTCTAATAGAATCTCCTCTTCATATCTTGATACATCTTGGTCCCTCCAGGATGAATCTTAAATTTGGATTGATGAAATTCCTCGAGAACTTCTATCCTTAAGTCCTCAACATTCGAAATACACAACCGTCACTTTTTTCTCAACCATCCCTTTTGGTCAAGACTAAAATCTATTAGATCATCGACCTCAGTTCCAACCTCAAGCCTTCTAATCTTCTCGGCTAACACTGGATCCTCCTTCTTCTTAAAAGAAATCCTTTTGATCAACACTGGTCGAACTTCTAAATAGGACATCATGGCAGTACTCTGACTAGAAATAGCAGTCGATCTTAACTGCACACTATAGGTAGTCAAAGCTTCTAAATCTTTCCATTCTACCAACATAGCTTACACCACATTCTGATGTCTGAGCATCTACTACCTTATTACCATTTCTAGGTGTATACTCTGTACCAAAATCATAAGCTGCAACCACCTCTGTTGTCTCATATTTAGCCCCTTCTAAGGGAATAAATATCTTAAGGACTTATAATTTGTGTATACCTCATACCTATCTCCTAAGAGATAATGTCTTCATATTTTGAGCACGAAGATCACAATTGCCTACTCCAAATCATGAGTATGATATCTTACTTCATGCAGTCGAAACGGTCGTGAAGCGTATGTAACAACTTTACCCTTCTGCATCAACACTACTTCTAATCCAATCCCACATGCATCCGTATACACCACCAACCCTTGGTTTCCTTCTCGAACACTAATACAGGCGCATTGGTCAACAAATGCTTTAACTTAAGGAATGCTTCCTCACATTTGTCGGACCAGACAAACTTCACATCCTTCTTGGTTAACTTAGTCAAAGGTGCTGCTATTTGTGAGAAGTCCTTGATGAATCTCCGATAATAACCAGTTTGTCTAAGAAAACTTCTAATCTAGGTCATCGTCATTGGTCTCTTTCAATTATTAACAGCTTCGATCATATCTGGATCGACTGATAAGCCCTTCTCTGAAACCACATGACTAAGAAACTTAACCTCTTTCTTCCGAAGATGACACATGGAAAACTTTGTTTTTAGTTGATGCTGCCTCAGCATCTCAAGCACTACTCTAAGATGGTCTTCCTACTTTCTTTCATCCTTAGAATACACTAAAATGTCATCTATAAACATCAAAAGGTACCTATCCAAGTACTCTCGAAAATCTAGGTTCATCAAATCCATGAATAAAGCAGGTGCATTCATTGACCTAAATGGCATCACTAACCACTCATACGAACAATACCTAGTTCGAAATGCTTTCAATGGAATAGCATCCTCTTCCACCCTTAAATGATGGAAACCTGTCGCCAAATCCAACTAGAAACATTCTAGCTCCATACAACTGATCGAAGAAATCGTTTATTCTTGGCAAATGATACTTATTCCTAATTGTCCTCTCATTCAACTTACGATAGTCGATACACATCCTCAATGACCCATTCGGTTTCTTCACAAACACTGTGGCTGTTCCTCAAGGCGAACTACTTGGTCTAGTAAAATTCCTTCCTTCCAAATCCACAAACTGCATCTTTAGTTCCTTCATCTTGGTCGGTTTCATCCTGATAGGTGGTCTACTGACAGGTTCAGCTCCTCGTACAAGGTCTATCCGAAACTCAGCAGTATGTTTCGGTGGTAGTCATGTAACCAGCTCAAAGACATCGGCAAACTCTCTTGTTATTCGAAGTTAGCTTAACTCTTCTCCTACTTCATTAGCACTTAACAAAGCACAACCACTCCAGTCAGAATTCTTGTAACGTCCCGCCATTCATCCTCACAGAATGACGCATCATTAATAAGAAAGAAAGGGATAGAAAAGAGAAAGAAAGAGAAGAAAGAAGAAACAACACATCAGAATCTAAACAGCGGAATTAATAAATTATATTAATAACATAAGTATTACATAGTATACAACAACTATCAGAGTTACACAGAAAATAAAACACATACTAGACAGTTATAAACGCCTATCTAGTTATTGCAACTTAAATACAACACAGAGAAATCACAGAGATACTAACACGGTGGAACACTAAACATATATACAACGCCGAGCCTCCTGCTCCATTGCTCCTCCATAATTCGTCAAATCTAACCTGAATCCCTTGGCTATTCGTAAAAATTTGAGTACCCAAGAGTTTAATAAAACAGAAGATAAACACCGGGTCGGACATGGGTCTGATGTGAGTAACAGGTTAAAGTTGCTTAATTTTAAAAACCTTTTGAAAGGAAAGGTATCACGTAAGACTTCCCACACATAAACATGGAAAAGTTTTTACCTTACGCTAACCAAAACATTTGATAGGAAATCCAGTGATATTATATTAGGTCTAGGGTTTTCAAGTAAATATCAAATAGTCGAAATTGTTACATCTATTAAATTCCAGCTACTAGCCACAAAAGTGGGTAATACAATCAAAACCGTTGGCACTTATTGGATTTTGGATTCTATACAATGGTAGGGCTACTAGGGTACCGCCCGTCACAGTACGGGGACTAGATCACCGTACCGAGGAGCCACCCTAACTCCCCTGCAAGACAAGGCCGGAACTATCCCTTACTGGACAATCCCAAACAAGACAACCCTGCAGTTGGCGCACGATTCCAACTGCCACACAGCCGAAATAAAATGGACCTCTAGATAGGGGAACATCTCGTCCTACTTGGGCATGACCCACTTAGCCTTGCTGCACCTTCTCTGTTTTAGCCATTCCCGGTTGATGAGGCTTGAGGCTACGATTACCTTTATAGGACACATTTATTTTAGAATGCTCATCGTCCACCTTACGATGTTCTAAAAGCATTCAATCCATACAAGTTCGTTCCGGGTTCGAACGAAACCGAAGGCATTATTTCGTTACATTCATTTTGGAATCACCCTCAGAGTTAACGACAATAACCCTTGCACTCTGAATCTTCATCTTGAATCTGAAAGTACTACGCCGTTAAACTCGTATTGGAATCACCCTTAGAGTTTTAACGACGAATAGTCCTTACACCTCGAGTCTTCACTCTTTACTTGAGATTCACGACCTATCGTTAATTTGGATCGATGTGGTTTTCGGATATCCAAATTTGGAAACCCGATCCCGGTCTCGTTGAAATCCAAAGCGTGTCTTTTAAGGCCAAGTTGTTTTAGAGTTTAAAACAATTCAATTTCATTATCTATATACACACAAATAGATAATTTACAGATTCACAATAGATAATCATCACCACAGATAATCCATATTATCTCAAAAGATAATCCATATCATCATCATAATGCAACCAATGCATCCATATCACACAACATTACTAATCTCATTTCTGAGATTTCAAACCATTCAAGGCAAACAATATCATCCATCCATACATAAGCAATGATCTATAATCACACCATCTGTAATTAATTTAAAATGAATTAAATTGATTACTTCCAACTTTAATTAATTTAAAATGAATTAATTTTATTACCTATATCAATATAAATCTTGTTTACATATCCATTAATTATTTACAAATTAATTAAATAATTATACTCTGATTACCCACCTTAATTAATCACCCTTGATTAATTATCCTTTAATTACATTCAAGTGATTATCCTATAATTAATTTTACAAATTAATTATTCTAAACCAAGTACAGTAATTAACCTTTAATTACTTCGTTAATTTATTAAATAGAATTAATTACATTAATCCTTAACTAATTACCCTTAATCATTTATCATTGATTAATTAGTCTTAGTTAATAAATCTTAATCACATCATTAATTATATTAATTAATGATCCTTAATTAAATTTAATTAATTATCTTATTTAAATTAATTACATCAAATAATTAATCTCGGTTAAACCATAATTATTAATCACCTTTGATTAATCACATTCATTAATTAACTACCCTTAATTACTTCATCAATTTAATTACTCTTTAATTAATTTCTTTAATTAATCCCTTGATTAATTATACTAAGTAATTCAATCCAAATTACTTTCACTATTAAACCATCTTCCATTAATTACATCCAGTAATTATCATAAATTACTTCACTAAGTAATTATATTTCATTAATTACATCAAGTAATTATTATCAAATCATCCAGTGATTAAAATTAATTAGACTTAATTAATTAATTTAAACCAGTCACAATAAACTCCATTAATTACATTAAGTAATTAATTTCTTAATTACTTCCATTTAGCAATTAAGCTTAAATAAATTTCACGATTGATTATCATTTAATTAATTATTCTAATTAATTATTAAAAATTAATCATATTAATTAATTACTAAATAATCCTTAGTTAATGACCTTCATTAACTATTAAAAATTCTTTAATTACTTTTCCTAAGTAATTACTTACATTAATCACTATTAAATTTCAAATTAATTAATCTCTATTAACCAATTAATTAACCTTTAATTATTTAATTAATTAAGTGTTAACTGTAACTTAATTAATTCTAAATTACTTGATAAATTAATTCTTAATTATTAATTAAAATCTAATTAATAATCCTTAATTAAAAATTAATTATCCTTAATTAATTAATCTCAATCATTAATTAATTTATTTAAACCTTTAATTACCTATTAATTAATCCAAATCATTAATTAATAAATAAATTAATTATCCATTTAATTTCCTTAAAAATTTTATGAATAACAAATCATTAAATCCTAATTTACTTTAAGATAAAACTTTGTTAATAATCAAGTTACCATTTATAAAGTATTTAAAACAACTTACTTTAAATTTACCTTCAAAATTTCATTTTAAATTTAAAGATTTAAAATGAATACAAATTATCTTTAACAAAGTTTAAAACACATTTCTAAAACTCTTTCATTTTACAAGTTAAAGAAATACTCATTTAATAAAGAAGCTTAAAAGAATTTGAAACCAAATTTGTATTTAAATTCAAATCAATTTGAATTACACTTTAAACATTCAAAATTGTTTAAATCATTTAAATTTAAAATCTTTTCTTCATTTCAAAATTTGAATTCATATTTAAATTTGAATTCAAATTAATCTTTAGATTTTAAAACTCTACTTTCATTTTAAAACTTTATTTTTAAAATTCAACTACTTAAACATTTTTAAAGTATTTAACAATTCAAGTTTAAGACTTAATTTATTTTAAAACTGAGATTTAAACTTAAATTTAAATTCCAGATTTTAACTTGCATTTAAAATTTAGTTTAAACCTTTGCTTTCATTTTAAACTCAATTTTTAAATTTTTAAACAAAACGTTTAAATCTTACTTTTAACTCATTAAAGTTGTTTTAAATAATTTAAATCTATAAAAATTCCTTAAATTTCAAACTAGGATACAAAAGTTATTTGGATCCATATTTCAAAATCTGATTTAAACTTTACTTAAAAACTGTTTTCAAATTCCAAAATCATTTTAAAAATTTTATAACAACATAATAGGTTTCAGTTAAAACCTGATACCATAACTATACCCGAGCTAGTGCAAATTTTGCTTCGAGTCCACAAGAAAAAATCTTCGAGCAACATAACTACTGACTTCGAGTAAAAACCCAGGTGACCCTCTTACTCAAAAACAAACAGCCATCATCAGCATCAAAGTGCATCGTGCCTGTGCACAGTGCCATTGATCATCTCTGGCCATCTCCATGGGTCTTCCCACATCGACCTACACTCAAACGTCACACCACGATCATCAGATCGAACTCTAACTCTCGAAATCGAGTTCGAGACTTCAACCCCAAACCTGGAACAGCAAAACGATATAAACCCCAAACCAGTCAACACTTCATCCAGGAAACTCCGACCACCTGAGAGCCACCACCACCGGCCACACCCTCGACTACCTTCCCTCTAGCGATGCCCAAAAGCCCATGACATTCGATGCTCCAGAGAAATCAAACAGAACCCAAATCTACCACCTAGACAAATTAGGTTTAGAAACTAAATCCCTAGCCCTACTGCCACTACCGCCACTGACCAGTCACCCATCTACCATCAGAAAGAAACTCAACCTCCCCAATCATTGGAAACACCAGTGATTCCCAAAAACTGTGCAATTCAAAACTGCACACTCAATTCTAGTTTAAAAATTGTGATTTAGGTGTTAAAAATCATGATTTTGTTTATGCATTCATTTCATAATACTGAATCTATAAATTTCACAGATTGAAATTTCATATTATTTAACAATTTCTGATATTCTTAGTTTTACAGATATACCAGATTTTAATTTAACTATATTAAGTTTTTAAACCTTAATCTGTATATTAATCAACATCTTTTGTTTGTAAAACAAGTCTTTAAAATGATTAGTTCTAGTGAAAAATTGAATTCAAATCAAAACAAGAAAATCTGGGTTTAAAAACAGAGTAGTCACAGATTACAAAACATGCATACATCACAAATTCACATAATCAGATTCATTGCAACATCCCTAGCATGCAACAGATTTTATACTATTTTTTTTATAAAGTTACTCACCTTTTAAATCAGAAGACAGAGCCTCCAATTCTTTGCTTGGGTTAAAACTTGAACGTTGAGATGCCACTGATTTTTGAAAATAGTTTTTGATCTAAAACTGCAGTTGCTTAAATGAAGACTTGAGTTACTGAAGCTTTAAAACTTTGATCTTTAAAAGAACTACATGCATGCAGCTTGAATTCCAGATTCTAGGTGAAATGCAGGCTTCAGATCTTTTGCATGGTGACAGGTTTGCTTGCATGCTACAGAATTGAATAGATTATAGGAATTTGATTTCATGAATTTGGTTTTAGTGGAGGTGTTTTCAGATTTTAGTTTTGAGGTAATTTGTTTTTAGAAGTATTGATTCATACTTGCCTTTGAAAAATGAAAATAGAAAAAAAAACAAAAAGAGGATAAGAAACATATGTATTTATAAGGGTGAAATTTGATTTATTAAAATAAAAGAAAAATTAAAATAAATGAACACTTGTCTAATATTACAACAATTGTCAATTTGTAATGTGTATTGATTAACACTTGTTACATGAAGCCTTAGTATATTTACATATGTCCTTTAAGTAATTAGTATTTATATTTAGAGTTTAATATATACTTAAACTTAATTAATTAATTTATAACTACTTATTTATATATAGAAAAATTCTAAAGAAATAAAACCAAAATATCCATAAATAAAATTTTATACATATATTTTTAAAACCCAAAACATTTTAAAATATCTACCTTTTTAATTTTTGAAAACTTTTAAATTCAAATTCAAATCATATTCAAAAGTCCACTTTTAAAATCAAATTATATATATATACATATATAACTACATAATTATTTTGAAATAACAATTCTATTTCTATAAAATCTATTTGTAAAAACAATACATTGTTATATTTTGAAAATAACAAATTTGATAACTTTAAATAATTTATAAAAGAAATTGTTTCTTTATTAATAAATTACTTATTTTATCACACTATATCAAAATAAACCTTATTGTTATTTTTATTTAAATTTAAATTTAAAACATATTCTAAACCATTTAAACATTTACCTTATGTATTGAAAATCATTTAGTTATTTATTATATACTTTTAAAAAAACTTAATATCAAATAAATTAATTTAAACAAATTAAATTTTTTTATCTTAACAACTTAAACCATATATTATTTATTCAATAACTTTTAAAAGTTTAATTTTAAATAAAATCATAATTCCCAATTTTACCAAAGATATAAATATTTAGAAAACAGCATTTATTTATTTATCAAATTTAAACAAGGTTTATCTATTTACAGTATATACATATTCTATATACATTATAAACAGAAAATAATTATTAGCTTTTAAAAGATAAAATTTATCAACTAAATATTTATTCAATTGGATTATTAAATCAATTCCAATCTTATTAACAAAGATTATCAAATCAATTTATTTTTAATTCTGATTATTAAATTGATATTGCTTAAAATTCCTGGTCATCACAATTCTCTACCGAGAATATGATTCGATTATGACTATTATGGTGTCTCAATGATGTTTCTCTATCCTAGCAAAATATTCTAGCCTTATACTTACCCAGCCAATCCATACCCAAAATGGTTTCGAAATCTATGAAATCAAAAACATATAGACTGCATGCAAACTAATGACCTAAAAAATCACGTTATAACTGGCCGTATCTCATCCCTAGAGTTTCATATCCTCCTATCGGATTCGCAACCCTTAAGGCAGTAATAAGGTATGTGGGTTCTAAGCATAACTTATCAACCAAACACCGAGATATAAATGAATGTGATGCACCGGAATCAAATAGTACCCTAACTTGTATACTCTAAATCAAAAGCGTACCTTCCATCATAGTCTTTCATTTTTTATCTACAGTTGGCCTAGCTGATGATGGTCTAACAGCAAAGACTTCTCCTTGTCCGCCCTAACTGGTTCTGGACACTGATTCGTACAATGCCTAACTTAATCACAGTAGAAGCACTTCGCACCCTTCTTTTCTACAGCCTTCTTCCCCTTTAACCGGCACTCATAAGCATAATGAACCTTCTTGTCACACTTGAAGCAAAGTAAATTATCCTTTGCCTTCTTGCCAGCCTCTCCCTTTTGGACTCCCTTCTTCTTAAAGAACTTTCTCTTCTTTCCCTGAGAACTTATGTTTCGACCGGCTTTTCTCTCGCACAAATAGCAAGCATCTCCTCATGTTAGATTGCGATCTCCACAACTACATTACAAGGATCACGGAGATGTGTAAGGGTCGCCCTAGAAATCTTGGGCCTTAATCCCCAAATGAACCTCTCATTCCTCCTTATGACAGTGTCTATAGTAGCATACCCATATCGAGACAGCTCATCAAACTTAGTAGCATACTCTGTTATCGACGTCTCTCTCTGTGTCAAATCCATAAACTTCCTCAACAACGCAGACTTGGCAACTTCGGACAAAAACCTCTGCTCGAATCTCCTTCGAAATTTTGCCCAAGTCAACTCTTCTTCCGGAACTCCGACAGTAATATTATTCCACTAATGAAGGGCTAGCCCTTGCAACTTCCTAGAGGCACCTCTTCTGCTCATCATCCAACCCAAACCAACGAAGATTCTCTAACAATGCAACAACCAATTTTCAACCTCTATGTCATACTCCGTTCCCGTAAACGTCTTTCCACCAAGACTGGAATAGTCTATGCTTAGCATAGTTATTCCTAATTGGAGCTATAGGATTAGCTCCTCCAACATTCCTAGCTACACCAGTAGCAACTCCTGCTTACATCCGATTGACAAAGAACTGATACGTCCTCCCCATATCCGTTGGTGGTCCAGCAACCACTTTGGCATCTGGATTTTGGTTATGTCTACCTATGTTCTTTCTGGTGGGTCGAGCATTTCCATTGGTTGTGGTACTTCCTCCACCGAGATTTCTTCTTTCGTTTCCAACTTCCATATCTTCTCTCTTGTAAATCTACATATGAGCCTTAGTAAGATACAGAGGAACAGTCTAAGACGGAGGGAAATACATACATATATATATACATATATCAAATACAAGTATATTACTATAACGTTAACCTAAACCTCGATCTTATTTTCCGATTCATCGTATTATGGTTTGAAAAATCTTTTAGGTTTAAGTTTCTTTTAAGTTTCGTAAACCTATGTTCTGATACCAACTTGTAACATCCCCCACTTAGAGGCCCAAAACTAACGGCTACGGATGCTACGATCATCCATAGTTATTAATCATTGACGACCAAATACGGTAATGTTAGAACATTGATATAACAAAAACATAAGGATATGGAAAAATTTTAAAATCATTAAACAACTTTCACATTCCATTTCAAATTTTTTTATATTCATTAGATAATCCCAATATGAGAACAACATTCAAAGAAAATATAATTATTACAACATACGCCAAGAGCGACATATGAAGATGCCTCCTTAGATGATTAGAGTATATATAACTAAGCAACTAGACAACTTTGCCTTTACAACAAAACATGGCAGAATCAAAATTGAAAAAACTCTAAATAGCTATCATGCCTCCTGCACGTATTTGGAAGCCTATTCGTCTAATGAGAACCTAAAAATCCTTAACTCTCAAACTACCCAAAATCAATTGAGCACCTGAGAGTTTAAGGGGAAAACATAAACTTCGAGTCAGACATAAAGCCTGATATGAATAATAATCTACCATCTCAAACCATTTGAATATCTAGTGAGACCACGCCGCTTAGCGGAATGGGTTTTCCCTTCATTAGCATCTTAACCAAAACTTTATAGAAACCATATACCGTGCTTCTACTTTCACAATTATTAAAACATAACAATCAAAATATTATGATGATATGCAAACAAGTAAATCAATTCTGGATTTTCCTTCCCCGTTCATTCTGACAATCTATCTTAGTTATAGTTTCTAGGGTCACTATTAACCTAATAGTTTTCACGGGCTGACTGACAAACTGTTTAATTTTATGGACTCCTCCTCCGGTTCATAGTTTTTATGAGATCGCTAAGAAATTATTGGCCCCTGCCAATAACTTCCTTCTTTATGGGTTCTCCCTGAACCTATTGGTATTTCCAATAACTTCCCTCTTATTCTAGTTTTCATGGGTTGACTAGGAACTTATTGACTTCTATCAATAACTTAATTCGGATATAGTTTTCATGGGTTCACTACAAACCTATTGGCCTCTGCCAATAACTCTTTCTAATCATAGTTTTCATGGGTTTACTATGAACCTATCGGCCATTGCCAATAAATTTTTATAAACATATTTTTCATGGGTTTACTATGAACCTATCTATCTGACAACTTCTTTAATCAGTATTTAGACATCCTATATTCTGGTCTACCTGACCACCTGGATTCAATTCTACTCATATAGGAGTTAACTCGATTTATATTTACTACCAGATCAACCTAGTTGGTTATCCTGCCCTTTCTCCTAGAATACAGGTATGGGTCAATTTTACAGTGAATATGTATAGTAGAAGAAGCAAACATAATAACACCAACACCTATGGTTAATATCCTTGAAATCATTTTCATATAAAAGATGGTTAATCCATTTAACCTATTACTTTATCAAGGAAAGATTCTTCATATACTTCACACTTAAAAGCCAATTCAAAATTCGTTTATCATGCCATGGCTTTCCATTAAAAATGAAATTGGGTTTATTATTTTGAAAGTTAAGGCTTTCGAAACCTTTAAATTTTTCTTTCGAAACCATTGATAACCTCCTTCGAATGCATTCAAATCTTCTTTTCAAAATACTAAGCATATGCCTTTTAAAACATATCATCTCTTTCGAAACCATCAAAACATACATTTCGGAAGTATTAAAGCATTACATATTAACTCTTAGAAGCATAGCTTCAAAACCCTTGAAAGTATCCCTTTCGAAATCATTGTGTTTCTCTTTAAAAATATCTTTTGGGTCAAAATGTATATGAATGAAAGTACTCCTTTTGAAACCATTGAACTTCATATAAAAGAGTTTGGGGGAAAATTGATGGCTTTGGGACCATCCTTTTGAAAGCTTAAATCATTTAAGTAAAACATTTGAAGGATAGCTTTGAAACCCCTTTCGAAGCCATTGCCTTCGAAACTGTTAAGCCCTTTCAAAAGTTTTAGGAAGTGGCTTTTCTTATGTATAAAGCAAATACTTGAGAAGTGAAGCCTTTTTCACACTCTCAAAACTGCCCTTCGAATTCTAATTTATATTCATGAATAGAAAGACATATATGTCATTTATGTTCTTCACGTTTCACCCTATTTCTATTCTACGTTCACTACTACTCTCTCTCCATCTCATTTCTTTAATTCCTCCTCTCAATTTTTCGTCCGCTCATTGTCTAGCCCAAAAATTAATCAAAAAATTGAATCTAAAATGAAATACATCTAGATTCAAAATCAATACATCATTTGCGATTGATTTTGGAGTGGTTACCTTACACCATTAAGTCAAGCTACAATAGCAAAGCATTTTTGCTAAGGTGTATTCTATCATCTTCCATTTGATTTTCAGTTTACATATGATTTTCTTTTGGGTTTGTTAATATTTCTTATTTAATTGACTATCAAATGGTATATTGTTATCTATTGATTGATTTAATGATTTAATGATATTACCACTGTAATTATGGTATTACTATAGAATTTAATGTCTAATCAAGTTCCTATCTTAGTTGGTAGTTGGATGGAAAACATGGCTGAAACAATAGTTGTGTAAGTGACGAAGATATCAAGGCAATTATATGAAAAAAAGTGATGATTGAAGTAATTTACCGAGCACCTTCAGAATATTTATTTGTTTTAAGTGTGGATAACCAGTTCCTAATATTGCAAGATTTCATTATATATTTTTTATTTAACGCTTTTATCTAATGGATCTCAACACTTATTAGCATCCTTGACTTTTTACCTTCACCGCAGCAATACTAAAAACCTCTATATTGGTCCTTTTGGTATTCGAATTGCACTTCCATCTGAATACTAAAATTTAGATAAGGTGCAAAGATGTGTACGTGTGTGTTACTGCCAATTTTGGTGTTATGGTTCATTTCCTTTTGTATTGAGATGCAAGGTTTTTAACGATGGAAAACTTTTGTAGTAGATGAATAACCTTTATCCATGAATATAGATTGTAAAATAAGGAAGGTACGCTTCCATTGTAATTGGTTTTTGATAAAGTTTAGAGGAGCTATAGAAATAGAACACACATAAGAACTGAACGAATATGATACAAAAAACATATGATTTCAGTACTCATCACTGTTGTATTTGTTGAAGACTAAATTTGCTTGCTGTCAAAGTTTTATTTTCCTTTTTTACTTTATTTTATTTTTAGTGCATCACGGCGGTAAATAACTAAAACCAACTCCTATAATAACATGTTCTTATTTTTATTGAATTCTAAAATTGTTGTACTTGAATCTATATGGTAAAACATGAAAATTCATAACCTGTTTGATTTTGGTGTATCTTTTTTGCCTTTATTAGGTAGAGTAGGCTTAACCCTGACAAATTTGACCCAACTATTCATGTTTCCTTCCTCTTCTTCTTATTTGTATTTAAACCTAACATGATTAAAATTACATTTCAGATTTAGATGTTGGTTATTTGACCATCGTGAATGGGGTTCGACGATGCTTGAGGTTGGCTTTTTCTCTAAATTGTTTAAAACACGTTTTACTATTTTTTGCATTTTTGGGACCATTTAATCTTTGTGTACCCAAGCTTGGGTATCTTATAAAATAGTGGTTGTTCATGTTTATGATGGACTAATTACAAAATTATGGATTTCTTGAATTTATTTTTGAGTGATATGTGGGCTATACAATAAACTAGAGTTATTTTCGGGAATAAATTTCATGTAGATAGTCGTTTAATTCATTCTTATGTATGTATCACTGCATTTTAGTATAATATAAACAATTGTTTCAACCTAGAAGCACATGGATTGTTATTTTATCGTTACTATAATGTTTCTTTTATGCTAGGATTCAACGTAATAGAGATTGTTGCCTAAATATTCATATTGTCTGATTAAATAAGAAGTGATGAGAACTACATCTACCCGTGCTTATCTGTAGCCATATTCAATTAATTATTTTTCACTCTATTCTTTTTTATTCCATATCTTCTTACGCTTCTATTCAATTTTTTTTGTTAAAACCATAAATTTTGACTGGGGAAAAATTCCAATTATTCTTTATATTATGCTGAAGTAGAATTTCTAAAAAAGCCAAGGGAAATTTCAAATCCTAGCTCTATCTCTGACAGCGTACAATCTTTGGAGTATAAATGTCACTTTCATTTTCAGATTTTGGTTAATAGTGTAGAGCATTTTAGTAAATTTGCGATTACAGTTATATAAGAAAACTGATGCAGTGGCATATGTAGCATAAAATTCTAATCGGCATGCATGGTTTGTTTTATAGATAAAATCCAAAATCACATGATCTAAAAACACTGGTTACATTATTTTTATTTTGTCTTATAGGTTATTCCAGTTCCTTTACATAGTAAATTAAATTTCATACTTCATTCTTTCTTTTATTGTTCCATCAAGTAGATGGTTTTTTTGAGTTTACAAATGATAATTTAAAGTAATAAATTGTCAATTTTATAAGGTTAGCAAATAAAAAGAAAGTATTCATGTTCTAAGAATATAAATCTATAGAAATCCTTTTATATGCAATCTGGTAACTTTATGAGAATAAGTAGTATGCATATGATATCTACTTAGACATGCCGTTGTATGGTAGAAGTGTTATTTAAGTACCTTTGAGGCGACAAAGTAGTTCTTAGGTTGTTACCACATGAATAACAATTTTATTCTCACTGATTTTATTCTGTTTTGTTTTTATTTAGTTGTAGAAGCTTCATGTGAATTTTGTGGTAGAGGGTATTATGAACTTATTCTTAAGGTCATAGGCATCTCAGGTGTGAAAAATTTCTAAATTATTTTATCTTTCAAGAACGCCTCAAGTGATATAGTGGGCTTTTATTAATACATAGTCCTATGTAAATGCTTCTTTTAGGTTAGTCAACTTGGTGCAATTACTCAAAAATATAAAAATTTCTTTCGAAATTGATCTCCTATCTTAACTTCTTATCATTCTTATAGGATAGTCATAGTTAAATGCCTCTTTTAGGTAAATCAACTTAGTATAGTTGCTTAGAAATATCAAAAGTGTATTCACAGCTCTCTTATCTTTTTCGAGTTTGAACTACAACGGGTAAGTTAAACAATAGTCAAATCATAATTTATTTTTCTAGAGTTAATAGTTTAGTTTTGTAACTTTGATTTTATATAAACTAATGGGTAATTTGATATTTTTGGTTTATCTATATGAGTACATATATGAACCTAAAATTTACTTACAGTTTCACATATTCCATACCTAACCTTTCTAATCATATATACTTTAATTTTTTATATTCCAAAGTACTTCAATTTTTCCAAAAAAAAAGTTAACAAATTTTTAATTTTTTTTGTTTTAACAAATAAATTAAAAATGTTCACATTCAAACTTATATTTATAAATATCATTTTCTTTTACATGCAATACAACTTCACAAGGATACACGTATGAACGTGCATATTAGAAACTTAGAGCTGTAAGTTGCAACCGTATGAGCTTTTTGAAGTTTTTTTTGTTGTGCCAAACATTTTCTTAGGCATGTTTACCACATGATTAACTGTTTCATCCTCGTTGATTTTCATCCTCGTTTATATATTTTTATTAGTTTTTTTCTTTTTCCATAAACTTCAAATTGTTATGCACAATAAAGTTTAACAAGGTTATTCCTAATTAGTATTTGACGACAAAAAAACAATGGATGTCGAGGAGAATTGGCTATTTTTCTTATATCTTCACTCAAAACTATAAGTTGTTTTATTATCCAAAAATATTGATTCTGACTACTGATTGTTTGGATATGAGTTTGTGATCATTTAAAAATAGTGAAGTTGTTGTCCCACCTACATGGATTTTGCTGGAGTTTATATCTTATCAGTTAAATTAAAATAGAGCTATTGTTTATTGTACTTAAATCATTCCTTGAGCGCCAATTTTAATTCCTTTACCAATTGTTATTCCTTTAGCGTTTGAATTCTTTATTTTACCGGGTATTAGTCTAATATGAATGTCAAAATATAAAAAATTGCGGAACATTTGCCATATAGCTATGACTTAGGTTTGTGGTTTTAATCCAGTGTTTTTAAGTGAAACTTTAAATACATTTATGGATATGGAGGAATGAGTAAGCTTGGATTATTTTCTGATCATAGATGTATATATTTTGCTGAATGTGTATAAAATAATTTCCTATGGTAGATATGCAAAAGCTCCATTATTTTTCCTGTAATAAATGAAAATTGTAAATGACTGAACAAGCTTCTAAACATTTAAGATGTGATGCAAGCAATATCAAAACTTTCTTACTACAATAATTATAGTCTCAGCCTACACGGTGATCGCCTATTTTAACAATATTTGTTGATACTTATGTTAAAACTGAAAGTATACGATTGAGGTATCTTCATGATAATCAAGATCCGATCACTTTTTTAGATGGCACATATAATTTTAAAGTTTTTAGGTTTTGGATTTGAGTTATTTGATCCACCAAATGATTCATTTAACTGGAAATGACAAGTAAATTTTAAAAATTATTATTTTTGAATAGAACTGCATTTTATTTGTTGGTTAGTCACACACATGGAAGAGTAAGAAGTTATGTTCTCTCCTTTTCTCTTAACTATGATTGCTTGACATATACAGGGTCGCTATTTGACTAATTAAGTTATTATTAACAACATTTTATTTTTACAATTTGACTATCCCAACAAAAAAGGTGATTTTATTTCTATAATTTTATTTTGATAATGCAAAATTCAAATACTTACATGTCTTTTATTTTTAATTACTAGACGAGATTGCACTGAACTTATAACGATCCGGAATTTTCGATCCCGAAAACTCCAGATAGTTAGGAAAAGAAGAAAAGTGATAGAAGAAGAAGGAAGAAGATAAGACACAAAATCTCACATTCACAGCGGATCAAAATACAATATCAAATAATAAAATTTATACAAAGAAGCTGTATCAGTAAATTTACATTTTTAATACATCAGAGTTACAACCATTACATAAATACTGGACAGCTAAAACAACATGACCCGGATAAAATACAATATCACAGCGGTTACACTACATACTTTCCTGCCATCCAGCTCGCCTCTAGAGCTCCAGAACGTCCTAACCTAAAAATCTGTAATACTCGGTCTGACCTGAGCATTACATAAAAAGTAACACCCGGGTCAGGCTGGAAACCAGCGTGAGTAAACCCATCTAACATGGAATACAAAAGCATAAAACTTAAATAAAACCCAGGTAACCCAAATCAATTTACAGATTCACAATTTGATATAAACATCACTTATTTCACACATCAATTTCTAAGTACCAAAACTTAGATTAAAGGCTCTAATTTACTTAAATCATTCCTTTCCAGTCTATTGATTTCACATATCAATCTATAAAGAATCGAAGTGGTTTTGGGTATTTACTAACACCGGACTCCGGTCTCTTCGAACCCAATGTCATCTTAACACAAGTTATTCAAGTGAATACAATTTAAATTTAAATAATGGATATCACTTTTACACAGCAGTTTACCATCGATAAGTAACCACATTATAACTGTCCACCCAAACATATCATATCATAAAATATTTCATATCAGAGATATCAACTAATTCAAGGCATTTAACATCATTCAATCATTCATAAGCAAGATTGCTCACTTCCAAAATTAATTTAATTTAGCTCTAATTAAATTAATTATTAACCTTTAATCACTTAGATACCTTTACTTAACATTAATTAATTACAAACCAATTAATTAATGATCCTTTAATTATCCATCTTAATTAATCACCCTTGACTAATTATCCTTTAATTACAATAAGAAATTAACTCTTAATTAATTACACAAATTAATTAATCTTTACTCATCCATATTAATTACATTGATACTTAATTAATTACTCAAATTAATTATCTTATGATCACTTACATTGATTAATTATCCTTTAATTAATCACACTCATTAATTAACTAACCTTAAATAAATTTCCTTAATAAATCAATCCTTTAATTAATTACACTAAGTAATTAATCCCTAATTACTTCCCTTAAATAATTACCTTTAATCACTTCCATCAAGTACTTATCCCATTAGTTAATTGCCCCAGTTAATTAACCTTTGTTTATAAATTAATTTAGTTACTAATTAAATTAATTAACCCTTAATAATTTAATCCTTTAATTAATTACATTAAGTAATTATCATTTAAGTAATAAATCTTTAACTATTTACATTGTTTGATCACTAATTACCTATTTATTAATCTCAAGTTAATTAATTTATAACCCTTAATTATTAGTCAATCAATCCCTAATCATTAATTAATTAATAATTAATTAATTACACTTTAATTAATTTATTAATTTAATTAATCCTTAATTATCCGTTGTCTTAAACAACCTTAAGATGTTTAATTTCTTAATTATCATAATCGTATTTAAACCATTTATCTTCATAATTAGCTTATTTAATTAAATCATTTAATTTAAGTTAATTGTAACCTAAGCCTTTAACTTAACAAGTTAACAAAAATTATATAATTTTCCTTCAATAATTTTTTTTAAGAAATCTATTATATAAGGACATAAATTTTAAGAAATGGTTCACAACTAGATTCAAAACTTATTTATATTTAAAACTTAAAGTGTTAGATTTACTTCGGGTCCATCCCGCTTCTTCCCCGAGTCCAAACCCCGAGCTCTTCTTCTTTCATTTTTTTACTTTGCTTAAATTTCAAAAAAAAAACTGCTACAGGATCAACTCAACAAGATCGACTCAAAGGTTCACCCAAGCAAAACTTCATCCAACTCGAGTTCCTTCTCGAGACAAAACTCCTCGCTTCCACACCTAAATTCCAATGCGCAAGGAAACTGGTGCATGTGCACCAGCTCACGACGGCGCTCCGGCGACTTCGTCTACCTCCAACAAGTCGACTTCGACATCCAAAAACCATCGAACCACTAAGCATCTCAATCGAGCATCAAAAACGAATTCGAACTCAACAAAACCCACATGACCCAAATTTGTCGACCAAATATCGCCTCGACAAGGCACTTCAATCATCAGAAGCTTCTCAAATTCCGGCCACAGCGCACGAACCTTCCACGCAACCCTCCTCCAAATCTAATGCGACTCGATGCCTTAAAGATGCCGCGGCAACCCCAAACTACCCCCTCAACCCATTTTGGGGTTTAGACAAAAATTGACTGACCACTAACGCCATAGTTGAAAATAAACCCATCTGGCATTTTTGCCAAGTTCCCCTACACCTCAATCCTCTCTGGTGAAATTCCCGTTCATAGTAGATTATCCAGTCACCAGATTTTGCTCACAAATACTTTTCTGTTCAACCAAAAATTTCTCACAATATTCCAACTAATAATCATAATTTTTATCTTAAAAATCAAGTTTTCAGAGCAGATTCAAGATTATAAAATTTGAACAACAAATTGAAATGTTTGGTTTTTAACACTTTTCAGAAGTCTGCTGTATTTTTTTAATTTCAGAAGAATCCCAAGCCTATCATGCTTGAACCTAATTTTTACATCTTAATTTAGATATAGACAAACATATTTGTTTTGAAATCCAAAGCCTAACGGTAATTAGTTGAGGTGATCTTGAATTTGAAGGCTAAATCTAACCCTGTAGCTGTAAACAGAGATGAATGGGAACACAACAGACATGCCATCCATTCAGCTTATATATATATATATATATGTATATATATATATATATATAATTAATTCACATCATGCATCAATTATTAATTCAGACTTCAAGAATTAATTTTGTGCATCCAAGTTTAAATGAATTAATGTTTGGTTTGCTTACCTTGTCCAAGAACAGAGGCTTCAAACCTGGAAATATTTTTAATTCTAAAAGTTGTATTCTTGAATAAATCTAGAATTCCTGAGATGAACTTGAATCGTGTACTGTTAGCTTGCTTTTGATCTTGAAGTTTTAATTCCAGGTTGATATCCTGAGTTGATTCTTATTTGATGAGGTAATTTTGATTGCTTATGAATTCTCTAATTTAAATTGTACACAGGCTTTGATTTTTAAACAAGTCTTGTTTTAATTTATTGGTTTGTGGATTTCATGTTTGAGATGTTTAAAACTGAGAATACTTTTTTTCTTTTCTTTTCTATTTATTCAAATTAAAAGAAATTCATAATGTCACTTGTCTATATTATTAACACTTGTTCATTTCTTAAGCTAAATAATTTACATTTGTTACTTTATGTGTTAAATCTTAACACTTGTTTTTAGCAATAGAATTGTTATTATAAAATGTGTATACCCATTATATTATTTATATTAAATTTATTTATTTATATTTTTATCATATATATATGTTATAAAGTTATATTTATACTTCTCTTTTATTTGTATTTATATATTCTTTGAGAAAACAAATTTGAAACTAATTTATACATAAATAAATAATTACATTCTCTCTCTCACACACACACACACACATATATATTTAAATCCAATTTCATTTCAAGATATTTATCTTTTGAATTTCAAATTCAAATTCCAATTTAACATTTAATTTGAGAAAAAACAAATAAACAAACACCAATTCAATTGTAAATGATAATTCATTTAAAATATATTTATACCTATGTATATAAATAACACATTATTATTATTGTTTTGAAAATCAATTAATTTATTAATTTTAGATAATTATAAAGGAGATTATCACATTTATTAGTTCAATTTATAAATCAATATTTCAGAGGTTAAATCAAATAACTATCCAATTATCTGATGCCTGAAAATCCGGGTTATCACATTCCTTCCCCCTTTGAATCTTTTCGTCCTAGAAAAGGAACGAAACCAGAATTTATTAAAATATTTAATATTAGTTAAATCACTTTTTGATCATAATTTAAAATCTATATAATATTGCTAAAATAGTTTTTATAGAAATATCATTTTATAACTCGACGTTTTAACAAGTCCGTCCTCGTTCTCACAGAAATTCGGTCATACGTTGATCAGGCGTATGACTGAAAATATATACGTACTTAGCAGACCTAATTTCAACACCTAGTGAAAATATTTGAAAAATAATTTTATTGAAAATATCAAAAACATTTTTGAAAATGGAGGAAATATCTTTGGTGAGAATGCTCTGGAAATCACCACCCCCATCCAAATCACAGTTAACCCGATGGTTATGTTGCCATCCAGGCAAAATCCATAGATAATTGTAGGCACTCTACGCCTCTCGATTACGCCATGGAACCCGCTACAGATTACAGCTACAACTGGGGTTACGTTGCTGTCACAGTAAAAACCCATATAACTGTAAGCCTCAGCGCTCTCGAATTTCGCTGCCAAAAGAATGAAACTTCTCCACTCCACTCGACCATAGATCGCAGTCTATCGATGTTACATTGCCTTCCCGGCAAAATCAAACATAGACCGTTGACACTCACCTCCACATGATTTCCACTATGGTCCACAGTAGATCGCAGCGACATCGAGTTACACTTTCGTCACAGCATAACCCAAATGCCTCTTAGGCATCAGCGCCCTCGACTTTCGCTACCCAATAATCTTCAGGAACTTCAATTTGTCCGAACTTCCTCACAGGATCCACTTTAAAGCCTCCCCCACTTTGAGGCTCAAGGCAGTACCAACCTATGGCACTCCTGAGAAGTTCATTTCAAGGGAGCACCTTTTTCCCCAGAGCCAATTTAAAATCACTTTATACTATACTCTTATAGTACCTTTCAAATCATACCCTTTATGATTTTCATACAAAATTGATTTCCAAAATCGATAATTCTCAAACTAGGCTTTCGAAATCCCAATATTGATTTTGCTTAAAAATCAAAAGCCTTTTCATAATCCATAGGTTCCAAAAACTTTTTCTCAAAATCATTCTCTAGATCCTGTACATACATATATACATATATATATAACTTTAAATTCTTTGGGTCACTTCATACTTGTATAAATTCCCTTTTTATACTTCAAAAACTTTCAAAACCCTTTTTTTTCTGGCAAAAGATTCAACAAGGGGAGATTTATCTTATATAACAAAGATATATTAACTTTTTTTATTCCAAATCAAATATTCAAATTTGATTACTCTATAAAGTCACTTACCAATTTACTTACTTCCATAAAGTAAATTTCTACCATAGAAATATCTAATTTCTACATTATTTCATCATATATTTCACAAAATATATATTTTCACTTCAAAACCATTTTATATTTCTTATCCAAAAACTTTCAGTATCAATTTCATTCCAATCCATACGATGTACACATATCATCCTTATGCAATATCAATCTGATCGCTGACTCGATCACACAATTTCTCTTTCGAACCAGTATCGTCCACCCGACTTCCTAGTGCGGACTCAGATCTGGTTTCTTGATCAGAAATCATCATTCCCCTTGCATAGCCATAACTATGATCGAGAATATCCAGAATCAATCAACAATCCATATCCGGGTTCGCCGTCGAAAATCTAGAGAGAGAAAATCCCTTGCATAGCCATAGCTTTGGAACCGACTCTTAAACGATTTTAAACATTCAAATCTTAAGTTCAAAGTGATTCCATATCCTTAATTACAAATTAAAGTTTTATTTCCCATTTATTTCAATAATGAATATATTACCACAATCCATTTCTTCATTTATTTAAACAAATCCAATTAACAGTTTAAAGATTATTAATAACAATAAGATCATATAATCCAAATTATTTTAAAACATCCATGCATTTTCAATTTCTAGATCTCAAACCCATTTTGAGATCACACAAACTTCCCATTCAAATCACCTTTTAACTTCCCAAGTTAAATATCAATGTTACCTTGAAATTTTCAATTCAGGTCGTCTGTTCTAAACTTATTTAAATTCCCAGAATTAATTTCGCTTTAATTTAATCCGGACAACTTTACTCAATTTGAATTCCCATTCAAATTTTAAACTTCAGATGAATAATCTTCCCATTTAAGTTTAAAAACTTACTTTACTTTGGTTTTTCACATCACATTCCAAGGAAAATTCAAAACTCAACCTTAGAGTTTATTCCAAATCACCTTTGATATTATGTATATCCCTCATTTATACATATTTATTTCCTTCACATACCAAGTTATCGTTAAATTTTAAACCACCTTTGGTTTTTAATTCAAAACAAATTTCTCTTAACATTTTCCAAACAACTCTTGTTTGAAACAGGACCCTTCCATTTAAATACATTAAATAATATTATTTCTTATTTCTTATCACTTTGAAAAAAATTCAAATTCTGGACCTAAATTTTGAACTCCACAATTTAGATCATCTTCAATTCCAATTTATAAGTCATGCTTACCTAAACATTTCATTTTGCTTGCTCATTAATGCACATTTTATTAATAAACACAATAATTATTTATGATAATAACTAAGATTATCATATCTGGAAACCAATTTCTTATTATCTTATTTTGAAAATACTTCTACAAATTCAGGATTTTAATTTCAATTTGAATCAAACTTATCTTTATTCAATTTAAATTTGGTTGTATTATTATTACCACTTAATTCTCATTATTTAATTCCAATTATTTAACAACCAATTACCTTAATATTTATTAGAAAGAAATATTGCTTTATATATCAAAATATAATCCTATATAAAACCATTTTAAAAAATTTATATAAGAAAATAATAAGTACGCTCTCTCGTATATATTATACTCAACTCATTTTAGGGTACCATTGACCCTATCCTTAATGAGTATCCCACAGAGCCAAGGTTCTCACTTAACCTTCTGCCCGATACCAAATATAACGAACCGGAATTTTCGATCCCGAAAACTCCAGATAGTTAGGAAAACAAGAAAAGAGACGGAAGAAGAAGGAAGATAAGACACAAAATCTCACATTCGCAGCGGATCAAAATATAATATCAAATAATAACATTTATACAAAGAAGCTATATCAGTAAATTTACATTTTTAACACATTAGAGTTACAACCATTACACAAATATTGGACAGTTAAAACAACATAACCCAGATAAACTACAATATCACAGCGGTTACACTCCATACTTTCCTGCCATCCAGCTCGCCTCCTGAGCTCCAAAACGCCCTAACCTGAAAATCATTAATACTCGGTCTGACCCAAGCATTACATCAAAGTAACACCCGGGTCAGGCTGGAAACTAGCGTGAGTAAACCCATCTAACATGGAATGCAAAAGCATAAAACTTAAATAAAACCAGGGTAACTCAAATCAATTTACATATTTACAATTAGATATAGACATCACTTATTTCACACATCAATTTCTAAGTACCAGAACTTAGATTAAAGGGCCCAATTTACTTAAATCATTCCTTTCTGGCCTATTGATCTCACATATCAATCTATAAAGAATCGAAGTGGTTTCGGGTATTTACTAACACCCGACTTCGGTCTCTTCGAACCCAATGTCATCTTAACCCAAGTTATTCAAGTGAATACAGTTTAAATTTAAATACTGGATATCACTTTTACACAGCAATTTACCATCGATAAATAACCACATTATAACTGTCAACCCAAACATATCATATCATAAAACATTTCATATCAGAGATATCAACTAATTCAAGGCATTTAACATCATTCAATCATTCGTAAGCAAGATTGATCACTTCCAAAATTAATTTAATTTAGCTCTAATTAAATTAATTACTAATCTTTAATCACTTAGATTACCTTTACTTAACATTAATTAATTACAAACCAATTAATTAATGATCCTTTAATTATCCATCTTAATTAATCACCCTTGACTAATTATCCTTTAATTGCAATAAGAAATTAACTCTTAATTAATTACACAAATTAATTAATCTTTACTCATACATATTAATTACATTGATCCTTAATTAATTACTCAAACTAATTATCTTATAATCACTTATATTGATTAATTATCCTTTAATTAATCACACTCATTAATAAATTTCCTTAATAAATCAATCCTTTAATTAATTACACTAAGTTATTAATCCTTAATTACTTCCCTTAAGTAATTACCTCTAATTACTTCCATCAAGTACTTATCCCATTGGTTAATTGCCCCAGTTAATTAACCTTTGATTATAAATTAATTTAATTACTAATTAAATTAATTAACCCTTAACAATTTAATCCTTTAATTAATTACATTAGGTAATTATCATTTAAGTAATGAATATTTAACTACTTACATTGTTTGATCACTAATTACCATTTAATTAATCTCAAGTTAATTAATTTATAACCCTTAATTATTAGTCAATCAATCCCTAATCATTAATTAATTAATAATTTAATTAATTACTTTTTAATTAATTTATTAATTTAATTAATCCTTAATTATCCAATGTCTTAAACAACCTTAAGATGTTTAATTTCTTAATTATCATAGTCATATTTAAACCATTTATCTTTATGATTAACTTATTTAATTAAATCATTTAATTTAAGTTAATTGTAACCTAAGCCTTTAACTTAAAAATTTAAAACAAATTATATAATTTTCCTTAAATAATTTTTTTAAGACATCTAATACATAAAGACAAAAAATTTAAGAAATAGTTCACAACTGGATTCAAAACTTATTTATATTTAAAACTTAAGCTGTTAAATTTACTTATGGTCCATCCCGCTTCTTCCCCGAGTCCAATCCCCGAGTTCTTCTTCTTTCATTTTTTTTACTTTGCTTAAATTTCAAAAAAACTGCTACAGGATTAACTCAATGCGATCGACTCGAAGGTTTACCCAAGCAAAACTTCATCCAGCCCGAGTTCCTTCTAGAGATAAACCTCCTCGCTTCCACACCCAAATTCCAGTGCATAAGGAAACTGGTGCACGTACACCAGCTCACGTCGGTGCTCCGCGTGACTTCGTCTACCTCTAACAAGTAGACTTCGACATCCAAAAACCATCGAACCACTCAGCATCTCAATCGAGCGTCAAAAACGAATTCGAACTCAACAAAACCCACATGACCCAAATTCGCCGACCAAATATCGCATCGACAAGGCACTCCGATCATCAGAAGCTTCTCAAATTCCGGCCACAACCCGACCCTTCCACGCAACCCTCCTCCAAATCTAATGCGACTCGATGCCTTAAAGATGCCACGGCAACTCCAAACAAGCCCCTCGACCCATTTTAGTGTTTAGACAAAAATGACTGACCATCGACGCCACAGTTGAAAATAAATCCATCTGGCATTTTCGCCAAACTCCCCTAAACCTCGATCCTCTCCGGTGAAATTCCCGTTCATCATAGATTATCCGGTCACCAGATTTTGCTCACAAATACTTTTCTGTTCAACCAAGAATTTCTCACAATATTCCAAACTAATAATCATAGTTTTTATCTTAAAAATCAAGTTTTCAGAGCAGATTCAAGATTATAAAATTTGAACAACAAATTGAAATGTTTGGTTTTTAACACTTTTCAAAAGTCTGCTGTATTTTCTTAATTTCAGAAGAATCCCAAGCCTATCATGCTTGAACCTAATTTTTACATCTTAATTTAGGTATAGACAAACATATTTGTTTTGAAATCCAAAGCCTAACGGTAATTTGTTGAGGTGATCTTGAATTTGAAGGCTAAATCTAACCTTGTAGCTGTAAATAGAGATGAATGGGAACACAACAGACATGCCATCCATTCAGCTTATATATATATATATATATATATATATATATATATATATAAAATTCATATCATGCATTAATTATTACTTCAGACTTCAAGAATTAATTTCATGCATCCAAGTTTAAATGAATTAATGTTTGGTTTGCTTACCTTGTCCAAGAACAGAGGCTTGAAACCTGGAAATATTTTTAATTCTGAAAGGTGTTTTCTTGAATAAATCTGGAATTCTTGAGATGAACTTGAATCGTGTACCGTTCGCTTGCTTTTGATCTTGAAGTTTTAATTCCAGGTTGATATCCTGAGTTGATTCTTGTTTGATGAGGTAATTTTGATTGCTTATGAATTCTCTAATTCAAATTATATACGGGCTTTGATTTTTAAACAAGTCTGTTTTAAATTTCTAGTTTGTGGATTTCATGTTTGAGATGTTTAAAACTGAGAATACTTTTTTTTATTTTCTATTTATTCAAATTAAAAGAAATTCATATTGCCACTTGTCTATATTATTAACACTTGTTCATTTCTTAAGCTAAATAATTTACATTTGTTACCTTGTGTGATAAATCTTAACACTTGTTTTTAGCAATAGAATTGTTATTATAAAATGTGTATACTCTTTATATTACTTCTATTATATTTATTTATTTATATTTTTATCATATATATGTTATAAATTTATATTTATACTTCTCTTTTATTAGTATTTATATATTCTTTGAGAAAATCAAATTTGAAACTAATTTATACATAAATAAATAATTACATTCTCATATATATATATATATATATATAAATCCAATTTCATTTCAAGATATTTAGCTTTTGAAATTCAAATTCAAATTCCAATTCCAATTTAACATTTAATTTCAAAAAACAAATAAACAAACACCAATTTAATTTGTAAATGATAATTCATTTAAAATCTATTTATACCTATGTATATAAACAACACGGTATTATTATTGTTTTGAAAATCAATTAATTTTATCAATTCTAAATAATTATAAAGGAGATTATCATATTTATTTATTCAATTTATAAATCGGTATTTTAGAGGTTAAATCAAATAACTATCCAATTATCTGATGCCTGAAAATCCGGGTTATCACATTCCTTCCCCTTTGAATCTTTTCGTCCTCGAAAAGGAACGAAGCTAGAATTTATTAAAATATTTAATATTAGTTAAATCACTTTTTGATCATACTTTAAAATCTATATAATATTGCCAGAATAGTTTTTATAGAAATATTATTTTATAACTCGATGATTTAACAAGTCCGTCCTCGTTCTCACAGAAATTCGATCATACGTTGATCAGTTGTATGACTGAAAATCTATAAGTACTTAGGAGACCTAATTTCAACACCTAGTGAAAATACTTGGAAAATAATTTTATTGAAAATATCAAAAACATTTTTGAAATTGGAGGGAATATCTTTGGTGAGAATGCTCTGGAAATCAACACCCTCATCCATGGTCACAGTTAACCCTATGGTTACGTTGCCATCCTGGCAAAATCCATTGATAACTACAGGCACTCCGCACCCCTCGATTACGCCATGGAACCCGCTACAGATCGCAGCTACAATCGGGGTTACGTTGCTGTCGCAGCAAAAACCCATATAACTGTAGGCCTCAGCACCCTCGAATTTCGCTGCCAAAAGAATGAAACTTCTCCACTCCACTCGACCATAGATAGCAGTCTACCGATGTTACGTTGCTTTCCCGGCAAAATCAAACGTAGACCGTTGACACTCACTCCACACGATTTTCGCTATGGTCCACAGTAGATCGCAGCGATATCGAGTTACACTGTCGTCACAGCATAACCCAAATGCCTCTGTAGGCATCAGCGCCCTCAACTTTCGCCACCCAATAATCCTCAGGAACTTCAGCTTGTCCGGACATCCTCACAGGATCCACTTCTGAGCCTCCTTCACTTTGAGGCACAAGGCAGTACCAACCTATGGAACTTCTGAGAAGTTCATTTCAAGGGAGCGCCTTTTTCCTCAGAGCTAATCTCAAAACACTTTATAATATACTCTTATAGTATCTTTCAAATCATATCTTTTATGATTTTTATACAAAATCGATTTCCAAAATCGATAATTCTCAAACTAGGCTTTCCAAATTCCAATATTGATTTTACCTAAAAATCAAAAGCCTTTCCATAATCCATAGGTTACATATATATATATATATATATATACATATATATATATATATAACTTTAAAAATCTTGGGATCACTTCAACTTCTATAAATTCCCTTTTTATACTTCAAAAACTTTCAAAACCCTTTTTCTTCTGGAAAAAGATTCAACAAGGGGGAGATTTATCTTATATAACAATGATATATTAACTTTGTTTATTCCAAATCAAATATTCAAATTTGATTACTTTATAAAGTCACTTACCAATTTACTTACTTCCATAAAGTAAATTTCTACCATATAAATATCTAATTTCTACTTTATTTCATCATATATTTCACAAAATATATTTTTCACTTCAAAAACCATTTTACAATTCTTACTCACAAAATTTCAATATCAATCTCATTCCAATCTGTATGATGTACACATATCATCCGTACGCAATATCAATCTGATCGTTGACTGGATCACACAATTTCTCTTCCGAACCAGTATCGTCCATCCGACTTCATAGTGCGGACTCAGATCTGGTTTCTTGATGAGAAACCGTCATTCCCCTAGCATTTCCATAACTATGATAGAGAATATCCAGAATCAACCAACAATCCATATCCAGGTTCGCCATCGAAAATCGAGAGAGAAAAAATCCCAACTCGGATCGATATACTATCTCCAAATTCTGTACTCGAATCTAGATCAAATCACTATGCGAATCGAATAATATACGTACATCCTACGTATTTATCTTCATTGATTATTAATTAAATAAATTATTTTTCTATTCACATTCATTTATGATTCTGTTCACTTATTCACAGTTGCTTCAATCCTCATTTGGATTACTACTTCAATTCTTATCTCAATTGATAACAAATTACAGATAGTTTGGACTCTGTCCAGCTTAAATTTAGAAAATAACTAAAAAAGTTCAAAATAGATAAGTAGTTAAAAAATAATTATTAGTTTGTAAAATATCTGTAAAATAGTTAAGTAATTGTAAAATAGTTGAAAAATAGTTAAATAGTTATAGAATATTTAAGTAATTGCAAAATAGTTGTAAAATAGTAATTTGTTTTAAAGTAGTGGAAAAACAGTAATTAGTTTATAAAATAGTTGTAAAATAGTCAAATAGTTCGAAAATTAGTTATAAAATAAGTATAAGACGGTTTGATTTTGAAAAGAAAGGTTATATAGTAATAGCTTGGAAAAATAGGTTTATATTAAAACAATTTATTTTGAAAATAGTCCAGAGCCAATCTGTTTAACTTCTTCAATTTCCATCAATTCCATTTAAATTTCCACTTCCTCCTGAATTGACTCCATTTTCAATTCTATTTAAATAACTTCAATTTCCATTGAAACTGATTTTACCCCAAATCAGGTTGAATTAATCTCCTTTTCTTTCCAAATTCAAATCAAACTCCATTTGAATTCTAAACCTATTCATCTTTAATTACAACTCCAAATTATTCAAATCAATTTGGACTAATTTCAAATTGAACCCACTTCAGTTTCAAATCATTTCAATTCCTATTTGAATGAATCCCAATTCCAATCTCCACTTTTTAAATCATCACGAATTATATAAATTCGAGTTAAATTTTCGATTGTAGATTTATTTCCTTTAAATCAAACCAACCTTTATTTTTAAATTAACAACTCAAATCTTTAAACCATTTAATTCTGAATCCAAATTCCCAAAATTCCACTTTAAATTATCTTTACTTAACTTATTTCAAAGTTCAAATAAGAATTCAAAAACAATTTTTATCTTCAAAATTCAATTTGTTACCCAATTTATCTTCCAGCTTTGGAATCGACTCTTAAACAATTTTAAACATTCAAATCTTAAGTTTAAAGTGATTCTATATCCTTAATAACGAATTAGTTTTATTTCCCATTTATTTCAATAATGGATATATTACCACAATCCATTTCTTCATTTATTTATACATATCCAATTCATAGTTTAAAGATTATTAATAACAATAGGATAATATAATCCAAATTATTTTAAAACATCCATCGATTTTCAATTTCTAGATCTCAAACCCATTTTGAGATCACACAAACTTCCCATTCAAATCACCTTTTAACTTCCCAAGTTAAATCTCAATTTTATCTTGAAATTTTCAATTCAGGTTGTCAGTTCTAAACTTATTTAAATTCCCCAGAATTAATTTCACTTTAATTTAATCCAGACAACTTTACTCAATTTGAATTCCCATTCAAATTTGAAACCTCAGATTAATAATCTTCCCAATTAAGTTTAAAAGCTTACTTCACTTTGGTTTTCACAACACATTCCAAGGAAAATTCAAAACTCAACCTTAGAGTTTATTTCAAATCACCTTTGATATTATGTATATCCCTCATTTATACATATTTATTTCCTTTACATACCAAGTTATCCTTAAATTTTAAACCATCTTTGGTTTTAATTTAAAACAAATTTCTCTTAACGTTTTCAAACAACTCTTGTTTGAAACAGGATCCTTCCATTTAAATACATTAAATAATATTATTTCTTATTTCTTATCACTTTAAAACAATTTTCAAATTTTGGACCAAAAGTTTGAACTCCATAATTTAGATCATCTTCAATTCCAATTTATAAGTCATACTTACCTAAACATTTCATTTTGCTTACTCATTAATACACATTTTATTAATAAACACAATAACTATTTATGATAATAACCAAGATTATCATATCTGGAAACCAATTCCTTATTATCTTATTATGAAAATACTTCTATAAATTTAGGATTGTAATTTTAGTTTGAATCAAAATTACCTTTATTCAATTTAAATTTGGTTGTATTACTATTAGCACTTAATTCTCATTATTTAATTCCAATTATTTAACAACCAATTACCTTAATATTTGTTAGAAAGAAATATTGCTTTATACATCAAAATAAAATCCTATATAAAACCATTTTAAAATATTTATATAAGAAAATAACAAGTACACCCTCTCATATATATTATACTCAACTCATTTTAGGGTACCATTGACCCTATCCTTAATGAGTATCCCACCAGAGCCAAGGTTCTCACTTAACCTTCAGCTCTGATATCAAATGTAATGACCTGGAATTTTCGATCCCGAAACATCCAGATAGTTAGGAAAAGAAGAAAAGTGAGAGAAGAAGAAGAAAGAAGATAAGATACAAAATCTCACATTCGCAGCGGATCAAAATATAATATCAAATAATAACATTTATACAAAGAAGTTGTATCAGTAAATTTACATTTTTAATACATCAGAATTACAACCATTACACAAATACTGGACAGTTAAAACAACATGACCCAGATAAACTACAATATCACAGCGGTTACACTCAATATGTTCCTACCATCCAGCTCGCCTCCTGAGCTCCAGAACGTCCTAACCTGAAAATCTGTTATACTCGGTCTGACCCGAGAATTGCATCAAAGTAACACCCGGGTCAGGCTGGAAATCAGCGCAAGTAAACCCATCTAACGTGGAAACAAAAGCATAAAACTTAAATAAAACCCGGGTAACTCAAATCAATTTACAGATTCACAATTTGATATAGACATCACTTATTTCACACATCAATTTCTAAGTACCAAAACTTAGATTAAAGGGTCCAATTTACTTAAATCATTCCTTTCCGGTCTATTGGTTTCACATATCAATCTATAAGGAATCAAAGTGGTTATGGGTACTTACTAACACCCGACTCCGTTCTCTTCAAATCCAACGTCATCTTAACCCAAGTTAGTCAAGTGAATACAATTTAAATTTAAATACCAGATATCACTTTTACATAGCAATTTACCATTAATAAACAACCACATTATCACTGTCTACCCAAACATATCATATCATAAAATATTTCATATCAGAGATATCAACTAATTCAAGGCATTTAACATCATTCAATCATTCATAAGCAAGATTGATCACTTCCAAAATTAATTTAATTTAGCTCTAATCAACTTAATTACTAATCTTTAATCACTTAGATTACCTTTACATAACATTAATTAATTACAAACCAATTAATTAATGATCCTTTAATTATCCATCTTAATTAATCACCCTTGACTAATTATCCTTTAATTACAATAAGAAATTAACTCTTAATTAACTACACAATTTAGTTAACCATTACTCATCCATATTAATTACATTGATCCTTAATTAATTACTCAAATTAATTATCTTATAATCACTTACATTGATTAATTATTCTTTAATTAATCACACTTATTAATTAACTAACCCTTAATAAATTTCCTTAATAAATCAATCATTTAACTAATTACACTAAGTAATTAATCCTTAATTACTTCCCTTAAGTATTTACCTTTAATTACTTCCACCAAGTACTTATCCCATTGGTTAATTGCCTAGTTAATTAACCTTTGATTATAAATTAATTTAATTACTAATTAAATTAATTGACCCTTAACAATTTAATCCTTTAATTAATTACATTAAGTAATTATCATTTAAGTAATACATCTTTAACTACTAACATTATTTGATCACTAATTACCAATTAATTAATCTCAAGTTAATTAATTTATAACCCTTAATTATTAGTCAACCAATCCCTAATCATTAATTAATTAATAATTAATTAATTACTCTTTAATTAATTTATTAATTTAATTAATCCTTGATTATCTAGTGTCTTAAACAACCTTAGGATGTTTAATTTCTTAATTATCATAATCACATTTAAACCATTTATCTTTATAATTAACTTATTTAATTAAATCATTTAATTTAAGTTAATTGCAACCTAAGCCTTTAACTTAACAAGTTAAAACCAATTATATAATTTTCCTTAAATAATTTTTTTAAGACATCTATTATATAAAGACATAAATTTTAAGAAATGGTTCACAACTAGACTCAAAACTTATTCATATTTAAAACTTAAACGGTTAGATTTACTTCGGGACCATCCAGCTTCTTCCCCGAGTCCAAACCCCAAGTTCTTCTTCTTTCATTTTTTTTACTTTGCTTAAATTTCAAAAAAAAACTACTACAGGATTAACTCAACACGATCGACTCGAAGGTTTACCCGAGCAAAACTTCATCCAGCCCGAGTTCCTTCTCCAGATAAACCTCCTCGCTTCCACACCCAAATTCCAGTGCATAAGGAAACTGGTGCACGTGCACCAGCTCAGGACGGCGCTCCGGTGACTTCGTCTACCTCCAACAAGTCGAATTCGACATCCAAAAACCATCGAACCACTCAGCATCTCAATCGAGCATTAAAAACGAATTCGTACTCAACAAAACCCACATGACCCAAATTCGCCAACCAAATATCGCCTCGACAAGGCATTCCGATCATCAGAAGCTTCTCAAATTTCGGCCACAGCCCCGGGAACCTTCCATGCAACCCTTCTCCAAATCTAATGCGACTCGATGCTTTAAAGATGCCGTGGCAACCCCAAACTACCCCCTCGACCCATTTTAGGGTTTAGACAAAAATTGACTGACCACCGATGCAACAGTTGAAAATAAATCCATCTGGCATTTTTGCCAAGCTCCCCTACGCCTCGATCCTCTTCGGTGAAATTCCCGTTCATCATAGATTATCCAGTCACCAGATTTTGCTCACAAATACTTTTCTCTTCAACCAAGAATTTCTCACAATATTACAAACTAAGAATCTTAATTTTTATTTTAAAATCAAGTTTTCAGAGCAGATTCAAGATTATAAAACTTGAACAACAAATTGAAATGTTTGGTTTTTTAACATTTTTCAAAAATCTACTGTATTTTCTTAATTCCAAAAGATTCCCAAGCCTATCATGCTTGAACCTAATTTTTACATCTTAATTTAGGTGTAAACAAACATATTTGTTTTGAAATCCAAAGCCTAACAGTAATTAGTCGAGGTGATCTTGAATTTGAAGGCTAAATCTAACCTATATCTGCAAACAGAGATGAATGGGAAAATAACAGACATGCCATCCATTCAGTTCGTATATATAATTAATTCATATCATGCATCAATTATTACTTCAGACTTCAAGAATTAATTTCATGCATCCAAGTTTAAATGAATTAATGTTTGGTTTGCTCACCTTGTCTAGGAACCGAGGCTTGAAACCTGGAAATATTTTTAATTCTGAAAGTTGTATTCTTGAATAAATCCGAAGTTCCTAAAATGAACTTGAATCGTGTACTATTAGCTTGCTTTTGATCTTGAAGTTTTAATTCCAGGTTGATATCCTAAGTTGATTCTTGTTTGATCAAGTAATTTTGATTGCTTATTAATTCTCTAATTTAAACTGTCAGGCTTTAATTTTTAAACAAGTCTTGTTTTAATTTACTGATTTGTGGATTTCATGTTTGAGATGTTTAAAACTGAGAATACTTTTTTTTCTTTTCTTTTCTATTTATTCAAAATTCAAATTAAAATAAATTCATAATGCCACTTGTCTATATTATTAACACTTGTTTATTTCTTAAGCTAAATAATTTACATTTGTTACTTTATGTGTTAAATCTTAACACTTGTCCTTAACAATAGAATTGTTATTATTAAATGTGTATACCCTTATAGTACTTATATTATATTTATTTATTTATATATTTATCATGTATATGCTATAAATTTTATTTTTACTTCTCTTTTATTTGTATTTAAATATTCTTTGAGAAAATAAATTTGAAACTAATTTATACATAAATAAATAATTACATTCTCATATATATATATATATATATTTAAATCCAATTTCATTTCAAGATATTTATCGTTTGAATTTCAAATTAATATTCAAATTCCAATTTAACATTCAATTTTAAAAAAACCAATAAACAAACACCAATTCAATTTGTAAATGATAATTCATTTAAAATCTATTTATACCTATGTATATAAACAACACATTATTATTATTGTTTTGAAAATCAATTAATTTTATAAATTTTAAATAATTATAAAGGAGATTATCGCATTTATTTGTTCAATTTATAAATCAGTATTTCAGAGGTTAAATCAAATAACTATCCAATTATCTGATGCCTGAAAATCCAGGTTATCATATTCCTTCCCCCTTTGAATCTTTTCGTCGTCGAAAAGGAACGAAGCCAGAATTTATTAAAATATTTAATATTAGTTAAATCACTTTTAGATCATACTTTAAAATCTATATAATATTGCCAAAATAGTTTTTACAGAAATATCATTTTATAACTCGATGTTTTAACAAGTCTGTCCTCGTTCTCACAGAAATTCGTCATACGTTAATCAGGCGTATGACTGAAAATCTATAAGTACTAGCGGACCTAATTTCAACACCTAGTGAAAATACTTGGAAAATAATTTTATTGAAAATATCGAAAACATTTTTGAAAATGGAGGAAATATCTTTGGTGAGAATGCTCTGGAAATCATCACCCCCATCGACGGTCACAGTTAACTCGATGGTTACATTGCTATCCCAGCAAAATCTGTATATAACTGTAGGCACTCCGCGCCCCTCGATTACGCCATGGAACCCGCTACAGATCGCATCTACAACCGGGGTTACGTTGTTGTCAAAGCAAAAACACATATAACTGTAGGCCTCAGCGCCCTCGAATTTCGCTGCCAAAAGAATGAAACTTCTCCACTCCACTCGACCATAGATCGCAGTCTACCCATGTTACGTTGCCTTCCCGGCAAAATCAAATGTGGACCATTGACACTCACCTCCACACGATTTCCGCTATGGTCCATAGTAGATCGTAGCGACATCGAGTTACACTGTCATCACAGCATACCCCAAATGCCTCTGTAGGCATCAGCTCCCTCAACTTTTGCTACCCAATAATCCTCAGGAACTTCAGTTTATCTGGACTTCCTCATAGGATCCACTTTAGAGCCTCCCCCACTTTAAGGCTCAAGGCAGTACCAACCTATGACACTCCTGAGAAGTTCACTGAGCGCCTTTTTCCCCAGAGCCAATCTCAAAACACTTTATATTTTACTCTTATAGTATCTTTCAAATCATACCCTTTATGATTTTCATACAAAATCGATTTCCAAAATCTATAATTCTCAAACTAGACTTTCCAAATCCCAATATTGATTTTACCCAAAAATCAAAAGCCGTTCCATATACCATAGGTTCCAAAAACTTTTTCTCAAAATCATTCTCATAAGATCCTTTACATGTATATATATAGATATATATATATATATATAACTTTAAAAATCTTTGGATCACTTCATACTTGTATAAATTCCCTTTTTATACTTCAAAAACTTTCAAACCCCTTTTTCTTTTGGCAAAAGATTCAACAAGGAGGAGATTTATCTTATATAACAAAGATATATTAACTTTGTTTATTCAAATCAAATATTCAAATTTGCTTACTCTATAAAGTCACTTACCAATTTACTTACTTCCATAAAGTAAATTTCTACCATAGAAATATCTAATTTCTACTTTATTTCATCATATATTTCACAAAATACATTTTTCACTTCAAAAACCATTTTATAGTTCTTATCCACAAACTTTCAATATCAATTTCATTCCAATCTGTACGATGTACATATATCATCCGTACGCAATATCATTCTGATCGCTGACTCGATCACACAATTTCTCTTCCGAACCAGTATCGTCCACCCGACTCCTAGTGCGGACTCAGATCTGGTTTCTTGATCAAAAACCGACATTCCCCTTGCATAGCCATAACTATGATAGAGAATATCCAGAATCAATCAACAATCCATATCTAGTTCACCGTCGAAAATCGAGAGAGAAAAATCCCAACTCGGATCGATATACTATCTCGAAATTCTGTGCTCGAATCTGGATCAAATCACTATGCGAATAGAATAATATAAGTATATCCTACGTATTTATCTTCAATGATTATCAGTTAAATCAATTCTTTTTCTATTCACATTTATTTATGATTCCATTAACTTATTCACAGTTTCTTCAATCCTCCATTGGATTATTACTTCAATTCTTATCTCAATTGATAACAAATCATAGACAGTTTAAGCTCTGCCCAGCTTAAATTTAGAAACTTAAAAAGTTTAAAATAGATATATAGTTAAAAAATAATTATTAGTTTGTAAAATAGCTGTAAAATAGTTAAGAAATTGTAAAATAGTTGAAAAGTAGTTAAATAGTTATAGAATATTTAAGTAATTGCAAAATAGTTGTAAAATAGCAATTTGTTACAAAGAAGTTGAAAAACAGTAATTAGTTTATAAGACAGTTGTGAAATAGTCAAATAGTTCTAGAAGTAGTTATAAAATAAGTATAAGATAGTTTGATTTTGAAAAGAAAGGTTATATAGTAATAGCTTGGAAAAATAGGTTTATATTAAAACAATTTATTTTGAAAATAGTCCAGAGACAAACTGTTTAACTTCCAAACCTTCAATTCCTATCAATTCCATTTAAATTTCCACTTCCTCTTGAATTGACTCAATTTTCAATTCAATTTAAATAACTTCAATTTCCATTGAAATTGATTTAACCCCAATTCAAGTTGAATTAATTTCAATTTCTTTCCAAATTCAAATCAAACTCCATTGGAATTTTAAATCTATTCATCTTTAATTACAACTCCAACTTATTCAAATCAATTTGGACTAATTTGAAATTGAACCCACCTCAATTTCAAATCATTTCAATTCCTGTTTGAATTAATCCCAATTCCAATCTCCACTTTTTAAATCATCTCGGATTATATAAATTCGTGTTAAATTTTCAATATAGATTTAATTCCTTTAAATCAAACCAACCTTTATCTTTAAATTAACAACTCAAATCTTTAAACCGTTAAATTCTGTATCCAAATTCCTAAAATTCTGTTTTAAATTATCTTTACCTAACTTATTTCAAAGTTCAAATAAGAATTCAAAAACAATTTTTATCTTCAAAATTCAATTTATTACCCAATTTATCTTCCACCTTTGGAACCGACTCTTAAACAATTTTAAACATTCAAATCTTAAGTTCAAGGTGATTCCATATCCTTAATTACAAATTAAAATTTTATTTCCCATTTATTTCAATAATGGATATATTACCACAATCCATTTTAACATTTATTTAAACAAATCCAATTAACAGTTTAAAGATTATTAATAACAATAGGATAATATAATCCAAATTATTTTAAAACATCCATCCATTTTCAATTTCTAGATCTCAAACCCATTTTGAGATCACACAAACTTCCCATTCAAATCACATTTTAACTTCCCAAGTTAAATCTCAATTTTATCTTGAAATTTTCAATTCAGGTTGTCTGTTCTAAACTTATTAAATTCCCCAGAATTTATATCACTTTAATTTAATCTAGAAAACTTTACTCAATTTGAATTCCCATTCAAATTTTAAACTTCAGATTAATAACCTTCCCATTTAAGTTTAAAAACTTACTTCACTTTGGTTTTCACATCACATTCCAAGGAAAATTCAAAACTCAACCTTAGAGTTTATTCCAAATCACCTTTGATATTATGTATATCCCTCATTTATACATATTTATTTCCTTTACATACCAAGTTATCCTTAAATTTTAAACCACCTTTGGTTTTTAATTCAAAACAAATTTCTCTTAACATTTTCCAAACAACAATTGTTTGAAACAGGACCCTTCCATTTAAATACATTAAATAATATTATTTCTTATCACTTCGAAACAATTTTCAAATTCTGGACCTGAATTTTAAACTCCACAATTTAGATCATCTTTAATTCCAATATATAAGTATACTTACCTAAACATTTCATTTTGCTTACTCATTAATACACATTTTATTAATAAACACAATAATTATTTATGATAATAACCAAGATTATCGTATCTGAAAACCAATTCCTTATTGTCTTATTCTGAAAATACTTCTACAAATTCAGGATTTTAATTTCAGTTTGAATCGAACTTACCTTTATTCAGTTTAAATTTGGTTGTATTACTATTACCACTTAATACTCATTATTTAATTATAATTATTTAACAACCAATTACCTTAATATTTATTAGAAAGAAATATTGCTTTATATATCAAAATATAATCATATATAAAACCATTTTAAAATATTTATATAAGAAAATAACAAGTACGCTCTCTCATGTATATCATACTCTACTCATTTTAGGGTACATTGACCCTATCTTTAATGAGTATCCCACCAGAGCCAAGGTTCTCACTTAACCTTCTGCTCTGATACCAAATGTAACGACCTGGAATTTTCGATCTCGAAAACTCCAGATAGTTAGGAAAAGAAGCAAAGATATAGAAGAAGAAGAAAGAAGAAAGAAGATAAGACACGAAATCTCACATTCGCAGCGGATCAAAATATAATATCAAATAATGACATTTATACAAAGAAGTTGTATCAGTAAATTTACATTTTTAATACATCAGAGTTACAATCTTTACAAAAATATTGGACAGTTAAAACAACATGACCCAAATAAACTATAATATCACAGCGGTTACACTCCATACTTTCCTGCCATCCAGCTCGCCTTTTGAGCTCCAGAACGTCCTAACTTGAAAATTTATAATACTCCATCTAACTCGAGCATTACATCAAAGTAACACCCGGGTCAGGCTGGAAACCAGCGTGAGTAAACCCATCTAACATGGAATACAAAAGCATAAAACTTAAATAAAACAAGGGTAACTTAAATCAATTTACAAATTCATAATTTGATATAGACATCACTTATTTCACACATCAATTTCTAAGTACCAAAACTTGGATTAAAGGTTCCAAATTACTTAGATCATTCCTTTCCAGTCTATTGATTTCACAAATCAATCTATAAAGAATCGAAGTGGTTTCGGGTATTTACTAACACCCGACTCCGTTCTCTTCGAATCCAATGTCATCTTAACCCAAGTTATTCAAGTGAATACAATTTAAATTTAAATACTGGATATCACTTTTATACAGCAATTTACTGTCGATAAATAACCACATTATAACTGTCTACCCAAACATATCATATCATATCATAAAACATTTCATATCAGAGATATCAACTAATATAAGGCATTTAACATCATTCAATCATTCATAAGCAAGACTGATCACTTCCAAAATTAATTTAATTTAGCTTAATTAAATTAATTACTAATCTTTAATCACTTAGATTACCTTTACTTAACATTAATTAATTACAAACCAATTAATTAATGATCCTTTAATTATTCATCTTAATTAATCACCCTTGACTAATTATCCTTTAATTACAATAAGAAATTAACTCTTAATTAATTACACAAATTAATTAATCTTTACTCGTCCATATTAATTACATTAATCCTTAATTACTCGAATTAATTATCTTATAATCACTTACATTGATTAATTATCCTTTAATTAACGCACTTCTTAATTAACTAACCCTTAATAAATTTCCTTAATAAATCAATCCTTTAATTAATTACACTAAGTAATTAATCCTTAATTACTTCCCTTAACTAATTACTTCCATCAAGTACTTATCTCAGTTAATTAACCTTTGATTATAAATTAATTTAATTACTAGTTAAATTAATTATTCGCGCCAAAATTGGTCACAAACCCCAAGTGTTGTGCAAGCACCAGTGTATGAATATAAATCAGCAATATCCAAACACAAATCACAGATCTAAGCAAGCAACACGCAGCAAAACAGAAATTATGAACAAGAACACACGGTTTATAGTGGTTCGGCTATCTCCAGCCTACGTCCACTTCAAAGGTTTTCCCTTTTATTGGTGTTTTTCTCTGATTACAGTTGATCACAGCGGGTTACAATGGATTATAGTTTTGAAATTCGAGTACCACGGTAGTTGTGGAGTGCAAAGTAGAATCTAGTAGAGTCCCGGCGCTTTCTAATCCAAATCCAGCAAGAGAGAGATCCCCCCTTTTTTCGAATGACCTGGGGCTCTATTTATAGGCGTATAAGGCTGATATTTCTCCTAAAAGTCCGATAGACCGCTTCAGGCACATGAGGGGGCCCACACGGCCGAAACCTGGAGGTCCGGGCCCACATTGGGATCGATTCGACCCTTGGTTCAAATCGATCAAGAAATTGTCCAATCGTGATGAAACTTGGCTTGGACATTCTTCAACACGTTGGAAAACTCCTGTAAAAATTTCATGGCATTTGGATCAAGGGATTGAGAGATATGATCGATTCGAAGTGGAGATTTTCGTTTGGCTGTTTGGGTCGAATCGATCCCTTCGAACCCACTCTCTTCGAATCCATCAGCTCACGCGGTCTTGTGATGAAGTGGCGCGCGTCCTTCGAGTCGATCCACTTATTGCTCCGAGTTGAATGGGTCGACTCCGTGCTCTTTGCTGCCTTGACCAAGTGGATTCGAAGGCTTTGTTCACAAAGAGATTCGAACAGGAGTGTTTCGAATCGATTGTGGCGTGCTTTACTGGATGGTTTCGAACGCAACCTCTTCCATGGATTCGAAGCAAGGGTACTGGGTGGATACGAACCAATGCGTGGTTGATGGAGTCGAAATATGGCCACTTGGATGGAGTCGAACTGCTTGCTTTGCTTGATGGGTTCGAAGTAGATGGAGTCGAACCAGATGGAGTCGAGCTGAGACATGAAGATGGGTTCGAACTTCATGAATTCGAAGTATTCCAAAATGATGGATTCGAAGTAAGGGGAGTCGAATCAATGGATTCGAACCGAACGAGGTTCATCTCCCTTAAATTGAATCCATCATATCTTGAGCGTACGAACTCGGATTGACTTGAAATTTGAACCACTGGCTTCTATAGCTTTGCTCATCATGTCTTGTCAACTGTGGTCCGATCCGGACTCGGACAAAATTCATCGATATCCATGTTTATCCTGCAGTACATAGTTGATACTCAAGAATAATAATCATTGATTCTCCTTAAATTTTGGATACTCAACTTTGCCAAAAGTTGGGATAACACTTTGCCCCCCAAAACATGCCTTTTGGTAAAAGGTATGTTTTGAACGGTCTTAAATCGAGTGTAGTAAGTTCACGTTTCATTCATAGCTGCAGTATTATCAATCAAGTTTATGGCTGTTCGAAGCCGAATCGGCATTCATTCTTTCTGTAGAAGTTGAGAATGAAGTTTCGTAGTCTCTCCGGACTATTAATGGCTACTCTGAACCCTTACTAAGTCCATTCTAGACTTAGTGATTGAATAGAAAGATCCTATTGCATTCTGGCGTTGCCTTCTATCCCTTGCACTCTGGTCCCGGTTAGGACGTATAGCGATGTCATGGTCGTTCTAGACCGATCATAGCCTCTCTGGGCTCTTGCTGGATCCCATCCTGTCACTCTCCGGTGAAGGGGAAACAGCGCTTAAGTGAGTCGATCCTGTCGCCCTCCGGCGATGCGACTCGCTTCTTGCACTCCGGTTCAGTGTATCTGAACATTAAGTGATGTCTTGGCCGTTCGAGACCGATCATAGCCTCTCCGGGCTCTTGCTGGATCCCATCCTGTCACTTTCCGGTGAAGGGGAAACAGCGCTTAAGTGAGTTGATCCTGTCGCTCTCCGGCGAAGCAACTCACTTCTTGCACTCCGGACCCCGCCTCTCCGGGTAGGGTCATAAAGTGATCATTTTTATATTGGTATTTAATGTTCATCTTCTGACTCTCTGGTCAAAAGGTTTATTGCAAGAGATTCTGATTTATTAATTAAAATTCGAGTTCTAGATGTTCAATCTCAAACATCAGAAAAAGCTAAACACTGCCTCTCCGGGCATATCGGTTCACCTCCATCTCAGAGCATGCCTAAGGATCTCTCTGGTTCCCGCACATGTGTAAGTGGAGTAACCGTTTATTCTGAAAATAAATCTAAATGAAACTATTCGACCAAAGTCCAAATCTTGGACTTGGCCCTTGCCATCTTTCATCAGTGGATGACGAGTCGTGATCCCGATCCAGGATCGTTCCTGTTAGGTGGAGGCGGTAGTTGTTCAGGCCTTACCGCCACTGTCCGTTCTCTGACAAATTGCGGCAATCTACCACCCCTGGCATGTTCTTCCACCTCATCCTTTAGGTGGCGGCATTCATCTGTGGTGTGCCCATCCAGCTCATGGAATAGGCAATATTTTCCAGTCCTGCGCTCCGGCTCAGTGGGATCCCTTATAGGTGGCTTTCGATCGGGGAGTTGCCCCAGAGTTTCAGTGTAAATTCTTTCTAGGCCTGCAGTCATATCTGTTTATTGCCTGAATCTTGGCTCTCGGAATCTTTTTTGTTTTTCAGGACCATCATGTCTGTCATCCTGTTTCCTCTTTCCTTTGTCCGCTCCGGACTGTTCTCTGGAGGTTCCTACGCTTTGTGTGGCATTTATTTCTTTTCCTTCGGCTCGTGATTCTTCTAATCGGATGAACTTTTCAGCTTTATGAAAGAACTCTCCAAGATCTTGTGGTGGATCTTTAGTCAGAGAATCTTTAAATTTGGTGCCTTCCGCGACTCCTGCCACCGCCGCCATCAAAATCATCGATGGATCCGGACGATCTACAGAAGTCACTGTTACATTGAATCTTAGTAGGAAATCTTTTATGGACTCTCCGGCCCTTTGCTTGATCGAAGCTAAAGTCATCACGCTCTTGGGTCGCGTCACATGGACCCTAAACTGTCTCATGAAGCAGTCTACAAGCTCGCTCCATGTTCTGATTGATCCAGTCTCTTGTTGCCTGAACCAAAGCGCAGCCAAATCTGACAAATATAGAGGGAAGCATCGTGCCATCACCTCCTCGGATGCCCCAGCACTTCCATGTGCCTAATATATCTGGTAATATGCATGGTCGGGTCTGACCTCCCGTTATAAGGTTCTAGCATTGGTAGTTTGAATTTTGGAGGGTTCCTTGCGTTTCGGATGTTTGGAGTGAATGGACTCCGACTAACTTCTTCCAGCCCTCCGCTAGGAAGTCCTCCTCTCATGATTCGTCGCATTAGGCCAATCATTCTCTCGTCTCCGTCTAGGGGTGGCCCCTTGTCAAGTTCCTATCCTGCCCCCCGAGCCTTGAAGGGAATTCTGGTACGTATTCTTCTGGTGGCTCGTTAGCATAAGCATTGGCCCCGGCTTGTTGAGCTCCGTCTGTTGGTCTTCCAGTATCGGACCCTGAGGGTCTGCCCCCAAGTCCTTGTCGGTTACCTTCAGTTCCTGCGTTCTGGTCTTGAACTTGTCCTTCGTTAGCTTCTGTAATCCTGATTCCTTGTCCCGCACTTGCAGTTGTTGTCGTTGGTCCAAGGTTTTGCATATTCGCCGCCCTCATTTGTTCGAGGAAATTCTGCAGCATCTCCTGTTGGGTCTTCATCATGCTTTCGCGTATTGAATTAGCCATAGCCACCATCCCATCTCTAGTGATGTAGACGGAAGCTTGTCCTTCTCTTGCTCTGGAGGATGCTTCTTGGCTTCCTCCTTGTTGGCTCTGATCAACTCTTTGTCTTGTTTGTCGAGTCATTGTCTCTGAATCGGAAGTCTTCAAACTCTTAAATCTGAATCCTGAATCTGATGTAGCGGGTGCTAGTTGTTCTCAGTGAAAGCACCAAAGTGTTCGCGCCAAAATTGGTCACAAACCCCAAGTGTTGTGCAAGCACCAGTGTATGAATATAAATCGGCAATATCCAAACACAAATCACAGATCTAAGCAAGCAACACGCAGCAAAACATAAATTATGAACAAGAACACACGGTTTATAGTGGTTCGGCTATCTCCGACCTATGTCCACTTCAAAGGTTTTCCCTTTTATTGATGTTTTTCTATGATTACAGTTGATCACAGCGGGTTACAATGGATTATAGTTTTGAAATTCGAGTACCACGGTAGTTGTGGAGTGCAAAGTAGAATCTAGTAGAGTCCCGGCGCTTTAGAATCCAAATCCAGCAAGAGAGAGAGATCCCCCTTTTTCCGAATGACCTGGGGCTCTATTTATAGAAGTAGGAGGCTGATATTTCTCCTAAAAGTTCGGTAGACCGCTTCAGGCACATGAGGGGGCCCACACGGCCGAAACCTGGAGGTCCGGGCCCACATTGGGATCGATTCGACCCTTGGTTCGAATCGATCAAGAAATTGTCCAATCGTGATTAAACTTGGCGTGGACATTCTTCAACACGTAGGCAAACTCCTGTAAAAATTTCATGACATTTGGATCAAGGGATTGAGAGATATGATCGATTCGAAGTGGAGATTTTCGTTTGGCTGTTTGGGTCGAATCGATCCCTTCGAACCCACTCTCTTCGAATCCATCAGCTCACGCGGTCTTGTGATGAAGTGGCGCGCGTCCTTCGAGTCGATCCACTTATTGCTCCGAGTTGAATGGGTCGACTCCGTGCTCTTTGCTGCCTTGACCAAGTGGATTCGAAGGCTTTGTTCACAAAGAGATTCGAACAGGGGTGTTTCGAATCGATTGTGGCATGCTTTACTGGATGGTTTCGAACACAACCTCTTCCATGGATTCGAAGCAAGGGTACTGGGTGGATACAAACCAATGCGTGGTTGATAGAGTCGAAATATGGCCACTTGGATGGAGTCGAACTGCTTGCTTTGCTTGATGGGTTCGAAGTAGATGGAGTCGAACCAGATGGAGTCGAGCTGAGACATGAAGATGGGTTCGAACTTCATGGATTCGAAGTATTCCAAAATGATGGATTCGAAGTAAGGGGAGTCGAATCAATGGATTCGAACCGAATGAGGTTCATCTCCCTTAAATTGAATCCATCATATCTTGAGCGTACGAACTCGGATTGACTTGGAATTTGAACCACTGGCTTCTACAGCTTTGCTCATCATGTCTTGTCAACTGTGGCCCGATCCGGACTCGGACAAAATTCATCGATATCCATGGTTATCCTGCAGTACATAGTTGATACTCAAGAATAATAATCATTGATTCTCCGTAAATTTTGGATATCTCAACTTTTCCAAAAGTTGGGATAACATTAATTAACCTTTAACAATTTAATCCTTTAATTAACTACATTAAGTAATAATCATTTAAGTAATAAATCTTTAACTACTTACATTGTTTGATCACTAATTACCAATTAATTAATCTCAAGTTAATTAATTTATAACCCTTAATTATTAGTCAAGCAATACTTAATCATTAATTAATTAATATTTAATTAATTACTCTTTAATTAATTTATTAATTTAATTAACCATTAACTATCTGGTGTCTTAAACAACCTTAAGATGTTTAATTTCTCAATTATCATAATCATATTTAAACCATTTATCTTTATAATTATCTTATTTAATTAAATCATTTAATTTAATTGTAACGACCCAAAAATTTCGATCCCGAAATTTCCAGATAGTTAGTAAAAAGAAGAAAGAGATAGAAGAAGAACAGAAAGAAAACACACAAGCTCACATTCGCAGCGGGTAAAATATAATATCAAATAAATAGCAGTTATACAGTTATACAAAGAAAACTATAGCTGTTAATTTACATTTAAACACATCAGAGTTACATAAACATTGGACAGAACAATCATGTCCAGATACTACAATATCACAGTGGATACTCTCTATACGTCCCTGCCATCCAGCTCGCCTCCTGAGCTCCAGAACGTCCTTACCTGAAAATCTGTAATACTCGGTTTGACCCGAGCATTACATCAAAGTAACACCCGGGTCAGGCTGGAAACCAGCGTGAGTAAACCCATCTAACATGTAATACAAAAGTATACAATTCACATAAACCCGGGGTACGTATATCAATTTACAACTTTACAAGTTGCTATAGACATCACTTATTTCATAAAGCAATTAAGTGTCAGAACTTAGATTATATGGTTCAATCCATTTAAAACTTTCCATTATACCCTATCAAGTTCACGTATCAATTATAAAGAATCGAAGTGGTTTCGGGTATTAACTAATACCCGACTCCGGTCTCTTCGAATTCAATTTATCTTAACACATGTCATTCAGGTGAAATGCAACTCAACTTTTAAAAGGTGTCACCCCTTTTACCCTGTAATTCATCATTGACAGAAAACCAATCTATCATTGCCCACCAAACACATCATATCACTAACCTTTTCATATCAGGGTATCAATCAGTTCAGGGTATTTAATTATCATTTAACCATTCATAAGCAAGATAAATAAATCACACCACCTCGAATAAATCTAATTAACCATAATTGAATCAATCATCTTTAAATCCTGCTTATTAATAAATTTCAACCCAATTGATTTACCATCCCATAATCATTCATCTTAATTAATCTTTCATGATTAATTAATCTTTAATTCCATTAAGATTATCATCATTATCTAATTACTTTCATTAAGTAATTATACTTAACCAAACTCCATGAATTAATTGCATCCAGTAATCAACCCTAATTACGCACAAACAGTAATTACCCCTATGTAATTGCTTACCCAAGAAATTACCCTTTGATTGCTACCCATGAAGTAATTCCTTTTAATTTATTACATCCTGTAATTATAAATTACTTCACTAAATCTCATCAAGTATTTATTATTTAATTAATCTGCAAGAGATTACCTTTAATTAACACATTAATTTCAATCGGGTAATCTACTCTTTAGTTACCCTTAAACCCCAAATTAATAAATCTTAATTGCAGATTAATTATTCTTTGACCATTAATTAATAAACCTTATTTATTGGTTAGCATAATTTAATTATAAATCAAATATTCCTTAATTACCAGTTAATTAATCATTAGTCATTTGAGAATTAAATTACTTAATTACTTAACTACTAACCATTCGTTAATTAACTTTAAGTAGTTAATTACAAATTTATTTATCAATTAATCATTAATTAATACAAAATCTAATTATAATTATAATGTAATTATTCTTAATTACATTCTAAAATAATTAATTGATATTAATTATTCAACTTAACTAATGTTTTCAAAGAATCTCCTTTAAACTTTGAAAATCAATTTAATATTAACTACAAACTTTAAAATGTTAATTTACTTTATACTTCATTGAAATTAACTACTTAATAAAATATTAACTAAGTGTTAAAAACATTGTTAATGTATTAATTAAAAAAAAAATAAGACTTGTATTAGATTCTTGACTAAAACCACTAATCCCTTTATTAGGTTATAGTGCTCAGAACTTGTACAAACAGGTTTCTTAACTTTACCTTTATAATGGAACAGTGTAGTATTGATAAACCCGAGATTTCCCTTGGTCTACTCGAGTTATACATTGAGTCAAACACCATTTCCCCCGGGTCTTCCCTGTACACAACTTCTTCTTCCCCGTCTTTTCTTTTCTGTAGTTAAGTTTTTAACCAAGTAATTAGCATCAGGAATCAATTCACGCACACGAGCAAAAATCCCGAAGCTTCCACCTTTTTTTACTCGAGTACGACTCGAGTCACACACCCACACGGCATTGACACCCATCACCGCTGCCGTGCACGTGCACGGCGGCACGACCCAACTCCGGTCGCCACCGTGACCTCAGACAAGTCACTTACAACCACCCCATCGCGATCGACCTTCCAGAAAACCCAACTTCACTGTGAAATCAAATCACGCAAATACAAACCCATCATCCTGAGACCCAACGTCAATCTTCTCGACTACTTCCATCTCCGTTCATTGGAGACCACGGTTATTTGCCTGGACCACTGCCTACATCTCACATTCCTATCCCCGCAACTCCATCTCAACTCGATTCGATGTCAAGAACACAATTTCCCAGAAACCCATTACAATGAAAACTTCACCTTAAACCCTAGATCGACGTCTAGCCATCGCCATGTTAGCTTTAAAAATCCATGACCATTTTTAACGACTCAGCCTACCTCCAAGCTATCTTCCTTCCTGAACACGAGATCCCAAAATCTTTTGATCAACAGAAATTACTCTAAACCCAAAACCCGTTCATCATGTCATTTCTCTTGAAATAAAACCCTAAAAATCTTGATTATAATTTTAAAAATTCTAGTTTTTGATGGCTAAACAGATTATACACCTACATCAACCAATTATTGAAATCGAGATTTTTGATAGGTTTTAAAATTTACTGATCTTCTTACTACTTTGTTAAAAGTAGCTCCAGATTGATCTTGAAATATATATATATATATATATTTAAATTTATATCCTGGTATAATTAACAAAATTTGTATATACATCTTGTTCTAAAGAAGATTTAGAGAAGGAAAACAAATTTTCCTTTTTCTTTTCCAGATTTTATACCCTGAACAAAGGAACAGAACAAGAATCTTGCAAACAGGCATACATTCCCAATCAAATTCACATATATACTCATATGATCACATAAAGCAATCATGTAAACACTAATTACCAATTTTCTTCTAGATTTCTGCATGCATCAAGACTGAAAACAGATTAAAGGCTTGTTTACTCACAATATATGCAAAACAGAGGTATGCTTTTAAACCTGAGATTGCTACTGATTTCAAAACTGTTTAAGAAAGTAAGATTTACTCACATATTTATATATGTACATAAAAATCATTTTAAACAACATACACTGGTTACTTCCATCTTAATACACATTAACCTTGGTAATTTATTCCTGCGGGCTTTAGATCACTCCTTACTACAAGAGTTATACTTCATTTTTAGGTTTAAGGATGTAGATTACTCACCTGAAAATTGTAAATAGAGAAGACTGAGATGATCCCTTTCTTTGAACTGAATTATGAATTGTTGAATCCATTTGATTTTGCTTTAAATGTTGTTCTGAACTGGATTTCCCCTGAGTTGATTTAGGATCTGATCTGCTTGAGCTAATTCTTTGAATTAATCTTACTTGATTAAGTTGTATTGCTCAAATTTGAATCCGTAGTTTAATTACAGTTATTCATTTTTTTCTAGAAGTTAAGAAGATAGAAGAAAATGAAAAGATGAATGAAGTATATTTTATATAATGAAAATTAGAATTTATAAAAATAAAAATAAATTTTTGACACTTGTCATATTAAAGGCTAATCACCTAACACATATACATAGCATAGTTTTAAAAGACTACACTTGTGTTATTTCACTTATATTATCTTTGAATGATTTTCAAAAAAAAATCTATCTTAATTAATAAATACATTTCTAAACTAATAAATGCTTTCTTTAAGATATCAATTATTTTTATATCCAATTTACTTTAAGATATTTATCTTTGAATTTCTATTCTAATATCCAAATCCAAATTAAAAAAACGATTTGATATACATAATTTTAACAAATCCAAATTCCATGTGTAATTTTATTTAAAACATTATTATTATTATTGTTTTAAAATAACAATTTTATCAATTTTAATTAATTAAAAAAATGGAGATTATCACATTTAAATTTTGCTTGAAATTTCGGATATCACATTTCTTCCCCCTTTGAATCTTTTCGTCCTCGAAAAGGAACGAAAACAGAATTTTTTAAATTGCTTAAAATCAGATAAATTATTCTTTGACTATTTTTAAAAAACTTTTGAAAATCTATATACTATTATAAATTAGTTTTATAAAAATACTTTTTATAACTCGATGTTTCAATAAGTCCATTCTCGTTCTCATAGAGATTCGGTCATACGTTGATCAGGCGTACGACTGAAAATCTAAAAGTGCTTGGCAGACCCGTTTTCAAAATCCAGTGAAAATACTTGAAAGTTAATTTTATTGAAAATATTGAAAACAGTTTTTGAAGATAGAGGATATATCTTTGGTGAGAAAACTCTGGAAATCATCACCCCCATCCATGGTCGCAGATAACCCGATGGTTATGTTGCCATCCCGAAAAAATCCATAGATAACTGTAGGCCTCCGTGGCCCTCGATTACACCATGGAATCCGCTACAGATCGCAGCTACAACTGGGGTTACGTAGCTATCACAGCAAAAACCCATATAACTGTATGCATCAGCGCCCTCGAATTTCGCTGCCAAAAGAATGAAACTTCTCCACTCCACTTGACCATAGATCACAGTCTACCGATGTTGTGTTGCCTTCCCGGCAAAATCAAGTGTAGACCGTTGGCACTCATCCTCAACACGATTTTCGCTATGGTCCCCACAGCAGATCGCAGTGACAACGAGTTACACTGTCGTCACAGCATAACCCAAATGCCCCTTAGGCATCAGCGCCCTCGACTTTCGCTACCCAATAATCCTCAGGAACCAGTTTGTCCAGACTCCTCACAGGATCAACTTTAGAACCCCCCTTTAGGGCTCAAGGCAGCACCACCCGGTGGTACTCCTGAGAAGTCCATTCCAAGGGAGCGCCTTTTTCCCCAAAGCCATCATCAAAACATTTTATACTATATATATAGTATCTTTAAATCATACACCTAGTATGATCTCAATACAAAGCTCCTTTACACAAAATCGATTATTCCAAAATCGATAATTCTCGAACTAGGCTTTCCAAATTCAATATTGATTTACCCAAAAATCAAAAGCCTTTCCAAATCCATAGGTTCGCAAAACCTTTTTCCAAAATCCTCATATGATCCTTCATATATACATATATATATATATATATAGATATATAAAATCTTTCAAAACTTTGGATCATTTCAAATTTGTATAAAACTCCTTTTATACTTCAAACGTTTCCAAAAACCCTTTTTCTTCAGGCAAAAGATTCAATAAGGGGAGTTTCATTTTATAAAACAAAGAGATTTTACTTTGTTTACTCAAAATCAAATATTCAAATTTGATTATTTTTTTCAAAATTATTTTCATTCAAATCCGTACGATGTACACATATCATCCGTACGCTATACCAATCCGATCGCTCACTCGATCACACAATTTTACTTCCGAACTAGTATCGTCCACCCGACTTCCTAGTGCGGACACAGATCTGGTTTATTGATCAGAAAACGTCGTTCCCCTTGCATAGTCATGACTATGATAGAGAATATCCAGAATCAATCAACAACTCATATCCAGGTTCGCCGACAAAAATCGAGTGAAAAATCCTAACTCGGATCGACATAATTATCTCAAAATTCTGTGCTCGAATCTGGATCAAATCACTATGCAAATAGAATAACATACGTACACCCTACGTATTTACCTTTATTGGTTATTTGCCAAATCAATTCTTTTTCTATTCACATTTACTTTAAATTTCATTCACTTATTCACAACTGCTTCAATCCCATTTGGATTATCACCTCTATTCTTATCTCGTCCGGGTATTCCACCAATAACAGTTTAAACTCTGTCCAGTTTAAATTTAGAAAATAACTTGAAAATTTTAAAAATAGATAAGTAGTTGGAAAATAATTACTAGTTTGCAAAATAAGTGTAAAATAATTACAGAAATTTTAAATAGTTGCAAAATAATACTAAGATAGTAATTAGTTTTGTAAAATAGTAATTAGCTTATAAAACAGTTGGAAAATTGTTTAAACAGTTTCAAAAATAATTGTAAACAAATATAAGATAGTTTGGCTTTTAAAAGAAAATTTGTATATATAATAAATAGCTTTGAAAATAGGTTTATATTAAAACAATTTATATTAAAAATAGTCTAGAGTCAAAACTGCTCATTTCCCAATTTCCATTCTCATCAATTCAATTTAAATTGACCCAATTCCAGTTTAAATAACTTCAATTTCCATTGAAATCTATTTAATCCAATTCAAGTTGAATTCCTCAGTTCTTTCCAAATTTAACTTTATTCACCCTTCATCTCAAATTTTACTAATTCAAATAAATTTCAGTTGAACTAGTTCCAATTTCAATTCATTTCAATTCCAGATTGAATAAATCTCAATATCAAACTCCATTTCCAAATCAAGTTGAATTATTCTTGATTTCTTCCCAAATTCAATTCAAATTCCATTTGAATTTAAAATTATTCAAATTTAATTACAATTCCAAATTATTCAAATCAATTCGGACTAATTTCAAATTGCATTCACCTCAATTTCAAATTGTTTCAAATTAATCCAATTCAAAATTTCCATTTGAACTTTATACTTATACATCTTCAATCATAATTTTAATTAATTCACATCAAATTCAATTTGAACTAATTTCAATCTAAATTCCAAATTTAAACCACCTCGAATTATATAAATTCGAGTTAAATTCACTAAGGTTGGTTTAGCCCTTTAAACCAAGCTAACCTTTATTAAAGGCTTTTAAACAATTTAATTTCAAATTAAAGTTAGATTTTCTTTTATCTCAATAATAGATATATCACCACATTTCTCATTCATTTAAACAAATCCAATTCACTACTTAAAATTTCTTAACAACAATAGGATGATATCGACTAATTTATTTTAAAACATCCATTCATTTTCAATTTCTAGATCTCAAACCCATTTTAAGATCACACAAACTTCCAATTCAAATTAGCCTTTTAACTTTTCAAGTTAAATCTTTATTTCATCTTCAAATTTCCCAATCAGGTTGATCATTCCAACTTATTTAACTTTTTCCCAGTTAAACTCAATTCACTTAATCCAGTCACCCTTACCCAATTCGAACTTTTATTTCAAATTTTAAACTTCTCATAAATAATCTTCCCACTTGTTAAGTTCAAAAACTTATCACCTTGGGTATCACATCTTATTCCAAACTCAAAACTCACCATTTAGAGTTTATTTCCAACCACCTTTGATATTATGTATATCCACATGTATACATATTAATTTCTTTTACATACCAAGTTATACTTTAAATATTTTAAACCACCTTTGGTTTTAATTCAAAACAAATTTCTTTTTTTAAATTTTCAAACAACTCTTGTTTGAAATAGGATCATTTCATTCAAATGCATTAAATAATATTATTTGTTATTTCTTTAAATCAATTACATCATTAATTAATTCCAATTAATCACATTCGGTAATTAACTTATTTCTTAATTACCTTCATTAAGTAATTGTCCTTTAAATTACTTACCTCTAGTTACTTCATTAAGTAACTCCCTCTTATTTATCAATTCCAATTATTATCCATTAATTAATCTCATTAAATAAAGTTTAATTAATTACATAAATTAATTGATTATCCTTATCCTGAAACCTTTCCCAATTTCAAGATTTAATTTCAGTTTGAATCCATTTCAAACTTGTCTTTAATTTAATTTCAATTTGGTTGTAATTCTATTACCACTTAATTCTTACTATTACTTTTAATTTAATTAATACTACAACCAATTTCCTTAATATAATAGATAATCTATTTCTTATATAAGATTCATTTACTTTTGAAATCATTTAAAAATATTTATATAAGAAAATAACAAGTACGCTCTCTTATATTTATATACTCAACTCATTCTAGGGTACCATTGACCCTTTCCTTAATGAGTATCCCCTACCAGAGCCAAGGTTCTCGCTTAACCTTCAGCTCTGATACCAAATGTAACGACCCGAAAATTTCGATCCCGAAATTTCCAGATAGTTAGTAAAAAGAAGAAAGAGAAAGAAGAAAGAGATAGAAGAAGAACATAAAGAAAACACACAATCTCACATTCGCAGCGGGTAAAATATAATATCAAATAAATAGCAGTTATACAGTTATACAAAGAAAACTATAGCTGTTAATTTACATTTAAACACATCAGAGTTACATAACATTGGACAAAACAATCATGTCCAGATACTACAAAATCACAGTGGATACTCTCTATACGTCCCTGCCATCCAGCTCGCCTCCTGAGCTCCCGAACGTCATTACCTGAAAATCAATAATACTCGGTCTGACCCGAGCATTACATCAAAGTAACACCCGGGTCAGGCTGGAAACCAGCGTGAGTAAACCCATCTAACATGTAATACAAAAGTATACAACTCACATAAACCCGGGGTACGTATTTCAATTTACAACTTTACAAGTTGCTATAGACATTACTTATTTCATAAAGCAATTAAGTGTCAGAACTTATATTATATGGTTCAATCCATTTAAAACTTTCCATTATACCCTATCAAGTTCACGTATCAATTATAAAGAATCAAAGTGGTTTCGGGTATTAACTAATACCCGACTCCGGTCTCTTCGAATTCAATTTATCTTAACACATGTCATTTAGGTGAAATGCAACTCAACTTTTAAAATGCGTCACCCCTTTTACTCTGCAATTCATCAATGACAGAAAACCAATCTATAATTGCCCACCAAACACATCATATCACTAACCTTTTCATATCAGGGTATCAATCAATTCAGGGTATTTAATTATCATTTAACCATTCATAAGCAAGATAAATAAATCACACCATCTCGAATAAATCTAATTAACCATAATTGAATCAATCATCTTTAAATCCTGCTTATTAATAAATTTCAACCCAATTGATTTACCATCCCATAATCATTCATCTTAATTAATCTTTCATGATTAATTATTCTTAATTCCATTAAGACTATCATCATTATCTAATTACTTTCATTAAGTAATTATACTTAACCAAACTCCATGAATTAATTGCATCCAGTAATCAACCCTAATTACGCACAAACAGTAATTACCCCTATGTAATTGCTTACCCAAGCAATTACCCTTTGATTGCTACCCATGAAGTAATTCCTTTTAATTTATTACATCCTGTAATTATAAATTACTTCACTAAATCTCATCAAGTATTTGTTATTTAATTAATCTGCAAGAGATTACCTTTAATTAACAAATTAATTTCAATCGGGTAATCTACTCTTTAGTTACCCTTAAACCCCAAATTAATAAATCTTAATTGCAGATTAATTATTCTTTGACCATTAATTAATAAACCTTATTTATTGGTTAGCATAATTTAATTATAAATCAAATATTCCTTAATTACCAGTTAATTAATCATTAGTCATTTGTGAATTAAATTACTTAATTACTTAACTACTAACCATTCGTTAATTAACTTTAAGTAGTTAATTACAAATTTACTTATCAATTAATCATTAATTAATCCAAACTCTAATTATAATTATAATGTAATTATTCTTAGTTACATTCTAAAATAATTAATTGACATTAATTATTCAACTTAACTAATGTTTTCAAAGAATCTCCTTTAAACTTTGAAAATCAATTTAATATTAACTACAAACTTTAAATGTTAATTTACTTTATACTTCATTGAAATTAACTACTTAATAAAATATTAACTAAGTGTTAAAAACATTGTTAATGTATTAACTAAAAAAAATAAGACTTGTATTAGATTCTTGACTAAAACAACTAATCCCTTTATTAAGTTATAGTGCTCAGAACTTGTACAAACAGGTTTCTTAACTTTACCTTTGTAATGAAACAGTGTAGTATTGATAAACCCGAGATTTCCCTTGGTCTACTCGAGTTATACATTGAGTCAAACACCATTTCCCCCGGGTCTTCCCTGTACACAACTTCTTCTTCCCATCTTTTCTTTTCTGTAGTTAAGTTTTAACCAAGTAATTAGCATCAGGAATCAATTCACGCACACGAGAAAAATTCTCGAAGCTTCCACCTTTTTTTACTCGAGTACGACTCGAGTCACACACCCACACGGCATTGACACCCATCACCGCTGTCGTGCACGTGCACGGCGGCGCGACCCAACTCCGATCGCCACCGTGACCTCAGACAAGTCACTTACAACCACCCCATCGCGATCGACCTTCCAGAAAACCCAACTTCACTGTGAAATCAAATCACGCAAATACAAACCCATCATCCTGAGACCCAACGTCAATCTTCTCGACTACTTCCATCTCCGTTCATTAGAGACCATGGTTATTTGCCTGGACCACCGCCTACATCTCACGTTCATATCCCCACAACTCCATCTCAACTCGATTCGATGTCGAGAACACAATTTCCTAGAAACCCATTACAATGAAAACTTCACCTTAAACCCTAGATCGACGTCTAGCCATCGCCATGTTAGCTTTAAAAATCCATGACCATTTTTAACGACTCAGCCTACCTCCAAGCTATCTTTCTTCCTGAACACGAGATCCCAAAATCTTTTGATCAACAGAAATTACTCTAAACCCAAAACCCGTTCATCATGTCATTTCTCTTGAAATAAAACCCTAAAAATCTTGATTATAATTTTAAAAATTCTAGTTTTTGATGGCTAAACAGATTATACACTTGAATCAACCAATTATTGAAATCGAGATTTTTGATAGGTTTTAAAATCTACTGATCTTCTTACTACTTTGTTAAAAGTAGCTCTAGATTGATCTTGAAATATATATATATATATATATATATATTTAAATTTATATCCTGGTATAATTAACAAAATTTGTATATACATCTTGTTTTAAAGAAGATTTAGAGAAGGAAAACAAAATTTCCTTTTTCTTTTCCAGATTTTATACCCTGACAAAGGAACAGAACAAGAATCTTGCAAACAGGCATACATTCCCAATCAAATTCACATATATACTCATATGATCACATAAAGCAATCATGTAAACACTAATTACCAATTTTCTTCTAGATTTCTACATGCATCAAAACTGAAAACAGATTAAAGGCTTGTTTACTCGCAATATATGCAAAACAGAGGTATGCTTTTAAACCTGAGATTGCTACTGATTTCAAAACTGTTTAAGAAAGTAAGATTTACTCACATATTTATATATGTACATAAAAATCATTTTAAACAACATGCACTGGTTACTTCCATCTTAATACACATTAACCTTGGTAATTTATTCCTGCAGGCTTTAGATCACTCCTTACTACAAGAGTTATACTTCATTTTTAGGTTTAAGGATGTAGATTACTCACCTGAAAATTGTAAATAGAGAAGACTGAGATGATCCCTTGCTTTGAACTGAATTATGAATTGTTGAATCCACTTGATTTTGCTTTAAATGTTGTTCTGAACTGGATTTCCCCTGAGTTGATTTAGGATCTGATCTGCTTGAGCTAATTCTTTGAATTAATCTTACTTGATTAAGTTGTATTGCTCAAATTTGAATCCGTAGTTTAATTACAGTTATTCATTTTTTTCTAGAAGTTAAGAAGATAGAAGAAAATGAAAAGATGAATGAAGTATATTTTATATAATGAAAATTAGAATTTATAAAAATAAACATAAATTTTTGACACTAGTCATATTAAAGGCTAATCACCTAACACATATACTTAGCATAGTTTTAAAAGACTACACTTGTGTTATTTTACTTATATTATCTTTGAATGATTTTCAAAAAAAAATATCTTAATTAATAAATACATTTCTAAACTAATAATTGCTTTCTTTAAGATATCAATTATTTTTATATCCAATTTACTTTAAGATATTTATCTTTGAATTTCTATTCTAATATCCAAATCCAAATTAAAAAAAAGATTTGATATACATAATTTTAACAAATCCAAATTCCATGTGTAATTCTATTTAAAACATTATTATTATTATTATTGTTTTAAAATAACAATTTTATCAATTTTAATTAATTAAAAAAAATGGAGATTATCACATTTAAATTTTGCTTGAATTTTCGGAATATCACATTAATTGTAACCTAAGCCTTTAACTTAACAAGTTAAAACAAATTATATAATTTTCCTTAAACAACTTTTTTAAGACATCTATTATATAAAGACATAAATTTTAAGAAATTGTTCACAACTAGATTCAAAACTTATTTATATTTAGAACTTAAACTGTTAGATTTACTTCGGGTCCATCCCGCTTCTTCCCTGAGTCCAAACCCCGAGTTCTTCTTCTTTCATTTTTTTACTTTGCTTAAATTTCAAAATAAAAACTGCTACAGGATTAACTCAACGCGATCGACTCGAAGGTTTACCCGAGCAAAACTTCATCCAGCACGAGTTCCTTCTCGAGACAGATCTCCTCGCTTCCACACCCAAATTAAAGTGCACAAGGAAACTGGTGCATGTGCACCAGCTCATGGTGGCACTCCGGCGACTTCATCTACCTCCAACAAGTCGACTTTGACATCCAAAAACCAACGAACCACTCAGCATCTAATTCGAGCATCAAAAACGAATTTGAACTCAACAAAACACACATGACCCAAATTCGCCGACCAAATATCGCCTCAACAAGGCACTCCGATCATCATAAGCTTCTCAAATTTCTCCATAGCATCGTGAACCTTCCGCACAACCCTTCTCCAAATCTAATGCGACTTGATGCCTTAAAGATGTCGCGGCAACCCCAAACTACCCCCTCAACCCATTTTAGAGTTTAGACAAAAATTGACTGACCACCGACGCCAGAGTTGAAAATAAATCCATTTGGCATTTTTGCCAAGCTCCCCTACACCTTGATCCTCTCCGGTGAAACTCTCGTTCTTCATAGACTATACAGTCACCAGATTTTGCTCACAAATACTTTTCTGTTCAACTAAGAATTTCTCACAATATTCCAAACTAATAATCATAATTTTTATCTTAGAAATCAAGTTTTCAGAGCAGATCAAGATTATAAAATTTGAACAACAAATTGAAATGTTTAGTTTTTAACATTTTTCAAAAATCTACTGTATATTCTTAATTTCAGAAGATTCCCAAGCCTATCATGCTTGAACCTAATTTTTACATCTTAATTTAGGTATAAACAAACATATTTGCTTTGAAGTCCAAAGCCTAACAGTAATTAGTTGAGGTGATCTTGAATTTGAAGGCCAAATCTAATCCTGTATCTGTCAACAGAGATGAATGGGAACATAATAGACATGCCATCCATTCAGTTCATATATATATATATATATATATATATATATATATATATATATAATTAATTCATATCATGCATCAATTATTACTTCAGACTTCAAGAATTAATTTCATGCATCCAAGTTTAAATGAATTAGTGTTTGATTTGCTCACCTTGTCCAGGAACAGAGGCTTGAAACCTAGAAATATTTTTAATTCTGAAAGCTATATTCTTGAATAAATATGGAATTCCTGAGATGAACTTGAGTCGTGTACTATTAGCTTGCTTTTGATCTTGAAGTTTTAATTCTAGGTTGATATCCTGAGTTGATTCTTATTTGATCAGGTAATTTTGATTGCTTATGAATTCTCTAATTTAAATTATACACCGGCTTTGATTTTTAAACAAGTCTTGTTTTATTTTACTGGTTTGTGGATTTCATGATTGAGATGTTTAAAACTGAGAATACTATTTTCTTTTCTTTTCTATTTATTCAAATTAAAAGAAATTCATAATGCCACTTGTTTATATCATTACACTTGTTTATTTCTTAAGCTAAATAATTTACATTTGTTACTTTGTGTGTTAAATCTTAACACTTGTTTTTAGCAATAGAATTGTTATTATAAAATGTTTATACCCTTTATATTACTTACGTTATATTTATTTATCTATATTTTATCATATATATATATATATACATATATATATATATATATATGTTATAAATTTGTATTTATACTTCTCTTTTATTTGTATTTATATATTCTTTGAGAAAACAAATTTGAAATTAATTTATACATAAATAAATAATTACATTCTCATATATATATATATTTATTTATTTATTTAAATCCAATTTCTATTCAAGATATTTATCTTTTGAATTTCAAATTCAAATTCAAATTCCAATTTAACATTTAATTTAAAAAAAACAAATAAACAAACACCAATTCAATTTGTAAATGATAATTCATTTAAAATCTATTTATACCTATGTATATAAACAACACATTATTATTATTGTTTTGAAAATCAAATAATTTTATCAATTTTAAATAATTATAAAGGAGATTATCACATTTATTTGTTCAATTTATAAATCAGTATTTCAGAGGTTAAATCAAATAACTATCCAATTATCTGATGCCTGAAAATCCGGGTTATCACAGAACTGTTATGGCATAAGCGAAAAAAGGGTGGCCCACATCATGTTATTAGTTAATCAAACATTGGAGCTTTAATGATTTACTCAATTGTTCCAGTTTTTTGTTTTTCAAGCAACAATTTGAAAGATTGGAATGCAGGTAGTTGCTGCATCATTGCAGTGGTGATGAAAGCATGCTTTTCTCATTCTATGATCTATATGCTTATGTAAAGTATCACAATGGGTACATGCTTTTAAGAGACTGTTGGATTGTTATTCTTTCTTTATTGCGTTAATGTATAAATTAGTAGATTATGTTGTTATATTAACAAATAAAGCTGCAAGATTAAATATAAAGAATGGTTTTAACGTTTGTCTATCTTATGTTATCACTATATTTGTTTAAAGTTGTCTCAAGTTGTAAGCTTTAATGTTGATGAAAACAAAGAAGCTTATTAAGTTCAATATTGATGAAATTAATAAAAACAGTGAGAGAACTGAAATTATATTACTTGGTGGATTCCTTGCATGTGTAAAAATTACATAGACTATATTTTGCTAGACCGCTACACACACACCCACCCAACATGTGCATTAGAGTTAGCTACCTGATGAAATGCTTCATCATTTATGCAACATACCAAAGATAAGGCAATTGGTCCAATGTAACACTCATTCCAAGTCAATGAAAATGATGATATTATAATATTCAATTTCCATTCTTTCTACCTTTTATTTAGTATGTACGATACCCCTTACTTTTGTACTTTTATATGGTTACTTGAACAATGCTTTCAATGGGTTTGTGCTATGATTGGTAGAGGGATGATAGTAACATTTTTTATTCTCATTTATTAAACTACTTAAAAAATTCATAGTCGGTTACTTTTCTGTTTAATTATTTACTAAATTACTTAGCCCTATTCACGTTTGATAAATGGTTGATTTGTGCGTGTACACGCGTAAAAAATGCAATATTACACACATATCAACATCTTGTAAGATAAAAAAAAACTTATAAATAGTGTTTTTAATACAGATTCCTCTTATGCACGTGCATCGCACGTGTCAAAGTACTCGTAATTATAAAACAAAAGCTACCTTTTGATCTAGTTGATGACCTCAATCCATTCAAAAGACAAAAGATTGGCAGTAGGGTTTCGACTATGTTGAAACTACCCCTTTCGAAAGCGTTGAACAAGGCAACTCATTGGAAAGCATTCTTTTCGAAACAAAAAGGCGGCAACATTTCTGAAAGCTATTTAAATGGGTTTCGACCCCTTTGAAAGTATCCTTTTGAAAACAAGGCAAGTGCATATCTTTGGATAGTAAAACAAAGGCTTCGACTTCTTCGAAAGCATTGGTTTTGCTACCATGCCATCCGCCTTTTCTCAATCCACTACGTACCAATATATTGATACCTTGTGTATTGGTTTCGTTTTAGTTGGTTTCGACTTGATTGAGGAGGAAACAGAGGATCGAAAGGTGACTTCTGAAAGAGGCAGAACATAATTTCTAGATAAAGACTGTTTTAGTGCCTTTTAAAGTAAATATTTTTAACCAAACTGCCTATTCATAAACATATAATTGGTTGCCATAAACTTTTCAATTTCTTTCTTAAAGACCGCCACAATTATTTCAGTTCTAAATCAAAGACTAATTTAACAAATAAGTCCTTCCATTAAGCAAAATAATTAAATCATTTAAGTCCTCCACCTAAAATAATCTAATTTCCATAGTAAATACTTTGGAAAAATCCTCAAAAATTACAGAAGTTCATTTTAATATGTTATCAAACATATAAAAATTTCAGACCCAAATTCTCCCAAATAACAAATGAAATAATTTTAAACCAAAATCAATCATTTCTTCCTTTAAAAATTCATAATAATTTTTCCATAGCTTAGAAAATTATAAAAAATAAAAACTATCTCCAAAATAATGTTTTACATAACATATAAATTCATCATGGCATTTGAAATCTAAAATAAACGATTTTAACCTTAAAACCGTGTAAAGGTATTATCAAACAAACTTGTTTTTATATATCATATCATGAAATCCAAGCCTATCATCATCAAATATTATCATAATGGATTTAAACTTAATCCCAATCAAATGATCATAAAAAAATAAAGATGGGTTGGATTATTATTTACCTTGATTAGGATAAGAATCTTGAGATTTGATTAAGATTAGTCTTCCTTGCTATAATTCCTTAGCTTTAGATTGATTTTTATCTCCTTTTCTTCCCTAGTAATGGTCGACCTTGCTTTTCTTTTTGTTTAGGTTTGTGTTTTATAAAAAAGAGTATGAACGGTAAAGGAAATGAGATTATAAGGGTAATGATGCGGCCCTTATTTATTTAATCAATTTATGTTATAAAACCATTCTTAAGCCTATTTATTTAATTAAGCTTGGCCTCTAATTAATTTCAAAACTCAATCCCCATATTGCTCTAATATTTATATTATTCGATTTAATTTATCGAATTAAATCTTCTGAATAATGTTATAAAAAATTAGGGGCGTTACAATATGTTTATGTTTTACCTAATGGTAACGAGCCCAATTTTCAGTCGTTTGATTTTAAATATTTAAATGGTTTCAAATATCGGATTTGGAATATTAATTGATTCTGAATATGAAGATTTCGCTTGGAATTGTTGAGTGAACTTAAATTTCAAAAATAATGATTTATCGTAGTACGAAAATGGTGAATAATTAAAATTTTGAGTGAATATGAATAAAAACGAATTCTAATGTGAGGATAAATTCTATTTGAATTAGAATTTAGTTAAGAAGTTTTTAAAAATGAAATTTTCGGTGATTTCATAAATTTTGAAATCGTCAATTTAATCGACGCGTTAAAATAGCGACCTAGGGCACAGTGATGGAATTCTTCGAAACTAGATCCATTAGATCTATAATAGTGTGTTATCATCAGATTTCATATTTCGTAGCATTTATAGTTACCGTTCGGTCGTATGGAGTAGAAACACTCTGAAATCAATATTGAAAATTTAGTATTTTAATTGGGTTCAAAAAGCTATCTTCTCCATACGATCGAATTATGTCTCGAACCTTGTTTCATTGCGTTTGGAATAGGGTTATAACATTAGGAACGTCGGACGGCATGCCTCGATGGGGGTTCGAAATAAATATCTAGATATTTTCGAATTAAATAAAATATATTTATATCGATTAACCCATCAGCCTAAAGACTTACGATCAGCAGACCTACCAACTCACCATATTCTTTAAAATGAGTCGACCTACTTCCCTTCTCGTATAGAAAGCACTTACCCCTTCCCTTTTCAAAATTTAGTACAAACAAATTGAAAGTAAGAAAAAGGATAAAATACGATCGAAGTCGAACGCGCTTCGATCCTGGAGTCGAGATTGGCGAGTTGATGTTGGGAGTGACGATGGATATCGGGAAGGGTGATGAATGATTGTCGAAGGTGATGGAGGAATAGGAGCAGACGCGCGCGTTTTAGGGCTTTCGAGAAGGTGGTCATGATAAGTCGCGTGCGAGCAAGCTTGGTTGGAGGTGGTGGTGTCTGGGTGCAGCAGCAGCATGGGGAGATGAGACCTGGCACTGGCATGCTCGAAGTGAAGGCGGCAGGGTCATCTCATCAGGTCGCGATAATAGCAGGAATGGAGCAAAGCTGGGGAAGTGTACGGCGGTGCTGAAAATTGATGTCGACATTAATATAGATGTTGATATATATATGTGTGTGTGTATGTGTGTGTGTGTGTGATGGATTAGAATTTACATTTAGCTACGGTGGTTGGTAGAAAAGAGAGGGTCGCGTACATGTGGATCTCATGGGCGAAGGGGTGGTCTCAGGCAAGGATTGGGGAGGCTTGTCGATCTCGTTCAAGCTGGGTTTCTGTTCGTTTACTTGCCTGGAACGAATGACGGTGAAGGTATAAATTCTGTAATTAAGTTTAACTATACAATTAGTTATTCTATTAAGGATAAAAATTTGAGATAAACTAATAAATTTAATAACTTATCTGTACGAGGTCCAAAAATCATGAAATCAGTCACGTTGGATTCGTAATTGCGAAATTTACATTCTGAAATTGGTTTGGGATTTTTCGAAGTCGGTAGAAATGGATTGCAATTAAAAAACAAGGTGAGTAAATCTCACTCATTTGGATAATTAGCTTAATTTTAAATGCTAAAATTATTTATTGGCTGATTGGATGAATTAATAATTATTATTATCGGTTGGATGCTACATTTTATATAGTAGTATATATATTAGAAGTTGGATTAATTTTTCGCCTGTTGGAGTGGATGAGACCCTATGAGCCCCGCATTATAGCGGATGACCCTATATTACTGCGATATCCCGCCTCAAAGTAGGATTGGTATTTTATATTCTCTAACATCTGTGGATGTAAGTAAATGGGTTGGAGGGATCCAACTGGATTCCACAAAAATATATTGATTGTTTTCATATATAGTGATATGATTTGATAATCTATTATAGATTGTTGTGTGATTTGAATGTTTGGATGCTATAGTAGCACTGGCCTATATTTTGGTATTTTAAATACCGTAAATATTATTTTTAAGTTTGAAGGAATTAAAAGGAATTTTAGATATAAAATTATTTATAATGGGATTTGGATTATTGTAATGGAAAATTAGTTGGATAATAAAAAATATTTGATTTTGGTTGTACTTAACTATTCGTAATTTATTTTAAATAGACATTTTTAAAATAAATTTCATAAAGGGATTTGTAAATGATATTCTAAAAAATATGAAAAGGAGTTGAAATCGATATTAAAAATAGATTTGAAATATAAGTGGAATTTTTTAAGAAATGGATTTATAAAAAATGAGATTTTAAAAAGGGGATTAATTTTATAAATAAGTGAAACTCAAAGGGGCTTATAAATTTATAAAGATGTTTATAAATAAGGGAAAATGATATCAGTTGATAAATTGTTAATATAAATTTACAATGTGAATTTATATCGAGTTATAGAAATCGTTTTTGGGAAAATAGTGCAATCTATTTTTGAATGTGAGAATGATTATGAAATTGAGATGTAGTCGCTGTGATATGAATTGAGAGGGATTTATAAATTGAAATTGGAATATTGGATTTTAAACTAAATTTTTGTCGAGAAGTTAAATTTGTTTTAAAATGAGATTTTTATTTATTAAACTATGTAGTTTAAAAACTACTATTTAGAGTAAAATATTTTGAAAAAGTTAGTTATTCAAATGTTTAATATTTATTGAAATAAATTCTAATTTTTATAATTAGCCTAGTAAGTCAATTAGTTTATTTAAAAACGAATTGGAAATGAATTATCCATGTTCATTTTAAGTGTTTAATATTTTAAATAATTGCTTAAATATGTTTTAAAATGAATTATTATTTAAAAATTCTTATAATATATATAGTTTTGAAATGATTGAAATTTATTTATAATCTCTCGAGATTTGTAAACGGAGTTTATTTATAGGATGTGATTTTTATAAGTGAAATCTTACAGTGGAATTCTAGGAACTTAAAGAAATTTCCAAAGTATTTAAATACAAGAACTTCGAGAATGAATTAGAATTCATAGAAAGGAAGTTAGAAATTGGTAGTTGGGATTATATACAAGTGTAATTAATCTTGGAAATTAATTAATGGATTTTGGAACTTATAGAATTTGTTATAAGTGAGTTAATGAATTTACAAATAAATATGTAAAGGATTTTGAGAAAATAAGAAATAAGTGGAATATTTCTTAAGTATGGAAAAATATACTTATAAAATATTTCCTAAATATTGGACTAGAAGGATTTGAAATGTTTTGACTACGTTGTCGTTATTATAGAAATATTTTCAAGGCGTTGAATTATAAATGGAATTGGGAAAAATATATTTCTAAGTATAGATACGTTTTGAAATATATGATGTTGTGAATATAAGTATAATGGAACTGTTTCAATTATTGAAATGTTGGAAGAGATTTGGATATATATCTTTGTTTAGATATTTTGTAATAAATATTTTAGAAAATTAATAAATAAGGCCTAGTGATTGCTTATGAATGTTATTTGATAGTTAAACAACCGACTATCAAATTTGGGCAAATTCATTGATCGTTTCAAAGTGAATGGGTTCGGATTTAACTATCTGAAACCACTTTGATCAGATTTGTGCGTTACAAATTGTGCTATCGTGAAGGTAGTGAAGACGATGATTTTGGAGGTTCGGTTTGTTTAGACCTTTAACAACTTGTATGGATAAATGCTATCATTGCATCGTTGCCTAGAAGCCAGTGTTAGAATTCCAAGTATGAAAGCTATTCTTAAGGTAAAACGTAGCCATATGCCTCATAAACTGGGAATGACTAAAACATGGGAGAAGCAGTAGGGCTAACTTGGTCGCACCCAAGTAGGGCATGTTGTCATCTTTCTAGATACCCTCTGATATATATTATAAAATTATGGATATGGTTTGTATATAAAAAAAGAGCACTCGGTTAGGGTGGGAACACCCAGGGTGATAACATATACGGTACCATCCAGGTTAGGGGTAGGTTGGTCCTGTGTTGGTAGGGGATCCAGGAGAGATCATCGGTACATTTTTCTAGAGGTGTACTATGGCGGGAGAACCCAGTAGCTCAGTCATTGTATGGAATCTAGTATTCACTACGAGCCTTTCCGATTTTGATTGTAGAGCCTAGTATGCTGGAATGTAATTAATGTAATAATTCGACTATTTAAATAAGTACTTGTACTTAGACACTATTATAATATTACGGGATTTTCTATAAAAGTTTTTTGGTTATCGTAAGGTAAAAACCCATCGTTTTTATGTGTGGCGTGGTCTTACAAGATACCTTTGATTTCAAAGAATTCTGATAATAGTAATAATTCAAAATGAGTGTGTTTTCTCACATTGCTTTTCTAGACTGACCTGAATGTTATTTTATTATATGCTTGGGTCAAATCGAATATTACAGATTTAGGTTAGGACGCTTGGAGCTCAAGAGACGAGCTGGATGATAGAGACATATTACACTTACTTGATTATATTCCGCTGTGTGTGTCAGGCTGTATAGTCAGCATTGGTGAGGATAAGTTATAGTAACTATCCATATTGATGTATTGATTGTTGTACTATGATGATTGTATGTATAATAACAGTTACAATTTCATTTTGTATAAAGATCTATTATTCTATATTATATTTTGTTTCGCTTTGATTGTGAGATTCTATGTTATTATTTATGTTTTCTTCTGTCTTTTTCAACTTTACCCCTAAAGATGCATATTCCATTCAATTTGAGTTGGATATTTGTGATATATTGTTAACTCAAAAGGTACGAAGATACGGGCCTTTACACCAACATTTATGACCTTAGGGATTTGGGAACTATTGATCAGTTAGGGTCATTCCAATAGTGGATATGATCGGACTTAAACTCCTATGTGAATAGAATTGCTTCCAAAAGATCAGGAAGATCACATCGTGTTAGGCTGCCTTGAACTGATCAAAAAACATGACACGTAGATATTTTTAAAACTAGATTTTGAGGCAGAGACCGGATAGGTTTGCCTTCTATCCTCCAACCATTAAGCCCCTAGTTGGTCTGGTCCACGATTTGAATGCGCAGGGCTTTGCCAATATTGAGGCTATTTTTCGAAGCTACCATAGAAAGGAACTCGTACCAGAGACACTTATCATTGTTTTTTTTCAGTTGGACAGAAGTTGAGATTATTTACTCTTATTGAATAAGAGAATTTGGATTATATGGTTATATTTTGGCCAGAGTCAGTCCGGTAGGTTTTTACTTAGTTTTTGAAAACTAAGATAGGTTATATTAGCACTAAAATTGGTCACTAACACCCTTAGAAAGATTGTGTGGAGATTAATGAAGAAAGTGAATTAAAGTAGAGAACCGAGTATAAATTTAAATGCAGAGAACAAGAACACCAAATTTATAGTGGTTCGGCGTAATTGCCTACGTCCGCTTTGAGGTTAATCTTTATTGCTTTCTCCATTACTTGAGTACAGATACAATCCGTAAATCAATCGCTTGAATACAAGTTTGAATGAAGAAGAAGAAGAGAGTATAAAAAAATGGCAGAGTCTCCCCGGTGTTCTCCCAAAAAAGAGGGTACTTTTCACTATGCCCCTGCCTCTCTATTTATAGACGAAGGTGGGTTGGACTTCCCTGGTGGGCCTGGCAGCTGGATATCACGGCCCAAATGGAGAAAACTCTGTGTGCCGACCCGAACATGCCGAACAGCCAAATGTCGATCCATCATCTTCGTGCCGAACGATGTGGTGTTTCGTAGGAAGAGTTGGCCGAGCAATCAATCAAAGCCGAACGAGATTGAAAGGGTGCCGAGTAATCTCTGGTTGTCATTCTCGGGAGGCCGAACAATCTCTGGATGCCGAACGATCTTAAGCCGAGCATCCTTGTTATGCCGAACGACCTCCTCATGCCGAGCGTAGCGAAGCCGAATGCTCTGAGTGTCGTGGGAAGCATTTGCACCGAACGATACTAGAGGCTGAACCAGTGACTTGGCCGAACGATCCTTAGGCCGAGCAATAGTTAGGCCGAACGGTAGTTATTGCCGGACAATCCTGCCATGCCGAACATTCTCACATGCCGAACATTACTCCACCCCGCACGTCTCTCAATGCCGAATGCTCTGTCATACCGAGCGTTCCATAGACGCCGAATGAACTTGGATGCCGAGTGATATGGAAGCATGCCGAGTGAAGTGGAGCTGAACGCTACTAAGTGCCAAGTACCTGCTGGACGCCGACCGTACCTGCTGGATGCCGACCGTGATGATACGACGAACAATCTAGAGGGGCCTAGTACCGAGTTGCCTGGTCAAATATCCAGGAAACACTTGCCCCCCAAAGCGTATCACTTGGCCGAACGTGATGCGCTTTGTACTACATGTCCTTTGTGCCTTGCTTCGAACCCTGGTCCATCATACTCGGGGGTTGTTTTTCTTGTGAATACCAGTTGTGGAGGTGTGTGCCGAACATAGTGTGACGGTCGAGCGATACAACCGAAGCCGAACGATGCACATATGCCGAACAAACTGATGTCGAACGATAGTTTTGACCAGTTCTACGGGTCATCGTCGTTTCGCCTTCTTCTTCTTCCCTATAAAGGCCAGCACCTTCTCCCTTTTTCTCTTTTCACTTTTTACCTCCGCTACCTTTTACTTGCAAACTTCGCTTGTTAATTAGATACTAAAGACTTAATCAATCCTTCCTAAGTCTCGATCTACCAAATAGGTATTTCCTCCTCTATCTAAATCCTTTATATGATTAAACAGTTTCCTTAAGTTTGTAAATTAGGGCCATAGCCAAAAGGGTTACTGGATGGAGGAATCAAACTTCGATTAGGATAGGTCTGGTGTGAGGTAAGGAGAAATGGCCGGGGATGATCACTCGTTTGTAGTTGTTGGGTGATGTGTTGTAGTTCGGCTCAGTTTGTTCGTGTCGAACGAGACTGGAAGAAAAGAAAGAACAGAGAAGGAATGGATGGTGGTTAGGATGCCGGACGGCATGAGTTGGAGTAACTCGTCGAGCGATCCGCTCTTGTTGTTCGGCGTGGATGGAGGAGGAGAGGAGAAAATGGAACTGTAGTCAAGGGAGGAGTGTCGAGTGTTAAGGCTCGGCATAACCCTGGTTCGGCGTGACACACCATGTGCCGAACAGTGGAATGGAAGGTTAGGGAGGAGGCATGAATTAGTGGGGATGCCGAACGTTACTTTGGTCATGCAGGACTAAGGTAAGGCATTATTTAGGACGAACGATAGTTTTGCCGAACGAGAGCTCGGCCGAACGATAGCTTTCCCGGTCGACGGTTAAGTCGAACTACCTTTAGGCCGAACGATCATGAATGCCGAACCATATTTCTTCCGGACAAACATAAATGCCGAACCACATTTTATAGGCCAAATAGAACTCAGGCCGAACGATCAATTGCCTTGCCTAATTACATAACAAAACAAGGGCAGAAACTTCAGCATACTAGTGTATCGAACTGACTTGGACTGATAACCTCCTAGTTTCAGCAGACATAAACCCGAACTTAAATTTACATAATCAGATAACTTCTTCTAACATTCTCTGAATCCGAAACTGTAATTACCAGAAGGCAGGCTTTTGGAGACGGTCAGCGATGACGGTCTTTGAAGGCGATGATTCGGAGCCCAATTTCATATTATTAACTCTGTGACTTTCAATTTTTCAGCGCTTACACGATCGCACTAGTTCACACACCACATGGGGGGAATATTTGTGTTGTTAATTCTAACATAGAGCATTTTTCAAGTATAGTTCACACAGATGCTTAGCCGAATTCACTATTTATTGAAGATGTCTAAAAAATCTAGCTCTGCTATGATTTTTGACAAACCGGGGCCATCCTCTCAACAGGAAGTCGCAGATGTCTCAAATCCATCGACCTCCCTTACATATCACTTAGCTCCCGATGCCCTGGAGGCATCGATTCTCTTGGACAACCCTGCCGATTCACAGGCTTCAAAAATCAATGAAATAGCGCTCCGGCGAATATGTTTCATTCACGGAATACCTTTTGATGACGTGTTGGTTCCATCGGGGTACGATCGGCCACATCTGCCGCCAGTCGGATACACGGCGTGTAATAAATTCATGTGTTGGGTTGGTAGCATGCCATTGTTCAATTTATTTCTTCGGGACGTGTTGCAATACATTGACATCGCCCCGTCGCAGCTGCACCCAAACAGTCGCGCCTTCATCTATGGCACTTACATACTCTTCATGAGGTCTTCTCTAGGCCTCCAACTCCTGGCGACATCAGATACATATATATGATCAAGAAGCGAGCAGATAGCCCCTCTTACATGTTCCTCGAGCCATATCATAAATGTCAAATCTTAACCGGGGCGTGGAGCAAATTTGCCCTCTACAAACAGGAATGGTTCTATGTGCGTTCCCCCCTGGTTTTGCGAGGAGATGGGTTGAAGGAAGTAAGTCTTCTTCTTGGAACAATACTCATGTTTTGGTCGAGGCTATGCCTTTTCTAACCCTTGTTTCATCTTCTCAGGTATCAGTCCACGTCCTGACTGCCGTGGATATTCTGAGGCCGTTGAAGCTATTAGAGCTATTCCCGCCGAGGAATGAGACAACCGAGCTCTCATTTCAAATGAGTCACTATCGTGGTTCGGACTATTAGCAGAAGGTCGTTGGGAGCCTTCCCGAGGGCGTCTCCATACCCAAGGCCGTATCCGGTAAGGGAAAAAAATTAGCTGAGTCGTCATCACGCCACACCCTTGATGTACAGGAAGAGGGGGAAATCAAAGAGAATGAACCACCCGAAGCACAAGGTGAGAATTTGGGTCCCGCTCAAGGTCCTATAGTCGAAGTGCACGATATCGAAACGTCATCTTCTCCTTCAGAGAGGAAAAAGGGACTGACATACAGGATTAGGAAGGAAAAGGTTGGCGGAACTTTGAAGATTATGCTTATTCCAATGGAGAAAGAGGCCTCTTCATAGCACGTAGAAAGTTCTTTAAAGGGCTTATTGAACCTCTCCATTCTGGATGATCTGCTCAATTACGGCTTTGACGATCCAGAAGCATTTCAACTTCACTCGCCCATCAGAGGCGACGCAGGCGCTCTAGCCTAGAGTCAGGGAGAGAAAACTCCCGTTAGTAAAGAAACTGGTCCGTCGAAGGGAAACACTAGGACACATACGAACACTTGCACTTCAATTTTTTTGTCGTCATACTACTTTTTGCTAATTCGTTGCTATTAGAATTCTGTGCAGATGGTATGGAGCGTTCACATGGATTTGATCACCTTCGTGGTTCGTCTGTTCTTCATCACTCTGGACCGGACTCGGGTTCCGGGAGACGTCGAGATAGGGATGGTGATGGCGATAAAGACTATCATTCCCAGGACTCGTCATCTCGGAGGAAGACTTATTATCAGCCAAAATACCACCAGGATACCTCTTCTCACGCGGAGCAAAGTAAAGACAAGTGCGGGCACAAGAGGTCACAACCTGATGCTCCCCGGGACCAACACTCCAATTCCTCCTCCACTCGACAGTCCCGAGATTCTCATAGGAGAGCCGAACTTTCAAAGCCGTCTCCTCCCGCTCCTGCAACGGACCCATCAGTACCGGAGAGATTGGCCGAGCTTAAAGGTAAATTTCCAAGAATCTGCTTCGACGGCCTGAAATTCCTCCCGGGGATTCATCCTATCCTCGGACACGTCAAGCAGAGCGCCACCGCCTGCACAAACGATGTCTATGTTCAACACGACGCGTTTGTTCACTTGGCTGAAAAACTTTTCGAAGTCTCCGTGGAGCGCCAACATGAAATCGATCGCCTGAAGCTTGAGGCTATCCACGACAAAGACATTACTAAGGTTCAGGACGAAGAAATTGCAGCTTACAAGTCCGAACTTGAGGGCTTCCATCAAAGCGCCAAGGACACTACTGAGGCCGTCACTCGTCTGGAATCGACTCATAAGAAAGAACTTGACGAAGCGGTTCAACGATGTGGGGCTTTGGATCTAGAGAAGGACTCCATTCAAAAGGAGAGGGACGTGCTCAGCCTTCGAGTCAGGGAGCTTGAGGAGCAGCTTCGCAGGGACAGAGAAGAGAAAACGGCCGCCCAAGAAAAGTCACAACGATACTGTGACAAGATCGTTGCCACTCGACTTTTAAAAGAAAAACTTGAGGTCGAGCTTTCCAAAGTTGAGGCTGTAAAGAGTGAGGCCCGAGAAGAGGGCAAGAGGATAGCGTCCATGGATTTCGACTTGCGTCTCGAGGCGGCTAGAGAAGAAGGCAGGGAAGAGGTAAAAAGCATGTTTGACCCGCTAATCGCTGAATTCAACACCCGCGTTCTCATGCATCGAGACTTGACTTTTTTGGACGAGGGCTATCTTGAATCTCTAGCCAAGGCATGGGTGGCTTTGATAGAAATCAGGAAGGCCGAGCACGGCACCGAAGAGATTGATGAGGGGTTACTGAAAAAAGAATATCTCAAGGGAACTGAGCATTCGGACTTGTCGGCGGCCAAAGCTATCTATTGCAAAGGTTCCTCCTCAAAGAAAGGGAAAGAAGTTATTACTGGTCCATCCAAGGTCGTGCCTCCAGTTCATGCGCCTATTCGATCGGCCGATCGGCCGATACTCGATCCATTCGAGCCACATATTGGTTACAATTCGGAGGACCCTGGCCTTGGCGTCCATATTCTGTCTCCCATTCCGGAGGGTGAGACCCCCTTAACGGCTGAGAGCCTGCCAGAAGCTGGTAGATAACTCTTTACTTTGAGATTCCAAATGTCGACATTCTAGGACTATTATATTCTAATGCTTGTTTTCCATGCTTTCGCGCAGGTCGTTCTGATCCCAGGCCCACTCCGAGGAGCGATGTTGCCAAGGAGGTGGAGGAGAAGATAGGTGAGGTGGGTCAGGCAGGAGAAGCTCCCGGGCCAGATGCTCAGGTGATTGGGGTGCTAGATGAAGACAAATCTGAGACTTCTTCTCCCGTCAAGGGGAGTTATGAAGTAGAGATCACAGGCGCCTCCGAACACACGTCCGAGCTGAGTATGAAGGAGCGGCTGGAGGAAGAGAAGAGAGAAATGACCAAGATCAAGGTCGAACCTCAAGCCGTGGACCCCGACGATCCTTTGAATAAGCCGCTGAAGATCATTCTCCCTGGCAAGTCTAAACCCGTGGATGTCCCTCATACTTCTCCGGATGTCACTCCTCCATCAAAGAAGGGTACCAAGGGTAAACGTGGAGGAGAGGGGTCGTCTGAGAAGACAATGGAGGTGAAGAAGGCGAAGAAGCATAAGAAGTAATCATTACTCTCGTTCAACGAGAGTCAGTTTAGATTAGGTAAGTACTTTTGTTTTTTTAGTTTGTGTAAATAAACTTTTGATTTCGAGCTTCAAAGGAGTTCTAATGGAAACTTATCTTTGATGGATAATACTTAGTTTTTCTGTCTTTCCAGGGCTCTTGTCATTTAATTTTCTTTGTGATTGTGATTCAAATCCAAGCTGTTGTGAATATAATAGACCTCTCGGTTCATCTTCATATGGCTCGGAAATACTTTGAGAACTATCTATTTTTCTTCCGCGCCCCAAGCACTTAGAATATTTTATAATACGCACGCTGAACGCTCGATGACTTCAAGTCATTTATATCCAGTCCGTCTTCAGCGGACCTGGTCATTTAAATCGTTTATACTTGAGTAAGCGCTCCGGGGACTTAGAGTGCTCCGGTCCACACTTCGAGGACTTGCAGATTTTTAGTCGTTTATACTCGGGCCCGCGCTCCAGGGACTTAGAGTAATCTAGTCCGCACTCCGGAGACTTAGAGATTTTAAGTCGTTTATACTCGAGTCCACGCTCCGGGGACTTAGAGTACTCCAGTCCGCACTCCAGGGACTTGGAATTTTAAGTCGTTTATACTCGAGTCCGCGCTCCGGGGACTTAGAGTACTCCAATCCGCACTCCAGAGACTTGGAGATTTTATGTCGTTTATACTCGAGTCCGCTCTCCGGGGACTTAGAGTATTCCAATCCGCACTCCGTGGACTTGGAGATTTTAAGTCATTTATACTCGAGTCCGTGCTCCGGGGACTTAGAGTACTCCATTCCGCACTCCGAGGCCTTGGAGATTTTAAGTCGTTTATACTCGAGTCCGTGCTCTGGGGACTTAGAGTATCCAGTCCGCACTCCGGCGACTTGGAGATTTTAAGTCATTTATACTCGAGTCCGCGCTCCGGGGACTTAGAGTACTCCAGTCTGCACTCCGAGGACTTAGAGATTTTAAGTCGTTTACACTCAAGTCCATGCTTCGGGGACTTAGAGTACTCCAGTCCGCACTCCGGAGACTTGGAGATTTTAAGTCATTTATACTCGAGTTCGCGCTCCAGGGACTTAGAGTACTCCAGTCCACACTCTGGAGACTTGGAGATTTTAAGTCGTTTATACTCGAGTCCGCGCTCCGAGGACTTAGAGTACTCCAGTCCGCACTCCGGGGACTTGGAGATTTTAAGTCGTTTATACTCGAGTCCACGCTTCGGGGACTTAGAGTACTCCAGTCCGCACTCTGGGGACTTGGAGATTTTAAGTCGTTTATGCTCGTTCGTACGTAAGCCAGAATAATACGGTTTCATTTTCCTATCACAGGATCATTATACGCAGAAACATTAGTCATTTATGGAAAAGATGGCTTCGAGCCTTTATTAATGAGAGCAAGTTGAATTGTCTTACTACATGTCAAAAACTAGAAATAAAAGCATACTGGAAATAAATGCAACTAATACATGAAAGAAATAGACTAAGTATAATAATGCCGCAAGTGCTCGCTGTTCCATGCTCAGGGGAGTGTCGCACCATCGACGGTCGCTAGCTTGAAAGTTCTTCTCCAAGCTTCCGTTCGATGACGTATGGGCCCTCCCATGCGGGATTCGTATGAGATGGGGTCAGAAAAACTCGTTTCAAAATGAGGTCTCCCACACCAAAATTCTTGGTCGGACCTTTTCGTTATAATATTTGGTGACTCTATGTCTGTATGCGGCCACTCTCAAGTTAGCCTCTTCGCGTTTTTCGTCAATGAAGTCCAACGATTCCAACAAAAGATTCTGGTTCGACTCGGGGTCGTAATAAGTTACCTGATGTGATGGAACTTCAAGTTCCATGGGTATGACAGCTTCTGTTCCATATGGCAATGCGAAGGGAGTGTGGCCAGTCGCGGTCTTCTAGGTGGTCCTATAGGCCCAAAGCGCCGTTGGAAGTTCACCCACCCACTTGCCTCTCGCCTTTTCCACACGCTTTTTCAATATGGACTTGATTATCTTGTTTATGGCTTCCACTTGTCCGTTGGCTCTCGGATGAGCAACCGCTGCAAACTCTTCCCAATGCCATATTGCTGACAAAATTCTTTGAACTCCTTGCTCTCGAATTGAGTTCCATTGTCTGTGACGATTGGCATATGATATTTCGTACGACGAAATTAATAATCTTCTTGGTGGTTATTGCTGCCAGAGGCTCTGCTTCTTCCCATTGGGCAAAGTAGTCGACCGCCACTATTGCATATTTCGCTCCACCTTTGGCTAAGGGTAAAGAGTCAACTAGGTCAATCCCCCACATTGCAAATGGCCAGGGACTAACCATCTGCGTGAATTCTGTCGGTGGAGCTTTCGGGATATCTGCATATATCTGGCATTTTTCACATCTTCTCACATAGTCTGCAGCATCCCGATTCACCATTGCCAGTAGTATCCATAACGGAGGATTTTCTTCACTAGCGTCTGCCCCCCAGTATAGTCACTGCATTCTCCCTCATGGACTTTCTTCAGGACTCGTGTTATCTCATCATGGGCAATGCATCGGCGTAATGGGGTTGAGAAACCCCTTTGATACATTCTTCTGTCCTGTATTATATAACGAGAAGCCTTACGGAGGATTTGTCGTCTTTCACTCCTTTCTTTGGGTAAGGTCTCGAATAGCAAGTACTGGCTGATTGGGGTCATCCACGATTCCTTCTCGATTTCTGTTTCTAACGCGAAATCTACCTCCATCATATCTATACTCGAAGCATGGAGGGTCTCAAAAGGAAATAATCCCATCTGTTGCGCATCACCAGTGCTTGCGAATTTTGCCAATGAATCGGCTGCTCTGTTTTGCTCGTGCGGGACATGTGAAATATCATAGCACTCGAGATTCGCTAGCAGCTCCTGGACTCAGACCAAATATAGGGCAAGTCTCTGCCCCCTCACTTGGTAGTCTCCTCGCACTTGGTATACCACCAGCTGAGAGTCGCTAAAGATCTCGACCGATTTTACTCCTAGTTCTTTAATAAGTCTTAAGCCGGCGATCAATGCTTCATATTCGGCTTCATCATTCGTCGCTATGAATTCGAGCTTCAAAGCGTAGAAAACTGATCGGTTTTCATGAGTTACAAGAACTATGCCAACCCTCGAACAACGGTCGTTAGATGCCCCGTCGGTGTACATCTTCCATCGAACGGGAGGTATGACATTGTGATCATTTGATTTGTCTGTCATAGTGAATTCAGCAATGAAGTCGGCCAGTGCCTATCCTTGTATGGCTCTTCGCGGTAGATAGGTAATGTTGAACTGACTTAACTCGATATTCCATTTTAACATTCTTCCAGAAGTTTCCGGTCGTTGGAGTACTTGCCGTAAGGGTTGGTCAGTGTAAACACTGATTGAGTGTGCCTGGAAGTATGGACGAAGCTTGCGTGATGCAATCACCAAGCAATTGGCTAGCTTTTGAATTTTCGGGTAATTTCTTTCTACCCCCGTCAAGCGTTTACTAACATGGTAAACTGGCTTCTGAACCCAGTCTTCCTCGCGGACCATAGCTGTGCTGATAGCGTGCTGGGATACAGCCAAGTATACGTACAACATTTCGTGGTCTATTGGTTTTGATAATATCGGAGGACTTTCCAAGTGCCTTACAAGAGCTCGGAATGCTTCCTCACAGTCGGATGTCCACTCAAAATTTCTCTTTCCTTTCTTTATGACATCGAAGAAAGGAATACACCTGTCTATGGCCCTGGATATGAATCGGCTCAGCGCAGCTACCTTTCCATTCAAGCTTTGCACCTGTTTTATGGTTCTGGGCACTTGTATATCTCGGATAGCCTGAATCTTCTCAGGGTTAGCCTCGATTCCTCGGGCATTCATAATGAATCCCAGAAACTTTCCTGATGCTACGCCGAATGAACACTTCAACGGATTGATCTTCATTCCATAATGTCTGAGTATGTCGAACATCTCCGCTAAGTCTCGGATGTGGTCGTTTGACTTTCGTGACTTCACGAGCATGTCATCCACATAGACTTCCATTGTTTTACCAATCTGATCTTTGAACATTTGATTCACCAAGCGTTGATAGGTTTCTCCTGCGTTCTTCAGTCCTAATGGCATTACTACATAGCAATACAATCCCATGTTCATGACAAAATTGGTGTGTTCTTAATCTGGGAGGTGCATTGGGATTTGATTATATCCAGAGTACGCATCCATAAATGATAATAATTCATGTTCGGCAGTTGAGTCGACCAGCTGGTCAATCCTAGGCAACGGAAAACTATCCTTAGGGAATGCTTTGTTTAAATCAGCATAATCAACACAGGTCCTCCATTTTTCATTTGCTTTCTTTACTAGCAACAGGTTAGATACCCATTTAGGGTAGAGGACGTCGCGAACGAACCCATTGGCTTTGAGTTTGTCCACCTCCTCTTTGAGAGCTGCAGATCTTTCCGGGTCCATGCCTCTCCTTTTTTTCTTCACAGGTACATGTTTTGGGTCTATGTTCAACTTATGACTCGCAATCGTAGGAGAAATCCCGCATATATCAGAATGTGTCTAGGCGAAAACATCAAGATTCGCTCGGAGGAAATCAGTAAGGTTCTCAGCGGCCAAAGGATCGAGTTGCGACCCAATTTTAAGAATTCATGATGGGTCGCTCCGGCTAGCTGGGATGTCAATTGTGAGTTCCGCCGGTGCTGCATTGGTTTTCCTGGGTTCTCCATCATCGTCTCTAGGATCTATGTCTCTATAGATCCGAATGTTGCCCGAGCCAGGGCTCGGGCGCTACTTGTCAATCATCAGCGTTTCGGATGCGGACGAAGCGGTCCGCAACCTTTCCTTTCTCTCTGCGCTGAGCCTCTTTCATCTCAGCCATATAGCAGGCACGGCCGGTGGCCTGATCGCCATGTACCACTCCAACACCACTGTCTATGGGAAATTTTGATGTCAGACACCAAGGGGCCAATGCTGCCCTAAATTCTGCCAAGGCTGGATGTATTAGAAATACGTTATATGGAGAGTCAACGTCCAACACTATGAATGGTAGGATTCGCACCCTCCTATGCTCGCCTTGCCCCAGTTCAACTGGTAACTCTACATATCCCACTGCAACCGTTGCTGCGTTGTTAAAGCCATGGATTCTGGCATTGGATGGCTTCAAATCCTTAGCTTCCAGCTTCATTTGGTCATATGCCTTCTTGAAGATGATGTTAACAGAGCTTCCATAATCGAATAGAATTCTCTTGACAAGCGTCGGCCCGATTGTCGCAGATATGACCATCGGGTCGACGGTAGGGGCCTCCACCTTATCTGCATCTCGACTCCTAAATACAATATCATCATCCATCATTTGCTGCTGCTTTATAGGAGTCCCATCCTCCATATTCGAACATCACTCATACTCCGCATGTTATAAAGAGTTAGCATATCGCTCCATCTCCTGCTAATTCATATCCGCAGGATGAGGTCCGCCCGCAATCGTGTTGCTAACAAATCTACCCATAGTTCGAGAAGGTTGTTCTGGTTGGCGTGGAGCTGGCCCACGTCTAGGGTCCGACGTCTCTTGTCTTCCGTCTCGTGGGTCTATGACGAACTCCTGCAGCTTCTTCTGCCTAATCAACCTTTCAATAGCGTCATGGAGGTGCCTGCACTCCTTTGTGTTGTGCCCATAAGACTTGTGGAAGCGGCAGTACTTCCCAGTCTGCTTCTGTTCCTCCAATGATTCCTTTGGGCATGGTTTTCTATACTGGAAATTATTGCAAGTTGACAAATAGATGTTCTCAAGTGATGCGTTAAGCGGGGTGTCTTCATTGTAGGTCGGGATCCTTGACTTCCATTTCCTCGTCTCTCTTTTCTTCCCGGGATTTCCACCTTCGGATTCTTTAGACTGTCCAGGCTTGTTTTTGACGTTGACTTGAGCTTTTCCCAAATTATCGCCATCTTTCTTCATGGCGACGGTACTTTTCACAGTCTACCGAGCAGGCCCTGGTGCCTTGTCTCGTCTCGTCCATCAAGCTTCTTCCCTTCTTATGAATTGATGAGCCTTCGAATAAAAATGCTCCAGCGTGGCTGGGGGCTTTCCCGCCAACCAATCTCCAAATTCAGAGTTTGGACCCACTCCATGCATTATCGCCGTCAAGATAGCGTGGTCGTTTGGATTGCTCACTTCAGTAGCAGCAACATGAAATCTCTGCAAGTATGCTTTCAATGACTCTCCCGGAGCTTGGATTATGCTTGATAAGGACATCACATCCTTTGGACGAGTGGTGTGTATCCTTAACTGCTCTATGAATTTCATTGCCAATTCGTTAAAGATGGATATAGATCGTGGGGGAAGTCGAGTAAACCACATGGTGACGATTCCAGACAGAGTGATTGGGAAGCACCTACACTTGGTTGCATCATTAGCTCTTGCAGAATCCATCATCCATCCGTTCCTCATCACATGCTGCCTGGGATCAGTCTTCTCTTCGTAGGCTGGGATAGTCGGCATATTGAACTTCTTGGGGTACTCAGCCTGCAGGATACCATCCGTAAAGGGGGTATGGCTTCTGGACACTCCCTAATCTTTGGTCAAGCCTTGGTTTTCTCTCGTCAACTGCCTGACCATAGCTGTTAAGTCCGAAGTTTGTACGGAGTATGTAAGGTTGGGTTCCGTTCCACGGGACCGTGCGGGTTGGTTCCCCGCCTGATTTGGGTCTTGGAGATTCGGGTGCCCGGTCTCTTCGCGGGCTTGATTTCCAACACCTGCTTGTGCACATTCATCCTTACGGCATCTACGCCTAGGAGGTTCGTCAGCTGAGGTTGAGCTATCAGATTTAGAATAAGGGGCAGGGTTACATCCAGCATTCTAGCGCTGTTGCTGAGCGAGCTGAGTCATAAGGTTAGTGTTGGCTTGAATCTTCTCAGTAAGTTGCCTTCCTCTTTCCTTGAGTTCTCTTATCAAGTCATTGAACTCCGTTCGGGAAATGACTTCCGCTTGGATTTGGGTGGAGGGCCCTGCACCTCTGGTTGTTTGTTGATTTCCAGGTCCAACTTGTTTTATGCTGGCAGTTTCATGGACATCTGCGTTGTGGGAGGCCGATCTGGTTCGTGGTCTCCCCATAATAGAGTTGTTGGTTGTAACTCTGAATAGAATCAATAAATGCTTTGTGAAATGTTTTCGGATCTCCTCTGGGGGATTTATGCAATCCAGTAGCTACAAAGCAGATCCTAACAACCTGAGAATTCAATTCTCAGTGAAAGCACCAAAATGTTAGCACCGAAATTGGTCACTAACACCTTTAGAAATATTGTGTGGAGAGATTAATGAAGAAAGTGAATTAAAGTAGAGAACAGAGTATAAATTTAAATGCAGAGAACAAGAACACCAAATTTATAGTGGTTCGGCGTAATTGCCTACGTCCACTTTGAGGTTAATCTTTATTGCTTTCTCCATTACTTGAGTATAGATACAATCCGTAAATTAATCGCTTGAATACAAGTTTGAATGAATAAGAAGAGAGTATAAAAAAATGGCAAAGTCTCCCCAGTGTTCTCCCAAAAAAGAGGATCCTTTTCACTGTTCCCATGTCTCTCTATTTATAGACGAAGATGGGTTGGACTTCCCTGGTGGACCTGGTAGTTGGATACCACGGCCCAAATGGAGAAAACTCCGCGTGCCGACCCGAACATGCCGAACGGACAAATGCGGATCCATCGTCTTCGTGCCGAACGATGTAGTGTTTCGTATGAAGAGTTGGCCGAGCAATCAATCGAAGCCGGACGATATTGAAAGTGTACCGAACAGTCTTTGGTTGTCGTTCTAGGGAGGCCGAACAATCTCTGGATGCCAAACGATCTTAAGCCGAGCGTCCTTGTTATGCCGAACGACCTCCTTATGCTGAGTGTAGCGAAGCCGAAGGCTCTGAGTGCCGTGGGAAGCATTTGCACCGAACGATACTGGAGGCCGAACCAATGACTTGGCCGAACAATCCTTAGGCCGAGCAATAGTTAGGCCGAACGGTAGTTGTTGCCGGACAATCCTGCCATGCCAAACGTTCTCACATGTCAAACATTACTCCGCCCCACACGTCTCTCAATGTCGAATGCTCTGTCATACCGAGCGTTCCATAGACGCCAAACGAACTTGGATGCCGAGTGATATGGAAGCATGCCGAGTGAAGTGGAGCCGGACGCTACTAAGTGCCGAGTACCTGCTGGATGCCGACCGTACCTGCTGGATGCCGACCATGATGATACGTCGAACAATCCAGAGGGGCGAGTACCGAGTTGCCTGGTTAAATCTCCAGGAAACAGATTACATAGTGATATTAGGAAAAATATGCATGGTATACGATTGTAGTACGTATGCGAGTACGTCCATCCACAGGGAAAGAATTAATTTTGATTCAATAAAATTAAACAAAATGACGAGATTGTTTTAAAAACTAAAAATGCTAAAACTAAGCAAAAATTGAACATAAAAACTATGTCATTAAAAATTAATTTATAGGAAAATCCACTTTCCTATTCTCATGAAAATCAACAAAAAATAAATTATGGCCTATTTTTTATCTAAGCAAGATTAGTGATGTATTTATCATAAGTATGGTCTATTTATGCTATTAATTAATAAAACTTAAACCATCAAACTATAATACACATCTAATCCTACTTTTTTAAACTCTCATGAAAAATGACATAAAGATTGAAACTAAAATCTATTTTAATCATGATCTATTTACTATTAATTAGTAACATAGATCATCAAATTTTTATTATAATTTCACTTCATTTCCATAATCATATTTAGATGAAAATACAATTTGTGAATAATGTGATAAGCATAGTCTATATTTTATGAACAAAATAGGTTATCAAATTCAACATAAAACATGAAATCACATAAACATCCATTTTCTCACGAAGTACAAAAGAGATCATAAAATAGAAATTTATGTTGAATCTACCTGATTAAGAGAAAGCATCATTACCCCTAAATTGTAGGGATTTAGCCTCTCATTTGTGTTATCATTTCAACATATAGAGATTTCAATGTTACAAAAAAAAAAGAAATAGAAACTAAACAAAGGAAGAAAAGGAGATTAGCTACTAAACTACTTGCATGAATGTAAATCTAATCTGCTAACAATGAAAAGAAGAGAGCAAAGAAATAAACATGAACATAAAAGTAAATAAAAGCATGTAAAAAAGAGATGGCTTAGGTAGTCATTTATATTTCACTTTGATTTTGTGGTTACAACTCACTAATTAAAAGAGATCAAAGATCATTTACATGTACATAATAGGGCTATTTATACATGCACAAAACACTATTTCAATTTTTAGGGAGCTTTCCAAAATGCCCTTTAGGAAGTGTGGCCACCAAGTAACCATTATCCTCTAATCAATCCATAATCAAGTATGCATGAAGCTTTAACCTCTACTTAGTTTCCATTAGCTTCTAACTGTAGATTTAAGTAAGTGGGTAGGTGGGGTCCTCCATGATCATGAGTTTGAATTATTTCCATCTTCCTTCCTCTGTATCCTTTTACGCATGCATATATTCCATGAAAACCTCTTCTATTTGAATCCAAATTCCTATAAAACTCATAAAAAAGTCTAAGTAAAAAATTTCAAATTAATACATGGACAAAAACGACCATTTTATCCCTATATGAAGATGAATATATGATGATTTAAAAATAATTGAATTTTTGTTTAAATAAGTTAAAATATCCAATTGTGACATGTATTTTATATAAAAATAGATAAAATATGGATGTAAATATACACATATTTACGTGCACATCACTTATCATTATTTTTCTTCTTTTGGACAGAAGTCAAGATTATCTACTCTTACTAAATAAGAGAGTTTGGATTATATGGTTATATTTTTGCCAAAGTCGATCCGGTAGGTTTTAATTTGGTTTTTGAAAACTAAGATAGGTTCGTAGTGATATTAAGAAAACTGTGTATGAACTATTTATGGGATTGAGAAAGTATGGGAATGTGTAACCCTTTAACCTTAACAAATGACAGACTAATCATTTTGATCCATTACACGTGATGATAATGATATTGAGATTACGATGAAGTTCAAATTATTTTGGTTGTAGATATGTTATGATTGACATATATATTATAAAGGTATTAGTGAGAGTAAACTCATTCCGTGCTTTAGCGGCGTGGTCTCACTGATTTCTAATTTGGTTTGAGATGGTATATCATTGTATACATTAGACTTTTCTATGACCAGAAGTTTTGATTTCCCTCTAAACTCTTGGGTACCCGATTTTAATTGGATAGGCTGAGAGTAGAGTAATTCAGGTTTAGACGAATAAGCTTCTAGAGACATGCAGGAGGCAAGCTACTATTTAGAAGTATTTCCGCTGTGCGATGCCAATTGCTTTTATTTTATTGTTGTGTAAAGACGGGTACTATAACCATCTAGTTACTAAGACTCTAATTATCCAAGAGGACGTATTCATAAATCGCACTTGGAATTAAATTTGTATTTTTTATATTTTATCAGAACGATGGAATCTTAGGGTTATGTAATATAACTGAATGTAATACATTGATGAAAATGTTTGTTTAAAGTTTGTGAATTCTAATGCTCTTAAAGTTAATGATTTAATAACCGATCTTATTTTACCATTGGAAAATAATGCTAAGGATGACTATAGCATTAATAATATATATTTTCGAGCCTCAAGATAAGGGATGTTACGTTGTACTTTTAAGCTCATGTTGAAATTGTAATGCTTACATTACTTTATAGCAAAAATTTTATGTAGAGTTAAGACAAATAATTAAACTTTGTAATATTAACTTGTTATATAAATTAAAAAATCGTAATAACTATAATTATAAAATAATATAAAATAATAATGTTTGTTCATTTAAATTCTTGATATTTAAAATCCAAACAAAATTATAGATTATTTATATGTTGAATTTTATGTACAATGTATTTATAAACATTAATGTAATAAATAAATACGTACATCAGTTATTAGTCGTAGTACATATTTTATCAAGTTAGTATCATAAAATTGAAATATAAATTATTTAAAATAAAACTACTGTTTAAAATAAAATGACGATAATTAAAATTCAAATTTGTAATCCAATATTTAAATTTAAATTTTAGACTCAAATCACATCATCGACATTAAGTATGATTTGAAGCAAAGAACGTTATTCAAGATAATGATATAAAATATAAAAATCTAGTGCATATTAAACAAAAAACGATTTTTTTCCCCATTTTGCCCCCATTATCTTGCTGGCCGATGCACCCAATCCAACAAATTTTAAAAAATATCTACACTACACATATAAGCCTATATCATTCTAACGCATGTTTTAATCCATTAAAACTACTAAACATTATATAAAAATTGTTTCAAATCAGCTTGAAACCAATATCTAGTTTTTAAGTTGAAAAGCAGATCCAAAGTATTTTGAAAACACATATTATAACACATATGGATAAGAGGATATAAACTACTTAACAAATAATGGTTATAACACCAAAATTTCTTCAAACAATCCAAACGTGATATGGACAACCAAACAAATGAAAATCCCTCCCATAAATGTTGATGTAATTATTTCAAGTAAATTTTCTATCGGAATTGGCCTAGCCGGCAATGGAAGAAATGAGTTAATTTCCAAAAAAATTATCATTTTGAATTTTTATTGGGCCTATGAGGTCTAATTCATTTAGAACTTTTCTAAATTTCTCTTTAATAAAGTCATTATAATATAAATAGAGTTTACTTTATATTGTTTGTATTATATTTGTATGTGTATCGTATACACATATATGTGTACGTGCACGTGCAACATAATAAGTGTACATGGTTTGACATGCCCTTGTATAAAGGCTGTGATTTACATTGCAATGGGCATGTTAGCCCCTTTAATATTCTATGTGTTGTCTAAAGAACACACACATGCGCGCGTGCACGCACACACACACACACACACACACACATATATATGCATCGAAATACACACACACTTATGTAAAATTATACTTATGTCAAATATAATCATATATACACATACACATAAATATGTAGAAATAATAGTTATAATAATTTATATATAATATTTTAAAATATATTTGATCAAATGTTTATTTATGTTAAATAACAAATCATTTAATTGTTCATATAGATAAATAAATAAAAATTTATTCGAATTGCTGCTGCAAAGTTGCGTACAAATTCTTTTTTTAGTATTTAACTTTAAATATCTATAAATATATATACATATATGCACATACATATATATGTGTGTGTGTGTGTAATTTTTGTAATGCTTGACTTTAAACTCACGATAGAAAATTTAATTATTTTTAATTTTTTTGGATTTTAAAATGATTTTTTAATTAAACAATTAAAAAATAATTTTAAAACCAATTTAATTAAAAATTATAAAAAATCATTTCTAACATGTAAAAATTATGTAATATTTTTATGTAAACTTTTATAGTTAATTTCAAATTATATTATATATATGCATACACATAATTAATTTCCAATTAAATAAATAGTTATATCATTAATTAAATATAAAATACATTAAAATTGAACATTCATTGCTACCAAATTAATATTCTAAATTTTTTTTATAAATTTTAGAATGTTTATTATATGATTTTTATCATTAAGATATATTAATTAATAAAATCATATATATAATGCTATTTAATTAAAAACGTTCTTTTTAAATTTAGGTCTTGGGTTTAATGGTAGTGTATAATTTTTTTTAAAATTTACATATATGTAGATGCACTAATATATCCAACCATCTAATATATGACAGAACATTGATACACTAGATTTAATATAATCTAATAACCTATAAATATTACAATAATACATAATAATATTAAATGAATTGGTAAACATGTTGAATGCACTTCACTAAGGCCTAGAGATCTCACTTTGAAATGATGAAATGGATCCTTGAATCAAATTCCAAGTTCTAAAGTTGCTGGCTCCCGAACCGCTTTAGCATCGATGATTGAATCGAAGAACTTTAATGTGGTTTGAGCATGGATTTTTTTGGGTTTAAATACGGTACGCTAGTTGAAAGTTACAAAGGAAAAAAGAATTAGAAGGTATGATGTATAGGATGGCATGTAAATAGGAAGTTAAATGGAGATAAAAATCGATCTTATCCTTATCTCTCCTACCAATTCCACTCTTTCAAACCATTCAAAAGCCTTTCTCTTTTTCCAACATTTGGCTGGCCTATTCAAACTATTTTTGGCTTACCTACCCTACGTGGCCTCAAAGCCAGTTACAGGTCGAACAAACACGAACAATGTTTGTTGCATTGAAATATAAATTTAAAAGCGTATTGATATCGTATATCGATTAATATATTTATAACCATTATAAATTCATCGTTTAACTTTGTTCAACACATTGTATACAAAATTTTGTAAATAATATTTCATAAATATTAATTAATTTATAAAAATTACAAATTAATTAAAACAGGTGATAAAATGAGTATCAATTGTTTTGGTTATGTGACTCTTAGGTATAAATTTGGTCAGCAATTAATATCGAATAATTCGAAGATTAACGTTCATACGTTACTTAGCCGGTGGTGTGACATTTTGGACAAATTTATTTCTTATTTGGTTTTGGTAAAATCCAATTTTACTTTGTTAAGCGTTGCCCGGTAGTGACGATTATTTAAACTAATTCTCTTCGTCAAAACTATATCACTTTGGACTTATGGAATTTGGTAATGGTCAGAAATTGAATATCATCCATATTCAACTCTATAGTCCAAACACAAAGTCCTTGGTTCAATAATAACAATTATTATTAACCGAACTGCTTTGATTAGAGATTTTGACTTTGATTTGACTTTGGTTGACCTTGATGCCGACCACATATAACTGAGGAGATAAATCATCTCTTGAATATTGTTTCACTTCCAATGCTTCCACTCGACCTAACTATAGTTGTTCGATGGACGTCATGTTACAGTTTAACTGTAATCAAAGCGGAGTTTCCACATTGAAGCTCAGTGGTATTCCTAAATCGAGGGAATTGTGTAATATTATCACATCGATATTTTCTATTTGACCTCACTTATATTAACCAACTTAAAACTATCAAATGAGTCATTTTATGGTTATCTAATAACTATGTGACGCCCCACCTCTATGCTCACAATAACAAAGGTTATTATAAGGAATAACGTCTGCTATTGCGAAGAATAAGGCTTGTTAGAAATAACCATCCGTAAGCTATGCATTAGACGAGTATTGATTACATCGATAGGAGTTGTGTAAATTACTCCCAAAGATATAAATTCAATCCAAAATTAAAACGAAACTATGGTGGCTAATGAAAAATTCAGAACAACTCATAATAGCAACAACACATATAGTATAATCACATCGGAATAGAAATATCAGATATATAGCGGAAGACAAATCTGGAATACATGCTACAACGATCGATAGTTCACATGAACCAAATGTACATATACATATCCATCAATACATACATGAGACGATAGTCAATACACCAAAAGTACACCTCGAAGACTAGACAAAAGATGGAGTAAAATCCCAAAAGCTGAAGCGGCAACAGAATCAGAGATAGCGACTATCCTGAAATAACTCGGTCTGACCCGAGTATTATTTAAAAGAAAATAATAAACGAATCAGTCTAATTTAATCTTAGAAGTGAATGCATCATAAAGAACATCAAAGCAAAATAATTATAATCTCGAATGAGACTATTCAACATAAGTAATCTACATAGTTTAAATGTAGAAATCTCATTCAACTCCATCAATTCAACTCATTAAACTCCATCAAAATCACTTTCAAATTCAAAATTGAATTCAAAACTGCAATTGACAAAAATGTTGAAATCAAAAATAGATAACTAGAAAATCAACATAAAAGTGGATCGATCCCATCATGTGGCGAGTCTAAGCTACGCCGCACGTGCATCAACATATGGCCGAAGCCTACCAAGTACTGTCATCATAATTTTTGACGCCCAACAAATGACCTGAAGGTCCAACATATGACCCGAAGGTCTAGTACTGGTAATTGGCCCGAAGGTCCATCATAATGGCTCGAAAGCCCAACAAAATCATCAAAATCATCAAACAACAAATCCACAACGAATATTTCAATTAACGGGTCCAGAATTAACCGAATTAGTAAAAGCCTGGTTTCATATTCCGCACTTTTGCTAAATCGTTTAAATCTCTTTATCGTTTCTTTGAAAATGCAAAATTGTGTATTTTATATCAATAAAATTTACATTCTCAAACGGACAAGTCCGGAATTAAGCGAATCAGTAAAAGTAAGGGTTCATAGTCCTTAATTTTACTGAATCGTTTAAATCTCTTCCTCATTCTTTTGAAAGCGTAAAAGTAAAATTTTTGGAAACACTTTTATTTTAAAACGATTTTTAAAACACGTGATTAAAACAACAACATCTATAGCAATTTCGACAAAGAAATTGCGCTTCACAAAACACCGTAAAACGGATATCAAATCAGCGTTGTGGGATAATTGCTTGAAAATTCACTTTAAAATTCACGGCTACTGAAGTCAAAACAACAGTAATTTTTATTCGTAAAAAATGTCATCAAAACAACACGCTTCAAAAAATATAATACCGGCGTAAAAATTTCCATTGTAAAAAATTTCGTTATAAAAGTAATGGTGCAAAAATACGTTTTAAAAGCCCGGTTCAAAGCGAATTAAACACAGGTATTTAAAACACTTTCGTGCAATTAAACTTGCACTACCATACTAGTACGCACACACAAAGAAGTAATAAATGAGATGGCCTAGCATAGTTATATAAATACGCACGAAATAATGGGTAGCCTGGACACAATACTTTTGCATGTAAATAATAATGTAAGCAATGTGCCCTAAACTTTTTTTAAGCCTGGACGCATCACCATATGCATGCACGTAACACTTTTTCTGTTTTTTTTCTTAACCCAGAGAGAGGTGCGCAAGAAAATATAAAATAAAGTGAACCTGACAATCAAAATATTTTACACATACCATTAAAATGCACGGCCTGGGTATAGTTATACATATATGCGCAAGATACCAATGTATAATCTGCACATGATTTTTGTGCCACAATTTACACTCACCAAAAATAAATAAATGACCTGACAATGCATTTTATTGTTACTTCACCAATATGCACGCAAAATGCATTAAGGAATGACCTGTGCAATGCTTCATGTACGTTAACAAAACAAGTAATTAAATGACCTGGTTTTTCCATGCATGGTCCAAAACTAAGAAGTGACCAATAATATTTGCACGTATAATATTTGCACGGTCCAATATGACATGACCTAGCATTTTAATTATCAAGCACGTACACTTTTTTTCACACATCTAACACTTGTATTTGTTTGTGAAATGCAACTTTACATACTTTGTTAACAAAATATATGCAAAATATTGGCTCTATTTTGCATGTTACCTGAAGACACTCAATTCGACTACAAAAAAACAACCTGGATATAAGCGCACTAGCACACGCATGTAACAAACTTTAAAGGGCTGGGCACTATAATTTTTCATGCAAGGATGATGAAATGAAAAATGGACCAAGCATTTCGCGTTTTACATAATACACGCAAGAAGAATTAACAAAATACTTAGACCTGATCTCACTAATTTTTGCCCAAAATGATTTTATGATTCCCGTAGTTACACGCAAGATGAAGTTTAAAAATTATCCACGCATGCAAAAATAATTGATGATCTGGGCATAGTTTTATTGCACGCAAAAATGAAATATACTAAATATACTAACCGGACAACAAGGATTTTAAATTAAAAATGTGAGTTGCACTCACCTCCATTTTGCTTCGAAATCAGTTAGCAACAAGGAACGTTTTGGAGCAAAGTTTTGGAACTGCCATTAATGCTTTTTCTGAGCACAAGAAGAACGAAAAAGAATGCAAGCTACTGGAAATAGAATGAAGCAAATGAATGTTCCAGTTTTACCTTTCTTCCACCACAATTTTTCACAAGTCAAATTAAAAGATGTGTGCTGGAAATTGTACGATTTCATTAAATTGAGACGTGCTTTAGTTGAAAAGAAAGTGTTGAATATGCGGTTATATGATTTTTGTTTGATGATAATAAACATATATATATTCGTGTAAATGTATTTGTTAATGTACTATTTTATTTTTCATAGACTAAATAAATATTTGCTGAATAAAAATAAATAACACAGAATTTGAATTCAAAAAGAATTTTTATTCAAACAAATATTTATTACAATCTTTGAATAGTATAAATTCATGCTCTCACTATACATACACAATTTTGATTACAATATAGATTCAATTACGTCACAATTTCACATTTACAAATGTCCTCACTACATATCGCTCATTCACTCATGATTTATCTTCAACTTCATTCCAGATTGAATCCAGCATCTGAGCAATCTGCAAAAATAAATTTTGACGCAGTAAAATTGAAAAGAAAATATTTTTGCAGTATAAAATAAAATGTGAATTTTGAAAATAATATTTGCCTCAGTTATTTGGGTTGTTCGTCATCATTTAAATTTGAATTCATCATACATGATAAGCTTGTGACATATACAGTGTATCACTGTATATGCCACAAGGCCGTGCACACCGATATATAGGCTTGATAAATTTATAGGGACAGGTGAGCACAGGTCAAACCCAAAGCGCCGGGTTCAACTCAGGTGCGATAAAATAATGTCACAAACTTCAGCACAAGGTTAAATCCGAACTACAAGCTGGATTCAACTCAAGTGTAATGCACGGTCCAACTATAAAGTCAACATGCTCACGAAAGACTACACAAATTCAAGAAGGCACCAAACCACAAACAAAATGCAAAAGGTCAAGTCACTGACTCAACTCAACTGCAGCACCAAAGTGTAAAGGCTCGAATGACCAAGTGCACCAGAAATATGGCAACACAATCAATATACAGTGAATCAAAGCATGGTTCAAACCAGGGCAATGCATCAAAGACACAATTAACATGCAAACATCTCAGGATCACAATGTGCACAGAACAACTCACATGTTTGAAACCACAAAAGACTGCAACAGTGACAAACAGCGTAAGCAAGTGAACGCAAGTATCGACGAAACAAACTCAGCATCGCTCAAAGACAAGGATGCACAAATCCAAGGACTCAACAAGGTCTGGACAACATAAATGCACAAGCACACATGTACACAATGCTACTACCATGATGAACAAAGCTGACAGCAAGGATTTGAATGCAAGCAAAACAAGTCGATGCAACATGATCAAACTCAATTCAATATGACTGTAAGCAGTGCCACAAGATCACCAGTGATGCAGTCAACAAATACTCAAGTTTTCGACAAATGTGTATTGAGGGTTATTTCAAATAGAGTTACAAACATCAGGTACATGAAGAAGTATGGGTTAAATTACAAACTGCAGCAGCTCGAATAAACACTGCAAGTTCAAATCGAAGCAGGTACAAGTTGCAATATGCATCAACCATCAGCTCATATATATATACAACAAACATGCAAACTGCCTCAAGTTGTCAAGAGACTACTACACAACACAGCAGCAACCAAGAGTGATATTACAGTGAAGAATCAAAGTCGAAGCCGACCAGAAATTCATACAAGAAACTAAATCTAGTGATCGAAATCAAAGTTGAACAGGTCAAAGACGTGGTGGTATGGAAACTAACAGTTGAGATTCAAAGCCGTGGTAAACACGAAATCATGAGTTCGAAATCAATGTCGTGCAAATCAAGTATCACAAAATACACGCATATGAAAAGGTCAGAAATCATCTCAAACATCCAAGCATAATCAAGCGGCAGAGCATAAGTTTTGATGAATTCAAATAAAAAATATACGACGAAAATTTAGGAGTTCGACTCATATAAATTGCAATCAACATCATGGGCAAATGGTATCGAGTTCAAGTAAGCCAAAATCGTAGAAGCAAAAGGAAATACTACATACCAAATCAAAGCTGAACTCGATCAAGGAGGAGAAGCTGCAAACAATTAAATTGAAGCAAGCAAATCGAAACATCAACCATTAAGTGGCGATTTCTCCAAAGCCCTAATTTCAGATACTAAAGAACGAACGAAAGAAGGAACGTCAAATATGAGCCGCCGCCATTATCACAAAGGAATGGGCCAGCATAATAAAGAAAGAGATAACAGGGCCGCAATTCCTTAATTGATAATATTGGGCCGGGTTATATTAACAAAGAATTTAGTTTATAAAATTAGGGTTTTTGTTTTCTAATTGCTTTTTAATTTTTAATTTCTTTTTAAACCGTTGTATTTTCTAGTTATGTGACTAGGGGACAAACTACGTGGCGTAATTTGAGAATTCGTAACTCGGTGGCTGAGTTGTGACAGGGTTTTGAACGTAGAGTTAGGTTAGTCAGTAGAGGGTGTCACGAGTTTACGTGTGTAAGCGTGTGACTACTTAATTTCTTGTAGAAACCTTAGGGCAGCACTTAGGCAGGGTTTTGCTGAAGTTGGGTAAATTATGTGTCGTTCTATTTCTACATTTTATTCTGATATTTTTCTGTGCTGCTATTATTCTGTGATATGTGTTGAAATTATTTTATAAGCTTCCACAATCAAATTTTTAAAATTAATACTGTCACCTTATTCACCCCCCCTCTCTAGGGTGAAATCGATCCTACAGAAAGTACACCCTTGTATTAAAGATAGGGATGGCTGCAAAGTGTGATGATAGCAACAAAGTGATTTCAACTTTTGTTTTAAAAAAAACTAAGTGGTGACAGCAATTACATAATTGGTGACAGCACATTCTAATTGGACCCATATTTACTCTCATACGTGAAGGAAACTTGCACTACAAATCCAACGTGCACCATTGAGAAAATATGCAACTGACTTTGAAATCATTTTTGCATTGCAAATTTATTTTTCAAATTTCCATTTAAAATTTTCCATTTCGATGGCAGTAAAATCACGGTTGTTACAAACTCCCCTTTATAAGAATTGCATCCCCGCAATTTTCATACTAGAAGTTGTTTATAACACAAATTAATTCACCACAACAAAGATTTAAATAAAATAAAAAAGGATAAGAATGCTCGCCCTCATCCGAAGAGGAGAGAAAACCAGGATAAGAACGCTCGATGAATTCTTTGGTTTCCCAAGTGCAATCTTTAGGGTTTGGGGACCATTGAATTTTCACAAGCGGGACTTCTTTATTATGAAGGCGTTTAACCTCCAAATCTAGTACATGAATAGGATTTTGCATTATAGACAAGTCGGGTGAGATCTCAAGATCTTGTAGCATATGAGGATCAATAATAGAATCTGAATCACGAAGGCATCGACGAAGCTGGGATACATGAAATACGTCATGAATTCCCAAAAACTGAATAGGTAGAGATACACGATAAGCAACAGGGCCAATGCGTTCCATAATAGGAAACAGTCTAATATATCGAGGAGCCAATTTCTCGGAGCTATTAAAACGCACCACACCTTCATCGGGGAAACATGAATGAATACCAGATCGCCAATAGAAAATTCCAAAGGATTCCTGCGATGATCGGCATAAGATTTCTGCCTATTCTGAGCCTCTTTCATTCTCTGTCTGATAATATCAATCTTCTCTGAAGATTCATGAATATAATCGGTGATGAGAAATAACTTTTCCCCTGATTCTAACCAACAAGATGGTGATCGACGCGGCCTTCCATAAAGAGCTTCGAAAGGAGCCATACCGATACTGGATTGGAAACGTTATAAGAGAACTCAACAAGAGATAAGTGGTCTTCCCAACTACTACCAAAATCAAGAATACAAGCTCGAAGAAGACCTTCTAAGACTTGATTCACCCTTTCAGTCTGACCATCAGACTGTGGATGATAAGCTGTACTAAGATTGAGCTTAGTGCCCAAAGCTTGCTGAAGGCTCTGCCAGAAACCACTAGTAAAAGGCGGATCTCTGTCACTAACAATAGAACTAAGCACTACATGAAGTTGAACAACTTCTTTAACAAACAGCTTAACCGATAAAGGAGTAGTCCGATTGGACTTGATAGGAATAAAATGGGCTGCTTTGGTCAATCTGTCAACAATCACCCAAATACTAGTATGGCCTGACCTCGAACGAGGTAGACCATCAATGAATTCCACAGAAATCTGATCCCATTTCCATAATGGAATCTCAAGAGGCTGTAAAAGACCACTAGGCCGCTGGTATTCTACTTTAATAAGTTTACAAGTCATGCAATGACTTACATAACTTGCAATATCACGCTTCATACCTTCCCAAAAGTATAAGCGTTTCATATCAGCATACATCTTACTACTACCCGGATGAATAGTATACTTAGAACGATGACAGTCCTCAAGAATGTCATTTCTAAGATTAGAAACATTAGGCACGATCAACCTACCCTTCTTTCGAATACAACCATGAACATCAATATCGAAATCCTTTAGATCATCACTTCGGGATTCCGATTTACAACTCTGAATAAGATAAAAGATATCTGGATCTTGTTTTTAGGCATCGGCAATTCGATCCAACAAATTAGGACGAGCTTCCACGCTAAATAAAAGCACGGGAGAATCAGAAATGAAGGACGGTCTCTAATATCACAATGAGATAAAGCTTCCAAAATATTCCACTCTGCTAGCATCATGGAAACAACAACTTGCTGCTTGCGACTAAGCGCATCAGCAACTCGATTACCCTTACCAGGGGTATACTAAATATCGAAATCATATGAAGTAAGAAATTCGAGCCAACGCTGTTGCCTCATATTAAGTTCTTTCCGAGTGAATAAATATTTCAGAGATTTTTGATCAGTGAAGAGAATAAAACGCTCGCCCAATAAATAATGTCGCCAAATCTTTAAAGCATAGACTATGGCAGCTAACTCCAAATCATGGGTAGCACAACGAATCTCGCTAGGCTTTAGTTGTCTAGAATCATAGGCAACTACTCTATCTTTTTGCATGAGAACAGCACCGAGTCCATAACCATTGGCATCGGTATAAACAACAAGATCATGATTCCCATCAGGAACCACTAAGATAGGAGCATGAGTAAGGAGGTCTTTTAACTTCAAGAAAGAAGTCTCACACTTATCCGACCAAATAAAAGGAATAGCTTTTCTCATGAGAGTGGTAAGCGGTAAGGCAATACGAGAAAAGTCCTTAATGAACCGGCGATAATAACCCGCCAATCCAAGGAAACTACGGATCTCGGTAACAGTTTCGGGCCTCTTCCAATTCTGAATAGATTCGATCTTGGAAGGATCGACAGAAATACCATTGAAAAAACAATATGACCGAGAAACTTCAGCCTATTCTCCCAGAAGTGACACTTGGAGAATTTGGCGTAAAGCTCATGCTGACGAAGAGTGCTCAAAACAATCTCCAAATGCTGAATATGATCGGCTTCAGATTTGGAATAAATAAGAATGTCATCAATGAAAACCAAGATGAAATTATCGAGATATTCCCGGAATATCCGATTTATAAGATCTACAAAATACGCTGGAGCGTTCGTCAAACCGAACGGCATAACAAGCCATTCATACGAACCATAACGAGTACGGAATGCGGTGAGAGGAATGCTATCTTCCGCAACTGGTAACTGATGAAAACCGGTAGCAAGATCGAGTTGGGAGAAGAGCTTAGCGCCACTTAACTGATCGAACATGTCGTCGATCCTAGGAAATGGATATCTATTTTTGATAGTGAGCTCATTAAGCTTGCGATAACAATGCAAAGCCTAAGAGTACCATTTGGCTTCTTAACGAAGACATCGGTGGCGCCCCAAGGAGATGAGCTAGGACGAATAAAATTCTTGGCTTCCAATTCAAATAATTGTTCCTTGAGTTCCTCATTTTCCTTAGCAGACATCCTCGTTGGAGGACGACTAACAGGATGAGCACCAGAGATAAGATCAATATGGAACTCAATTGCCCTCTTCGGCGGCAATCTCGAAATAGGCTCAAAAACATCAGAAAAATCACAAACAACTGGAATATTATCCATGACATCCTCCTATTCGAAGGAAGAAATAAGAGCATTCGAAGTATGATCCATGCTTCGAAATATAATAGATAACTGCTCGCTAGCATCGGGATGCTTGAGATATAAAGTTCTTTCGGGACATAGGATTTGAACTTCATAACGGATGAGCCAATCCATACCCAAAATCATATCAAAATCAAGATGATCCATAACATGTAGATTCGCATGAAAGGAAAAACCACATAGAATAATCTCAACATCAATACATAACAAGTCAAGAGTAGTGGATCCACCAATAGGATTCACAATCCTCAAAGGGTCGCAAAGAGTAACAACATCCAAAGGAATAACATCAATAAGCTCCTTTGGCACGAATGAATGCGATGCACCCGTATCGAAAAGAACTCTAATAGAACGGCCATGAAATAAAATAAAACCTTCCAAAACAGAAGGAGTAATACCTTTGGGCTTAGAAGAATCACCAGAAGCTTTAGCAACATTAAGCTTTCCAGAATTGAAACCCTTAGGAGCAGTAGGACAATCAGAAACCCAATGACCCTCTTTCTTTCAATAACGACAAATGCGAGGCTTAGGAAAGCTACGGAGAAAATGATCCAAAGAACCACAATCATTGCACGCCCTCTGAATAGAATGTGCACTACTATGCTGAGAACTAGAGGTAGCTTGAATTAGGCCTATGAAATGGAAACCTCTTCTTATTGGGGTTCTTAGAAACCTCAACCTCATCACCACTATCACGTTCCTTTTCAACGGCTTCTAGGCAAAGAGCTGAATCAACAAGCTCCTCAAAAGTGAGCTTAAGCTGAAACAAAATGACTTTCTTCAAATACTTCTTCAAACCATCAACAAAACGAAGATTCTTCTTACGCGGAGTGTTAATGAACTCAACTCCGTATTTGGACAAGGCCTCGAAAGATGGTACATAATCAGAAATAGAGGACTTTCCATGCTTCAACTCAAGGAAACTACGAGCAAGATTAGCCTTTTCCGATTCAGGAACGAACTTAAGTTCGAAACGTTCCTTAAACTGAATCCACGAGAGAGAGTACTCATCAACTTCTGCAATAGAAAGCTCATACCAATCAAGCGCACGCTCTTGCAACATGCTAGATGCCACGAGAATGCGATGATGATCAGAAAGATCCATCCGAGAAAATATGCGCTCACAAGCACGCAACCAAGTCTGAATTTCCAATACTCTTTCCGGTCCCTTGAAAGGCTTGCCTCCAAGGTGGGAATAGTCACTACACATGCGGGCGAAGGCAGACTTATGAGTGGGAGCTGCGGGAGTAGCAAAGAAGGCTGAGTACCCCGAAATAGCTCCATAAACTGATCAGTTGACATATAGACTCAGTCCGGATGAGAACCACAAGACGGGCCTGCAGAAGAACGCTTCCCTCTACCTCTTCCAACCATAGGCTGAGAGAACAAGAGAAGATAAGGATTAGTTAAACAACACACAATTGATAAGAAATTCAATAAATGGAATACTACAGAATATGAAATTTATTCCTAGACATACTCTAACATGTTAAAGTGGAAAGAATAGATTAGAAAGGCACGAATAAAACCCTCGAATAGTTGTAATGCATGTTCCATTCTGCTTCTGTTCTGTGTTTATTATAATTTATTCTAAATTTCAGTTCTGATACCAAGCTGTGACGTCCCACTTCTATGCTCACAATAACAAAGGTTATTATAAGGAATAACGTCTGCTATTGCGAAGAATAAGGCTTGTTAGAAGCGACCATCCGTAAGTTATGCATTAGACGAGTATTGATTACATCGATAGGAGTTGTGTAAATTACTCCCAAAGATATAAATTCCATCCAAATCTAAAACGAAACTACGGTGGCTAATAAAAAATTCAGAATAACTCATAATAACAACACAGATAGTATAATCACATTGGAACGGAAATATCAGATATATAACAGAAGACAAGTCTGGAACACATGCTACAACGATTGATAGTTCACATGAACCAAATGTACATATACATATCCATCAATACATACATGAGAAGATAGTCAATACACCAAAAGTACACCTCGACTAGACAAAAGATGGAGTGAAACACCAAAACTAGAAGTGGGAACAGAATCAGAGATAGCGACTATCCTGAAGTAACTCGGTCTGACCCGAGTATTATTTAAAAGAAAATAATAAACGGACCAATCTAATTTAATCTTAGAAGTGAATGCATCATAAAGAACATCAAAGTAAAATAATTATAATCTTGAATGAGACTATTCAAATAAGTAATCTACATAGTTTAAATGTAGAAATCTCATTCAACTCCATCAATTCAACTCATTAAACTCCATCAAAATCACTTTCAAATTCAAAATTGAATTCAAAACTGCAATTCACAGAAATCTAGAAATCAAAAATAGATAACTAGAAAATCAATAAAAGTGGATCGATCCCATCATATGGTGAGTCTAAGCTATGCCGCACGTGCATCAACATATGGCCGAAGCCTACCAAGCACTGTCATCATAATTTTTGGTGCCCAACAAATGACCCGAAGGTCCAACATATGACCCGAAGGTTTAGTACTGATAATTGACCCAAAGGTCCATCATAGTGGCTCGAAAGCCCAAACAAATCATCAAACAACAAATCCACAACAAATATTTCAATTAACGAGTTCGGAATTAACCGAATTAGTAAAAGTGTGGTTCCATATTCTGCACTTTTGCTAAATCGTTGAAATCTCTTCATCGTTTCTTTGAAAGTGCAAAATTATGTATTTTATATCAATGAAATTTACGTTCTCAAACGGACAAGTCCGAAATTAAACGAATCAGTAAAACTAAGGGTACATAGTCCTTAATTTTACTGAATCATTTAAATCACTTCCTCGTTCTTTTGAAAGCGTAAACAGTAAAATTTTTGGAAACACTTATATTTCAAAACGATTTTTAAAACACATGATTAAAGCAACAACATCTATAGCAATTTTAAAAAAGAAGTTGCGCTTCACAAAACACTGTACAAACGGATATCAAATCAGCGTTGCGGGATAACCGCTTGAAAATTCACTTTAAAATTGACGGTTACTGAAGTCAAAACAATAGTAATTTTTATTCGTCAAAAATGTCATCAAAACAACACGCTTTAAAAATATAATACCGACGTAAAAGTTTTCGTTATAAAAATAACGGCGTAAAAATACGTTTTAAAACCAAACACCGGTTCAAAGCGAATTAAACACAGGTATTTAAAACACTTTCGTGCAATTAAACTTGCACTACCATATTAGTACGCACAAACAAAAAGTAATAAATGAGATGACCTAGCATAGTTATATATACGCACGAATTAATGGGTAGCCTGGACACAATACTTTTGCATGTAAATAATAATGTAAGCAGTGTGCCCTGAACTTCTTTTAATGCCTGGACACATCACCATATGCATGCACGTAACACTTTTTCTGTTTTTTTTCTAACCCAGAGAGAGGTGCGCAAGAAAATATAAAATAAAGTGAACCTGACAATCAAATTCTTTTACACATACCATTAAAATGCACGGCCTGGGTATAGTTATACATATATGCGCAAGATACCAATGTATAATCTGCACATGATTTTTGTGCCACAATTTACACTCACCAAAAATAAATAAATGACCTGGCAACATGGTTTTAAATCTCCTGTATCTCGCCCGAGATCTCATTTTCACAATTAAACGAGACGAGACATCAAATCTCCTCCATATCTCCCTCGACACTCATCTCGTCCGAGATATTCAAATCTCACCCGATATATGAATCAAAATCTCAATCTGAGATCTCACCCGAAGTTATACATATTTCTTATTTTCCATAATAATTTTTATTTTCATATTGATTCAAAAGAAATTACTCAATCCAATTATAATTTACCAACTTCTTGAACATATTCTTTACTTTTTATCTTAATGAGTCATAGCGAAAGGTTTCACTTCTTTATTACGTTCAAATAAAAGGATATTATTCAATCATTACCAAATCAATTAAGCTAATTAAGCTACTACTCTTCTAAAAATATTATTTTTTCCATGTAAATCAAGCATGTTATCATTTTTATTTTTACTAAGAAAGTTATAATCGTTAAATAAAATTTTGACACGTCAATTTTAAACACATAAATACATCCGAGATATTCTCGAGATGCATTATAAGACCCGAGATGTCAATCCGAGATGTACACCCGATACGTACTCATCTCGCCCGAGATCTCTCCCGATACGAGATAACTTATGTAAAAATTCCGAGACAAAACATGACCGAAATCCGATATTTAAAACCTTGCCTGGCAATGCATTTTATTGTTACTTCACCAATATGCACGCAAAATGCATTAAGGAATGACCTGTGCAATGCTTCATGCACGTTAACAAAACAAGTAATTAAATGACCTGGTTTTTCCATGCATGGTCCAAAATTAAGAAGTGACCAATAATATTTGCACGCATAATATTTGCACGGTCCAATATGACATGACCTAGCATTTTAATTATCAAGCACGTACATTTTTTTTTCACACACCTGGCACTTGTATTTGTTTGTGAAATGCAACTTTACATACTTTGTTAACAAAATATATGCAAAATATTGACTCTATTTCGCGTGTTACCTGAAGACACTCAACTGGACCACAAAAAAAAACCTGAATATAAACGCACTAACACACGCATGTAACAAACTTTAAAGGGCTGGGCACTATAATTTTTCATGCAAGGATGATGAAATGAAAAATGGACCAAGCATTTTGCGTTTTACATAATACACGCAAGAAGAATTAACAAAATACTTAGACCTGATCTCACTAATTTTTGCCCAAAATGATTTTGTGATTCCCATAGTTACACGCAAGATGAAGTTTAAAAATTATCCACGCATGCAAAAAAAATTGATGATCTGGGCACAGTTTTATTGCACGTTAAAATGAAGTATACTAAATATACTAACCCGGCAACAAGGATTTTAAATTAAAAATGTGAGTTGCACTCACCTCTATTTTGCTTCGAAATCAGTTAGCAATAAGGAACGTTTTGGAGCAAAATTTTGAAACTGTCATTAATGCTTTTTCTGAGCACTGAAAGAACGAAAAAGAATGCAAGCTACTGGAAATAGAATGAAGCAAATGAATGTTGCAGTTTTACTTTTCTTCCACCACAATTTTGCACAAGTCAAATTAAAAGATGTGTGCTAGCAATTGTACAATTTCATTAAATTGGAGACGTGCTTCAGTTGAAAAGAAAGTACACCCTTGTATTAAAGATAGGGATGGCTGCAAAGTGTGATGATGGCAACAAAGTGATTTCAACTTTTGTTTTAAAAAAACTAAGTGGTGACAACAATTACATAATTGGTGACAACACATTCTAATTGGACCCATATTTACTCTCATACGTGAAGGAAACTTGCACTAAAAATCCAACGTGCACCATTGGGAAAATATGCAACTGACTTTGAAATATTTTTTGCATTGCAAATTTATTTTTCGAATTTCCATTTAAAATTTTCCATTTCGATGGCAGTAAAATCACGGTTGTTACAAACTATTAGTACATAATCCATTGACGCTACCAACGGTCATGAGTAATACACTGCCTAATATTTGGAAAGCATTGCGTACTCTAGTCTTAATGGATGCATCATATATGATCTTGATACGCCTTGACTAGGAATATTTGAAATTGTATGTTTAATTTTTTGTGATAAATCACTTATGGTTACAATGCATTGTAATTACCATCACGAAATATACCATTTATGGATTTACTATTAAATATACTTTTAATTAATTAATTAATTAATATAACATATTATACTAAGTATATAATTAAAAGAAAATACATTTTATTTCAAACAAGATTGGTTATCCAAGTTAGATATATGTAGCAAATTACATAATTGCCTCTAGGGATACCCATAACTCTAACAACCTCTCATTTAAAATTATGGTCAATTATGGATTCTCTAACCCATCCATTCAATCAGTTTGATGAGAACCGATTGAGTTTGACCCTTCATGAATGAATCTGATATGTTGGTTTAATAAACTAACTACTCTACCAATCAACTATCTCCGATGTTGATAAACTACCTTTATCATATGGAGCTATTCGAAGTATGTTTCTCGACCTCTAGTGTGCTCTTATTATTATATTGTTATTGTTATCATATAACAATGATTAGTATTCTTAATACTTGAAATCACCCCTAGCTCAGTTATAAATTTGTGCATGTGTGCGTAGTTTTTATTATGGCGCTATTCATAGCAATGTACTTAGCATTTTCATTAAATCAATCACAATGTTTCGTTTGGAACATTTCCAACTTAAAGCTTCTTAATTAAGGTATGAACATGAATTTAATTTCGACATAGTATGCTCAATAGCACTTATGAAGTTCGAGTCTGAATACTCTTTCATAAAGAGTTGGTTGTTCTGTAAACAATTCTCTTGTATTTCATAAATACTCAAGAACACTCTAAACAATTCTTTGGTATTTCGTAAATACCCAAAAAATCAATATTGCTCCCATTGACTTCAAGATACTTGTTTGTTATGTGCAAATAGTCTATTCTAATCATTATTTATAATTTTCCATTTCAACACATATGTATTAAAGCACAGAGTCATACTAAGCGATCATTTTATGAGTAAATCTGAAATAACTTAAGCACGTTCATTGACGAATATATTATGTGAATTTAAACAATTGAAATTTACGATGTTATTTTTATCAACGTTGCTCATTATATTCCAACTGCATTAGTCTTACTCTTAAAGACATATTCACAAGCGATGCATATACTCCTTCAGGTATAACTATCAAAATCATATTTTGAAACCATAATTGGAATTTGTTTTAGATTTGTGCATTATACCATATCATAGAGTCAATACTCTTAATGGATTAATTGAAGAGGATTGTTTATTCTCGATATTGATAAGAAACTCATACTTTCTCTTCAATATGTGAGAATACTTATTAGACATATTAAAGCATTGTGTTCTTTATGTTTTGATAATTTTATTTCATTCCTCATAGTCATTTTTATCCTTGTATCATATCCAAATCCATTTCACTATCAAATATTTCTAAAAGAAATTTCCTTCACTATGAAGTTGATATTTCTTGAAACAACAATTGTTTCTCAGTCCAATAGAATTGGTATTCAAAAACATTATATGAATTTTCTTGCCTATAAAACTGACTCCGTTTTAGTTTACAATATTTATTTCAAAAAATAAAGTGGTCATTCAATGACAGTCGTTCCCAAACTCCTTTTCGAGCTCTTCATCAAGATCCCTCATGAACAATTATTACCTGCAGTCTTTCGATTTACACAACCGACCAACTCATTGGCCTAGGATATGTTGGGGTTTCTTATAAACCCTTATCTTTATTGATTTTGTAAACCATTCTTTAGATGAAACTAATTTTAACCTTGTATACTACTCTTAAGTACACGACCTTATGGAAAGAAATTAACTCAATTTCACTCATAATTAATCGTGCTTTATTCAACAAAATTCAATTACTCCTTATCGATAAATCATTATGCATCATAGGGTGAAGTGACTTGAGAGATTGAATCGTTAATCATTTTTAGGTACATTGGGAACCTTTTTTCGATATACTTACATGTATATTATTTTATTTACTTCTATTTTATACTCGATGAGCTTACCATCGACATATCACATGTGTATCAAATACACACGTCCATGTCCGTGATAACTCATCGATGAATGTAACAAAGTACTTGAAACTGTTTTGGTATTAATAGACTTGCGATTGCATATATCTACATATATCAATCCGAAGAGGTCGTCAACTCGTATCATGCTCCTACGGAATGGATCTTTTGCCCTTAACTGTTTAAGATAATTAACTAGTATCATATGATCCAAAATCATATAATTCAAAAATTATTTCTCCAAACCATGGCTTAGTCTATAATTTCAAAATAATTGCAGATAAATTTAGATACCTCTGTATTTTCCAATGCACCTCAAATACAACTATTATAGCTTTTATAATGAATATTTATAATACTCATATTGAAACAAAATTATATCTATTTTTGAATTAACACCGAAAAACGGTTATTAGTTCATAAATAATGTTTGATATGTTTTACAGAAACAGTTTTCATAATTTGATACAATCAACAAGTGTGTTATGGCATGCTCTTACTATTTCCACTATTACCATACATACATACATACATACATAATAATATGATATGAAATACGAAGCCCCATTCAATCACTTAATATATGATATCTGTTTCATTTACCATAACTGGTTTACAGTCGAGAACTTTCATATCAAATATCTTAAACTCAATGAAATAAATCTTATAGAAAATAATTTTCTATATGAAAATACACTTCAGAATAAAAATTATGTTTCTCGTTCCAATGTTAAGCATCAACCATTATTTTATAATTCTTGTTCTCGATGTTTCTTTATGAAGCAGAAGTGACCATTCACTCTCTTCAATCCAACAATGCCTTGAGTTACATCCACGCTTATACAGTCGATTTCCTTTCTAAATGGTCGAACCATTTAAAGGAAATCCTTGCTACAGTATCATAATTGTAATGACCTAGGGTTTTTGACACTATTATTTGGATAATTTACTGGTTTAATTATTGATAATATAAGTTTTTATTAGTCAAACAAATAATAGATTCTGATCCTTATACATATATATATATATATACATATATATATATATATATATTTGGGAAGCTATGATTTAAAAATCTAAAATTTTATTTCAAAATTATTTAAATAAAAACTCCACTTTTCTATTATAAGATACAATAATATATATATATATATATATATATCTGTGTGTGTGTGTGTGTGTGGTTATATACTTAACTTGATATAAAATTTAAAATAAAATATTATATGTATAAAAATAGGAATAAATACATATAAGTGGCTAATATTTATTTGTATGTAGTTATAGGGTATAAGTAAAATTTATATGAATGACACATGGCTTAGGCAAGTAAATATATATGTTGTATAAGTAAAAATGTGTCTATATGGTAAAAATAAAACCAAGTTCACATATGTATATAGTATATGTATATTCAAAGATGATTGTATACATGTAAACACCTTAGGGAACATAGCATTAAATGCATATACTCTCAAGCATATAAAACATCAAATCCTCTTTTAAAATAATCAAATCAAGTCAGTCTAATTCTTTTTAAACCAGATCATAATTTCAAATCAAAGTTAGTAGACAAACAAAAGAAAGATAAAAATGAAAACATATTGTACCTAATAAGAAGCTACAGCCTAGTCTCCTCTGTTATAAATAACACTGCCTTGCTTACATTTTTTTCATTCGAATAGGATAATAAAAAGAAACACAAGTTGCCATTAAAACTTAAGGAAAATAAAAAATAAATCAAGTTCAGATAGGATCAAAACAAAAAGGAAATATTTTCAAAAGCAGTGTCCCTGTTTCAAAGATAACATTGCGTAAAACATTCTTTTATACTGTAAACTATGTTTGGAAGTGTAAATATTTTCATAACTCAAGGTCCACGGGTCCAAATGCTATAAAATTTTCATAAGAGCTTACTACAAGCTAAAGAATGTTCACACCAAGTTTCGACTCGCTTGGGTCAAATCTTGATCGATACAAATTACGTTCGTATTGATCATAGATCGAGTCGAAATTTCCTAGGATTGATCGCGTGGCCCCCCATGTGCCAGAAGAAGTCTCTCGAGATCTGAGCAAAATATCAGCCTCCTGCGCCTATAAATAGATCCCCAGGGCCTATAGAAGAAGGATCTTTTGACTCTCAAGCGCCCAGACTCTGCCGGATTTAACTTTGCACTCCATACTGTTGTTGTACTCGAATTTCAGACTTGTAACTCGTTATAGCTTGCTGTAATCAAGTGTAATCATCTAGAGAATATCAATAAAATCATAAACCTTCATAGTGGACATAGGCAACACGTCGAACCACTCTAAATTGTCGTGTGTCTTTGCATTTAATTATCAATTTTTGGAGATTTTATTAGATAATCCACATTTAATATTTATCTTCTTTATTTTTATCTCTTCAAAAAGTTCCGAAGAGTGTTGTGCCCATTTTTGGTATAAACACTTTGGTGCTTTCACTTATAACTTTTCAAGATATGCATGATTGAATAGGAATGTATATATATACACACACTTATACATGAAGATATATATTAAGTGTTATGCCCAGAAAACAAACTCACAGGCCTATACATCCTTTTATTTATTTCTGTTCCGTAGATTTGAAAAATTGTGTTATACCCAGCTTCAAAAATCTCTATCTCACAACTTAATTAGTTTTAAGCTATAATTTAAAAAGAGAAGTTGTTTTTTTCAATTGTACTTATTTTAAAATTGGTTTTAATGAATATTATAAAGCATAGAGGTTGAAATGGGTATTTTACAGTAAGCAACCCAAAATTGTAAGAAAATCGAACATCATGTTTAGGCTTTTATTTATGTGAACGTAATCGCCATTAAAAATGATGAATTATGATGGTTATTTCACGATTTTTGATTATGTATTTGGTGAGATGAAAGGAGTTGAACGTAAATTGGTCTTCGACCAAATTATGGCAAACTAGTCGGTGGTGGGGGTCGACATTTGGTCAAGAGAAATCTCGATGGAGATGGAGCGTGGGAAAAATAGACTGGCAATTTATTGGACAGTGGGGGTGGTTGGATGAAGGCGATGTAGGGTTTTAAGATGGAGTTTGGTCGTGGTCGGACTTGAGTCAACAGCAGGGTCGAGGAGGAGATATGGGGCTACGATATGGGAGGAAAGGGAGAGGAGGTCACAACAAGGCTACTGGTGGAGTCTGAGGGGCGCTGGTTATCGGAGGTGGCTGGACAAGCAGAGAAAGGTGGTCGGGTTCGTTCCTGGTTTGGATTTGAGTTCGAAATTTTCGAACTGGGGCTTTGGCAGGAATTTGTGTGGGCCAGTGGGTCTACGAGGCCGGAGGTGGCATAGGGAGATGGTCGGAGGTGGACGGCGAGTCATCGCCGGAGTGTTAACGTGCACGGCGAGGATACGTGCACGTTAAAAAGAAAGGAGGGAGGTGAAGAAGGAAGGGCAATGGAATTAAAGGAAAGAGAAGAAGAGTGTTTTTGTTTCTCTGTGTTGGGCTGATGGGCCGATTTTTTTAATTTTAAAATAAAATTAAAGTATTCCAATTGTTCTCATTTTTAAAACCTGTTACCCTTTAAAAAAACTATTTTCTTTCGTAAATTTTAACAATATAGGAACTTATATTTTTATCCTACTGCTTAAAAAGTTTATGCCTATTTAACATGTCAAGGTTTGGTAATGTAGAATTAAATTAATTTTAATAATTAAAGTTAATAAATAATTAAACTGATTAAATCCTATGTAAATTTATATAAAATAATTATTGATGAATTTCTAAATTTATTTAAATTTATAATAAATGGTATTTTAATTAATTTTAATTATAAGTAAACAGGATTTGAAAAATAATTAATTTTGTTTTTAAATTAAAGAGATGATGGTTTTTGATGGGTTAATATACACTATAAATCATTTGAATAGTTCAGGTTACGTGGATTGTCTTACTTTCTCTAGTGTGTTCTTTTCAGTTGTTCTGTGTTATAAAGTACCTTGATAAATTGAATAGTTAAATATAAACATTGACACGTTTATTGGAAATAGACATACACGATTAAATTTCCATTGCAGTTATGACATTCCGAATTTGAAATTGTTTGTTTAAACAACTTAGCCTTTTAAAATTTGTCGTTTGGATTCGTTGAGACCGGGATCGGATATCTGTATTATCCGAAAACCACATCGATCCAAAATAAACGATCAAGTCATTAAGATTCCAAGGAAGATCCGGAATGAAGATTCAGAATGCAAGGGCTATTTGTCGCTAACTGTGAGATTCTAATATGAGGGTAGTGGATATAGTGCCTTCGGTTTCTTTCGGACTGGAACAGACTTGTATGGACGAATGCTATCAAAACATAGTCACTAGAGGACGATGAGCGTTCTAAGTGAATGTGTTCTTAAAAGGTAATCGTAGCCTCAGTTCTCATCAACCGAGAATGGCGAAAACAGGGAAGATACAGCAAGGCTAAGTGAGTCGCTCCTAAGTAGGGTAAGGTTACCTCCATCTAGAGTCCCTTTTATTCGGCTGTGTGGTGTTGTTGTTGATCCCAACTGCGTGGTAATCTTATTCGGACTATCCAGGTTAGGGGTAGTTCGGTCTTGTGTAGCAGGGGATCCCGGAGTGGTCCTCGGTGTTATTTTTCTAGAGATGCACTGTGACGGGCAGTACCACAGTAGCCCAGTCATTGTATGGAACCTATTCTCCAATAAGTGTCTTAGGTCTTGATTGTATACCTATTATGCTAGAATTTAATTAATGCAACAATTTCAGCTATGTGAATAATTTATTTGAAAACCCTAGACATTATTATAATATCACTGGATTTTCTGTGAAAGTGTTTTGGTTATCGTAAGGGAAAAACCTGTACGTGTTTATATGTGACGAACCTTACGAGATACCCTTGATTTTAAATGATTTTCAATTTAAAGTAATTTAATCGTTTTACTCACACCGGACTTATGTCTAACCCAGAGTTTATTTTCTGTTTTCCCAAACTCTTGGTTACTCAAATTTTTATGAGTAGCCAAGTGATTCCGAGTTTTCTCTCGATGTATTTTGGAGGAGTTGGAGGAGGCGGCTTCAACGTCCGTTGTATTGATATATATGTCTGTATTTTGGCTTATAATGAATAGACAAGTCACTATGATTGTCTAGGTATGATGTATGTATAATTATGACTCTGATGTATTGTAATAGTGACTATGTTATATGTATGTTATGTAATATATATTATCCATTCCATTGTTAGATTCTGTGATTTGTTTAGTTCTTTCTATCTATTTCTTTTCTACCTATTTTCCACTGTGAGATTCTGTGATTTGTTTAGTTCTTTCTATCTATTTCTTTTCTACCTATTTTCTTTCTATACTATGTCTCGTCTTTCGACGGAACGAAAGATGGTTCGTCATAATAACGAACTCTTTACATAGTTCACTCGATCATCCTTAACATTTAAGGATATCAAATATGTTGCACTTTACATAAACTGATCAAACTGACATTTCAACGATCGAATCCTTAGATCTATCTTGTAGCATTTGGTCTAGTATTACATTTAATACAATAAGATCATGACTGTAATAAATCATATTGAATACATGATCTAACACTATGGTCTATTTTCTTATTTCGACTGAACCAATTTCATTGAGGTTTTATACCTTACGAATTGCAATAGTTCACCATATGTGTATGTGTTTGAATACAGATCATACGTCCATATTCAAGCATTGTTTCTAGAATTTAAAACCTACAAAAGACAACGCACGGTCTTGGGAAAAAAACATATAAATGAATAATTACCAATCTATTTAGTTGTTGTAAAATTTGGCCCTTACATTGGTATTGAAACCATAAATTGAAAAATATAATCGGCAATTTTATATTTATATTTGTCAATATTAATTCAGTTCATTTGTGTATTTTAATTGATAAATTTTTTATCAATTATATTTATTGCATAAATCTATCAATGTAGATTATTATAATTTTTTATGACAGGTATACTTATAATATTAGAAAGGTTAAATGTTACTGTTTCATTTTTTTAATAAGACTCTTGTTAGTCTTTTATGTTTCTCCAAACTTAAGACGAAACATAAAAGTGTTTCGACTTCATTAGTGGGTGTTAGGACTCGTTTGTCTTGGGATTTTGATCATATGTCTTCTCAACAAGTCAAAGCCCCACGAACAATAGATAACTCCTTAGTCATATACAACTCATAACCCATGGTTCCTTGTTCTAATTTCATTTCGACTTTGAGTTTACTCAACAAATTGAAAAGATTATTCACTCATACCTACCATTTCACAATGGCCTAAGTATAGTATATGTACCTTGAGTTTGCTCAACAAATACATATAGTCATCTTACCTCGTATATTCAATATATTAGTAACAATACAACAAACATCTCTAACTTGGGTTTGCTTAACAACCAGAGAGTATGCAAGCAAGTTATTAATATATAAGTTGTAGAGGACAAAATTTATACTATATGTACATAATCTTTAATATATTTAATTGTGTAATATCAGCTTATGGAATAATGCATCTCTTATGAAATACCTTTGTGATACAAGTGTTAGATATATCAGAAATCATGGTATAAATATGTATTTATTCCTTTAGTCTATTTAGGGTTTCTTTAATGTTCCACCTTTAATCTATACATTTTTATTATATAAGTTTTATTATTATATAACTTTTATACTTTATTTAACTTGTATAATATTTTATGTATAACATCATACTAATTAAATATTATTTAATTAATGTAATTAATTATTACGTTATTCAATTATAACATATTAAATTAAACATATATACTATAACCTTCGTAGTAATACACATATATCTTTTTTATATATATATATATATGAATTTTAATTTATTAATTAACTTTTAATTGATTTATTTAATAGAAAATTTAGTAAAATTCTATTAATTTCAAAACTTCATTTATACACACGTGTAAACTCATATCTTCTTAAACAATACAAGACAACATAACATATATCATTATATATACCATACATGTGTATATACTTAATTAATTAGCTATTTAATTAATTCATTTATTTTATTAATCGTATTAATAAATATATTTTCGAAATTAATTTTGTAACATTTTCAAACCTTTGAAAAATTATATTATAACTTTCATAATATGTGTTTGATTTAAATTTAACTTCTAAATTTAAAACATTTATTTTAGTTTTCGAAACAATTTGAAAATCTACATTATAATTTATAATATTTTTTACTATTTTAAATTTAAGTTTTAAATTTAAAACTTTATTTTCATTTCAAAATAATTTTGAAATCGGCCCAAGGCCTAATTCAAGTTGGTACTTTTTCTATTGTAACGACTAGCCTTTTCGACCCTCAAAAGTTGACACTAATACGTCCACAGTATTCACACGCCGAGCATCTAAGTGTCGGAAAAACGGATTATTAGGGTGAAAGTAAAGAAAAGGCATAGCAGAATCTCACATCGTGACGAGTAATATATAATATACACATGATCTTTATGAAAGAAAACTGTAATATACATATATCAATCAGAGTAAACAAACATATCATCAGCCAGGACAATTATAACAACCTGTCCTCACAAATGCTGATATATACAAAATAAAAAATGCAGTGGAAATAAAAGATACGTGAATATGTCTTGGAGGCATCTAGCTTAACTCCTGAAACTCCAAAGCTTCTATAACTAAATCTTCAAATATCTTTGGGCTAACCCAAGCATTGCAAGAAAATAACCTGGACCAGTCAAGTAAACCAACATGAGAAACACAATTCATATGGATTTTTAATGTTACAAAACCTTTCAGGAATAAACGTATCACATAAGACCACACCGCGTATAAACATGAACAGGTTTTTACCTTACGATAACCAATCCATTACTATTACAAAATCCAGCGGTATTATAATAATGCCTAGGGTGTGAAATATCAGTAATCAAGTAGCTATGATGCATGTGAGTGTACATCACAACAATAATTGGTATATAATCAAAACCGCTAATCCGCCTTCGCTTATTGTATAAGATTCCATAGAGATGCCCTCGATACTTTAAGAATGGCTTCACAAGGATCAAAGATATCCTCCCAAAGCATCTTACATTCCTAGCTAATGTACAACATAAAATACATAGCTTGCTGCCAAGGCGAAATGCACCACTCACTGCATGCATAACGATAGGTATCTCTAGGATATAGTTGCATGCACCCTTTAGGTTAGCTAAACCCATGGTCCATGCATCATATCTCTAGTTTTAGTCATCTCCACTGGTGAGTGAAATGAAATGAAGTTAATGAACAAATGAAGTGAAGTTGAGTTGACATAAAGGTAATACAAAGCCTCCAAGCTAAGAAATCATCAAATTAAGATTTGATTTGTTTGGTTACCCTACTACACAGTACTACGTTCGCGTACGAACCACGAACGATGGAAATAAAAGTACAATCATGCACGATAATGCAACATAATCACAAAAAATCAATAAAATACACTGGTTATCTTATTTTATGAAGTTCTCAAATAGCATCGTTTACCGCAAAATGCCCCAAACGATAATTAAAAAATTCCAAATTAAGAATTATGGAAAAATCTTATAAATTCATTTAAAAACACATCTCTAAAATCAAGTTGTTTTTTTAACTATTGATTTCCTTATCACTTATTATATTTGAGTCAAATTTGAATATTTAAATATGTTAAATATTTCCATTTGAAAAGATAAAAATTACGGGTCGTTACATTCTTCCCCCTTTAAAAAATTCATCATCGAAATTTCATCATTATCAAATCAAGAAAGAGATAAGCCCAGTAAATACTTAACATTTTCCATAAGCCCATAGGATGTATATAGATCATCCATACACACTATTTTATTCGATCACTTACTCAAATACACAAATTTCTCTTCCGAACTAGTATCACTCACCCGACTTCCCTAATAAGGACTCCGATCAGGCTCCTTGATTAGAAACCTCCGTTCTCCTTACATAGCCATATCCTATGATAGAAAACATTGGTAACATATCAAGAACCCTCACCAAGTGTTCACCATTAAGAATCGAGTGATAAATCCTTATTTGGGTCGTTGTAAATCACCTCAAAGTCATGTACTCGAAACTTGGATCAAGAACCGTGCGAAGAAATGATCTACGTACAACTTACGCACTTATTCTTATTGGTTCTTACTTACATCAATTTCTTCTTACTTCCAAAATTATTCATTGAAATATTTCATACGAATTTAACTTAAGTTTAAAACTTGTATAAAATCCTACTACATCCTAAGAGTATACACTACTATTTGATTTAATCTCATCCCTTCTAAATTCAGATGCATGCCCGATATAAATTTGGGTCTTAAAACTAAGTCGACTGCTTCAGCCTCTTTACCCATTCGGTCTGGTAAGGAACTAAGAAGAGTAGGATGTTGGTATCTAAATCAGTCATAGAGTCTACTTTTCCTTAGACGTCTCCAAGGTCAAGACATTTTATTAGTTGGTCCAATAACATCATATAGTTTATATAACTTAAATGTTAAAATAAAAGGCACGGTTTTAAATAAAAAAAACTTACTAAAAATTTTCTCTTAAATTTAAACCGTTAAACGTGTATTAAATTATTTCACCTCTATTCAAGAGTTATATAAATTATTTATAAAATAACCTTCTATTTTATATCAAATCTCCTTGAAGGAAATTTAAGAACTAAACCGATTTTATTTCAAATTATTTGAAATAATTATGTATATTTTAAATCCATCGAAAATATACATATTAACTAATCCTTATTAATTAAATAACTGATTAATTAAGTAATTAATTAAATAATCATTATTAAAATAATTATTATTTTTTGAAAACATCACTAATCAAAAACTTGCTTAACTTGAAAAATAATTCCATGCATGATAACGAAACCAAATGGTTTTGATAAAAAGTGATTTTCTGATATAACGATTATCGCTATACGGGTAGTTCAGCAAATAAACTTATGGCATTAGCCATACAACCAAACATCATATATCTATGGTTTATGCACAATACAAGGTAAATAATGATGATACAACATGTAATAAGTATTTTTTAACAATTATATTAACTTTAACTACCAACTTTTCATATAGCTAACCACATGCTTACTAATTTTCAAATGCGACAACTTTTCAAAGCATAAAACAAACAAAGAACCAAACCATCACTTTACATATAAAAAAATCATTCATAGGCTATTAACATGAACATTAATCTAGTATAAACTTGGTTTAAGAAAGTGTAGTTTTACTCACCGAAGGCTATCCAAACCCTCGCTAACTTAAGGTATGACCTAGCACTTCCATTCCTAAGCAAAATATAGAGTCTTGGACCCTTAATGCACTAGGTAGGCTCAGCCTTGAAAGAAGAAGAATGCGAAACTTATTTTGGCAAGGTGGATTGATTTTGGGTAATCATCGAATTCTAAAAAATGAACCCGAAAATAGGTCATTTTCCAACTGGTTTCTGGACTATTTACTCATGGATTTTGAAAACATGGTAGAGAAAAGTTTTAGAAAATTATTTTCTCTAAAATTTAAAAAAAGAATCAATCAATTTCGATTAGTTTTGAAAGAGATAGGGTCAAAAAAAGAAGGACGATTTTCGAACTTGAAATTCTAGGTCCAAAAACACTCTGTTAACAATTGATATTTTGACATAGCTATGCTCGAAATTTGAAGAAGTGGTCAACATAAAAGCTATAACTAATAGAATTTGAAATGGTTTAAAAAAAAGGAACAACTTCATTTGGAAAAGATATAAGAAATCTGATCATTGGAAGAAGAGGAAAATCTAGAGAGATGAAAGGCTATTTATAAGCAAGTGAAAATGTAAATGACCTAAATGCCCTTGCCCTTTACCCTCCACTACCCTCTTGCCACCTCACCTAGCCTCCTCCACCTTATGTACTCCTGCCCTCATTTGGTTCCCCTTCCTCCATTCCATGAGAAAACATGTTTAAACATTTTTTGTACTTAGTTGCCAAAATGTTTTATTTTTTTAGCATGTTTGTATGATAAACATATTTTATATTTCGCGTTTAAACATATTTCATGAAATGGTTTAAACATGTTTTAGAACCATTTCATTAAATATAAAATTTTATAAAACATGTTTAAACCACTTCATTAAATATAAAATATATTAAAATTGAACATTCATTACTGCCGATTTAATATTGTACAAACACAAAATTTTATAAATTTTAAAATGCTTATCGTATGATTTTTTATCTTTAAGATATAATATATTAATTAAAAAAATCATATATGATATTATTTAGTTAAAAAACTGTTCTTAATTTTATTTTGAAATATATTAATTAATATTAAATATAAAATATATTTATATATATTATATATATAATATATTTATATATATTTTATACATATAATATAAAATATATTTCATTAAATATAACGTATATTAACAATCAAACATCCACACTGCCGAATTAATATTGTACAATATAAAATTTTTATCGTATGATTTTTTATCTTTAAGATATAATATATTAATTAACAAAATCATATATAAAATATTATTTAGTTAAAAAAAATTATTTTTATTTTAGGCCATCAGCTTAATACTAGTATGTATGCAATTTTTTAGATTAACATATATGTAGATGCACTAATATATTCAACCCTTAATTTAATATCTGACAGAACAACAATACACTATATTTAATATAATCTAATAACCTACAATACATTCCAATAATATATAATAATATTAAATGAATTAGTAAACTTGTTGAATACCTTTCATCAAAGCTTAGAGATCCCACTTTGAAATGATGAAATTACTCTTCGAATCAAATTCCAAGTTTTAGAATCGCTAGCTTCCGACTTGCTTTATCACCAACGATCGAATCGAAGAATTTTGATGTGATTGAGCTTGGACTATTTGGGTTTAAATGGGGTTTGCTAATGAAAATTTGCAAAGGAAGAAGAGCGAAAAGGTACCAAATTGAATGGTGTAGATAGTGGCATATAAATAGAAATTCAAATGGAGAAAAAAGTGGATCTTCTCCTCATCTCTCTTACCAATTCCACTCTTTTAAACCATTTAAAAGCCTCCCTCTTTGCTAACATTTGGCCGGCCTATCCAAGCTATTTTTGCTAAAATTTGTAAAACCCTATATGGGCTTCGAAGACAATTCTAACCCGAATAATGTCCATTACATTTAAATCTAAATTTAAATTCATACCGGCATTGTATATCAATTAATATATTTATAACTATTATAAATGTATTGTTTAATATTGTTAGACACTTCATATGCAATTTTTTTTAACTAAATTTCATCATATCAATTAATTTAATTAATTTATAACAATTGCAAATTAATTAAATCTTGTGATAAAAAGAGTATTCATCGTTTCGGTTGTGTGACTCTTAGGCGTAAATTTAATGTGCGATTAATATCTAATAACTCAAATATTAACATTTCATACGTCATTTAGCAGGTGGTGTAACATTTTGGCAAAATTTATCATTTACTTGGCTTCGGTACAATCCAATTTACTTTGTTAAGCGTTACATAGTAGTGACGATTTTTTACACCAGTTCTCTTCATCAAAACTATATTACTTTGGACTTACGGAATTCGGTAATGGTCAAAATTCAGATATTGTCTATATTCAACTCTATAATTCAATAACAATAATTATTATTAACCGTACTACTCTAGCAAGAGACTTTGACTTTGAGTTGACTTCAGTTGACTGTGATACCCTCAAATAACCGAGGAGACGAATCATCTCTAGAATAGTGTTTTACTTCCAATGCTTCCACTTGACTAAACTATAATCATTTGATAGTCGTCATGTCATGATTTAACTATAATCAAATCGAAGTGTCCACATTCAAGTTCAATGATATTTTTAAGTCAAGAGAATTGTGTAATATTGTCGCATAGATATTTTCTGTTTGATCTTGGTTATATTAACCAACAAAAAACTATCGAGTGAGTCATTCCTTGGTTATCCAACTATCAGTGCGTAATCCCTTGGTGCTCCCAACAGTCATAAGTAATACATTGCCCAACATTTAGAGAGCATTAGATACTCTAGTCTCAATAGATGCATCGATATCCAGTCTTGGTACATCTTGACTATGAATATTTAAAACATATGTTTATTTTATTAAGTTAAATTGCTCATGGTTACAATGCATTGTAACTACTATCACAAAACATACCATTTATGGATTTTCTATTAGATATATTTTTAATTAAATTAATTAATTAATACAACATATTATATTAACTATATAATAGAAAGAAAGCACTTTTTATTTCGAACAAGATTGGTTATCGAGTTAAATATATATAACAAATTATATAATTGCATCCATGACATACCCCTAAATCTATCAGTTTCAAATCTTGATCTCTTAGTCTATTGACCTCTCTCAGTATAGTAATGTTTTCAATTGTTTTGAATGAGGAAATATTAATGGAGGTTTATTGATGTTTTAAGATCCGATTTAAAGTGAAACGGTTGTTGCTCTAACCCTAGTTTACCCGTAAAACTCAAAATTGACATTAGGCCATTAGTTTTGGCTTTCGGGCTAAACCACTAAATCTATTCAAGATCTATCTACTAAGACTGAAAATTTAAAACGATCATTACTTTCAAACGACCAAATCCTATTATAACTACTATATAGAAAGGAAAACAATCAATTCTTTCATTTGGAGCAAGAATAACCCCTAATTTGGCTCAAATCAATATTTATGTACTCTACAAGTTTTCAATCAGGAAAATTAACACAATTTTACTTAAGGTCCAAAAATGTCAAACTACCATATTTTCCGAAGTTTTAACTTAAGTTAAGATTGTTTGGTTATGTAAATTATATTTTATTACTTAAAGTGCACGTCATTACACACTCGATCCAATGAGTTGGAATTCATTCAACTTTGTTTTCTCCATTTCCACAGTTTTCTTCACAAACTACGAGATATTCTAACAGTGACTAATCATAATTGCTTTAACAAGGTTGAACATAATTCATTCATAGCCCAAAGAGAAATCCCAAATCACTGTATACAAATGTTAAGAAAGATTTTTTTTTTAAATTAAATGCGATAAATAAACTTTTGTTAAAATATTTGAGCTATATTTTTTGTTTAAAGCAAAATCTTAAAAAGATTCAAACCTTAAATTGGAAAAAGGCGAAATAAAGAATTTTGAATCGTAGACTGTAACATACCCTATATAGTCCAATACCAGCCATTGGTTTTACCGATGCACCAGTTATGGTGTTTTCTCTTAGTCGAAATTAAGATCTGCCCTTGATTTTCAAGTTTGATACATGAAAACTCTTTTAAAAACATGTTTTAAATTACACTCTATTTTTATTTTCGACAATATTTTTTTTTCATTTTTTCCAAAAACTAAATCCGAACTTAATCACGTTTTTCTATGATCGAAACTACTTTTTATTAATTTTTCTCAAAAAAGTGCAAATATCTGCATTTTAAATGGAGGGAATTAGGGTATAGGAAAAAACTGAGATCAATTTTATTCTGAAGGACACGTTTTTTAAAATTTAGTCTGAAGGACAACAGAATGCTATATTTATGTAGCATTATAAATATATAATGCTATATTCGTATATTATTACATCTATACCATTAATAATCCTTGAGACATAATACAATATTATCCAAATCCTGCGACAGACATGACAATTAATGTTAGTGATACACATCAGTGAAAAAGGAAAATTAAAAGACATATCTGCCCATTTTCTTATTTAACTGTCAATATTAGCAATTTACACAAGAACATAATATTGTCAATAAATTAGAGGCGAATTATCTGCTCTCGCCCCATCGCAGTAGTAACATGAACTATAATCATCAAGTAGAAGTCTTTAAATTTTCCAAGTATAGTGTTATTTTCTTTTTCCTTTAACTTGGATCGGCTGCTAGTTTGTATGTGAAAATTTCTTAAGTGGCATACAGAAATTTCTCCTGCTTTAGTTGCAAAAATTGATCTAGAAAAATATAATTTAAGTGATAAAATGAAGTTTATACTGTGTTATTAACACCAATGAAGAGGTGCATGGTACATATCCAATGATTGGTAACTCAACCGATCGTTTCATGACAACTGTTCATTTTTATATTCAAACAGATAAGTAATCAAAATGGCTGGTAACTTTCGAATAGTTGCATGCAGAGGGGCCATGGAGGTGACTGGTCAGTGTAGGTGGTGCTGAGGTATAAACTTTCAATTTTATATTCATACGACGAATATAGCATTATATATGCATGCTATATGAATATAATATTTTATTGTTTTTCAAACTAAATTTTAAACTTTGCATCCTCCAGACTAACTTAGTCTCATGTTTTTCCTTTAGATTAATTCTCTTTTTGAAATGCAAATATGTGTAGTTTATGAAATTGCAAATATATGCACATTTGCTTGAAACTAAAAAACAAAAGTAGAAAATACGTACAAGGACAAGGGGTTTTTAGGCTCAAGGAAAAAGTTGAAGAAAACTTTAGTTTTAGGGATAAGAAGTTTACTTTTTAGGCTGAAGGATACTTTTTAGTGTAAATCACAGAATGATAGTTGTAACTATCATTTTCTGTTTACACTAAAAATGTCCTTCAAACTAAAAATCAAACTTGTTGTCCTTGAGACTAAATTTTTTTGTAACTTCTTCCCTGTGGCTATTTTCCTGTAAGGACAAACTTTGAAGAAGAAAAATTAGGTTGAAGGACAACAAATTTCATTTTTAAGCTAAATGACTAACTTTGAAAATAATTAGGCCGAAGGACAATGCTGGTTAGAACTAGCATTTTGTATAGTGTAAAAACCGAATTAAATGCTAGTTAGAACTGACATTTTGTATAGTGTAAAAACTGAATATAATGTTAGTTAGAACTAGCATTGCCCTTTAGCCTGATTTTTTTCATAGTTTGTCCTTCGGTCAAAAAATGAATCTTATATCTTTAAGACAATTTTTTTATCAAAGTTTGTCCTTATACCTAATTCCCTCAAAACAAAAATATTCTTAAAAGATCTTTTTAAAAGGGCCTACGTGTATTTTGAAGCTTAAAAATGGTGTTTTTCAAAAGATCCTTTACTTATTTAAATTATGATGCTGATCATTTAAAAAGATACAGGGCCTTTTGTGCATAAAGCAGCTTTACAGAGTATAAAACCCATCCCCAATTTCTCGACCTAAAATAACCATGGCGCGAAATCTTCTCATATCCGCACTCTATTCTTTCCTCCTCCTCCTTCAGTTTCTAATTTTCATTCACAAGTTTATTTATATTATCTAAATATTTGAGTTCTCGATCGAAGTTGGGGATCATTCTTAACCCTAATTTCGTTCGAAGCCACTCACATTTAGTTCCGATCACATTGATTTCGAGATGCATTTAAACAGTAAGTATTTATATAAATCTAGCCTTAAACTTTATTAGTGTTTTTTTCCCCTTTCATATTTGCGAGACTTTGAATCTACTGACACCGATAATGAAATATATTTTGTCAAACTTTGGGGGATAACTTGTTTTCGCTAAAAACTGAAAATAGATTTAACCTCAAAATTTCATGTCTTGACTTGATAATGATATTGTATGAAACACTGGCAGGAAGAAATTTCCTGCACTTTTCCTTGATAAACAATTAATCAATGAATCTACGACCCACCATTTCAATATTTACTATATATCAATTCAATATCTTGAAATTAAACATAATGAAGTCATATTCATATGCAAATAAGCGACTAACACAATATATTTATCTGTGCCAGCAAAAATTATTCATGATTGATCCTATCTTAATTACAAAACATGGAAGGAAGGAAAGATTTGAGACGCCAGTTTTCAACTGGCTCCATAAAAAAATGTGTCAAGCGCACTTTTACCAGGCAATTGTCGCTTGACCCAAGACTTAGTAGAGCTATCCGTTTCTCATTTGGTCGGCAGTCATCTCTCGATCCAAATAGAAGGACATCCATGAAATCTGATGCTAAGGACGAGCTTATGGTTCCTGAGAATTTGGATCATACCATGCAGTTGTTATTCATGGCGAGCCAAGGGGATGTTGGTGGTGTGGAGGATTTGTTGAAGGAGGGTGTTGATGTAAATAGTATTGATCTTGATGGGCGCACTGCTCTGCATATTGCTTCTTGTGAAGGGCATGTTGAGGTCGTGAAGTTGTTGCTTAGATGGAAGGCCAATATTGATGCTAGGGATAGATGGGGAAGTACGGTATGAAATATAAAATTGAACGCATTTAGATATATAAAATTGAGATGTTTTGATTTTGAGTGTGATTCCTAAGCTAATGATTCTGTATGTATCATTGCGCCACAGCAGTAGGTACAACATTTTTGTTAGCCTTTCCAGGCATCATATTATTAGTGAACTGAATAAGTCATGGGGGAAGGAAGAAGAGTGCTATTGTGATTTATGAATTATTGTTAAACTCTACAGTACTAGTAAAACAAGTCAGTGGTGTCGACATAACAGGATTATAGTTTTGCAAATGATAGAGGTGGTAACAGTGTCTACGTACTTTGTTACTAATCTTTATGTTGCAAAAGTCAAAGCCTATTCTTAACTTTTTAAATTTCTACCTCAAAAGTCCATCAAAAATACTTTTTGCTACATAATGTACATTCTTGAAACATATATGCTAAACCCAATAAATTTATGCTAAATTTGGTAGAAGTAAACATATTGGTTGCCAGTTAAACTCTAGAGCATGATTTCAACTATTTTTTGTCTTCTGCGGTGCTTATAATATTGTGATCTTGACTCCCCTTTTCTAATTCTTATTCCTCTATGAACTCTCACAATGTCACTACTTGCTAGGCTGCTGTAGATGCCAAGTTCTATGGAAATAGTGAAGTCTACAATATATTAAGAGCTCGTGGAGCAACAACTCCAGTATGTATTCAATTATTTTGTGACCATCTTTCACCTTCTATTTGGAAATATAAAGTTAATTCTTTTGATGGCTAACTTATTTTCAATTCCCATACATCTTTGTTCTTTCCACTGTAGAAAATAAGGAAAACTCCAATGACTGTATTAAATCCCCGTGAAGTTCCAGAGTATGAAATGAAACCAGGGGAGTTTCAATTTCGGCGGGGAGAGGAAATTAAACAGGCAACTTCTCTCTCACACACACATATACATATAGTTACACACACATCATGGTTCATTTTGATAGTTCCATTCTGTTCCGATGAAAATCAGAACACAATCGGTCAAAATTCCCGTTTCGATCAAATTTTTGATTTGCCCAAAGTGCTAAAAAAATGCTTAAAAAAATGAGAAATAATAATAATACGACAAACATGTAAAACAACAATAAATCAAACAAGATAATAACAAAAAAGGTGATCTAATAGTTTCAAAAAAAGAAAAAAACTACTATACTTTTGTAAATTCGACCCAATACAACAAAAATAACTTAAAAAAAAAGGTGAAATTCAATAATTGAATCAGGTTTTTTTGTATATAGTACATTTGTTATTTTGTATTTCCATATCTACAGATGTACATAATTTATTTCCATATATACAAATATGTACTATCTATCAATGCATTTCCATTATAAAACATCGAAGCTGAAACGGAATCATAATTGAAATGTCTGAGATTGATTGGATTTTCGAAAATCTTAAATCAACGAAACGGAACCTTAAATCAATGAAACGGAACATGAAATCTTGAACCTTAACACACACACACACGAGCATGGATCAACACTCCTTTTTTAGTTTCCAAACTTAGCCTTAGTTTCATCCACAAATTTGTACTTAAATATACATTGTTTTTCTCTTTTAATCCCTCATGCTATTCATTAAATATAAACTTGTGGTTAAAATAAGGAGGTTAAATGAGTGGACCTAAATAAAGGGGAAATTGATCCTAGCTCTCCCTCCCTCCCTCCTTCTCTATATATACATACATATACATATATACATACACACACACTCTGCATCCCATTTTTTGTGTCCAGCTCGTTTTTTGGTTTAAATAATTATTGGAATTTCATAATTTTCTACAGCTATGATTCACTTATCACCAACATCGGCTTTGCAAAAATTTATTTTATTACAAGTTTTTCAACCCATCAAAATTAATTATGCAATATTTTATATGTTAAAAATATATATTATAGTTTTTGATTCAAAAGCATTGATCTTTAATGGGCAGGATACATTAAAATAAATTAGCATTTTGCACATCGCACCTTTTAAAAAAATTTCTATAGTCATAGATGCAAAAAACGAGTTGGACATAAGTCGGATACAAAAATAGACGAGATGTAGATCCCTCCCCAACACGCGAGCGCACACACACAAAGTCAGTAGTTCTGGTATTTTTGGAAAGATGCCGCAAATAGTTTATAGGTATCTTTAGCAGACTCAACTTTAACATGGGCGCTGCATCATTAGACTAATCTACCAGTAATTCCATTCATCGAGCTATATTGTTATTTTACTTCTATGTTATAGGGTGCATATCAAGTTGCTAAGTGGAATGGATTGAAGGTGTCTGTTAAAATACTTGGCAAAGAGAGCTACTCAGACCCAGATAGCATGTAAGAAACGTTATTCTCTTTTAATAAAGACAATATATATTCTTTTAGTTGTTTTTTTTAACGTGGTTCATCAATGCCAACAAGTGTAGGATCGAACTCGTGATTTTTAATCTCATAGTCTGAACTATGAACCAACCAAGTCAAACATGTTGGCTCTTAGTTGCCATTTTGAAACAGTGATTCCTTTCAAAATTTATGTATAATATCCATCAACCTTAGTCGTTAGAGTAAATCATGTTAATCGACATGTCAAATTTATTGTGAACCTATTGTTTCTGAATGATACAGTCAAAAGGTAAATAAATGTTTATGATTTACAAAGAGGCCTTCATGTCTCACGAGCATCTAGGTGACTTCTCAAACTTGCTCTGCATTTAAAAAAAGCTTTGTCGTCTCCTTAAAATCCCTAAAGCTGCCTCTGTTCGGTTCACATATTTCTTTCTGTTTGTCTTTCCTTTTATACTATATATTGTTAGTACCTTGGCATAGATAATCCCTGAAAAAAAAAAAATGTTTTTTTTTTCCTGAAACAACACTGTAAACTGTCAAGCATGAGCTAACTCTAATGTAAAAAATATAGATAATTACTTGCTATATTGTACTTACTACGTTTCTTTGATTGTAGAAATGCTTTCAAGCATGAACTAACTCTACTTGAAAAAGTTCGACATCCTAATGTGGTACAGTTTGTAGGAGCTGTTACCCAAAATATACCAATGATGATTGTTTCAGAGTACCATGCCAGAGTAAGCCTTACATTTTCCCTTATTATAATCTGAACTATGCATTCTATGACACTGTAGTCTGAAGCTGTGAATAGTATGTTTACTTGGGTTTTCTATAGATATGTTCCATGTTGATATTCATTTCAGTTTAATAATATATCATGCTTTTTGGTCCGTTTTCCCTTCATTGACTGCTCTATTGGAGTACATTTCAGATCTGTAACTTGCAGTGACCTACAAGCTAATATTTCTGTTTCTTTTGGCAATCAGGGTGATCTAGGAAGCTACTTAAAAAAGAAAGGGAGATTGCACACACATAAAACTCTTAGATTTGCTCTTGATATTGCAAGGTATACACAGTCTTTAGTATGTTATCATCAATCTCATATTCATAGTACTTCCAAATTTCTTCTCATTAATAGGAATTGCTTTGTTAAAAGTTTTGTAATTTTGTCACCAATGTCTACTTTTAGTAGTTCTAGTTAATACCAAGTTTATGGGTATGACACAATGATGGACAATAAATGGAGTGCTAGCAATGCAGTAAGCAGTAAGCAGTGAGCTCAACCGAATGGCAATGCTAGTAAAGTTACACTTTTTTCTTCAGAAGTATATTATTTTGATTATTAAGTTCCTAAGCTCATTAGGATATTCAGAACTAGCTAGCATGCATGAACTAATTGTTTTAAATAGTCCAGTGTCATAATTTTCTTTCCACTTCATCTCATGCATGTTATTCTTATGATTGTCTGCTCCAGCTTTCTAATTATTTGTTTGTTTATTTTGTGCATAGGGGCATGAACTACCTTCATCAGTGCAAACCAGACCCAATCATTCATTGTGATTTAAAGCCTGAGTAAGATGGAAATTGGAAGAGTAAATGCATTTTTTATTGAATAGTTAATTAGCTAAGGGTATTATACTACTGAGCATTTTAGCATAATATCGTTATCTCTTCAAATCTTATTAAAGTGTTTGATCTATCAGTAACAGTAATTTTTTAGTATAACTTTGACACGACATCTTTAGAATAATATTTTATTTATACCTGTAGCTTTCGGTTTGCTATCATTATATATCCTTAAACTATAAATTAGCATGAAATCTCATGCATTTGTAGAAAAAAACTGACCAATTAACCTATTTCTCAATGATGGAGTTGACCCTTTTAAATCGCATCCGCATGAAGTTATATTGAGTCGGGATGTTTTGTCTCAATTTCAGCACAGTTTTAATGGAAATTTTTTTAGTAAATTTTTCTATAGAGCAGCAAAATGAGTTAGGTGGTTATTGATATGTCAAACAAGCTTCACAATGGGTATTCACATACTCTTGTAGGGCTTTGAACTGTACTTTACTGTTTACAATTTTTGCAAGGTGCCAGAGATATCTTGATAAATGATGGTGGACAGTTGAAGGTAGCAGGATTTGGTTTGATCAAATTATCAAAGTTATCAGCCGATAAAGTGAAGTTGGCAGATCATGCGAGCCAAATTAGCAGTTTAAGTAAGCCACGCAGATTCAATCTCAATTTGGTCAATGAATTATGTGCCTATCTCATCCTAGCTTTCTTTTTGGGTGTTTTTCTATCTTCTTTTTAAATTTAACATATGAAGAGTGCTGTGCTTTTCAATAGTGAAACTTATGTATCTGATTGGCCTGCTGAATTTCATTTGAGACCATTATTAAATTCAATCATTAAATGGTATTCTGAGGCTATTCAGTCCTCAAACGGGAAGTAGTTTGCGTAAAGAATTTTGTCTTCTCTGTTTTTTCTTCTTGTTGTTTGTAATCGAGTTCATCAATGCTCGATTATTAAGACATGCTTTTGTGTCATAAGATCATATAGACCTGTATCGTAAACATTCCTTTAAATTTATGGGTAGGTTCATACATAGCACCTGAAGTTTACAAGGATGAAATATTTGACACGAGTGTGGATGCATTCTCATTTGGTCTCATTCTCTATGAGGTCTGCACCTGAACTCTTTTTTTAGTTCCTACATTGACTTATTGGTTATTATGATCAAACATAGTTTTTTTTCCCTCTATATTTTTGTTTATTATCAGCTTTATTCCTCACTTCTGTTTTTAGACTTTTCACATGATTTTCTAATTTATAACCTATTTCAGATGGTTGAAGGAGGAGCACCATTTCATTTAAAGGGTCCAGAAGAAGCTACCAGAATGATATGCTTGGAACGTCTTAGACCTCCTTTAAAATACAAATCGAAAAACTACCCTATTGAACTCAAGGAGTAAGTATAATTTTAATCAATCAAGTTAATTTATTATGCTTTAGGATGATCATAGAACATACTATGCGCATTATGTTCCGCATGATATTTTCTGAACTTCAGCAGCAGTGATATATTACTATATTAGTCCCAAATTGTTCAAATGTGGGTTTAAACTGAATCTCTCATATCTACAATTACGCATGTGCTTAATGTCTTCATAGTAAACAATCATACAAAACTAAACCATATCACAAAACAATTATTTAGGTTGATTGAAGAATGTTGGGATCCAGATCCAGTAGTTAGGCCAACATTTTCCGAGATAATTATCCGTCTGGACAAATTATATGCCAATTATCCTAGCAAAGTGCGGTGGAAGGATAACTTTAAAATTCGTTGGTAATTTCTCATATACCATATTATCACCATTTCTGAATGATGCATCTGTTAGAGAATATTTCTAGACTTCATATTATTCTGTCTATTATGTCGCCTTTCTATTATAAAAATATATAAGGGTTAATTATTAGTCTTTTATTGTTGTTTGCTTTTAGACCTATAACTAAATCTTTATGATTAAGGTTAACTAATTGTATTGTTTGCTATCTAATAAAGCCCAGCCTCCGTTATTTTCAGTTTATCTCAAATTCTTCCTTCAATTCAATTTTGTGTATGATATTGATTAACATTAATATCATTTCACATTTAAAAACATCCAGAAAGCTTTTACATTTCATAGAGGTTAAGAATAGTTCTCTAGACTTCTGGCATGTTGTATCAGTGTTTCATGAATTAATCTTCCTTTTTTGTCATTGCAGGAAATAACGTCGTGCGGAATCCCTAGTATTTGGTCCCTTGATATTGCACTAGTCTGAAAAACAAACTCCCTTGTAAGATGTTAAATTATGACTGGTTTAATATCTAAAGAATATCTCATGATTTTTTTTTAAAACTTCTTATTGCACATAATGTTTTTATTGTTACAGAGTAAAAATATCAAATACAAAATAGTTAAGGAAAATTAAAAGTAAAGTTGTTTCTATATAAACTTGTGTCCATATCCTAATATTGTTGAACATAAATTGAGATATGCAGGAAACTAGAATATAAATATTGTTGAAAATAAATTGAGATAAGCGAGAAACAAGAATATAAAAATGGTCAAAAATAAATTGAGTTATGCAAGAAACTATCATTATTTTGGGATCAATCATTAAGCATGTGTATAATTGTGCAATCATTATTTTGAGAATAATACGAATCGATATAAATACAGATTAGGTCGGGTCTTACTATAATAATTTGATATTATGATAAACTGAGCATGCCCTCATTTTGTTTTATCTTGAATCGGGTTGCATGGTCTGATTTAACAATCTCAATTTTGCAACCACATGAGTTGTAGGTACATGCATTGAATATAAAAAGAACATGATATTGACACCCCAGAATGTCCAAATATATTTATTTTCTTTCCATATATGTTTGAAACACAGAAAGATACATTTTATTTAGTTTATAGTACTTATAGCTTTCAGTGACGTTTAAATGCTATGTCCAAACATCAGAATAAACAAGCACATCATTATCAATATTATCTTTCATTTGCAATGTAACAAAGACGTTGAGATAGCTCTCGTGGCTTTGACATCATTACCATGTGATCCGCATCTTCAATTTTAAGCGTCTCGGTTACTTTGAAGTTCCTGATCATTTTTTCTTGTATATCTTCAGTAATAGCTAAATCTTCTGGACACTTTATGTAATACCGAGGAATTGAACCGTAATTTTCTTTTGAGAAAGCTGGTGTCTCGCTTAATTCTTCTATATATAATAAACCAGTCCTCACTAAAGTTGATGCTAACATAATATCCTATATTCTCAGGCAATAAGAACAAATAAGAGAATGAACAAATGTTACGACTAACGTCATTATATATGAGTTTCTTGGCATGTGCAAGTAGTTCATGGGTGTTCAAAAATATCCTTGTAAAAATATATAGTAATATGGAATCAATAAATTTTTGTTTTGGTACATAGTCTTTACAAACATAAACTACAAAATGTAAATAAAAAAGATACGAACTTATTATTGGGATGAGATTCAAACTTGCGATCTCATTCACATGTCATTTTCAACTAAAATTAAATGTTAAACTTTCATTATAATAGAGATCAATTCTTGACCACATATCAATAGAATGAAACTTGTGGTCTCGTCTATATATCATTTTCATTTAAAATTAAATGTTAACTTTGGTTAGGATACAAGAAAATTTTAAGGAAATTTACGATCATATATGAACATTTTGTTGAGATTCGAATTCGAACCTGTAACCTTGTATAAATATAAATACTTCCAACACTAAATTACCGATAACTTTTATGGTTAGTGAAACTCGTGACATTTTTTGTATTTCTATATAAGAACATTTTTAAAAGCAAGCTGTCAAACCAAAAAATTGTGAATATGTTACAGTTATTATGAACGATAGTACCATATAGCTCATCAGATTAGAATGAATATCCTACCTCTTTAGTGCAAAGTTGATAACACCTGGATGCAAAAAAATTAGGACCAAACAAAATGGCAGTAAGACGATCTCCATTCAACATTTCCACAGGGTTAAACTTGGTATCGACCCAGTCATATGATGGATCGTTTGTAAGATTCTGGCACCACACATGTAAATATTAATATATATAAAACCATTATAATAATTCATGTATATGTAAGGATAACACGAAATTTGGACCCGTCCCTTATTTTCAAGTTTGAAACGCAAAAATCACTCCTAAAAACATGTTTTAAATTGCACTTTTAGAATTATTTTGACATTTTTTCTTTCGATCTTTTTGAAAATCAAATTTGAAGCTTAATCGCGTATTTCTTTTTATATTCAAAACATTTTTTTTTTTGAATTTTTTCTGAAAAAAGTGCAAATATTTGTACTTTAGGAAGTATAAACAGTTTTTCCTCCAGCTTAAACTGCATAATACAAATATTTACAATTTTAGAAAATGCAAATATTTACCGTTTGGCTGAAACTAAAAACAGAGATGTTTTATACAATTTATTCTTGAGAAGGGACTGGTGCATGTTGATAGTTTCAGAGAAGTTTCCGAATGTAAAATACCTTTAAGCCGTCAATAGGACTAGAAGTACAGTCAGGCATAAAAGCTGCGACAAAAACCAGCTTCTCGACTTTATCGGGAAACCTATCAGCAGCCAAAGCTATGCTGATGCCACCAAAGCTATGCCCTACGAGAATAACCTTCTCGTTTGGTGGCAGTGAGGACATTATATTCAGCAATGGCTGTGAATATTCTGAAAAAGTCCCTACTTCCTCGATCCTTCTTGAATCGATCCCTGATGCTGCAAGGTCAGGGACGGTTACACGATGACCTAAAGATTCGAGGACATGGGCCACTTTGTACCATGACCATGCACCATGGCATGCTCCATGTACAAGGATAAAATGTTGCCTTTTGTTTTGTTGGCCTTCTGCTTCCATTGTTACTATGTTCATTCTGTAGCTGTATTGCTATTTTGTTGTTGAATATGTATTGGGTTAGGATAGATGTTTTCCCAAGGTATATATAGATGGGCAATGTGGTCTATAATTGTATGATTTATGTGGGAAAGGCCACACAGCTATTTTGACCGTAGACATATGCCACAAAGATCATAGCAATTTCAACTGTAGATAATATACAATGTATCTAGCTTCTGAATCTTGAAACAGTTTGCTGTATGTGCTTATACACTAGTGATGATCAAGTATCTTGTTGTTTTGGGAATACACACAATAGTTACCAATTTTTTTAGTGGTTGTGAAATGCCCAAATAATAGCATTCAAGCTAAAGCCATCAGAGATAGTTGCGTGGTTACGTGGTGTTCTGTTCACCTCTGATATTTTCTAAGTAGGCCTATCCACTAGCGGATGATGTCTTAGTCACATTCGTATTCAAGACTTTTTTGAACATCGGATATTATTATTCGTTGGTATGGATGGATATCATATATTTATTTTATACGTAGACGGCTTGATAAATTTGAAACATAAATAGAATTTTTTGATTTAAATCAACCTTTTCAAATCTCATTAATTATAGACGTGTGAACAAAAATAAAATAAACGAACAATGGTGATAACAATGGTTTTGTATAATATAAATAGTTGATTTAATAAAACAATCAAAACAATAACCGTGTAACATTTGTTATACTAAATATACATGATATAAATTATGATTTTGACAAAAACCGAATAAATAATTTTTATATGGAGATGTTTTTACCTTTGCATCTGAGTTCGTATCCATTCGTTTATTTGTTATTCTGGATAAAAGTGTCCACATATTTTAGAGGATTTTTGGTATATACAAGCAGGTTTATTCCGAAATAAGATGTAATAATTGATATTTATCAGCAGAATATTGTGTACGGAAAGATTAGCATGATTATGAAAGATGCATGCGGGATGCTTCTTGAATCGATCCCTGATTCCTGATCCATGATCCATGACCATGTACCATGGCATGCTCCATGTACAAGGATAAAATGTTGCCTTTTGTTTTGTCGGCCTTCTGCTTCCATTGTTAATGGTAGCTGTATTACTATTTTATTATTGGGTTAGTATGGATTTTTTTTTCATTTTAGCCTCATTTTTAATCTTATTATCACAACTAGCTTAGTTTTAAAACTAATATCAAACATGGTTCTGTTTTGACCAGCTCAGCGTCGAGCGGATCAAAATGCACTGACGACTTTTGAAAAGTCGTCAGTGTAAATTTTCTTTTTCAAAAAATACACGGACGACTTTTGAAAAGGAGTCAGTGTTAAAAAAAAAATTCGAAAAAAAAACTAGCGCCTTTCCAAAAGCCGTCAGAAAAAATAAATTACAATGGCGAGAAATCGCCACTGCATTTTGTCAGTTACTGCTGGGCTATATTTGATATTTTAAAACGAGATTATTTGCGATAATAAGTTTAAAAACGAGACCAAATCGAAAAAAAATCCGAATAGCATAGATGTTTTTCCATCTACACATAGATGGACAATGTGGCGTGTAATAATGGTATAATTTATAGCTGTGGGAAAGACCACAGCTATTTTGACCGTAGACATATGCGACAAAGATCATAGCAATTTCAACGGTAGACATATATACGATGTATCTAGCCTCTGACTCTTGAAACAGTTTGGTCTATATTGGCATGCTTCTTTACTAACATCTTTTATAACCGACAAATTGTTTGCCGGTTGCAGGTAAAAAAAGTGTGATAAATTGCCTATAAACTAGTGATGATTAAGTAACTTGTACTTTTGGGAATACACTTAATAGTTATCATTTTTTTAGTAGTTGTGATATGCATAAATAATAGAATTTTAAAGCCATCAGAAATAGTTACGCTGTGTTTCGTTCATCTATGATTTTCGAAGCAAGTCTTACTTTCGCATGCAGTTAGTGTATTGTAAATATCCATATTCGAAATCATTTTTAAATATCGGATATTTGCGTCTGCTATTATGGATGGATATCGTTTATTTATTTTATCTGTGACGACTTAATAAACTTGAAACATAAATAGAAAATTTTGATCTAAATTAACCTTTTCAGATCTCATTGATTATAAATGTATTTATAAAAATAATATAAAGGAACAACGGAGATAATAATTAGTGTTGAACGCTTATTATGCACCAAAATGCGTATAATACAAACAATTGACTTAATAAAACTACAAATATATATTACTTATTATACTAAAATATATATAATTAAAATTGTGATCTTGGCAAAAACCGAATAAATAATTTTTGTAAGTGATGTTTTTACATCCGCATTCGTATATGTTCTTTCAAATATTGGTTGTTGGAAAACAATGATCTTCCGCTGAGTCGTGCACTTGGTCACTGTCTTGAAGAAGTTTCGGTGCTCTGCTCAGTGGTGCGAAAAAGTCTAACAAACGCCGCCGCCTCAAAATTTTCTTTCAGATTCGGTATTGACTCACTTGCAGAAACGAAATCGACTCAGTTGCACTTGACAACGATTGCTTGCCTTTGGATTTTAAGAAAACGGTTCCGTGGAGAAGAAGATGAATTTTGCAGAAAAAATATCGCTCTACATTGGTCTCGTTTAAAAATTAATTAAATAGACGAAATATCAAATCAAACGTATTACTGAATAGTGGGGTGACGTTGGCTAAAAATTCGGATCTGAAATTTTATCGGTTCAAATAAAATAATGGGCAAAAAACGCGAAACAAACTTCGTCCAAAAATATAAGTGTTACACCACAACAAGCTCAAACCGGAGTCTGACCTGTGTGGAGTAGGTCAGTCGATGCGCGCGCGTGTGAGGGTCATGCATGCGCTCCCTCCTCAACGCAAAAAAATTATATTTGGATGCTCAACGAGTCCAACTTAGAAGCTGAGAAATATGTGTGTGTGTGTAATATAGGCCGGCTATTTGAACACGAATTGATAACACAAATGGGGACACAAAAGATCTGGACCATCGGATCTTTTTGTCTTTACATGGAAGGTGGAATTCAGGGGGCAATCTATTGGTAGAGATCCGTTGTGTCACCAATTGTGTCACAAAATTATGTTCAAATAGACTTTCCCATATATTTATATGAGTATCTTTGAGTAATCCCTATGGTGTGAGACTCAAGCAATAAATGCACTTATTCCAAGATCTTTAATTTTTAAACAATTCATAAACCTACGTTTTCCAAAAAAAAAATCAACAATAGTTCACTTGATTTTTTTTTTAAAATTTCGAGCAGTTTCTGATAATATAAGATTGTGCATAAAAAATGTGATTTTAGACCTGAACCTTTGCATAGTGCACAAGATTCAGCTTTTACTTGAATGACACGTAGTCTTGAAGTCTATTCCTGACATCAAACCACACGCAATCTTTCTAGAGTGCAATTAAATAAGGTCGTGCGTTCATGGCCATGCACGTCTATCCCGGTTTAGCGAATGTCATAGGAATTTCGTCCAAAATTCCCTAAAAACGGTCACATTTTCACATTCACATAGACGAGTCTCTCAAGAGTACTCCTAAAGATAGGTATTCCACTCTATATAGAGTATATATTTCATTAAGAGTTTCTATTAAATTATCCTCTATTCACTTCAGGAGTACATGCTTATAAATATATAAAAATAGCATGTTCAACTCATATCACTTCACGCCTTATTCTTACCCATTGAACCTAGTTCTGATCTCCAGTCTTTTGGTCGGGTTACCATTGTGCATGATACAATCTAAGGGCAATAGCCTCATTCTTTTAGAGGTTCTATGGACTTCCTCTCTGGCTAGTCCTTTCATCAAAGGATCGGCCAAATTCTCATCACTAAGTATGTGATCCACTCTAACAGCTTCTGAAGAGAGTGACTCTCTAACAGTGTTGTGCTTACCACGTATCTGTTGTCTCTTACCATTGTAATAACGATTCTGTACTTTTGCAATAGCCGTAGTACAATTGCAATGGATCAACACAACTGGTATCGGTTTTTCCATGAAAGAATCTCATCTACCGCTTCCTTAAGTATTCCGCTTTTTCACTAGCTGTGGCTAGTGCTATCAGCTCAAACTCCATGATGGACTGAGCCAAAATAGTCTATTTCTTATATTTTCAAGAAACGGCTCCACCAACAATACTAAAGTTATAGCCACTGGTTGTTTTCAAATCATCAGATAAAGTATTTCAGTTTGCATCGGTGTATCCTTCATGAACAGTTGGAAACTTTTTATAATGTAACCCAAGGTTTATAGTTCGTCTTAGGTACTTTCGATAGATGCTAATGCTCTATACTAGGTCTACTAGTAAACCTGCATAATAATCTCGCGACATAGGCAATGTCGGGTCTAATACAATTAGTGACATACCAAAGGTGGCCAATGATGCTCGCATAATCAGACTGCCTTACACCTTCAATGATATTCTTAAATAGTTTTACACTAGGATAATATGATGTACACGGTCAAAATAATTGTATTTCTTTAATATCTTCTCAATGTAATAAGATTGACCCAAAGAAATTCTCTTTTTTGACCTAGTAATCTTAATTCAAAGGACTATACTCCCTTCACCTAGATCTTTCGTATCAAAGTTGGCACTCAACAAAGATTTAACAGTACGTACAAACATATGATAGTGCAAATTTCGTTCTTAGTTTTATAGTATATACATTTGTAACTTTCATTAACTTTAAAACCATGTGAGATTATTAAATTATCAAAATTTTCATGTCATTGCTTAGAGCTTGTTTTAAACTATATAATGATTTATCTAACTTACAAACATTATGTTCTTGACCATGAATTACAAAGCCTTCAGGTTGGCCGATATGAATTTCCTCTTCTAATTTACAATTTAAAAAAGAAGTTTTAACATTCATTTGGTGTATTATCAAGTTATGAATAGATGCAAGTGAAATTAATACTCGAATGGATGAAATTCTGGTTACAAGCGAAAAAGTATCAAAAAAATCTACATTTTCTCTTTCCCTAAACCCTTTAGCAACTAAACGGGCTTTATAATCAACTGTGCCATCAGGTTTTAATTTCTTTTTAATTACCCATTTATAGCTTACAGACTTATAACCAGGTGGTAAATCTACTGAGTGTCAAGTCTTATTGGATTCCAAAGAATTCATCTCATCATTTATTGCCTCTTGTCAAAAATCGACATCTAATGAAGATAAGGTGTAAAGGCCCGTTTTCCTGTACCCTTTGAATCGACAATAAACCACACATGTCCAACTCAAATTGCATGAAAAGGCGGATCATTAAGGGTGATAAATAAAAGTAGACAGAACAGAATCTCACACGAATGGAATAACATATAATATTGAACAAATATTTTTACAGCGGAAAACTTTTAAATACATATATCAGAGTCTAACCTAAATTCAGCTTGGACAGTTATAAAACCTGCCCTTACAATTGCTGACAAACATCAAACAAAATACACTAAGCAGAGCGGATAACAGAATATGTCCATAGGTCGATGAATATCTCCAGCTCTCCTCAGGAAACTCCAACCGTCTTCGACTGAAACTACTCGGATCTGACCCGAGTATTGAAAATACCCGGATCAGGCTTGATAAACCAGCGTGATAAAAACTCAACAATAAATGACAGTGTCATATATCAGCCCTTTTATAAAAATCCTTTGAAAAGAAAGAGTATCTCATAAGACACGTCCACACACAAAACACAGACGGGTTTTTACCTTATGATAAGTAAAACACTTATATCAAAACCTTTGATATTATTTCTAATGACATTCTTTGAAAACCTTTGCAAATAAACTATTAATCTTAGCCGAAATTGTTACCATTATTAAATTCCAGCATACTAGGCTCTACAAATCAAAGCCGTAGGTTCTTATTGGAGAATGGATTTCCATACAAATGACCAGGCGCAAGATCTACCTTCCGAAATGGGTACACCTCTAGATGGATGTCCCGAGGCACAGAACATCTGCCCTCTACCAACACAAGACCGGCCTACCTCTTTAACTAGATAGTACCGAATATGTCGTCCACCGGTCGTTACCGACCTTTATTCGAGAGCTCTCTTTACATACACCACATAAATTAACATCCCGAACATCATAGCGGGAAGAAATATATCTAGAAGGGTATGATCATACCCTAATTGGGAATGACCCACTTAGCCTTGCTGCATCTAATCCTTTTTCGGTCATTTCCGATTTGATGAGGCTTGAGGTCACGGTTACCTTTTTACAAAGCACATATGACATCTTTGAATGCCACATTGCCATTTCTGTTTAACTACTAATTGCCTTCCATAAAAATACAACCCTTGAGCTCGTAAGTCTCAAGGAGGGTGTTAAGCTAAGAGAAGCTGCCTTCTCCGCCACCACTGACGTACGTTTGTAAAAACCAATGTACGTAATCGTTAGAAATGCAATTTCAGACAAACGTCCAAATAAGTTGTCCAGGAACAGGCGAAGGCACTTTCCTCGGCTATTACTAGGCAAGAAGCCCTTGCAATCCGCAAAATCTCCATTACGAGGAGACTACTGCTATATATAACTCTATAATGGGTGCGACCCCGAGCAAATCAACAAACAGTCCTCACGCTATGAAGATCCACGGTCTTCAATAATCATCGTCTTCAACATGTCTTCACGTTCGAACGTATACATTGGTTCGAAGTGGTTTTCAGAAAGGAATTACCCAAATCTGACCCTGGTTCCTTCGAAATCCAATATCGATAGAAAGTGAATATGAGTATATAGGATTTATTAAATTTCTTTTCACTTTAATTCATTTCGGATGATTTCAAATTCTCTTTTTTTTGACTTAGAGTGATTTCTAAGAAATTCATTCTTTTGATTTGGAAAATATCTCAACTTCCTTACTTAACTTTCAATTAAACCCTTTAACTTTTAGACGGGTCAAAAACAATGTTATTTAACACATCGTTTACAATAAACCCTAAATCAATCTTAACAAACATTTTGAAGTAAATAGGATCATAGAAATCATTCATTTAGGAGATTGCTTAACATTTGGATAATACCAATCTTCTTTTAATTCAAAAACTTAATACAGTCTTTTTATTTAAGAGCATCCGGGCTTTCCTTTGGATCTATTCCACCCCTCGCTTAAGAAAAGAAAACACAGGCCAGGTAAGTTCAGGGCACTGGTTGCTCCATCCCTAACCTTAGTAAAACACCTTGTTTTATCTTCCCAGATCTCACAGGCGGGACAAATGTACTAGTCGTTTCCGCATACTCAGATTTTCAACTTTACTTTGGAATTGCTTACAAATATTCCAAATTATCTTTTAAAATGCTTAATTATCCTTTTAAAAACATTCACAATTTCTTTTGGGAAACATCGTTACATTGAAACTCATATTCCAAAAGTTATAGAATTCGCAGCATAAAAGTGCTGCGGAAAGTGCTATATAAGCTTATTTGATTTAAACAACTTTTAAACATTTGATAATTTATATTTTCCTATCCAAATCTCTTTTAAATCATTTAAATAGACTTATCAAATTTATTCCATATTTTTCCATAATTAAAAACATCCATTTAAACAAATTTTCTGTTATTGTCACTTAACTGCACTGGCGCGATTTTTCTTAAAAATTGATTTGGACTTATTTTAAAATCTACTTATCGAAACTTTGATTTTCTTTTTTTGTTTAGAAGATATAGATATAATAGTTCGGAATTTTCTTATCTCGAAAAATTCCGAACCATATTCCACTCTATACATTCATTTGATCTTTTCGACGCGAAATTGCGAACTATCTTTACGCGACGCGTTTAGTTTTAACTTATTTTTCAATACTTGAAATAATCGATTCAAACTGGATTTCAACACTTATAAGATCATTAGAAACCAATTTAAATCAATATTTTCACTTTTTAAAGTATTTAAAATGTATTTTCACTATTACCATATTATAATATTATTCTATTCCCATTATTTTAATATTAAATTTTAAATTCCAATTTCAACTCAATTTCAATTCTAATCTCAAATTAAACACATTTAAAACTTAGATTTCAAATCTAATTTAAATTAAAATTCAATTCAATCTCAAACTAAACTTCACTTTTTTCAAAATCGATTTCAATTTCAATTTCACTATTTATATTATTTTCAATTTCTAATTAACTATCCTTTTCAAATCCGTTTCACTTCAAATTTCAAATTCTCTTTCATTTTGACTTTAATTTCACTTTTAAATGAAAAGAGACTTATTTTTCCACAATTTCTCATATTACTAAAATATGGTCTTACTAAACAAAGTGGTTACTTAACTAATAGGAATTTGATATTCAAATTATCATAGCAACCATACAACATCCATATAACATCAATATTTTCCATACGGTAAATGTCATAACATTACTACGGATTATCCAACGTATTCAAACATTCAATCAAACATCCATATCATCAAATAGTGATTATCTAACATAAAATTAAGCATGATAATCAACATAATTTAAAAAGCGGGGAGAATTTCTCACCTTCATATCCACTCCGTCAAACTTTTTCGTAGATTATGTGCTTTCAAACAAACGCGCTTTTTCCCAACATCTTGAATTCTCGCCTTAGCTTACTTTCTTTTCGAACGCTCATGTTTTTATTTTTCTTTTCCTTTTTCTTTTATTCTCTCTTTTTTTCTTTCTTTTTTTTTTCTTTTTTTTGTATGGAGGAGGGTGTATATGGCTCGGCTAGGAGGTGCATGACCTCGGGAGGAGGGTACGACCTAGGTGGAGGTGGGTAGGTGGTTTGGAGGGCTCGGTCGTGGTGCTTTTGGGCTCGGCCTTAGGCTTTGGGGGTAGGACGTGGGTTTAGGAAGGGGTATATGGGTGTAGGGGTGAGGAGGAGGTGGGTAGGTAGTAGTTTGACTTGGTTTTGGTGGTGTAAGGTGATGGTTTGGAGGTAGAAGGAAGAATGAAGGTGGAAGAGAGGTTGGATGCCATGGAAATGAAGGTGAAGAAGAAGGAGAAAGTGAATAAGAAGGTTGAGAATGAAGTGTGAAAAATGAAAGGTATGGATGCATATTTATATTTGAGCTTTGGATGACAAATGACTAAAATACCCTTCTCTACTTTTTGACTTTTTTTATTTACATTTTTACCCTTGATTTGATCTTTGCTTAATGGAGAAGAAATGGTTTGATTTGAATTTGTACTTAAGAAATGATGTTTGGATTTGATTTATGTACTTATGAAATGATTTTGCCTCTTTTTCTTAAACTTTTAAAATGTTAAAATAACATTTGCTCATTTTCCATGCATACACATCACATCTTATTAATGTGATTTGAATTTGTGAAATGATTACTTTCTTTTCGTTCTTAAAGTTTGTGTTTTAAATGGAAGACTTTTGCATTGATGTGACTTGCATTAATGGTAAGCATATGTGTCATTGATTCCTTAAGTTGGCTTTCTTTTCACTTTTCATTTGCTCATTTTCTATGTATTTTAGTAACATATGATGATGGAAAGTATGTGTAAGGAGATGAAAGGTGATGGTCAGTTTGCTTTTTTTAATTACTTAACTTTTAAGTATGCTTATTTAATCATTTTATAAAAATATCTTAGATATTTTCTTATCTTTTGATGTGACTAATTGTAAAGTGTTTTTAAATAGTTTGTAAACTTGTATTTATAAGTTAGAAAATGTATCAAGTTGCAACAAATTGTCGACAACTTGTTTTGGTTAAAAACGACGTTTCTGACGATAAATTTTACAGTCAAAATTTGACCTTTTTATTAAGCTATATATTGAAGTAAACCAAACTTTAAAATGAACTTTTTACTTCTTTAAATAAATTAAAACATGTCTCTTTATATTTTAAAATCATATTTAAATAATATTATAGTGTATGTAAAAACTGGCAAAATGCGACAAATTTTGGTTATTTTTGTAAAATGAATATTAACAAACTTTTAAATCTTTTAACATACTTTTATTATCTTTATTAGACGTTTTAAATAAGATTTACCTTTTTAAATAAATATTTAAATTCATTCATTTAAGCCTTTATTTATTAATAACAAAACTTAACTTTTGTCGATTTGTTCAAAAATCCAAATTTATACTTTTAAATTTATTAACTATAAAAATAGATAATTGTTATTATATATAACATATTTATTTAAGATTTAAACTCCTTTTAAATTTAAATCGAGCGAAATCTCTCATTTTTGAAGTAGCGAAATTACGGATCGTTACATTCTCACATACTTAAAAGCATTTCGTCCTCGAAATGAAATTAAAGGCAAAGGAATCTATCCCATACTCATCTCCTCAAATAATTTGACTTATTTTTACTGATGATAGAAAAGAAGAAGGTCGATATCATAACAACACTAAAAAAAGATGATGCCAAACATACATATAAAGATTCTCCACATTAACCTGAGTATCTATCACGTACTTACGGTTATATATACATACATCCAGTCAAACTTCTATCCTACTCATCCTAGTGTGTGCTGCACACTTAAGTTAGAATATACAACAAACAAACAAGACTATACATCCAAAAACAACCATACTGATACTAATGCATACATCCACATAACTCATCCTCTGTCCCAAGCATGTACTATACCCGAGGTCTATATATATACATATCAAAGCATCATTCTAACCACTATATCTTAGTGCCTACTATTTGAGATATCTGTCTAACTACTATGTAGACAGACCCAACACTTCATACTATATGTGATATCTGATTCGATCACAACTTTACCTCCGAACTAGTATCGATCCTCCGGTTTTCTAATGCGGACCTTGATCGGACTTCCTGATCACAAACCCTTGCTTTCCTTGCATAGCTCTCAACTATGATAGAAAACTTGTGTACATAATTATAAACTCCCATCAATGCTCGCCGTAAAAAATCGAGTGATAAATCCTTTTTCAGATTGGTGTAAACACCTCAAAGTTCTGTACTCAAATTTTAGATCAAAATTTATGTGCCGAAATGATCTACGTTTAACTTATGTACTTAATCTTTACCTAATACATTTTTTTTCAAAACTTCTATTAATCCAACTTTATTTCACAACCATTTACCTTTTACTAAATCATTATTACTTAAGCTCATAAATATGACTTAAACTTGTATAATATACTTTTACTTCCTAAGAGTATATATACATATCACTAATCTTCAAACGATCATTACTTCAATTAGGGTCTTCAACAAATGTGGAATTCTACTATTCCAAATAAATAAGTTATAAAACTCAATCCTTAGTTTTCTTTACCTAAGGTTTCAATTCAACTAAAATTATTTATCTAATCCATGTATTAATAAGACAACTTTACTAAGTGTACACTTTTTTTTCTTACTGATTCTATGATTAACTTACTTAACTTATTTATCTATCCATTTTCTAAATCAAATTTCTTAATCTTAAATCCATCAAATACTTTATAGTCAAATTGTGAAACTTAATTCACATGTATTTGTTACTTAATCATTTTCATCCAACAATCAAACTACTAACCATATAATTCAAAAATATCCCCTTCTAATCTTACTTCTTTACCCTAACTGCATCACTAATTCAAAGTTTTATATTAGGATGATATTTCTTATATCTCTTATTCTTAAATTTCACTTTGGTTTTAACCTAGTCAAAGTGTCTAAATCTAAAATTACCTTATCTCCTTATTAGTTATAGGACTTATCCTTTCATAATATATTTACCCAAAATTTCAATTTTGGCTTATATTTTCTATCTTATTGATAAGAATTTTTTCTAAGTGTACATTTTCTCTTCACTTTCTCTAATTACACTTCTTGCTTCAGTATTATCATCAAATATCTTATAATCAAATTGTGAATTTTACTTCATAAGATATTTGTACTTAGCTTTTAAATCCATCCATTATGATGATCATTAAATCATTATTCCTTAATAACTAAATATCTAGGGGTATATGATCAAAGTTTTAAATTCTAGCTTTAACCTAATTTATTCTGTATGGAATATCTTATAGTAAAATTGTGCAATTCTAATCACAAGATATTCATATTTTAGTTTCACTAAGCTAGATTACAAACAATCCTTAATTTCTAACCCAAAAGATAATGATATCCCTTTTAATATTTATAATATAAACCCAAGATAAAATTATTTCATTTATCAATTTCTTTAAAACAAAATCATTCTTATAAAATTAACAAATACGCGCTCATATATATAATACTCTCATAACTCATTCTAGGGTGTTACCAACCTCATCTCTAATGAGTTACCCATCCTAGGATATTACTAATCCTATCTCTGATGAGACTTTACCCATAACAGAGCCAAGATTCTCGCTTAACCTTCAGCTCTGATACCAAATGTAAAGGCCCGTTTTCCCGTACCCTTTGAATGGACAATAAACCACACATGTCTAACTCAAATTGCATGAAAAGACGGATCATTAAGGGTGATAAAGAAAAGTAGACAGAACAGAATCTCACACGAATGGAATAACATATACTATTGAACAAATATTTTTACAGCGGAAAACTTTTAAATACATATATCAGAGTCTAACCTAAATTCAGCTTGGACAGTTATAAAACCTGCCCTTACAATTGCTGACAAACATCAAACAAAATACACTAAGTAGAGCGGATAACAGAATATGTCCATACGTCGATGAATATCTCCAGCTCTCCTCTGGAAACTCCAACCGTCTTCGACTATACTGAAACTACTCGGATCTGACCCGAGTATTGAAAATACCCGGATCAGGCTTGATAAACCAGCGTGAGAAAAACTCAACAATAAATGACAGTGTCATATATCAGGCCTTTTATAAAGATCCTTTGAAAAGAAAGAGTATCTCATAAGACTACGCCAACACATAAACACAGACGGGTTTTTACCTTATGATAACTAAAACACTTTTATATCAAAACCTTTGATATTATTTCTAATGACATTCTTTGAAAACCTTTGCAAATAAACTATTAATCTTAGCCGAAATTGTTACCATTATTAAATTCCAGCATACTAGTCTCTACAAACCAAAGTCGTAGGTTCTTATTGGAGAATGAATTTCCATACAAATGACCAGGCGCATGATCTACCTTTCGAAATGGGTACACCTCTAAATGGATGTCCCGAGGCACAGAACGTCTGCCCTCTACCAACACAAGACCGGCCTACCTCTTTAACTAGATATTACCGAATATGTCATCCCCCGGTCGTTACCGACCTTTATTCGAGAGCTCTCTTTCCATACACCAGATAAATTAACATCCCGAAATCATAGCGGGAAGAAATATATCTAGAAGGGGATGATCATACCCTAATTGGGAATGATCCACTTAGCCTTTCTGCATCTAATCATGTTTCGGTCATTTCCGGTTTGATGAGGCTTGAGATCACGATTAACTTTTTACAAAGCAAGTATCACATCTTTGAATGCCACATTGCCATTTCTGTTTAACTACTAATTGCCTTCCACAAAAATACAACCCTTGAGCTCGTAAGTCTCAAGGAGGGTGTTAAGCTAAGAGAAGTTGCCTTCTCCGCCACCACTGATGTACGTTTGTAAAACCAATGTACGTAATCGTTAGAAATGCAATGTCAGACAAACGTCCATACAAGTTGTCCAGGAACAGGACAAACCGAATGCACTTTCATCGGCTATTACTAGGCGAGAAGCCCTTGCAATCCGCAAAATCTCCATCACGAGGAGACTACTGCAATATATAACTCTATAATGGGTGAGACCCCGAGCAAATCAACAAGCAGTCCTCACGCTATGAAGATCCACGGTCTTCAATAATCATCGTCTTCAACATGTCTTCACGTTCGAACGTATACATTGGTTCGAAGTGGTTTTCAGAGAGGAATTACCCAAATCCGACCCCGGTTCCTTCGAAATCCAATATCGATAGAAAGTGAATATGAGTATATAGGATTTATTAAGTCTCTTTTCACTTTAATTCATTTCGGATGATTTCAAATTCTCTTTCTTTTGACTTAGAGTGATTTCTAAGAAATTCATTCTTTTGCTTTGGAAAATATCTCAAATTTCCTTACTTAACTTTTAATTAAACCCTTTAACTTTTAGGCGGGTCAAAAACAATGTTATTTAACACATCGTTTACAATAAACCCTAAATCAATCTTAACAAACATTTTGAAGTAAATAGGACCATAGAAATCATTCATTTAGGAGATTGCTTAACATTTGGATAATACCAATCTTCTTTTAATTCAAAAAATTAGTACAGTCTTTTTATTTAAGAGCATCCGGGCTTTCCTTTCGATCTATTCTACCCCTCGCCTAAGAAAAGAAAATATAGGTCAGGTAAGTTCAGGGCATTGGTTGCTCCATCCCTAACCTTAGTAAAACACCTTGTTTTATCTTCCCAGATCTCACAAGCGGGACAAATGTACTAGTCGTTTCCGCATACTCAGATTTTCAACTTTACTTTGGAATTGCTTATAAATTTTTCAAATTATCTTTCAAAATGCTTAATTATCCTTTTAAAAACATTCACAATTTCTTTTGGGAAACATCGTTACATTGAAACTCATATTCCAAAAGTTATAGAATTCGCAGCATAAAAGTGCTGCGGAAAGTGCTATATAAGCTTATTTGATTTAAACAACTTTTAAACATTTGATAATTCATATTTTTCTATCCAAATATCTTTTAAATCATTTAAATAGATTTATCAAATTTATTTCATATTTTTCCATAATTAAAAACATCCATTTAAACAAATTTTCTGTTATGGTCACTTAACTGCACTAGCGCGATTTTCTTAAAAATTGATTTGGACTTATTTCGAAATCTACTTATCGAAACTTTGATTTTCTTTCTTTGTTTAGAAGATATAGATATAATAGTCCGGAATTTTCTTATCTCGAAGAATTCCGAGCCATATTCCACTCTATACATTCATTTGAACTTTTCGATGCGAAATCGCGAACTACCGTTGCGCGACGCGTTTAGTTTTAACTTATTTTTCAATACTTCAAATAATCAATTCAAATTGGATTTCAACACTTATAAGATCATTAACCAATTTAAATAAATATTTTCACTTTTTAAAGTATTTAAAATGTATTTTCACTATTACCATATTATAATATTATTCTATTCCCATTATTTTAATATTAAATTTTAAATTCCAATTTCAACTCAATTTCAATTCTAATCTCAAATTAAACACATTTAAAACTTAGACTTCAAATCTAATTTAAATTAAAATTCAATTCAATCTCAAAATAAACTTCACTTTTTCAAAATCGATTTCGATTTCAATTTCAATTTCACTATTTATATTAATTTCAATTTCTAATTAACTATCCTTTTCAAATCCATTTCACTTCAAATTTCAAATTCTCTTTCATTTTGACTTTAATTTCACTTTTAAATGAAAAGAGACTTATTTTTTCACAATTTCTCATATACTAAAATATGGTCTTACTAAACAAAGTGGTTACTTAACTAATAGGAATTTGATATTTAAATTATCATAACAACCATACAACATCCATATAACATCAATATTTTCTATACAGTAATTGTCATAACATTACGACGGATTATCCAACATATTCAAACATTCAATCAAACATCCATATCATCAAATAGTGATTATCTAACATAAAATTAAGCATGATAATCAACATAATTTAAAAATGGGGAGAATTTCTCATCTTCATATCCACTCCGTCAAACTTTTTCGTAGATTGCGTGCTTTCAAACAAACGCGCTTTTTCCGAACATCTTGAATTCTCGCCTTAGCTTACTTTCTTTCCGAACGCTCATGTTTTTCTTTTTCTTTTCCTTTTTCTTTTCTTCTCTCTTTTTTTCTTTCTTTTTCTTTCTTTTTTTTGTATGGAGGAGGGTGTATATGACTCGGCTAGGGGGTGCATGACCTCGGGAGGAGGGTACGACCTAGGTGGAGGTGGGTAGGTGGTTTGGAGGGCTCGGCCGTGGTGCTTTTGGGCTCGGCCTTAGGCTTTAGGGTTAGGCCGTGGGTTTGGGAAGGGGTATGTGGTGTAGGGGTGAGGAGGAGGTGGGTAGGTAGTAGTTTGACTTGGTTTTGGTGGTGTAAGGTGATGGTTTGGAGGTAGAAGGAAGAATGAAGGTGGAAGAGATGTTGGATGCCATGGAAATGAATGTGAAGAAGAAGAAGAAAGTGAAGAAGAAGGTTAAGAATGAAGTGTGAAAAATGAAAGGTATGGATGCATATTTATATTTGAGCTTTGGATGACAAATGACTAAAATACCCTTCTCTACTTTTTGACTTTTTTTTATTTACTTTTTTACCCTTGTTTTGAACTTTGCTTAATGGAGAAGAAATAGTTTGATTTGAATTTGTATTTAAGAAAATGATGTTTGGATTGATTTATGTACTTATGAAATGATTTTGTCTCTTTTTCATATACTTTTAAAATGTTAAAATAATATTTGCTCCTTTTCCATGCATACACATCACATCTCATTAATGTGATTTGAATTTGTGAAATGATTACTTTCTTTTCTTTCTTAAACTTTGTGTTTTAAATGGAAGACTTTTGCATTGATGTGACTTGCATTAATGGTAAACATATGTGTCATTGATTCCTTAAGTTGGCTTTCTTTTCATTTTTCATTTGCTCCTTTTCTATATATTTTAGTAACATCTCATTAATGATGATGGAAAGTATGTGTAAGGAGATGAAAGGTGATGGTAAGTTTGCTTTTTTTAATTACTTAACTTTTAAGTATGCTTATTTAATTATTTTAAGAAAATATCTTAGATATTTTCTTATCTTTTGATGTGACTAATTGTAAAGTGTTTTTAAATAGTTTGTAAACTTGTATTTATAAGTTAGAAAATATATCAAGTTGCAACAACTTGTCGACAACTTGTTTTGGTTAAAAATGTCGTTTTTGACGACAAATTTTACAGTCAAAATTTGACCTTTTTATTAAGCTGTATATTGAAGTAAACCAAACTTTAAAATGAACTTTTTCTTCTTTAAATAAATTAAAACATGTCTCTTTATATTTTAAAATCATATTTAAATACTATCAAAATCTCTAATTTTACAGTATGTAAAAACTGGCAAAATGCGACAAATTTTGATTATTTTTGTAAAACGAATATTAACAAACTTTTAAATCTTTTAACATACTTTTATTATCTTTATTAGACGTTTTTAATAAGATTTACCTTTTTAAATAAATATTTAAATTCATTCATTTAAGCCTTTATTTATTAATAACAAAACTTAACTTTTGTCGATTTGTTCAAAAATCCAAATTTATACTTTTAAATTTATTAACTATAAAAATAGATAATCGTTACTATATATAACATATTTATTTAAGATTTAAACTTCTTCTAAATTTAAATCGAGCGAAATCTCTCATTTTCGAAGTAGCGAAATTACGGGTCGTTACATAAGGTTTCTTAGAGGTTTAAGTGATCCTCCTCTATAGTGAAAACACAAAAAATCTAAACCAAAATCTTTTGCAATTCTTGTTCTTTTACTTCTTGTAGTTTCGTTTTTAGAAAATTCATTAGGTTCTGTTCTTATAGGTATAGTATTACTAGATGTGCTCCCACTATTCATGAATTTAAAGGAAATCTCAACTCATAAAAATCAACATCATTGTATTCTGTTATATTATGTGCATTTGGGTCATAAAATCTATATACTTTTCTATTAATAGCATAGCCAATAAATACGCATCCGTATGCTCTATTTGCTAATTTTATTCTCTTAGGGTCAAGTATAAGAACATATGCTACGATATAGTTAGGGGTACGCCTTGGGGACAATTATGTTTTGTTACATATATCTAATTCGTTGACCAATCTTGTTCGAAATATAAAGTATTTTCTTCCTATATATACTCGATGTATTGTGATTATATTAATTAGTTAACTTAATTAAAAGTATATTTAATAGAAAAATCCATAAATGGTATTTTTTATAATGTTAGTTATAAAGTTTTATAACCGTAAGTAATTTATCACAACGAAACAAATATACTGTTTTAAATGTTCCTAGTCAAGATGCATCGAGACTGGATATCGACGTATGCGTTGAGACTGTAGTTTGTAATGCTCTCCAAATGTTGGGCACTGTATTACTTGTGACTGCTGGGGGCACCTAGGGGTTATGTACTAATAGTTATTGGATAACTATGGAATGACTCATGCGATAGTTTTCTGTTAGTTAATATAACTAAGGTCAAACAGAAAATATCGATATGACCGATTTACATGGTTCTCTCGACTTGAGAATACTATACATCTTCAATATGAAAGCTCTGCTTTGATTATAGCCAAATCATGGCCTGGCTTCCATTGATTGAATACAGTAGGGTCGAGTGGAAGTATTGGAAGTGAATCACTATTCAAGAAAGGATTCATCTCCTCAGTTATATGTGGTTAGTATCACAGTCAACTTAATTCAACTCAAAGTCAAAGGCTGTAACGACCCGGTAAATTTAATGATTTTTATAACGTATTTAACTGAATTTTTTCTTGAAAATAAATAATTAAATTTAGCAATGAAAGTTTGATATTTAGTATGCGTCAACTGAAGCATAGCGAATAGCAGATTTCACTGGTAAATATGAAACTTAGTTTGTTGTGTAATTTCAATTTCAATTTAAAATCAATTAAATTTTATAGAAATAAAATATTTTCGAAATCTGAATATTTTATATAATAAAAAAATTAAAAACACTTTTTAAGTGAGAGTTATATTTCGTTTCGGCAAATTTGGACTGTTATAGTCCCGTTTATTTTATTTTTGGTGAATAGCAACAGTTTGACAGCAAATATCGATTTTTGGTAGGATGATGATCATACACTGATATATGTGAACTATTCTATTCATCTCGTCGTACTGATCTCTGTAGTATATTCATTATATGTTTCGGTATTGGCACGCGGCGAAAGTTACGAAATGATTAACCTTATCGGTACCTAATTCTAAAATCTTTTGATTTTCTAAGACCGAACATTTTCTAGCCGTGAGGTAATGAATAGTTATAGCATTTATCATCTGTAGTTTCCATTTCCATTGATTAATATATTATTTTGGTTCCTCATATTTTCACTCTCTGCCTTCTCCTCGATTCTATGTTCTTTATAAAAAATATATTATAAAACTAGTTTATAAGAAAGCTTGTTTATCTTCTGCAAAGCCTGCTACCCGTTCCCCTTCTTTTCACGTTCACTAAACCTCTCCATCACCTTGCAAACCCGCATCATCGCCTGAAGCTGAGTTTTATATTCGCCTGCCCTCCTTGCTCCTCACAAACGCCAAGCACCACCCCATAGATCCACAACCACTTCCACTCGTGCTCCGCCTCCAAACAACCCAGTCAGCCCACCTCCCCACATGGACAGTGCCACTGTCGGATTCCTTCATTCCCTCTCTGCATTTTCCCTTCAGCCGAGGCTATCTCTCCACCGTAGCCTGTCCAAAAAACTACCGCAAGCACCACCTAACGCCTCCATGGACCAAAGCCCCTATCGTGACGACTTCCCAGTCCAGCTCTTCTCTTCCGACCCAGCCTTCACCACCGCGGCACTGACCCCATGCAACTCCGGCCTTCGCCTGTCCACTGACCATCTCGACTGGCCGCCCCTATCCATTCCACCTCAGCATCCGCCTCACCTCCTTCGTAGCCTATGAACCACCAAGCCACCTTCCTTCTAAAAAAATGAAATGAAAATAAAAATAAATAATACCTGTAGCATTCTTCTGCATTCCCTGCTCATGCTAGTGTTCGCATGGTCTTACCACGCCTATTGCATGTTCGTGCTGCAGCTTTTCCATTCGCCTACAACCGAACATCCTATGCCCTGTCGTCTCAACCATGCCTAGTCGTCTCTGGTGTGTGTGTGTATGATTTGTTGTTATAAAGTTACAAAAATGTGTTATAAGTTATATGTTTACGTAAGTTATCTGTTTGTTATAATATGTTAGTTACATACATACATACATACATACATATATATGCAGTTATATCATACTCGTCTTGCTTTTGCGGTGAAAAGAAAAGAAAGAAAAAAACAGCAATATATTTATATATTTGTGTGTGTACAAAGTTATATTTTGCACCTAATCTTTATTCTTCAATTGTGTCTTGTTATATAATCAAACATTTTATTTTATATGATATATTAGTTATATAGTTGATCTTTCGTTTACAATGTATATATGAATTTATATCTGTGTATGGGTGTGTATTTATAGATGGTCAGTTGGTTCGTAATGTGTAAGTTTACAGTAGTTATATACAATTGGTTTGCATATATATAAGTTATATATATGATCTGTTAGTTTATATATAAGTATATACTGAGTTTTGGTTTTTAATATAAGGTAAGGGTTTTATTTCAACTATGGGTTTAAGTAGCAATGATCTGGAATGTGTGTGTATTTATTTATTTATTTATTCTATTTTTGTTTAAATAAAATAATGATTTTGGAATACGCACATATTGATTTTAATATGTATGTGTTTTAAATTTAATGTTGAGGGTAGAGAAAAATATAAAACGATATAATATACATTTCGTTTTAGTTTATGTCAAGCTCATTTTAATTTATTTCATCGATTTCTATTATCAGTTTTGTTCATCGAATCTGTATTCACCTTGCTTTGCTTTGAGATTTGTCATTTGCAGTGGTTGATTTTTGGGTTCGTGATTCGATTCGTAGCTTTGTCGCATTGTCTATCTTCTCTATCCTCGAAAAGTGAGAATCACTCACGATTAACATTCTTATATTTAGTAAATTTAATTCACATTGAAATGACGATTGATATGTTGTCAAATATAAATTGGTTAGTTATTTAATTAATAAATATGATCTGTTATTTTTTGCATTTGTTCACCGATGTTAACTGACAATATTGACCCCATAACCTGTTGTGTATAGTTAAATTGTTAATTATTATATATGCTTGTTCATCGATATGTATGCTATTTATATTATATCATATTTGTTCTCACTCTGCAAGTTCCCTATTAGTTTAGAAGTCCCTATGGGTTGAAATGAACATACCCAACGATATTATAGATTAGGGGAAAATCTTTATGGGTTGAAATGATAACCCAAGCGATTTTCATTGATTTTGAAATTTTGGGATTGCGGGTTGAAATGATATACACTTGCAAATATTAAATTATTGCGGATTGAAATGATAAATATCTATACCATTTGACCATAGGATAGAAAATTATATACGGAAGCCGTTTGTCTACTTTGAAAAAATTGACTGCTAAAATTTGAAAGGAAATATATGGATTTTATTAAATATTGATTTTAAATTTTAATATAAAGAATTTATTTTAATATATGGTAAAATTTATATTTTTAAAATTATATGTTTAGGAAATTTTAAATTTATATGTTAGTTTTGAAAATATAATTTTTAAGATTTTTCTTATAATTTTATTTTATTTTTAAAATATATAAAATAAGATTCGATATAAAAAAAATTAATAATAAGATTTAGTTTAATAAAATTTAATATAATTGGTTTATAATATGTTTAAGTATTTATTTAAATTTATATAAACATTTTAAAAATATGTTTTTATAAGTTTAATAATAGAAGTTGGGAAGATAAATTAATGTTGACATGGAATTTAAATTGGTTAATAATTGAGTTTAAATAAGAGTTGATTTGAACTATCGACTTGGAGATTTTGAAAGATATGATTTATAACTTGATTTGATAAAAAGTGATTAAATAAATATTCTTAATTTTAAATAAAATTGAGACTGAATATTTAATATTGATTTGAATTTATAAATTTAGATTCTATTTAATGTTATTAGAATGATTAAGTGAATATTTTCCAATTTGAATAAAATTAAAGTTAAATGTTGAAAAATAAATGAAACTTATATTGTAAATGTTGGATATTTAAACTTTGAATCTTATTGGAATTGAAGTGATAGTCAAACCTGGATTTGAAATCGATAAAAATTAAAATGGTTTATTGAGAATTTGAATTGAATCTCTAACCTTGTAAATTGGAAGTGTTGAAATGGGATTGATTTAAATTGAATTTTGGAATTTAAGTTGATTTGAATTGATTTGTGGAATTGGATGAAACAATTCTAGTTTGGAAAAATTTCAGTATAATCTCTATAAATAAATATAAACTATTTTATTTATTTATTAACAACTATTTTAATATATAAATTATTTTAATATATAAACTATTTTAAATTATAACTATTTTAATACACACACACACACACACACACACACACTATTTTCAATATCTAAACTGTTTAAATTGGAAGGGTTATGATTTCAAAAGTGTTATGATTTCAAAAGAGTTATGTTTTCAAAAGCGTTATAATTTTGAAAGTGTTACGATTCTAGAAATGAATATTATTTTAAGTGAATAATGATATCAAATTGATATGGTTTTGAAATGAATATGATATTTTGATATGAAGTATGAACCATTTGAAATGAAATGACCACGGTGTGAAATAAGCGTTTGGTTGTTAAAGAGACCATGATTGGATATTGTCATACTCTTTGCCAATACTGAAAACCACTTTAATAACTGTGTACGTGGTGGAGATTTCAGAACGAAATATGATGGTTTGGCGACGATTCTACATGAGCTTTTAGCGCAGCCCTGACTCCTATTAATTAGCTTGATGTGGCTATACCGGGCCAAATGAGGTCGTTCCTCCTATCGGACACATTTCTTCGATACCATTCTATTATTTTGTGATTACATTTGGTTGCACCTTTGATTTGGGAGTGTGACTCAAAGTGGGTGGTAGTAGATGCTATGCGTTACCACCAGTCTGAGAGCACTGACGGTATTTCTACCCTGGCATTGCCTTGCGTGCCTTGTCATGTGCCTTATCGCGTCTTCTATGAGTTTGGCTTGTACCATACCAATGTAGTGCCCTCTGATAGCCCTCCAGTTTATGGAAGAATTACGGTACTGTATAGACTATGGGAATATATAAAATGTGTTAAGGGGGATATGGGTAACGCCTTAACGCTATTCTAATACTTTACTTTAATGATAGACATATTATAATAGCGTATATTACTACATAGTAGTTAGTTCCATGGGTCTTTAGAGGATGAAAATCCCAAACATCCTTTAAGTTACTTGTATTTCAGTTGACATTTCACTTGAGTTAATTTACTGGTATAAAAATGTTAATCCTGACTCGAGTGTTTTGTGTTTTGCTTTATGCTCGGGTCAGATTGAGTGTCGCAGCATTTGAGACTCACCTTTGGAGATTGGAGTTTTGTTTGAAGATCTATCTATCTATCCAGCTTTCAATTAATTTAGTTTATTCCAGTCATTTATGTTCATACTTGTCAATTGCTTATGTATTGGAAATTCATTTGTATTCACTACACCAGAAAAGACTTTTGATAGCGTTGAAAAAACGCTACCATAACTTATGGTAGCGTTTTAGAGAACGCTGCTATACGACATGCAACTAAAAGTCTAAAACTTTTGTTGCGTTGTAGTAAACGCTACCAAAAGTCACTTTTAAATGCAACTATAGGTATTTTCTGTAGGATTTAAAAAACGCTACCAAAAGTCACTTTTAAATGCAGCTATAGGTTTTTTCTGTAGGGTTAAAAAAAATGCTACCATAAGTCTTCATTTTTTGGTTGTATTTTTTGTTTATATGTTTTTTTTGATTTTCAGTAGCATTTTTAAAATGCAACTGCATAATTTTTATATTAGTTTACATTTGTTTCTATAGCATTTCTGAAACGCTACTATTTACGGTTGATGGTTTATACCATTTCCAACAATCGCTTATATACCATTCATATTAAAACGAACGGTTAATCGCATAATTTTCATATATTCAAACAAACAATCAATCATATGATCATCATATTCAAATAATTGCAAAAACATGCTAATCTCACAATCAAATATAATATCCATAATCAATTCGATAGTAGTTTTTCAACAAAATAAGTCATATACTACAAGCATTCACAGACAAGTTTCCACAAATGGTACTAACAAAATACGATAACATATATAACAATTAAATTCATGTTCGTTGCTTGATTACCAATAGTTCTTTGTTGTCGACAGTCTTCGCTTTGAAATAGCTAATTACCTGCAAACGAGTTTAACAATCAACAATATATATATATATATATACACATGTGTGTATATATATGTGTATATGCATATATGTATGTGTGTATGTGTATGTGTATGTGTATGTGTATATGTGTATGTGTATGTGTATGTGTATATGTGTATGTGTATGTGTATGTGTATGTGTGTGTGTGTGTATGTGTATGTGTATGTGTATATATGTGTATATGTATATATGTGTATATATGTGTATATATGTATATATGTATATATATATGTATGTATGTATGTATATATGAAAATCATGTAATCTATAACTCGATATTCTATATTAACACATATTAACAAAAATTATTCTATTTTTATATGCATTCTATATAGTTCCCCAACAAATACACAATTTTCACTTTACACAGATATTCAGACCAAAACTGGGTTAGAAGTCTGACTGGATTTCATTCTATGTGCAGATTGTGTATTCAGTACTATGGACAGATTGTGTATTCAGTATTATGGTCAAGTTAAATCTTATAAAATATGAAAAAGTATTTGGAACGTCCGTAATCCATCGATGATGCATCCATCCACTAACTGAAATGTACAATTTTCTTTACCCTTGTCGTTTTCTATCAATTGGTTTCTCTAAAACAAAAATATTCCCTAAATTCACATTGCCGTAACTGTATTGGGAAACAACTGTAGTGTCAGTTACTTCCATTTATTTGTGTTAGCCCTCTTGTATAACTACATTTGTACATTTGTGTAATACATGTGCAATGACATAACGATTAATCTGAGTAGACAGTTTTAGGAAAAATGGTTTATTTAAGTTTTAGTTTCAAGTGTACCAATTGTTGTGGCTCTGCAGATAAACACGTTTACCATAGAGGATATGTACTGAAATGTTGTGGCTTTGCAGATAAAAACTTAAATGTTGTGATACAGATTTTTTTAATGCCCGAATAAACAGAACTAAAACTTAATGTTGAGATATGATGTACTGAAAAATAATACTTACTGGAACTTGATTCTCCAATGACATATGTTGCTGGCCAAGCTATCGTAGTACCAAAGGCATCTTCCATGTACGTACACTCAGATGTAGGTCGTCATAGCAATGCGTCATTAACTCTCACAAAGTTTACCCAAACTTTTACCGCATCTTTTCCAGCGGAACACAATGAACCATCGTTGTTGGATCAGTTGAAGCGATAGTTCCTTCAGCTACTACTTGTCCCGTTTCACCCACATCAATCAGCTTACAGCTACTATTTGGTACCAGATTTGCACCCTGTTGGATAAGCAAATAAATAAATAATCATCAAATATGTCGTAATCATCAAATAAATAAGCAAAAGAATTAATCGTTTGAAAAAAGGATTAACATGTTATCATTGCAATCACAGCTAACTAGTAATCAAATAATCCACAATAGTAAACTCTCCCCTTGACACGGTTACTAACTAATTTAGTAGCGACGTAAGAATTCTAGAATACTGACCAAAAGTAGTGACATACCTAACTAATTTAGACCTTTTACCTCCACCATTGATTATAATACAGGTTAAAAACGCTAGCTTGGAAACTATAAAAAAAAAGAAACATGACTAAAAATTTCTTATGTTTTGAATCATTTTCGGACATTTCCGTCAAATTCTACTCTTTACATTGGTCAGCCAAATGGCTTCGGGACTTTTCTGAATTGCTGCTGCAATCGGTAGATCAATAGTTATTGCAAACACATTTGGTTCCTTTGCTCAACTAGTACTCATAGTACTTGGTGGTTTTGTTATATCAAGAGGTACATATTTGTACAGCTTTAATCAATAATACACGTACACAAACTATTAACCAGAATCTCAATCCAAGAAACTAATGTTTTACTAGAACTAGATATTCATTTTATTTACCTCATCCCACATTTTGTAGATGATATCAAAAGTTGGTGGATATGGGGTTGTTGGTCATTACCTTTGATGTATGCACAAAATGCAGTAGCAGTAAATGAGTTTCTTGGAAACAAATGGTAGCAAGTTAACCTGAAACCAGTATTAGTTGTTTGTTACCTGAAATGAGAGATGAGGATTAATATCTGTTGTTCTCCGCTGTAGGTGGTTAATATAACTGTAATTCGAAAACATTAGGAGTCCAAGTCTTAGAATCACGAAGTTTATTTCCAGAAGAAAAATGGTTCTGGATTGGCACAGGAGCTTTGCTTGGATATATTCTATCCTTCAATTTTCTATTCACTACTGCAGTTGATTATCTAGACCATGAGTATCGACTTTCTTTGTCAACTACTGCACTCAGTTTCATGGTTAAACATGTCTATTATTGAAGTTAAGGAATCCAAACTGAAAATACCATACTAGGTCAACACAAATGCAATTCTTTATCAAAAGACGCATAATATAGCATTCAAATACCATGATTCTATTATCATAGTAGAATAAGATCTTGTGGTGGTGAAGTTGATTTATATTCTATTTCTTAGCTCACCTTAAGCTAGCACCTTTGAATTGTATTAATATTTTAAAATTGTTATGATTCTCACCAAAAGAACTCTTACCAAAGAGCAGCACATGGATTTAATTTGAACTTACATCAAATATTTAAAGAGTGGAAAATGTAATAACCATACACGGATTGAAATGCTGAATATAGTAACAAAAATTAAATGATATCGATAAGGATAAATGAAGAAATAAGTGTTTCGCAAGTATAATCAGAACATTCTAAAACGTTGAAACAGCAAGCAACAAACAACTTATGTGGGTTTTAGCGTATAAAAAATATAAACAAATCATATATGTTCCTTGGTCCAAAACATCAAAAACGTAAAATAACTAATAAATTTGAAACAATTCTATTTTATAACGGAGAGAAAGAAACAACCGACTGTGTAATCATTGGCCGAATCATATATAATAGTCCTTTTCGGCTTTACTAAAGTGTAATAGCTAAGTACAGCCTGTTTCAAACCTATTCCATTAAACTACATGTACATGCACTTGCAAAAAGAATGCAATTTCATTAAATATTTATTATCTTTTTTTCTTTTGTCTCACACCACAACAAGGCTATTTCTCAAATCTAACAGTTACAGGTGATATATTTTCATCAAATAATATTTGACTTTATGTTTAGCATGATAATTGAAATAATTGCTATAGAATGAAGTCGATGACAATAGAGTTTGAGCTATATTTAGCACAAATACAAAACTAATATCGATTAAGTTCATAACGGATAAGTATTATTGCTAAAATATGGTTGGCCTATGAGATGAACTTGCATCTTAAAGCTTAGTTGCTTACGAAGGGTCTAAAAACTAGTGCTCTCTTCCAAAAATGAAACTATTGCGAAATTAGTTACTAAATTTGTTACATGCCTTCTCTAAGGAATCAGATCTACACTAAAAAACATGAAGAACTGAAATGGATTGGTTGTTTATTGTAAAAACAAGGAAGGTATACAAACTAGTTTTATTTATATCAATGAATGGGGTTATTATAGTTGTCAAAGTTAAGCATATCGTATATAAATAAATATACATTGGTTATTTATTGTAAAACCTGAGAACTAGTATGTACTGCACTCAAATGCAATGTTTTTGGTTTCTAAAATTCAGTAAAAAAAATGAAAATAGAACATCTGAGTCGATTTTTTACCCAAAAATTCATTATTCAACAAAATTTAATCGAATATACAAATGCTCCACCTTGTTGCTTTTCTTGATTTCATTTCACTACTATTGTCATTTTCACCTTCTCTCCACCTCAATCGAGCAGTGGATGGCATGGATAACATATAACATTTACAACATAAGTGAAAAGAAAGCCCTGTCACTAAGTACAAAAGTATAAACTAACAAAAGAATATAAAATAAAATTTCGTTTTCAGTAGTCAATATAACCAACCCCATTAATCAGTAATATCTAAAAATTATTGTGTTCCAATCCAGTTTTGTTAGATACACTAGGCGTTTACGGTGCTAATCATATAATATCTAATGTTTTCAGTAGTCAATATAACCAACCTCATTAGAGTTTTATTCAAGAGAAAAGTGTTGAATAATAATGAATATAAGGAATGTGCATTAATAGGAAAATACCCCATGAAACTTGGTGTCTGAAGGTCATTCTTGAAATTGGGCACTAGGTGCATGTTGAAGCTTAGAAAGATTTTCCAAAAGCTTTGCCATTATATCATCTAACATTTCACGAGTATTCTTGTTTTCCATGTTACTAGGTACAACATGAAGTGTATAATCTGGACCAAAATACTCATAATACTCATTTGGTGGCATCTTGTCATCATAATCAACACCAAGTGCAACACTTGTCTGCTCACATTAAAAGAATAAAAGTCAAATTAAGTCTTAAGTACTTACAAGGAAGCTGAAATGTTCTATTTATATAAACAATAAGTCGCTGACTGACCATGTTAAGCATATAAATCTTAGACTGGGTAAAAGTAATGCATACAGATATTCGATCCATACTAAAAAAAGATGATTTCATTGTATTAGTAAGATATGTAAGGTAGAAGTGAGTGCAATTTTGTACACACTAATCCAAACAAATCATTAGTTTTTATTTGTTATATGAATGGTGACAACATGGAAAACACAATGTTATTCAATAAGAACTAGTGTTTGATCATATAGTGTCAACAAAATTATACTCATTAAAGTTATCTTCATCGTACTAGCCTTTAACGAAATCATAGATGTTGTCAATGCCACTGACTCGTAAAAGGAAAAAGTTTTCTGGTAATTTATCATTTCATTCAAAATATTAAAGACTTTTAGAACCTTTTTTTAGGAAAATATGCCTGTGATGTAACATAAAATATTAGAAATAAAATAAATACCTCGTAGCACCAACAACGAGCAACGTTGCGAATTGTGTAACCGCCTCCACCTAATAGCAGAATTGACACATTAAATGATCGCATGTACCTCACACATTCTCCATGTCCTTTGATCGAAAGATTAAAACAACCCAACTGATCTCCAGATAAAGAGTCGGTGCCATGTTGGAGAAAAATAAATCCAGGCTTAAAAACTTCCATCACTTTACCCATTATTGGTTTAAAAAGAGAATGATAACTCTCGTCGTCAATACCATCACCTAATGGCACATTCGAAGAATAGTATTTTCCTTTTCCATATCCTATGTCTCTTGTATCTCCTGTGCCTGGAAAATAATCTCCAAATTTATGGAACGAAACTGTCATTACTCGGTCAATCATATAGAAAGCTTCTTCAACACCATCCCCATGGTGTATATCGATGTCAAGATATAGAACACGCTGCAATATAAAAAGTGTGATGTTGTTAATCTAGAAGCTTAAAAAAGAGACTCAAGCATAAGACTACTTTGCATAGAGTATTCAAACATCCTACAAATGCGGTAGGAATTTTGTCTTGTTTCTTCTGAGGGTCATTTCTAACAAATGCATATTTCTTCAAATTTAGGTTAGGGAATAGGCACATTTGGCCTATTCAATGTTCTCCAAATCTCCAGATTAACAATTTTCATGTCACCTCTTATACATCGAATGGACGAGCACTGAGGTGTAAAGTTCCTAAATATTTGAAGTGCTAAAATGTGACTGTAAAAATGAGGTTTAATTATACAAAACCATTAAGCAGTTGGGCCCAAGCTTAAAAGGTAGAAGCCAAGCAGAGCCTTTCACATCGTACAATTAGGGCTTTTTCTACAATAACCAAAACACTTGAACTTTGATTAGAAGTACAAATCTTCAAGCAATGTACTAGTAACATTTTAATTTGAGTGATATAACCAACCCTATTAATCAGTAATATCTAAAAATAAAACTCTAATGAGGTTGGTTATATTGCTAATCATGTAATATCAAATCCAGTTTTGCCAATCAGTAATATCTAATGTTTACGGTGCTAGTCATGTAAACAAAGAATTTATACAGAACAAATTATATACACTTTAGGAAATAAACATGGTACAGAAATTAAAATCCCTTAGCCAAATTAGGGTTTTGTGTTACCTCGATTCGTAAATCCAAGCTCAAGGAAGCAAACGACAACAGATTGAAGGAATATTTGATCGACGAAGTGGAAGGGAGCAGATCAATGAAGTGAAGTGATGGGAGCATAAGTGAGAGGATGGTAGAAAAGTAACGGCGGAGAAAATTTTGCTGAAATAGAGAGAACGTAATAATGGACAAAAAGAGACGGGAAAAACGTGACGACCTTTAAGCAATTGGCGGGGAAGGCGGCAAAATTTGGCAACCTTAACCTAAAACAAAAAAAAAAAAAAAGTAAAAACAATGGTAAAAATAATATTGGTTGCATTTACACTACCAACGCTACCAATAAGTGCAAGTAAAAGTGGGTTTTCTTGTAGTGATTTGAGATTCCGTTGTGTTTTGTTTCAGACTCTGATGTCTTATAGTAGCTTTATGAACTATTATTTATCAATTCCGCCGCTTATTGTTATATTACTACGTGTCTGTGGTTCTATAGTTGATTTATTTACTGTATATGTTGAGTTTTGCCAAATATAAATTAACAATTTGTTGTTTTGAGCAATTCAAGTATGACATGTGTGGATGCGGAAGGTTCAAAATACCGGGTCATTACAAAGTCTCTGGCTAGCATTTTGGTTAATAATAATTGTTATTATTGAACCAAAGACTTTGTATTTAGATTATAAAGTTGAATGTGGATGAGGTTGGAATTTTGACCATTACCAAATTTCATAAGTCCAAAGTGATATTGTTTTGACGAAGAGAATTGGTGTAAGCAAATGTCACAACCGTGTAACGCTTATTAAACTAAAATTGGATTTTACCGAAACTGAGTAAGTGATAAATTTGGTCATAATGTCATACCACCTGCTAAGTGATGTGTGAACATTAACATTAGAGTAGTTCGATGTTAACCGCTGACCAAATTTACACCCACGAGTTACATAGCCGAAATGATGAATTCCTTTAAGACCAAACGTCTTAATTAGTTTATAATTTTTATGAATTAATTAAATTAATTAATATTTAAGAAATTTTAATTGTAAAATTTGATTATTATTTGAGAAATAAATAATGTTATATATATTTGTAACTGTTATAAATATATCGATCGATATGTATGTCAACAAGCGATTAAATTAGATTTAATTTCATAGTATTCTGGCTTGGGCTTAGATGGGTTTAAGGCCTATCATTAGGGCTGCGAAATTCGATTTTGGGATGGTCTAGGGGTGCCTAAAACATGGGGAATTGGCTTGGAGATAATGGGTTGAGATCAAATGAGAATGGTAAAAAAGTTTTTCTCGTTTCTCTCTACTATAACCTTTTATGTATGTACGTACGTACGTATGTAAAATAACTAACCTTTTTGGTCGTAATTACCTTCTACATTGTGGGATAAACATAGCTTTCAATCCACTCCAAAATTCTCAAATATATCTCAAATTAAAATAATATATTTGATAGTTAGAGGTCGGTGATCCTGGTCTTGCAGTCTGATGAATGAAGAGCAGTAAAAGGAAGGGAAGTCAGTGCTTCAACGTGGATTCAAAGGCATCATTAAATTTGTAATTTTAATTCATATTACAGTAATTATAATATATTCTATGATCCTATAATGAGCAATTTCATATCTGTTTAAATATATTGCTACTATATATTTAGTTAGGTGAGATTTTTGTAAGTAGATATGGTTGTCCCAAATCAGTTTGGTTATGTGCATAATTTGTTTATTATACTATTTGATTTATGTATAGACAAATGTTGTTTACTGTAAAAAATCAATTTTTGCCATTAATAATTGTTTTATATATATTTATTAATAAATTCATATATATATATATATTAGTGTATATTTCTCTCTCATAATAGCATATACGCATATATAAGACACATATATGATTTAAAAAATTTAGTACACTCATTTATATATAATATGAATTAAAAAATTCGAAAATCAATTATCATACATTTATTCATATTTTTAAATTAATATTTATTGAATTTTTGAATTGTTTATTATATATAAAATAATTATCACATTAAAAATTAAATTTTATATTTTTTTTAAAATTATATCATTTCAGAACAATATAAAAAAACTAGGAATTTTTCAATGAATTTTATTGTTTTTATTAATTAATATTATTTCGAAAAAAATGTTTATGTTTTATTAAAAATAATAATTTAATTGAAAAATTCTTTAGAATTTCTGACAACCTTTCATTCACGATCCTAGACTTTTTAAAATTTTAATTTTTAATTATATATTATTTTATATTAAATAATTATTGCCGAAATCAATGTATTTTTTTCAAAAATAATAGTTCAAATTTGAAAAATCTCTAAATTTTCCTAAGCTTTATTTTATGATCCTAAATTTTTCGTAAATTGTAAAATTTGAACTTTCATTAATAGATTATTTTATGTTAATTATTTATGGATGAAAACATTGTTTTATTCATAATATATACAAATTAAAATATTAAAAGTATTATGTTTGCAAAGCTAAGTTAGTTTTGAATTATAAATAATTTTAATAATTATTCTCTCTATTTCTATATATATATATATATATATTTACCATATATGAATGTTTTTTGTTCATATATTACATATATATATATATATATATATATATACATATTTATCATATATGTTGTGACGACCCGGATTTGTCAATGTTTAATTCGGAATATTTAAATGGTTTTAAATATAGAAATTGAATTATAAATTGGTTTTGAATATGAAAAACTTGGATTTATCTATTCAGAATGTAGATACATCAATTTGTTGAATAATATAATTATTCAATTCAATAATGAAAGATTGAGTAAAATATTTAATATTGAGTTTCAAGCTTGTTAAAAATATTTTAAAGGCTTGTAAAATTTATATTGATAGTATTGAAGATAGTAAAAGTGTTAAAATTGAATTTGAAACTGTTTTGTTAAGTTTTGAATTTTATCGTTTAAATCGATATTAAAAAACAGCCTTCCGAGGCGCAGTATTGGAATTCGACGAAACTAGTTCCATTGGATCCGCAATATTTTATTATTATCGGATTTCAAATTTCGTAGTCTTTGGAGTTTTTGTGTGATCGTATATAGGTAAACGCGCTAAAATTCATATCGAAATTCAATATTACAACTGGTTCAAAAAGTTATCTTCTCCATACGATCGAATTAGGACTCGAAACTTTTTTCATTACGTTCAGAATAAGACTATAACATTATAAACGCCTAGCGACATGTCTTGATAGGAGGTCAAGATTTTGAGTTGCAATTATCGATACAATTTGAATTTAAAATTAAAATTTATATTTATATTTGGTCAACATCAGCTGAAATTATATCTACATCAAACCTTTTTTTTTCATTTCAGCTTTTTTTATTTCAAGGCACTGTAGCCTGATAATGTTGGCATGCTGTCCCCCCTTTTCAAAACATCGCCGTCGAAAACAAAAGGTAGAGCTCAGAGAAAAATAAATAAAATGCCGAACTTCATACATTTCGAAATAAAAATCGCGTCTTCCTCGAAAAGATTTTTAGAGCGATTCAAATCGTTTTAATGGCCGAACAAACAGCTTTTCTCCCTTGTTCAATTCGTTCGAAGTACTTAAAAAGATAAATAAATAAATGATATAGGGAATCGATTGATGTTCAAGTCATGGCCGAAGCATGGGAGAGTCTAGTCGATCTCATTCCAATTAGAGAAAAGGGTTCGATGATCGATTTATGGGGAGGGTACGACGGCTCGTGATTCAAGCGAGGGGATGTGGTAAGCTCGGCGGCGGCGCAACCGTGAGGTGAAGCTCGAGTCAGGGCTAGGATTTGCGAGGGTTTGGGGATGTAGTTGGTCGAAGGCGAATTTAGGGGAGGCGCAATGACATGGCATGGACGAGGCAAGTGGTCTGTTCGAGCGCAGCAGTAGCTTTGGGTGTCGCGAGTTGTTTGGTAGTGTTCACCGATGTCAGTGAGAGAAGCATGGTTTCGGGGCTGTGAGGTATTCAATTTTCTTCTTTCGATTTAACTTGATTTCATAAAAGTATTCACAGTTTGGAAAATTTATATTAAGTTAAACGGTAAATAGAATAATAATAATAATAATGATTACAGTAGAGCAAACATTACTCCAGTTATTTACTAGAAATATACATATTTTAAATTTGCTAGGTTTGTTTTAAGTAATAGATTTGGGGATAAGTCTGTTCAATTAACTTAGCTAATTTATTTTAACCACTAAAAGATTCCTTAAAAAGGGATAATTATTTAGATAGAATTGAATTGTTAACTAATTAATTTATTAAATGGAAATAAATTATCCAATTATTCCAAGTGTTAATAAACCCTATAATTTTATACAAGGTCCAATCGGGAAGGAAACAAGTCGAGATGAAAATGTGTTGCAAACAAAAATCAAAGGCGAGTTAATCTCACTCATCTGGGTTTTATTTAAATTTAAATGGTTAAATTTAAATAATTGGTTGAATGATTGAATTGATTTGGTGTGCTATATTATATATAGTAGTATATAGTATATATTGGAGTGATTAATTTCCCGCATTATATAGCGGATGAGACCCTATGCGCCGCATAATAGCGATGATATTATATTAATCTCATATACCGCGATATTCTACCCTGAAGTGGAATTGGTATTGTGCTAACATCCGTGGTTGTAGGGAAACAGGTTGGAGGGATCCAACTAGATTCCTCAAAATTATTTAGATTGTTCTAATAATTCTGTGCTATGATTATTTGATATGCTGTGATGAATTATATTGATAATTGGAATATTGGATACCATGGTTTGATTGAATATATTTCGGTACACCGAGCCATCAAATACGTAAAATTAGATTTTGAAAGAAATATAAGAGTAAATTTTTAAGTGAAATAATTACGGATAATTTGAAATAAAAATAAGAATGAATTGGTAAAGAATGAAAGTGATTTTAAAATTCTAATAAATAAATTCAGAGTATGGAAAAGGGGATTTTGAATAAACAGATTAATAATGAATTTTAAAACTTAAGTGATGTTATTTAAAGGAATAAAAGAATTTATTTTAAACAATTCAAGCTTTTGAATTTAGCGAAAAGGATAAAGAAGGAATTCAGGAAATATGAAATTGGTATTTTCAATTAAAAGATTTTAAAGCATAAGTAAGAATTAAAAATCCAAAGTCAATGGGTTTTGAAATAAATGAGTAAGTAAAGGAATTTATTTCAAAATGAAGTAAATTGAAAATCAGTTTGGAAATTGATTTAAGTGTTTGAAATTGGAAATTTAAAGGAGAATGTGACTATATCTGGGTTTGTAAGTGAAACGGATATCAGCGGATATTTGGAAGTATAAATTCACGGTGGGAATTTATTAAAGGAATGGGTAAATTTGTTTAAAAATAAACAGTGATTTATTTTTAAAAGATGTGGAAGGGAAGCGTATTTCCTTGAATAACCAAGTACGTTTCAAACAAATTTTTAAGTATACGTAAAAAGTTTAAGTTGTTAAAAGTATTTTTAAAAAAGTTATTATTTCTAAATGTTTAAATTTTAAAGTAAGTATATTTTTCTAATTTATTATAGCAGTAATTATTTAAAGGTAGCTTGGTATTATGTTTTAAAAATTAAAAATTTAGTTTTATATTGTATAAAGTAGTTTTATTTTAAATATTCTTAAAGTATATATTTTGAATAAGTATTAAAGTAATTTTTAGTTTAAATGTTTTAAAGGATATTTAATAATAAAGTGTTTTAAAATTATTTTAAAAATCTAAATTTTTTATGCTTGGTGTTTCCAGTGGAAATAAATATTTGGAAATTTATTTCATGAGAAAGGTGTGGTTTGAAAACTATTTTCAAAAGGGTTGAAAATGGAAATACATCTTGCGAAGATATTTTGAGGTTAATAAATAATTTGGAAAATTATTTATGTTTGATGGTTGTTTGTGAACGTTAATTGATAGTTAAATAACCGACTATCAATATTGGCCAATGCGCTGATCGTTTCAAAGAGACCGGGATTGGGATTTAGTTTTGAAAACCACTTCGATCCGGATTATACTTTTTCGTGAGGAAGATGAGTTTGGATTCGAAGGTGGAGTAGTGAAGTGCAAGGGTTAGTCGCTACTAATCCTGAGGAGATTCCAAAATAGATGTAGAAGGAGTAGTGCCTTTGGTTCCGTTCGAACACAGAACCGACTTGTATGGGTGAATGCTTTTAGAACATCGTCAGTGGACGGTGAGCATTCTAAGTGATATGTTCTAAAAAGGTAACGCTTAACCTCGAGCCTCATCAACCGAGAATGACTGAAAATAAGGGGTTATGCAGCAAGGCTAAGTGGGTAGCACCCATTAGGGTGAGGTCTTCCCTGTCGAGATGTCCCTTTTTATTTCGGCTTAGTGGGCGGTTGCTGATCCCAACCATAGGGTGATCTTACTCAGGATTATCCAGTAAGGGGTATTCCCGGTCTTATGTTGCAGGGGATTGGGAGTAATCATCGGTATGCTGATCTAGGCCACGTACTGTGACAGGTGGTACCCCAATGCCTACTCATTAGTTAGAAATCCATTCTCCCTGCGCTCCTTTTACGATTTTTGTTTGTAGAACCCACTTTGTGGCTAGTATGCTGGAATTTAATCATGTAAAAATTTCAGCTATTTTAATAAGTATTTGTATAGACACTATTATAATATCAGAGGATTTTGATAAAAAGTGTTTTGGCTATCGTAAGGTAAAAACCCGACATGTTTATTTGTGGCGTGGTCTTACGAGATGCTTTTGATTTTAAAGGATTTTGAAACTTTAATAATCCAATTGAGTGTGGTATTCTCACGCAGGTATTCCAGACTGACTCGGGTGTTATTTAACTATAAAGCTCGGGTCCGACTGAGTATTATGGAATACAGGAAAGGATGTTGTGGAGCTCAGGAGACGAGCTGGATGGCAATACGTACTTACATATTTGTGTTAAATATTCTGCTGTGTATTCAGATTGTGAGGATAGGTTATGATTACTGTCCAGTTGTGTGTTATGTATACTCTGATGATGTAATGTATAAACAGATTTGTTTTTGTATAAAGATCATTTATTATCTATTATATTTTACTCCATTACGATGGTTAGATTCTGATGTTGTTTACTATTTTCTTCTACCTCTTCTTCTTTAACCCTAATGGTTCGTATTTCCGTTCAACTTGAGTTGATTGATGGAGAATAGTGTCGACAAAAAGGGGTACAGATTTGCGGGTCATTAAATTTGGTATCAGAGCAGAAGGTTACGCGAGAACCTTGGCTCTGGAGGGGGTTACTCATTGAAAATAAAGTCCGTAGTACTCTAGAATGAGTTTGAGCATATTAATAGATATGAGCACGTATTTGTTAGTGAATATAAATTGTTTTAATATTGTGTTGACTTATTGGTTGAGTGAAATATGAATTCTGATCGAGTAAGTTGGCCGCTATTCGAGAAGAGTTTATAAACACCTGACACGATAAAGTGACTTGGTATTGTTTTAAAGGTGGGTGAATGAAATAATTTTACCCAAAATATATTTTGATATAAAGGAAATATTTTCTTAAATTGATATATAACTTGGACGTTTGGATGATAATATTTTTAACAAATAAGATTATAAAAATTGGAATGACTTGTATAATAAAATGGGAATTTGTATGAGCATAAATTATACAAATGAATTATAGTTAAAATTTGATCTAAGTGAAAATTTAAATTTAAAATGCGTGAGATTTTGGAAGTGTTTTTCGAAGTGTTTTGAAGAAAAATAATAGCATTATTGTTTTAGAAGTATTTCTGAAAGGAAATTGTTTCAAATAAATTTTGGGAAGGGATATAGCATTGAACTCACTTCAGTCATTGGAAAATTATTTCGGTGATGGCTGCAGCATCATCGATGTTCATTTTTGAGTTTCTAAGTGACGGATTGCTGCCAAATTGATTTGTTCAGAAGAACTAGTTTGTTTTTGAAATTTCAAAGGAAATTTGTTGGGGATAAAAACCAGGATTGGTTTAAAAAATTTTAGAAATGTGATTTTGGGATAATGGTGGTTGTAAAATGATTTGAACCAAAAGCCGGGTGTTTGAAATCCTGAATCCTTATTTGAATTGAAAATCCTGATGAGGTAAGCTATAAACTTGTAAAGTTGAGATGATTTTTAAATAAGGGAGGAAAATATGAGCTTTGAATGTTGGAATTAAAATTTAAAATGAAAAATTTAAATAAATTTAATTTGGAAAACTAAATTATGGAAAATTTAATGGATGATTGGAAGAAATAATTAGTAAATCTTGAATGTGATTGGAATGGGAAAATAAAAATTAAATTTGGATTGAGAAATAAAATTAATTAGAATTAAATTAACTTAAGCAAAGATAATAATAATGGATTGGATTTGAAGTAAGTTGAAAAGAATTGAAATGAAATAAAAGTGAATTGTGTGGGATGATATTAAATGGAATTAAGTCCTTACTTAATAAAATTTAAAAGAATGGTATGTAGCTAGATTTAACTAGAGTTAAGTTAAATAAAATTGAATTGAAATAAATCCAGTTGAGTTATAGATAATATTGAATGGAATAAAAATTTTACTTAAATAAATAAGTGTAAACTAAGTAAGTATTGAATTGGAATAAATAAGCTTCGGAAGCTTATAAAAGAATTGAAAAGCATTGAAATAAAAATATATAATCCCTAGTTAAAAGTAAAATGTGAATGTAATTGACTGTAAAGGGATGGAGAAGTATGAATATTAATAAGCGAGTAGCTTATAAAAATTTAAAAAGGGAATAAATAAGCCGAAATAAAAGTGTTGGCATTTTGAAGAAAAAAATTCCAAACTTGAGATATAAAATAAGATTGAGCTCAAGAAAATTAAATGAAGCAATTTTTGAAGATAAAAATCAAATATTGGACTGCAAGTAGGAAGGGGACTAATTTGAAATAAATGAGTTAATTGGATATGTTAATGGGGTTTAAATTGGTTAAATAAAAGTTGAATTGTGAGTTAATAAAATTGGTTTGTGAAATAAATGATAGAAATAGAACTTGAGTATAAATAATATTCATCGCATATTGTAAGTGGATTAATTATGAATCAAAGTTGTCAAATGAAATAGAATTGGATAATAATAGAAATGATTTGAGTTGCAAATAAAATCCAATTCTATTATAAATGAGTTAAATATGTGCTTGGATGTTATTTTTAGAAATTGAGAATGTGAATTAAAATTAAAATGGATGGGCTAACTGAATTAAATGGAATTTGATTTGATGAGAATCAAATTAAATGGAAGTGAACTTTGGTTTGAAGTTGGAATAAATTGAAGTAAATTAACTTAAGTTAAGGATAATTAGAAGCTCGAATTCGAGTAAGAATGGAAGACCATTAAATAAAAGCATGAGTTGAATTAATTTGGGAATGGTTAGTAGTATACAAGCATGGAATGTGTCGAGCTAAATAAAATGGTTGTGAATGAATTAAAATGGAAGGAATTAAATATAAATTGAGTTAGAATCAATTTAAAATGGTTATAAGCTTAAGTAATTATTTATTCACATGAATATAGTCGAACTGCGTAGAAATAAATTGTCGTTTGATGAAAAAGAGATTTAATAAAATTCTATGAATTGATAGAAGTGAAATAAAATTGATTTTGAAATCAATTGAGTTGAATATGAGCTTGTTTGGATTAAAAATAAATTGAATGTAAGAAATTGAAGTGTAAACCATTATAATTGAATGGAATGGCACATGAATTGGTTGAAAGCAATTGAATTAGTTCTGAAATCATATAAATTGCTCATGGAAAGTGTTTGGTGCATGTTGCTTATGAAATGAATGTGTTTAGCTATTGAAAGTAAGTGAAATGTTAATAAATTTCGTATATTTAGTACCTACATGTTTGAATTGAGTAAGTACAGGTACCGGGAAGCCGTTTGGCTGGATTTGGATGCGCTAATTGCTAAAATAATAAGGTGCTTGCTTAAAAATTCTAAATAAAGGTACACCTACGCAATAAAAATAGGAAATATGAACTGTTTTTGTTTTTCCGACCGTGTGGGTCGATGTATATATATTTATATCTCTTGTCAAATTGCAAAAGCTCCTCCGTACAAATGAGACTCTGCTAAAAAAAATTGAAATTTTGGGAGTTAGAAAATTTTTGGAAATTTTTTTTGTTAGCGACAAAACGATTTCAAATTGGAATTGAAATAAAAGGATTTTGGAAATGGAAATTGAAACTAATTATTTAGTTAGGACTAAAGGGTTATAAAAAGTGAATATGGGATTTTCACTAAGTGTGTTTTACTAATTAGTGGGGTTGGGACATTCTTCTGCCTTAGTAATTTCGAGGACGAAATTCTTTTAAGGGGGGAAGGATTGTGACGACCTGGATTTTTCAATGTTTAATTCAGAATATTTAAATGGTTTTAAATATAGGAATTGAATTATAAATTGGTTTTGAATATGAAAAACTTGGATTTATCTATTCAAAATGTAGATACAGCAATTTGTTGAATAATATAATTATTCAATTCAATAATGAAAGATTGAGTAAAATATTTAATGTTGAGTTTCAAGCTTGTTAAAAGTATTTTAAAGGCTTGTAGAATTTATATTGATAGTACTGAAGATAGTAAAAGTGTTAAAATTGAATTTGGAAGTGTTTTGTTAAGTTTTGAAATTTTATCGTTTAAATCGATATTTAAAAATAGCCTTCCGAGGCGCACTCTTGGAATTCGATAAAACCAGTTCCATTGGATCCGTAATATTGTATTATTATCGGATTTCAAATTTCATAGTCTTTGGAGTTGTCGTGTGATCGTACGATAGGTAAACGCGCAAAAATTCATATCGAAATTTAATATTATAACTGGGTTCAAAAAGCTATCTTCTCCATACGATCGAATTAGGACCCGAAACCTTTTCCATTGCGTTCGGAATAGGAGTATAACATTATAAACGCCTAGCGGCCTGCCTTGATAGGAGGTTAAGATTTTGAGTTGCAATTATCGAGACAATTTGAATTTAAAATTTAAATTTATATTTGGTCAACATTAGCTGAAATTATATCTATATCAAACCTTTTTTCACTACATCTTTTCTTTATTTCAAGGCACTGTAGCCTGATAATGTTGGCACGCTGTCCCCCCTTTTCAAAACATCGCTATCGAAAATAAAAGGTAGAGCTCAGAGAAAAATAAATAAAATGGCGAACTTCATACATTTTGAAATAAAAATCGCGTCTTCCTCGAAAAAATTTTAGAGCGATTCAAACCGTTTTAATAGCCGAACAAACAGCTTTTCTCCCTTGTTCAATTCGTTTGAAGTACTTGAAAAAATAAAAATAACTAAATGATATAGGGAATCGATTGATGTTCGAATCATGGCCGAAGCCTGAGAGAGTCTAGTCGATCTCGTTCCAATAAGAGGGTAGGGTTTGCTATCAATTTATGGGGAGGGGACGACGACTCGCGATTCAAGCGAGGGTATGTGTGGCGGCGGCGCAACCGTGAGGGGAAGCTCGAGTCAGGGCCAGGATTCGCGAGGGTTTTGGGGATGTAGTTAGTCGCAGGCGAAGTTAGGGGAGGCGCAATGACACGGCATGGACAAGGCGCGTGGTCTGTTTGAGCGCCGTAGTAGCTTTGGGTTGCGCGAGTTGTCTGCTAGTGTTCACCGATGTCAGTGAGAGAAGCTTGGTTTTGGGGTTATGAGGTATTCGTTTTTCTTCTTTCGATTTAACTTGATTTCATAAAATGTATTCACAGTTTGGAAATTTTATATTAAGTTAAACAGTAAAAAGAATAATAATAATAATAATTAGAGTAGAGCAAACGTTATTCTGGTTATTTACTGGAAATATACTTATTTTAAATTTTCTAGGTTTGTTTTAAGTAATAGATTTGGGGATAAATCTGTTCAATTAACTTAGCTAATTTATTTTAACCACTAAAAGATACCTTAAAAAGGGATAATTATTTAGCTAGAATTGAATTGTTAACTAATTAATTATTAAAGGGAAATAAATTATTCGATTATTCCAAGTGTTAATAAACCCTATAATTTTGTACAAGGTCCAATCGGGAAGGAAACAAGTCGAGATGAAAATGGGTTGCAAACAAAAATCAAAGGTGAGTTTATCTCACTCATCTGGGTTTTATTTAAATTTAAATGGTTAAATTTAAATAATTGGTTGAATGATTGAATTGATTCCGTGTGCTATATTATATATAGTAGTATATAGTATATATTGGAGTGGTTGATTTCCCGCATTATATAACGGATGAGACCCTATGCGCCGCATAATAGTGGATGATATTATATTAATCTCATATACCACGATATTCCACCTCGAAGTGGAATTGGTATTGTGCTAACATCTATGGATGCAGGGAAATAGGTTGGAGGGATCCAAATGGATTCCTCAAAATTATTTAGATTGTTCTAATAATTCTATGTTATGATTATTTGATATGCTGTGGTGAATTATATTGATAATTGGAATATTGGATACCATGGTTTTATTGAATATATTTCGGTACACTGAGTCATCAAATACATAAAATCGGATTTTGAAAGAAATATAAGAGTAAATTTTTAAGTGAAATAATTATAGAGAATTTGAAATAAAAATACGAATGAATTGGTAAAGAATGAAAGTGATTTTAAAATTCTAATAAATAAATTCCGAGTATGGAAAAGGGGATTTTGAATAAACAGAGTAATAATGAATTTTAAAACTTAAGTGATGTTATTTAAAGAAATAAAAGAATTTACTTTAAACAATTCAAGGTTTTGAATTTAGTGAAAAGGATAAAGAAGGAATTTGGGAAATATGAAATTGGTATTTTCAGTTAAAAGATTTTAAAGCATAAGTAAGAATTAAAAATCTGAAGTCAATGGGTTTTGAAATAAATGAGCAAGTAAAGGAATTTATTTCAAAATGGAGTAAATTGGAAATCAATTTGGAAATTGACTTAAGTGTTTGAAATTGGAAATTTAAAGGAGAATGTGACTACAAACTGGGTTTGTAAGTGAAACGGATATCAACGGATATTTGGAAGTATAAATTCACGGTGGGAATTTATTAAAGGAATAGGTAAATTTGTTTAAAAATAAATAGTGATTTATTTTTAAAAGATGTGGACGGGAAGCATATTTCCCTGAATAGCCAAGTACGTTTCAAACAAGTTTTTAAGTATAAGCAAAAAGTTTAAGTTGTTAAAAGTATGTTTTAAAAAAGTTATTATTTCTAAATGTTTAAATTTTAAAGTAAGTATATTTTTCTAATTTATAATAGCAGTAATTATTTAAAGGTAGCTTGGTATTATGTTTTAAAAATTAAAAATTTAGTTTATATTGTACAAAGTAGTTTTATTTTAAATATTCTTAAAGTATATATTTTGAATAAGTATTAAAGTAATTTTTAATTCAAATGTTTTAAAGGATATTTTATAATAATGTGTTTTTAAATTATTTTAAAAATCTAAAGTTTTTGTGCTCGGTGTTTCCAGTGGAAATAAATATTTGGAAATTTATTTCATAAGAAAAGTGTGGTTTGAAAACTGTTTTCAAAAGAGTTGAAAATGGAAATATATCTTGCAAAGATATTTTGAGGTTAATAAATAATTTGGAAAATTATTTTTGTTTAATGGTTGTTTGTGAATGTTAATTGATAGTTAAATAACCGACTATCAATATTGGCCAATGCGCTGATCGTTTCGAAGAGACTGAGATCGGGATTTATTTCCTGAAAACCATTTCGATCTGCCTTGTACGTTTTCATGAGGAATACGAGTTTGGATTCGAATGTGGAGCAGTGAAGTGCAAGGGCTAGTCGCTACTAATTCTGAGGAGATTCCAAAATGGATGTAGTAGGAATAGTTCCTTCGGTTCCGTTCGAACCCGGAACGGACTTGTATGGGTGAATGCTTTCAGAACATCGTTAGGTGGACGGTAAGCATTCTAAGTGATATGTTCTAAAAATGTAACGCTTAGCCTCGAGCCTCATCAACCGGGAATGACTGAAAATCAGGGGTTATGTAGCAAGGCTAAGTGGGTAGCACCCATTAGGGTGAGGTCATCCCTGTTTAGATGTCCCTTTTTATTTCGGCTTAGTGGGCGGTTGCTGATCCCAACCGCGGATTATCCAGTAAGGGGTAATCCCGGTCTTGTGTTTCAGGGGATCGGGAGTAATTCTCTGTACGCTGATCTAGGCCACGTACTGTGACAGGTGGTACCCCAGTACCTTGTCATTAGTTGGAAATCCATTCTCCCTACGCGCCTTTTACGGTTTTTGTTTGTAGAACCAGGCAAGTATGCTGGAATTTAATCATGTAACAATTTCAGCTATTTTAATAAGTATTTGTATATAGACACTATTATAATATCAAAGGATTTTGATAAAAAGTGTTTTGGCTATCGTAAGGTAAAAACTCGACATGTTTATTTATGGCGTGGTCATACGAGATGCTTTTGATTTCAAAGGATTTTGAAACTTTAACAGTCCAATTTAATGTGGTATTCTCATGCTGGTATTCTAGACTGACTCGGGTGTTATTTAACTATAATGCTCGGGTCATACCGAGTATTATAGAATACAGGAAAGGATGCTGTGAAGCTCAAAAGACCAGCTGGATGGTAATACATGCTTTCGTATTTGAATATTCCGCTGTGTATTCAGATTGTGAGGACAGGTTATGATTATTGTCCTGTTGTGTGTTATGTATACTCTGATGATGTAATGTATAAACAGATTTGTTTTTGTGTAAAGATCATTTATTATATATTATATTTTATTCCGTTGCGATGGTTAGATTCTGATGTTGTTTTCTATTTTCTTCTTCTACCCCTTCTTCTTTAACCCTAATGGTTCGTATTTCCGTTCATTTTGAGATGATTGATGAAGAATAGTGTCGACTAAAAGGGGTACGGATTTGCGGGTCATTACATATGTATACGATACATTTATGTATAAACTAAATCGGATAAAATTAATTTCATATCTTAATATATTTAAATTTAAATAAAATAAATGATTTTATTTAAATAAAATTTAGAAATGTTTTAATTCAATTAGACTTCATAGGCTCAATAAAGATCTAATAGGATATTTTTTTAGAAATTAACCCATTTCCGCTTCGGGCTGGTTCAGTTCCAATATGCTAAACATTCCCAGGTTCTAAATAAGACACATTCGGTTTATAACTTCTTAAGATTCTAAAAAGTGAAAATTTTCTTTTTGACTTAGGGATCCTATTCAATACATAAAACACGGTAAATAAAATTTCCCCCACCAAAGTGATGATGCACCAGAATTAAGTAAAATAGCAACTACTAATTCAGTTAATATTTTATTTTTCCTTTCAGCTTTACCATTCATTTCAAGTGAATATGGTGCAGTTCTTTCATGTATTATTCCATGTGAGTTGCAAAATTCAATAAACAAACTTGATTCATATTCAGTTCCCCTATTACCATGCAATCCTTTTACTTTCTTATTAGATTGATTTTCAATTTTAGTTATGAAAGATTTAAACATCTCAAATGCTTCACCTTTATTTTTCATAAGTTACACATAAGTAAAATCAGAGCAATCATCAATGAAAGTTATATAGTAGCCATGTCCATTTCTAGTCAGATATTCATCAAGCTCACATATATCAGAACGTATCAAGTCTAAGAGTTTCGATTCTTTAATTACATATTTATGTAGGGTCTTGTTATTTTTGCATGACTACAAAAATCACATTTTTCAAAATCGGTCAGTAACATATTAGAGATTATACCTAAACTACTCATGTTCTTTCTTATCCGTTTATTTACATGACATAATCTAGAGTGTCAGATATTAAAATCACATTACATGTACGCAGAACTAGTTACTTAATTAGATCAAACATTAAGCCTAAACATACCCTCACAAGCATAACCCTTCCCTATAAACATGCCTTTATAAGTCAAGCTGTACAAATTAGCCCCTATAACTTGAGTAAAACCATCTTTATCTAGGGGAAAACTAGAAAACGGATTTTTTTTGTCATCTATAGAGTATGCACCACATCTTTCAAAAGAATTATCTTTCTAGAGGTAAAATTGATTTTCACATTTCCAATGTCAGTAACTGTAAAGGTGAGAGAATCTCCCAACAACAGTTTTTGATCATCAGCAGCGGTGTATGTACCGGATATAGCACAGTCATAATAGACATAGCGGGAAGCACTAGTATCTACCCATCAACCCTCGGATCCACCAACAAGGTGAATTTCAAAAATCATAGCCATAAGAGTCTCCTCATTCAAGTTAACCTATGGTGCAGGGCCTGACCTTTTCCTACACTTACGTGCCATATGACTGTTCGCGTCGACTAAAGTTCTATGAACTAGGAAATAGCCGAACGAATTTCAAATAAAAATAACCGCAAGAGAACGACGTACACATGTAGTACGTGGCGAATACGGGTCGATCCATAGGGAATTGTAGATTTTAAAATTCTATTCAATCAAATTAAACTAAAGTCGAATGAAAGTTAAGCTAGAGAATTAGAGAATTAACTAACTAACTAAAAGAAATGAGAAGCAAATATAAGAGTTAAGTGACAATTTAGGGAATTAATCCACTCTCTAGATCATGTAGTTTAACACATATGAAATCATGATCTCTCTTTTATGTTCATTAGTGCTTTAATTGATGTGCTTATTGTAAGTATGACATATTTTCTATTGATTATCCAACATAAGCCATCAAACTATAACACACCCCTTAAACCACTTACTAACTTTCATGAAACTCGATAATGAAAATGAAATCTATTTTAAGTATGGCTTATTAACCATCGATTAGAAATGTAGACCATCAAATTTTAATTTCAGATCACTTTCTTACATCATTATCATATTTTGATGAAGAGGCATTTGTGTTGGGGACTGTTTAAGCATAGCCTATTTGGTATCAACAATATAGGCTATCAAATTCAAAGCAAGAATAACAAATAAAACACTTTATTGATCATAATTAAGCACAAAAAGAAAGCATGAATTAACAAATAGTTGAAGCTACATAATTAAAGAGCTTCATTACCCCTAAATTGAAGGGGTTTAGCCTCTCATATTTGTCATTTGATTAACAAATGTAGCTAGCAACATGAAAGCAAGAAGAAAAGAAAATGAAAGCTAATGGAAAAGTGAGCTTGTGATGACCCATACTCGATATCCGACAAACGACATCAAATTCGTATCGCCGGAGCTTATAACAACACCAGATGAATATAAAACAATGGAACAAAATGAATACATGCATGCATCATAGGTACAACATCAGAATATCCAATAATACACCAAAGTCTTTAATACATATACCACAACTCCAAATAACATCATAATAATACATCGATGATCATATGTCCAAAAGTATTCAATGAAAGAAGTGATAACGGACTCCTAAAAGCTAAACACCTGAGATCTCCCAAAAAGCTCCTAAGATATCTCCAAAGCAAGAGTTCCAAAATGCCGCTAACTCCAAAATACGGAAACCTGCTACTAGGTTGCCCATGTAGAAATTATAGGAACCCAGAGTTTAGAAAAGAAACAATATTAAACTCCGGGTCAGTCATGGGACTGGTATGAGTAAACAAAAATAGTTGGTTTTAAATAAAAACAGATTTATAAAAGAAAAGTCGATATGCTTTTGAAGAATGAGGCTACCATAAGACCTCCCGCCACACACACAATGCAAACACAGAATTGGAGGAGATTTCTTCTTATGATAGTCAAATATGCTTAATACGAGAAAAATTCTTTGATATTATTATTAGTGCGTAGTGTAGAAAGCATTTCGAAAATAGAATATTAATCTTAGCCAGCATAGACATTTCGAACTATGCCTACTATAGCTACCATTTAAACAGTGGGGCGCCACCATAAGTAAATGGCAGGTTATACAACTAAAACCGTACAGGGTTTCATATTGGGAATTGGATTTCCCATAAATGGTCAGGCTAAGGAACTTCCTACTGCCACATGGGTATGCCTCTGGCAGGACGTCCCGAGAACCTACCCGGCTCTCTTCCAACACAAGGCTGTGGTACCTCTGTAACTAGGTAACTACTACTCGAGTATGCCACTCCCCGGTCCTTTGGGACATTTATCCGAGGTCCCTCTATCTCAAAGTAACAACCACACAGTAAATGAGATTGGAGCTACCACACAGGTAAATATCTGAGCTCCAAACCATGACATCACCTTTTTCCAGAAGGAAATTACATACCCTAAAGGGCGCGACCCTCATAACATTACCGCATCTTTCCTGTTTTGACCATTTCTGGGTTGTGAGGTCCGATAAGGTCTCGTCCACAAAGCTATGATTTACACAAAAGCCTTGCTTTGATCACAATTGATCAACAAAGGATCAACACACACAACAACACTCAGTATGCCACACTACCAAATTGGGAGTATATCGCCGATAACCTTCAATGACGTAACCTCTGAGCTCGTACGTCTCAGTGAAGGTTGTTAAGCTAAGAGAATAAATTCTCCGCCACCACAGATACGTATTTTAAAGAATCTGCTTTATATCTCAAAGTGTAGTGTCAGACACACAACCATACAAGTCTGTTCCGGGTTCGAACAGTACCGAAGGCACTTCGTCCAATAAAGGAAGAAGCCCTTGCAAATCCGGGTATCCACAATCCCGATCGGACTTCCCATCACTTAGGGAATCTCTATACCGGAGCAACTCGGTGCAGAGACAATCGATAGGTTATCCTATCATTCTCGAAGACACCCGGTCTTCACCACCGGTCTTCAAATGCTCTCCATTTCGACGTATCACTATTCAGAATGGGTTATGTGACACAAAGTTCCTTTCCGGGTTAAACCGAGCAGTGAGTGCTCAATTTTTTTTAAAACACATGGATATATCAAACACAAAGATTCATATTCAGGGTTCGATGTGGGTTTCGGATAACTAACTGAAATCCGACTCGCTGTCGCATCGAAGTTTAAATGCCGTTTTACGGGCAAAGGGTGTTCACATCAATCACAAATCAGAGTTCAACACAGAGCACTTTGCATCACAATCACAACAGAAATATCAATCCAGAACACAATATCTGATAATAGTCAATCATCTTCAATTTAAGTTCAATGTGATTTAATTAAATTACCTGCTTAATTATTTTTATCTATTATTTAATACCAATGATTTATTCTTCGTAATGACAAATTAATTAAATCACAATTGACTATATTAATTTGTTATTCCTTAATAAATCATCTTAATTAACTATCAATTTTGAATTAATCAACTTAAATTATCAAATTTAACAATTCTTAATTACAACTTAGTTAAACACCCAACTATTAATACCCAGTCTTAATTTATTATTTTAATTAACTGCCCATTATAAATTGATTAACTTGAATTATCAAATTTAACAATTCTTAATTTACAAATTAATCAGATACTTAATTGTTAATTAACCAGTCTTCGATTACGGCATAAATCCTTAATTATTTAGTTAATTATAATTATTAATTTAATCATCCTTGGTTGCTTTCCAAAACAATTTGTTATTTAGCTAATTTAACATTTAGAAATCTTCTTATTCCGAAATTTATTACTACTACAAAAAGCTTAAATGTTAATTAACTTAGATTATCTTAATTTAATTATTTATTTAAAGTATTAATTAGATTTAAAACGTTGCTAAGTACTTACTTAACTCATTAAAACTTGAATTAAATTCTCAATTTAATTGGTCAGACACTAATTACTTCATTAATATTCAAAATTGTTTAATACTTTACACTGCAGGTTTGGAAATCATTTATACCCGAATAACCCCTACATTTTTCTTAAGTAACACTCGAGTTCCCCTCATATTTTACACGAGCTTCTTCCCTTTCTTCCCCACGCTCTCTTTCTTCTTCTCCCTGTTTTCTCTTTCTTCTTCTTTTTCCAGTTAAAAGCCTAACTCAAATGGCCGTATATACTCGCGTACGCGAGTCCATCCCAAGCAAAGCGTGCTTCTACTCAAGATTCAACTCGAGCTCCCACTGTTCAACTTATCGATAACAAAATCTGCAGACACCAACACCACCATGCACGTGCACGGTGGTTCGCTGCCTCACCGATGGCCATCGCGACCTCCATCAAGTCGCGAATCATGTGTAGATACGAAAACCAAACCCCATTCGAAAACGTGTTCAAAATCAAAATCTAGCTGTTCCATTCGAAACTGCAAATTGAACTTGCCTGAAGAAACACCTCGCACCACCCCCTCTGGCCATTATCTGTCATCAACTTTGGACTCTAGTCTCGAAGTCGTGCAACGCCGCGATCAACACCAGTTACTCGAAGTCCGGTTACGCGTGGGTGGCGCGGCACCCTCATATTCGAACTCGACAGAAATGGGTTCTTAAACCCTAAATCGCCCTCGAATCATCAAATTACGTAATAGAAATTTTTTTCAACAATTTTCCTGAAACCATGGATCCACAAACTAGCTTCAATCCAAGTTTCAACATTCATCATTAAATCAATCTCTGGAAATTTGAAAAAAGGTGATTCTTGTTCAAAAACTAACTGCTCTGTAAATACTAAACTAAAAACCTTTATTTTTGGTTAAAAAATCATAAATTGCAGTAGAGATTCGAGCAATGAATTTGAATTAACTTTTTGTAACAATCGAATTTATCAAGTTTTGCTTGGATCACCGTGAATCAAGATGACAGTGGTAACTGTTCTCTAATCATGTTGAAACAGGTTTTAAAAACCTTGATTTCAGATTTACTTCTTGTTTGACTGAAGACTTCGAAACTTAACAATTATCAAATGCAAATAAATTAAATCTTTGAATCAATAATCAACTCTGTAACCAATAATAGAGAAGATAAGTATGCAGAGTAACTTATATATATATATATATATATATGCAGAATTTTATTCAAAAAACAAAAAACATACAATATTATGAAAAATCAAGAAGTTATCTTACTGTTAACTTAAAGCTTAAAGTTGATGTTTACTCACTTTATAATTTGGTTGATCAGAGACTATATTGGTTTTAAAACTGCAGTAGATCCTCCTTTGTTCTACTTTCTTAAATAAATTACTTTCAAAATTTGAATATAAAGAGATGATCTTTTTTCTGTTCTTTGTTATTTTCTGATCTTTGCTAAGTTGTTGAACGAATTAAAGGTTCATGTATCTGTACATATATATGAAAGGTTGTGTACAAGCTGAGGTTACTGAAGCAAGACTCCCTTTTCTTTTCTTTTTATTTATTTATTTATTTATTGGTACTTTGTTCATACATTCATATTTTTTCTTGTTTTATTTGTTGACTAACCCTTGCCTAAATTTCGGCTGATAGGATCTTGTACATGCAAAGGATTAAATAGCATTAAATGACTTTGCTTCCTTCTTTGTTAACAGCAATATGTTGGATTAAATTTTTCTCTTTTTTTCTCTTTTAATGGTAGCTGTTATAATCTTGTGGAGGCTAGCATTAATTGCATCGTCCTCTTTTGGAAATCCATACTTATCATTCATTTTTTTCATTTTTTTTAAATGGTGGCTGATATGATCTTGTTTATGCTAGAGAGTAATAGCATTTAATGAAAGCATGTTATGCATTGTTCATGCTCCCCTTTGTATGTTACAGCCAATGTTATTTTATTTTGTGCAAGTACTATCTTATTTGATCAATAGATTTCTTTTTCTTTGCCTTGAAATACTTAGAGCATATGCTGTTAATTTTTTTCATGTACCATTGGGACTTGTTTTACTTTGCTAATTGAAAGTGTTTGTATCTTTTTGTTTGTATTTACCCATATCATTTAATAGAGAACATTTCGAATTAAAATACATATTAAATGAATTACATAGGTATACTTTATCAATTCAAAAATTTAGACTCAAAGGAAATTGAAGCTTTATTAACACATATTTTATAACTTTTCAATTTAAATTTCAAAAAAGTTCAAATAAATTACCGTATTTTAAATTAACAAAATTATGGATTGTTACAATATCCCCTCCTTAAGAAAATTTCGTCCTCAAAATTGAAAGAGAGAGAAACGCAAACAAAGAATATACGAATTTAGAGATAATAAGGAAATGGCTTACCATTTTAAGCCGAGATGTCTACTCTGCAATTGGGATATGATTTCTTTATATTATCTTCAGTTTCCTAAGTACAGTCCTTTGGATCGCCACTCCATTGAACTTTGACCAGTTTCACAACTTTGTTCCTTAATCGCTTCCCATAATGATCTACAATTTTTATCGACTCTCTTTTAACTGCCAAGTTAGGAGTGATCTCTAGATCCTGCTGAGCAGCTTCTTTAATAATATCATTTGGATCGTGCACATACTTTCGAAGACTAGAAACGTGGAACACATTATGCACACCTGACAACCAGCTGGGTAGCTGTACTCGATATGCTATAGGACCAATCCTTTCCAAAACAGGAAAAGGACCAATATAACGCGGTGCTAGCTTTCTAGTTTTCCCGAATCTCAATACACCCCGCATCGGAGACACTTTCAGAAATACAAAATCTCCAACTTGGAATTCCAAATATCTTCTTCGGTGGTCATAATAGTTCTTCTGACGGCTTTGGGCAGTTAATAACTTCTTTCGGATAAAATCTACCTTCTCCGTGGCTTCTTTAATCATGTCTGGTCCAAGGACGAGTCTATCACCTGATTCGATCCAGCATGCAGGTGATCGACACGGACGACCATATAAAGCTTCGCAAGGAGCCATTTCTATACTAGCCTGATAGCCGTTGTTATATGAAAACTCGACCAAATGTAAATGGTCCTCCCATGAACCACCAAAATCGAGAATGCAACCCCGCAAAAGGTCTTTTAGAATTCGGTTAATTCTCTCAGTCTGCCCATCAGATTGTGGGTGATAAGCAGTACTGAAATTTAATTTCGTTCCCAAAGCGGCTTGGAATGCCTCCCAAAATCTACTAGTGAAGATCGGGTCACGATCACTCATTATACTGCTGAGAATACCATGGAGACGAACAATTTCCTTTATATATAGCCCTGCTAAGCTTGCTGCAGTCCGAGTGGATTTCACTGGAATAAAGTGAGCAGTTTTGGTTAGACGGTCCACTATAACCCAAATTGCTTCATTTCCCTTCTTGGTTCGTGGCAATCCTTCGATGAAATCCATCGATACCTGATCCCATTTCCATTTCGGTACTTCCAAAAGCTGAAGTAAACCGGCCACTTTCTTTTGATCGCTTTTGACTTGTTGACAAGTAGCACAGCGACTCACGTAAATAGATATGTCTCTTTTCATTGTCTTCCACCAGAAAGTTCTTTTAACATCTCTATACATTTTATTAACTCCTGGTTGGATACTGAGTTTGAATTTGTGACATTCATCTAAAACTTCACGTTTCAGATCAGTGAAGTCTGGAACACAAATTCTGCCTTTCATCCTTATAACTCCTCTACTATCCATCTCAAAACTTGTGTCTTCTCCTTGGCAAGTCCATTTATAAGTTCCCTGAAGAAACTCATCTTCATATTGCTTGCTCGCGATCTTTTTAAGAAGAGTAGGAGTGATAACAAGATATGCGAGAACATCATATCTTCTGCTCAAAGCATCGGCAACCACATTGGATTTTCCCGGCGTATACAGAATATCTAGGTCATACGATGCCAGAAATTCCAACCAACGTTGTTGTCGCAAATTCAGATCCTTCTGGGTAAAGAGATATTTCAAGGATTTATGGTCGGTGAATAATTCAAAATTTTCACCTAAAACAAAGAGAGTTTATTAAGTATATTTCTTTAGTTAATTTCGTAAATTGTTAAGAAAGTTGAAAAGATTTTTACCTAGAAGATAGTGTCGCCAGATTTTTAAAGCGAAAACAACAGCCAAAAGTTCCAAATCATGCGTTGGGTAGTTTCTCTTGTGCGGACGTAATTGTCTACTCGCGTAGGCAACTACTTTTCCATTCTGCATTAATACTGCACCTACCCCATCACCACACGCGTCAGTATAAACAGACAATCCCTGATTGCCGTTTATAATAGCGAGAACATGAGCAGTGGTTAATCTCTTCTTCAACTCCTGAAAAGCTTCATCACATTTCGGAGTCCAATTGAATTTCACATCTTTCATTGTTAGCTTGGTCAATGGACTAGCTATCTTAGAAAAATCCTGAACAAACTTCCGATAATAGCCTGCTAAACCCAAAAAGCTTCGAACTTCTTTTGGGGTAGTAGGTCTTCTCCAATCAAGAATAGCGGAAATTTTGCTAGGATCAACCGAAATTCCTTCTTCATTAACAATATGGCCAAGGAATTTGACTTCTTTGACCCAAAAGTGGCATTTGGAAAATTTTGCAAATAAGATGTTCCTTCTCAAAATTTCCAAAACAATTCTGAGATGTTCAGCATGTTCCTCCTCGGTTTTGGAGTAAATTAGCATATCATCAATAAATACAAGAACAAATTTATTCAGCACCTCCTGAAACACACGGGTCATCAAATCTACGAAGTACGCTGGAGCATTGGTTAGCCCAAAAGACATGACTAACCATTCATAGAACATATTGGGACCCCTGAAAGCAGTTAAATGTATACAATCTTCGGCGATTCGTAGTTGATGGAATCCTTGGGCTAGATCCATCTTTGAAAAGAAACAAGCGCCGTGCAATTGATCAAATAAATCATCGATCCTGGGTAAAGGAAAATTATTCTTGAGAGTCATTTTATTGAGATTGCGGTAATCTACACACAATCTCAAAGATCCGTCCGATTTAGCGACGAACACAACGGCTGAACCCCATTCAGAAACACTGAGTCGAATTAATCCTTTTGCTAGTAGATCATCGGTTTGTTGAACTAATTCAACCTTTTCCCTAGGTGCCATCTTGCGACTTGCGTGAACAACAGGACGAGCATTGGGTACAAGGTCAATTCTAAATTCTATTTCTCGATGTGGAGGTAGAGATTTTACTTCTCCGAATACGTCCGGAAAATCTCTAACAATTGGTATAAACTCCAAACTGGGTTCGGGATAACCCAAATTATACATTAATCCTTCTCTTTTAGGACTAGGGTCCTCACAAGAAATCTCGATGAAATCTCCTAATTCGGTTTTAATCGAAATCAATCGATTAATGCAATCCAATTTGGCTTCGAATTTTGTTAGCCAATCCATTCCGAGTAAGACTTCAAACTCGTTAAAATCAAGAACGAAGAGACCAATAGGGAATTGATAATGAGAATATGAGATAGGAACGTCTCTACATCGAAGACAAAGATTCACGGGACCTCCAAATGGATTCCTTACGCATATAGGCTCATCAATAAAATCAGGTTCAAGATTTAATTCATTAATGGCTTGTTGAGAGATAAAACTATGTGTAGCGCCCGTGTCAAATAGAACTCTAACAATGCTATCATAAATGATAAGATTACCTTCCAGAACTCCTTTTCCCTTTTTTGCTTTGGAAGATGCAGGTTGGTCTTTGACTGTGTACACCTTTGCTGTTTGAGCTTGCTTCATGGTCGGACAGTCTGCAACTTCATGCCCCACTTTCTGACAGTAATTGCACTTCCTAGGCTTTGCTTGAGCGGATTGGTCTCTTTTTGGCTTCTTGCAGTTGTTTGCGTAGTGGCCCTTTTCCAAGCAATTATAGCAAGTGACATTCTCTGCCACGCTTCCCAGAATGCTCCTCTTTTTCTCCTTGCTTTGCCATGGTTTCTTGCCTCCAAATTTCCTTTTCTTCCAATTTTGATTGCCCGAATTCCCTTTCTCCACCAGGGCTTCTTGCATATCAAATGTGGCATATCTGTACCCCATATCAACTAAATCTGAAAAAGATTCCTTAACGTGGCCCGTCATTCTTTCGTCGAATTTCTTATTCATCCCGCGAATGAATCTTTCATTCATTTTTAAAGGCGTATTCACCAATTCGGGACCAAAATGAGACAATTCATTAAATTTGTTCAGATACTCCTCGAATGATAAACTTCCCTGCTTTAGGTCCATAAATTCCTGGTACATTCAAGAAATTCCGGCTGATGGCAAATATCGCTTCTCAAACACTTCTTTGAATTTCTCCCAAGAAAACTCGTCTTCTGGCTTATCTACCGTGATTGTCTCCCACCAAGCTGAGGCTTCATCTTGAAGTTGCCAAGAAGCTACGAGTCGCTTCTGATTGTCTTGCAGTTTTAGCCCTCTGAAGATTTTCTCACATGATCTTATCCTGGCTTGAGCTTCAACAATTGACTCCTTGCCATTGAACGGCTTACCACCAAGTGTTGAGAAATTTTTATGTAAGTCAGCCAGATTCGATTGTTGCGGAACAGGTGCTACTGCTGTTGGGGGATCTTGATTAGGTGTTGTGGCACTTCCTTGACCCCTAAGTCTTCCCCTTCGTCCTCTCATTCTTACTATCTGTAATTAGTAAGTAAGAAAATTGATTTAGATATACGAACAATATATCTTAAGGAGTATCAGCAGTAAAAAGAAATAGATTAATAAAATTTGGAGTTCCAGTCTTGGTTATACTCATTCTAGGGTAAATTTCACCCTATCTCTAATGAGCCACCTGATGTTTTATACTCCGTTGCTAAAATTTCTTAATCAACCTTCAGCTCTGATACCACTTGTGACGACCCAAACTCAATGTCCAACAATTGACATCAAATTCGTATCGCCGGAGCTTATAACAACACCAGATGAATATAAAACAGTGGAACAAAATGAATATCATGCATACATCACAGGTACAACATCTGAATATCCAATAATACATCAGAGTCCTTAATACATATACCACAACTCCAAGTAACATCATAATAATACATCAGTGATCATATGTCCAAAAGTCTTCAATGAAAGAAGTGATAACGGACTCCTAAAAGCTAAACACCTGAGATATCCCAAAAAGCTCCTAAGATATCTCCAAAGCAAGAGTTCCAAAATGCTGCTAAATCCAAAATACGGAAACCTGCTACTAAGCTGCCCGTGTAGAAATTATAGGCACCCAGAGTTTAGAAAAGAAACAATAAACTCCGGGTCAGTCATGCGACTGGTATGAGTAAACAAAAATAGTTGGTTTTAAATAAAAACAGATTTATAAAAGAAAAGTCGATATGCTTTTGAAGAATGAGACTACCATAAGACCTCCCGCCACACACACAATGCAAATGCAGAATTGGAGGAGATTTCTTCTTATGATAGTCAAATATTCTTAATATGAGAAAAATTCTTTGATATTATTATTAATGCATAGTGTAGAAAGCATTTCGAAAATAGAACATTAATCTTAGCCAGCATAGACATTCCGAACTATGCCTACTATAGCTACCATTTAAACAGTGGGGCGCCACCATAAGTAAATGGCAGGTTATACAACTAAAACCGTACAGGGTTTCGTATTGGGAATTGGATTTCCCACAAATGGTCAGGCTAAGGAACTTTCTACTACCACATGGGTACGCCTCTGGCGCGACGTCCCGAGAACCTACCCGGCTCTCTACCAACACAAGGCCGGGCTACCTCTGTAACTAGGTAACTACTACTCGAGTATGCCACTCCCCGGTCCTTTGGGACCTTTATCCGAGGGCCCTCTATCACAAAGCAACAACCACACAGTAAATGAGATTGGAGCTACCACACAGGTAAATATCTGGGCTCCATACCATGACATCACCTTTTTCCAGAAGGAAATGACATACCCTAAAGGGCGAGACCCTCATAACTTTGCCGCATCTTTCCTGTTTTGACCATTTCCGGGTTGTGAGGTCCGATGAGGTCTCGTCCACGAAGCTATGCTTTACACGAAAGCCTTGCTTTGATCACAATTGATCAACAAAGGATCAACGCACACAGTAGCACTCAATATGTCACACTACCAAATTGGGAGTATATCGCTGATAACCTTCAATTACATAACCTCTGAGCTCGTACGTCTCAGAGAAGGGTGTTAAGCTAAGAGAATAAATTCTCCGCCACCACAGATACGTATTTGAAAGAATCTACTTTATATCTCAACGTGTAGTGTCAGACACACAACCATACAAGTCTGTTTCGGGTTCGAACAGAACCGAAGGTACTTCGTCCTATAAAGGAAGAAGCCCTTGCAAATCCGGGTATCCACAATCCCGATCGGACTTCCCATCACTTAGGGATTCTCTATACCGGAGCAACTCAGTGCAGAGACAATCGATAGGTTATCCTATCGTTCTCGAAGATACCCGGTCTTCACCACCGGTCTTCAAATGCTCTCCATTTCGACGTATCACTATTCGGAATGGGTTATGTGACACAAAGGTCCTTTCCCGGTTAAACCGAGTAGTGAGTGCTCAATTTTTTTTAAAACACGTGGATATATCAATCACAAAGATTCATATTCAGGGTTCGATGTGGGTTTCGGATAACTAACTGAAATCCGACTCCCTGTCACATCGAAGTTTAAATGCCGTTTTATGGGCAAAGGGTGTTCACATCAATCACAAATCAGAGTTTAACACAGAGCACTTCGCATCACAATCACAACAGAAATACCGATCCAGAACACAATATCTGATAATAGTCAATCATCTTCAATTTAAGTTCAATGTGATTTAATTAAATTACCCACTTAATTATTTTTATCTATTATTTAATACCAATGATTTATTCTTCGTAATGACAAATTAATTAAATCTCAATTGACTATATTAATTTATTATTCCTTAATAAATTATCTTAATTAACTATCAATTTTGAATTAATTAACTTAAATTATCAAATTTAACAATTCTTAATTACAACTTAGTTAAACACCCAACTATTAATTACCCAGTCCTTAATTTATTATTTTAATTAACTGCAAATGGTAAATTTGTTAACTTGAATTATCAAATTTAACAATTCTTAATTTACAAATTAATCAGATACTTAATTGTTAATTAACCAATCTTCAATTACGACATAAATCCTTAATTATTTAGTCAATTATAATTATTAATTTAATCATCCTTGGTTGCTTTCCAAAACAATTTGTTATTTATCTAATTTAACATTTAGAAATCTTCTTATTCCGAAATTTATTACTACTACAAAAAGCTTAAATGTTAATTAACTTAAATTATCTTAATTTAATTATTTATTTAAAGTATTAATTATATTTAAAACGTTGCTAAGTACTTACTTAACTCATTAAAACTTGAATTAAATTCTCAATTTAATTGGTCAAACACTAATTACTTCATTAATATTCAAAACTGTTTAGTACTTTACACTGCGGGTTTGGAAATAATTATACCCAAGCAACCCCCACATTTTTCTCGAGTAACACTCGAGTTCCCCTCCTATTTTACCCGAGCTTCTTCCCTTTCTTCCTCGTGCTCTCTTTCTTCTTCTCCCTGTTTTCTCTTTCTTCTTCTTTTTCCAGTTAAAAGCCTAACTCAAATGGCCGTATATACTCGCGTACGTGAGTCCATCCCGAAGCAAAGCGTGCTTCTACTCGAGATTCAACTCGAGCTCCCACTGTTCAACTTACCGATAACAAAATCTGCAGACACCAACACCACCGTGCACATGCACGGTGGTTCGCTTCCTTACCGATGGCCATCGCGACCTCCATCAAGTCGCGAATCACGTGTAGATATGAAAACCAAACCCCATTCGGAAATACGCGTTCAAAATCAAAATCTAGTAGTTCCATTCGAAACTGCAAATTGAACTTGCCTGAACAAACACCTCGTGCCACCCCCTCTGGCCATTATCGGCCATCAACTTTGGACTCTAGTCTCGAACTCGTGCAACGCCACGATCGACACTGGTTACTCGAAGTCCGGTTACGCGTTGGTGGCGCGGCACCCTCATTTTCGAACTCGACAGAAATGGGTTCTTAAACCTTAAATCGCCCTCGACTCATCAAATTACGCAATAGAAATTTTTTCAACGATTTTCCTGAAACCATCGATCCAAAAACTAGCTTCAATCCAAGTTTCAACATTCATCATTAAATCAATCTCTGGAAATTCGAAAAAAGGTGATTCTTGTTCAAAAACTAACTGCTCTGTAAATACTAAACTAAAAACCTTTATTTTTGGTTTAAAAATCATAACTTGCAGCAGAGATTCGAGCAATGAATTTGAATTAACTTTTTGTAACAATCGAATTTATGAAGTTTTTGCTTGGTTCACTGTGAATCAAGATGACAGTGGTAACTTTCCTCTAATCATGTTGAAACAGGTTTTAAAAACCTTTGATTTCAGATTTACTTCTTGTTTGATTAAAGACTTCGAAACTTAACAATGATCAAATGCAAATGAATTAAATCTTTGAATCAATAATCAACTCTGTAACCAATAACAGAGATGATAAGTATGCAGAGTAACTTATATATATATATATATATATATATATATATATATATGCATAATGTTATTCAAAAAACAAAACACATACAACACTATGAAAAATCAATAAGTTATCTTACTGTTAACTTAAAGCTTAAAGTTGATGTTTACTCACTTTATAATTTGGTTGATCAAAGACTATATTGGTTTTAAAACTGCAGTTGATCCTCCTCTGTTCTTCTTTCTTAAATAAATTGCTTTCAAAATTTGAATATAAAGAGATGATCATTTTTTCTTTTCTTTTTTCTGTTCTTTGTTATTTTCTGATCTTTGCTAAGTTGTTGAACGAATTAAAGGTTCATGTATGTGTACATATATATGAAAGGTTGTGTACATGATGAGGTTACTGAAGCAAGACTCCTTTTTCTTTTTTATTTTTTTATTTATTAGTACTTTGTTCATACATTCATATTTTTTCTTCTTTTATTTATTGACTAACCCTTGCCTAAAATTCGGCTGATATGATCTTGTACATGCAAAGGAGTAAATAGCATTAAATGACTTAGCTTCCTTCTTTGTTAACAGCAATATGTTGGATTGATTTTTTCTCTCTTTTTTTTCTTTTAATGGCAGCTGTTATAATCTTGTGGAGGCTAGCATTAATTGCATCGTCCTTTTTTGCAAACCCATACTTATCATTCATTATTTTAAAATGGTGGCTGATATGATCTTGTTTATGCTAGAGAGTAATAACATTTAATGAAAGCATGTTATGTATTGTTCATGCTCCCCTTTGTATGTTGCAGCCAATGTTATTTTATTTTGTGCAAGTACTATCTTATTTGATCAATAGATTTTTTTCTTTGCCTTGAAACACTTAGTGCGTATGCTGTTAATTTTTTTCATGTACCATTGGGACCTGTTTTACTTTGCTAATTGAAAGTGCTTATATCTTTTTGTTTGTGTTTACCCATATCATTTAATAGAGAACATTTCGAATTTAAATACATATTAAATGAATTATATAGGTATACTTTATCAATTCAAAAATTTAGACTCAAAGGAAATTGAAGCTTTATTAACACATATTTTATTTATTTTATAACTTTTCAATTTAAATTTCAAAAAAGTTCAAATAAATTACCGTATTTTAAATTAACAAAATTCTGGAATGTTACAAGCAAATTAACAAGAATTAAAACTAATCTACTTTGCATGAACGTAAATCTACACTACCAACATTAAAATAAGTGAACAAGGAAAGTAAAATGAACAAGGAATTAAATTGCACAAGAAAATGAAAGTAACATGAAAATAAAAACAAATGGCTAAGTAGCCATGAAAAGAAAGAAGAGATATTGATTTATTTTGAGCCTAAACTAAAACTAAGAGGGATTAAGGAAGAAGAGAGGGTTACATGAAACATACGGGGTATATATACATGTGTTAAACCCTAATTCTTATTTTTGGAGAATGCCCAAAATGCCTTTTAGGTAATGTGGCCACAAGTAATCATTAGCATCTCATAATCCCCCATTTAAATGTGCATGAAGCTTTAATGGCCTTTAACATGTGCATTAGCCCCTAATTGAAAATCAAGGTAAGTGGGTGATGTCCTCCATGATCATTAATTTGAATTATTTCCATCTTCGTTTATTCTCTTCACTCTTGTGCATGCATATATCATCATAAAATCACTTGTAAAATTCACCAAATTTCCTACAAAACAACATAGAAAATTCCAAGTAAATTTCATAATTTAATAAATGCATAAAAATGACCATTATACCCCTGTATGAAGATGAATATGTGACAATTTGAAAATAATTTGAATTTTGGTTTAAACAAGTTAAAATACCCGATTTGATCATTTATTTAATTTAAATAGATTAAATATGGTGGTAAAAATATGCAAATTTACGTGTACATCAAATACTCCTACATTTACCTTTTTATTCGTCCTCGAATAAAGAAACTAAGATAAATCCATTTTCGTAGGGAGCAAGATTGCATTGAGCGTATGCAACAAGCCGTTGAACTTCTGGGTGTCCCCAGTAGGACGAGTGCTGTCTTGTGAGGGTTTTCAGCGGATACTACCCATAAAATCCAAATGCAGGATGAAACTATTTACAAAATGCAAGATTTATTTAGAAAGAGATGAATGCGAGTTTTCGAAAATATTTATAATGATGGATTCACTTTTAAATCGACACAAATAAGTTAAATATAGGTTTCAGCCGTTATCTTGAAAATTTAAGTCATTTACTCGTCAAAATTTCCAACAAAATTAAGTTGTCATAACAATAGACTATAGTATAACCTGTTGTTTTGGTTAATAAAAAGGTGTAATTATAAAATGAATCCTTAGTTGATTATCAAAGTTTATCAAAGTGGTATATTCATTTCATTTCAATAACAAGTTAAGTTAAATAAGTTAAAAATAGTGTAAGGATTTCAATTGCTTACTCTCTCTTGTATTTTTGAAAATTTTATTGATATTTACAATATTTATATTCCTAACTCAGATAAACCGAGGTCAGATATATATTACCCATGCACTGCCTTGCGGACTGATGTGAGAGGAATACAGAGCGTAGCGAGTGAACACACGAGTGAAAACACCAATCGATTGTAGGCATTACTAATAAAAGAAAAGAATTTTTATATACGTACACCTAGCTTAGATAAACTCAGGCCAGATATACCAATGGTGCACTGCCTTTCGGGCTTACATGAGAAAGGCACAGAGCATGGAAAGTGTACACATGTGTGTACACTTGTCGACCGTAGGTGTTAATAGAAAATATTTACACATAAACAAAAAAAAATTTGGAAAAGAGAATTTTGCAAAATCATCTTAGCACCACTTAACTCGAAAGACGAAAAAATGTTATATCCTTTATTTTAAATCAACCACTTTTAAAACAAAGATTTTCAAATAGGATATATTCATAATTATCACGTACGAACCTTCCTATATACTAGTTAAACTATCATTACTTGTAATCAAATTTCATTTTTATTTTTGTTAAGACAAATAAATTTTCATAAATTTCAATTTAATAAACCAAAACCATATATTTATCCTATACCGTTTCTTTAAAAATAAATCAAAATGCTTAAATTTTTTGTATTTTAAAATTTCGATATTTTTTTGAGTTTTCGAAGAAAAAAATGAAAAATTAATGATGAAAAATAAAAAAGAAGACGAGTCTCCCCCACATTTGATTTTGACTGTGTCCCCACAGTCAACCCAAGTGGAAGGAGAAAAATAAAAACATAACCTTTATTTAGATGAAAATGAAAAGTTGATTATTTACATAACATCAGAAAGTATGCCGTTAAAGAGTAAATGAACTGGTCTTCCAAAAATCGATTCATTTGTCTTGCCAAGTATGCGAGACACGGCTTAAGCGTACAAAACCAAATCTTAAAAGATTTTGAAATCAAATGTGGATTTGGAAAAACGAATGTGGTTTTATTAAAAATCGTACGAGTTGTTTTATTTTCGATGGTTTTTAGGATAGATATAACGATTGATTGAAATTCAAGTTTACTTTCACTAAATTGAAATTCACGTTTTTCATTGAAAAATTCTTCAAAATCAAAGTGGTGATTAAATCTTCCCTGCAAGGATTTAACAACTCGTCATCCAAAAGTCCAAAAAAATTATGCTCATTAAATTCGTCTTCATTTGTTGGATTATCAACAACTTCATTGTGTATCTCAAGTTCAAAATCCAAAGTTGTTGTATGCAAATTTTCAAAATCGAGAAAAGGAAGATCCAACTTTAAATTTGGTTCCACACCCTCAAAAGAATTGAAATCCAATTCAAGTACCAAATTTTTAACGACTTCATTAAGATCATCATTTTCAGTTTCAAAAGTTGTTATTTGAAAATCGTCAATTGTGGTAATAGATGGATTATTATTTGACTCGTCACACGTTGGGATTGGGTTTTGTTTTTCACGTTGTTTCATACAACGAGTCCATGTAATCATTGTAGATTTCGTTCATTTGTTCAACAAAATCCAATTTATAGTTATTAAATTGGGAATTTTCGATTTGGATTTGTTGAGAACAAATTTTTTCAATTTTAATGTGGTTAAGATTATTCCCATTTCCAAATTCGTTTGAAAAGTTGTTTCCATTTTCATTTTGTGTTTGAAATTCGTTTTGAAGTTCGAAATTGAATTGGCTGGGTTATACTCGAAGTCATTTGAACTTTGAAGCGGATTCAAATTTTGATTATTTTGAAAATTTTGACTTGAATTATCATATAAATAAGAATTACACAAATCATTTATCATTCGATTTTGTTGTGTAGAGATTTCAAGTAGAGATGAAATGATATTTTCGATATTCGAGGGTTGTTCGTCATTTTAAAAATTTTGTTGTTCAAAATTCGAATTATTTAAAGAATAGTGGTCGTTAAAATATCCATACGAATTCGGAGTGAAATTATACGGATTATATTGATTTTCATAGCTATTTTAAAATTCAAGTGAATATCGAAATTCGGACATTTTCAAGACTGTTTTTTTAAAGGAAAGATATTTAGAGATAGAATTTATTTTTTCAAAATGGAAAATTGATTTTTGTTTTGTTATTGATTATTCAAATATTTTTGTTTTTTGAAAAGATTTTATTTTTTTTTCGGATTTTGAATTTTCTAAAAGAAAAACTAAGTAAAAAATTTTGAATTTGGAATTTTGATTTGAAAATTTTCTAAGGAAAAGGGAAAAAACTAAGTTAAGAAATATTTACAATTTTTTTAATTTTGGATTTTGAATTTTTTTGTTTTTTTTGTTTTCTTGTTATTTAATTATGCATGAACTAATGCAACTAAATGAATGCAGTGGTTAATTACAAATGATTTATCCTAAGTTAACCCAAAATTGTATAATCACACATTATCTTAATTCAACAAGATAGCTCTCAGCCAGGTACCGGGTAGGAGTTATCGGTGCACCACGAATCACTAGCAATGCAGTCAAAGATTTAAGTACCTTCAAAGAAACAATTCAGTATAATATTTACGAATCACCATAATATTTATAACTGATTATTGCTCAGCCGTAGCCTAGAACCAAGAAATTAAGTTGTTCAAGAAGACAACTTGTCAATATACAATTATGTGTTATCGATGTCTAGCCGTTATTTTAAAAAAAATCTGAGATGAGATGCAAATCAGAAATTAAACATGAATTAACAATGTAACTATGAATGATTTTTGTTTTCCTTTTTTTTCAAATGCAAGTAAACAAAAATGCATGACAAACAAAAACAGTAGATATGTACAATGCAAGACAAATAAAAAGAAAATTAAAAATAAGCAAGCAATTATTATTATTTGTCAAGCTCAGCAAATCAAGCAACTCTTTCCATCTGCTTCGGCAACCTGAAAATAAAAACAAGATATATACAATGATTCTTTTTCTATTTTTTTGTATCAATGAAGAAATTAAAACAAAGCAAAACAAGTGAGAACAAAAAAAATGAAAATAAAGCAAATTAAACTTAATTATTATTTTTGGATAAAAATAAGACTAAACTAAAATGAAGTAATTTTTTTTAAAGAAGAAGTTAAACGAATCCAAAACAAAACAAATTAAAACACAGTATAAAACTCTGTATTTTTTTAATGATGAAGGGAACAAATTAAAACAACACTAACTTGTTTTTTTATTAATCAAGAAATAAATTTTTTTGGAAGAGAACTTAAAAACCACCCAAACAATTAAAATACAATTAAAATCACAAACAGCACCCTGCAAATCATTTTATTAACACATTATCAAACCAATAATCACCAGACTCTAAATCACAATTCACAATCCACGAAAATTCACTACGTTTCTAACTTTCGAATTCACAATCCACAAAAATTCAAAATCGCGACTTCACAATTCACACATCATTTCCAAAATCTAAATCATAATCAATGAAGCAACGAATTAAATTGGATAGACGTCGCGGTGATTTGGAGGGATGGATATGTCGAGTACGATGGCGAAGCGGTTTTGGGTTGGAGGTCGGAGTTTGTAGGCGTCGCAGTCGATTGTTCAATTGATGTTGAGGAAGTCGACTGTTCTGGTTGATGGTATGAATGAAGTCTCGAATTGTTCGATGAAGTTACAGGGTTGGTGGTTCAGGCGTTGGCAGTGCTTGTGCATGTTAGATTAAAATGAAAACTAACGAAGCAAAACTAATTTGATTACTAATATGGAAAGCTTTTCATTGAATTTTTTTTTCAAATACAGAAATAGAATAGAGAGTACAAATAGACTGTCTAACGAAGCATCTAAAAACCAGGACAATGTGACCTAGTTTATCTCCAGCTTATTCGTTTCCTAAACAAACGCAAAGACGAAGTCTGCAGTACAACGTTCACAAATGCCACGTTGGTTTATTCAGAATTAAAACAAAACAAGTAAATGAATATGTTTAGATTAATAATAATCCCAACATACTCCCCCTTAATCTAAACATTCTCCAGATTCTTGACTCCCAGTAAATTCCTCATTTTCTCGAACTTTGCCACTGCCAATGCCTTGGTTAATATATCGCACGTTGCTTACTTGTACGAACATGTTTTATAACAATCAAGCCTTGCTCAACACAATCACGAATAAAATGATATCGCAAATCAATGTGTTTACTCCTTCCATGGAAGACTGGATTTCGAGCTAGATCCACAGCAGACCTGTTGTCAATATATAAACAACTGGACCTGGTTTAATATCTATGATATGATTAAGAACTCCTTGCAGCCAAATTACCTGACAAGCAGCAGGTGTAGTTGCCATAAACTCTGCCTCGCACGATGAAAGTGCAACACAATGTTGTTTTTGAGAGACCCATGTGATCAGATTTTCATCGAGATAAAAAGCCATTCCTCTCGTGCTTTTTCGATCATCCAAACTGCCAGCTAAATCACTATCTAAAAAACCAGATAGAATGTAATTTCCATGTCCCTTTGTATAAACTAGACCATACTGCAGCGTTCCCTTCACATAGCGACAAATCCTTTTCACAACGTTCATATGAATTTCTATGGGCCTCTCCATATATCTACTAACAATTCCCACTGCATAAGCGATGTTAGGTCTTGTGTTTACTAAGTACCTCTACCCACCAACAATACTCTTGAAATGTGTAGAGTTTACAGGTTCGCCCGTCTTGTCTGCATGAAGTTGTAATTTGTGTTCCATGGGAAACTTAACAGCATTGCACTCTGCCATTCCTGCCTTCACGAGTACTTTCTTTGCATAAGTCAACTACCTCAGCTCAATAAATCCTCTGCCTTGAGTGACTTCCAAACCCAGATAATACGATAATTTTCCGAGGTCGGACATGTCAAAATCACGATTCATCTCCCCCTCGAATTTGACAATGTGAGACAGGCTCATGCCTGTGACTAATAAGTCATCGACGTACACACTAACAATCAAAGAATTATCACCTTTTTTTAGTATAAACAGCGTGCTCAAATGGACATTTAATAAAACCCAGCTTTAGTAGACATTGATTAAGACGAGAATACCATACCCTTGGAGCTTAACGAAGACCGTACAATGCTTTGAGTAATTTATAAACCTTTTGTTCAGATCCTTTCTTGACATAACCTTTTGGCTGTGACACGTATACCTCCTTCTGTATGGCACCATTTAAGAAAGCAGATTTAACGTCAAGACGATGTACCTCCCAATCATGTTTAGCTGCCAGTGCTAAGAGTAGATGTACTGTCTCAAGTCTAGTTACAGGAGCAAAAACTTCTTCATAGTCTACGCTGTAATGCTGCACATAGCCTTTAGCCACGATACGTGCTTTATGTTTTGTCACCTCTCCATTTTGATCTTTCTTCAATTTAAAAACCCATTTAAGATCGATAGCTTTGTGCCCCTGTGGTAAATCCATCAACTGCCAGGTTTTATTTTTTCCGATGGAATCAATTTCACGATCCATTACTTCTTTCCAGACATTATCTTCTGCTGCTTGTTCAAAACAGACGGGTTCATCAATACCCATCAACAGTAGCTTGTCTGCTAGCTCTACCTCTATTGTGTTCTCATAGATGTCATCAAGCGATCTGAAATTTCGAGGCTGTTTGCTGCTGGCACTGGATACGCTTGAATTAGCTGTGTCTTCATTTTCAAACTGGGAACTTGTGTGAGTAGACATTGAGGCTTGAGGCGTTGAAGGCGATCCAGCTGAATTAGATTCATCTCTCCACAATTCCGATTCACCAGTTTGTGCTGGTGTAGCTGGTGTATAATCCTCTAGAATAAAATGTTCTTCCCCACGTGTTCTAGAGTCTGTTTCAGTCTCCCATTCTCATGCTTCATTTTCACTGAACACAACGTCTCTGCTAACATGTATGTTGCCTGTGATTGGATCGTACAGGCGAAATGCCTTTGTCCCTGGTTCTCTGCCAAAATGCACCACCATTTGACTTCTATCATCGAGCTTTTTTGTATGTATAGCAGGTATCTTCATGTAGGCTATGCATCCAAAGACTTTCAAATAATCTACATTTGGCTTCTTGCCAAACCAGGCTTCATGTGGAGTGATAGTAGACAATGCTCGAGTTGGTAATTTATTTAAAACAAAGACGGCATGCCTGACAGCCTCCCCCCAGTACTGTGATGGTACTTTTCTTTCCTTTAGTAAGCTCTTGGCCATGGCAACCACTGTTCGATTACGATGCTCTACTACACCATTTTGTTGTGGTGTGTACGGTGCTGTGTAATGTCACAATATGCCATGTGCCTCACAAAAAGAATTAAACTCTTTTGAACAGTATTCACCTCCGTGATCTGTTCTCAGAACTCGAATACCCTGTTGTGCACTATTCTCAACAAGCAGTTTAAATTTCTTAAAACAATTCAAAGCTTCATCCTTCGTTTTCAGCATATATACCCACATCATGCGACTATAGTCATCAACTAAAAGCATAAAATATCGATTGCTCGCTAGGGTAGAAGGAGATATAGGGCCACATAGATTCAAATGAATTAATTCTAAGGCAGTCTTTGCAATAAAATTGGTTTGAGATGGAAAAGGCTTACGTGTTTGCTTTGACATGAGGCATCCATTGCAGATTTTTTTTGGGTTGATTAATATGAGGCAATCCATGAGCCATGTGATTCTTTGACATCAACTGCATTGCCTTGAAATTTACATGCCCAAGACGTTGGTGCCATAACCATGCTTCTTCCTCGCTCCTTGTTAACAGACACTGATGCTGCTCTTCTTCGATGTGAATCTTGTAGAGTCGATTAACCGACCTCTTGACTTGAATAAGTAGTTTCCCACAACTGTCATAGACCCACAAGTTTTCACCATTCATAACCACTCGATTTCCTTCCTCTGATAGCCGGCCCAAGCTTATGATGTTGCTTCTAAGCGTAGGTATGTAATACACTCCATGTAGCACTCTGGTTTCTCCATTCTTGCAAACGATCCTGATTGAACCCTTTCCTTCGATTTGTACCAACGAGCCATCACCAAAATTTACTTCTCCTTTTACTGTTTTATCCAACTTCTCGAATTTTTCTCAATGGCCTGTCATATGATCACTGGCCCTGTTGTCGAGGTACCACGTGTTTTCTTCTATTTTGTTGATGCCACTCGAGACCTTGTCTTCAGTAAACAAAATTACATCATCTGCACCATTCTCACAGAGAGCCATTAACAGTGCAGGTTCATCATCATTCAGTTGTGCCAGATTTGCTTCACCCTTTTGTTGCCTGGCTCTCCTTGGTTTGCGACACTCAGCTGCAAAGTGACCATAGGCGTCACAATTGAAACATTTTACTTGGCTTCTGTCACGAACAAGACGATTATCTTTCACACGATAATCGCTTCTGTTGTTTTGTGCACTTTTACCTGACCTCTTCAACCATTCTTCTTGCGTGAGAAGAAGTTTTCCATCGTTATTTTCTCTCTTAAGCCATTCATCCTCTGTTAGTAAGAGTTGCTGTCCTTCGTTGTTCTCCATTTGTCCATGTAAGCGTTCTTCGTGGGCCTTTAGAGAGCCATCACCTTCTCCACTGACATGGTTTCTAAATTCCTGAATTGCTCAATGGCTGATGCAATTTGAAGAAATTTAGTTGGGACGGCCCTTAGTAGCTTCTTAACGACATACTCCTCTCCAATTGTTTCTCCCAATTCCCCGATATTTGTAACCAGGCCATTAAGTCTCATACAGAAATCATCTAATTGCTCCGAATCCTTCATTTTCAGTGACTCAAACTCTGATTTGAGTGTTTGAGCCTTAGCCTTTTTCACCTTATCTGCACCCAGACGCAACGTTTTAATCGCCCCCCAAGCCTCCTTGGACGTTTTTCTCTCTGCAATTGTCAACAGTATGTCATCAGCAATGCCTTGGTAGATGACAGCCAATGCTCGTTTGTCCATCTTCTCCTCGACCACGACTTTAGGGTTTTCGGCTCTATTGCTTCCCACACCCCAAGTGCCTGCATAAAAACCTTCATCTTTATGGCCCAAGTGGTATAATTTTTCTTTGTCAGCATTGGATAGCTCAACCCAAATGTTCCTTCCTTACTCTTGCTCGACTCCATCAGCTGTTAACTCAGATATACTTCACAGGAAATTATGGCTCTGATACCAAATGTTAGATTAAAATGAAAACTAACGAAGCAAAACTAGTTTGATTATTAATATGGAAATCTTTACATTGAATTTTTTTTTTCAAATACAGAAATAGAATAGAGAGTACAAATAGACTGTCTAACGGAGCATCTAACAATCAGGACAACGTGACCTAGTTTATCTCCAGCTTATTCGTTTCCTAAACAAACTCTGCAGTACAACGTTCACAAATGCCACGTTGGTTTATTCAAAATTAAAACAAAACAAGTAAATGAATATGTTTAGATTAATAATAATCCCAACAGTGCATCGGCGGCAGGGGTTGAAGGCAGTGATAGGAGTTGATGAGGAGGTGGTTGCGGTAGTGTTTGAAGCCACAATTAAGTATTTGAGAGGTGGTTTCAGGTGAAATGCAGGTGGTTAGCTTGTTTTTTTCCTTTACGTATGTGGATGAGTGGGTAGTTGTTTCAGCAAGTTGATGTTGAGGCAGAGATTGTTTTGACAGTAATAATGATCAGGTGGATGGGTGATATTGGCTGTGTCTCTCTGGTGATGTAGCTGTTCAAGTGATAGGCAGTGAAGATGGTGGGAATGTTGATGAAGCCTCTATTCTTGTAGTGGTGAAAAGGTAAATGGCAGGTGGATGTTATGGTTAGTGCTGTGATATGGATTGCTGGTGGATGGTAGCAAGCTTGGGTTGTGGAGGAGTTGTAATGACTTGATGTATGTTGTTAATGATGGCAGTGTAGCGGTGATGTTGTTGGTACTGTTTTGTGTGGGAGAAGCAAGCAATGTATTGGCAGCTTTTGTTGTAGATGATTGATGATCGTAGGAGAATGATGGTTGTGTATCACAGTGGAGGGTGATTTGTAGCTGTGTTGCTAGTTGTTCTGGTGGTCAGCAGTCAGGAGCTTGATGGCTTGTAGGATGAAGTAGAAATGGTATTGTTTGAAGTGTGTTTGTATGGGGTGATGTCAAGTTGCAGTGGGATTGTTTTGAGTTGTTTGTAAGCTGAGGTATGGAGTGGTATAGATGTGCACTATCAAACAGTTAAGTGCACAGTGAATAGATAGGAAATGCACAATGAGCAAGGAACAAAGAGGAAAACAAAGGAAAACCAAAACAAATGTTTCTTTTTTTTTAAATGCAAATTGATGTAAAAAAAATAAAAATGAGAAGAAATATAATTTTATAAATGAAGTTATGTAAAAAAAAAAAGTATATGCAAATGCAACTGGAACACACAAACAAAATGGAAAAAAAATCACTAAAAGACACGACACAACATCTTTCTTTTTTTTTTAAAAATGCAACACAAAAAAAAATTAAAACACACAAAAATCAAACGAAAATGATTCGAAGAATAGAAAATAAAATCAAAACAATTTCTCGGCAATGGCGTCAAAAACTTGTTTGCGTCGACTAAAGTTCTATGAACTAGAAAATAACCGAACGAATTTTATAATAAAAATAACCGCAAGCGCACGGCGTACACTTGTAGTACGTGGCGAATACGGGTCGATCCGTAGGGAATTGTAGATTTTAAAATTCTATTCAATCAAATTAAACCAATGTCGAATGAAAGTTAAGCTAGAGAATTAGAGAATTAACTAACCAACTAAAAGAAAAGAGAAGCAAATATAAGAGTTAAGTAACAACTTAGGAAATAAATCTACTCTCTAGATCATGTAGTTCAACACATATGAAATCACGATCTCTCTTTTCTGTTCATTAATGCTTTAATTGATGTGCTTATCATAAGTATGACATATTTGTGCTATTGATTAGCCAACAAAAGTGATTAAACTATAACACACCCCTTAAACCACTTACTAACTTTTATGAAACTTGACAATGAAAATGATAATGAAATCTACTTTAAGTATGACCTATTAACTATCGATTAGAAATATAGACCATCAAATTTGAATTTCAAATCACTTTCTTATGCCATAATAATATTTTGATGAAGAGGCATTTGTATTAGTGATTGTTTAACCATAGCCTATTTGGTGTCAATTCAAAGTAAGAAAAATAAATAAAGCACTTCATTGATCATAATTAAGCATAAAAAGAGAGCATGAATTAACAAATAGTTGAAGCTACATAATTAGAGAGCTTCATTACCCCTAAATTGAAGGGGTTTAGCCTCTCATATTTGTCGTTTAATTAACAAATGTAGCTAGCAACATGAAAGCAAAAAGAAAAGAAAATGAAAGCCGATGAAAAAGAGAAGCTAATTAACAAGAATTAAAACTAATCTACTTTGCATGAATGTAAATCTACACTACCAACATTAAAGTAAATGAATAAGGAAAGTAAATGAACAAGTAATTGAATTGCATAAGAAAAAGAATGTTTCATGAAAATAAACACAAATGGCTAAGTAGACATGAAAAGAAAGAAGAGAGCTTGATTTATTTTTGAGCCTAAACTAAATTAAGAGAGACTAAGGAAGAAGAGAGAGTTACATGAAAATAAGGGGTATATATACATGTGTTAAACCCTAATTCATATTTTTGGGGAATGCCCAAAATGCCCTTGAGGTAGTGTGGCCACCAAGTAATCATTAGCATGTCATAATCCTTAACTTAAATGTGCATGAAGTTTCAGTGGCCTTTAGCCTGTGCATTAGCTCCTAATTGAAAATCAAGGTAAATGTGTGGGGTCCTCCATGATCATCACTTTGAATTATTTCCATCTTCATTTGTTCTCTTCAGTTTTGTGCATGCATATATCATCATAAAACCACTTGTAAAATTCATCAAATTTCCTACAAAACAACATAGAAAATTCCAAGTAAATTTTCACAAGTTAGTAAATGCGCAAAAATGATCATTTTACCCCTGTATGAAGATGAATAAGTGACAATTTGAAAATAATTTGAATTTTGATTTAAACAAGTTAAAATGCCTGATATGATCATTTATTTAATTTAAATAGATTAAATATGGTGGCAAAAAAATGCACATTTAGGTGCACATCAATGTCCTGCTTTTCCACAGTTGTAACACAAAAACAACTGTCTGGAGTCACTCTTTTGGGTTGGTTCCTACTGTCACTTTTGGTTCCCTTGAGAGTTCAAATTCTGTTTGTTGTGGTTGCGATTATGATTCTTAATGGTTTTTGGATTTGGTTTCAGAACTACATGCTTGGTCTTTTTCGTATTGTTGTTGGTGACAACAAGCAATTCCTCTTTCAGGTCCTGTTTACGAGCCTTCTCCTCAATACGGAGGCGAGTGATCAAGCTCTCTAAGTAAAATTTCTTAGTCTTGTGCCTAAGCACATTCTTAAAAACTTTCCATCCTGGATGGAAAATTGTCAATAATAATAGCAATCTAAAACTATTCGTCCAAATTCATACATTTGGAGATGATCTCATTAGCTATTTTTTGAAGTTCATGAAACTGCATCTTTACCGACTTGTCATCCGTCATCTGGTTTTTGAGGTAGTGGCTGACTGCATATTTCTTTGCTCCAGCTTCTTCTGTATCATACTTTTTCAGCAGCGCCTCTCAAATTTTCTTGGTTATACCATCAGAATTGCAGTAGTCGTAGAGATTGTCACTCGGTCTATTGAGTATGAAGTTTTCGCAGAGGTAGTCTTGCTCTGTCCAGTTCTTGAGTTGTTGGTTCTGCTCAGTCTAGACCTGTAGTTATTGTGCATCTGGTTCAGTGGGCTTCTCCGACACCTACGGCCTTTCCGTTGTGAGCACACCAACCACCTTCCTCATTGTCAAAAGAATTCCATCTTCTGCCTCCGGCATTTAAAAGGGAGGTCCTCGAACCTGAACGATGCAACATAAACCTACGGGACCTAGAACATCGACGTCCGTGCAGCATCTTCTAAAGTTGCAGTAGAAGTCGTTGTCACTGGGATCGTCTTTAAATTGTTGGAAAACAATAATCTTCAGCTGAGTCATGTTCTTAGTCACCATTTTGAAGACGTTTCGACGTTCTGCTCAGTAATACAAAGCACCATTCTCAAGGATAAAATAGCATCTTCTTTCGGATTTGGTATTCAAATCGCTTATACAAACGAAATCCGCTCAATTGCACTCAATAATGGCTGCTTGCCGATTGATTTTAAGAATATAGTACCGTAGAGAAGAAGATGGGTTTTGTAGAAAAAATATCGCTCTGCTTTGATCTCGTCTAAAAACTAATTAAATAGACGAAATACCAAATCAAACGTGTTACTGAATAGCAGGGTGACGCTGGCTTAAAATTCGGATCTGAAATTTTGCCGTTTCAAATAAGATAACGGTTAGAAAACACATAATAAATTTCATCCAAAAATATAAGTGTTATACTACAACAAACCCAAGCTCGAGCTCGAGCCCATGCCCGTGTCGAGTCGATTCATTGGCTCGCCCGCGCATATGATGGTCATGCATACGCTCCATCTTCAACACAAAAGCAACATTAGAGTATCCAAAGGGTCCAATTTAGAAACTAAAAATACACACACACACACACAAACACACACACACACATATGTGTATCTTTCAATAATTCCTATGGTGTGAGACTCAAGCAATAAATACACTTATTTCAAGATCATTAATTTTTAAATAATTCATAAACCTACTTTTTTTAAAACAACTTCCAACACTGGATGCTTATTCGTTTTTATGGATAAAAGTGTCGCCGAATTCATAAGTTTTTTCATATATATAAGCACGTTTATTTCGAAATGAGATATAATAATTGATATTTATCGGGAGAATATGGGTACAAATAGCTTAACATGGTTATGGAAGACGTAAACAAAAATGATGAGATTTTCGAAAATAAACGATACAATATTATACTCATTTTGATGAGGAGATGATGTGGGATGCAATGAAGAGAGACGGCTTGCAAAAAGGAGTTCATATGTGAAAGTTACAACAAATTATTATTTTAAAATAAATTAACTTATTATTTCAAAAGTTGTCGCTGCATACAAAGTCAAAGCTAATATTGGAAAATATCAGAAGCTTATGATGTGGAGATATATTAAATATGGTAATCCAATCAAAATCAAAAGCAGCCACATATTTTTCTACGGAAGAAGTTTGAATATCCTAAATATGTGCTCCATCAGCACCTATATAAAAGTGGTGGAATCTCAACCATTTTATCATCATCAAAAAATTATCTCTTCTAATTTTATTTTTATAAAAATTATAATTTTGTTTGCTCCACTTTGGTAGCTATATAATCTTGTGATAACAAAATCTCTTGAACACTCTTTAAATTATAGTGAGTTGTCGAATCCGTAGATGTAGGACAATTAGATCGTACCACGTTAAATTTTGTCGTCTCCTTTTATTTTTCGTTTTGTTTATTTATTGTTGAGTAGTAAATAATTGCTAATGGATTGAGAGGTGTTTAATCAGCAAATCAAGATTTTGTGTGATAACCCGGTTTTCTTTGGCATCAGATAATTGTATAATTATCTGATTTAAAAATAATAATAAATATAAATAAAAAAGGGGTTAATTAAAGTAAATTGGACATTTTTTTAACACTCGTAATTGTGTATTGTTATCAATTTAATTATAGTAACAACTTATGTATAAAATTTAAATAAGAATTATTAAAAGAGTTAATATTCTTCCTTTCTAAATTACATAATTCATATAAACATAAAACATATGTAAACATAATGCACACCTATAAAGATAACACATAAACAAATATAATTTGTGACATTTAAACTTGAGTAATAAATAAATGAGTTGAGGAATTAAACAAAAAATACTAATATTTTAACAAATGTAGTAAACTTAAGGCATGCAATTACAAGTGTTACTTATATTAAGATGGATAGGCTAAGTAATTAACAAGTGGCATTTCTTTTTTTCTTTTTCTTTTTAAGAAAAAAATTTGAAACAAGATTATTAAAACATCCCTACATCTTCTTTCTTTTTTTTTCAAAATTTACTTAAACCAAAACATGGGAAGGAACTAAAACCAAGAAAATAAAGTTTCAGTTGAAATCAAAATCAAAATATAATCAAGTTCAAACCAAATCATCAGCAATTCGATCAACATTCAAGCTTCAGCTCTCACAATCAAGGCCAGATCAAAAGCAAGCTAATAATTCAAGACTTTAAATTCATTTAAGAGGATCAAGATCAAAACATTTCCAGCTTTCTGGATTTCAAACAACCATTCTCTGTTTTCAACACAGGTGAGTAACTCTAAAACTTCTGTTATATCTTAAGTTGCATGTAATGATCTTTGGAATATAAGGTGATCTATGTTGTGCATGTGTTTTAAAAAAAAAGATTATAAGTATATATGACTGTCAATAATCATATACATGACGGGAACAGTGGTCTGAAATCAAAAAGATGGTCTTGTTTTCAAAACACTTCAGGATAGCTCTGTTTTATAATTAACCTGTGAGCAAACTCTTGTTTAAAGTTGGTTACAATTAAGTAATAACTTTGATGCATAAAGATAAAATGTTTACTATAATATCTGGAATGTGCATGTATGTTTATAAGCATGATATGCCTGTAAGTTGACTGTATATGAATATATATATATATATATACACACACTCTGCCAAATGTTTACAGACTCTGGAAATTAAAATGAAATCCAATATCTCGTTTTCCAATCAATGTTAGATTTTAGTTTGTAACTAATGTGTAACATCATAAAAAAATATATTACTTAAGCTTAGACAACTCTGTATATCTCTGGGAAGTTATAAACAGATGAACAATCTTTAAATTGTGAAATTTTCAAATACATTGATTTGAAGTTTCAGGATTATGAAACAAAACTTCATACAAAATCACGAATTTTAAACCAAGAATTACAATTTTTAATACTATATTCAGAGAGCAATTGTCTTTTGACTGTGATATGAGTTTCTGGACATCCTCGCTGCCACAAGTGGTTTGAGGTGACGAGATTGTTCCTGGAGGTGGAAGTGTGATCGGAGAGTAGTGAAAAATTATCTGATGGTGATGCAATTCGCTGTGGTGGCAGTGGTGATGGATTCTAGTCAGTAACCCTAGCTTTTACCGGGTTTTATGTTTTGATTGGTTTGGCTCCTTTGGTTGATCGAGTTCTGTCGAACTCTGGGAGATGGAGGTAGGGGGTTTGGAGAAGTCTTCGCCGGAGTTTCGAAGGTAACGGTGGTCGGAGTTTCAGGTGGGAGGTGTTGACAGGTTTGGGTATAGAGTTCTGTGCCTGTTCCAGGTTTGAGACTTTTGACACGAGTTTGATTTTGATCATTGATCGATAGGGTTGGTGTATGGACGGCCTGAGGGGATGATCGGCGACTGTGGGGAGGTCGCGATGATGATCAGGGATGGTTGGCGTCGCTGTACATGTGCACAGAGGGTGGTTTTGCAGGTGAATGTTTGGATGGTTTCAAGGTTCAGTGGCCTGGGATTGTCGTGAGTAAATTGAGAATTAGCTCGAAGCACATGAGCTTTGGACTCGAAGTCAGGTCAGGGTAGGCTCGGGTTAAAATAGTTTACAGGTTTTAATGAAAGAGAAACCTGTTTCTGTTCTTAAAAGTAGAAGTAATAAGTTTAAATGTAAACTAGAATCTGAACTGAGTTTAAAATCTAATTTAAATACGAATTCAATTATTTTAAATTATGGTTTTTGAAATAATCTGAAATTTGTAAATTCTGGTTTGGATTTAAATAAAACAGAAAACCTGTTTTCTGGTTTTAAAATCAAAAGAAAGTATAAAATGCAAACAGGAATTTAAATTGAGTTTTGATAATCTGATATTGAATATGAATTCAAATTTATTTGAATCTGAGATTTGGAAATATTTAAGTTTTTAAATTTTAAGTTTGGGTTTAAAATTTATAAGTATAAAAGCATATATGTGTTTTGAAATTGAATTGGAAGTTTAAAGTTTTAAATTAGAAATTTAAAATGAGTTTAAATCTGGGTTTTTAAATCTCGAATTAAATTTGAACTTCAGTTTTAAAATAAAATAAGTTTAAATTTAAATCATTTAATTTTATTGGAAGGTTAATTGATTTGAAGATTTATGTAAGTAAAGCTTTCAAGGATTTAAGTTTAAATATGTAATAAAGGTTCAAGCTGTATTTCAGTTTGAAAATTTAAAAGTAATTTTTAAATTGAATTTGTATTTAAGATAACCTGGAATGTTTAGGTGTGTTTTAAAATTGATTTGAATTTAAATTGAATTGGTATTTAAATTCTTTAAAACTTATTTATAAAGTGGATGTTCTTTTAACATATGAGATAAAGGTTTTGAATTGTTTTTAAAACCTTGTTTGAGATAAAATTTGTATTCATTTTAAAATCTCAAATTTTAAAATGAAGTTTAAGTGGAATTTAAAGTAAATTTAAAAACATTTTGTTTTTAAATGCTTAATTAAGTAAGAAATGTTTACCTAAAAGATAAATAAAATTTAATAATTGGATTCATTAAATTATTAAGGTAATTAAGATGAATAATTAATTATTTAATTAATTAATAATGTGGATGATTAATTAAGTAATTAGTAATTTTTAAAATTTGATTAATTAAGATTTGAGATTAATTAATTAAGGTTAATTAATCTATAATTAAGGATTGTTAATTATATTTTAATTAATGATTAAGATTATTTAATCAAGTGATTAAGGATTAATTAAGATTGTAATTAACACTTAATTAATTAATAATTAGAGATTAATTAGTTGGTAATTAAAGATTTATTTAACGTGTAATTAATAATGATTAATATAGGATTAATTTCTTAATTAAGTAACTAAGAATGTTGGATGTAATTAATTGAATAGGTGCTTTATTAATGGAAGTGATTTGGGTTAAATTACCCTTATAATTAATCACGGGATTAATTAGAGATACATAATTAAGGAGTAATTAATTTATTTGATGAAGTAATTAAGGGTAGTTAATTACTGATGTTATTAATCAAGGGGCATTAACATTTGTGGTTAGCAATTAATTAATAAAATAATTAAGGGTTAATTACCGTATGGGGTTAAGGGTAATTAATTTGTGAAATTAGTTAAAGGTTAATTACTTAAGAGTAATTAAAGGATAAATAGAACGATATTGGAAGTCTTTGATTAATTGTTATTCCTAATATGTGGTTTGTGATGCTATGTGATAAGATATGTTTGATTTAAATTATGATGATGTGGTTATCTATTGTTGATGAATTAGGTGACATCCTGTTTTAAAAATTGAGTTGTATTTCACTTGAATAATTTAAGTTAAGATGAAATTGGTATCGAAGAGACCGGAGCGGGTATTAGTAAATACCCGAAACCACTTCGATTCTTTATAAATTGCTATGTGAAATCAATAGGCTGATATGAAATGATTTAAGTGAATTGGACCATTTAATCTAAGTCACTATACCGTAACAGCCATTTCGCAACACTTATTTTTTTCAATTGTCAACACTTATTTGCATTATAGATTAATCGCAACAATAAGCGTTGCTAAACAAGAAATGTGTGACCAAAAATACACATTTATAAATTTTTAAGTGCCAACACATATTTGAGTTGGAAAAATTGGTTAAATTGGAATTAACTAATATTAGTTGGGGCAAAAAAGTAATTGAGTTTCGTTTTCATGGGTAGCCCTAATTCCAAACCACTCTACGCTCTACGCTTTTTTACTTCTACTGCTATGAATAAAAATCCGCGATTCCATTTTGTTCGCCTTTCTCTCTGCCATCGGATTTCAGGCGATTCGCTCTGGCAAACTAGCTTCAGGGGATCGTCTCCAACACTTATAACTTCAGGTAATTCGGCGATTCGGCTTAAATATATTAGGGTTATAACTTCAGGCGATTCAGCGTCTCGACTTCAGGTATCAGACTTAGCCCTGGTGACTTGATTTTAGGCTGTTCTCTTTTCATTTGCTATTATTGGGTTTTATTGAAGCATTAATATTGTAGATTGCTTATTATATTGGTGCATGTAGCTGCGTTTCATTGTGTACACTCTGGTTTCGTTGCTTATAAGAATAATATTATGCAAAACACAGTGAGAAACAAGTTACTAGTTAATAGACAAATGATAGTTAAGAAGATAAGATACTCACACATTACTGGAATAATTTGAAAGGGATTTCTTCCTGTGGGTGGTGGAAATTTATTTGAACCATTCATCAAACTATTTGAATGGTTAAAGGCATTTAAATACTGAAGCATGTAGTGCTCATTTGTGTATTATAATTAAGTTGAGGAAAAAATATGTTCACGAGGTAGACTATACTGCTGCTACATGGTGCGAATAAAGTTGTAATAGGATTATGAATGTGTTATGCTACTGTGGATCATATGTTTCTTTGAATAAGATTTTATTTGTTTGTAGTAGGGAAATCTATTATTATAGACTGTTGGAGGATCCTATGCAAATAGTTCTTGTGAAATTAACAGCATATAGCAAACTTTCATATTTTGGTTTATTTTTTGACTATAGGCTATGATATTGTTCACAAGATTTAAATTGTATAAAATGAAGATTTTGTAGGAAGAGAAAAATGAAACTGTGCCTATTTGTGTAGTAAGTGCACTATTAGTGCAGATACAATCGAGTCACTACATGGAATGCCAATGGATTTGCTTCTTGAAGAGTTTAGATAAAAGAATCCTTATGAGTCAACAAAAGATAAACCCTCGTTAATACCTCGGTCACCTTTCACCCAACTAAATTGATTGTTGTCAAGTTCTTAAAGATGCAAAATATGTTTGTGTATTATAGTCCTGTTTTCTGCCGTGAAAACAAATTTTGTTTGTGTTTTAAATAGAAAAATATATAGAGATTTTATAGTGTATGAAAGCAAAACAAATTTTGTTTGTGTTGTAAATAGAAAAAAATATAGAGATTTTTTGGTGTATGAAAGCTGTGAAAGCTAATGTATGTTGAGGGTCCAACTTTGAGTTGAGTTGTATTATTGCAAACGATTACACATAGAATAACAATGTATGTTGAGAGTGCAACTTTGAGTTGAGTTGTATTATTGCAAACGATTTGCAAAGAAAAATATAAAGGTTTGTAGTTACGCATAGAATAATAACTATTTATGTAATTGTGTTATAACACTAAAGCATTACTGTCTATTCTAGAAGAGATAGCTGTCTTGTTACTGTGTTATGTTTATGTAGCTACTGCTAAACGAAGTATTATTGTCTTGCTGTTGTGCTGCATGGATCGTAATTGACGTGATGTAAAAAAATTAAGGTGAACAAACTTGTGATTTTTTTTTGCTGAAGGACCTGTGATATCTTTTGATTAAAAAACAAAATAAAAGGTATTTGAACTAATATTCCTACTAATAGTTGGCATTTGAGGCTGCTGCTGCTTGGGCTGATTATTTTTCCTTTTTACTAATTTTCCAGCATATTTCTTTGGAATATTTCTGAGAACAGCAGCAGCTAGAGCATTATATTAAGGTTGGTTCATCTGTACATTAAGTCGTTATTATCCACACGAGCTACTTTATCGGTAGAACCCAAGTGTTTGCTTTAGATATTGACTAGTAAGTATTTCAACTTGCTTTGTTATATTTAAGTAAAACAATGACTTTAAACCTTTTTTGTCTGCTCATATATATATTCAATACAGAATACCATTATCATGAAAGAAAACGGAGTAATACAGTAGGTAATAAAACTAGCCAGCTTTTACTTTGTCCAATATGTGCATCACTATTCTTTGGTGACAGTTGCCTTAGCATGTAAACCAATCAGAAGCTAAAAGGAGCGCAAATAATATGTGTTTATATTTTTGGAAAACAAAGTTGTATTCAATGTCAAGCTTGTCGTTTTAGCCTATTACTTTATATAACCGATGATTTCATCACTTGAATTTTTGTAATTGTTTTACTTTTATCAATGGAAGTATATGTAGTTTCTCTATTTAGTTTTAATTGGATTTCAAATCAAAGTTATAAATTAAATAAAAATTTTGAGCTTTGAAGAATTTCTTAAAGAAATAAAAGTTCATATTGAGTTTTTAAAGAACAAAATCATTTTAAATAATAGAGAAAATAGTAAAATGTTAAACATATTTTCCATAGATAAACTTACTATGGTAAATTTTGGTTCCTTATTTTTATTACGATATTAACCTTGTATACTCTTTATTATTTCCTTACTTAGTGTTAATTATAATGTTGTTTGCTCTATGTCTTTTATTATTAGTTTTGTTTATTAAAGTGGTTTGAATGGTGTTTCAGTGTATGTTTTCATATTTTTATATTTTTACTTTGTTGCTGTGTATCTTGAAAACCTAAACCATAATTTGTTATGTAGTTCCTGAGTTTTTAGTTCTTCCAAGCTTTGTGATTGTGCATTTTTATGTGTGTGCGTGTGTTGATGTGTGAATGTGTGTTTATATGGGTAGTTGTGAGTGAGTGGTTGTATGTATGTGTACAGTTGAGTGACTATTTGTGCTATGTTGGTATATGCTCATGCAAGGTTTTGTGTGTGTGTGTTCTTAGGTAAGAGTGACAGTGTTTCAACGTATGAAAATGTGTATTTATGTATGTGTGTGCGCTGTGTGTTTAAGTACGTGTATAAGTGTATATGTGTGGCTCAGTGTACGTAAGTGTGTCGTGTTTCAGTGTGTATTTATGTGTGCAGTAGTATATGTGTTCGTGTGTGTATTTGTGTGTAAGTGATAGTGTGTGGGTGGGTGTCTATTGTCTGACTCATGGTATATGTCACTTATAAATTATTTACTTGCATACATATTGCTAGCTACATGATACAAGGACTGAACCTTTGTTCAGTAAACGTTAATGTAGCAACTATCTCTTTAGTATTTAGGCCTTTTTACACATTCTAAATATATTTTTAACAATCAGATAACACAATGCCATTTTTGAGAATTTCAGGACAAAGTAATATTTACTTAATACTTATTTATTTGTTTACTTATGAGTACTCTTTTATCTAATGGAATAAGATCACATTATCATAAGTTCTGTAATCTCTGATAAATGAATTGTCAAGGTTGTGAGTACTGTGTGCCTGAGTATGTGTGTGAGTGTGCTGTGTTTTGTGTGTGTAGCAGTGTGTGTGTGTGTGTGTGTGTGTTCATGTGTATAGTTGTGTGTGAGTGACAGTGTGTGGGTGCGTGTTAGCAGTGTGTTAGGTGATGGAATTTTCAAATCTGTTTCTATTTTTGGACTGAACAAAATATGGTATTAAGGTTTGGGTGACTGCATTTGGGAGAATATTGTGCTTTAAGGTTGTTGTTGTTTGCTTTTTGTGTTTAAATATGATATGCATTTAGTGTACTCTTGATTGTTTAGGCTTGTTGATACTTGGTCTGCTTATTTGATATACAAAGTATATTAAATATCTTGTGTTTGGTGGCAGTATTATTTGTTGTGTTTGGTGGCATTGTTCAGTATGTTGTGAGATCAAATGGTATTTCAGTTCAGTTGTTTAAGACAAGGATTATTTTAATCCAAAGTATGTTGTCATGAAATGCCCGTCCTCTTTTGTTTAGCTACCAGAGGCAATAACAATTTGAGTATCTATGGTGACGTACGTTTCTATTCAGAATTGGAGATTCATGCGGTTTCATCTTTTTTCCTTTTGTTATGGCGATTGTGTTCAGGAATAGAATAGCTCTGAACCTTCTTTTATATGTTCTTTTATCATCTTCTCTGAAATTGCGAAAAACTTTTATACCAAATAATCACTATACATTAATTTCAATTTGTTTGGGGAGATTTCAATACCTATGAAGCCTCGAAAGCCTAATTTTAAACATTATCTTATATTCATGCTATACTGATTTAATTTAATTCAGTATCTAATATTTTTTGTTTGAATTTCTCTTGTTGTTTTTGAATTATTTCACCGCATTGATTATTCATTTTCAAACCTGTACCAACGACTGAAAAATGCAAGTTTGACATGGTCCATGATCTTTAGGTTTTGCTATACATGGATGAATTTGACTAGCATATGTCTTCCAAGTTTGGAACTTTTGTACAGAGCTAATAGAACAAAATTCTTATAAATATAATTTTGTAACAAATGAGAACCTGCCATGCATTAGTAAATAGAGCATATGGTTTATGATCTATTTCAGTCAAACATGCATGGTTTAACAGTTGCTTTTTATATGATTTTAACACCATTAATTCAGCTAGACCTGTATTGGTTTGCACGCTTAATAAATTGGGTAAGAGGGTTATGAAAATAAATTTAGAACTTGGGCTCGATACAAGGTAGTTGGTAAAAACTTGCAATCATCAAACCGAACCCTTCTTAAATTTGCAATTAGTCCTTACGTTTTTAGCTTTCATTATTCTTATTTGAGTCCTTACGTTTTTTGGTTACTTGAATTTGCATATTTTACTACACAAAATTTGCAATCGTAGTTTGTCTTTTTTTCAAGCATTAATGCTTCTACGATTCTATTTTTTTGGTTACTTGAATTGAAAATTGCAGTGTCCTGCTTTTATTTTTAGAGTAAAGGGTTACACACACATCAAAAAATTAATGTAAATCCTTAGAGATTTTTTTGGCCCCGTCTGACAAGTGTTGTATATGATCGTTATATGGATATTCGTTTTTTCATAGAACGGACATCTATATTCATCTGATACAATATTTGTTGGATTTGTCCCAGTATTGGACAAGTTACAAACACAATAAAGTAATCATATTTTATAAATCATTTCAGGTTGAATGGTTCACAAAATTTCGATGGCACTTCCTTTTTGTTCCCTGTGTACACGTATTTGTGTACGATACAGGGAATAAAGGGAAGTGCTGCCGAAATTTTGTTGAATCGTTTAACCCGAAATGGTTTATAAAATGTGATTACGTTATTGTGTTTGTAATGGGAAGTAGGATGACCGACCTTCAAAGTTATTGTAATGGAACTTTAAAATGAAATGAACACTATATTTTTGTCTAACAGGTTCAAAAGGTAAAACTTGAAATTTATGTCTAACTCAAATTCAAGAGAGTGGATTACAAGTCCATACAGAAATACTGAAGAATATAAGCAAGGCGTTCGAGACTTCATTAGTTTTGTGAAGAATCACTCATCCCCCGATGTTGAAATATGCACTTGCCCTTGTATCAAGTGCAAGAACTCTAAAAAGCTCTCATTGGAAAGCGTTGAGAAACATTTAATCATTCATGGTATGATTAAAACATATAATAGATGGTTTTTCCATGGAGAGACGAACAAGAATAACACGGGGGTGAATCATACGCAAAATATTATTCCAGATTCTCATATCCAAGATCAAATTCAAACCGACCATTGTGTAGAAGGAGCTCTTAGAAATCTCATAGACGATGCTTTTGGAGTGCATAATATGCCCCAAACTAGCCGTGAAGAGGATGTTCAAGAGATAAATATAGACAATTCTCATTTGTACCACGGAGAAAAGCACAAAAAATATACAAACAAAGCAAACGAAAAACTTTATTCTTCTTGTGAAGATGGGCTTACAACATTAGGCGTAATTGTTGAGCTTCATAACCTCAAAAAAGAATTTAATTGGTCGGGAAACAGTATGACTGAGTTGTTGAAGCGATTAAAACATTGGCTTCCAAAGGAAAATAATTTACCTGACAAGTATCCCACAATGAGAAAATATTAAAGGATCTGGGAATGGAGGTGAAGTGCATACATGCTTGTGAAAATGATTGCATATTATTTTGGAAAGAAAATGTTGATGCGAAAGAATGTCCTCAGTGCCATACACCAAGGTATAAAACTAAAAAAAAAAGTGTTAGGGGATGTCAAATTAACGAAAGAACCAAGAAAAGTTTTAAGATATTTTCCTATAATTCCGAGATTAAGTAGGTTATACACTATACCATGGATAGCTCGTAAAATGCAATGGCACAAGAAAGCCACACCCTCTTGGAATTCCATGCGACATCCTATGGATTCAGCTGAATGGAGATCAATCAAAAGTCGATGGCCAAAATTTGCTAATGAAGGACGCAACGTGTGGCTTGGTATTGCTACCGATGGGTTTAACCCATATGGCGTTCTCTCCAATAGGTATAGTTGTTGGCCTGTTTATATGATACCTTATAACCTACCCCCTTCGTTGTGTTTGAAATCACAATTTCAAATGTTGACTCTTTTAATTCCTGGACCAAAAGCACCAAGTCAGGACATTGATGCATACTTGGAACCTCTTATATATGATTTAAAACATCTTTGGGATGAAGGAGTGTCTGTTTTTGATGCGGATAAACAAGAAATTTTCAATATGAAAGAAATATTATTATGGGGAATTCATGATTTACCAGCATTTGGTAACATATCTGGTTGTGTGACTCACGGTTATAAAGTGTGTCCTGTCTGTGCTACCGAGACGGAATCAGAGCACATCGGCAACAAGATCGTCTATCCAAAATATAGAAGGTTTTTGAAGGATGATCATCCATATAGAGCATTAAAACACGGATGGTATAAGGATATTGAATATAAAGAGCCTCCGACTCGGCTAAGGGGCTCGTCTCTTTTAGAAAAGCTTGATCGTATCAAATATATTCGTGGAAAAATACCACAAAGTAGAAAGAGAATGATTTCTGAAGCTTATGATAATGTTGATTGTCTTGTTGATGATGAAGAAAGACCGGCATGGTACAAGAAGTCAATTTTGTTTGACTTGGATTATTGGAGCAGTCATAAAGTTCGTCATATTATTGATGTTATGCATACTGAGAGAAATGTTGCTGAACATCTCATCAACTTTATGTTTGATAAAGGAAAACAATCTTCTAAATATGCATGGGATAAGATTCACAAGCTACAATGTTGTCAAGTCCTTAAAGATGCAAAACTTCCATCATGTCTTGCAACAAAGTTACATGGTCTTATAGGTCTTCAACCACCTAGTTTGCAAATTAAGAAGACATATGATTATCATATTATTATTCAATATTTGCTCCCTATCATGGTTCAACATGCATATCCAAAGTGTCGCGAGTTAAGACGAGCACTTCTACAAATAAGCTTGTACTTCAACATAATATGTTCGAAAGTTCTAGTTCGAGAACATGTACAAGCGGCCAAAGATATGATTGCTGAAGCATTATGTGTGTTGGCACACTATCTTCCAGTGCACTTTTTTGATATAAGTATCCATTTGATGGTACATTTAGCAAATCAAGCTCTACTCTGTGGACCATCAAATTATATATGGATGTATCCATTTGAAAGGTAAATATTGTTTTTGCATTCGAATTAGTTTACCTAACTACTTTGAAGTAACTAACTGTAAATATGCATATTAATTTTTTTGTCCTAGGGCTATGAAGGATTGTAAAAACATACCTAGTAATAAAAGGTATATTGAAGGATCAATTTTTGAAGCATACCTTGTTTCAGAATCAGTTCGATACACAATGGAATATATGCCAAACCCACGTGATGGAAATCATAGCTCTAAACAGGCATCCTTTTTAGATGAGAATGGTGATGATATATATGAGCGTTCCATCGTTGAAGGTAAACCGTTAAAATTATCTAGAGTGCAACGATCACAGATTCGACGATGGTTACTATTTAGAATTGATATACCAGAACGAGATGAATACTATAGGTTATCTATTTTCACCTTTTTTTCAAATACTTGTAGCACAATATATAAATAATATATATATATATATATATATTTACCATGATATTCAATCTGTAGTGCATACCGCTTATCTTTAGAAGACGGTCTTCGTGGTAAAAAGAAACCAATCACAAAAGCAGAAGTAATAGTTCAATCTGAATTTGTTGATTGGCTACACAAGAAGGTATGCTATATTTATCTGAAAGTAATGTGTTTCTTTTTATCTAATCTTATGCAATTAATTTTGTTAATTTTAACAGCTTGTGGAAAAAAAATGCATGAACACAATATTATGGTTGTGTGTTAGTGGTCCAAAGTGGGAGGTCAGAACTTATCTTAAGTATAGAGTGAATGGCTATACGTTCTCCTCGGCATTATGACGATACCATTTCAACGCAAGATAGTGGTGTCTGCATGGATGAGATCACTACATTTGTTGCAAGTTCAAAAGATCTAAATCCTACGGATGATAATACTACTTGGTATGGTATTATTAGAGAGATCATGGAAGTTGATTACTATGATTTTAAACATGTGGTATTCCATTGCGACTGGGTAAATGTTGGAGATAAGACAAATGGTTGTAAGGTTTGTCCTGATATAAATTTTTTGATGGTAAACTTAATGAAGCTCAAGAATACCGATGGAGAATATGATGAACCTGCTATTCTCGCGTCCGAAGCAAGTCAAGTATTTTACATAAAGAACACACAAAATTCCGATTGGTCCATTGTTCGACGCTCTCCTAAACGCATGATGGATAACATAGATGATTATGAAATACCAACCACGTATCAGTCTATTTTGAAAGAACAACCAAACTTAGAACCATTATTGAAATGTATTCAATAGAAATCAACTTGTTGATTGGAACTATATTGCATGTATTTTGCTTATTTTGATCCATGTATTAACTCTTATTGATGTATCGTACAATCGTGTTGTGTTGTGAAATGTATGGTTTTCTTTTATTAATCGTGTTGTGTTGTGAAATGTATTAACTTTTATCCATGTATTTTGTTTGTCTTTTTTATATAGATTTTTCATCAAAATGACAAACGATTATAGCGCAAATGCAAATTTAAGTACAACTGAGACTATTGAACCCCCCTCCAAAGGTAAAAAGTACTTTATAACATTTAGCATTGAGGGTGCAAAGGGGGATGATGCAGATAAATGGAGTTCACGTTGTGGTGCTTTGATTCGTTGTCATATACCTATTGGCTACAAAGAATGGAGGGCGGTAGATGGCTTCTATAAGGATAAACTATGGGAAGGACTTTTGGTACTAGTCTTATTTATATTTTTATTATCATCAATTTCACCATCAACTTTAAATTATGATATATTTAACCATTTCATGATTTATTTATTTTTTTCCTTTTTTTGTGATAGGAAGAATTTGACATGGATGTAGATCCTACCATAGCTCGACCATTATTAGAGAAACATTTTCCACCGTTTTATAGATCATTGAAGTCAACATTACGAAACAAACTTCTTAAAGTTGATAAAACTATGATTCCTAAACGTGTTGCTATTGATAGATGCCCAAAGGATATAGACAAAGTGTGGTGGGAAAAATTCCTTGATATTGAGTATACGAATGCAAAGATGGAGCAGTGTAAGGCAAATGCAAAAAATAGAGCAAAAAACTTGATCACTCATACTCTAGGAAGGAAACCTTACCATAGAGTGCATGATGAAATGGTATTAAAATTATCTTTTGTAAATAGTTTATAAAATGTTATATTAATTATGTGTTGTCAACTTTGATCTTTCTTGTAGGTAGTAGCAAATCTAGAAGCAGATATTTCACGAACAACAGTTTGGAAGGCTGGACATAAAAGAAAATCAGGAGAAATACTACCATGTGCCGCGGAAAAATATGTAAGTGTCAGTTTAAAACAAATTTCAACTTATTCCATTATGTGTTTAGTTTAAGAACTATTGTTCGTTTCTTTTTGCATAAGATTCTAGCTGCTTTAGCTAAGCAAAACAACCTCCTACACTGATATTAAGTGCCGATTGAATTTAGTGACTGCCTAGAAACCATATAGCAGGTTGCGTGACTGGTGGTAGTTGTTGTGGTGATAATTGGTAGGAAGGATATGAATGGTGGGTGGATGGCAGTTTTGAATGAGGTGGTGAATTGTGGCAGTATGGTGTCGAAATTGGTTTAGGTATTTTGTGATGGAAGCGTGGGGGTTGAAAGTGTGCAGATGGAAGAGTATGTGAATTGCAAATGTAAAAATAAAGTAAAAATGAATGAACAGTGGGTGACTACAGTGGTGAGGCACTAGTTAAGTGGATGGTAGTATGTCTATGTCATGGAATAGACAGGGGAGTTGATCTTTGTGGCAAAAAAGATGAGAGATGGCACTGTTTGATGTTTTTGGCTGTGGTGTCAAAAGGCAATGTATTGGTATGTGAAGTGGGGGTATGGCAGGGAGGTGTAACTGTGCATAGTGCAGTTGACAGTAAACAAGGGAAGGTTATATGGTTGTAAGAGTTGTGACTGAGGGGACGTTGAATGGTATGTCAAGGCAGACAGGGGCTTATAGCAGCGAGGAGTTGAATGTCACAGAGAGGGGTTGCTTCAAGGGTGTGGTAGCGGGATGTGAGGATGGTGGAGTGAAATGTGCAAGGGAAGTGAAACTGTGTTGTACTGCACAAGGCGGTGCAGGGATGGTTGTATGTGCAAGTTGGAGTTGTATGAATTGTTGTTGCTACTGATGTGCAATGGTGAAGTGGTAGAAGTTGTAGTATGTTAGTGATGGTCAGTGGGCAAATGGTAGCAAGGCATTGAGAGGATGGGTGATCTGAATTGTGTTGAGGTGGTTGTCAGAGGCCGATGCAACCGATGTTAAGTGGAGAAACTGCAGCTGATGTGGCCAATGCAGTCTTAGATGGCACCGACTGTGTCATGTTAAGTGGAGATACTGCAGCTGGTGCTTACCCTGAACTCGCAGTTCAAACAATGGCCAAAATCTGCATTGAAGCAGAATCATACGTTGACTACGGCATGGCCTTCAAAACCATAATGAAGCAAGATCCTGTACCCATGAGTCCTCTTGAAAGTCTTGCTTCTTCTGCTGCTAAAACCGCAAACTCAGCAAGTGCTTCTCTGATTATAGTTTTAACTAGAGGTGGTAGCACTGCAAGACTTGTGGCTAAGTACAGGCCTTCTATGCCTATATTGTCTGTTGTTGTTCCTGAAATAAAGACAGACTCTTTTGATTGGTCGGTTAGTGATGAAGCTCCAGCCAGGCATAGTCTTATATTTAGAGGTTTGGTTCCTGTTTTGAGTTCTGGATCGGCCAAGGCTTCTCATTCTGAAGCTACCGAGCATTCGCTTGAGTTTGCAATTCAGCATGCTAAGGACATTGGATTGTGTACGACTGGTGATTCGGTTGTTGCTTTGCATAGAGTTGGAGTAGCTTCTGTTATTAAGCTTTTGACCGTGAAGTAGTTCAAAGTTGTTTGTTGTTTACGGATGGAGTTTATGAATTTTTATGGGGAAAGGTTTTGTTTGGTTGTTATATTCCCTGTACTATTTTGTCTGTACTGATATGAAGGAAAGTTATGGTCAATTTTTTGCTAAAAAAAAATAGAACTTGATTAGTGCTGCCCATCAATAGTATGATGCAGTGACTATTATTATTTTCTCTCATTACTTCAAGTTGTTCTCTCAATGAAGATCGCCCTTTAAATACAGCAACTTCAAGCATGCTTTGTGCCAATTAACCACACGGTACACACGAATGCACACATGCATGCAAGTTCATATTCACTTGTGCAAATTCAATTTAACGTGATATTAAATGCAGGCACTTCTCGAGGAAGCGGAAAAAAAGAGGAAGTTGGATGATAGTTCTAAGGGTGGACTCGAAGATCTTGAAGATGACCCAATTGCGGAAGTTTTTGGTTCCGACACGAAGAAAAATTATTGTCGAGCAATTACTTCTACTTCTTCTATAAAACAAGTGAAGATGGCTCGAGCTGTAAAAGCTGTAACTGAAAAGAAGCAAGCCGTGGATTTGTCTATTTGGAAATTGGAGATAGAAAGGCAAGTAGCTAATCAAATTAATAATGCCATCAATTCAATTACTTCAACTTTTATGAAATTTATGCCTAGTTTTCAAGAAAAATATATTGCAAGTCCTACGACTCCACAAACGGAAGGTGCTTCTAATTTAGGAGATTCTCGTACAAACAATAATGTAGTTGTTACTCCAACCGTGTCAAATAATGATATTCGTTCATCTACAATGGAAAAGAAATATGTAATGCTATTGTCACAAGATTTAGAGAAGGAAGTAGCTAAAGGTTACGTTGGAACACAAACTATTTGTCATTTTAGGAAGGTGATACCGAATGTAGAGAAAGTAATTTGGGTGGATGATGTTCTTGAACCGGATGCACCAATTTATGATGGTCCTCAAAATGGAATGTACAAGTTATGTGATTTTTCAGATGGAGGTTTCGTTATATGGCTGGAGTTTCGTATTCGGTATTTGTAGAATTTCACTATGAAATTTACGTTGTCTTTTGTATTCCAATTTGACATTGTTTTGAAGTAGTTGATTATGTATTGAATTAACCAACTTAATTATGTATTGTACTTGTTATGAAGTAGTTGATTATGTATTGAATTAACCAACTTAATTATGTATTGTACTTGTTATGAAGTAGTTGATTATGTATTGAATTAACCAACTTAATTATGTATTGTACTTGTTATGAAGTAGTTGACATTGTTATGAAGTAGCTGACTATGAAATTTATGTTGTTATTTGATCATGAATATTGTAAATTTTGGGTTCCTATTGAATGTAGTATAATAATGCTGTTAAAGCGTTATAAGCGTTGGCAATTAAAATATACCAACGCTTATAAGCGTCAGCATAGAAAATTAAACAATGTTGGATGGTTTATTTTCCAATGTTTATAAGCGTTGCTAAATAATATACACCAACGTTTATAAGCGTTGGTGAATACAACCTCCCAACGCTTATAAGCGTTGGGAAACTAAACTCACCGATGCTTATAAGCGTTGGCAATAAATTGCGACGTCCCTACAACGACGTTAATAAGCGTTGCTGAAATTGTTTGCGACAGTTATACTCGTTGGGAATCACCTGTTTTGGTGTAGTGAGTTTTGGCACTTAGAAATTAATGTGTGAAATAGATGATGTCTATAACATCTTGTGAAGTTGAAATTGATATAAATTACCCCGGGTCCTATATAAGTTGTATGCTTTTGTATCCCATGTTAGATGGATTTACTCACGTTGGTTTCCAGCCTGACCCGGGTGTTACTTTGATGTAATGCTCGGGTCAGACCGAGTATTACAGATTTTTAGGTAAGGACGTTCTGGAGCTCTGGAGGCAAGCTGAATGGCTGGGACGTATGGAGAGGGTCCACTGTGATATTGTAGTATCTGGACATGATTGTTTGTCCAGTGTTTATGTATATGTGTAACTCTGATGTATAAAAATAAAATTGTACTAATGATGATTCTTCTTTGTAAAACCGTTATTTATGTTATATTATATTTTGATCCGCTGCGAATGTGAGGTTTCTGTGACTGGTTTCTGTTCCTTCTTCTTTCTTCTTTTCTCTAACTATCTGGAAATTTCGGGATCGAAATTTCCGGGTCGTTACATTTGGTATCAGAGCAGAAGGTTAAGCGAGAACCTTGGTTCTGGTGGGATTACTCATTAAGGATAAGGGTAAGGGGTACCCTAGAATGGGTTGAGTGTATATATATATGAGAGAGCGTACTTTTTATTTTCTTATATAAAGATTTTAAATGGTTTTATATAAGAATATATTTTGATAAATAAAGCAATATATCTTTCTAACAAATAGTAAAGGAATTGGTTGTTAAATTACTGAGTCAAATTAAGAAGTAATAGAAATACAACCAAACCGAAATTAAATCTTGAATTTGGGAAAGGTTTCAGGATAAGAATAATCAATTAATTTATGTAATTAATTAAACTTGATGAGATTAATTAGTGGATAATAATTAGAAATGATAAATAAAGAGGGAGTTACTTAATGAAGTAACTAGAGATAAGCAATTTAAAGGACAAATACTTAATGAAGGTAATTAAGAAATAAGTTAATTACCGAATGTGATTAATTGGAATTAATTAATGATGTAATTAATTTAAAGAAATAGTGAATAATATTATTTAAGGAAATTGAATGAAATGGTCATATTTCAAACAAGAGTTGTTTGGAAATTTAAAAGAAAATTGTTTTGAATTAAAACAAAAGGTGGTTTAAAATTTTAAAGTAAAATTTGGTATGTAAAAGAAGTTAATATGTATATACGTGAATATACATAATATCAAAGATGGTTAGAGATAAACTCTAAATATTGAGTTTTAAATTTGGAATGAGAATGATACCCAAAGTGATATGTTTTGAACTTAATTAGTGGGAAGATTATTTATGTGGAGTTTAAAATTTGAAATGGTCAACCTAATTAGGAAATTTCAAGATGAAATTGGAATTTTACTTAGGAAGTTAAATGGTTAATCTGAACGGGGAGTTTGTGTGATCTCAAATGGGGTTGAGATCTGGAATTTGGAATTTGATGGATGTTTTAAAATGAATTTTGAATTTATATAATTCGAGATGATTTGGATTTGAAATTTGAATTCGTTCAAATTGAATTTGATTTGAATTAATTGAAATGGTGATTGAAGATGTATGAGTATAAGATTCAAAGGGAAAATTTGAATTAGATTAATTTGAAACGATTTGAAATTGAAGTGGTTCAATTTGAAATTAGTCCGAATTGATTTGAATAATTTGGAATAGTAATTAAAGTTGAATAGTATAAAATTCAAATGGAATTTGAATTAAATTTAAAAAGAAATCAAGAATAATTCAACTTGATTTGGAAATGGAGTTTGAAATTGGAATTAATTCAAACTGGAGTTGAAATGAATTGAAATTGGAACTAGTTCAATTGAAATTTATCTGAATTAGAAGAATTTGAGATCAAATTTGAATAAAGTTAAATTTGAAAAGAAACTGAGGTTAATTCAACTTGATTTGGGGTTGAATGAATTTCAATGGAAATTGAAGTTATTTAAATTGGAGTTAAGTCAATTTAATTGGAAGAGGAAATTTAAATTGAATTGATTAAGAATGAAGATTGGGAAGTGAACAGTTTTGACTTTGGACTATTTTTATTATAAATTGTTTTAATATAAACCTATTTTTCCAAGCTATTCATTATATATACAACCTTTCTTTTAAAAGACAAATTGTCTTATACTTGTTTTACAATTATTTTAGAAAACTGTTTAACAATTTTCCAACTGTTTTATAAACTAATTACAATATTTCAATTATTTTACAAAACTAATTACTATCTTACTATTATTTTGCAATTATTTAAATTTCTATAATTATTTTAACTATTTTCTAACTATTTTACACCTATTTTACAAACTAGTAATTATTTTCTAACTACTTATCTATTTTTAAATTTTCAAGCAATTTTCTAAATAAATTGGACAGAGTCTAAACAGTTGTTGGTTAAATACCCAATCGAGATAAGAATAGTGGTGATAATCCAATAGATTGAAGCAGTTGTGAATAAGTGAATGAAAATCAAAGTGAATGTGAATAGAAATGGAATTGATTTGGCTAATGGTCAATAAAGATAAATACGTAGGGTGTACGTATGTTATTCTATTCGCATAGTGATTTGATCCAGATTCGAGCATAGAATTTCGAGATAAATATATCGATCCGAGTGGGATTTTTCACTCGATTTTTGACGGCGAACCTGGATATGGATTATTGATTGGTTCTGGATATTCTCCATCATAGTTATGACTATGCAAGGAGAATGACGGTTTCTGATCAAGAAACCAGATCTGAGTCCGCACTAGGAAGTCGGGTGGACAATACTAGTTCGGAAAGGAAATTGTGTGATCGAGTGAGCGATCAGATTGGTGTAGCGTATGGATGATATGTGTACATCATACGGATTTGAATAAAATTGATACTGGGAATTTGTGGATAAGAAATGTGAAATGGTTTTTGAAATGAAAAATATATTTTGTGAAATATAGGATGAAGTAAAGTGGAAATTGGATATTTCTATGGTTGAAATTTTGTTTATGAAAGTAAGTGATATGGTAAGTGGTTTTGTAAGGAGTAATCAAATTTAAATATTTGATTTTGAATAAACAAAGTTAAATATCTTTGTTTTATAAAATGAAACTTCCCTTGTTGAATTTTTTTGCCAGAAGAAAAGGATTTTTGAAGGTGTTTTGAAAGTATAAAAGGAGTTTTATACAAGTTTGAAATGATCCAAAGTTTTAAAGATTATATATATCTGTATATATATGTGTAAAGGATCATATGAGGATTTTGGAAAAAGATTTTGGGAACCTATGGATTTGGAAAGGCTTTTGATTTTTGGTAAAATCAATATTAAATTTGGAAAGCCTAATTTGAGAATTATCGATTTTGGAATAATCGATTTTGTGTAAAAGAGCTTTGTATGAGATCATACTAGGTGTATGATTTAAAGATACTATATATGTATAATATAAAGTGTTTTGATGATGGCTCTGGAAAAAAAGGTGCTCCCTTGGAATGGACTTCTCAGGAGTACCACCGGGTGGTGCTGCCTTGAGCCCCAAGGGGGGTTCTAAAGTTGATCCTGTGAGGAGTCCGGACAAACTAGTTCCTGAGGATTATTGGGTAGCGAAAGTCGAGGGCGCTGATGCCTACAGGGGCATTTGGGTTATGCTGTGACGACAGTGTAACTCGATGTCACTGCGATCTACTGTGGGGACCATAGCGAAAATCGTGTGGAGGATGAGTGTCAACGGTCTACACTTGATTTTGCCGGGAAGGCAACGCAACATCGGTTGACTGCGAACTATGGTCAAGTGGAGTGGAGAAGTTTCATTCTTTTGGCAGCGAAATTCGAGGGCGTTGATGCCTACAGTTATATGGGTTTTTGCTGTGATAGCTACGTAACCCTAGTTGTAGCTGCGATCTGTAGCGGGTTCCATGGTGTAATCGAGGGGCGGGAGTCCTAAAGTTATATGTGGATTTTGTCGGGATGGCAACGTAACCACCGGGTTAACTGCGACCATGGATGGGGGTGATGATTTCCAGAGCATCCTCACCAAAAAAATATATCATCTATTTTCAAAAATTGTTTTCTATATTTTCAATAAAATTATTATCTAAAGTATTTTCACTGGGTGTTGAAGATGGGTCTACTAAGTACTTATAGATTTTCAGTCCTACGCCTGATCAACGTATGATCGAATTTCTACAAGAACGAGGATGGACTTGTTGAAACATCGAGTTATAAAATGATATCTTTATAAAACAATTTTGGCAATTATTACAGATTTTAAAAGTGTTTAAAATTGATCAAAGAATATTGTAACTGGTTTTAAAATATTTAATAAATTTTGGCTTCGTTCCTTTTCGAGGACGAAAAGATTCTAAGGGGGAAGGAATGTGATAACCCGGTTTTCTTTGGCATCAGATAATTGTATAATTATCTGATTTAAAAATAATAATAAACATAAATAAAAAAAGGGTTAATTAAAGTAAATTGGACATTTTTTTAACACTCGTAATTGTGTATTGTTATCAATTTAATTATAGTAACAACTTATGTATAAAATTTAAATAAGAATTAATAAAAGAGTTAATATTCTTCCTTTCTAAATTACATAATTCATATAAACATAAAACATATGTAAACATAATGCACACCTATAAAGATAACACATAAACAAATATAATTTGTGACATTTAAACTTGAGTAATAAATAAATGAGTTGAGGATTTAAACACAAAATACTAATATTTTAACAAATGTAGTAAACTTAGGGCATGCAATTACAAGTGTTACTTATATTAACATGTATAGGCTAAGTAATTAACAAGTGGCATTTCTTTTTTTTCTTTTTCTTTTTAAGAAAAAATTTTGAAACAAGATTATTGAAACATCCCTACATCTTCTTTCTTTTTTTTTTCAAAATTTACTTAAACCAAAACATGGGAAGGAACTAAAACCAAGAAAATAAAGTTTCAGTTGAAATCAAAATCAAAATATAATCAAGTTCAAACCAAATCATCAGCAATTCGATCAACATTCAAGCTTCATCTCTCACAATCAAGGCCAGATCGAAAGCAAGCTAATAATTCAAGACTTTAAATTCATTTAAGAGGATCAAGATCAAAACATTTCCAGCTTTCTGGATTTCAAACAACCATTCTCTGTTTTCAACACAGGTGAGTAACTCTAAAACTTCTGTTATATCTTAAGTTGCATGTAATGATCTTTGGAATATAAGGTGATCTATGTTGTGCATGTGTTTTAAAAAAAAAGATTATAAGTATATATGACTGTCAATAATCATATACATGACGGGAACAGTGGTCTGAAATCAAAAAGATGGTCTTGTTTTCAAAACACTTCAAGATAGCTCTGTTTTATAATTAACCCGTAAGCAAACTCTTGTTTAAAGTTGGTTACAATTAAGTAATAACTTTGATGCATAAAGATAAAATGTTTACTATAATATCTGGAATGTGCATGTATGTTTATAAGCATGATATGCCTGTAAGTTGACTGTATATGAATATATCTATATATATACTCTGCCAAATGTTTACAGACTCTGGAAATTAAAATGAAATCCAATATCTCGTTTTCCAATCAATGTTAGATTTTAGTTTGTAACTAAAGATAATTGTAAATTGTGTAACATCATAAAAAATATATTACTTAAGCTTAGACAACTCTGTATATCTCTGGGAAGTTATAAACAGATGAACAATCTTTAAATTGTGAAATTTTCAAATACATTGATTTGAAGTTTCAGGATTATGAAACAAAACTTCATACAAAATCACGAATTTTAAACCAAGAATTACAATTTTTAATACTATATTCAGAGAGCAGTTGTCTTTTGACTGTGATATGAGTTTTTGGACATCCTCGTTGCCACAAGTGGTTTGAGGTGACGAGATTGTTCCTGGCAGTGGAAGTGTGATCGGAGAGTAGTGAAAAATTATCTGATGGTGATGCAATTCGCTGTGGTGGCAGCGGTGATGGATTCTAGTCAGTAACCCTAGCTTTTACCGGGTTTTATGTTTTGATTGGTTTGGCTCCTTTGGTTGATCGAGTTCTGTCGAACTCTGGGAGATGGAGGTAGGGGGTTTGGAGAAGTCTTCGCCGGAGTTTCGAAGATAACGGTGGTCGGAGTTTCAGGTGGGAGGTGTTGATAGGTTTGGGTATAGAGTTCTATGCCTGTTCCAGGTTTGAGACTTTTGACACGAGTTTGATTTTGATCATTGATCGATAGGGTTGGTGTATGGATGGCCTAAGGGGATGATCGGCGACTTTGGGGAGGTCGCGATGATGATCAGGGATGGTTGGCGTCGCTGTACATGTGCACAGAGGGTGGTTTTGCAGGTGAATGTTTGGATGGTTTCAAGGTTCAATGGCCTGGGATTGTCTCGAGTAAATTGAGAATTAGCTCGAAACACATGAGCTTTGGACTCGAAGTCAGGTCAGGGTAGGCTCGGGTTAAAATAGTTTACAGGTTTTAATGAAACAGAAACCTGTTTCTGTTTTTAAAGTAGAAGTAATAAGTTTAAATGTAAACTAGAATCTGAACTGAGTTTAAAATATAAATTTAAATATGAATTCAATTATTTTAATTATGGTTTTTGAAATAATCTGAAATTTGTAAATTCTGGTTTGGATTTAAATAAAACAGAAAACCTGTTTTCTGGTTTTAAAATTAAAAGAAAGTATAAAATGCAAATAGGAATTTAAACTGAGTTTTGATTGTCTGATATTGAATATGAGATTTGGAAATATTTAAGTTTTTAAATTTTAAGTTTGGGTTTAAAATTTATAAGTATAAAAGCATATATGTGTTTTGAAATTGAATTGGAAGTTTAAAGTTTTAAATTAGAAATTTAAAATGAGTTTAAATCTGGGTTTTTAAATCTAGAATTAAATTTGAACTTCAGTTTTAAAATAAAATAAGTTTAAATTTAAATCATTTAATTTTATTGGAAGGTTAATTGATTTGAAGATTTATGTAAGTAAAGCTTTCAAGGATTTAAGTTTAAATATGTAATAAAGGTTCAAGCTGTATTTCAGTTTGAAAATTTAAAAGTAATTTTTAAATTGAATTTTTATTTAAGATAACCTGGAATGTTTGGGTGTGTTTTAAAATTGATTTGAATTTAAATTGAATTGGGATTCAAATTCTTTAAAACTTATTTATAAAGTGGATGTTCTTTTAACATATGAGATAAAGGTTTTGAATTGTTTTTAAAACCTTGTTTGAGATAAAATTTGTATTCATTTTAAAATCTCAAATTTTAAAATGAAGTTTAAGTGGAATTTAAAGTAAATTTAAAAACATTTTGTTTTTAAATTCTTAATTAAGTAAGAAATGTTTATTTAAAAGATAAATAAAATTTAATGATTGGATTCATTAAATTATTAAGGTAATTAAGATGAATAATTAATTATTTAATTAATTAATATTGTGGATGATTAATTAAGTAATTAATAATTTTTAAAATTTGATTAATTAAGATTTGAGATTAATTAATTAAGGTTAATTAATCTATAATTAAGGATTGTTAATTAAATTTTAATTAATGATTAAGATTATTTAATCAAGTGATTAAGGATTAATTAAGATTGTAATGAGCACTTAATTAATTAATAATTAGAGATTAATTAGTTGGTAATTAAAGATTTATTTAACGTATAATTAATAATGATTAATATAGGATTAATTTCTTAATTAAGTAATTAAGAATGTTGGATGTAATTAATTGAATAGGTGCTTTATTAATGGAAGTGATTTGGGTTAAATTACCTTTATAATTAATCATGGGATTAATTAGAGATAATTAATTAAGGAGTAATTTATTTATTTGATGAAGTAATTAAGGGTAGTTAATTACTGATGTTATTAATCAAGGGGGATTAACATTTATGGTTAGCAATTAATTAATGAAATAATTAAGGGTTAATTACCGTATGGGGTTAAGGGTAATTAATTTGTGAAATTAGTTAAAGGTTAATTACTTAAGAGTAATTAAAGGATAAATAGAATGATATTGGAAGTCTTTGATTAATTGTTATTCCTAATATGTGGTTTGTGATGCTATGTGATAAGATATGTTTGATTTAAATTGTGATGATGTGGTTATCTATTGTTGATGAATTAGGTGACATCTTGTATTAAAAATTGAGTTGTATTTCACTTGAATAATTTAAGTTAAGATGAAATTGGTTTCGAAGAGACCGGAGCGGGTATTAGTAAATACCCGAAACCACTTCGATTCTTTATAAATTGCTATGTGAAATCAATAGGCTGATATGAAATGATTTAAGTGAATTGGACCATTTAATCTAAGTTTTGGCACTTAGAAATTAATGTGTGAAATAGATGATGTCTATAACATCTTGTGAAGTTGAAATTGATATCAATTACCCCGGGTCCTATATAAGTTGTATGCTTTTGTATCCCATGTTAGATGGATTTACTCACGCTGGTTTCCAGCCTGACCCGGGTGTTACTTTGATGTAATGCTCGGGTCAGACCGAGTATTACAGATTTTTAGGTAAGAACGTTCTGGAGCTCTGGAGGCAAGCTGAATGGCTGGGACGTATGGAGAGGGTCCACTGTGATATTGTAGTATCTGGACATGATTGTTTGTCCAGTGTTTATGTATATGTGTAACTCTGATGTATAAAAATAAAATTGTACTAATGATGATTCTTCTTTGTAAAACCGTTATTTATGTTATATTATATTTTGATCCGCTGCGAATGTGAGGTTTCTGTGACTGGTTTCTGTTCCTTCTTCTTTCTTCTTTTCTCTAACTATCTGGAAATTTCGGGATCGAAATTTCCGGGACGTTACATTTTGGCATTAGATTATTCCGCAGTAATGGAAAGAAACGATTTTTTTCACTATAGGTTGCTATCAGAGCCAGTCGATTTGTTTTAGATCTGAGCATCTATGACTTCAAGGAAGACAGATAGATCTGGTAGTAATTACGCTGTTACTTGTTTTGATGGAAAATGAGATTTTGGTAAATGGAAGATGATGATGGAGGCCGTAATAAAAGAAGAGAAGACTTTTAAGATTATTTCTAAGTAAGATAAACTGAAAGATCTAGAGAGGAATGTTCTAGAAGAGATGGAAGCATACGCTTTTACAACCATCCAATTGAATCTTTCAGATGAGTTCTAAGAGAATTCTCTTAGAAGAAGATGACGAAAGAATTATGTCATGCATTATCTTATGCATATCAAGACGAATCTCTCACCAATCAGATTATTTTTTAGTAATAACTCTATTTGTTCAAGATGAGGTCTGGAGCCGACACTACAAGGAGAAACAGAATTTCCGACGGCAAGAAACCGTCGGCGGCCGTCGGAAGCCGTCGGCCGCCGTCGGAAAAAGCCGTCGGAAAAAACTGCGTCGGGGAGCAGTACTTCCGACGGCTTCCGACGGACGGCGCCGTATATTATTCCGACTAACTTCGACGGTTTCCGACGGATTCCGACGTGCACCGGAATCCGTCGGAATTCGTCGGAAATACTGAGTTATAGACCGACTCAATGCGCCGGAAGCCGTTGGAAATTTTGACCGATAAGCCGTCGGTAGCCATCGAAAATCTGCAATTTTTTTTTATATTCGTTGCAAACATAGCCTTCCAACCACATTTCTCTTCCACATACTCTGATATCAATATTTCACAACTCAATATACAATAATCCAATCAAAGATCCAAACCTAAACTACAACATATTTAACAAACGCACAAATAAATAAAAATACAATCAAAATAAGATAAAAAACATACATATCCATTCCAACATTAACAATAACTGTTCCACCATATTGTTAATACATAAATTTATCAATATTCTCATGCATATGTCCTAATAAAACTAGAAAACCAAGTGTATCATACATAATTATACAAATCAATAATTACCCGCACCGTCTATCAAATCATTCTACACAAACTAAACATACCTGAACGACGAACAAGCAAGCAATGAGTCAATCTCCTCCAGATCCAGAGCCAGCCGAGGAAGGGAAGCGGCCACCAAACTGCTGTATGTACTTTAACAACTGTGCGATCTGCAAGGCATTTTGGCAGTTCTGCTCCTCCAATTGGGACACTCTAGTCCACAATTCTTCTATACTTGCTAAATCGCTCTGTGGTCTGCTCCGCCATCCCCTAATATGACTACTGGACTGCAATAATTGAAAAATAAATAAAATCCAAGTTTATTGTTTTGAAAAGGTAAAAATATCATATTTTAAGTATTTTAATAAAAAGTAAATTATTTACCGCTAAATTGCCAAATCCGTATCGTCGACCATGCTCAGCTGGAGTCATAACGGACTCAAAAATAACGTCCTCCTCATCGGTCGTCAGCTGTTCTCGACCTGTATCAGCAAGGAGTTTCTGCCGCTGCTCCATAAACATCTCCTGCATTAACAAATTAATAATATCATATCTTATTTCATCATAATTTAACAATTAAAACAATTAATAATAGTGAATAAAATGAAATATGCTTACATGGCTTTTGCTGGGTTTATCGTCCTGCCATGTGTACGAAACAGTCCCGTCTAGATTAACATGCTCGACAGCATGCGTACGGGTGAACACGTCCATATAGCTGACAGGACCCTGTGCCTCGGCTTCCTGAATTTGATTGTTACATACAATTATTATACATTTAGAATCATATAGCATAAACTATTTACATTTATTATTCAGTAAATTTACCAACTCCTGCCGATACTGCTGAAACGACTTCGATCCTCCGCGATGAGTGACAGGATTCTTATTTCTATTTGCAGAGTTTCTATCCGACTCTGCCTGTACATTCAAAATTTGATACATTATTTTTCAATCACGTCAAATTAATAATTCAAAAAAATAATAGTATGCTTGCCTTCGCCTCGTCCGTCTCCCAGTAGCTCAACCAAGCTTGATACACGCTCTCTCCCATCCACTTTGGTTTCTTACCAGATTTCTTAATCTCAGATATCGTGTCCCTGTAGTTCTTGCGCATCTTCCTCATCCAGTATGCTCGTGCCAGCATCATATCGTATGTCTGGATGTCTATCTCAGCCTGTGTGAAAAAAAGATTACACTTTAAACGATAAACAATAGAAAAACGACAAAAACGAATTAAAAATGGAAAACAGAAAAATTATACATACTAGAACATCCTGCCATATGCACTCTATGATGTGAGGAGGGATGGAATCCCATTTCGGCCAGTACGCACTCATCCTACTGCGATATGCTGCTCTAGAGACGTCCAGCACAACCTTAGAGGGAAGTAGGTCGAACCCCCTGTTTTTAAGTACGATATAGATAAGTACATACGTATATCATAGAAAAAATAAGATGCTGAATAAAATTTAATTCTAATTACCCTTCTGCTCTAGGGACCAAAGATACAACAGCACGCTGTGGCTCTTGCGATGGGCCACTGCCATCGCCTCCTGAAGATCGGGAAGAGCTACTACCTCTATACGACATACTGATAAACCTGTGACATATACACATCATTATATAAGAGTATAAAAACATGATAATGAAATATATTTCATATGAAAATGACATCAACGGTACAAATTGCAGCTTAATTAATGACTGAAATGGAAATAGAAATGGAAGTGTGTTATACCTGATTCATAATACATCAAGAATTCAACATGCAATAGTAAACGGATTTGGTTTCATAGTTACATCAATTTAATAAAAATCTTCTTTTATTGAGCCCCTCGGTCCTTTTCTTTGGTACATCCATCTCCTCCGATCAACAAAATAATCAATCATTTTTCCTATTTGACAAAATGAGAAGTTCAAAAATTAATATTTATTTTGAAGAATACAAATTCAAAAAAGATTATTTTCATGGTCGTATAATATTTTGAATTTAAAGAACAACTTCACAAATTTAAAAATATTTTCAAATAGGGCACATTTCATTTTTTAACGTACGTAACGATTAAAAATATATATAATTTTTTTTCCATTGGTCAGACATCCTACTTTCCATTACAAACACAGTAAGCATTTACATTTCGTATATTACTTCATCTCAAACGATTCAATAAAATTTCGGCAGCATTTCCCTTTTGTTCCCTGCATTGTACACAAATGCGTGTACGCAGGAAACAAAAAAGAAAAGTTAGGGCGAAATTTTATGAACCGTTTGAGACGAAGTTGTATACAAAATGTAAATTCTTACTGTGTTCATAACTTGTCCAATACAGGGACAAATCCGACAAACATTGTACCAGATGAATATAAATGGTCGTTTTTCGAAAAAAACGACTATTTATACAACGGTCATGTACAACACTCGTCAGACGGGGCCAAAAACTCTCTAAGGGGCATTTGTCGGTTAACATGCGTGCATTTTACTTAAAAATACAGTTTTACTCACTGTTCACATTTACAAAAATATATATAAATTTAACACAGTTATTCGACGTATTACGCATCAAAAAGGCTGGTTTAACATTTTTGTCTTTTTTTTAATACACACAATTATAATTTAGAGTAATGCATTTTTTGTTTCATAAGTAAATACGTGCACAATATAATACTCCTAGTTCATTCAATCATTTTATCGTATGCCAAATAACGTATACAATCGTCGAATCAGGGCATACACAACAATTTACATATACATGAACAACCACAAAGTATACGTGTTTTTCACAATTTCACGATAAAAGATGAAATTGTATGCCATGTGATGCTATAAACCATTATTACGCTAATGCAAACAATTGCAACCGCTAATTCGTCCTAATTTATCAATTTATGCAAATCTAAAATTAGGGTAAAAACTGAAATTTTCAGAAAAATAAGAGATTATACCTAAGATTGAGAGCAAGAGGTGTTGAATCAGCAGCGTGGAAGGAGAAAAAAAATCACGAAATTGGCGAATGGAGGTGGAAAATGTGGATTTTGGGGTTTTTGGTGAGATTGGGGAAAGCTGGAAAGTGAGGAAGAAAGGCTCGGCCGACTGCAGGTATTCGCGAATTTCCGACGGCTTCCGACGGCCGCCGACGGCCCGTCGGAAGCCGTCGGAAATTAACCGTCGGAAGCTGTCGCCCCCACCCGTCGCTATTTCGCTTTTTTCTAGTAGTGCGAATTTATGGAGCATGTAGATGCTTTGACCTCTTTGAATATGAATCCGAAGGCAGTGGAAGCTGATATTACTGATGAGGCTTAAGCAGTGATCATCTTATGTTCATTGCCTTAGGAGTATACTGATTTTTTTAATTCCATGATATATGGTCACAATAAGATTAACCTATCTGATGTAAATGCTTCTCTTCATACTGAAGTGTTGAGAGCTATATTAATGAGCACTAATTTGGATAGTGATACAGAGGGCTTATCTGTACTGAGAGGTAGAAGCCAAAGCAAGTCAAAGAATGGTGGAGGTCGAAGTAATTCAAGGTCTCAGTCTAGGGGGTCTAAATGATTGATTTGGCATTATTGTAAGAAGCCAAGGTGCTTTATAGCTCAGTGTCCCAAGCTCGAAGGAAGAAGAAAAGATCCAAAGCAAGCTTCAGCATCTACTGTAGATAAATCAAATACAAAGAGTGTTACCAATGTATTTACAGATTCTGGCTATTTAGGAAAAAACAACTTATGGCTGATTGATTCTGCCGCATCATATCATATTTCACCTTATAGGAACTGTTCCTGCTTTTCCATTTACCGTGAGATTGATGGAGGAGAAGTTCTGATGGACAATGATGCTTCTTATTGTAAGATTGGTGTTGGTAGTGTGAAGGTCAGGATGTTTGACGGTGTTTTTCGTACTATTACTGTGACGACCGCCCATGACTCCCGCACCCAAACAAGGAAGTATTGCGCTGTAAAGAGTGCCAGGCCGCCATGGACGATTATCAAGGTAAGGTAAACACAGAATAGTCTATAGTATTACTCACAGCGCATGGATAAAATACAATAGAAAAATATACATAGTGAAGCTCCATAGAACAGAATCTTATCATATAAACTCATAGTAATTTTAAACAACAATTTGAAAAGTCAATACATCAAGCCTCACTACATAACACTCAGAGTATCAAAGCAAACAGCGGAACATCCAGTACATATAATAAGAGGAACAATATGCAAAAGCCTCCAGCTTGTCTTCGTCATCAACAGCGTTGGTCACTAAGAACATCACCTGTCACCTGTTACCTAGTCTGCCCATCCCAACACGGATGAACAGCCCAAGGTAATAAGAGTTAAACATAAAACCTTGAGTCAGACAAAAGTCCTAGTGAGCAGTAAACCAACTATCAAACATACCAAAAGAGCATAAAGGGTAAAAAGGAATAGGAATCCAACCATCCCACTCCACCTCTTTCTTCAGTGATAGCCCCCAGACACACTAAGCAGAAACAAGCATAGCAAAGCAGACAATTAAAGCAATTATCACTCGGGTCGAGGTCGATGTTTTCCAAGTACAAACCCCCAAGGCCTAAACCAAGATCAGATAAGCACCCACAAAACATCGCTCTTGAGACCGAGTGACGATACAACCAAAACATCCAAGCATCCATGACTCTGGCTATCACTGTTATCATTGCCTCGATATCACCGTTAATTGAATGACCGGCACATTCTTTCAGCCTTAAGTCAAGGACTAATGGTAACCCCGGTTCTAGACATAACTCCGCACGTCATCGCAGCCCGTGCCTAGGACTATCGAACCTGCCCAGAATACTCGACCACCTACCTATAGTCTTTTGGGTGTCCCGACCACCTACCTGTAGTCATTTGGGCGCCCCATGTACTCTTGCTTTGAATTTGCTAGAACCTTCAATAACGATGAAATCCAAGCCTTCTAGTCATCCTCCTCGACGACTATTCTCAAACTTGCCCAAGCTACTTCTCGAGCCCACCATTATCCACAAACTCGAACCATATCACCGAGTTATCAACATGCTTAGGATGATCCCGTCTGGATTAAACCAAGGCTATCTCACATCATGCTTTGCTTCTTCGTATTAGCAAAGTCCCATCTCAACATCATCATCAAATCTATCCATATGAGCTTTCTCATCCGCTTCATATGCCACAACCAGCTTTCCTTACTCAAGAGCCTTTCCACTTAGCTTTTGAATCATCTTCGACCAACTTGTCCATCTCAAATCCATAAATCAACTAACTTCTATCAATCAATCAAATCAATCATTAATCCAAACAATCAACCATTCAAACAAGATCTAAGTAAACAATTATAACAATAATGGCAATTTCGTAAATAAAGGGTCCAAATCTAACAAACACGAATTCTAAGTAATATCTTGTTGAATGAACTAGCATAGATTAACATATAATAAAATGGATATCACAACTTTATTAACGATAGATCTACATGCAGACTTAAGGAAAATGCATGAAATTACTATCTTTAACACACAAACAAGCCACCGATCCAATATACTCATTTGGGTCCGTGTGAGAGATAACTACCACTCACCGAATCACCTAAACACTTCAAAAGCAACAAACTTCAGATCTGGACAGCAAAGGATCTAGCTTGATCCGACAAGATTCCGTTTCAAACAATGAAATCTCTCTTCAATGGATGGAGATCTTCAACTTTGGCTCTTGGACCTTCGATTTGATCTTCAATGTTGGATGGAAGGAAGTACTAGATTAGAGTGGAGAAAAGAAGTGAAGAAGTGTTGTAGTCGATCTCTCAAAATAGCAGCACTTCGTCGCTTCGAAATCCGGTGCCAAAAAGTGAACCAAACCCCTCTATTTATAGGCAGATCCATGAGTCGTCTGCCCCCATAAGTCGTCGCCGACCTAATGACTTACGTCCTAACACTCAGGCCTCCTTAAGTCGCTTACTCGATATTAGGTCGCTCACGACCTATAACATTGCCGACCTACGACCTAAAGCACTGCCGACCTAATAATAAATACCACAGTGCAACCAAGCGACTTAACAAACGCGGCCGACCTAACGACCTAACACCTTATGCGGCTTAGCGACTTAATGACTTACGACTCAGCCTTCACGCGACTTAACTAAATACAGAAAGTCTTACGACCTAAGTCTCCCCACGTCTTACGACTAAACTGAGATGCCGACCTAACCACACAAGGCAAATCACCATAGGTCGCATACGACCCAACGACTTACGACCTAACCCTAAGTCGCTTGCAACCTTAGGTCGTCTACGACCTAAATATACGTAGCGACCTTCCTTAGATCGCCCAACAACCTAACTTCCTTAAGTCGTCTAACGACCTAACCCACTTAAATCGTTAACCCTTGGGTCGTCTAATTCCATGAGTCGCTCAATCCACTAACCCGCTAACCACCTTAAGTCGTTAGCTCCACTAACTCGCTCATTCCTTAAGTCGCTCTATCCACTAAACCGTTAACTCGTTCTAACACTAACACGCTAACTCGTTCAAACTTATAGGTCGCTCCATTCCTTAACTCGTCCACGACCTATCTCTTAACTCGTTAACGACCTATCCCTTAACTTGCTTAAAATGCATAGGTCGTTACTTCTATAAGTCGCTCCATCCAACCTAACTTCCATACGACCCAAGCTACTCACGACTTAAGCACCACACGGGTTAACTTTCACACGACTTAAGCTTTGGTCGACTCAAACTCTACACGACTTAACAACATCAACGACTTAATGTTGATAGTTTTACAATCTTTCGATCCGTAAAAATACGGGTTGTTACATTCTCTCCCCCTTAGGAATTTCGCCCTCGAAATTCCAAACAAACAAGAGCAACCAAAACTATTCTACATGCCTACCATCCATAGAAATCAACCAACCATGCATCCAATTACTAACCTGGCATGCAGAATTCTAAGATTAGATCAAGTTACAAATTCATGAGATGTCACGACACCTTAGGGCCATACCTCGAAGAGTTCAGGATGAGCTGCCTTCACCCTCTCTTCCTCTTCCCACGTACAGTCGTAAACATCATCACTCCATTGTACCTTGAGCAACCTGACTACCTTCCTCCTAAGCTGTTTCGTGTCAGTTTCCACAACACGGAGCGGCTTACGAGGTCCTCTAATAACTGGATCAATCTCAAAGTCTTTATAGCTATCAGCAGAAGCCACTGTATTCGAATCGTGCACATATTTCCGTAGATACGATATATGAAAGACATTGTGCACACTCGTCATCTTTTCTGGTAACTCCAATCTATAAGCGAGCTTTCCAATTCGCTCGATAATCGGGAATGGTCCAACAAACCTCGGAGTCAACTTTTTTTTTTCCCGAATCGAATAACATTCTTCAGTGGAGAAACCTTCACAAAAACCATATCACCTACGTCGAATTCCAAATCCTTACGACGTCTATCGGCATAACTTTTCTGACGATCTTGGGCTGCCTTCATTCGTCGCCGAATGATCTCTATACAATCCGTAGTCTGCCGAATCATTTCTGGCCCATGTATTAGCTTTTCTCCAGTTTCCAACCAACATGTCGGAGAGTTACACGGTCTTCCATACAATGCTTCATACGGTGCCATACCAATACTTGACTGGTAACTGTTATTATAAGCAAACTCTACCAAATGAAGATGATCTTCCCATGATCCTCCGAAATCTAAGACACATGCTCTGAGGAGATCTTCCAAAACTATGTTGACTCTCTCAGTCTGACCATCTGTTTGGGAATGATAAGCTATACTTAAACACAACTCGGTTCCCAAAACTTCCTGAAAGCTCTTCCAAAATCCACTAGTGAACAATGGGTCTCGATCGCTCACTATACTCTTTGGAATACCATGAAATCGAACTATCCATTTAACATATAGCTCAGCCAATTTCGATGCAGTCCTAGTTGATCGAACAGGAATAAATCTTGCACTCTTAGTCAAACGATCTACGATGACCCAAATCCCCTCATTTCCTGTTCTGGTTCTAGGTAGACCATCGATAAAATCCATCGATATTTGCTCCCACTTCCACGTAGGAACTTCTAACGACTGAAGCAATCCACTTGGCTTTTTCTGCTCGGCTTTTACCAACTGGCAGTTCATGCACTTGGAAATAAAATTTCCAACATCCTTTTTCATACCTTCCCAGTAATAGGTTCTCTTCATATCCCGTTACATCTTATTTCCACCTGGATGAATTGTCAGCCTTGAGTGATGACTTTTCTTCAGAATTTCATCTCTCAATTCATCTATATCAGGAACAACTAGTCGTCCTTGTTTCCGAAGCCAACCCTCTCGATCGACTTCGAATCCTTTATCCTTTTCTGGGTTCAGTCCAGATTCCAAATCACGGATAATCTTGACAAGCCTATCGTCTCGCTTTTGGCTCTCGCCAATTCTTTCCACAAGAGTAGGTCTTAACGATAAGTTTGCCATCATCTCAGGTTCCAATTCACATCTAGGCCTGAAGTCAAATCCAGCTAAATACTCGAGACTCTTCCATTCCGAAAACATGGCTCCCAATTCTGCATGTCTTCGACTTAACGCATCTGCCACTGCGTTACCCTTTCCCGGAGTATAGGCTATACCAAAGTCATATGATGCTAAAAAATCTAGCCACCGTTGCTGTCGAAGATTCAAATCCTTTTGGGAGAAAAGATACTTCAACGACTTATGAACTGTAAACAACTCGAATCGAACTCCCAATAGGTAATGTCTCCACATCTTCAAAGCAAAAACAATCGCCGCCAATTCCAAATCGTGAGTCGGATAATTCCTTTCATGCGGCTTTAGTTGTCGACTTGCATATGCAACAACTTTACCCTTCTGCATCAGCACTGCTTCAAGTCGAGTACCACATGCATCGGTGTAAACCACCATCTCATCATTTCCACTAGGAATAACCAAAACAGGAGCACTTGTTAGTTTCTCTTTCAGGATTACGAAAGCTTGCTCACACTTAGCATCCCATCTTAACACTTGGTTCTTTTTCGTCAATCCTGTTAATGGTGCGGCTACCTTGGAAAAGTCTTTGATAAACCGACGATAATATCCTGCTAATCCAAGAAAACTTCTCACCTCAGATGCATTCTTAGGTCTAACCCAATCCTGGATCGCTGCCACCTTGGCGGGATCAACCGCTATTCCATTTCCAGAGATAACATGGCCTAAGAACCTCACTTCGCTCTTCCAGAAGTGACACTTCGAAAACTTAGCCTTCAGCTGATGTTTCCGTAAGATTTCCAAAACAACACGTAAGTGCGTCTTGTGCTCTTCTTCAATTCTGGAATAAATCAAGATATCATCCACGAACACAAGTACGAACTTGTTCAACTGATCCCTGAATACTCTATTCATAAGATCCACAAAATACGCTGGTGCATTGGTCAATCCAAACGGCATTACCAGCCACTCATAGAATCCGGATGGTGTCCTAAAAGCAGTCTTCGGAACACTATCCTTTGCCACTCTCAACTGGTGAAATCCCGTTGCCAAATCCATCTGAGAAAACACCTTAGCTTCATGAAGCTGATCAAAAAAGTCATCTATTCTCGGCAATGGATACTTGTTCTTCTTAGTCACTTTATTCAGCTCACGATAATCCACACACAACCTCAACGATCCATCCGCTTTGGTTGCAAACACAACTGGTGCACCCCATTCGGACACACTATGCCGAATGAATCCTTTCTGTAAAAGGTCATCAACTTGCACCTTCAACTCTTGCTGTTCCCTAGGCGCCATCCGCCTAAGAGGCATCACAACAGGTCTGGCTCCTTCAACTAGATCGATACGAAACTCGATCTCTCTATGCGGCGGTAACCCTTTGACCTCGTCAAAGACATCCTCAAATCCATTCACAATAGGCACCGATGACAGTCCATCCCGTGGAACAACCAGCGAATACATGAAGCTCATGAGGACGCCTTCCTCATGCTTACATCGTATCACAACCTTTCGCCTCTCCACATTCTCGACCGTCACCTCAAGCCTCTCACAATCAACCTTTGCCGCATACTTCCTAAGCCAGTCCATACCCAAAATAATTCCGAACCCCGCAAAGTTCAGAACAAAACAATCACAAACAAAAGAGAAATCATGACTCGATACAACTAGACCACGACATACCATACACAAACAAGACGAACCCCCAACTGGATTAGTCACAACCAATGGTCTATCAACAATATCCGGTTCCAAACCCAACCGACCTACAATGTCATTACAAACAAACGAATGCGACGCCCCAGTATCAAACAACACTCTAACTGGACCACCACACTCTTTCCTTTCTCTTCCACAGAAGGAGCTTTCGAAGACGATGGCACAGCCCCCAAAGCATAAGCTTGCACAATCTGCTTGTCCTTTCGCGGTTCTGGACAATTCTTCTTGATATGCCTCGGCTTATCACAGTTGTAGCACTTCCCTGGGACCTTAGAATTCTTGCAATCTTTGGAGAGATGACCCTTCTGCTGACAATTATAGCAGGTCACTTCACCCTTCAGCTTCTTGTGGCCATCCTTACCCTTCTGTTGCTGCTGCTTCCTTTTCTTGTTTCCACCCTGCTGTGGTTTAGGCCCTTCCTTGGTTATAACAACAACAGATCCTTCCTTAGGAAACAGATTCTCATGCCTGAGAGCTTTCTCCACAAGCTTCTCAAACGGGTCGTCCAAATGATCCACCAACTGCCTCCCAAGATAAGTGTCCAAACCTGTCACAAACTTCTCATTCTTCTGATATGGGGATTCAATATATGACTGAGCATACTTGGACAAAGCTTCAAACTCAGAAACATACTCAAGAATCGGTCTTCCACCTTGCTTGAGCTCCACAAACTTCTTGAACAGAACAGATTTCTGAGCTGTAGAAATGAACTTAGCCTCAAATCTAGCTTGGAATCGCTCCCAAGTGATCTCTTCCTCTGGAGTATCAATGGTGATAGAGTTCCACCAATCAGAAGCTCTTCCTTGAAGCTGTCTTGATGCAAGCTTCCTCTTAGTTGCATCCTCAATTCCCAAATCACCAAAGATCCTTTTACAAGCATCAATCCACCTCTGAACTTCAATGGTTGATTCTGTCCCTAAGAAAACCCTCCCTCCAAGAGCAGTATAGTCCTTACACAACTTAGCAAAATCCACTGGTTTTGGGGCTTGAACTTGAACTCCAACATCTACTGATGGCCCCGGAGCTGGCATCCTTCTCATGATCGAAGTCATCATAGCCTCGAACATAGAAGCATAATCAGCAGCCCCCTCAACAGCACGGCCTCCTCTAGCAGCTGGTCTCCCTCTTCGACTCATTCCTAATATCTAAAAGAAATGATTAATATACCCTGGGGAAACAACTACATAATAAGTTCAAAACCTTCTAAGCTACTATATTATATATAGTAATCATCCATCAAAATTACAATTACGTCTCTCATACGTAGTTACGCAGCGAGCGTTGGCTAAAATCGATTAACCAAGGCTCTGATACCAAATGTGACGACCGCCCATGACTCCCGCACCCAAACAAGGAAGTATTGCGCTGTAAAGAGTGCCAGGCCGCCATGGACGATCATCAAGGTAAGGTAAACACAGAATAGTCTATAGTATTACTCACAGCGCATGGATAAAATACAATAGAAAAATATACATAGTGAAGCTCCATAGAACAAAATCTTATCATATAAACTCATAGTAATTTTAAACAACAATCTGAAAAGTCAATACATCAAGCCTCACTACATAACACTCAGAGTATCAAAGCAAACAGCGGAACATATAGTACATATAATAAGAGGAACAATATGCAAAAGCCTCCAGCTCGTCTTCGTCATCAACAGCGTTGGTCACTAAGAACATCACCTGTCACCTGTTACCTAGTCTGCCCATCCCAACACGGATGAACAGCCCAAGGTAATAAGAGTTAAACATAAAACCTTGAGTCAGAAAAAAGTCCTAGTGAGCAGTAAACCAACTATCAAACATACCAAAAGAGCATAAAGGGTAAAAAGGAATAGGAATCCAACCATCCCACTCCACCTCTTTCTTCAGTGATAGCCCCCAGACACACTAAGCAGAAACAAGCATAGCAAAGCAGACAATTAAAGCAATTATCACTCGGGTCGAGGTCGATGTTTTCCAAGTACAAACCCCCAAGCCTAAACCAAGATCAGATAAGCACCCACAAAACATCGCTCTTGAGATTGGGTGACGATACAACCAAAACATCCAAGCATCCAGACTCTGGCTATCACTGTTATCATTGCCTCGATATCACCGTTAATTGAATGACCGGCACATTCTTTCAGCCGTAAGTCAAGGACTAATGGTAACCCCGGTTCTAGACATAACTCCGCACGTCGTCGCAGCCCGTGCCTAGGACTATCGAACCTGCCCAGAGTACTCGACCACCTACCTGTAGTGTTTTGGGTGTCCCGACCACCTACCTGTAGTCGTTTGGGCGCCCCATGTACTCTTGCTTTGAGTTTGCTAGAACCTTCAATAACGATGAAATCCAAGCCTTCTAGTCATCCTCCTCGACGACTATTCTCAAATTTGCCCAAGCTACTTCTCGAGCCCACCATTATCCACAAACTCGAACCATATCACCGAGTTATCAACATGCTTGGGATGATCCCGTCTGGATTAAACCAAGGCTATCTCACATCATGCTTTTCTTCTTCGTATCATAGCAAAGTCCCATCTCAACATCATCATCAAATCTATCCATATGAGCTTTCTCATCCGCTTCATATGCCACAACCAGCTTTCCTTACTCAAGAGCCTTTCCACTTAGCTTTTGAATCATCTTCGACCAACTTGTCCATCTCAAATCCATAAATCAACTAACTTCTATCAATCAATCAAATCAATCATTAATCCAAACAATCAACCATTCAAACAAGATCTAAGTAAACAATTATAACAATAATGGCAATTTCGTAAATAAAGGGTCTAAATCTAACAAACACGAATTCTAAGTAATATCTTGTTGAATGAACTAGCATAGATTAACATATAATAAAATGGATATCACAACTTTATTAACGATAGATCTACATGCAGACTTAAGGAAAATGCATGAAATTACTATCTTTAACACACAAACAAGCCACTGATCCAATATACTCCTTTGGGTCCGTGTGAGAGATAACTACCACTCACCGAATCACCTAAACACTTCAAAAGCAACAAACTTCAGATCTGGACAGCAAAGGATCTAGCTTGATCCGACAAGATTCCGCTTCAAACGATGAAATCTCTCTTCAATGGATGGAGATCTTCAACTTTGGCTCTTGGATCTTCGATTTGATCTTCAATCTTGGATGGAAGGAAGTACTAAATTAGAGTGGAGAAAAGAAGTGAAGAAGTGTTGTAGTCGAGCTCTCAAAATAGCAGCACTTCGTCGCTTCAAAATCCGGTGCCAAAAAGTGAACCAAACCCCTCTATTTATAGGCAGATCCATGAGTCGTCTGCCCCCATAAGTCGTCGCCGACCTAACGACTTACGTCCTAACACTCAGGTCTCCTTAAGTCGCTTACTCGATATTAGGTCGCTCACGACCTATAACATTGCCGACCTACGACCTAAAGCACTGCCGACCTAATAATAAATACCACGGTGCAACCAAGCGACTTAACAAACGCGGCCGACCTAACGACCTAACACCTTATGCGGCTTAGCGACTTAATGACTTACGACTCAGCCTTCACGCGACTTAACTAAATACAGAAAGTCTTACGACCTAAGTCTCCCCACGTCTTACGACCTAACTGAGGTGCCGACCTAACCACACAAGGCAAACCACCATAGGTCGCATACGACCCAACGACTTACGACCTAACCCTAAGTCGCTTGCAACCTTAGGTCGTCTACGACCTAAATATACGTAGCGACCTTCCTTAGGTCGCCCAACAACCTAACTTCCTTAAGTCGTCTAACGACCTAACCCACTTAAGTCGTTAACCCTTGGGTCGTCTAATTTCATGAGTCACTCAATCCACTAACCCGCTAACCACCTTAAGTCGTTAGCTCCACTAACTCGCTCATTTCTTAAGTCGCTCTATCCACTAAACCGTTAACTCGTTCTAACACTAACACGCTAACTCGTTCAAACTTATAGGTCGCTACATTCCTTAACTCGTCCACGACCTATCTCTTAACTCGTTAACGACCTATCTCTTAACTTGCTTAAAATGCTAGGTCGTTACTTCTATAAGTCGCTCCATCCAACCTAACTTCCATACGACCCAAGCTACTCACGACTTAAGCATCACACGGGTTAACTTTCACACGACTTAAGCTTTGGTCGACTCAAACTCTACACGACTAACAACATCAACGACTTAATGTCGACAGTTTTACAATCTTTCGATCCGTAAAATACGGGTCGTTACAATTACTGATGTTGGATATGTACCTGATTTGAGAAGGAGCTTGATTTCTGTTGGGGCATTGAATAGGCTTGGTTTGACGATTGCAATAGAGGAGAAAAAAATAAAGATATCGAAGGGTTCTATAATTGTTACGAAGTAAATGAGGGCAGGAAATCTTTATCTAAGCATTTTTAAGATAAACTGAGCATGTCCTCGTTTTATTTTTATCGAATCGGGTTGGATGGTCCGTGAGTCAGATTTAACAATCTCAATTTTGTAACCCCGTAAGTTGAAAATACATGCATTGAATGTTAAAAATATATGATATTAACACTTGCCCAGAATGTCCAAATACATATATTTACTTTTCATATATGTTCGAACACATGAGAAAGATACATTTTATTTAGGTTATGATACTTGTATTCATAGCTTTAAAGGACGTTTAAATGCAATGTCCAAACGTCAGAATAAACAAGCACATCAGTGTCAACATTATCTTTCATTTGCAATGTAACAAAGACGTTGAGATAGCTCTCGTGGCTTTGACATCATTACCATGTGATCCGCAGCTTCAATTTGAAGCGTCTCCTTTACTGTGAAGTTCCTGATTATTTTCTCTTGTATATCTTCAGTGATAGTTAAATCTTCTGGACACTTTATGTAGTACCAAGGAATTGAACCGTAATTTTCTTTTGAGAAAGCTGGTGTCTCGTTTAACTCTTCTACATACAATGAACTAGTCCTCACTAAAGTTGATCCTAACATAATATCCTACAATCTCAGACAATAAGAACAAATAAGAGATTGAATAAATACTTCGACCAACGTTATTTTATATGAGTTTCTTGGCATGTGTGAGTAGTACATGCGTGTTTAAAAAAGTTAAAATCTCTGATTTGCTGTTGTGTATAATTGTGATATTTTACAGAGCTTGAAGAAGACAATGTATTTTATTATTGCTTAAAGAATAAATGAAACTGTACAGAGTTTTGAATACAAATACAAAGTAAATGGGCTAAGAGTTACGGCCCAGAATGATACAAAATAAAATAAGGGTTCGGGTAAGGATGAAATGATACTGAACCCATTGAACCCGCAACAGAAGAAACACACTATTTGTTGAGATTAGGTTACGCCGTTCTCTTATTATCTTTTACTCCCCCCCTCAAATCAGAGGCTAGGGCATGTCGCCTTTCTCATCTTCAAGCAGAAAAATTGAGAGAAGTTAGAATCTTTCAGCTATTTTGAGTGAAAGAGATCTCCTTTATGAATTTGAAGGCTTGAATGTTACATGAACCAGCTGAACCCTAGCTCTTAAAGGCTGATTTGTTGAGACTTCTCTCTTTGCTCGACTCTTGAGTAGAAGCTGGCTCATCTGATGTATTGCTTAGAGTAGAGTCGACGCTGGCTGTGTCTTTCACTTTCAGGTCATCTCTGAACCTTATGAAGTTTCGGTAAGTTAAGGCTTTGGTGAGAACATCAGCCCTTTGGTAAGTACCAGGTATGTGATTAACAAGTAGATTTCCTTTGAGAATATGGTCCCGAACGAAATAAATGTCGATTTCTATATGCTTAGTTCTTGCGTGAAGCACTGGGTTAGCAGACATATATACTGTGCTTTGATTATCGCACCATAGTACTGGTTTAATGTTGGATTTAATTTTTAATTGACTCAGTAATGATTGAATCCACACAATTTCAGCAGTTGCACTAGCCACACTTCTGTATTCCGCTTCCGTGCTTGATCTAGATATTGTTGACTGTTTTTTTGAGCACCAAGAAACTGGATTTTCTCCAATGTATATACAATAGCCAGAAATTGATTTTCTATCGTCTTTGTCTGTTGCCCAGTCTGCATCACAGAACCCTGTCACATTGAGTGTTTTGCATGTCTTTAAAGATAAACCATAAGTTGCTGTTCCCTTTAAATATCTCAGAATTCTCTTTATAGCTTTCCAATGCTCATCAAGTGGTTCCTGCATAAATTGAGACAACTTGTTAACACTGAATGATATATCTGGTCTGGTTATGGTTGCATATTGTAATGCTCCCACAACACTTCTGTACTGTTTTATGTTGAATATTGGTTCCCCTCTGTGCTTTGACAGCTGATGATTGCAGACCATAGGTGTGGGCTGAGACTTGGCTTCTGTCATATTTGACTTTTGTAGTATTTCATTGATATATTTTCTCTGGCTTAAAAATATTTCTGACTTTGATTTTCTGATGACTTCAATACCTAAGAAATAACATGGATCACCAAGATCCTTGACAGAAAATTGCTTGTCCGGATACTGAACAAGTTCACTGATTGCTGTGTCATCATTTCCTGTAATTAGTAAGTCATCAACATACACCAGAATATATATAATAGATTCTTTATTAATTTTGATAAATAAAGAATTGTCAGATTTTGTTGATTGATATCCCAATCTGACAAGTGTGCCTTTGAGTTTTTCAAACCAAACTCTTGGAGCCTGCTTCAGACCATAAATAGCCTTGTTTAGTCTGCACACACACTTCTTTTCATGAATGTAACCCTGTGGCTGTTCCATATAAATTTCTTCATGCAATGTTCCATTCAGAAATGCATTGTTAACATCCAATTGCCTAATTCTCCACTGCTTATGTAAGGCAATAGTGAAGATTACCCTAATGGTAGTTGGTTTCACCACAGGAGAGAAAGTTTCATTGAAATCAAATCCATATTGCTGTGTATATCCCTTAGCCACAAGTCTAGCTTTATGTCTGCTAATTGTTCCATCTGCATTTTTCTTTAATTTGTATGTCCACTTGCAACCAATAATATTTTTGTTGTCTGGAATATTGACTAAGTCCCAAGTTTTATTTTTGATGAGAGCTTTGTACTCCTCATCCATTGCAGCTCTCCAGTTGTTATCTTTTATAGCTTGTTCAAAGTTTTCTGGTTCCTCTGATGCTTTGATTGCAGTATAAATTTTTGGCTTAAATATTCCACTTTTAGACCTTGTAGTCATTGGATGACTTGGTCTGACTTGTGATTCTTCAGAGTGTGCTTCATTATTATTGCTTCTGCTTTGACTCTGCTGACTGTCTAAAGTTTGACTAACCTGTTGCTCTTGTTGGTTTGTGCAGATGGGAGACTGATTGAGATGACTGGCCTCACCTGCTGTTCCATGACCAGAATTATTGGACATGGCAGGTTGTGAATCATTAGTGTTAGCAGTACTCTCAGTCTCCTGTTCCCAGATTTTAGAAAATACAGGTAAATCAGGTATAGATACTTTTGGGTTGTATATTTTTTTGGATGTTTCCATATCAGAGTTGCCAAAGGGGAATACATGTTCATTAAAGACTACATGTCTGCTAATGAACAATTTTCCCTTACTATCCAGGCACTTGTATCCTTTCTGGTTATTGGGATAACCAAGAAATGTACATGGTTTAGATCTGAAATCTAATTTATTTGTGTTGTACTGCCTTAAATTAGGAAAGCATAGACATCCAAATGGTCTTAAAGCATGATAGTCAGGTTTACTGCCTAGAAGTCTTTCCATAGGACTTTTACCTTTCAATACTTTTGTAGGTAATCTATTAATTAAGTAAACAGCTGTATTAAAAGAATCTGGCCAGAATTTTAGTGGTAAATGTGCTTGTGCTAAAAGTGTGAGTCCTAATTCTACTATATGTCTATGTTTCCTTTCAATCAAACCATTTTGTTCAGAAGTGTAGGGGCATGTAGATCTATGTACTATTCCCTTATCCTTAAAGTATTTAGCCAATGGTTTGAATTCAGAACCCCCATCAGTTTGCATAATTTTGACATGGTGACCTATTTGTCTTTCAACAAGGTTTATGAAATGTAACACTACACTGTATGTTTCAGACTTAGCTTTCAGTAAATAGATCCAAGTGTATCTAGAATGAGCATCAATAAAAGATAGATAATATTTGTAACCATAGTCAGAGAAAACAGGAGCGGGACCCCAGATATCTGCAGCAACCAATTCAAGTGGATTAGAATACATAGTAGTAGAATCATTAAATGCTAATTTATGGCCTTTGCCCATTTGACAGTAGGTGCAGATATATGGATCAGGAATATTTTTGAAAGAAATTTTGTTTTCATTGAGAACTTGTTTAACAACAGTTACATTTGGGTGTCCCAATTTGTAGTGCCACAGATCAAAAATATTTCTATTCTCTTCTGTTTGATTCACCTCAGTCAAGTTACAATTATTCTTCTGGTTTACAACACTGGTGGAGTTAATAAAATTGAATCTGTAAAGTCCTTTATCAGCATCACCCTGCAAAAGAATTTCATTAGTCAAAATATCTTTTACTAGACAGTATTTTGGAAAAAATTCAAAATAGACATTGTTGTCTCTTGCAAATTGTGAAACACTGATGAGGTTCTTTTTTATTTTTGGGACTCTTAACAATCTGTTTAAAAATAATTGTCTAGTACCTTGAATATAAGTTCTACCAGTATGTGTTATTCTAATACACTTACCATCCCCCATGGTAATTGATTGTTTACCTTTATATTCTTTGTTCCCAAGATTGAAATTATCAAGATTGCTTGTTAAATGATTGGTAGCTCCAGAATCTGGGTACCATGCTTCATCTTGAATATGTTCTGGTTTAGTGATTTGATTTCTGCAAGTATCTGACTGACCATTTTGATCCTGATGAACTTGTGCTAAGTTTGCACTTGGATTCACACCTCTTTGATTGCTTGTATTCTGACCTGGTACATAGTTCAAATTTAGTCTGAAGTAACACTTGGTAGCTGTATGTCCAACTTTTTCACAGATCTGACACTTTGGTTTGTTATTGTTGTTCCATCTTCCTCTGCCTCTTCCCCTTATAGACTGATTGCTTCTTTGCTGATTCTGATTATTGTTGAACTGATTTTTATTTTTGGAACTAGAGGCAAAGTTTGCAGACATATCTATTTCATTGTACTTCTTGTACTCAATTCTTCCTTCATGAGCAAGGAGGATTGAGTGAACATCTTCAACAGAGGGGGTCAATCTTTGAGATGATATAACAGCTACAACAGCTTCATATTCTTCACTAAGACCACTTAATATTATCAGTACTTGCTCTGAGTGTGGTATCTTATGACCAGCAGCATCAAGCATATCACATAGACTTTTTATCTTTGTCAGATACTCACCCATGGTCTGATTGTCTTTCTTGATACTGTGTAGTTGTCTTTTATGATGCATGATCTTGGCAGCTGATTGAGAATTAAAAATTCTCTCTATGGTTGACCAGATCCCATTTGCTGTCTTACTACCTATTACCTGTGGTAACAGTTTTATGCTTATAGATGATAATAACCAAGAACAAATTAAACTGTCCTGTCTTTGGTGCTTTATAAATTCATCATTGCTGATAGTTTTATTTTCTTGATCAGTTATGAATCTGGGTGGAACAGTGATGGTGCCATACAAGAATTCTTCAAGACCATAGCCTCTAATGGCTGTCTCCACTTGAACTTTCCATAGAAGATAATTATCTTCTTCAAGATGTGCTGTGACAAGTTGATTCTGGGGACTTATCACAGTCTTTATGAGGCTTTCAGTGGCATTCTGATGAGATACAGGAACAGTGCTTGATGTGGCAGTACTGCTATTATCTCCTGCCATGATAACTTGAGAGATATGTAATCAACAAGTGAAAAAAAAGAAGGCACTTACAGAATCAGAAAGAATCAACAGTGGAAGATACAGGTTGGTTACAGCCAAACTCAAATGATGAGATTTAACTGATGGGTTCTTGGCGAGGTAACAGCCCCTTTTGTGATTTCTTGATGGTTTCTTGATGGTTTTTTTTTTCTTTTTTTTTTCTGACTCTGATGGTGAATTTTTGATGCACTTCTTTCAGCTTTGCTATTATTCTGATCAGTTGCAGCCAAGATCTTTGATCTTCAGGCACGGCACTGATCTATACTCAGATGATGAGAAAATCTCTGATGAGTATTCTGATCACCAGGTGATGACTCAGTATTTGATGGTGATTCAGATTCAGCAGCCTAGATGATTTGCCGTTAGGCGATGAATGGCTCTGATACCAAGTTAAAATCTCTGATTTGCTGTTGTGTATAATTGTGATATTTTACAGAGCTTGAAGAAGACAATGTATTTTATTATTGCTTAAAGAATAAATGAAACTGTACAGAGTTTTGAATACAAATACAAAGTAAATGGGCTAAGAGTTACGGCCCAGAATGATACAAAATAAAATAAGGGTTCGGGTAAGGATGAAATGATACTGAACCCATTGAACCCGCAACAGAAGAAACACACTATTTGTTGAGATTAGGTTACGCCGTTCTCTTATTATCTTTTACTAAAAATATCCCTGTACAAATATATAATAATATGAAATCAATAATTTTTTTGTTTCATACCTACTCTCAACAAACATAAACCTCAAAACCTAAAGAAAAAAGATATGAACATTTTGTTGGGATGAAATTCAAATTTGTGATCTCGTTCATATATCATTTTCAACTAAAATTATATGTTAACTTTGGTTGCAATAGACATTCGAATTCTCGACCGCATATCAGATAGAATAAAACTTGTGATCTCGTTTATATAACATTTTCAATTAAAATTAAATGTTAACTTTGGTTACGATATAAGAACATTTTGAGAAATTTACGATCATATTTGAACTTTTCGTTGTGATTGGGATCTGAACTTGTAACCTAATATAAATATATAACAACATTTCTATATAAGAACATTTTGAAAAGCATGCTGTCAAACCAAAAAATTGTGAATAAGTGACGGTTATTATGACCGATAGTGCCTTATGGCTTATTTGATTAGAATGAACATCCTACCTCTTTAGTTGAAAGTTGATAAAGCCTCGACGCAAGAAACCTAGGACCAAACAAGATGGTAGTAAGACATTCTCCATCCAATGTTTCCACGTCGTTAAACTTGGTATCAACCCAGTCATATGATGGATTGTTTATAAGGTTCTGTCACCACAAATATATATATATATATATATAATAAGAATAAGAATAATAATAATTCATGTACCGGTACATATACAAATTAGTAATGTAAAGTGAAAATTTGGATCGGTCCAGAATTTTCAAGTTTGATATACAGAAAAAACATCCTTAAGAAATGTGTTTTAATAACACCTTTAAACTTTGTGACATTTTTTCTTCTTCTGTTTTTTCGAAAATCATATTTGAAACTTGATTGTATGTTTTTATGATAAAAACTATTTTTTCTTCTTATAAAAGAAAGTGCAAACATTTGGCAGTTTAGAAAGTGTAAATATTTGTATAAGAATGAAAATATTTGCAACTTTCTCTGTTGTTTTAACTGCAAATACTTGCAGTTTAATAAACAAATATTTACAGTTTTAAAAATGCAAACATGTACAGTTTGACTAAAACTAAAAATAGAGGCCTTTCAGAAAGGGGAGAGAGAGTTGCATATTGAAATATAAAGTGTTCTAAGTTTCCAGTACCTCTAAGCCATCAAGAGGACTAGAAGTACAGTTAGGCATAAAAGCTGTTACAAAAACCAGCTTCTCGACTTTATCAGGAAACCTATCAGCAGCCAAAGCTATGCTGATGCCACCAAAGCTATGCCCTACGAGAATAACCTTCTCGTTTGGTGGCAGTGAGTAATAGTGATGCTGCTTCACACGTGCTCTGTATTGTATCTTTTACCTTTGTTGGGCTTCATCATGTTGTACCCGCTCCGCCTTGTTTTTGTAATGCTGTTTTCATTTTGTTTGGGCCTTTATTGCTTTAGCCCAGCATCTGTCTTTTATATAAACAACTGAATGCATCATGTAAAATTCAATTGATCAAATATATGATAGAAAAGCATTTTCAAATTTCTTATTTGGTATCAGAGCCACATAGCCAAACGGCAGAGTATATTTTAGAAATTGTTCTTTTTTTTGCAAAGCTCCCCTCAGAATTTTCATCATCACAGGGGTAGATACCATTCTCAAGATCATCATAGCTACACTGTCCATCAGTTTTTTTTCCCATCGCTGTGCCATCCTAGAGGCAGATCAGAATCAAGATCATCATTTCCACCTCTGGTTGCACATTTTTTCTCATTCTAGAGGCAGATTTGAACCAAATTCATCATTTTCACCTATGGTTGCTCATTTTTTCAACCAGATCCAACTTCTTGATCAAGAAGTCAGATCACTCAAGTTCTTGACCCTCCATGGCTCTCGAGGAAGAGGATGTTACTTCGGCAAACACTGGAAACAGATCTAATGGCAGTCAAAGATCTGAAACAGTATTGATCAGACCTAAAAATCAAGCAATAAGCACACCATTAGACGAAGATAATTATATCAAATGGAAATATCAAGTTGAAATTGCATTAAGGGGATATGATCTTCAAGATTATGTAAAAGGAACCAAGATAGTTCCATCAGTCAACATTGAAGATGATAAAGGGAATACTGTTAGCAATCCTGAATATACACTATATCAGAAGCAAGACAACTTGCTAGCTTCTTGGCTTTTATCCTCCGTGAGTCAATCTTTATTGTCTCAACTCGTTGGATGTTACACATCATACGAAATTTGGTCGTCTATTGAAAGAATTTTCAACTCACAGTCTGCAGCAAGAATCATGCACTACAGGAGAGAATTGCAGAATACAAGAAAAGGTGATATGAGCATGAGAGATTACCTTGCCAAGATCAAGAATTTGTGTGACAGACTAAAGGCAGTTGGCCACAATATTTCTAGCAGTGAACAAATTCTCATCATCACAAATGGGCTCGATCAAGAATATGAATCTCTAGTAACTTTTATTGCCACACAGGCAACTCTACCCAATCTTGATTATGTGTACTCAGCCCTCCTTGCTCATGAAGGCAGAGTAGAGCAAAGGAGACTTATGCAAGAAGATTATTCAGCAAATTATATCTCAACCACAAAGAACAAGGGTCAGAGAAATAATCAGAACAACAACAATCCAAGAGGAGGTTACAGTCAAAGGGGCAGGGGTAGAGGAAGGTATTCAAATAACAATAGAGTCAAATGCCAAATTTGTGAAAAATTTGGTCACATGGCAAATAAATGTTACTTTAGATTCAAAGAGGATTACAATCCATCACAGCAGACACAATCAAGCAAGCAACCAACTGTAAACATGGCACAAAGCAGTCATCAATCAAAAAACAATTCTGATAATCCAACAGATGATGCATTGAAGACAGATGATATCAATACTGATGAATGGTTCCCAGACTCAGGCGCTACCAATCACATCACCAACAACTTACAAAATCTCAATTTGGGGAACAGAAGCTACAATGGTAAGAATTTAGTTTCTATGGGTAATGGTGAAACTGCAAAAATATCACATATTGGGACTGGCACTATACAAGGTACAAGGCTTCTTTACCTTAACAATTTATTAAGAGTGCCAAGTATCAAGAAAAACTTAATAAGTGTCTCACAATTTGCTAATGGAAACAGAGTATATTTTGAGTTTCACCCTAAATTCTGTTTAGTCAGAGATATGCTGAGTAAAGACATATTATTACAGGGTAAATTGGAACAGGGCCTATACAAGTTCTGCAATATGAGAACAAAGAACATCTGTAATAATACTGTATGCAGCAACAGTGACAGTTCTAGTCATGATAAATGTGATGATGTACTGCATAAGTGGCATTGCAAATTAGGACACCCTAGCTATAATGTTGTAAAACAAGTATTGAATGAAAATAAAATTCCTTTTTTAAATTTGCACAATTCATCTACATGCACACACTGCCTAATTGGCAAGAGTCACAAGTTGCCTTTTCAATATTCTGAAACTGTGTATGAAAGGCCACTTGAGCTTGTGGCAGCTGATCTGTGGGGACCAGCACCACACAATTCAACAAAAGGGGACAGGTACTATCTATCTCTTGTTGATGCATATACGAGGTATACATTGATATATTTCCTAAAAGCAAAATCAGATGCATGCAGTGCTATAAAGCATTTCATCACTTGTGCAGAAAAGCAACATAACAGCATTGTGAAAATTATACAAACGGATGGTGGGGGTGAATTCAAACCTTTAAAAGAGTTTCTCAGCACAAAAGGAATCGTGCATAGAACCACATGCCCTCACACATCTGAGCAAAATGGTTTGGTAGAGAGAAAGCATAGGCACATTGTAGAGACAGGGTTAACACTTTTGTCACAAGCAAGTCTACCTATGAGATATTGGAAAGAGGCCTTTGCCACAACAGTATATCTCATAAATAGAATGCCTACTAAAGTGCTAAACCATGTCTGCCCTTTTAAGAAATTGTTTGGAATTAAACCAAATTATGAATTTTTGAAGACTTTTGGGTGCCTATGTTTTCCCTGTCTCAGACCATACAATAAACACAAACTAAGCCTGAGATCTAGTCAATGCACCTTTTTAGGATATGCACACAACCAAAAAGGGTACATATGTCTAGATAATCAAGGCAGAACATATGTTTCAAGGCATGTTGTTTTTAATGAAAGTGTTTTCCCTTTTGCAGGAAGGGAAAATCACATGCAAGCAACTGATGCAAACAAAGCTAGCACTGGCCAAATATCAGACTTGTCTGAATGGATAAATGCAGAAGTGCATATAAACAATGAGGCAACAAGGAATGAGCATAGAAATTGTTCAGAACAAACAACAACAAGCAGTACTCAACATGATGATCAACATGAACCAGACATACAACAAGATCACATCAACAGAGAATTATCCAGTGAAAATTCTAATGAGAATGCTGCAATAGATCCTGAACCACAATCCACTATCATACAGCATCCCATGATCACCAGGTCAAAGAGTGGCATTTTTAAACCCAAGATATTCAACACTCAACTCAATGAGGTAGAACCAACTTCATATGAGCAGGCAGTAAAAGAAAAAAAATGGAGAAGTGCTATGGATGAAGAGTATAATGCACTTGTTAAAAATAAAACATGGACACTTGTTGACCTACCAAGGCATAAAAATGTGGTAGGAAGTAAATGGACATACAAAATTAAGAGAGATGCTGATGGTAAAATCACTAAATACAAAGCCAGGCTTGTAGCAAAGGGCTACACTCAACAATTTGGATTTGACTTTAGTGAAACTTTTTCTCCAGTCATTAAGCCAGCCACTGTCAGGATTATACTAACAATTGCTTTGCATAAAAGGTGGAAAATAAGGCAATTAGATGTGCATAATGCATTCTTAAATGGAGAATTAATGGAGGAAGTATACATGCAACAGCCAAAAGGCTACAACTCTGAAGAAAGTATCAATCAAGTGTGCAGGTTACATAAAGCAATCTATGGTTTAAAACAAGCTTCAAGGGCATGGTATGACAAGCTCAAAAGCATTTTAGTTAAATTGGGATTCACTGCAACCAAGTCAGACAACTCCTTGTATGCAAGAAAAATAAGGGAAGAATGCATCTATATTTTAGTTTATGTTGATGATATTCTAATTACAGGAAGCAATCAGCATGAAATTGAACTTGTCATAAAACATCTGAATAAGGAATTTCCAATAAAGGACATAGGTGAAGCAAACTACTTCCTTGGCATACACATTCAAAGAAATGCAGATTCAAGTATCACACTATCTCAAAGGCAATATATATCAGACATTCTCATCAGGTCTAACATGGATAAGGCCAAGGCACTGCCTACCCCAATGACTAGCAACATAAAATTATCCAAAGAAAGGGGTGAAGCCATAGAGAACATCACACAATACAGAAGTACTGTTGGGGCACTACAATACGCTACTATCACCAGACCAGACATTTGTTTTAGTGTGAATAAAGTTTGTCAATACATGCAAAGTCCTACAAATGAACACTGGTCGGCAGTGAAACGCATACTACGATACTTAAGAGGAACAATTTATCATGGATTAAAACTCACACCAAGCAAAAGTTTAAGTCTGCAAGCTTACAGCGATTCCGATTGGGCAAACGATCTGGACGACAGAAGATCCACCACTGGATATTGTGTTTATCTTGGAAATAACCCTGTTTCATGGTGCGCGAGAAAACAAGCCACCATTTCCAAATCGAGCACTGAAGCCGAGTACAGGGCCATGGCCAGCACCACGGCAGAGATGGTCTGGACCGAAAATCTCCTTCGGGAGTTAGGGATCAATCTTATTCGAAAGCCAACGATCTGGGTTGACAACATGAGTGCAATCTCCCTCTCGATGAATCCTATTCAGCACTCAAGGACAAAACACTTCGAAGTGGACCTTCATTTCGTTCGTGAACGAACGGGGAGCGGTAAACTTCAAATCCAACATATCCCCGCATATTATCAGCGTGCTGATGTTTTAACTAAAGCCATCTCTAGGAAGAATTTTGATCGTTTCAGAGAAGAACTCAATGTTCTGCCCGCCGCCATTGAAGACGAGAGGGATCTGAAACCCTAGATTAATTTGAGGGGGCATAATAGTGATGCTGCTTCACACGTGCTCTGTATTGTATCTTTTACCTTTGTTGGGCTTCATCATGTTGTACCCGCTCCGCCTTGTTTTTGTAATGCTGTTTTCATTTTGTTTGGGCCTTTATTGCTTTAGCCCAGCATCTGTCTTTTATATAAACAACTGAATGCATCATGTAAAATTCAATTGATCAAATATATGATAGAAAAGCATTTTCAAATTTCTTATTGTGAGGACATTATATTCAGCAATGGCTGTGAATATTCTGAAAAAATCCCTACTTCCTCGATCCTTCTTGAATCGATCCCTGATGCTGCAAGGTCAGGGACGGTTACGCGATGACCTAAAGATTCGAGGAGAGGGGCCACTTTGTACCATGACCATGCACCATGGCACGATCCATGTACAAGGATAAAATGTTGCCTTCTGTTTTGTTGGCCTTCTGCTTCCATTGTTACTATGTTCATTCTGTAGCTGTATTGCTATTTTGTTGTTGAATATGTATTGGTTTTTTCAAGTTATATATAGATGGGTAACGCGGTCTATATTAGTATAATTTATTTTGACGGTAGAAAGCAACATCATCACACATTCCTTATTATTACATGCTACCAATATCATATGTATGTTCGTCTTTTTTGAATATCTTACGATGTAATCATTATTCAATTTACGCCTACTCTAATACAATGTGAACCACACTTAACATCTGAATTTAGAAACAGTTTGAGATGTATGTCTGACATTCTTCTACGCTAACATCTTTTATAACCTACTAATCGTTCATCGGTTATAGGTTAAAAAAAGTGTGATAATTTGCTTATAAACTAATGATGTGGTTTTTTCAGTAGTTGCCGAATGCACAAATAATAGCATTCTAAAGCTATCACAAATAGTTGCGTGGTTACGTGGTGTTCTGTTCTCCTCTGAGATTTTCAAAGTAGGCAACTATTATATTTTCAAAGGCCGATACATCCATATCCGAAACTATTTTAAATATTAGATATTATCATTTGTTGGTATGGATGGATATCATATATTTATTTTATCCGTAGACGACTTGATAAGTTTGAAACATATATAGAACTTTTTGTTTTAAATTAACTTTTTCAAATCTCATTAATTATAGATGTGTTAATAAAAATAAAATAAACGCACAATGGTGATAACAATCGGTTTTGAGCAGTTATTATGCATCAGAATACATATAATATTAAACAGTTGATTTAATAAAACAATAAACATTTATAACTTATTATACTAAAATATACGTAGTTTGAATTATGATTTTGATAAAAACCGAATAAAATAATTTTTATATACAGATGTTTTTACATTTGCGTTCGTATCTGTTAGTTCAAATATTGGATGCTTATCCATTGCTCCGGATAAAAGTGTCCACGTATTTTAGAAGATTTTTGGTTCATATAAACACGGTTTGTTCCGAAATAAGATGTAATAATTGATATTTATCAGCCGAATAATGTGTACATAAAGATTAGCATGGTTATGACAGATGCATATGGAACCGATGAGATCAGCTAAAGTTTAAGTGATTTGATCCAGACGTTGGCTCCATTAAGTAATTGATGTATATGTGACGTACGCTTTAATTTGTTTCGGACAAGGACATGTAAGTTTAATTTAATTTTTATATGAAAATCGGACATGTAAGTTACACAGCATGCAACCATCCTGTTAATATAAATAAAGGTTTTGCTCTAACTATCCAAATTCGACCCGGTTGCTATTAGAATCGGGTATAGCTTTATCAAAACTAGATTCAGTCACTACAAGACACAGTGTATTTCAACGGAGCCTTCCTACGGCCTCCAACGTCATTGACCAACGGCTTCCAACGTCTTATAACGTCCAGTGTTTTATCGTATATTTTATTAGTTAAAAACTGTAGAACGTTGGTAGACGTTGAAATGTGGACGTTGGCGGCCGTTGATAGACGTTGGAAAGTCGCGAGCAAAACTGAAACCCTTCTTACTCTTCGTTTCATTCGGCTGAACCCATTTTTTCCCCCCAAATTCCCAAGCTAGCTCCAATTCCGCCCCCAAGCTGCTCCGACGATCAACAGCTCCTCCGACGACTCCAAGCCTCCCTCTCGTCCTCTCTAACTCACTAATCTCTCAAGAAAAGGTATAAACCCTAATTCCTATATTTAATTAAATTTGTTAAATTAGTGTATTAAATGTTTGTATTACCTATTGTATGTATAATCTAGTTTATTGAGGCACAATTTATGTTATTAACTTATGTATTGCAAGATTATATATATTTAAGTTTGTGTTAACAATAGAATAATGTGCGCATACAATTAGTTTTAGGTTTGTTTGGAAACGTTAGTTGTTAGTGAGCATACAATTAGTTCATGTATTTTAGAAAATTTCGAAAACGATATCTTATATTCATGGAACCCTTAGAGTGTATTTCGGCCCCATCTGATAAGTATTGTATACGATCGTAATGTGGATATTCGTTTTCTAACAGAACGGACATTTATATTCATCGTATACAATATTTGTTGGATTTGTCTCTGTATTGGACAAGTTACAAACACGATAACGTAATTAAATCTCGTAAAACATTTCATTTTAAATGATTCATAGAATTTCGACAGTGCTTCATTTATGTTCCCTGTGTACACGCAAATGTGTACTGTTCAGAGAACTAAAGCGAAGTGCTGCCGAAATTTTGTTAAATCGTTCAAATTGAAATGATTTACGCGATTTAATTACGTTGTTGTATTTGTAATGTGAGGTAGGATGACCCATCGACAAAGTGTCAATGATCTATTAATATAAAATTCACCAATAATATTGTTTTAATAAAATGTCAATTTTTTTAAATCTATATCGTACTTTTTAATTATATACGTAGGTAAATGGACAATTATTTTACTGATCGAAGCTGGATGTACAAAAAAAGAAGGGTCGAAAATGGAGGCTCAATAAGTGAACAGTTTAATAACGGTGTTCGCGTATTTATTGATTTCACTTTAAGTAATAACAGAAACGACGAAGAAATCCGTTGTCCATGTACTAAATGCAAAATGTTAAAGCATTTGATACCAGAAATGGTTAGAATTCATTTGCGTCAATACGGTTTCGTGCTGAACTATTTGGTTTGGGATCGTCATGGAGAATCGTTAGCATCTAATCATGTACAAGCTGAGGAGGTAGTGTGTACTGAAATTGATACGACGAATCTCGTAGAACATATGCTTGAAGATGCTGCACGGTCAATGTTTCCTGTTTCTCAGTTAATTGATGACGATGGTAATGCTGAAGAAGAACCAAATATTGGGGCAAAAAAAATATGATTTATTAGATGCCGCAAAGAAACCCCTTTGGGAAGGCTGCCCAAGCGGAACCCAATTATCAGTAACTGCTGAATATATTACGATGAAATCTAAATACAACTTCATAGAAGCTGGATTTACAGCTGTTGTACAAGCTGCGAAACGGCATATGCCTCCCAATAATTTAATGTGCGATAATCATTATGAAGTAAAAAAAATGATGTCAGCTTTTGGTTTACCGTATCATAAAATAGATACATGTCTAAACGGTTGCATGCTGTTTCGGAAAGAAGATATCAACCTTAGAAATTGTAAAATATGTAATCAGGAAAGGTACAAATCAAGAAAGAAAAAAGGAAGGGAAGTCCCGTATAAACGTATGCATTATTTACCAATTACTCCTAGACTTCAAAGTTTATATGCATCTTCTGTAACCGCGCAACATATGAGATGGCATAGTGTTAGAACACGGAAAGAAGGTACGTTAACACACCCAACTGATGGGGAAGCATGGAAGCATTCTGACCACAAATAGCCTGATTTTGCATCTGAGAGTCGTAATGTTCGACTTGGTTTATGTACGGATGGATTTTCACCATTTTCTCAATTTGGTTCTAAATATTCATCATGGCCTATAATTGTCACACCTTATAATTTACCTCCATGGATGTGTATGAAAACTCCATATATGTTTCTCACAGTTGTCGTCCCTGATCCTAATGATCCGACATAAGGAATCGATGTTTATTTACAACCTTTGATTGAAGAATTAAAAACACTGTGGTACGAAGGAGTAGAAACATACGATATTTCCAAAAAAAATTCGCATGTATGTTTCTTTGATGTGGACAATCAGCGATTTTCCTACTTATGCAATGCTTTCAGGTTGGAGTACGGCTGGTCGTCTAGCATGTCCGTACTGCATGGAAGATACACGAGCATTTTCTATACCTCATGGAAAGAAAATTTCATGGTTTGCCTGTAATCGATGTTTTCTTCATATTAATAATCCTTTTAGAAGAGATAAAAAAAACTTTACAGCTAATAGAAATAAAACATTGAGACCACCTACGGTTTGGTCAAGTGAAGATATTTATGAACTTGTAAAGGATTATCCAAAGATACATGAAACCGGAGAACAAATTGAAATTCAAGGTAAATCATCGATTCATAACTGGTGCAAACAAAGCATATTTTGGGAGTTGCCTTATTGGAAAAATCTCCTGATTCGTCATAATATTGACGTGATGCATAATGAGAAAAATGTGTTTGATAATGTTTTTAATACATTTTTAAATGTCAAGGGGAAGATGAAAGATGATTTGAAATCAAGACGTGATGTCGAAGTAATATGTAATCGTCCCGAGCTTCATATAAAGCCAAATGACACAAAAAAGCCAAAAGCTTGCTATGAGCTAGACAATAATCAAGTTAAAGTACTTTTAAAATGGGTGGAAGGACTAAGATTCCCGGATGGTATATCTTCTAATATTCGTAGATGTGTCGACTATAAGAATAATAAACTTAGCAGGATGAAAAGTCATGATTGTCATGTTATGATGGAAAATTTATTACCCGTCGCTTTTAAAGAACTGTTGCCCGTAAAAGTTTGGACTGTTGTAACAGAACTTAGTCTTTTTTATAAAGAGATTTGTTCTACTACATTAAAAGTCGATCGTCTACGTAAACTTGAGGAGAAATCCCGATATTGCTTTGCAAAATGGAAAAAGTATTTCCTCTAGGTTTTTCAATGTTATGGAACATTTACCTATTCATCTTCCATTAGAAGCACGTCTTCGAGGGCCCGTGCAATATGGATGGATGTATCCATTTGAAAGGTATTTAAATCATCAAAAAAAAAGAGAGATAGAAAGCTCGAGTTGAAGGTTCGATTTGCAAATCATACATCGAAGAAGAAACTTCGTTTTTTTTCTCTCTCATTATTTTAGTGACCATGCGAACATATCATTTGAAAGTGCTATGCGTAATGATGAAGGCGTTGATCAAGATGATTGTCAAATGACCTTATCAATTTTTAAAAATCAAGGTCAGCCTGCTGGTGCTTGTGTGGAAGTATGGTTGGATGATAGAGATTATCATGTTGCACACACATATGTTCTTCTCAACTGTGTCGAATTTGCACCATTTGTTAGGTAATCTACTTATATATATATCATCAACACGTGTGTATACACAAATATATGCACACACGTTTATCTTAATCATAATGCAACATTTGTTATATAATTGCAGTATTTACGAATCACAACATCCTAACGGCGATACCGGCAAAGAATTCGCTTCTTGGTTTTCTAAGTACGTTTTTGATACAACAAATTGTGTTGTAGACGAAGAATTGAAACATTTAGCTATGTGACCAAAAAGGAAAGTGAAGACCTATCCAATATTCTTTGTCAATGGATATAAATTTAATACCAAGGAATACGGTGCCGAAAAATTAACTAACAATACTGGTGTATTTGTTAAAGGTAGTGATGATCCAAATGATCATATACATGATTTTTATGGTGTGCTAACCCAGGTTTTGCAATTGACGTATTTCACACGACCTGCAGAAGAAGTATTTTTGTTTAAATGCAACTGGTTCAGCAACGTTCAAGGTTTTGGAATCAACGTGCACCCAAAATATAAACTTATAGAAATAAAACATACTTCGCGTTATTATAAATACAATCCTTTTGTATTTGCCAAACAAGCTCTTCAAGTTTATTATGCTTCTTACCCATTTCTAAGAAGAGATAAAATAGATTGGTCGGCTGTTTTTAAAACAAAGGCAAGGTTTACGTTTGATGGACGGAATATTTCCGAAGAACAAGCTTACCAAGCAGATATCGAAGAAAATAGAGGAATAATAATAACCGACGGTCAAACAGATTTTGGACCTCTAAACGATGAATCAAATGCATTAATTGAAGCATTTGAGAGTACAGAGGAACAAAACATAGAGTGTGAAACAGAGTCTGAATCCGAAAATGACGAGGACCGATCAACTATCTACATTTTGAAAAGGTAAATTTATATTTTTTTTAAACATTATCATGTTTTCATTAAAAATGAAACGGTATGCTAATATATGATATGTATCACATCTCGTTTTTATGTTACGCCATATTGTATGTTTTACATATAGTCATTTTATTTTCAGTTATATTGTTTGTTTGTAACATGTATTATATAGGTATGTCGTCACGTAGACGTACCGGTGGATATTCTGGGTCTCCCTCTTCCTCACAGAGAGGGCATGCTCGTCCGGACAGTGGTGATGGCGGTGGTCCATCGTAGGAGCTACGGCGTCCTGTGGTGTGGCTAAAGCCAAAGGCAGATCAAAGGTAAGTATTAAATTTCAAAATAAAATTTCATTTTCGTACAATCTATTCTGAAAATATATAGTAGTCATGAAATATTAATTTTTTTTCTCTGTTTAAACACAGTGGTTTCTCTTTGGAGCCGACTCAAGTAGTTCTATCTATATCTCGACGGGCGTACATGGGTCGTATGACCGAATGTTGGCCTAAGTGGACATCGATTCCAGATAATGTTAAAGAAACTATTTGGCAGGATTTTTTGGTATGTCACTTTATATATTAGGAACATGATATACCAATTCATGTTTACATTATTTATAAAAGCTGTATAACTCTTATTTTGTCAAACGTGCAGGCGGAAGTGGACCTTCAGGATGCTGATATTTCAGTCGTATATCGTTACTGGTGCAGCAAAGTCGCAAAGAACTACCGGGAAACAGTAAAAAGCTTTAAAACAGCGGGAAAGAAGCCTCAGTGGATGAGCGCAGCTGCGTGGGATGATTTTGTGAAATGATGGGGAAACGAGGAGTTTCAGGTAAATTTATCACATGTTTAATTTACATTCTTCTATGCAAATACTAACTAGAAATGTTAAACAATTTTTGTTTTTAAATTAAATTTACAGAGGCAGTCGGAGAGGAACTCAGCCAATAGGAGAAAGAACCCTGTCACACATAGTGGTGGTTCCAAGTCATTTCAGCATCACAGAGAGAACTTGGTATATTTATTAATTACGATAATAATTTAAAGATGTTAAGTTCTAAGTTGTAGATAATGTAACAATTTATATATATAATATATATGTATATGGATATATTTTAGGAGAGACAGCGTGGTGGTGCTTCTGTGAGTTACTGGGATGTTTTTGTGCATACTCATGCGTTGAGCCAGGTCGACGAAGAAGGCAACGTTTCATACTCCTAGGATCACGATGCCAAAGTGTAGTCCGCATATGTAAGTAACATAATGAATTACAATTATATAAGTTAATTAAAATAATGTTATCTAAATTCAACTTATTTTGCATAACAGCATAAGTTTCAGCAAGCACGGACTTCCATTCTCGAGGGCTCTGGGCGCGACAAGTTGACCGCCGATGAGGAGTACGTAATTTTTGAGTCTGTCATGGATCCGGCGGCACATGGCAGACGATATGGTTTTGGGAATCAATCGGTAATAACTTTAACTTAAATTTTAAAATAATTATTCTGAGCAAACTGTTGCATATTGTGATGGATTATAGTAAACACGAATTACAATTATTAAACATTGATAATTTAAATTTTATTTACAGGCTAAGACGGCTCGGATTGAGTATCAGAGGGCTCAAGATAAGGAGAAGATTGCACAGCTCAGAGCCCAGGTCGCCGCGCTCGAGGAACGCAATATCTGCACCGAAGCCAAGACGGAGGAGCTGAACAGGCGTCTTACGGAGTTTATGGAGCAATACGGCCGGTTTCCGTCTTCTGGTGGTTCTGGAGGAGAGTGATTTCAGGTATGATTTGATTTGTTTTGCTATGGACATGTATATTTGGAGAGTGTGAGGATTTGATACATTCTGATGTTTTGGATGTTGGTTTGGATGTGATTTTTGAGATGTTGACGTAGTAGTTTGGATATTGTTGGATGCTGATGTTTTGTTGGATGTTGATGTTGGATTGGACGTTTTGTTGGATGTTGATGTTGGATGGTTTATGTTGTTTATGTTGATTGTATTGTGTATATTGATTACTATATATGCCTGTTACTTAAATTTACTATTATGATTGATTATATGTGAGATATGTTGTTGTATATGTGCTCGAAATTGAGCTTTTATGAGATATACGATGTTGGAGGTGGCTGGAAGCATGCATTGTTGGTTCTGAAAAAAAAACACCCAGATTTCCAACGTCCTCCAACGTCCACCGACGGCTTACTGGCATAATTATTACAACGTCTTTCAACGTCCTCCATCGGATTTTCCAACGTCTTACAACGTCTCTCCAACGTCCAATTTGGTCAACATCTTCTTTCACGTGGACAACCTGAACGTTGGAAGACGTTGGTATAAGCGCGTTGGTTCCGTTGGTGGACGTTGGAAGCCGTTGAAATGTATACCAACGGCGTTTCAACGTCTACCAACGGCTTTCCAATGGCCTCCAACGTCCGGCCGCCGTTGGAATACACTGTGTTTCTTGCTGTGAGTTGCTATTAAGATCGGATATAGTTTTAAATCCAATTCGATTATTAATATTTCGTGATATCAAAACATTAGTATTAATGTTATTTTGTTGCCGTTTTATTTGTTTGGATGCATGCTCGGCCTATTTTAACTTTGGATAGAACTGTTATGATTACGGTAAATTATCATTATCATTATCAGTCAATTGGCCATCGTTTTTCGACGAATTTGATATATCGATTTAATCGGTATGCTAACGATAAATTTATCTTTTATACGATAAATCAATATAAACATTTTTTCCAAAAAGTTATATTTATTGGTTAATTTATACCACATTAATATTCCTGTAATATGTTTTATTATAGGCGTTTAGAACTAAATAAATTATTAAATTTAGTTAAGTAACTTAGGTTATATAATACTAACTATATTTATTATATTTTTTATCGATGTCTTTTATCAAGTAACACTAAAAATTGCATGATAAAACATCATTATGGGACAAAAACTGTACCCAGTAAGCTACTAACTTCTTTAAAGAAATGGTAATTAACATTTCCTGTGTTATATTTATCAGTTTATCGGTATAACAATCTTTGGTATACCAGCAAAATGGTAACGACGTTGTGAAAAAAGGTATGATATGCAGCCTTAATTTTGAAACTGGGTAAGAGTGGCTAAATGGGAGTATTTTATTTTGTATCCTTGCTGTATGAACAGTAAAAAAAGCCGCAAACTGCAGAACTTGAGCTCCCCCCAGTCAATTCATTGTTAAAACAAATGCTACACTAACCTATTAATAGCGTAAACTTAATAAATTGAGGCCTAACCTCAAGCGAGACAACCTGCGCTATGGCCATTCTTTTGGATGTAAATGTTTTTGTTTAGTTTTGGTCTGAACTTGAGAATATCACCATTCAATTCGATATTAAATATCTTTTATGTATGAATTTAACAAAAAATGTAAGTTTAAAATGTGATTTTAACATAAATATATGATCGGTACATGATTATTATCCAACAGATTTGAAATGGCCGGCGGGTCCGAAAAGCCTGATTGATTGGACTTGAATATTGGTTTTGAAATATCATACGGATTCAGATTGAGTTTGAATTTTGATTATTGTAATCGGACTCGTGCCGGGATTTTAAGATAGCTGGACAGAACAAAGCCTGGTAACATTCCTACCCGTAAAGTGATTAGCATCAATAAGACGGCAATGGCGATGAAGTTGATAAACATTGTTTCATTTAGTTTGCTCTAACCCAATTACAACATCATTTTTTCTTAAGCATTTATCGTAACCATTGAACTTATCAAATTGGGCCAGATATATTCATTAAATATACAACCGTGATCTTGATCCTGACCTCATTTTCGTTGGATCTCTATTCTTCCGATTTCAGCCTTGCATTCCGATTCAAAGGTGGTTGAAATTGAGGTGTGATTAATTTTTCATATCTTATACTATAAAGAAAAACGCATAGTCAAAAGTTTAAAGTGAAACATTTTTTGCATTTCCAAAATTATCTGAGTTAATTCGTTCCAACAATCAACGCTTTGGGTTATTTACGTAAATTGTACAAACTAACTGTCTTCCACGTTCTCTTACACCACATGCGATTAGTTTCTCTCCCAACCGATATTACCTTCAACAATATATCTTATACTATCAAGCTACACCCATAGTCAATAGTTTAAAGTGAAGCATTTTTTGCATTTCCAAAATTATCTGAGTTAATTCGTTCCAACAATCAAAGCGTTGGGTTATTTACGTAAATTGTACAAACTAACTGTCTTCCAAGTTTTCTTCCACCACATGCGATTATTTTCTCTTCTAACCGATATTACCTACAACAATATATCAATGACGGAAAAGTATAACTTCCAAACTGAAAAAAACGAGGTCACTCTTGCCTTTCGTTTGTTGTGAGGCCCACACTTCGCCGCCGCGCTGTTGTATTCTATTCCATCTTCCTTCCACAAGTTAAGTTTGTGACTTCTTCTATAGCGGCTTAATCTTATTCATCGTTGCAATTTACTACCGAGGTGTGGATATTTTTGATGTTATTTTTTAAAATTTTGAATGTCACAATTTGGAAATCATGATTCCAACTTCGTGCATTTCGTTATTTAATTCATCGATGGATGCCTCTCTTCACGTCTATAGTCTATTCCATCTTCCTCCCCAAGACTAGGTTTGTGGCTTTTTCTATCATGCGGTAGTCTTCTTCGTCGCTGCAATTTAATACAGATTTAAAGGTATTTTTTATGTTGATTTCTTACATTTCGAAGGTCGATAATACTTCATTTTCTTCAAATTAAAAAAATTAGTTAATGAAATTCTATATCTCATGGTCTATGTTCTTCACTTTTACGATTGAACTCTTAAATTAGGGATCAAAAAAACTTTAACAGTGGTACTACATCAATGTTTTCCTTAGGTTTCAAAAAATAAGCAATACACAGCTGTAGGTTCATTATTGATAAATTAAGGTTGTATAATTAATTAGAGTTACTGCAATCTTTAAATACAACAAATAAGCATAATTAGAATGTAATTAATTACTACTATTAGTGGTAAAAGTAATATGAACGTATGGAATTATATTAATTACTTAACTTTTTTGTGGATTTGAGAAGTTGATGCACACATTAATTACTTTTCTTTGACATTACTGTAAACCGTATTGGTTTTATGCATTTCAAAAAACAGTATGCTAGTAACCACTTTCAGACGATCCTTAATTATTTGCCATTTTATATGTGTTGGCTTGATGAACATAAGAAGATTGCAAATGTATGTTTTTACCTCAGTTTTGCAGTTTAGTTCATTCACCACGTAATAACAATACTTTGTCCCTAACATATGTCTCTCTCTCTCTTTGATTTGTTTTCATTGTAGGTTCAACCGATGGGTTTGCTATCTTGGATACTCTGTTGTTATGATACCAAGGATACGTGATTATAGATTGCCAAACCAATGCATTACTGGTAATATTAAAAGGTATAATTGTTAGAACGGGCAGGCTTTCAAGGTAAGTTGAATCAAAATATCCCTTCATAAATGATATTATTTATAACAGTCATTACCTACCTATTACCTAAAGTTGTCATGCCAAAGTATAATTCTCATCCTTTTTCGCCTTTTTCAAATAAAAATCATGTTAGAGTTTCATGACTGCTTAATTCTGTGCTTAATAACATTGGGCAAACTAACTGCATGCATTTTCTGGTATTGCATTTGAGCTAGCATGTAAAGCAAAACTTGGCTGAAGCGAAGCCGACAAATGCTTGAAACTGCGTGCTGATTTTCAAAAATTTTGAATACATGACTGAAAGTCTCAAACAATAGCAATGGATCATCTGATTGATATAATACTGTAAGTTCTTCCCTCCACCATTGTTGCAGGAGTCATGTATACATTATAATATCATAACAAGATTAATAGTTGACATTAAAAAAGGAAAGAATAAAATAAAATCATATATGTGTAGATATGAATATACCAGTGGTAGTGTGGAGAATGAATAGGAGAATGGCTGAAGGAGAGCTTTTGCTATATACTGTTATTTCCAAATTGCAATAATAATCTAGGTGGTGAAGTTAAATTGGCATCCTAAATTTTTGGTGAAGATTCTGCTAACTAGCTAGCATAAACCTTTCTTACCTGGAGTAAGGGATCTGACTTTAATTTTCTTGGTTAAAAGAATGTTGTTTTTTCTGTGAAGCTTATGCGATTCAGTAAATTTCATCATCTTAGAGATATAATAATGCAATGAAATGATTCTAGTAAACTGGAGAACGCACCACAAGCCCTATAAATGTTGGAAAGTGATGTTTTATAGTTCATTGGCTTAAAGTTTAGTTTTTTAATTTGATTACCATTTTAAGATTCAAAGCCAAAAGATATTTTCTTTTTATTATATGCCCATATCTGTTATTTTAAAATTTTCAATTAAGGCTTTCCAGTTTTATTAATTCCTCTGTACTGTATGTGAATCGTTGACTGATCTATTTTAACACAACTATTTATTGACATTACCTTCCTTTGTTTGTTATGCATTAAATGTTGACGCTAAAGCTCGATCTTTGAAATTTATTTGTTGTTTGTTCACAAGTTATAAGTCTACTCGATAATATCTTCGTTTTGATATGGCTCTACACTTACTTTGCATATGCTATGGCAGTGCAAGCACGTTCGACGTCTCAGTCGAATCTATGCAGTGCTGTTATGATTCAATAGGAAAAGGTGTGCCAAATATTTTGTCACTAATGCAAGAGAAAGTAATATGTGCAAGGTCTCAAGCCCAAAGTATATTCCGACTGTCCCCTTATCTCATTTTCTAAACTTATGGTACTGTGCGCTGAAAAGAGTAATATCAATTTTGATTTTGGTAGGTAGAGCAATTTTTCACATAAACCCTGAGAACAGCCAAGAATAGAGGAATTGTTCCTGATGACATGGATGCCCATTGCATAGCTGAACTTATTTAGGTATCATATTTAAATCTTAAACATAATATAAATATGTTTCTGAGAGTTGCCTGAAAATGGATAATGTTTCTGAGAGATGCCCCTTGTCAACTATTTTTTCAAATAGAAACCATGTACTATTCCATGCAGGCCTGGCCCTAGGGTAAGGCTGGCAAGCCGGCCGCCTAGGGCAACCGGGAGGAAGGGGGCAACGATCTGGAGGAAGGGGGCAATAGTTTTTTGGTTTCGATAACTTAAAAGGTTTGCAATATGAATAAATCTAATGGTAAAATAGCTCAGTGGTATTTGGTTTCAACTTTCAAGTAAGCATCCAAAGTTCAATTCCTACCTTCTTTAATTTTTAGCCTTTTTTCTGTACTTCGTATTTTTATGTTTTTTGCTTCGTCTTGGGCAACCATCAGCATCGGGCCGGGCCTGATTCCATGACTGTTTAATTCTGTGTTTAATAACATTAGGCTAAAATAACTGCATGCATTTTCTGGCATTGCATCTGAGCAGCATGTAAAGCAAAACTTGGTTGAAGCGAAGTTGAGAAGTGCTTGAAACTGCATGCTGAATTCCAAAATTCTAAGTACATGACTGAAAGATTGAAACAAGAGGACTGAAAGTCTGAAGCAGTAGTAATGGATCATCTGATTGATATAATACTGTAAGTTTTCTAAGTTTCAAACCACTGGAAGCATTAATTTTAATATTTGTTATATTAATCTATATATTGATGTAAAAGTTGATTACATTCTTTACATGCCTAATTATTTTCTAAAAAGCGCAGTCTAACTCACATTTTGATAAATGGTTAATATGTCCCTACACATAAAAAATGCAACATTACATATACGTCAAAATCATCTTGTATGATCTAAAAATTCTTACAAATGGTGTTTTTTATTACCAATCCTTCTTGCGCACGTGCATCGCACGTGCCAAATTACTTATATGTATATATGACAAAGACATATATTCACCGAAGGTGTGGACTGCAGCAGATATGTTGTGGCCACGTGAAATTGTACAAGAGTAATGGGTTGAAATCAATTGGTTGCATGTTGCACGGTCCTGACGACCAAATAGATTAACACCATTCACTCTTTATTTTATTTTTTATTAGAAAAAAGAGAGAAAAAGAATGGATGGATTTCAATGGTAAAACGATACCACGAGAAATCAGTACCAATTGATTATTTGCCAAGAAAAATAATCCATATCGTAGAATCAGTAAATTAATTAGAGTTTCTGTTTTGTCTTTTTGTTTTTTTGTTTTCTTTTTGTTTTTGCACTGATTCAAAATGAAAGTTAATTATCTCAAAAGTTCGATGACGCTTTTAAAGATGTTCGCGTTCACGTTTGTGTCACTTTAGACACGTCTAACGTGGATGTGTATGTTTGGATCGTTCGTCTTAATGGAAAATAATCCATGTTCCGATCTGTAAATGGATACTTTCGAATACGGATAGTGTCATATCCGCTTTCGCGTCCAAAATCATTTTACGGATGGATATCAAATGATTATTCTATCCGCTAACGATCGAAAAATAGATAAATATAAGTAGATATTTTTTGTTTTACCATAAACTTTTTTCCATCCCATGAATTACAAAGTGAAAAATAAACAAATCGAACGATAAAATTTTGACCAATTAATATACATTAAATCCAAGTAATATAAAATAAACACATGTCCACACTACAAGGAGATTTAGGATTTCCGATGGCTGACAGCCGTCGGAAGCTGTCGGTTGCCGTCGGAAAAAGCCATCGGAATATACTGCGTCGGGAAGCAGCATTTCAGACGGCTTCCGACACAAGGTATCGTATCCTTTTCCCGCGGCTTTCGACGGATCCCGATACTTGTCGGAAATGAAGTCCTACAGGCTGTCAGTAACCGTCGGAAGCCGTCAAAAATTTGGACCTGTAAGCTGTCAGTATCATTCGGAAGCTGTCCGAAATCTGCTGTTTTTTTTGAATTCTGCTGCAAATATAGCCTTCCATCCACATTTCTCTTCCAAACACTATTATATCAATACTGCACAATCCAGTATGCAATATTCCAACCAAATATCAAAACCCAAACTACACAATATTCAATAAACACACAAATAAATAAAATTACATCAAAATAAAATATATAATATATATAAGCATTCCAACATTGACAATAACCCTAACAATAAGTGTTCTCATACACCACAAAACCAAGTGTATCAAACATAATCATACAAAAATCAACAATTACCTCCACAGTCTACCAAATCATTCAAAATTAAAAAAACATATATGAACAAGCAAGCAAGTAATGAATCAATCTCCTCCAGATCCAGAGCTGGCCGAGAAAGGGAAGCGGCCACCAAACTGCTGCATGTACTCTAGCAACTGTGTGGTCTGCATGGCCTGTTGGCGGTTCTGCTCCTCCAGCTGGGGCACTCTAGTCCATAATTATTCTATATCTGATAGATTTCTCTGAGCTCTACTCCACCGTCCCCTATTCTTACTGTTGGCCTGCAATAATGGAAAAATGAATAAAATTCATGTTTATTGTTTTGAAAAGGTCAAATAATCATATCTGAAGTATTTTAAGATAAAATAAATTATTTACCACTTGATTGCCAAATCTGTATCGTCTTCCATGCTCTGCTGGATCCATAACGGACTCAAAAATAGCGTCCTCCTCATCAGTCATCAGCTGATCTCGACCCATATCAGCAAGGAGTTTCTGCCGCTTCTCCATAAACTTCTCCTGCATTAACAATTAATAATATCTTATCTTATTTTATTATAGTTTAACAAGCAAAACAATTACTAATACTGAATAAAATGAAATATGCTTACATGACTTTTGTTGGATTTATCATCCTACCATGTATACGAAACAGTCCCATCCGGATTTACATGCTCGACAGCATGCGTACGGGTGAACATGTCCATATAGCCCACAGGACCATGTGCCTCAGCTTCTTGAAGTTGATTTTTACATACAATTATTATATATTTAAAATTATATAGCATAAACTATTTACAATTATTATTCTGTAAATTTACCAACTCCTGCCGATACTGTTGAAACGACTTCGACCATCCGCGATGAGTGACGGGATTCTTAATTCTGTTTGCAGAGTTTCTATCCGACTCTGCCTGTACATTCAAAATTTGATACATTATTTTTCGATCACATCAAATTAATAATTCAAAAAAATTTAGTATACTTGCCTTCGCCTCTTCCGTCTCCCAGTATCTCAACCAAGCTTGTCATACGCTCTCCCACATCCACCGTGGTTTCTCACCAGATTTCTTAATCTCAGATATCGAGTCTCTGTAGTTCTTGCGCATATTCTTCATCCAGTATTCTCGTGCCAGCATCATATCGTCTGTCTGGATGTCTATCTCAGCCTGTGTTTCACGACAAAAAGTAAAAAAAAAATTACACTTTAAATGGTAAATAGTAGAAAAACGACAAAAATGAATTAAAAATGGAAAACAGAAAATACAAGAACATCCTGCCATATACACTCTATGATGTGAGGAGGGATGTTATCCCACTTCGGCCAACAAGCACTCATTCTACTGCGATAAAAAGCTCTAGAGACATCCAGCACAACCTTCGAGAGAAGTAGGTCGAACCCTCTGTTTTTAAATACGATATAGATAAGTACGTACGTATATCGTAAAAAAATAAGATGCTGAATAAAATTTAATTCCTACCACTCTGCTCTAGGGACTAACGAAACTACTGGACGCTGTGGCTCTTGCAATGTGCTACTGCTATCGCCTCCTGATGATCGGGAAGAGCTCCTACCTCTATATGACATTATGATAAACCTGTGACATATATACACATCATTATATAAGAGAATAATAACATGATAATGAAATATATTTCATATGAAAATGACATCAACGATATAAATTTCTTAATTAATGATTGAAATGGAAATAGAAATGGAAATGTGTTATACCTGATTCATAATGGGTGTACTCTTCTGACGACAAACGGATTTCATTGCATTTTTAATAAAAATTGCTAAATAAATGACAAATGGAAATGACATAAAACATGTAAACAATGGTAAACAGATTGGTCTCATAGTTACATCAATTTCATAATACATCAAGAATTCAACATAGTTACATCAATCACAAAAAAACAGATTCATATTTATATCAGTCATCATCGTCTTTTGATTCAGATTCGGTCTCGTTTACTACAATATTTTCCTCTGCACTGTCAAACGCGTCTACCAAAAAATTTGATTCATCGATCAAAGGACCAAAATCTATATGATCGTCTGTAATTATTATTTCGTTATTTTGCTCAAGATCTGCCTGATAAGCTTATTCGTCCGGAATATTCTTCACATCGAATGTGAATCTGGCCTTTATTTTAAAAATTGCAGACCAGTCTGCTTTATCTCTTTTTAGAGACGGATAAGGAGCGTAATAAACTTGCAATGCTTGTTTAGCTAGTACAAAAGGATCATACTTGTGATGATGTATGCTTTATTTCGATAAGATTATACTCCTTGTGCACATTAATTCCAGAACCTAAAACATTGCTAAACCAATTGTATCTAAATAGAAACACCTCCTCCGCGTGTCGTGAGAAATATGTCAGTTGCAAAATTTGTGTTATAATGCCATAAAAATCATTTAAGTGATTTTCTGGATCGTCACTACCTTTAACAAATACACCAGTATAATTTTTCTACACCGTATTCTTTGGTGTTAAATTTTATCCATTGACGAAATATATTGGATATGTCTTGACCACTCTTTTTGGTCCCATCGCTAGATGTTTCAACCCTTTGTCAACAACACAATTTCTCGGCTCATAAACGTAATTTGAAAACCAACAGGAGAATTCTTTACTGAGATCTCCGTTCGGATGTTCACATTCATAAACACTTTATATGAACAAATTATTACGTTAGGTTATACACACGCATGCATTATAGAAAAGAATAAAACACAAATTATTATTTCAGATTACCTAACAAACGGTGCAACCTCGGCACAATTTATAAGAATATAAGTGTGTGCTACATGAAGATCTCTATCGTCTAGCCATATTTCTACACATTTTCCAAAAGGCCGACCATGTTGTCTAAAAATAGATAACATTGCTTGAGAGGACTCTTGTTCGTCGCCTTCGTCATTACGAGGAACACTTTCAAATGAAATATTCACATGGTCACTGAAATAGTGAGAGAAAAAGAATGAAGCTTCTTCTTCGATGTAAGATTTACATATCGAACCTTCAACTCGTACTTTTTGCCTCACTTTTTTCTTCAGATGATTCAAATATCTATGCAAAATTAATTTATATTAACTTCATTTTTCAAATGCAATTAAATTACGTGATAACATATTATATACCTCTCAAATGGATACATCCATCCATATTGAACAGGACCTCGAAGTCATGCTTCAGATGGGAGATGAACAGGTAAATGTTCCATTACATTAAAAAAACCTAGCGAAAATATTTTCTCTAACATGCAAAGCAATATAGGAACGTCCACTTCAATTTTACGTAAACGTTGCACTTTTAAAGTAGTCAAACAAAGCTCTTTGTAAAACATACTAAGCTCCGTTACTACCTTCCAAACTTTTAACCACAGTAGTTCTTTGAACATAACGGGAAATAAATTTTTCATCACTATGTGACAGTCGTGACTTTTCATTTCGCTCAATCTACCATTTTTAAAGTCAACATATCTACGAAGATTTGATGATATCCCATCAGGAAATCTTAACCTTTCCACCCATTTTAACACAACATTAACTTGATTATTATCTAATTCATAACATGCTTTGGGTTTTTTACTGTCATTTGGTTTCATATGAAGCTCAGGATGTTTGCATAATTCTTCTATATCACGTCTTGATTTCAAATCATCCTTCATCTTCCCTTTCACATTCAAAATTGTGTTAAAAACATTATCAAATACATTTTTCTCATTATACATCACATCTATGTTATGACAAAGCAGAAGATGTTTCCTATATGGCAACTCTAAAAAAATAGTTTGTTTGCACCAGTTATGAACAACTGATTTGCCTTCAATTTCTGTTTGCTCTCCAGTTTCATATATCTTTGGATAGTCCATAACAAGTTCATATATGTCTTCGCTTGACCATATCGTCGGTGGTTGTCTGGTTTCTACTCTATTAGCTAAAAAGTTTTTCTTGTCTCCTCTGAATGGATGATTTACATGGAGAAAATATCGATGGCAGTCAAACCACGAAATTTTCTTACCCTGAGGTAAAGAAAACACTCGTGTTTCATCGATGCAATATGGACATGCTAGACGACCGGTAGTACTCCATCCTGAAAGCATTATATAGGAAGGAAAATCACTTATAGTCCATAAAAAAGAACCAAACATACAAAAAAATTTCTTCTTAGACACATCATATGTTTCTACTCCTTCGTTCCACAGTATTTTTAACTCCTCAATCAACGGTTGTAAATATACATTGATTCCTTGTGTCGGATTGTCGGGGCCAGGAACGACAACAGTAAGAAACATAAATTGCGTTTTCATACACATCCATGGAGGTAAATTATACGGTGTGACGATAATGGGCCAGAATGAATATTTAGAACAAATTGAGAAAATGGAGAAAAACCGTCCGTACATAATCCTAATCTAACATTTAGACTCTCCGTTGCAAAATTTGGATACGTTTTATCGAAATGTTTCCATGTTTCTCCATCGGCTGGATGTGTCAACGTACCATCTTCCTCCATTCTCACGCTATGCCATCTCATATTAGATGCAGTTATAGAAGATGTATATAATCTTTGAAGTCTTGGAGTTATGAGTAAGTAATGCATACGCTTGTACGGAACTTCCTTCCCCTTCTTTTTTCTCGGTTTGTATCTCTCCTGGTTACAAACTTTACAATTTCTAAGGTTTGCGTCTTCTTTCCAAAACAACATGCAGCCTTTTAAACATGTATCTATTTTCTGATAAGGTAAACCAAAAGCCGACATAAGTTTTTTAACTTTATAGTGATTTTCACACATTAGATTATCGGACGGCATATGTCTTTTTGCAACTTGTACAACAGACGTAAACCCAGCTTCAGTGATGTTGTATTTTGACTTCATCGCAATGTATTCTGCAATTACTGACAACTGAATGCCGCTTTTACAACCATCCCACATAGGTTTCTAAGCAGCATCTAGTAAATCATAAATTTTTTCTCTTCAATATGTGGTTCTTCAACATTTCCATCATCGTCGTCAACTTCAACCATAGGAAACATGATCGTGCTGCATCTTCGACCATATTTTCTATAAGAGTCATCGTAACTATTTCGTTAATGACACTTTCAGACTCTACAGAAGTATTTGCTACAACTTCTCCATGCCGATCCCAAACATAATACTCGGGTACGAAATCGTTTTGGCACAAATGAACTTTCACAATATCTGGTAACAAATACTTCAAATGTCTACACCTACTACATGGACAACGAATTTCTTGATCGTTTCCGTTATTACTTAAAGCGAATTCAACAAACACGTTTATACCATTATATAAATCTTCTTTTATTGAGCCCCTCAGTCCTTTTCTTTGGTACATCCATCTCCTCCGATCAACAAAATAATCAATCATTTTTCCAATTTGACAAAATGAGATGTTCAAAATTTAATATATATATTCAAAAATACAAATTCGAAAAAAAAAATTTCATGGTCGTATAATATTTGAATTTAAAGAACAACTTCAAAAATTTAAAAATATTTTAAAATAGGGCACATTTTATTTTTTAACATATCGATATAAAAAATTGTATAATTTTTTTTAATTGGACGGGCATCCTACTTCCTATTACAAACACAGTAGGCATTTACATTTCGTATATTACTTCGTCTCAAACGATTCAACAAAATTTCGACAGCATTTCCCTTTTGTTCCCTGCATTGTACACAAATGCGTGTACGTAGGAAACAAAAAAGAAAAGTTAGGCCGAAATTTTATGAACCGTTTGAGACGAAGTAGTATACAAAATGTAAATGCTTACTGTGTTCATAATTTGTCCAATACAGGGACAAATTCAACAAACATTGTACCAGATGAATATAAATGGTCGTTTTTAAAAAAAACGACTATTTATATAACGATCATGTACAACACTCGTCAGACGGGGCCAAAAACTCTCTAAGGGACATTTGTCAATTACATGTGCGCATTTTACGAAAAAATACAGTTTTATTAACCGTTCACATTTACAAAAATATATTTTAATTTAACACATTTATTCGACGTATTACATCAACTTAAGACTGGTTTAACATTTTTGTCATTTTTCAATACACACAATTATAATTTAGACTCATGCATTTTTTTTGTTTTGTAAATCAATATGTGCACAATATAATACTCCTAGCTCTTTCATTTATTTTATCTTATTCCAACTAACATAATACAATGATAGTAGCGCTACACACATATACAATCGTAGAATCAAGGCATACACAACGATTTACATATATATGAACAACCACAAATTATACATATTTTTCACAATTTCACGATAAAAGATGAAATAGATATACCATGTGATGCTATAAACCGTTATTACGCTATTAGAAACAATTCCAATCACTAATTCGCCATAATTTATCAATTTATGCAAATCTAGAATTAGGGTAAAAACTGAATTTTTCACAAAAATAAGAGATTATACCTGAGTTGGAGAGCAAGAGGTGTTGAATTCACAGCGGGGGAAGGAGAAAAAAATCACGAAATCATCGATTGGAGTTGGAAAATGGTGTTTTGGGTTTTTTTTTTAATTTGAGTTAGCTGGAAAATGAGAAAGAAAGGCTCGGCTGGGCTGCTATAATTCGCGATTTTCCGACGGCTTTTGACGGCCCGTCGGAAGCCATCGGAAGCCGTCGCTCTCCCCCGTCGCTATTTGCCCATTTTCTAGTAGTGCCATTGTTGTAAAAAATAATTTTTTTTTAATTATAATCTTGGCAAAAATCAAATGGATAATTTTCGGATGCGACCTCATCAGGTTTTCTGGATATCAGATATTTATCTGCTTTTCGAATACGGATGTAGATGGATTTCGGACATTGTGGTTATCCTTTGACAGGCATATCCAGATCGCACAATCAGTGAATGATATTGAGTTTTTGTTTCTTTTTTGCTAATCCAAAACTAAAGTCATCTCAAAGGTTGCTTCTGTTGGTACTTTTAGACATGCTTTAGACTCGTTTGACGTCGGTCTATACGTTTGGATCAGCCAAATTAGATGATTATCTTCAAGTGATTCAAACGTGGACATCCTTTTCATGCACAAAACGCGTTGTCCTTTCATGAACCATTCTCATTTCGTTCTCTTTTCAAATGCTTCTTTTTTTGTGTCGTGCTATAGCGCAACCTAATACTATCACAATTTTATCTTATCATAAAACATAAAGTAGCAAATATCATATATAATGCATAAATATTAATCTACAAAGTTATTTTTACTAATAATCATTAGGGTCCTAGTATTAATTCTACGTTATACCTATGCATGATATATTAATTAATATTTATAATAACTTTGGCTTCACACATTTGTAGTGAGCTACCAAAAATACTCCTTTAATATTACATAAAAGATAGGATCTAAACATTTATTTTATTTTCTACAAATTCAAACCCTCTTCTTCAATAGATCAAATCTTAATATTACTTAAAAATATATCTAGCAAATAAACTTCTTTTATAATTCTTTATTAATTAATAATACAAATAAAAATTAAAACTAATGAAAAAATAGATGTTGTAATCTAAAAATAAAAATTCAAACTAACTATACATATTTCAACGTAAAAATATGACAAAATATGTATATAAATTATTTTTTCTTGAATGTGTTAGACATATATGATTTGTACGAAAACAATTTACGCACGACGAATTTTAAAACCCGAATTTCTGACTTTTGGTCTTAAGTTTGACATATCAAAGTTGACGATAGAGGATTACAATTGTTAAGCCCTTACTTGATTGGTTAATTAATTTAAATTTGAATAGTACTTTTCGTTCTGTAAAAGATATTAGGAATAATGTGATTTTTATTTTGGACTGAACTTGATCAAAAACTAAGGTAATGTTTGATTTAAAAACGAATTTTAGATTTTCTGTTTTCAAATATGTACGTCAAATATGAGAATAGTGAAATAACAACGGAGACGATGGAAGGAAGATGGAGGGAACAGAGGAAGACAGAAGGATGTATTATTTCTTATGTTTCCATCAGTTTTCAAAATACGAAAAATGAAAATAAATTGTTTTCTACTTTATATGTTAATTTCATTTTATAAATTGGTCGTTTTAACGATATACATATGTTTTGCGCATTGTTGTATAGACGAAAATCCAAAACTAAAAATGATAAACTTAACACAGCCTAAAAATTGTTTAATGTTATAACCAAAGCACATGTTTAAATATGTGAATGTTTTGTGGTTTAACTTCTGAATAACATTGTCATTGTATTTGGATAACAAGTAGACATAATATTGATGTATGAATGTGATTATTTAGAAGTCTACTTTTGGCACAGCTCCTTATTAAGTTTCAAAATTCACGAAAAGTCCTTCATTAAATTTCAGTGTAAATTAGGTCCTATTTTTTATTCACGATTATTGCAGAGCATGATGCAACTTTTCATAAAAGTTGTTGACATTTCCGCAACTTTTCTATACACTGTGAACATAGTGTATGAAATTTGCTGAAATATCAACATTTATTTATAAAAGTTGCTGACATTTCAGCAACATTTATGTATACTATAAACAAGTTTATGAAAGTTGCTGAAATATCAACACTTATATATAAAAGTTGCTGATATTTCAGCAATATTTTTTCTTCGTTTTCAGAAAACAGGGACCTGCTTTACAATGAAACTTTGACAGGGAAAGTTGCTGAAATATCAGCACTTATTTATAAAAGTTGCTGACATTTCAGCAATAATTTTTCTTCTTTTCAGAAAACAGAGACCCGCTTTACAATGAAACTTTGACAGAGACCCGCTTTACAATATGAAAGTATGATAGAGATGCCTTCCTAATTTCCACTATTTAGAAACTGATGTAACAATTATAATTATGAAATAGTTCGTAACGGTTTATTTATCAAATGTAATGGTTGGTGGAACAATGAGTTCTTATTTGCAATTGAAACAGATTTTTAGTTATATTCAAAAATTTTACTACTGCAACCACATGAGCTATAAGTACATACATTGAACGTAAATGAAAACTGATATTGACATTTGCCAAACAGGTCCGGTTATATACGTTTTCTTCCCATGCAGGTACACTATTTTGTTCACAGTACATCAATTCATAGCTCAAAATGACGCTTAAACGTAACGTCGAATCTTCATAAACAAACAAATACATTGGTATCAATATGATGTTTCATTTACTATATAGCGAAGACTTAGGCACAGCTTTCATGGGTTTGACAACATATCGATATGATGTTTCTATTTTTTTGTTGCAAGTAGACTTGTATTTACAATTGTAGTTGGCTATTATTGAAGCTAAGAGTGGTTAGGTTGCAGTATTAGTCCATTATAATTCGTCATAGATAAAATTCAAGCAAGTAGGTGGAAGACCAAATTAAATCACAACGTTGATGAGACGGAACACCATAAGATTTTCTTTTTCCACTTTCGTTAAAGGTGCGTTCTACTTGATCCTTCCTTTATGCTTTGTAGAGTGATGTTACACATCTTCAAAAATGGAGAAAATGATGGATTGGCCATCCATCCATCATGGATCGATACAAAATACCTAGACTTAACCAATTCCCTCGTTTATTTTTTGGTTGTGCTTCATGTGTGATCGTCTTTTTAAGTCTGGTATCCACTTAATTACCATTTTGAGGTCCAATATCATCTAATTATCGCTTGTGAAAAATTCTAAATAACACTTGCTTTTCGAAACACGCTTCTACGAATATAAAGCATGTTAATAGTTTGAAATTCCTGATCGTTTTCTCTCATCAAGCTTCAGTTATAGCTAAATATCCTAGGCAATTCATGTAATAACAAGGAATGGAACCACGACCCTCTTTGGAGAAAGCTGTTGTTTCACTTAGTTACTATACGTGTACATTACAATTACTAATAAGAAAAAATTGTTTAACTCATTGTCATAAAATCCACTTAAGAACAATGATATAAAAGAAGGCTCATAAAAGTGCTAGGATCTACTAAAATTGAAGACATGGGTTTCGCCAAAATTCAAAGAAGAGCATTTTGAAAGCAATGAGATAGCTTTCAAAAGAGTTGCAAGCACCGGGTGCCATTACAAATTATAAAGAAGACAAAAGCTTTCGAAAAGAAGGGAAAAAGAAGGCAATGTTACCGTTCCGCCTCATTAAGACCTTTCGACGTTGATTAGATTCACATATATAAGAAAAGCAGTATGACGACTCACATTTTGAAAGGTTTAAATCAACAATAATCCGCACATGTCCGACTAAAATAATCCAGAACGTAGGTAATCAATGAGGTTAAATAAAAAAAGAAAAAAGAAAGAAAAAAAACACAGAATCTCACAGCGGAATGATAAAATATAATAAATAAATAATCGGGGTGATAAAGCTGTTTACTATACATTTGATTATAATCTATACACATATGTCAGAATTACATACACATCAGGGATAAATAACCAATACAGCAGAATAACATGATGCAGGGTATAATATTAATAGTAATATATCAAATCTTTATCTTCGTCCTCTAGAGAATAATCTTCAATACGTTGGAAAAAAACTCATGACTGACCTGAGCGTAATGAAAAGACAAAACACTCGACTCAAAACTAAAATATTCTTATGCAAGTCAAATCAATATCACGAAATAGGAGTGCAATAACTTAAAAGGTGTTGTGGGATTTTTCATCTCCTAAGAATCTGTTAAACTATCTATATATAATAGTGTACGCTATAATAGTAATGTCTATCAATAAAATAAATATCAAAATAACGTTAAGGATTTACATTATTCCCTTTAACACATTTTTACAGTTCTAAGCCAAAGTTGCAATGGGCTCGTATAAGGATGAATATGACAAGGCATGTGAGGCAATGCCCAAGGTAGGACTCTACCAGTTTATCTTTTCTGGCTGGTCGTAAACCATCCGTGGTCGATCGCAATTATCAATCCACACAGAAGGGTGCACCCATCAAGTTCAAATCATGATAGTAAAATACGAAAGATCAACGTCGCTGGAGGTAACTAACCTCATTGGCCAGACATAGGCTCTTGGTTTAGTCATTTTAATTATGACATGAGTGTCAAAACTATCCATGATCGTTCTCTTGCTTCATTCCAGTAAGCATCGCCAATTCAACTACTACATTCAGGATATCATACACTGTGTACACAGTTGTTAAAGTGGTTTCAATATTGGCAGAGAGTATGCCAATAGGAGGCCACGGTCTCTTTAATAACCAAACGTCGTTTTACATACCGGTTGTTCTTTTACATTTCGAAATAATTCGTAGTTGATATCAAAATATCATATTCGCTTCAAAATCAAATCCATTTCGAATCATCATACTTGCTTAAAAATCATATTTTACTTCACTATTATCAATTCAGTTCGATACATCAATTCATTTCAAAATTTGATTCGACTTAAATTTGGGTTATAACTTCACTTTAACCCAATTCGCATTTAAATCCACGATTTAAATATAAACATTTCACCCTTCTGACCAATTTTGAATTTTTAGAAAGTAGTTAAATAGTTTTAAAATAATTAAATAGTTAAAATGGTTTACTAGAAAATAATTTGAGTATTAAAAATGGTTTATACAGTAAAATAGTTGAAAAAATAAAAATAACTTGAATATTTAAAGAATATATAATTTAAACCATTTATACCAATAATATTCGTTTAAAAATAGTTTCAAAGTTAAAGCGGTTCACTTTTCAAAATTTTCAATTCAAAGCAGTTCCAATTTCCATTTTGATTTAATCAATTCAATTCCGATTTCAAGTCGAATTTTACTTCGATTCCAAATTAATTTCAATTCCAAAATAGTTTTAGATTCCAATTCCAAATTTATTTCAACTAAATTCTCAAATTTAAACCATTTTGATTTAGATCAATTCAAGTTCGATTTTCAAAATATTTATTCCAAACACTTAAACCAAATTTTGCTTCAATATCCAATTAGAAATCCAAATCTTTAAATATTATTAAATTCCGAACTCAATTTCGAAACATCATTTTACTTAGCAATAATTAAAGTTCGAATAAAAGTCCAATCTTTTAAAATAAATCAATTTCTGAACTTCACATCATATTTCGATTATAACTTCAAAATCTCAACTTCAATTAATTAAACAATTTTTGTTTCAAATTTAAATTTCAACATTTCGAGTCCCTATTCAAAAATAATTCGATTCCCATAAATTCGATTCTTTTTTATTTCTTAAACACAAATCATATAAATAATTTCAAAACAAAATTTTAAAATTATTTAATTTAACTAATCCGGTATCCATATATAATTCTCTATCCTATAGTGATTCAATTATTTCAATTTAATTCCAAGGATGCATATATATCATTTCAATCCAAATAAATGACATAGATATATATCATTTCAACCTATTTCTTAAATAATTCAATTTACAATCTTATATACTGTAAATAATATACAGGATGATAACGAGATATATTAACACAAATAAACATCCAAAACATTCAAAATATCAATCATCGCAACCAACCATCCAAAGAGTCAATAAAATTCACAACAATTTCATAATTATCAAGATTGGATATCTTATGGCTATTAAATTCTAATTCAATTTAACTGTTAATTCAAATTCTCTCAATTAATTTAGATGTCAATTTAAATATCAATTAAACTTATCAAACAACAATCAATAAATTTTCAATCACTTTACGATATAAAATTTTCTAACATAAAAATATATTAGTCAAACGTGAGCGTATGAAACACTCACCTTCCATTTGAACTGAAAAATTTTCAGCTTCAAATAAATTTCAAACTAACTCCAAAACGTAGCTTTCGTCGATACGATTCCATCGCCTCTTGTTTCGCCCGAATTGGACCTTGTACGAGGAAGTTACACAAAGATTAGCATAACGATAATTAATATTTACAACTAATAATATAATTAATAATAAAAAATAAAAATTACTTCTTCTTCACGAACCTGCATACACCCCCTCGTGTACGAATCCATCTCCATGCAACCCTAATCGAACGCCACCTCTACCTATGAACAACCAGACCACGCCGCACCCACGTCGACAAACACCCCGACCTAGCTCGACCCAACTTTGATGGTTCCATCAACTGCTATGCTGCCAATCACCCCTAATTCACCACGAACGTTCAAACCCAAATCTAAGCCTCGTTGATGCTCCATTTGACAAACAAGTGGTATGGATGAGGACGTGGTGGAGAGAGCGACAACTTTCGTGTTGAACGTTTTCATTGATTTCGCTCTAATCAACAAGTGAAATTATGGCCGTTGGTTTTGAACGAAGAGCAAAGGCGACTCCATTGTAGTTTAGGGTTTCAAGAATAAAATAACAATTCAACACGATAAATGCCGTATTTATATAGTTAGGTCGAAAACCGTCCGAACTTCAATCGAGGCGTGCCGCCTGGCGTTATACAATATTTTACCCACATTTTGAACAGAATAGAACTAATTCCGAGGCCTTATTCGATCATATGCAGAAGATAGCTTTTGAAAATCAATTAATTTAATTAATTTCTGAAATAAATTTCTATACGTTTCAAGCTCGCCGGCCAAACGACAAGTCTGAGCGCTACGAAACTTGAAATCCTACAATAATTCTCTATTATGTATCCGATGGAACTAGTTTCGTTGAAATCCAAGACAGTGACCAAAATGGCTATTTTCACTCGTTAAGTATAATATAAAATTTTCAAATTCTAATTATTCACATTTTAAATCCAATTTTGAGAGCAAATGATCTTCATTCATATTTATATAAAATTTGAATCAGTTTTCGATGCCATTTCCATTCGCATTAAATCCAGAATTCCATTATTTAAATAATTGCAACATGAATTTAAACAATTTAATTATCTGATACATCAATACTAATAATTCATTAAAATTTATTTTTAACCATTTTTATTCAATAATTATATCAAATCATATCATTTAAAACCGTTAAAAATATGAGTCGTCACAAGTAGGAATGGGTTCGAAACACCTTTCGAAAGTGTTGAACGAAAGGCTTGCACACATAAACCAATTCCTAAAAAAAACGAAGGTTTCGTCATTGTCAATTTACTGCTTGAAGAATTAATTCCAATACACTTATCGAAAGCAAGGATACGCCTTTCAAAACGGTTGGAACCCTTTGAAAGCACGATGAAAATACTATATGAAGGCCAAATGTTCTTTCGCTAAGACTCAGTTGTCACTCTCTATTCCTTTCGAAGCAATGTGAAAGCTCAGCTTATTTCTCACTTGCAACAGTATAGCAACACGAAGAGAAGAGCACTTCTACCACCCTTTCGACAAAGTTGAAAGCAATCCAGTAAAAAGCAAAAAAAAAAGAGGCATTCAGACTTTAACGACAACGAAAGGTAGTCAAGGCGATCCTTTCGACTGGGTCGAAAGGTCTAGAATTTAAAAGTGGCGACGCAAGTATGAGAAAGCTCAAGGGGAAAGCCTTTCGACAGCATCGAAAGAAGGCACGCAGAAAATTATAGGAAGGCCTTTCGACCATGTCAAAAGGGTGCACGTGGAAGATTGGAGGAAGACTTTTCGACTGGATCGAAAGGATGGGCACGAAAGGGGAACGACCTGCATTTGTAAATACGACCTTAGGGGTTCGATTTTAGGGTCCAGATTTTGAGAATCTTAAACTCATTCTCCAATTTCTTAGCAAAAATCAAACCTTTGTAACCCTAAATCAATTTGGAGAAAATCATACTTACTTGTAAATTAACTTGGATTAATGTTAAAAGAGAAAGGATGGATTCAATAAAGGTTTTGATCATGAGGGAGATCATTTCGATCATTAGCTAGTCTACTGGTCAATTGCACATGATGCTAGCTTATCTTCTTAATTCCTTTTTGTCTTATGCGATGTCATGAGATCAATTTGGATAACATGCATATCATCGTGTTTAATGATATTTAACAGTAAACAAAGATGATGATGATGTTTCGATCTTAATAAGTTCTTGGAACTTATGTTACCCGAGATGATATCCCATTACATATATGATGTAGAGCTTGCACAAGGTACATTAGGTCTACTTTGAAAGAGTAAAACCCTTTTTGACTTGGTTGAAAGGGAGTTTCGAAAATGATCTGATGTGTAAACGATAAGCAATGCTATATGGATGAATTCCTTTTAAAGATGCACACACATTGCAATACATACAACCCTTTCGAAGGGGTTCTTCCTAAAAGGGTATAAACAATAATGTCGAAAGAAAACACTTCTACTAAAAGACAGAATGGCCATTTCAACACAAATTAAAGAAACAAATGTCTGATATAAGTAACCACTTCTGACTCACTCAAGAAAGTGGTTTCGAAAGAGGTGCTTTCTCCTTAACCTTTATTTAAATAAGGTTGATTGGATTTATTAACTACCGTTAATATTTTCATAAGGCCACCCTCCGAAAGCAATTTGTCCAAGTCAACCCAATCGAAAGGGGTTTTGAAGGGAGTAATCACTTCAAAAATATTCTTTTGAAGCGAAAACAATATTTCCTATTAACAACATAAATTTAGGGATATTGAAAAGTTTTCTTGTCAACATTTTTGGTGTAAGAAAGTGGGCTTGAACCACCGACCTTGTGGCTATCTTATAGACTAATTATGACTTGTTTAACTTGGTGTAGGAAAATGAAATCTAAAAGACATGGTCGAATGGATGAAGAGGCCGTTCGCACCACAACTTTAGAAGAAAATATAACACCAACTTTCAATTTGGAGGGGGTTGTGTAAGGGCAACCATCAACCTCGGCTCAACAAGATGAAAATGCAACCAAAATAAAGCACTTGGAACAACAATTGCTAGAGATGTAGGAACTTCTCAAAGCAACATTGTCTCAAAGGTCTTCCAAGATAGCAAAACCAACGAATGAAATGAGGTGATCTCTCCAAGAAGAAATTTAAAGGCTTATACAAATGAAGACAAGATTAAAATTGACTCGACATCTTCAAAAAAGAAAGTGTCCTCCAACTAAATTCGGTCATCAAGGAAGGGTATTGGAAAAATCACTCTAGCAGTCCGGAAGCTCAACATCAAAGGAGTATAATCCAAACTTGAAAAATTATTGACACTGAATCTTATCTGAAGGATGTAGTGGAAAAAGCAATCAAGGACATGCTAAATGCTAAGGGAAAGTTGACTTTGGATGAGAAAGCAAATGATAACGAACGAGTAGCACCTTTCATGGATGAAATCATGTCAACACCATCCTCTATAAAGATCCCAGCTTTGATGTATCATGGTACTATAGGTCCCGATGATCACTTAATGACTTTCAATAGCCAAATGGATCTGTATGATGCTTCTGGAGCCATTCAATGCAGACTGTTTTCAATAACTCTTCAAGGGGCCGCAGGTAAATGGTATCGACGGTATCATGAAAAGACGATCTGTTCATGGAACCGGTTTTCTTATGAGTTCTCTGCCCAATTCTGCATATGCAAGGACCCAACAATCGATTACACAGTATTAGCCAACATTAAACAAAGACAAGGATAGTCATTGGGAGATTACCTCAAAAGGTTCAACACCGAAGCATTAAAAGCTAAAGACATGAATGACCGGGATAAGCTCATTGCAGTACATTCTGGGTTAATAGAAAATACACCATCTTGGAAACAACTCTTTATTCATGGATGCAAGGATCTACATGAATTCCATTTTCAAGCTGATAAATTCATTCGGATGGATGAATTGTATCAGGATAGAAAGAAAGCTAATCCTATAAAGGAAAGTGAATGTTTGGAGTAGATCGAGGACATAAGAGAATAAGATGGGAAGAGCCTAATGCTAATTCAATCACTTTGAATGAGCCATTGTCTTACATCTATGTTGTGACAAAGGAGAAGGTCAACTTCCCGACTTCCTTTAAGGCCAAGAATTACCCAGAATAGAGGAAAGGGGATGACTATTGCGTTTACCACAAAGCAAACGGCCACAAAACTGATGAATGCAGAGACTTGGCGGGAATCATTCAGAAATTAGTTCATGTAGGGCATTCAAAGGAGTTCATCCACGAAAAATAAAAAGCACCACAGACTCAGGATGGCCCAGAAAAGTTTTATAGTAATGCTGTTAACATCTTGGAGGAAGAAGACCCATTAAGCTTGAGTCCGCCGCTGAATAGGATCGATGTAATACATGGAGTGCCACATCCAATAGGGACAAGCAAAGGGGCCAGGAATTGGTACATCAAAAAGGCTAGATAAGGTGCCTTCTCCATTCAAGAAGAGCCTCCACTTAAAAATCCGCGGCTCAACATCCCGATGCCAAAAAAATTTGTTACTCTCCAAGAGCTGAAGAAGGGAGTCCATTACCTACACAATGATACCCTAGTGATCATTACTCAAATTTGACTGTCTATAATGTCCAAGATTCTTGTGGATACCAGTTGCGGGGTCAATGTCATTTTTAAACATGCCTTTGATCAAATGGGCATCCCAAAAGACAAGCTAGAGCCTAGCATTGAGCCAATCTTTGGGTTCAACAATAAGGAAACCTCAGTAGGACAAATAAAATTGCTCGTATAGATGGGAGTACCACCATGTTCCCAAACTTTTGAAACTCTCTTCGTAATCATTAATCATCCATCCTATTACAAGATTTCTTTGGTAGACCCATACTTGATAAGATAGATGCTTTTGTCTCGCTGAAATAACTGATGGTGAAATTCTTAACTAAGAGAGGCTAGGGCACTATCCGTGGAGAGCAATTCAGCTCCCGCGGAATGTATTTTCATATGCTTGATCAATACAAAAGAGAGTATTCTATTTACTTTGATTCTTCTACTTTTTTCAGCCTTCGGATGATGGATTTTTACATCCAATATTCGAAGCTAATATTAGATCTAATAAGACTAACAAATGTATGTATTAAAGGTACATTTCCCCTGGAAGCAAGAGGAAGAGGGTCGATGCTAATTCTGTAGAAGAAGGCAAAATCATCACAGAATTTGATTACCGTAGGGAAGCAGAAATAAAAAAACCCATAGAAGACCTTGAGGATGCATGTATAGACCTAGACGATTCCACTAAAGTAGTCAAAGTGGGAAAGGAGTTGGATAGCAACTTGAAGAAGGACTTATTTCAGTTCCTTAAATCTAATAAAGACGTATTTGCATGGTCTCCTTCAAATATGGTAGGTATTGATCCATTGGTAAGTGTCATGCGCTAAACATCAATCCAGAAGCGACCCCCATTAGACAGAAAAAGAGACAACCAGATAATGTGCGGTCCGACGCTCTAAAAAAGGAAGTTAAAAGACTCCTTAAAAATGGATTCATTTGGGAAATCTACTAACCAAAATGGCTAGCGAACCCAGTATTAGTGAAAAAGTCAAACGGAAAGTGAAGGATTTGTGTCGATTATACTGACTTAAATAAGGCCTATCCGAAAGATTGTTTCCCATCGCCATAGATAGACCAGTTGGTTGATGCAACTAGTGGGCATAAATTTTTATCTCTCACGGATGCATACTGAGGATATAATCAGGTACCCATGTTCAAGCTAGATGAAGAACATACAAGTTTCGTTACTGATTGGGGAATTTACTGGTACAAAGCAATGCCTTTTGGATTAAAGAATGCAGAGGCTACATATCAAAGATTAGTCAACAGATCGGCCATAATATGGAAGTTTATGTTGACGATATGCTAGTGAAACCTTATGAGACTAAAAATCACCTTGGAGATCTAAAAGAAATGTTCGAAGTATTACAGAAATATCAAATGAAACCGAATTCCTAGAAATGCTCTTTCGAAGTCCATTCTGGGAATTTTTTAGATTATCTGGGGTTTGAAGCCAGCCCGGACCAGATTCAAGCTATCAAAGACATGGCTAAGCCCAAAACTAGCAAAGGTGTAATGAGTTTAAATGGTAGGGTAGCCACCCTAAGCAGGTTCATTTCCAAGGCGACTGATAAGCACATTCTCTTTTTTGATGTGATCAAGAAGAAGAAAAAATTTGAGTGGGAAGAAGATTGTAAGAAAGCTCTCCAAGAGTTAAAGAATCATTTGGAAAAACCACTAGTACTATCTAGTCCTGAGAATGGTGAAGTCTTGTACCTATACATGGCAGTCTCAGAACATGCACTGAGTTCGATTTTGATCGAAAAAGAAAGCGAGACTCAACTTCCTATTTATTCTATGAGCAGGCGGTTAAAGGATGCAGAGGTTCGGTACCTTATAATAAAAAAACTAGCTTATTGCTTAATACTCACAGCACGAAAGCTTAGAGCATACTTTCAAGCACATCCTATTAGGTTATTGACCAATTTTCCACTCAAACAAATTTTCACTAAGCCTGAAACTTCGAGTAGGCTGGTAAAATAGGGAATTGAGCTTAATAAGTATGATATTTAGTTTCAGCCACAGACAGCTACCAAAAGGAAAGCATTGGCGGACTTTATTAATCAGTGTACTAACTTCATTAAAGAACAATCGAAAAGTAAAAGGATCAAAAACCTACACAACAGTTATTTGTGGATGGTGCATCGAATGAACAAGGAAATGGAGCGGGATATGTCATAATAACACCAGACGGACACCGCCTACAGTATGCCATGAAGTTAGGGTTTCCTGCAACAAACAGTTTAGCCAAATATGAATCGATGGTGGCAGAGTTGAATTTGGCATTGGAGCTGAAAAATCCCATGAATTCAAATCTTTAGTGATTCCCAATTAATGGTAAACCAGATAAAGCAAGTATATCAGACTAAAGACGCCAAGCTATCTCTATACGTAAAAAAAGATATTAAAGAGGCTTGCTTTATTTGAATATTTTTCTATACATCAAGTTCCAAAGGGAGAAAACTCACAGGCGGATTCGTTAGCAAGTTGGCTAGTTCAAGGGGAACCCCAGAAACTCGGGATGTGCCAGTCGAGTACCAAGAAAATCCATGTATTAAAGAGGGAACATCTGAATGAAGGAAGGAACCGTTAGTCCTAATAAGGTCCCAAGTCATGTCACAAGAGAGAGAAGAAAGGGGAATTAATAGAGAAATCTCGAATGAGAGAGTCAATCAGCCAATAACAGATGATTGTTATAATAACACTTGGATGTCGTTTATTGTCAAATATCTTTATAAAGGGATGTTGCCATCTGACAAGGGGGAGGCTAGGAAAATCAGGCGACAGGCTCCAACTTTCACAATAGTGGATGGAATTCTTTATAAGAAAGGATATGCACTACCTTATATAAGATCTATGAGCTTGGAAAATGGGATGAAATTATTGGTGGAAGCGCATGAAGAATTCTATGGAGACCACTCTAATGGGGAAAAGTTGGCAAAAAAGATAATAAGACAAGATTTTTATTATTCTCAAATGGTAAGTCAAGCCATTGAATATGTAAGGAGTTACGAAAAATGCCAAAAACTTGATGATTCCCTGATTGTCAGTAAGTCAGTTAACCCCGATTTCAAGTGCATGATGTTGGATCATAGGTTTTGATTGCTGTCAATACGCAACAGTTCACGAATCTACGACTACGATAACATCCAGACTCATCGGCTCAATATATGGTTTGTATAGTTATATATTTTAACAAGAGTCACCAAATATGTATATAGAGTCTAGTTTAGTGCTTTGTTAAAATCTTTCCTCAAGAATCATCATTCACATTCAAATAAACCTGCTTGCATATTTTAATCAAAATCAAGTTTTCAAAAAATGCATAGAGCGGGGCTTGAACCCAGGTCACTAGTTTGAAAGGCATGTACTCTAACCAAATGAGCTACTGCTGTTTTTGTTTAACAACAGAATTCAGTCGACTGAATAACCTGAGTCAGTCGACTGAATCTGTGTAGTTTAACATATTTGTGCACAGTTTCAGTCGACTGAATTTCCTGCACAGTCGACTGAATTTGGTCCCGAAAATTTTACTTCATATTTTCAGTTGACTGAATTCCCTGCTCGGTCGACTGAATTTGAACCTGCGAATTTTCTCTGAAAAGACACCTTCTTCCTCCCAAGATTTGCAACCTTTCATCAATGGAAATGGAAGCATCTCTTGTTTGCAACCTTTGACAACATATGCATCTCTTCTACAAGTATATATACATGATTCTAACATCATTTAATTAACCGAATTCTCTTGCTTTAATCTAACTATTCTCTTGTTCATATTTTCTAGATACTCTCAAAGCATTCATTAATCTATTGCTTGAATCGCTGTTTTTGTTTATAACATTCTTTTGATTCATAGCAATTCACATTTCCTAAATCTTCACAAACACATTGCATATTCTCGAGGATAAGATTATAGGAATATTGTACTACATTAGACTCATTAGTGTTGACAAGAACACAACAAGTCGAATATTGTATTTTAGTAATTGGGTTGAAGTCCTCTTCGGTAGTTGAGGCGAGAAATCCCGTTCGGTTGTTTGGGTAAGTTGTAAACCTATTCCTCCGGGTGAAGTGAGGGTGTTAGTTAGTGAAATTCCTAAGTGAAGCTTAGGGAGTGGACGTAGGACGAGAGGTCCGAACCAGTATAAAATCCTGGTGTCTCCTTGCATTTACCTACTTTATATACCTAGACTATTTCGTTATTGCATATTACACGATCCTACTGCATAGCCTCTTTCAATTGGTATCAGAGCAAGGTCCTCCTATAACCATAACACCGTTATTAGACATATTGATAATATGAAAAATAACGCAAGTACAAGCACAACATCTGCCTATAGTTCTACATTTGCGGAAGGACAATCTACCCAAAGACCTCCTCTATTTAATGGACTAAACTATAACTATTGGGCTACAAGGATGAGGATTTATATGCAAGCAACAAGTTTCGAAGCCTGGAATGTTACTCAAGCAGAGTTCGTTGTACCCACAACCGATTATCCTACACGGACACAAATTCAAAAGAATAAAGCTAGTGCAAATGCCAAAGCTATGAATATGCTATTTTGCACCCTGGATAGAAATGAAATCAACCGTGTTAGCATATGTACTACTGCATATCAGATATGGAAAACACTTAAAGTTATACATGAAGGCACAAACAAGGTTAAGCAAAGAAAGATATCCATGCTGAAGAATCAATTCCAAAATTTTAGAATGCGACAAAATGAATCCATCAATGACATGTACTCAAGATTTCAAGATATTCATCATGCTCTAATCGGACTAGGAGAAAGATACACAGACTTTGACATTGTCTAAAGTTCTAAATTCACTCACTGATGAATGGGAGAAAAAAGTACTAGCAATCGAGGAAGCAAATGATTTGTCTACGATGAAACCAGAGGAATTGATTGGAAATCTTATGTCGTATGAAGTAAATATGCAAGCTAAAAAGGATCAAGCTTAAGAAAGAAAGAATGTTGCTTTTCATGCGGAAAAGGAAGAATCAGAGTCTGAAGATGAGGATCTAGCATTTATAGCCAAAAATTTCAAGAAATTCTTAAAGTATAGAAAAGGAAACAAAAACGGATTCAAAAAGAATTTCTTGAACAAACCTTCATCCTCAAATATAGAATGCTTCAATTGTCACAAGAAAGGACATATGCAAAAACATTGTCAAGAACAAATGAAGGAAAATCAGAAAAACCTCAACAACAAAAACAAGAAGGATAAATTCAAAAAGAAGGCATTTTCTGTAACATGGGACGATTCAGATTCTTTTTTATCCGAAAATGAAAGTGATAGCGACAATGAACAGGCAAATGCATGCTTCATGGCTCAAGAATCTGAGGTAAATAATTTAACTTTCGACGATTTAATTGATGTAAACACTGAACTTTTAAGCACAATAAAAAATCTTAAAAAGAAACTCAAAGAAACTCGTGAAAATCAAAACAAAGCTGAATTTGAAAGAGATATGTTAAAAGATGAAAAGAAAATCTTAGAAGAAGAACTTGAAAAAGTTCAAGAATCTCACAAATTAGGAAACTCAATTAGCACCTTTAAGTCAAGAAATTGAAACTCAAAAAACAAAGAATGATATAATTGTTTTTGAAAAACATGAGTTAAAAACTAAGATTAAACAAGTTGAGTTAGAAAATAATAGTCTTCAAGCTAGATTAGATAACATCACTAAAAATGTTTTTTACTTTAACAAAGGAAGAGAAAATTTATCCAGGATTATTGAGAATTCTCAACCTGCATCAAATAAGAAGGGATTAGGTTATGTTAAGAATTCAAAAGCTCACAATGATAAAAGTGGTTTAGGATATAATAAAACTGATCGTAGAAATAGCACTAGATATGCTTTCATGTATAGTAAAAATGATAGTGCTAGTACTAAATTTCGAGTAAAGCCTAAATCCAATTTTTATAGAAATTCAAATACTACTATGATCTATAATGTTGATAATTTCTTTAGAACTACAAAATCATTAACAGGAAATATGAATAAAAATTATCTAAGTATTTGGGTTCCTGTTAGTTGGAAAAATAGAGAAAAATACATTGATGATTATTTTGATATGGTAGTTAATAATGAAAATTATATTTATAAAGGTTCAACCACACCCAAATGGGTATGGTTTCCTAAAAATTAGGAAATTATAAGAACCTTGGATATCGCATGCTCTAAATGTTAATTTTTTTTGATACCTTACATTATAAGTAGTAGTTATTTTGTTTTATATTACTCTATGTTAACACTTATGTAAAATATATTTTATATCATCATATAAACTCTCCTTTTTGTCGATGACAAAGGGGGAGAAAGATATTGCTCTAACACTATTTGCAGGAATAAACCATGCAAGCACAGATTAAGGGGGAGAAAAGATTAATTATTTACAGGAATATATAGTATAGATTCAGGGGGAGAAATCTAAATCATAATTACATGAATATATTCAGTGAGGGAGATAAGATCAACAAAGCTTGTCAAAAATTCGTTCGTAGCAAATGAAGTTATCATCATAAAAAAGGGGGAGAATGTTGGATCATAGGTTTTGATTGCTGATAATACACAATAGTTCACGAATCTACGACTACGATAACATCCAGACTCATCGGCTAAATATATGGTTTGTATAGTTATATATTTTAACAAGAGTCATCAAATATGTATATAGAGTCTAGTTTAGTGCTTTGTTAAAATCTTTCCTCAAGAATCATCATTCACATTCATATAAACTTGCTTGCATATTTTAATCAAAATCAAATTTTCAAAAAATGCATAGAGCGGGGCTCGAACCCGAGTCACTAGTTTGGAAGGCATGTACTCTAACCAAATGAGCTACTGCTGTTTTTGTTTAACAGCAGAATTTAGTCGACTGAATAACCTGAATCAGTCGACTGAATCTGTGCAGTTTAACATACTTGTGCACAGGTTCAGTCGACTGAATTTCCTGCACAGTGGACTGAATTTGGTCCCGAAAATTTTACTTCATATTTTCAGTTGACTGAATTCCCTGCTCAGTCGACTGAATTTGAACCTGCGAATTTTCTCTGAAAAGACACCTTCTTCCTCCCAAGAGTTGCAACCTTTCATCAACGGAAATGGAAGCATCTCTTATTTGCAACCTTTGACAACATATGCATCTCTTCTACAAGTATATATACATGATTCTAACATCATTTAATTAACCGAATTCTCTTGCTTTAATCTAACTATTCTCTTGTTCATATTTTCTAGATACTCTCAAAGCATTCATTAATCTATTGCTCGAATCACTGTTTTTGTATATAACATTCTTTTGATTCATAGCAATTCACATTTCCTAAATCTTCACAAACACATTGCATATTCTCGAGGATAAGACTATAGGAATATTGTACTACATTAGACTCATTAGTGTTGACAAGAACACAACAAGTCGAATATTGTATTTTAGTAATTGGGTTGAAGTCCTCTTCGGTAGTTGAGGCAAGAAATCCCGTTCGGTTGTTCAGGTAAGTTGTAAACCTATTCCTTCGGGTGAAGTGAGGGTGTTAGTTAGTGAAATTCCTAAGTGAAGCTTAGGGAGTGGACGTAGGACGAGAGGTCCGAACCAGTATAAAATCCTGGTGCCTCCTTGCATTTACCTACTTTATATACCTAGACTATTTCATTATTCCATATTACACGATCCTACCGCATAGCCTCTTTCACATGACCCTTTGACATATGGGGTATTAACTTAATCCGCCCATTGCCAATTTCTAAAGGGGGAGCAAAATATACCGTAATAGCCATAGACTACTTTACTAAGTGGGTAGTACCGAAACGACTCCCTAAAATCACTTCTAGGATAGGTGCTTAGATTCAACATTAAAAACATTATAACTAGATTTGGAATTCCCCATAAGATTATATCAAACAACGGAATGCGATTTGAAAATAAAGAGTTTTCTAAGGTTCATCATAAGAATGAGATTATTAAAAGCTTTTCTTCCATGGCACATCCAAAGGAAAATGGGGCAGTTGAAGCTTTAAATAGGACTATAAAGGCTACCCTGAAAAAGAATTGAATAAAGCTGAGGGGAATTGGGTAGAAGAGTTACCACTTGTGCTATAGGCTTATTGAACACCTACTAGAACAATGACGGGACATAACCCCTATTCTTTAACATATGGGTGTGAGGCGATGTTACCATTTGAAATTATAATACCCTCACATCGAAGGATCGCATATGCATTTGATCTAAACTAGGAGCTAAAAAAGAAACGCTATATTTAATGCATGAATTGAGAGATGAAATGGCTATTCGAATGGCAAAACATAAGAGAAGAATTTCAAGATATTACAACTCAAAAGTTAAAATAAGATCATTTCAAGAGGGAGATCTAATATTCCGAAGGGTAATGGAAAACAAGAAATCCTACGAATGGACCGCTAGGACCAAATTGGAAAGGTCCCCTAATTATATGAAAAGTAATTCCCCCTGGAGCTTACAAGTTGTGTTGACTAGGTAGCAATATGGTTCCTATGACATGGAACACGGAGAACTTGCGGCCATATTTTACTTCGAATGAATAAAGCATCTCTTTCTTCAAAAGAAAAGTCTATATAGTTGGGAGTAAAATTCTCCTTGCACTTGGACATTACCTTTAACGCTCAAAGCCTTTGTCCGCTCCCAGTTGGTCAGGTCAAAGCGCCTCCTAGAGGGAGGTTAGAGTAGGTCTTTATCCGCGCCATGCTACGGCCAGGTTAAAGCTTCGACAAGCCCTTAGGCATGCCACACTATGGCTAGGTCAAGGCACCTCCTGGAGGGAGGTTAGAGTAAGCCTTTATCCATGCCACACTATGACCAGGCTAAAGCATCGACAAGGCATTTGCTGCAGCATGCTATGACCAAGTCAAGGCACCTCCTGGAGGGAAGTTAGAGTAAGCTTTTATCCGTGCCACACTATGGCCAGGTTAAAGCATCAACAAGCCTTTAGCCGCGCCATGCTATATCCAGGTCACGGCGCCTCCTAGAAGGAGGTTGGATAAGTCCTTGGGTCCTGCTTATGGATAAGCTAACCAAGCGCACTAGACAGCAATGGACTAAGATGTCCAAGACCAAGAAGCGGCATATCAAATGATGGGCTAAGACGACCAAGCCCAAGGAGCGGCATATCAAATGATGGAGTAAGACGTTCAAGCTCGTGAAGCACCAAATCAAATAGCAACTACATACAAGGCCTAAAGGATTGTCACATGTCGAAAGAGAAAAGGACAAATAGCAGAACATAATAGAAGGCTTAAATAAGAATCTACAGCCTCCAACTAATCATCAAAGAAGAATTTCCGAACTTCACTTATTAATACACGAATCTGGGTTTCAGGTCTTTACCAATAATTGATGGTCTTTATCATATCTGGGTTTCGAGACTATTATTAATTACTGGGCTTCACTTATTAATGCCATAATCCGTGCTTAAGATTTCTATTATGAAGATAATTATTATAGATTTCTGATTATCCACCACTAATACCCAAATCTGGGTTTGGGAGTTCTAGTATGAAGTCCTTTCCTGGGTATCAGTTACTAAAACCCAAATCTGGGTTTCGGATATCTTACTATTGACTTCTGAACTTCACGCAGTGATGCTTGAATCTGGATTTTAGATTTTTGAACTTCCCAATACCTGAATTTGTGTTTCAGGTCTTTTACCATCAATTTTTGGATTTCATCTGCTAATTCTTTAATCTGGGTTTTAAAGCAGTTGGTATTGAGATTACAATAGATGTCTAGTCTTCAATCAAAACTTTGAGTTTGTCTTCTTAATACCCAAATCAGGGTCATTAGTTTGCTACTCTGAACAACATTATAGACATCTCAATCTTGGCCCCTGGATCATTATTATCTCCAAAAGGAGTTTCTAAATACCTATTACTTAACCCCAAATAAGGATTCATGGATTACAGTAACTTATTTCCAGATGGTAGCTTATGACCTTTTATTACCAAACATTTGTTGTCTCAAACGGAAAGTTCTTGGACTTTAATTATTATACGTCTGGTTTACTATCAATCTCATGGGTGTTCAATTTATGAACTTCATTTTTAACTAGAAAAGTTGAGTGGTAGGACTCATAATATTGCTAGACAAGAGTCCTTGGTTCCCAATCTTTTACAACTATAGATTTCATATCCTTTATTAACTCAAGATGATGACCAGTTAATCTTTAGGGTTTAGAGGCTCTATTATACTAACTTCATTTCCAAATCACGAAGCATATATTTACATAAGTAATGAGCAATTAATAGAAAATGTTATTTGCTTTGAATTTTACAGGAAAATAAGATTATTAAGAACGAAATAGTTGTTGAATTTTTGTCCTAAAAGCTTCTTTCATACACGGGGGAATGGGAGGAGGGGAGGCAGAGGCAAAATATTAACCATAAAATCCACTTAAGGACAAAGGTATGAAAGAAGGCTTATAAAAGTGCTAGGCTCTAATAAAATTGAAGACATAGGTTTTGCCAAAGCTCAAAGAAGAGCGTTTCAAAGGCATTGAGATGGCTTCCGAAGGAGTTGCAAGCACTAGGTGCCATTATAAATGATAAACAGGACAAAAGCTTTCGAAAAGAGGAGGAAGGCAAGGTTACCCTCCTGCCTCATTAAGACCTTTCGACGCAGATAAATTCACATATATAAGAAAAGCAGGAATGGGTTCGAAACACCTTTCGAAGGTGTTGAACAAAAGGCCGGGGCACATGAACCAATTCCTTCAAAATAGAAGATATCGTTGTCGATTTACCACTTGAAGAATTAATTTTAATACACTTTTCAAATAGAAGGATAAGACTTTTTGAAATGGTTGGAAACCTTCAAAAGCATGATGAAAATCCTATATGAAGGCCAAGTGTCCTTGCGCTAAGACTCTGCTATTACTCTCCGTTTCTTTCAAAGCAATGTGGAAGCTCAATTCATTTCTCACTTGTAACAGTATAGCAACAAGAAGTAATGAGCACTTCTACCACACTTTCGGTGAAGTAGAAAGTAGTCTAGTAAAAAGAAAAGAAAAGAGGCACTCAGAGTTTAATAGCAGCGAAAGGTAGTCAAGGCGATCCTTTCAATTTGGTTGAAAGGTCTAGAATTAGAAGGTGGAGGTGCAAAAATGGATGAGAAAGCTCAAAGGGAAAGCCTTTTGACAACATCAAAAGAAGGCGCGTAGAAAAATGAAGGAAGGCTTTGACCGTGTAGAAAGGATGCATGTGGAAGATTAGAGTGTAACAACCCGCATATTTATCGATTTTATATTTAAATATTTTATTTAAATATTTTATCGTTAGTCGGATTTTAGTCCGAAAAGCTACTTTTTGCAAACAGCCGAATTAGGACTCGAGACCACTTCCATTGAGTTCAAAATGCCGTTTGCGACCTTTTTGAGTATAAGCTTCGATATGTTTGGAGAAAGTTGATTTTTGCTACTTTTTCCCGCTTAGGGCTTTGGTTTGGGCTGAGCCAATTAACCACTTACTAACTCAGTCCCAATCCCCCTCTCCTCTTCATTACTTCATTCCAACTCCTAACTCTCTAGCAAAACCGAAAATGGAGGTGGAGAGTGGAAATTAAAACTCCAAGCCCTAGCTTCCTTTGCAAATCCATCTCCTAGCTCCAAAGTTCAAGAGAATCCATTGGTAAGATTCCTCTTCTTCTTCTCCAACTCAATCTCTCTTTGATTTCAGAAATTTCCTAAACCTAATTTAGAGAATGTTTCTCTTTTAAGCTTAGATTCAAGCTTGTTGAGTTGGAATTGAAGAGTGCTTGTTCTTGCCATTGCTTCATAGCATCTTCTTCATTCGTTTGGGTTCAAAGGTGAGATTTTTAATCTCACATCTAAGTCTATGAATTACCTTCGATTGTTAGGTATGAATTCCTAACACTTACCACGTGCATTTGATTTTGATTTGGATTGATTTTGTGAATATTCCAATTTTTGGTGTTTTGAGTTCAATTCGTTAAAAATCCTAACTTTGATGTTTGAACATGTTGTTGGTGATGCATCGAGAAGCATATAGGGCCGGGTAGTCGATTGGCATAAACCCTTAGCGCCGTTGCTCGTGCGATTGGAAATTGATCGAGGTTTGCACCTCATTTGAAATAGGGCATGGGAGTGCCAGTAACAGGTTCGGCCGACCGAGCCCCTGGGCCGGCCGACCGACCTGTAGAACGGGCACTTCCTGCCTCTGTTAGGAAGTGCAGGCTACAGGGCTCGGTCGACCGAGCTCAGGGTCCGGTCGACCGACCTGCTACCCCGTGCACTTCTGTTTTTGGTTCGGTCAACCGACTCAGGGAGTCCGGCCGACCAACCTGCTGCTATTTGCCAACTATGCCTATTTTGCCTAGTTATCTGAATTTCCAACTCTAATCGATTTGTGTTGTTTCCCTATTTGTTGTTATCATTTGTTATTGACTTTGATGACTTATTTTCTTTGGGAATTCTTGGAATATCCATTTCGATGGATTCGGTATCGATTTCTTTGGATTTTATTCACGTTTTCGAATGTGAATCTTAGTGATTGATTGTTCCTACAATCTTCTTTGTGATTTGTCACTTTAAAAATATAAAGGTTTTCTATACTAGTAGTAAATATCAAAACTCTTTCTTCAAATGATTTCAACACTATTTTATTACAAAGCTCGTTTTCTCAAACCGTTTTCCAATCTATTAGTATACACAAGCCTTTACCTCACTCGGATGAGAAATCTAATTAAACGACTTAGTAAAACAAGTGGTATGAAACGCTTGCGTTTACTTCGTCGGTTAATTTTTGGACTTGCTCGATTGAATCTCCTGTGACAATTTTCTAGTGGAGATCTACAATTTGTTCGTAAATATTTAAGTTAAGCTAGTGGTTATAGGACATGAAGTTAAGCTCATATATTTACTAGCTTACTATAATCGACACTTCTCTTTGATCATGACGATCATTTTATGTTTTAGACTAGCATTGTGCGATGTCTTATTGATTTGGTTCATCGGATGTCTCGCTGTACGACGTCGTTGTTCCCTTTGATTGTGTTTTGGTTCATCGGTTGTCTCGCCGTATGACGTCGTTGTTCCCTTTGATTGTGTTTTGGTTCATCGGATGTCTCGCCGTACGACGTCGTTGTTCCCTTTGATTGTGTTTTGGTTCATCGGATGTCTCGCCGTACGACGTCGTTGTTCCCTTTGATTGTGTTTTGGTTCATCGGATGTCTCGCTGTACGACGTCGTTGTTCCCTTTGATTGTGTTTTGGTTCATCGGATGTCTCGCTGTACGACGTCGTTGTTCCCTTTGATTGTGATTTCTGGATTTCGTGTGTTGAATTCTGGAATTTATGTTTCACCAACTTTTACGATTGACATTGATATATATGTCATTTATTGTGGCTTGGCGAATGAAATTAGGAGTATGACATTCCTTTTTATCTTTGAGAAGATTTTGTGATATTGATTAATCTCTTGTTGATTTTCAATTACTTATTTATCACAGCTTGGCATTGTGATTATTATACGTTTAGTCATATCTCTTGTTCTATATCATTTCATCTGATATTTATAGCTAGACTGATCCGTTTATTATTTTCTTATTAAATAATACTTGGGTCAGACTGAGATATTACAGGTGCTTCCTCATGGCTTCCTATCTGGAACCATCTTCTGACATTTGGCTAACTACTTTAGTTTAGTAGTTTTTGTTGTATACATTTGAGATACAGACTCTATGGTGTATACTTATTCTTTTGTCTAGCACTTGTATCTATTCTTTTTGATATTGTGGATCTTGTTTGACCACTACTCTGATGTACACTTTCATGTGTTATATTCATATCTATTTCCGCCTTTGTGATATGAATTGTCTGTGACTGATTTATGTTATGTTTATTTCTATATTTGTTTCCGAAGATATTACAGCCACTGTGTAGTAGCTTTGAGTTTGTGTCGGTATGTCAGATTTCCTCTTGATAAAGTATTGCATGTTATACCATCTGACATATTAATGCTCACACAAAGCAATTACACGGATGGTCGCTCCTCAACAGCCTTATTCTCCGTGCTAGTCGACAGCATTTCTCCGTAGTGTTCTTGGCTAGCGTGGGTATATAGGTGGGGTGTCACAGAAGGCCTTTCGACTAAATTGAAAGGATGGGTGCGAAAGGGGGGTAAACTTCATTTACAAATACGACCCTAGGGGTCTGATTTTAGGGACCAAATTTTGGGAATCCTAAACTTTATTCTCCAATTTCTTAGCAAAAATCAAACCTTTGTAACTCAAAATCAATTTGGGGAAAAGCACTCTTACTTGTAACTCCACTTGGATTAATGTTAAAAGAGGAAGCACAGAGATTCAATAAAGATTTTGATCATGAGAGAGATCATTTCGATCATTAGCTAGTCTAATGATTAATTGCACATGATGCTAGATTATCTCCTTAATTCCTTTACGTCTTATGCGATGTCATAGGATCAACTTGGATAATATGCATACGAATCACATTATCATTGTGTTTAATGATATTTAATGATAAACAAAGATGATGATGATGTTTCGATCTTATTAAGTTCTTGGAACTTATGTTATCCAAGATGATATCCCATTACGTATATGATGTAGAGCTTGCATATGGTACATTAGGTCTGCTTCAAAAGAGCAAAACCCCTTTCGACTTTGGTCGAAAGGGATGTTTTGATAGGGATCTAATGTATAAATGATACGTAACGCTACATTGATGAATTCCTTCAAAAGATGCGAACACACTACAATACATACAACCCTTTCGTAGGAGTTCTTCCCAAAAGGGTATAAACATTAAACAATGACATCGAAAGCAAATGCTTCTCCCTAAAGGCAGAATGACCTTTTCAACACAGATTAATGAAACGAATGTCTGATATAAGTAACCTCTTTCGACTCACTCAGGAAAGAGGTTTCGAAAGAGGTGCTTTCTCCTTAACCTTCATTTCAATAAGGTTGATTGGATTTATTAACTATCATTAATATTTTCATAAGGCCACCCTCCAAAAAAAATTTGTCGAAGTCAATCCAATCAAAAGGGGTTTCGAAGGGAGTGATCCCCTTAAAAATATTCTTTTGAAGCGAAAATAATATTCCTATTAACCACATAGCTTTGAGCATGTTGACAATTTTTTTTGTTAACACTCATGAAGATAAGAAGAAGAAAAGAGGAACAACATGTAAAGATTTTTAAAGTGGTTAGAGAAGGAGTGGATTAAATCGCACCGCTGTGCGGAAAATGCTCTCACCGAACCGAAAAAATGGTGTGGAAGCCCGCATCGAATCTTCTAACCAAAGCAAATACCCCAAACTAGACCGACCCACAACGATACTATTCGGTTGCGGTTTAGATGACATAACCGACCATATTAAACCGAACGAATTGAAAATTTACACTATTAATCTTATGGTAAAAAATATAAGCAACTTCAATCTATTTTAGTTTCTAATGATGTATATTTTATATTCTATTAGTAATAATCGTTGTCATAAATGAAGAAGTTATGGTTTAGTATAATATTTTTCATCACATTTTTTTGCATAAATTCTACTTACAATCTTATTCTAGTCATTTTACTTAATGTTTATGCATTGATTAACGTTGAGTTTGATCAATCTACTAAAAAACCTCACTTGTAGTTAAATGTCAAATTGAAATATTCATACAATTAAGAACTAATCTTTTATTTTAATATAACATTGTGTTTTAATCTTTAAGCATAAAAGCTTCACACAGTTGCCTTTGTAAATTGATTGTTGATGGAAATAATTCTCTTATTTCATATTTAATACAAGTCCAAACTGGACTGGACCAAAACCGGATAGTATTACATTAAACCAAATGAAAACTGAACTTCTTAAAAAATTAGTATAATGTTTTCTATTTTTATTTAACCGTTTGATGCGGTATGGTAGCGGTTTGGGCTCCAAATCGTACTAAACCGACCCATGCCCACCCCTAGGTTAAACCCTTGATTCAGAATAAATATTATTGACAATCCTCAAATTCAACAATGAAAACACTTTCATTAAGATGAGTAAGAGCAGTTTGCCAAGGTCTATTTCCAGTAACATGTGGATCGTGATTTGCAATTGTAAGTAGCTATTATTGGACCTAAAAGTGATTTGGTTACATTATTAGTTCATTAAATTCGTCCAAGATAAAATTTAAGTAAATAGGTAGAAGAACATATTAAACCACTAAGTTGAAGTTGATGGATATCTACCAATCCATCTATGAATAGGTCTCGGTCCATAAAAAATTTGTTTTCCTTCCACTTTCCTTAAAGATGCAGTCTTCTTCTTGATCCTTCTTTGATGCTTTTTAGCATGATGTTGCACATCTCCAAAAATGGAGAAAATGATGGATTGACCGCTAATCCATCCTTGGATTAGTACAAATCTATAGACTTAGCCAATTTCCTCATATATTTTTTCTACTTGTGCTTCGTACACGATCGTCTGTAAGTATAGCATTCATTTAATTACCAATTTGAGGTCCATTATTATAGAATTGTCATTTATGAAAAACTCCGGATAACACCCGCCCTTCAAAGCATGTTTTTGTGAATAGAAAAAATGCTTTGATTGAAGACAAACGACTAAATTCCTAATCTACATAGATGGTTCTATTACACAGACCAATTCCTTAGACGTTATGTTTTCCAAACACTTTCTCACTACACAGCCATTTTGTCACATCTTTTCATCATATACAAATTCCGAAGTTCTACAGTTCTGAAAACTCATTCGTTCCATTCATCATTGAGACTCACTTTGTTCCAAGGTCCGGTAGGCACACATTTCCTTTCATTTTTAAGTGTTTTGTGTGTTATACCCAATTTTCAAAAAGCAAAAGGAAGGGTTATAAGATAAAAGTCACTAAGGGAAATTATGGCATAAAGGGAAGATTAAAAATCATAACAATAAAGTTATCGGAAGCATGAAGCTATCAAAGACATGAAGGCAATGATGATATTGCAAAATGACATATCCATGAAAACATAGACAAGTTCTCAATAGGGAAATTGATTCATATATATATATATATATGTATGTATGTGTGTGTGTGTGTATATATATGGAAGGAAAGTATAAATGAGGCTATTTAATATGAAGGAATGAGGGAAATTTATTATACGAAGAGCAAGGGAAACTATACGAAGAGAATGACATACTTAATTGGAGATAAGAAGTCCAAAATACCCTCCATGTGAGCATGCGACATTTTTCAATTCCATGCATGGATATGTTCATGCTACTAATCCGCATACCCTGGGATCATGACATTCATCACAGTCTAGATCTTTGGTCTTACCGCATCACTAATTGGCATTAATTTTATTTGACCAATACAAGCAAGCCATATTACTCGTTAATTGCTATAAATAAGGATCTACCTGTGCATGAGAAGGGGGTCTCATCCCCATCTTCTCCATTTAGCTCATTTCTTCATTTGTAGCTACCAAGCTCACATGAATGATTGAGAATAATCTAAATGGCCGATAGAGAAGAAAATGTCTTGTACTTTTGCTCTAAGATCAATTGAATAATAGAAATTACAGACGAGTTCAAAATTCATATTTTATTTATCTATACAAGTATGTATTTCTCAACAATGAAGTTTATAATTTTCTTGTACAAAATATGGATGTCTTCGCTAGGAAAAGAATGATTTATCTCTGCATCAGCACTATGGATTTGTGACTCATCCCACTTAATTAGACAAATGGATTTTTTTGAACATATGTGATTCTAGTTTTCTTATAACAAAGGTGATGAATTTTTGTCATACCATTTAAGATAACTTTTATTAGAAATAGAGTTTCGACGTTTTATTTTAAGATATGGGTTCAAAATCCTTATTATGTAGTATATTGGATTTCTCTGTCATATGAGTTTATGTTCTTCTTTATTATCAAGATGACAAACCTTCTTTATTAAAGTATGACCCTCCCCTTGCTATATTCTTTAGGACTCATAGGGAAAAATATGATTTGGTTTCCTTACGAAAAGGTCAGTATTCAAATTCTCGATTAAAAAAAAGAGCTAAATCAAGAAAGATTAGTTTTCATTTTACTAAAAAATATATATCCAGTGGTAATAATTTTCAGGAAAGATAGCTTCCTATTTATACGATTTGCATACTTTTGAAAATAAGTTTGAAAACATTTTTCCTTACGTTCATTACTTACTCAATATTGAGAAATATTCTTAGTAGAAAAGCTATTCATGTTTGGGGTAATAAAGTTAAAGGGTGTTCCCTAGAGGCAATCATGTAAATAGTTATGTAACTTAACTCCTGTAAAACAAATTTGTTCGAAATAGTATGTTTTTGGTTTTATTTTCTTTTATGTCTGTTGTTATATAGAGATATAAAATAAACTTAATTATTTAAAAGTATATAAGTAGAAATCCTTAGAAAATGTATTTTATCAATTGTAGTTGTGAATGTCTTTGTAACCATGAGTATTGAATCAATATTTAAATACTTATTCCTTAAATATTCATATTCAGTAAGTATCAAGAAAAAGATATCGATTCGTTCGTTGAGACTAGTTTATATGGATGACAGTGGTTTTGGGTTATCCAAGCCTCATACCCCACCCAAGTTTGTTTAACACAGCCCCATACCAGCCTATTGACCCGGTGCATGTCTAGATTTTATCCCCAAACCGAGACACGTATGGGTCAGAATAAGACTCGACCCACCCAAAACCTAATGCATCTTTGTATGTTCTATGAAACATTGTATTTTTATTTAAATACACTGATATTTTTATGTTTAAGAAAGACAAATAATAAAAAATATTGAACATAGATAATAATAATAAATATATAAGAAGGAGAAAAAAATGAAATGCTCAATTGCAATTCAAGTTGTATGCATATTTTGTTATACAATTAGGAACTATGCAACTTAGAATTTCAATATACTAGAACTTTTTGAATAAAACATTACAATATCTTCATTATAGAAACTTTTGTTTAAGTCAATCAACAAACAATAATTAATTGGTATTATAAGCTCTTAAGAGTACAGTTGAGTTGGGGTGGGTTTGCCAATCCCTAACCTGACCAGAGACTTAGGGCTTTCAAGAGCAGGTCATGGGCAAACCTGCCTTGATGACCAATGAGGCTAGGTCTTGATAGGTCAAAATACGAGTGGATATTCTAGATTTGGACCCTAAATCCATCCTATTATCTCCTTACCAGTGTATGTAATGCTCTTTATATGATGCATGGTGAATTTCTCATGACCGTTGGGGACACCAATAGGTTACATACTTGTGATTGTTTTGAAAAATCACAATTCGATTCAACGAGAGTCTTCTATAGGTTAATACAACTAAGTCAAAATAGAAGACCTCATTGCAACGACATACAGTAGTTTTTTAGACTTGAGGGTGCTATCGATCTTAATTAGTAGGCTATACTTTAATGATTAGCAATCCTATTACATTGTAGTCATATTATAGCCATAATTGAGTACATGTTAAACTACTTGAAGTGAAAAACTATTCGAAAGAGGATTCATCTCCATTATCATAAAAGGTTAGTATTCCTGTAATTGGTAGTTGACTTAAAGTAAAAATCTTTGGATAGAGTAAAATGGTTAATTGATAAATATTACCGGATTGAACAAAGAACTTTAAAAATGGTCCATAAAATTAAATACAGATATCATCAAAGCTTTTGACCATTGACCAAACTCTAGATATATTAGTGATACGGTGATAACAAAATGAATATGTGAGAAAAATATCGTTACAATGTGTTGCTTATTAAAGATTATAAATTAGATTTTGCCTAAATGATCTATATTAACTGAGGACCTAATTCACACTAGATAGTTAACATAACCATTTTAGCTAATTTAGTTTTTTTTAAGTGATAAAGATAAAGATTATAAATTAGATTTCGTCTAAATGATCTATAAATGGCCTAAGTCATAATCAACACATATCGTTACAAGATGTAGCCAAATACTGCACTTTAGAAAAGTTTGTATAGACTTTAGTATTTAATTTTTAAAATACTGACCGAGGTCCTGATTCATACTAGAAAGTCATCATAACTGTGTTAGCTAATTTTTCAGTTCAATCAATTTAGTTATTTATTCAAAGCCCTAAAATTAATTTAAAATGATGTATAATTTTTTAAATAGATTTAGTTAAGGAATAAGCTTGATAAATTATTTAAGTAATTAATTTAATGGTTATGTTAATTAGGCTCGAAGTTTGGAAGGCCAGATTAAGTGGGGAAAACAATAGAAGAGGAGGGGGATGGGGAGTGTTGGTAGATCTAAAGAAAAAAGTGTATGATATTGGTTATCTAATTGACCCTAAACAACCACACACTTCATATCTCCATAGATGATCAAACTCTAGACTCCATTGACAAAAATTGATGATGCCTTATAGATGAAGTCACAACCCATTATCAAGGACATAGAGCTAAGAGTTGGGAGAGGAGATTGGAAATAAACAAGGTGTCGATCGATAATCGACATGACCTAAAAAGGGAAACTCTTCATTTAAAACTAGTTCATACACACACTGCCCCTTAATTTTATGTTCGACCATTATAAAAAAAATTGAGATAAATTTTAATATTTTAAATAATTAAATAATATATATATATCTATGTATATTAACAATATATATATATATATTTAATATATATATATATATATATATATATATATATGTCTATGCATAAGTTTTTCATTCGAGTTTCATACTAATAATAATTTTAGTGACAACTTAGATTTGAATGTGTGTGTGTGTGTGTGAGCGTGCACGCGCGTGCATAAAAAATAATTTTTAGAGTTAAACTTGTTAGATCCTGCCTTTTAAGTTTTAATGAAACAACTATACTTTTCCATATATATAAACACACACTATTATTATATATGCAAGAATATATACACAAGGAGACAAAACGATCGACATTGGAATCAAGCTCAAATATTGAAGACAAAAATAGTGTTAGTTGTATATTTTTTATTTTAGATATAAATGTACAATCTCCTATTTCACACACACATACACAAATATTTCATTGAAAAATTGTTTTCAGAAAAATTATATTTTAAATTTGTTAGGAATTAAGATTTTCAAAAGCAATTTAAAATTAAAAAGGAAGAAAACAAACATGCACAAATAAGATATTTCCAACAACTGAAATTTAATTTCAGACATTTTAAACAATTTCAGATGTCTAAAATTTAATTTTAGCCATCTGAAATAAGTGCCTTTTGAACTAATTTGTTTCTGCCTTTTTCTGTATAATTTCAACCATCTGATTTTAAATTCAGCCAATAGATCTGTACAGGAATAATCATCGAAATTCAAATTCTAAAGAGATATCTTCTTCGCCAAAGGTTGCAATCCTTCCAATGGTTGTAAGCTTTCAACTAGAACTCTTCCTAACTATAAATATATTTTAAGTCCATCCTTTTCACTTGCTAATTCTTACCTGATTTCTAGTCTTGTGAATTACAAAGCATTTAAATTTTTAGTTCCTAAATAATTATGTGAAAATGTTATATAAATCCAGAAAAAGTTTGGGACTGGACGTCAAATGGGAAATTCGAACTAGTATAAAAAATCTCTGATGCATTTTACTTTATAGTTCTTTATTTTCGCTATTATTATATACAAGTTTTAATTTAGTAGGACAATTCACATTACTTAATTTATAGCGTCCTTCATTTGGTATCAGAGCAAGACCATTATATATCCATAACAAATTTTTTGATATTCGAGTAATATAGACAACACTACTATGACTTTTGTTGAAGTTCAAGCTACTGCAAGATCGCCACTATTTAACAGATTAAGTTACAATTATTGGTCAAAAAATATGAGAATATATATGCAAGGTAATGGTTATGGTAGTTGGAATATCACACAACAAGAATGCATTATACCTACCACTGACTATGCACAATGGTCAAATACTCAGAAAATTGATGCTAGTGGTAATGCTAAAGCCATAAACATGTTTTTTGCTCTCTAGGAGAAAATGAATTCAATAGAGTTAGTATGTGTACAACTGCTTATGAAATTTGGAGCACCTTAAAAGTAACTCATGAAGGTACAAATAAGGTTAAACAAAGTAAAGTCTCTATTCTTAAAAATCAGTTTCAAAAGTTCAGAACAAAGTAAGATGAGAATATTTATGATATGTATTCCAGATTTCAAGATATTTATCATTCACTTCTTTCACTAGAGAAAAATATACAATTTTGATATTGCTTCAAAAATCCTTAACATTTAACGGATAACGAGGAACAAAAAGTTTTAGCTTTCGAAAAAGCTAATGACATTTCAACCATAAAACGAAAAGAGTTAACAGGAAATCTCATGTCTTATGAAATGAATTTACCGGCAAAACAAGTACAAGCCCAAGATAGAAAGACAATCACATTTCAAGCAAAGAAAGTGAAATCTGACAAAAATGATGATGATGTTGCATTTCTAGCTAAGAATTTTAAGGAATTTCTAAAGTTTGAAAAAATATAAAGTTTGGCAACAACAGAAGTAGCAATAAAAATCTGTCAACTTCATCTCTTAAATGCTATGAATGTAACAAGTTAGGTCACATAAAGAAAGATTGCCCGAACATCAAGAAGGAGAAGAATAGCTTCAAGAACAAAAATGAGAAATTCTACAAGAAGAAGAAGCAAGTATTTGCAGTCATGTGGGATGACTCAAACTCATCTTATTTCTCAAATAGTGAGAGTGATTCAGAATAGGTAAATGTGTGCTTCATGGCTACTAACGACGATAAAAGTGAATTTTCTTTCAATAATCTAGTAGAAATTAATTTTGGGTTAATAGATAGGCTAAAAATATAAAAAGAAAATATAAAGACGCTTTAAGAAATTTAAATAGAAGCGAATTAGAAGTTGACATGCTAAAGGATGAAAAGAAAATATAAGAAGAAGAATCAATGAAATCTTAAGAATCTTGTGTAAATCTAACATCTCAAATCATTATATTGAGTAGTGAAATGGAAGTTCAGAAAAATAAGAATGTTAAATTAACAAAATAAAATTGTGGTTTAAATTCTAGTATTAATACATTAGGTATATAAGTAAAATACCTTAAAACAAAATTAGAAAATATTTATAAAAATGTTTCAAATTTTAATAAAGGTAGAGAAAGCTATCTAGAATTATTAATAATTCACAATCTTCTTTTAATAAAAATGGTTTGGGTTATATTAAAACTTATAAGGAAATTAAATCCAGTCCTAAGAAATATAGCTCATTGTATACGAATTTTAAAAAGAAGGATAATAGTCAAAAGAAACCGATAAACAAACCTAAATCTATAAAGATATGGGTTCCAATGACTGACAACCATCTGATAAGAATTAAGTATATAGAGATATTTATATCTATTATACATAGAAATTCTAATTTTATTTTCAAAGGGAACACCAAACCCTCTTAGGTATGGCTTCTTAAGGCCTAACTCTTAGGACCCTAACGTAAAAAGTGGGTACCAATACAATTCAATATTTTTTGTAGGTGCCAAATAAGAAAAAAGGAAAATGGATAGTTGCTTCAAGCATATGACGGATAATAAAGAAATGCTAACAAATATTATCTACTGAGATGGTGGATCCGTTATATTCGAAGATAACTCTAAAGAATATGTCATTGGAACAGGAGACATGAGCAACAACGGTACAACTAATTCACCTCTTATTACTAATGTATTATTAGTTAAAAATCTAAAACATAATTTACTAAGTATTAGTTAATTAGTGATAAAGGTTTTAGTTCTAACAACATCCCACTCAGGTTCAATCTATAAATCATAACAAGTATGTATTTGTAATTGTAGATGATTTCTCTAGATACACATGGACGTTATTTTTGGAAAACAAAAGTGATACTTTTGAGACATTAAAATTTTTGCTAAAATAATTCGAAATTTAAAATTTTTGAAAATTAAAAATATTAGAAGTTCTCACGGTGGCGAATTCAAAAACGAATCATTCAATACTTTTGTGATGAAAAGGGTATTAGCCACAATTTTTATTTCCTAGAATTCCACAAAAAATGGAGTTGTAGAAAGAAAGAATAAGCGTTACAGGAATGTGCTAGGACTCTACCTACTGGTAGCCAACTACCAAAACATTTCTAGGAATAAGTTATGTCTACTGCATGTTACGTCTTAAAACTTGTCACATTCGACCTCTAACTAAATATACTGCATATAAGCTTTTCAACGGTAGAAAACCTAATGTAGCGTATCTAAGAATTTTTGGATCAAAATGTTTTATATTAAATATAAAAAATCAACTAGGAAAATTCGATCCAAAATTCGATGAAGGAATATTCATTGGATATTCAGAATGATGCAAACCTTATAGAATCTACAATAAACGTAAAAAAATAATAGACAAAATACTACACATTTCATTTGATAAAAATTTAAAAAATAATAAAACTAATGAAGAAGAAATAATAGATATTGATCAACCAATATTTGAAAATATTCCTTTAGAAAGTCCAATTGAAAATGAAATTAAAACTCCTCCGTGAATTTTAAAAGATAATCCAATTGAGAATATAATTGATGAAGTCAATACTAATGTTAAAACTAGACATCAACTACATAATATGGGACACGTAACTTTTGATTCTATCGTAGAACCTAAAAACTTTAAAGAAGGTTCAACCAAAGATTATTGGATTTTAGCTACGTAAGAAGAGCTAGCTATGCAAGAAGAGCCAAACCAATTTGAACGGAATGATATTTAGGAGTTGATTCCAAGATTAAATGATCAAACGATCATTAGTATGAAATGGGTCTATAAAAACAAACATGATGAAAACGATAAGGAATAGACTATGAAGAAACATATGCTCCTACCACCAGACCAGAAGCAATACGTACCTTACTAGCTTTCTCCTGTCACCCTTAACTTTAAATCAAATGGATGTTAAAAGATTCGAAAGGTTGATCAATCCATTTACTAAACGAGATAAGATATATATATATATATATATATATATATATTAATTACAAATTTTTTTATAGATGGTTTTATCTTCTGTTCTACAAATGATAACTTATGTAATGAATTGTCTAATATAATGAATAGCGAGTTTGAGATGTCTTGTATGGGAGAATTATCATATTTTCTCGGTCTTCGAATTAAGCAACTAAGTAATCGCATTTTCATTAATCAAGTGAAATATTGTAATAATTTAATAATACGTTTTGGAATAGAAAATACTTTAAGTAAACCGACACCTATGAGCATTACGTTTCATTTCGGCAGAGATGAAAACGTAAAGAGCATGATCGGCTCTTTGCTTTACTAATCACTAGTTGTCTCGATGTAAGGATGAGTTTTTGTTTTTGTGCCTCAAAGAATCACATTTGATTGCCGTGAAATGAATTTTGCATTACTTAAACAACACAAAAGACTACAGACTCTTTTACCCGAAGAATGTCCTTTCGAGTTAGTATCATACAGTGATGCTAACTTTGGAGGATGTCGGACAAATAGAAAGAGTACAAGTGGTACCTGTCACTTCATCGAACAACCTCTAGTATCGTGATTTAATAAAAAAAAAATTGTGTTTCACTATCGATGTGTGAAGCAGAATACATTAATGTTGCTTTGGCATGTGCTCAAGTCATATACATGCAACAGAAAATCAAAGATTTTGGAATTTTCTTATAAAAATCTTCAATCTTTTGTGATAATACAAGCGCTATAAATTTATCGAAAAATTAAATAAATTATTCACGTACAAAGTATATAGATATACGACATCATTTTTTACAAGGAAATGTTGAAAAAGAAGCGATTTCATTCGAGTTTGTATCATTTGAAAATCAGATTGCAGATATTTTTACTAAACCCTTAAATGAAAATATGTTTATTAAGCTTCAACATGAACTTGGAATTGTTGCACTTATACTTTAATAAATGCAATCACAATTTATAGCATATTATCTACTTTTATTAAATGAATATTTGTTAAAATTCTTTTGAACAACATTCTATCTATTTTTAGTATATTATATAATTATCATTAATATAAATAGTCTTTTTCAAATTAAAGGTAAAATAAATAACAACTATATATACTCAGCACTATTAAAACTTCCCATACTATTATATAAACCGAGTAAACCATATTTCAATACACTGAATAATTTTCTAGTAAACCTCCTTAAAGCTCTTAATCTATTTAAAAAATGGCTTCTGATAATGATACGAGCTATTCCTTAATCGATTTTAGCACAGCCTCTTCCAAAAGCTCATATTCATCCTCATCAAAAAAACTCCTTCATCCAATAGTTCATCTTCACTAAGGATTATTACATCACCAATGTAACGACCCAGGATTTTTATTAATTAAAATTTGAATATTTAATTAATTTTAAATATTAATAAGTGAAATTATAAGTCAAATAAATTTTATTTCGAATAATTGGATTTAATTGGATAATTAAATCGATAATTTAATATGTTAAATTATAGAAATAATTGAAATTTGGGTTAAATATGATTGAAAATGATTTTTAAAATTTTATTATATCATATTGAAGTTAGAACGATATTTTAGAACTTTTAAAATCGAATTAAGAGTTAATTTGTGAAAACTGAATATTTTAATATTTAATCGACTAGTGAAATTAGCCAATTTTCGAACAGTCTCAGAATTGGACGAGACCAGTTCCATTGGATCCGTAATAGTTTGTTATTATTGGATTTCAAATTTCGTAGCAAACGGAGTTATCGTTTGATCGTGGCAGCTCGAAACACATCGAAATTGTTTTTAATATTAATTTGGCGAGTTAAAATAGTCATTTTTCAAACTGTCTCGGATTTCGACGAAACCAGTTTCATCGGATCCAAAATGTGATATTATTGTAAGGTTTTAAATTTCATGTCAATCGGATTTACCGTTTGTCCGGTGCAAGCTAAAACGCCTAGAAAATCGTTTAAATCGGTTTAATTTAAATTGAACGTATATTGCCATAACTCGCACAGATGACCGAATTAGCTTTCGAAACCTATTCCATTGTGTCCGGAACGTGGGATAAACCCTAGAAACGCCGGTCACCGCGCTTAAATCGGAGTTTGGAAAACCCGAAATGAATAGTGTTTTGAATATTTTCCTATATAAGCACTTCATTTTCTCATATTCAATAAAAATTAAACCCTAACCCTAATATAGAGCCGGCCGCCATTTTCTTTTTCAATGGCCAGAAAATCGTTTCGTTCTCCCCTTGAAGTCTCCAAATCCGTTCATTAATTCGAGAAACTTTCTACATGAAAGTTGTAGAGGGCATTGAGTTCTAGATATCTAACGGATATGATCGCGAATGGAGCTCTGGATTGTCGGTAAATGGAGCTCGAATGACCGAAAGTCGCGCACGAAATTCGAGAGGACGGGGGCACTAGGGAGGTGCGGTCGGTGGCTGTGGGTTGGCATAGAGATGGCGCTTCGATTTGTGAGGAGGTGATCGGTTTCGTCGTCGTTTGGGGGGTGCGTTTCTTAACCCTAGCAATGATAAATGGGTTCGGCATATTACTGGAACGAACGCGTGCGTATAGGGTTGGGGAAGAAGATAAGGGACGGGCCTGATGTGCTTGGGCATGGGATGGAGGGCCGTGATTAAAGCAAGGTTAAAAATTATAAAGAAAATGTTGTAAATTATGAATATAAATTTGTGTAAAACTTGTAAAATCCATATGTTTTTCATACAAGGTCGAAAATGCGCGAAACAGAAAGCGTTGGAATCGTATGGACGAGCACTACGCTATGGAATTGGATTGGAGTCGTTTGGAGTTAGTGGGAATTTCGGGTAAAATTAAATGTCCGTTTAATTTTATTCGAAATAAATCGCTAAAACGAAATTGAAATCAAGGTGAGAACTTCTCACTCAATCGAATCAGTTTCGATTTTAATTTTAAATAGTTATATTTAAAATTCTTGAATGTATGTTTGAATGATGATTTTTATCTATTGATTGTTAAAATAGACATTATGCGCCGTTAGTAAGCGGATGTTATTTATTAAAAACATATACCGCGAATATTTCATAAACAGTGAAATTGGTATTATTTATGTACTTGGATTTGATTTCCCGCAGTATATAGCGGATGAGACCCTATTGCGCCGTCTATTAAGCGGATAATATTTTAAATCCCATATACCGCGATAATTTCGTACTGGAACGGAATTGGTATTGTGCTAACATCATTGGATGCAGGAAAACAGGTTGGAGGGATCCAACTGGATTCCTCAACAGTATTTATTTGATTATGGATATTTTGATATTCGTTGATTATCATATCGATATATGATGTCGTTGTTGTCGTGATTGACTATTTGGTATGTAGCATCATTGGACCAAATTTTGGAATTTTAAAAGGATTTTTAAAGTGATTTTTGAAGAGTATATGTTTATAAAATATTTTTGGAATTGATTCATTTTAAATAAATAAACGTTATAAATTTTAAAGTTATAAAATTATGATTTTTGAGAAATACGGTTAGAGGTTGATTTTTGAGAAATATGGGTTAATGATTTTATAAAATAGTTTAAATTGGGATTTTTGAATTTATTGTAAAAAGTTTAAATATAGGATTTATAAAATTTGATTATTTTATAAATCAAAGAAAATTTTGAAATTATAAAGGATTTAAGACGTTTTGAAATAATAATACAAATTGATTTAGATAAAGGATTTATAAATTGATATGTATAAATTAAAACGTTGAAATTATAAAACAAGTTTTATAAGTGTTAGAATGAATTGTGAATGAATTTCGTAAATGAATGAAATTTATAGAATTATAAACGTTGAAGTTATAAATGGAATTTTATAAGCAGTAGGTTTATAAAATTTGTAAAGTTATTAAAAGGATAGATTTGGGTAAATAAATGAATCTTATAAGTTATAAGAATTATAACTTGGGAAGTTTAAAAGAACGATTTTTGTAACAAATAAATTATAAGTGTTTAACTTATAATGTGAACTTTTGGTTTATAATTGAGTTATAAATTGAATAGGTTAATAAAGGAGATGTATAAAAGGAAGTTGTTACAAAATAAATAGAAATGGAATTTATAAACATTGTTTTATAAATTCGCAAATGACTTATTTTGATAAGTAAATTGTTATAACTTATTTATGGAGTTATATTCACATTTTAGACAGTGAATAATCCTTTAAAATAAAATGAATAGAAAGGATGAAATTGGTTAACAAGTATATCCACGTTTTTGAATAGTGAATAATATGTTAAAGAAAACGTTTTGGATGTGATGTTTTAAATAGAATTAAAACGATCTAATGATGTTTTAAAAATATGTTAAGATTCGAAACCATAGATTTCAACATTCATTGTTGAAATAGACGTTTTCGAGAAATAGAAGGAAATAATGGACTATAACACTGTTGTTATAGTAAATGATTTCCGAAAGGAAATGTTTTGTATAGTATTGGGATTTATATATCTATTTTAATTTCGAATCCCTATACTAGTGATTTAGGGTTGTCGTAACGATGTTTTAAGCAACATTCGCCCAAATAAATATGTTTAAGAGAATGATTTCCTTAAAGAATGAAATGTATACTTAATTTAGATTTAAGTATATTGAATATTTTCCAAGCGTTGGAAATAAAAAGATTTGTGAATTACTTATTAAATAAGTATGGAAATGTTTTCCAATATAAAGTGAATATTTTGAGAATTTATCTTTCTGAAGATAAATTGAAATGAATAATTGAAATCGTATATGCATAGATATTTTAGAATATAAATTCACTATGGAATTTATAAAAGAAAGGGGAATCTGTTTAAAAATAAATATTGATTTATTTTTGAAGTGTGAAAATTATATATCTAGTAAAGATATTTTTGGGAAATAAATAATTTGGAAAATTATTTGGAATCTGGTGATGTTGTGCATATCCATTGATAGTTCAATAACCGACTATCAATATTTACCTTTGAATGGGTATTTGTTGTGATTTGCTTGGATTTGAATGTCACACTTATTTTTAAATTATTGCGCTCGTTATTCGGATTACCCATTCCGAGTAGTGATACGACGTAATGGATAGCATTGATGACCGGTGTTGAAGACCGGATATTTTTGAAAGCGAAAGGACAACTCGTCGATTGTCTTTGCACCGAGTAGCTACGGTATAGAGACCCCCTATGTGATGGGAAGTCCGGACGTGATTAGAGATTATCCGGATTGCAAGGACTTCTTTGTAAGTGCCTTCGGTTCTGTTCGAGCCTTGAACAGACTTGTATGGATAGTATGTCTGACATTACAAATTGAGATATAAAGCCGATTTCTTTCAAATATATTTCTGTTGGTGGCGGAGAATTCATTCTTTTAGCTTAACACCCTTCTCTGAGACGTACGAGCTCAGAGGTTATGTAGTTGAAGGTTATCAGCGATATATTCCCAATTTGGTAATGTGACATGCTGAGTGTTGCTGTGAAATGATCATTGTGTTGATCATTTGTGATAGGATCATTTGTTTGATCGTTTATCTTTGTGATCATTTCTATGATCATTTGTTGACCCAAAGCACAACTTTTGTATAAAGCGTGTTTTTGTGGACGAGACTTCGTCGAGCCTCACACCCCGGAATGGTCAAATCAGGAAAGATGCGGCAAGGTTATGAGGGGTAGCTCCCTTTAGGGTATGTGCATTTCCTTCTGGAAAAGGGTGGTATCATGGTATGGAGCCCAGATACTTACTCATGTTGAAACACTTTATTTATGGTGTGATGTTGATTACGAGCGCTCGGATAAAGGTCCCAAAGGACCGGGGGATGGCATACTCGTGTCAGTAGTTACCCAGTTAGGGGTAACCCGGCCTTGTGTTGGCAGAGATCCGGTTTGGTTCTCGGGGACGTCCTTCCAGAGGCGTTCTCATGTGGCAATGGGAAGTTTCTTAGCCTGACCATTCGTTGGAAATCCAAAGAAACAATACGAGACTTGTACGGTTTTAGTTGTAGAACCTGCTTCCTCAGGAGGTAGCTATAGTAGGCATAATATAATGGTACCTATGCTGGCTAAGATTTATATTCTACTTTCGAAATGTTTTCTACACTATGCACTAGTAATAATACCAAATGTTTTTTTAATGCGTATCAAGCATCTTTGACTAACATAAGAAGAAATCTCCTCCAAGTCTGCGTTTGCATTGTGTGTGTGGTGGGAGGTCTTACGGTAGTCTCATTTTTAAAAGCATTTCGAATTGACTTTAAAAATATTCCCCTATTTTGATTTTAAAGATAAATAAACTGTTTTGAGTTCTCACATCAGTCACATGACTGACTCGGAGTTATTGTTTTCCTTCCTAAACTCTGGGTGCCCACCAATTTCCACACGAGCAGTCAAGAGACAGGTTTATCAGGATATTCTGGATATTCAGGAGTTGCTGGAGGCAAGCTGAATGGCATGGCGTATAACTAGTATATAATATTTCTTTTTCCGCTGTTTGTTGTTGTTGTTGTACACTCTGATGATATGATGTAATGTAATGTAATGTAATGTAATAACTGATATAGTTCTTTATTAAAAGATTATTCATTTATTATTATATGATTGTTCCGCTGCGATTGTGAGATTTTGATGTTGTTCTGTTGTTTCCTTTTTGTTTTGTCCCGTTCTATTTTCTATTTTCTATTTTCTTTTCTCTCTATTTACTATCTTCTTATCTCTTCTTCTGTCTCTTTCTTTTTCTTAAAACCCTAAGTGTTCGGTTTTCCGTCATTCGATTGCTCGGCAGTTGATACAGTGAGCGTATTGATGTCAGTTTTCGGAAGTCGAAGAACCGGGTCCTTACAGTTGGTATCAGAGCATATGGTTAAGCGACAACCATGGCTCTGTTGGGTATTACTCATTAGAGATAGAGTCAGTAGTGCTCTAGAATGAGTTTGAGTGTAATAATAGCTATGAGAGCGTATTTGTTAGTGAATATAAATTGTTTTTTATTGTGTTGACTTATCGGTTGATTGTTTATAGATTCCGGTCGATGTAGTCTAGCTAACTATCATAGATAGGAGTTTCTAAACTCTTAAACAAGATAAACCGACATGATATTGTTTTAAATTGGGTAAATAAAATAATTTTACCTTGATTATATTTTATATATAAAGAAATAATTTTTAGAATTATTAAAGTGTATATAAGTTGATTGTTTAGTTGTTTGAATAATCTAAGTAAAAGAATAATTGTATAAGCAAAAGAATTACAAGAATTGAATTATAATTAATGTGATTTACAATTGTGAAATAAACTTATATATATATAAGAAGCAAAACTATATGAATATATTTATGAATATGAGTTGTAAATAAAATTGAATTTAAAGTTAAATAAAAATTTACTTAGAATTTGGAATCTGAATTTATTTATAAGTGGGAATTTAAGTTAAGTAAAACCAAGTGATGTTTATAAAATGGAATATAACTTAAGTGATGTTGAATGAAGTTGATATTGGTATCGAAGTAAATTAATAAACTTAAGTGATAGATATAAACTTAAGTTATATAAATGAAATTCAACTTTTGTAATTGAATTGAATAAATGGATTGAATGTTAATCAATTAAATGTAAATTATATTGGTATGGAATAATGAATGTAGGTGTTAATTAATTAAAATCTTATGTTATTGGAAGTTGAATAATTGAATGAAAATCAATTTAATTAAACCAATTGAAAGTGATGGTGTTAAACCAAATTGAAAGAATACAAGCAAAGGAATTTGGTTGTAATTAATATACATTGGTTGTTATATGATTGTTAGTTGATTGTATATAATTCATTGAGTTAATGAAATTGAAAGCTAAAATAATTGAAATTCAATTGGAAGTTAAGTGAATCTTAAATAGAATTGAATTTGATTTGGAAGTGAACCAACTTGAATATGAATTAGTGAATATAAATTAATTGAATATAAATGTTAGTAAAAACATCCACTGTTAATGAATCAAATGTGATTAAATTGAAAACCCAATTCATTGAATATTAATGAGAATATGAATGAATATTTATTGGTTATGAATTTGTTGGATGATAGTTGGTTGATGGTTGAATATTTATTGCTTTTACTGCATTGTCTATGTTGGCATATATAGTCATTATGTTGCTATATGTTGTATATCGATACTATTGTCTATATACATGTTTCTCATCTGTTTGTTGAGTGTTTAGTAGGTTCGGATCGCGTTTGCTTCGCATTTGGAGCTCGTTTTCGCGCTATATTAGCCGTATATGCTTGCTAATAAAATATAAGGTACATATCTCGGATTAAATATCGTACTTTTACACTTTTTCACTGTGGGATGCCTCATTACTTGATGAGATGTATATTTGTGATATATATACTGTCATTTTTTTTCGGATCGAGCCGTGCAAAGGAGACTCTGGCGAATTTTTTCGAAAATTAAAGGCGTTAGAATATTTTTGGGAAAAATTGGAAAATTTGTGAAAACTTTAATTTTGATTTGGAGTTGAAAGTTAAACAATAGTAGTTGTTTTTGAAAAGATAACTAAGTATGATTTGAAAACTTAGTAAAGTACTGTAAGAAGTTTAACTATGGTTTTGGGAAAGTTAATAGATTCTGTAACTTTTCTTACTTGGTAATTTCGAGGACGAAATTCTTTTAAGGGGGGAAGTATGTAACGACCCAGGATTTTTATTAATTAAAATTTGAATATTTAATTAATTTTAAATATTAATAAGTGAAATTATAAGTCGAATAAATTTTATTTCGAATAATTGGATTTAATTGGATAATTAAATCGATAATTTAATATGTTAAATTACAGAAATAATTGAAATTTGGGTTAAATATGATTGAAAATGATTTGTAAAATTTTATTATATCATATTGAAGTTAGAACGATATTTTAGAACTTTTAAAATCGAATTAAGAGTTAGTTTGTGAAAATTGAATATTTTAATATTTAATCGACTAGTGAAATTAGCCAATTTTCGAACAGTCTCAGAATTGGACGAGACTAGTTCCATTGGATCCGTAATAGTTTGTTATTATCGGATTTCAAATTTCGTAGCAAACGGAGTTATCGTTTGATCGTGGCAGCTCGAAACGCATCGAAATTGTTTTTAATATTAATTTGGCGAGTTAAAATAGTCATTTTTCAAACTATCTCGGATTTCGACGAAACCAGTTTCATCAGATCCAAAATGTGATATTATTATAAGGTTTTAAATTTCATGTCAATCGGATTTACCGTTTGTTCGGTGCAAGCTAAAACGCCTAGAAAATCGTTTAAATCGGTTTAATTTAAATTGAACATTTATTGCCATAACTCGCACAGATAACCGAATTAGCTTTCGAAACATGTTCCATTGTGTCCGAAACGTGGGGTAAACCCTAGAAATGCCGGTCACCGCGCGTAAATCGGAATTTGGAAAACCCGAAATGAATAGTGTTTTGAATATTTTCCTATATAAGCACTTCATTTTCTCATATTCAATAAAAATTAAACCCTAACCCTAATATAGAGCCGACCGCCATTTTCTTTTTCGATGGCCAGAAAATCGTTTCGTTCTCCCCTTGAAATCTCCAAATCCGTTCATTAATTCGAGAAACTTTCTACATGAAAGTTGTAAAGGGCATTGAGTTCTAGATATCTAACGGATATGATCGCGAATGGAGCTCTGGATTGTCGGTAAATGGAGCTCGAACGATCGAAAGCCATGCACGAAATTCGAGAGGACGGGGGCACTAGGGAGGTGCGGTCGGTGGCTGTGGGTTGGCGTAGAGATGGCGCTTCGATTTGTGAGGAGGTGATCGGGTTTCGTCGTCGTTTGGGGGGTGCGTTTCTTAACCCTAGCAATGATAAATGGGTTCGGCATATTACTGGAATGAACGCGTGCGTATAGGGTTGGGGAAGAAGATAAGGGACGGGCCTGATGTGCTTGGGCAAGGGATGGAGGGCCGTGATTAAAGCAAGGCTAAAAATTATAAAGAAAATGTTGTAAATTATGAATATAAATTTGTGTAAAACTTGTAAAATCCATATCTTTTTCATACGAGGTCGAAAACGCGCGAAACAGGAAGCGTTGGAATTGTATGGACGAGCACTACGCTATGGAATTAGATTGGAGTCGTTTGGAGTTAGTGAGAATTTCGGGTAAAATTAAACGTCCGTTTAATTTTATTCGAAATAAATCGCTAAAACGAAATTGAAATCAAGGTGAGAACTTCTCACTCAATCGAATCAGTTTCGATTTTAATTTTAAATAGTTATATTTAAAATTCTTGAATGTATGTTTGAATGATGATTGTTATCTAGTGATTATTAAAATAGACATTATGCGCCGTTAGTAAGCGGATGTTATTTATTAAAAACATATACCGCGAATATTTCATAAACAGTGAAATTGGTATTATTTATGTACTTGGATTTGATTTCCCGCAGTATATAGCGGATGAGACCCTATTGCGCCGTCTATTAAGCGGATAATATTTTAAATCCCATATACCACGATAATTTCGTACTGGAACGGAATTGGTATTGTGCTAACATCTTTGGATGCAGGAAAACAGGTTGGAGGGATCCAACTGGATTCCTCAACAGTATTTATTTGATTATGGATATTTTGATATTCGTTGATTATCATATCGATATACGATGTCGTTGTTGTCGTGATTGACTATTTGGTATGTAGCATCATTGGACCAAATTTTGGAATTTTAAAAGGATTTTTAAAGTGATTTTTGAAGAGTATATGTTTATAAAATATTTTTGGAATTGATTCATTTTAAATAAATAAACGTTATAAATTTTAAAGTTATAAAATTATGATTTTTGAGAAATACGGTTAAAGGTTGATTTTTGAGAAATATGGGTTAATGATTTTATAAAATAGTTTAAATTGGGATTTTTGAATTTATTGTAAAAAGTTTAAATATAGGATTTATAAAATTTGATTATTTTATAAATCAAAGAAAATGATGAAATTATAAAGGAGTTAAGACGTTTTGAAATAATAATATAAATTGATTTAGATAAAGGATTTATAAATTGATATTTATAAATTAAAACGTTGGAATTATAAAACAAGTTTTATAAGTGTTAGAATGAATTGTGAATGAATTTCGTAAATGAATGAAATTTATAGAATTATAAACGTTGAAGTTATAAATGGAATTTTATAAGAAGTAGGTTTATAAAATTTGTAAAGTTATTAAAAAATAGATTTGGGTAAATAAATGAATCTTATAAGTTATAAGATTTATAACTTGGGAAGTTTAAAAGAACGATTTTTGTAACAAATAAATTGTAAGTGTTTAACTTATAATGTGAACTTTTGGTTTATAATTGAGTTATAAATTGAATAGGTTAATAAAGGAGATGTATAAAAGGAAGTTGTTATAAAATAAATAGAAATGGAATTTATAAACATTGTTTTATAAATTCGCAAACGACTTATTTTGATAAGTAAATTGTTATAACTTATTTATGGAGTTATATTCACATTTTAGACAGTGAATAATCCTTTAAAATAAAATGAATAGAAATGATGAAATTGGTTAACAAGTATATTCACGTTTTTGAATAGTGAATAATATGTTAAAGAAAACATTTTGGATGTGATGTTTTAAATAGAATTAAAACGATCTAACGATGTTTTAAAAATATGTTAAGATTTGAAACCATAGATTTCAACATTCATTGTTGAAATAGACGTTTTCGAGAAATAGAAGGAAATAATGGACTATAACACTGTTGTTATAGTAAATGATTTCCGAAAGGAAATGTTTTGTATAGTATTGGGATTTATATATCTATTTTAATTTCGAATCCCTATACAAGTGATTTTGGGTTGTCGTAACGATGTTTTAAGCAACATTCGTTTTGGCCCAAATAAATATGTTTAAGAGAATGATTTCCTTAAAGAATGAAATGTATACTTAATTTAGATTTAAGCATATTGAATATTTTCCAAGCGTTGGAAATAAAAAGATTTGTGAATTACTTATTAAATAAGTATGGAAATGTTTTCCAATATAAAGTGAATATTTTGAGAATTTATCTTTTTGAAGATAAATTGAAATGAATAATCGATATCGTATATGCATAGATATTTTAGAATATAAATTCACTATGGAATTTATAAAAGAAAGGGGAATCTGTTTAAAAATAAATACTGATTTATTTTTGAAGTGTGAAAATTATATATCTAGTAAAGATATTTTTGGGAAATAAATAATTTGGAAAATTATTTGGAATCTGGTGATGTTGTGCATATCCATTGATAGTTCAATAACCGACTATCAATATTTACCTTTGAATGGGTATTTGTTGTGATTTGCTTGGATTTGAATGCCACACTTATTTTTAAATTATTGCGCTTGTTATTCGGATTACCCATTCCGAGTAGTGATACGACGTAATGGATAGCATTGATGACCGGTGTTGAAGACCGGATATTTTTGAAAGCGAAAGGACAACTCGTCGATTGTCTTTGCACCGAGTAGCTACGGTATAGAGACCCCCTATGTGATGGGAAGTCCGGACGTGATTAGAGATTATCCGGATTGCAAGGACTTCTTTGTAAGTGCCTTCGGTTCTGTTCGAGCCCGGAACAGACTTGTATGGATAGTATGTCTGACATTACAAATTGAGATATAAAGCCGATTTCTTTCAAATATATTTCTGTTGGTGGCGGAGAATTTATTCTTTTAGCTTAACACCCTTCTCTGAGACGTACAAGCTCAGAGGTTATGTAGTTGAAGGTTATCAGCGATATATTCCCAATTTGGTAATGTGACATGCTGAGTGTTGCTGTGAAATGATCATTGTGTTGATCATTTGTGATAGGATCATTTGTTTGATCGTTTATCTTTGTGATCATTTATCTAACGACCCTGACTCGACCTTCGAAAATCGGCACCGAATACGACACTCGTATTCAAATGCCGCAGATCCAAACGTCGAACCTGGTTCGCCGGAGCTTATAACACAATAAGTACAACACAGCAGAAGAAATATGCAAAATACATTTGATATACAACATTTAATACAATATCTGATACAACAGAATACAATAGAATGGTACAATAGAGATCAACACTATCAGAGATAAAAGAAAATAGCAGCGGAGAGATAGTGTCTTCAATGCCAAACTCCAAGAACTCCCTCTTCAAAACACCAAGGCTAGCTCGAACCCCCATCACGCTCCATCAAGAGAGCAAGACTGGCGTGATGCTGAAGTGTAGCAAACGCGATCCACAAATCCAAAGAGCTTCGAATGCTAACGAATCTATACCTATTACAGGATTATCTGAAAACCCAACTCTAGACTGTCCGTGTGGAAAATAGTGGGCACCCAGAGTTTAGGAAAGGAACAATAAACTCCAGTTCAGTCATGGGACTGGTATGAGCAAACAAAACAATTTTGTCTTTTAAAACAAACAACAAAGCTTTTAAAGTTCAAATCCGCAATGCTTTAGGAAAATGAAACTACCACAAGGCCTCCCGGCACACACACAATGCAAACGCAGACATGGGGGAGATTTCTCCTTATGATAGTCAAACATGCTTACTACGCAAAAATTCTTTTTGATATTATTATTAGTGCATAGTGGAAAACACTTCGAAAGTACAATATAAATCCTAGCCAGCATAGGTACCATTATACTATGCCTACTATAGCTGCCATGTTAAATGGCAGGTTCTACAACTAAAACCGTACAAGGCGCGTATTGAGTGAATGAGTTTCCAACAAATGGTCAGGCTAAGGAACTTCCTATTGCCACATGGGAACGCCTCTGGCGGGACGCCCCGAGAACCTACCCGGATCTCTGCTAAACAAGGCCGGCTACCCCCTTCCCGGGGAATAAAACCTGAGATATGCCACCCCCGATCCTTTGGGACCTTTATCCGAGGGCCCTCCAGCAACAACATCACACAGTAATAAATATACTAGTGTCCACATGAGTAAGTATCTAGGCTCCATACCTTGATACCACCCTTTTCCAGAAGGAATGGTCATACCCTAGGGGAGCTACCCCTGAAACCTTGCCGCATCTTTCCTGTTTCGACCATTACCGGTTTGTGAGGCTCGATGAGGTCTCGACCACAAAGCTACGCTTTTTCACAAAGCCATGCTTTGATCAACAAATGATCATCAATCACACAGCAGCACTTAGCATGCCACACTACCAAATTGGGAGTATATCGCTGATAACCTTCAACTACATAACCTCTGAGCTCGTACGTCTCAGAGAAGGGTGTTAAGCTAAGAGAATAAATTCTCCGCCACCAACAGATATGTATTTGAAAGAAATCGGCGTTACATCTCAAAGTGTAGTGTCAGACACACAACCATACAAGTCTGTTCCGGGTTCGAACAGAACCGAAGGCACTTCCGAAGAAGCCCTTGCAAATCCGGGTATTCACAATCCCGATCGGACTTCCCATCACTTAGGAAATCTCTATACCGTAGCTACTCAGTGCAGAGACAATCGATAGGTCGTCCTATCATTCTTGCAACTACTCGGTCTTCACCACCGGTCTTCAAATGTTATCCATAACGACGTATCATTATTCGGAATGGATTATATGACACAAGTTCCTCTCCCGGCTAAACCGAATAACGACCGCAATATTTAAAAACATATGGATATAGGATTTTCTGTTAAGTCACAACTTATTATTCAAAACTTTCATTTAAATGGTTTAAACCAAGTTACCATTTCAAATCTTTAGACAAAATATTTATTTCACAAAGTTTAACTAGTTTCACAAAGATCCATTTACGGTTTCCAAAACAATATCTATTTTAATTGGATTAATTCATTTAATCTTTAAATCAATGATTTTACTCATAGCTTCCAAACCCGTTTTCAGTTATTCATTCACAACTTGGAAAACCATTTCAATTCAAACTTGAAATTCCTTTTATACAAATTGGAAATTCATTTCTTATCTGAAAGCCTTTATTGTATGAAAACAAATAGTTTTCATTTTGGAAAAATCCAATTCCAATTATACAAGTTAAAGTTTTTCAAACTCGGGTTAAATTTAAATCCCATAACAACACTTAAAAAAAATGGTTTGAAACCCATATAAGCTTGTATAACCTTTTACTTCATAAATCCTCAAAATAGAATTTAATTTCAAACCTTGAATTTAATTTTGAATTGAATTATTAAATTTCAAAACTTTATTAAGTTATTCAGAACAACTTTTATTTTAGAAATTCTTTTCCAAAATCCTTTCACTTTAAATCCGATCCATTTCCAAAACCATTTGGATTTAAAAATTAGATCCTAAAAATTATTTCAGAAATCTATGACTTAACCGATCTCCATGTGCAATCCATATTTTTGTGTGTATAGTGTAGTCCAGGGGTATTACACGATAGTGCACAACAACAATCAACACAGATATATCGATAAGCGGTATAACCCATAACGCTTATCTTTATCAAAGTAAATTTATCAATCACAAAGATTCACTAATATGATTCGATGTGGGTTTCGGATAACCAACTGGAATCCGACTCCTTGTCTCATCGAAGTTCAAATGCCGTTACATGGGCAAAAGGGTTTTCACATATACATAGGAACGAATCCCAAATCACAGTTCCTCACAAAGCAATCACAACATCACAACAAAAATATCAATCCAATACAGAACAATTGATGATAGTTAATCATCTCTAATTAGGGTGAATATGATTAAGTGTCTTAACCACACAATTTATTTTATAAAATTTAAATCAATGATTAATTATCCTTAACTATAAATTGATTCAATCTTAATTAACTTTATCAATTAACTTTTCTTAATTTAATTATCTTAATTCATAAATCCTTAATTTAAAATTAATTAAATCTTAACTACTTTCATTAATTAGTCACCCTTTAATTAAATCAACTTTTAATTATAAAGTAATTACAAATTTTAATTGTTCAAAATCTTTACTTAATCATTATAAAGAATTTTGTCTTTAAGTTAAAATTTTGAATATTTGATTTACTCCTAAGTATTTTATCAAGTTAAATTTTTTTAAACAATTTTATTTTTTTTAAAATCAAAGTTTTTGAAATACTTCATTTATATAAATCAATTTGGTTTTTAAATTAACATTTAAACATTTTTTTACTTTTAAATTTTTTTTTGTTAATTTAAACTTTAAAAACAACTTTTATAAAATTTTAAATTTGAAATACCATTTATTTCATATGCTATTTATCATTATCATTAAATTTACCCAGAACATAAATTTACTTGAGTTTTCAAAAAAATTGGCAAAAACAAACTGAGTTCTGTTTTAAAATCACTTCCCCGAGACCTGCTTCGGGTTTACCCCGAGAAGATCCCCCTTTCACTTCGGGTTTTCCCCAAAGTGACCCGTGTTGAATTTTTTTTTCGAATTTTGCTTAAGGGTTTAAAAACGACCCGATAAACGCTGAAACCCCCCCGAGTGGAACTTTGAGCTTTCCCTCAACCTCCCCGTGCTGTGCTTCGAGTCGCTCCTCGACCTCCCCAACCTAGCACGCTGACACGCCACCCATCAACGTGCACGTGCACGGCTATCTTTGCCGCCGTTGGATGGTACTGCGGCCACCAACATGACAACGTCCACCCCCTAAACCCATTCGAACACCCAGATTTCGAATTTATTTCGAAATCACTAATCGAGCAACCGGACCGCAAAAGTATCAAGCACGCTATCAGAAAAACGGTCCCGCACCACCTCCCCTGGCCATCAGAGGCCGCCAAATTTTTCCTCTAGCATCCACGTCGTGCAACGCATCCATCTGACCCCTTGACACGCATCGCGATCACTCATGGGTAGTGCGGTAATGTCATTTCGACCGTGCGCAGAAAATGGGTTCTTAAACCCTATTTTAAATTCGAATTGAAAATTCAAAGATTTAAAAATTATCCTAGTATTTTTTCTAGAAATCATGAACCCTCAATCCATCTATGACAGCGAATTCGAGGCCTATAACGCCTCCGATCATCAGATTTTGCCAAAAACTCATTTTCCGATCAACTCCTAATTTCTTGAGCAATATGCAATGAAAAAATTTGATTTTTGTTTCTAAAATCATAAATTTTGATGATGATTCAATTGGTCTTACTGAAATTCAATTCCATGAGGTTCAAATTTTCATCTATTTTGAATTATGACTGTGTTTACATCTTCCAGTGAAGATGAACCTGTTCTATTTGCTTTGATCGATTGCTGAGACGAAACACAAATTTAAACAACAAATTTTTAACTTAATTACTAACATATTTCAGGAACAAGAAGGGGAAAAGAATGTTGTATTTGAATGCGTTTTATTCTGTAACCAGGAAATCAATATAACAGTATTTGTAAAGTTACCCAGGTTTTGCTTTGATTCAATTTTTAAAACATGGTGAATTGTTAAACCATATCTTTTGTTGTTTCACAATTCCATTTTTTTCCAAAAGGGTTGAAGGATAGGGATTTTGAATCATCACTGTAACTAAAATGTTACAGGGAGACAGAGACATGGAAACAAATGTTTCTAGGAAAATCAAACATAAGCTTGGCCACTCATTCACATGCAAAGCCATTCACATTCATATAAGCATCCATATAAGAATCCAAACACAAAGAAAATTAGAGCAAGCATAGGTTTATTCACAAACAACAACAGCAGATTCAAACTTGAAGTTTTGCTCACCTGTTTTTTTTCTAGAGAGTTTCCAAAGCAGAAAATGAAGCCTGGATAATTCTTTTCTTTTTCCTACTTTGATTTCGAAATTTAAATCTGCAACTTGAAATTATAACATTTTGTTTAATAACTGTTGCATGCTCTTGTTTATTCAATTTATTGATATCAAAACAAGGATTTGAATTTACTTACAGCTTAATTTTTTTTTTCTTTTTTTTTAAAAATGCAACAAAGAACTTGAACTACTGCCTGGAATTAGCTTTTGATTCTTAACCTTTTGCTGCAAATAAATGATTGAGTATTGTTATTGTACTTCATTTTTCCTTCATTACAGATTTAAATTTCAAAATAAAGTTACTTGCCTTTTCAATTATTTCCAGAAATCAAAGAAAAACTGCCCTCTGCCTTTACAAGCTAATCTGCAGTTTTAATTTAAATTTGTTGTTAAAATATGACTTCAAAATCATAATTTTATTAACTATAAAATTTTAAAAACTTACCTGAGAGCACACTACAGTTTTGAGGCTTTAGAAATCACTTCAGTTTTTTAGTTTGAATTGAAGAAGAAAATAGGCAGTTTTCTTTCTTCTTTCTTTTCTGAATTTTTTTTCTTGCTTGAGTGGTGGAGTTTAAAGATTGCAAAATCTTTTGAGTACTGAACTTCAGATATTTAGGAGATTTAAAATTCGAATTGGAAGGTGAAAAGTTTTCTGAATTTTCTATTTGATTATTTTATTAAAGAGTTGATGTTTTGTGCCATTTGTAAGAAAAGATCTTAAACCATAGATTTTGTTAATTATTCATTTTATTGTGAATGTAATTTTTCAGCCCTTGATGTTACAAAGCAAAAGAAACTTTATAGATTTTATTTCAATATATATATTTTTATTCATTTGTATGTATATATGCATATGTACAATGTGTTTTAAGTCCTTATTTTATCAAATCTAATTATTAAGTATACAAGATGATTTAGCTTTTGTAAACTTTTGTTTATATCAATTTTACAATATCACTTTTTAAACCAATATATTTAAGCTTAGTTCATTATATTTTTTTCTTTTGAATTAAGACTATTATATCTTTTAAATAAACAACTTATCTATATTTATTATTTTAAACTTTTATTGCTCATTTTATACACATTTTGTTTTATTAATTTTAAAGAAAGAAATGATTTTTAATGCTACTTAATTTTTTTTAAAACATTTATTTAAAATTTAAATTCAATTTTCAATTTCAAACTTGAAATATAAACTTTCATATCCATTTGTTATATCCACACTCACCCTGAACAAATTTAAATTAAATTTTAAATATGCATTCACTTTACTCATATTTGTAATACACACATATATATAAGATTTTAAATCTATATGACTTTTTACAATATTTATTATTTCAATATTTTAATCTCAAAATAAAATTGGGATTTAATTATATATTACTATCACTCATTTTTATTTGTTTAGGATTTTTCATCCAATTTAATTTGAAATTAAATTCCAAAAGTTTAAAACATATTATTTATTTAAATTGTTAATTTTGGGACGTTACTTTTTATCTATAAGATTTAAATATAGAAATTCAAAATCTCAATTAAAATTTTAAAATCAATACTCAATAAACAAATATCCTATTTAATTTGAAAAATCCAAACTAATTTACAATTTTATTCAAAAGTTATTTCTAATTATCAATTTAAATTTAATTAAAAATCAGGATCGTTACAGATTTCCCCCCTTAAAATAAATTTCATCCTCGAAATTTGCAAGGAAGACGACAAAGAAAAGATGATAGATAGAAAATATCTTTCCAAATTAGACTGGATAACAATTCTGTATTTGGCTTACCAAATCAGAATATCAACAATATGAGAATAAACTCATACAATTATTTCACAAGATACTCGGGTTTATCCGGTCTACGAATATGCAAAGGCATTGATTAGTTTGAGGGATAACTAATCGTTCGTAGAATATACCCGATCCCATAGAATAGATAGATAGATAGATTTAATCTTCTACAATTTCTCAAATACAAGATATGGATTCCAACTTAGGTCGGAATATCCCAAAGTATACATCAACTTGTCCCTCTTCGGACTTCAATCAACACAAGGAATTACAACAGAGTTTCAAATTTTGTTTTAATCGAAATCATTTTATCGATACAAATTATTTAACTTTATATTTTAGATACCAATTTATCAACTTTAAATTTTGCTAAGGTTAAGAACGAAAAGCTGATAGAAATTTGACTAAGAGAATACGAAATAGAGACTTATCTACGATTCGTAGGGTCACCATCGTACCGAAGCTTCTTTCTTGAGCTGCTACAAAGCAATCAAAAGAATTGGAAAGACGAATCAAAGGAGATTGATAGAGAAAATTATTACCGTTGTTGCAGGGCATTGACCACTTGTACTGGTATTTCCCTGTCCCATATCTCGTTCTCTTCTTGCACTCATACTTACCATCAGTGAATAGTAAGAGAATTTACTGAGGCATTCGATCGGATATCTTAGGGATTACCCATTCTAGGATATACTTCATCCTTTCTCTAATGAACTACTTAATGTGTTATACTCCTGAGCTAAAGTTTTAACCCTCAGCTCTGATACCAATTCTAACGACCCTGACTCGACCTTCGAAAATCGGCACCGAATACGACACTCGTATTCAAATGCCGCAGATCCAAACGTCGAACCTGGTTCGCCGGAGCTTATAACACAATAAGTACAACACAGCGGAAGAAATATGCAAAATACATTTGATATACAACATTTAATACAATATCTGATACAACAGAATACAATAGAGATCAAAACTATCAGAGATAAAAGAAAATAGCAGCGGAAAGATAGTGTCTTCAATGCCAAACTCCAAGAACTCCCTCTTCAAAACACCAAGGCTAGCTCGAACCCCCATCACGCTCCACCAAGAGAGCAAGACTGGTGTGATGCTGAAGTGTAGCAAACGCGATCCACAAATACAAAGAGCTTCGAAGGCTAACGAATCTATACCTATTACAAGATTATCTGAAAACCCAACTCTAGACTGCCCGTGTGGAAAATAGTGGGCACCCAGAGTTTAGGAAAGGAACAATAAACTCCAGGTCAGTCATGGGACTGGTATGAGCAAACAAAACAATTTTGTCTTCTAAAACAAACAACAAAGCTTTTAAAGTTCAAATCTGCAATGCTTTAGGAAAATGAAACTACCATAAGGCCTCCCGGCACACACACAATTCAAACGCACACATGGGGGAGATTTCTCCTTATGATAGTCAAACATGCTTACTACGCAAAAATTCTTTTTGATATTATTATTAGTGCATAGTGGAAAACACTTCGAAAGTATAATATAAATCCTAGCCAGCATAGGTACCATTATACTATGCCTACTATAGCTGCCATGTTAAATGGCAGGTTCTACAACTAAAACCGTACAAGGCGCGTATTGGATGAATGAGTTTCCAACAAATGGTCAGGCTAAGGAACTTCCTATTGCCACATGGGAACGCCTCTGGCGGGACGCCCCGAGAACCTACCCGGATCTCTGCTAAACAAGGCCGGCTACCCCCTTCCCGGGGAATAAAACCTGAGATATGCCACCACCAGTCCTTTGGGACCTTTATCCGAGGGCCCTCCAACAACAACATCACACAGTAATAAATATACTAGTGTCCACATGAGTAAGTATCTGGGCTCCATACCATGATACCACCCTTTTCCAGAAGGAATGGTCATACCCTAGGGGAGCTACCCCTGAAACCTTGCCGCATCTTTCCTGTTTCGACCATTACCGGTTTGTGAGGCTCGATGAGGTCTCGACCACAAAGCTACGCTTTTTCACAAAGCCATGCTTTGATCAACAAATGATCATCAATCACACAACAGCACTTAGCATGCCACACTACCAAATTGGGAGTATATCGCTGATAACCTTCAACTACATAACCTCTGAGGACCTACGTCTCAGAGAAGGGTGTTAAGCTAAGAGAATAAATTCTCCGCCACCAACAGATATGTATTTGAAAGAAATCGGCGTTACATCTCAAAGTGTAGTGTCAGACACACAACCATACAAGTCTGTTCCGGGTTCGAACAGAACCAAAGGCACTTCCGAAGAAGCCCTTGCAAATCCGGGTATTCACAATCCCGATCGGACTTCCCATCACTTAGGATATCTCTATACCATAGCTACTCAGTGCAGAGACAATCGATAGGTCGTCCTATCATTCTTGCAACTACCCGGTCTTCACCACCGGTCTTCAAATGCTATCCATAACGACGTATCATTATTCGGAATGGGTTATATGACACAAGGTCCTCTCCCGGCTAAACCGTATAACGAGCGCAATATTTAAAAACATATGGATATAGGATTTTCAGTTAAGTCACAACTTATTATTCAAAACTTTCATTTAAATGGTTTAAACCAAGTTACCACTTCAAATCTTTAAACAAAAGATTTATTTCACAAAGTTTAACTAGTTTCACAAAGATCCATTTACGGTTTCCAAAACAATATCCATTTTAATTGGATTAATTCATTTAATCTTTAAATCAAAGATTTTACTCATAGCTTCCAAACCCGTTTTCAGTTATTCATTCACAACTTGGAAAACCATTTCAATTCAAACTTGAAATTCCTTTTATACAAATTGGAAATTCATTTCTTATCTGAAAGCCTTTATTGTTTGAAAACAAACAGTTTTCATTTTGGAAAAATCCAATTCCAATTATACAAGTTAAAGTTTTTCAAACTCGGGTTAAATTTAAATCCCATAACAACACTTAAAAAAAATGGTTTGAAACCCATATAAGCTTGTATAACCTTTTACTTCATAAATCCTCAAAATAGAATTTAATTTCAAACCTTGAATTTAATTTTGAATTGAATTATTAAATTTCAAAACTTTATTAAGTTATTCAAAACAACTTTTATTTTAGAAATTCTTTTCCAAATTCTTTTCACTTTAAATCCGATCCATTTCCAAAACCATTTGGATTTAAAAATTAGATCTTAAAAATTATTTCAGAAATCTGTGACTTAACCGATCTCCATGTGCAATCCATATTTGTGTGTGTATAGTGTAGTCCAGGGGTATTACACGATAGTGCACAACAGCAATCAACACAGATATATCGATAAGTGGTATAACCCATAACGCTTATCTTTATCAAAGTAAATTCATCAATCACAAAGATTCACTAATATGATTCGATGTGGGTTTCAGATAACCAACTGGAATCCGACTCCTTGTCTCATCGAAGTTCAAATGCCGTTTCATGGGCAAAAGGGTTTTCACATATACATAGGAACGAATCCCAAATCACAGTTCATCACAAAGCAATCACAGCATCACAACAAAAATATCAATCCAATACAGAACAATTGATGATAGTTAATCATCTCTAATTAGGGTGAATATGATTAAGTGTCTTAACCACACAATTTATTTTATAAAATTTAAATCAACGATTAATTATCCTTAACTATAAATTGATTCAATCTTAATTAACTTTATCAATTAACTTTTCTTAATTTAATTATCTTAATTCATAAATCCTTAATTTAAAATTAATTAAATCTTAACTACTTTCATTAATTAGTCACCCTCTAATTAAATCAACTTTTAATTATAAAGTAATTACAAATTTTAATTGTTCAAAATCTTTACTTAATCATTATAAAGAATTTTGTCTTTAAGTTAAAAATTTGAATATTTGATTTACTCCTAAGTATTTTATCAAGTTAAATTTTTTTAAACAATTTTATTTTTTTTAAAATCTAAGTTTTTGAAATACTTCATTTATATAAATCAATTTGGTTTTTAAATTAACATTTAAACATTTATTTTACTTTTAAATATTTTTTTTGTTAATTTAAACTTTAAAAACAACTTTTATAAAATTTTAAATTTGAAATACCATTTATTTCAAATGCTATTTATCATTATCATTAAATTTACCCAGAACATAAATTTACTTGAGTGTTCAAAAAAATTGGCAAAAACAAACTGAGTTCTGTTTTAAAATCACTTCCCTGAGACCTGCTTCGGGTTTGCACCGAGAAGATTCCCCTTTCACTTCGGGTTTTCCCCAAAGTGACCCGTGTTGAATTTTTTTTTCGAATTTTGCTTAAGGGTTTAAAAACGACCCGATAAACGCTGAAACCCTCCCGAGTGGAACTTCGAGCTTTCCCTCAACCTCCCCGTGCTGTGCTTCGAGTCGCTCCTCGACCTCCCCAACCTAGCACGCTGACACGCCACCCATCAACGTGCACGTGCACGGCTATCTTCGCCGCCGTTGGATGGTGCTGCGGCCACCAACATGACAACGTCCACCCCTTAAACCCATTCGAACACCCAGATTTCGAATTTATTTCGAAATCACTAATCGAGCAACCGGACCCCAAAAGTATCAGGCACGCCATCAGAAAAACGGTCCCGCGCCACCTCCCCTGACCATCAAAGGCTGCCAAATTTTTCCTCTAGCATCCACGTCGTGCAACGCATCCATCTAACCCCCTGACACGCATCGCGATCACTCGTGGGTAGTGCGGTAATGTCATTTCGACCGTGCGCAGAAAATGGGTTCTTAAACCCTATTTTAAATTTGAATTGAAAATTCAAAGATTTAAAAATTATCCTAGTATTTTTCTGGAAATCATGAACCCTCAATCCATCTATGACAGCGAATTCGAGGCCTATAACGCCTCCGATCATCAGATTTTGCCAAAAACTCATTTTCCGATCAATTCCTAATTTCTTGAGCAATATGAAATGAAAAAATTTGATTTTTGTTTCTAAAATCATAAATTTTAATGATGATTCAAATGGTCTTACTGAAATTCAATTCCATGAGGTTCAAATTTTCATCTATTTTGAATTATGACCGTGTTTACATCTTCCAGTGAAGATGAACCTGTTCTATTTGCTTTGATCGATTGCTGAGACGAAACACAAATTTAAACAACAAATTTTTAACTTAATTACTAACATATTTCAGGAACAAGAAGGGGAAAAGAATGTTGTATTTGAATGTGTTTTATTCTGTAACCAGGAAATCAATATAACAGTATTTGTAAAGTTACCCAGGTTTTGCTTTGATTCAATTTTTAAAACATGGTGAATTGTTAAACCATATCTTTTGTTGTTTCACAATTCCATTTTTTTCCAAAAGGGTTGAAGGATAGGGATTTTGAATCATCACTGTAACTAAAATGTTACAGGGAGACAGAGACATGGAAACAAATGTTTCCAGGAAAATCAAACATAAGCTTGGCCACTCATTCACATGCAAAGCCATTCACATTCATATAAGCATCCATATAAGAATCCAAACACAAAGAAAATTAGAGCAAGCATAGGTTTATTCACAAACAACAACAGCAGATTCAAACTTGAAGTTTTGCTCACCTGTTTTTTTTCTAGAGAGTTTCCAAAGCAGAAAATGAAGCCTGGATAATTCTTTTCTTTTTCCTACTTTGATTTTGAAATTTAAATCTGCAACTTGAAATTATAACATTTTGTTTAATAACTGTTGCATGCTCTTGTTTATTCAATTTATTGATATCAAAACAAGGATTTGAATTTACTTACAGCTTAATTTTTTTTTTAATATGCAACAAAGAACTTGAACTACTGCCTGGAATTAGCTTTTGATTCTTGACCTTTTGCTGCAAATAAATGATTGAGTACTGTTATTGTACTTCATTTTTCCTTCATTACAGATTTAAATTTCAAGTTTAAATTTCAAAATAAAGTTACTTGCCTTTTCAATTATTTCCAGAAATCAAAGAAAAACTGCCCTCTGCCTTTACAAGCTAATCTGCAGTTTTAATTTAAATTTGTTGTTAAAATATGACTTCAAAATCATAATTTTATTAACTATAAAATTTTAAAAACTTACCTGAGAGCACACTACAGTTTTGAGGCTTTAGAAATCACTTCAGTTTTTTAGTTTGAATTGAAGAAGAAAATAGGCAGTTTTCTTTCTTCTTTCTTTTCTGAATTTTTTTTCTTGCTTGAGTGGTGGAGTTTAAAGATTGCAAAATCTTTTGAGTACTGAACTTCAGATATTTAGGAGATTTAAAATTCGAATTGGAAGGTGAAAAGTTTTCTGAATTTTCTATTTGATTATTTTATTAAGGAGTTGATGTTTTGTGCCATTTGTAAGAAAAGATCTTAAACCATAGATTTATTTAATTATTCATTTTATTGTAAATGTAAATTTTAGCCCTTGATGTTACAAAGCAAAAGAAACTTTATAGATTTTATTTCAATATATATATTTTTATTCATTTGTATGTATATATGCATATGTACAATGTGTTTTAAGTCCTTATTTTATCAAATCTAATTATTAAGTATACAAGATGATTTAGCTTTTGTAAACTTTTGTTTATATCAATTTTACAATATCACTTTTTAAACCAATATATTTAAGCTTAGTTCATTATATATTTTTTTCTTTTGAATTAAGACTATTATATCTTTTAAATAAACAACTTTTCTATATATATTATTTTAAACTTTTATTGCTCATTTTATACACATTTTGTTTTATTAATTTTAAAGAAAGAAATGATTTTTAATGCTACTTAATTTTTTTTAAAACATTTATTTCAAATTTAAATTCAATTTTCAATTTCAAACTTGAAATATAAACTTTCATATCCATTTGTTATATCCACACTCACCCTGAACAAATTTAAATTAAATTTTAAATATGCATTCAGTTTACTCATATTTGTAATACACACACATATATAAGATTTTAAATCTATATGACTTTTTAAAATATTTATTATTTCAATATTTTAATCTCAAAATAAAATTGGGGTTTAATTATATATTACTATCACTCATTTTTATTTGTTTAGGATTTTTCATCCAATTTAATTTGAAATTAAATTCCAAAAGTTTAAAACATATTATTTATTTAAATTGTTAATTTTGGGACGTTACTTTTTATCTTTAAGATTTTAAATATGGAAATTCAAAATCTCAATTAAAATTTTAAAATCAATACTCAATAAACAAATATCCTATTTAATTTGAAAAATCCAAATTAATTTACAATTTTATTCAAAAATTATTTCTAATTATCAATTTAAATTTAATTAAAAATCGGGATCGTTACAGATTTCCCCTCTTAAAATAAATTTCGTCCTCGAAATTTGCAAGGAAGACGACAAAGAAAAGATGATAGATAGAAAATATCTTTCCAAATCAGACTGGATAACAATTCTGTATTTGGCTTACCAAATCAGAATATCAACAATATGAGAATAAACTCAACAATTATTTCACAAGATACTCGAGTTTATCCGGTCTACGAATATGCAAAGGCATTGATTAGTTTGAGGGATAACTAATCGTTCGTAGAATATACCCGATCCCATAGAATAGATAGATAGATAGATTTAATCTTCTACAATTTCTCAAATACAAGATATGGATTCCAACTTAGGTCGGAATATCCTAAAGTATACATCAACTTGTCCCTCTTCGGACTTCAATCAACACAAGGAATTACAACAGAGTTTCAAATTTTGTTTTAATCGAAATCATTTTATCGATACAAATTATTTAACTTTATATTTTAGATACCAATTTATCAACTTTAAATTTTGCTAAGGTTAAGAACGTAAAGCTGATAGAAATTTGACCAAGAGAATACGAAATAGAGACTTATCTACGATTCGTAGGGTCACCATCGTACCGAAGCTTCTTTCTTGAGCTGCTACAAAGCAATCAAAAGAATTGGAAAGACAAATCAAAGGAGATCGATAGAGAAAATTATTTCTGTTGTTGCCAGGCATTGACCACTTGTACTGGTATTTCCCTGTCCCCTATCTCGTTCTCTTCTTGCACTCATACTTACTATCAGTGAATAGTAAGAGAATTTACTGAGGCGTTCGATCGGATATCTTAGGGATTACCCATTCTAGGGTATACTTCACCCTATCTCTAATGAACTACTTAATGTGTTATACTCCTGAGCTAAAGTTTTAACCCTCAGCTCTGATACCAATTCTAACGACCCTGACTCGACCTTCGAAAATCGGCACCGAATACGACACTCGTATTCAAATGCCGCAGATCCAAACGTCGAACCTGGTTCGCCGGAGCTTATAACACAATAAGTACAACATAGTGGAAGAAATATGCAAAATACATTTGATATACAACATTTAATACAATATCTGATACAACAGAATACAATAGAATGGTACAATAGAGATCAACACTATCAGAGATAAAAGAAAATAGCAGCGGAAAGATAGTGTCTTCAATGCCAAACTCCAAGAACTCCCTCTTCAAAACACCAAGGCTAGCTCGAACCCCCATCACGCTCCACCAAGGGAGCAAGACTGGTGTGATGCTGAAGTGTAGCAAACGCGATCCACAAATCCAAAGAGCTTCGAAGGCTAACGAATCTATACCTATTACAGGATTATCTGAAAACCCAACTCTAGACTGCCCGTGTGGAAAATAGTGGGCACCCAGAGTTTAGGAAAGGAACAATAAACTCCAGGTCAGTCATGGGACTGGTATGAGCAAACAAAACAATTTTGTCTTTTAAAACAAACAACAAAGCTTTTAAAGTTCAAATCCGCAATGCTTTAGGAAAATGAAACTACCATAAGGCCTCCCGGCACACACACAATGCAAACGCACACATGGGGGAGATTTCTCCTTATGATAGTCAAACATGCTTACTACGCAAAAATTCTTTTTGATATTATTATTAGTGAATAGTGGAAAACACTTCGAAAGTATAATATAAATCCTAGCCAGCATACGTACCATTATACTATGCCTACTATAGCTGCCATGTTAAATGGCAGGTTCTACAACTAAAACCGTACAAGGCGCGTATTGGATGAATGAGTTTCCAACAAATGGTCAGGCTAAGGAACTTCCTATTGCCACATGGGAACGCCTCTGGCGGGACGCCCCGAGAACCTACCCGGATCTCTGCTAAACAAGGCCGGCTACCCCCTTCCCGGGGAATAAAACCTGAGATATTCCACCCCCGGTCCTTTGGGACCTTTATCCAAGGGCCCTCCAACAACAACATCACACAGTAATAAATATACTAGTGTCCACATGAGTAAGTATCTGGGCTCCATACCATGATACCACCCTTTTCCAGAAGGAATGGTCATACCCTAGGGGAGCTACCCCTGAAACCTTGCCGCATCTTTCCTGTTTCGACCATTACCGGTTTGTGAGGCTCGATGAGGTCTCGACCACAAAGCTACGCTTTTTCACAAAGCCATGCTTTGATCAACAAATGATCATCAATCACACAGCAGCACTTAGCATGCCACACTACCAAATTGGGAGTATATCGCTGATAACCTTCAACTACATAACCTCTGAGCTCGTACGTCTCAGAGAAGGGTGTTAAGCTAAGAGAATAAATACTCCGCCACCAACAGATATGTATTTGAAAGAAATCGGCGTTACATCTCAAAGTGTAGTGTTAGACACACAACCATACAAGTCTGTTCCGGGTTCGAACAGAACCGAAGGCACTACCGAAGAAGCCCTTGCAAATTCAGGTATTCACAATCCCGATCGGACTTCCCATCACTTAGGAAATCTCTATACCGTAGCTACTCAGTGCAGAGACAATCGATAGGTCGTCCTATCATTCTTGCAACTACCCGGTCTTCACCACCGGTCTTCAAATGATATCCATAACGACGTATCATTATTCGGAATGGGTTATATGACACAAGGTCCTCTCCCGGCTAAACAGAATAACGAGCGCAATATTTAAAAACATATGGATATAGGATTTTCAGTTAAGTCACAACTTATTATTCAAAACTTTCATTTAAATGGTTTAAACCAAGTTACCACTTCAAATCTTTAAACAAAAGATTTATTTCACAAAGTTTAACTAGTTTCACAAAGATCCATTTACGGTTTCCAAAACAATATCCATTTTAATTGGATTAATTCATTTAATCTTTAAATCAAAGATTTTACTCATAGCTTCCAAACCCGTTTTCAGTTATTCATTCACAACTTGGAAAACCATTTCAATTCAAACTTGAAATTCCTTTTATACAAATTGGAAATTCATTTCTTATCTGAAAGCCTTTATTGTTTGAAAACAAACAGTTTTCATTTTGGAAAAATCCAATTCCAATTATACAAGTTAATGTTTTTCAAACTCGGGTTAAATTTAAATCCCATAACAACACTTAAAAAAATGGTTTGAAACCCATATAAGCTTGTATAACCTTTTACTTCATAAATCCTCAAAATAGAATTTAATTTCAAACCTTGAATTTAATTTTGAATTGAATTATTAAATTTCAAAACTTTATTAAGTTATTCAAAACAACTTTTATTTTAGAAATTCTTTTCCAAATTCTTTTCACTTTAAATCCGATCCATTTCCAAAACCATTTGGATTTAAAAATTAGATCTTAAAAATTATTTCAGAAATCTGTGACTTAACCGATCTCCATGTGCAATCCATATTTGTGTGTGTATAGTGTAGTCCAGGGGTATTACACGATAGTGCACAACAACAATCAACACAGATATATCGATAAGTGGTATAACCCATAACGCTTATCTTTATCAAAGTAAATTCATCAATCACAAAGATTCACTAATATGATTCGATGTGGGTTTCAGATAACCAACTGGAATCCGACTCCTTGTCTCATCGAAGTTCAAATGCCGTTTCATGGGCAAAAGGGTTTTCACATATACATAGGAACGAATCCCAAATCACAGTTCATCACAAAGCAATCACAGCATCACAACAAAAATATCAATCCAATACAGAACAATTGATGATAGTTAATCATCTCTAATTAGGGTGAATATGATTAAGTGTCTTAACCACACAATTTATTTTATAAAATTTAAATCAACGATTAATTATCCTTAACTATAAATTGATTCAATCTTAATTAACTTTATCAATTAACTTTTCTTAATTTAATTATCTTAATTCATAAATCCTTAATTTAAAATTAATTAAATCTTAACTACTTTCATTAATTAGTCACCCTCTAATGAAATCAACTTTTAATTATAAAGTAATTACAAATTTTAATTGTTCAAAATCTTTACTTAATCATTATAAAGAATTTTGTCTTTAAGTTAAAAATTTGAATATTTGATTTACTCCTAAGTATTTTATCAAGTTAAATTTTTTTAAACAATTTTATTTTTTTTAAAATCTAAGTTTTTGAAATACTTCATTTATATAAATCAATTTGGTTTTTAAATTAACATTTAAACATTTATTTTACTTTTAAATTTTTTTTTGTTAATTTAAACTTTAAAAACAACTTTTATAAAATTTTAAATTTGAAATACCATTTATTTCATATGCTATTTATCATTATCATTAAATTTACCCAGAACATAAATTTACTTGAGTGTTCAAAAAAATTGGCAAAAACAAACTGAGTTCTGTTTTAAAATCACTTCCCTGAGACCTGCTTCGGGTTTGCACCGAGAAGATTCCCCTTTCACTTCGGGTTTTCCCCAAAGTGACCCGTGTTGAATTTTTTTTTCGAATTTTGCTTAAGGGTTTAAAAACGACCCGATAAACGCTGAAACCCTCCCGAGTGGAACTTCGAGCTTTCCCTCAACCTCCCCGTGCTGTGCTTCGAGTCGCTCCTCGACCTCCCCAACCTAGCACGCTGACACGCCACCCATCAACGTGCACGTGCACGGCTATCTTCGCCGCCGTTGGATGGTGCTGCGGCCACCAACATGACAACGTCCACCCCCTAAACCCGTTCGAACACCCAGATTTCGAATTTATTTCGAAATCACTAATCGAGCAACCGGACCCCAAAAGTATCAGGCACGCCATCAGAAAAACGGTCCCGCGCCACCTCCCCTGACCATCAAAGGCCGCCAAATTTTTCCTCTAGCATCCACGTCGTGCAACGCATCCATCTAACCCCCTGACACGCATCGCGATCACTCGTGGGTAGTGCGGTAATGTCATTTCGACCGTGCGCAGAAAATGGGTTCTTAAACCCTATTTTAAATTTGAATTGAAAATTCAAAGATTTAAAAATTATCCTAGTATTTTTCTCGAAATCATGAACCCTCAATCCATCTATGACAGCGAATTCGAGGCCTATAACGCCTCCGATCATCAGATTTTGCCAAAAACTCATTTTTCGATCAACTCCTAATTTCTTGAGCAATATGCAATGAAAAAATTTGATTTTTGTTTCTAAAATCATAAATTTTGATGATGATTCAAATGGTCTTACTGAAATTCAATTCCATGAGGTTCAAATTTTCATCTATTTTGAATTATGACCGTGTTTACATCTTCCAGTGAAGATGAACCTGTTTTATTTGCTTTGATTGATTGCTGAGACGAAACACAAATTTAAACAACAAATTTTTAACTTAATTACTAACATATTTCAGGAACAAGAAGGGGAAAAGAATGTTGTATTTGAATGTGTTTTATTCTGTAACCAGGAAATCAATATAACAGTATTTGTAAAGTTACCCAGGTTTTGCTTTGATTCAATTTTAAAAACATGGTGAATTGTTAAACCATATCTTTTGTTGTTACACAATTCCATTTTTTTCCAAAAGGGTTGAAGGATAGGGATTTTGAATCATCACTGTAACTAAAATGTTACAGGGAGACAGAGACATGGAAACAAATGTTTCCAGGAAAATCAAACATAAGCTTGGCCACTCATTCACATGCAAAGCCATTCACATTCATATAAGCATCCATATAAGAATCCAAACACAAAGAAAATTAGAGTAAGCATAGGTTTATTCACAAACAACAACAGCAGATTCAAACTTGAAGTTTTGCTCACCTGTTTTTTTTCTAGAGAGTTTCCAAAGCAGAAAATGAAGCCTGGATAATTCTTTTCTTTTTCCTACTTTGATTTTGAAATTTAAATCTGCAACTTGAAATTATAACATTTTGTTTAATAACTGTTGCATGCTCTTGTTTATTCAATTTATTGATATCAAAACAAGGATTTGAATTTACTTACAGCTTAATTTTTTTTTTTTTAAATGCAACAAAGAACTTGAACTACTGCCTGAAATTAGCTTTTGATTCTTGACCTTTTGCTGCAAATAAATGATTGAGTATTGTTATTGTACTTCTTTTTTCCTTCATTACAGATTTAAATTTCAAGTTTAAATTTCAAAATAAAGTTACTTGCCTTTTCGATTATTTCCAAGAATCAAAGAAAAACTGCCCTCTTCCTTTACAAGCTAATCTGCAGTTTTAATTTAAATTTGTTATTAAAATATGACTTCAAAATCATAATTTTATTAACTATAAAATTTTAAAAACTTACCTGAGAGCACACTACAGTTTTGAGGCTTTAGAAATCACTTCAGTTTTTTAGTTTGAATTGAAGAAGAAAATAGGCAGTTTTCTTTCTTCTTTCTTTTCTGAATTTTTTTTCTTGCTTGAGTGGTGGAGTTTAAAGATTGCAAAATCTTTTGAGTACTGAACTTCAGATATTTAGGAGATTTAAAATTCGAATTGGAAGGTGAAAAGTTTTCTGAATTTTCTATTTGATTATTTTATTAAGGAGTTGATGTTTTGTGCCATTTGTAAGAAAAGATCTTAAACCATAGATTTTGTTAATTATTCATTTTATTGTGAATGTAAGTTTTCAGCCCTTGATGTTACAAAGCAAAAGAAACTTTATAGATTTTATTTCAATATATATATTTTTATTCATTTGTATGTATATATGCATATGTACAATGTGTTTTAAGTCCTTATTTTATCAAATCTAATTATTAAGTATACAAGATGATTTAGCTTTTGTAAACTTTTGTTTATATCAATTTTACAATATCACTTTTTAAACCAATATATTTAAGCTTAGTTCATTATATATATTTTTCTTTTGAATTAAGACTATTATATCTTTTAAATAAACAACTTATCTATATATATTATTTTAAACTTTTATTGCTCATTTTATACACATTTTGTTTTATTAATTTTAAAGAAAGAAATGATTTTTAATGCTACTTAATTTTTTTTTAAACATTTATTTCAAATTTAAATTCAATTTTCAATTTCAAACTTGAAATATAAACTTTCATATCCATTTGTTATATCCACAGTCACCCTGAACAAATTTAAATTAAATTTTAAACATGCTTTCAATTTACTCATATTTGTAATACACACATATATATAAGATTTTAAATCTATATGACTTTTTACAATATTTATTATTTCAATATTTTAATCTCAAAATAAAATTGGGATTTAATTATATATTACTATCACTCATTTTTATTTGTTTAGAATTTTTCATTCAATTTAATTTGAAATTAAATTCCAAAAGTTTAAAACATATTATTTATTTAAATTGTTAATTTTGGGACGTTACTTTTTATCTATAAGATTTTAAATATAGAAATTCAAAATCTCAATTAAATTTTTAAAATCAATACTCAATAAACAAATATCCTATTTAATTTGAAAAATCCAAATTAATTTACAATTTTATTCAAAAATTATTTCTAAGTATCAATTTAAATTTAATTAAAAATCGGGATCGTTACAATATCTATGATCATTTGTTGACCCAAAGCACAGCTTTTGTATAAAGCGTGTTTTTGTGGACGAGACTTCGTCGAGCCTCACACCCCGGAATGGTCAAAACAGGAAAGATGCGGCAAGGTTATGTGGTGTAGCTCCCTTTAGGGTATGTGCATTTCCTTCTGGAAAAGGATGTTATCATGGTATGGAGCCCAGATACTTACTCATGTTGAAACACTTTATTTATGGTGTGATGTTGATTACGAGCGCTCGGATAAAGGTCCCAAAGGACCGGGGGATGGCATACTCGTGTCAGTAGTTACCCAGTTAGGGGTAACCCGACCTTGTATTGGCAGAGATCCGGTTTGGTTCTCGGGGACGTCCTTCCAGAGGCGTTCTCATGTGGCAATGGGAAGTTCCTTGGCCTGACCATTCGTTGAAAATCCAAAGAAACAATACGAGACTTGTACGGTTTTAGTTGTAGAACCTGCTTCCTCAGGAGGTAGCTATAGTAGGCATAATATGATGGTACCTATGCTGGCTAATATTTATATTCTACTTTCGAAATGTTTTCTACACTATGCACTAGTAATGATACCAAATGTTTTTTTTAATGCGTATCAAGCATCTTTGACTAACATAAGAAGAAATCTCCTCCAAGTCTGCGTTTGCATTGTGTGTGTGGTGGGTGGTATTATGGTAGTCTCATTTTTAAAAGCATTTCGAATTGACTTTAAAAATATTCCTCTATTTTGATTTTAAAGATAAATAAACTGTTTTGAGTTCTCACACCAGTCACATGACTGACTCGGAGTTATTGTTTTCCTTCCTAAACTCTGGGTGCCTACCAATTTCCACACGGGCAGTCAAGAGACAGGTTTATCAGGATATTCTGGATATTCAGGAGTTGCTGGAGGCAAGCTGAATGGCATGGCGTATTACTAGTATATAGTATTTCTTTTTTCGCTGTTTGTTGTTGTTGTTGTACACTCTGATGATATGATGTAATGTAATAACTGATATAGTTCTTTATTAAAAGATTATTCATTTATTATTATATGATTGTTCCGCTGCGATTGTGAGATTCTGATGTTGTTCTGTTGTTTCCTTTTTTTTCTGTCCCGTTCTATTTTCTTTTCTCTCTATTTACTATCTTCTTATCTCTTCTTCTGTCTCTTTCTTTTTCTTAAAACCCTAAGTGTTCGGTTTTCCGTCATTCGATTGCTCGGCAGTTGATACAGTGGGCGTACTGATGTCAGTTTTCGGAAGTCGAAGAACCGGGTCCTTACAACCAACCTATCACACCTGTTTTTCTCCAAAACAAAAGAAGATCAATTAGTCAATTAATTTTAATGGTGTATCATCGTCTACCAATAATCGTCATATTTATGAGTTACATCGCTATCAATAAGAAATGATGGGACTTTAGATACAAATGTACTAGGAACCACTCAATCAAGGAGCACATCTTAATTTTATTAAAAGATCTATTCTGGAATTTTGTGGACGATCACCAATAAAGAATAGTATACGTAAAAACTCTCCTCGACGAACGGAAACTCCATTAAAAATTTACGTCTCCATGCCATTAAACTCATCGGAACCAGAGCTATCGAAAGTAGAATCTGAACTATCCATAAACAAATAATTTGACGTCATCTTATCTTATTTCCTTTTGATGTCTTATCTATATAACTATATATAAAATCATTGTAATGGATAATGAAACAAATCAATAAAATACCTGTTTTTTTTTAAAATAAGCGCACACTATAAACAACGTACTTAAGGGCATAGATTTTTTTTATCATTGTTGAAAATGAATTATTCAAGAAATTACAACATTAAAGTGAAACAAATTGAAAACAAATCAACATATGCTCATTGTCTGAATAAAGGTAAATTCAAATGTTTGATTTTACAAATCAAACGTTTGAAAACCTATAGGAAGTTAAAATTATTTTACTTCTTTCTTTCGTACATCTAAAAGTAAAAGCCAGATGTTTGAACATACATTCAGACATCTGATTTTAATTTTCAAACGTCTAAAAGACCCTGCTTTTGAATTAGAAAGTTTGCTTTTCCCTGTATATTTTCAGACGTTTGAAAATCCATTTCAAACGGTTGAATTACTAGGAAAATCAAAAATTTAACTAGTCTGCATGCCTTTTCACCCACCTAACCTCCTTTATTACCATCTCTTCTATTTTACTTACCCTACCTTTTTAAGTTCAACTAAAATTACTTCTTCAAAATCGAATATTTCCACATCCAAAAATAGAAACCCTAATTTTTTTCTTCTAATGGCTTCTAGAAAGAAAAGACCAACTACTGAAGCAAGCTCGACTGCAGTCCCTTCCGAAGAACAACTCAAAGTATGGCTCCATCATAATTAAAGAAGCATTAAAAGATTTAAGCTTCTCTCCAAGATGAAATGTTCACCAGTATCTTCTATAATCTCAACGATTTTCCATCTTATAATCGCTTTTATGGAACAAGATTCAACTTTTTTTAGCCAACATAAACATTGAAAGCATTAGGCTATATAGATATGAAGGTTGGCTTTGGTCAAGTGTCTATGGTAAAGATGTCAAATTCCACATTAACGACATAGCATGTATATTGAAAATTGGTAGACATGGACATGATTTGGAAGATATTGACATTGAGGATAGGGTTAGAGATGAAGTTGGTCATCATTTATTGAATAATATTAGGGGAAATTCTAAATAAAAGGATCTACATCCCCAAACTAGGCCACTGTTAAGGATGTTGATCAATACCGTCTTTCCACGGCTTGGAAGTCATGAGATTATTTATGATCTAGAATATAAGGTGTTATATGTCATCTTTGGTAATATTAAAGTTAATTAGGCGAGATACATCTATCATGAGCTTCGTAACTATTTCAAATACAAGAAGAATACTCTTGTATATGCATCATATACTACTTTCCTTCTTAATGATTGAAACATTCATGGGGTCCAACGAGATATTATTAGTATCAAAATGCCGATAATTTTTTTAGTCTTATGCGTCTACCTAAGGAAATTTCGAATTATGATCCATTTGAAATATATATGCAACATGTTCAAGCTCATAAAAGTGCTCAAGCTTAAGGTCAATCTCCCACTCAATAAGAAAAAGGAAAACATGTAACAATACATTAAGCGAAGAAGAAAGTGATGATATCATTGACGAGGATGGTACTAGTGGTGAGAACGAAGAAGAAAGTGATGTTGAATCGGTCAAAACAATTCATAATGACATGAAAACCTATGGACAAAACGAGATGTAATCTTCATCCGTCAGTACAATAAGAAACCAAAAGAAGCTTGAAAATAAATTTCTAAAGGATTTACAAATATAAACTCAAGGATTGATCAAATAGAAACCAAAGTTGATCGTCTCTCAAATGAAGTAAAATGGGTAAAGACTATACTTACAAGGATTTAGAAAAACTTCGCTGGGCGTTCTCCAACTCCTTTATCTACATGGGGAGAATGGTGAGGTAATATTTTTATATACTTGTTATTTTATTATTACAAGCTTTCTTGTGCAAGGAAAATCTTTTTAACAAATTGTTAGCTAATATAACTCATAATTGCTATAGACCTTGTATCATAGGATTTTCTTGTGCCTGTTTGGGGTTCTGGCATGGAATGGAGCATTTCAAGACTTCTAGCTTATGGAAATTTGTCTTTTTTACTTATATTTTTTGAAATCATGATGTTACACAAACTATGAAGTCATGTATTTTATGTGAATCTTGTTAATGTTTTAAAGGTATGTATTTTGTTATGTTGAAACAGTGATGTTACACAAACATTGTTTTGTAGGTCTTGTTATGGTGCACAAACATTGTAAATTTTATTTTGTGATGTTATGTCTTGTTTCTTATCTCTACTTATTTCTGCCTTGAAATTCATTTTTTGTTTATGACAAAGGGGGAGAAATAGTATCGAGAATCTGGGTATATTGATAGGGGAGTTTTTATATGTATGACATATTGATAGAGGGAGTCTTCTTTGCATACATACTCAAGTAAAATGTATAGTTGTCATCATTAAAAGGGGGAGAATGTTAGATCCTTCGTTTTATGTTTTAATGAGACAACTATACATTTCCATATATGTATATACACACACTACTATTATATATTTAGGAATATATACAAGGAGACAAGACGATCAACATTGGAATCGAGCTTAAATATTGAAGACGAAAATAGTGTTAGTTGCATATTTATTATTTTCGATATAAATGTACAATCTTCTATATGATGATTTCACACACACATACACACAAAAATATTGCTTTGAAAGGTGTTTTTAGAAAAATTATATTTAAAATTTTTAAGGAATGAATATTTTGAAAAATGATTTAAAATTAAAAAAGGAAGAAAACAAACATACATTAAAAAGGGTATTTCGGAGGACTGAAATTTAATTTCATCCGTCAGAAACAAATTTTGGACGTCTGAAATTTAATTTCAGCCATCTGAAACAGGTCCCTTTTTGAACTTGTTTGTTTTTTGTATATTTGCAGCGATCTGATTTTTATATTCAGCCAGCTAACCTATACGAGAAGAAGTGTCTCTTCATAGAAATTCAATTTCTGAAGAGTTATCTTCTTCCCAAAGGATGCAATCCTTCTAATGGCTATAACCCATCGGCTAGAACTCTTTACAGCTATAAAAAGAGTTGAAATCAATCCTTTTCACCCACCAATTCTTACTTGTTTTCTAATCTTTATAGTCTTGTGAATTAAAAAGCATTCAAATTTTTACTTCCTAAATCATCATGTTCAAATCATCATCTCAAGGAGATTATAGGAAGGGTGTAATTTATTGACTCAACTGTGTTAGTCAAGAGCATACAAAGTCAAACATTTTACTACTATTTGTAGTTGAAGTCCTGTTGGAGATCTACAGGCACAAAGTCCTTTTCGAAAACTCGAGCGGTTTGAAATACCTATTCCTTTAGGTTAGGTAAGGGTGTTGTTTAAATCCAGAAAGAGTCGGAGACTGGACGTAGAATGGAAGTTCGAACCTATATAAAAATCTTTAGTGCACTTTACTTTATAGTTCTTTATTCCGCTATTATTATATACAAGTTTTAATTTAGTTGAACTATTCATATTACTCGATCCATTTGGACTTTCAAAACTAAAATCAAAATCCTTTTAATTCACTTTTAATAAAATTGATTTATTTTCTTGGTTTTTCTTTAAATTTATCTTTCGAATTATATATATATATACACACACATATATACATATATATATAGACACACACATATACATATACATATATATATATATAAACACACACATATACATATATACACACACACACACACATATACATACACACACACACACACTTATATATATATGAGCTAGGATTGGCTATACCTCATTTTTGCTATGCCTCAAACTCCCCTTATTACAACCAATGTTCTGAGTTAAATAATATACCTTCTTTCTATTGAAGTGAGAAAAGAGAGATGGTATATTATTTAATTAGATACCTGTTTGAAATCAAGGGGGATTTGAGGTGTAGCACAAGTGAGGTGTTGCTGATCCTTGCTCTATGTGTGTGCGCACGCGCATGACTTGCAATCATTAAAAAATTATTCTGCTCACGCCTTCTTTGATAAAATAAACATTATTTTAAGATTTTTAAAAAGTCAAATTAATTTAAAATTCAAATTTTAGGCAATATATATAAATAAAAAAATAATAATTTAACATATATACATAAATACATAAGGTTTTTAACTTTAAATATAATCTAGAAAAGTATTATTATTATACATTTTATGTCAAGAACAATAATCTTATATATACACACACACACATAAACATGCACACAAACACGAATACATATCACTCTTAGATCTCAATGGTCAATTATACACATATGACATACATTTACACCATAGGTTATTATACTATATTTTATAGTTGTAATGTGCATCGAAAATGCAAACATATTATACTTTAAAACATAACATTATTTATTAAAATAAAATAATAGCATATATTATATATAACAACGATAAATTGTAATATACAAACATAATGGTTTTAATTTAAATTTATTAAATTTAAATTAAAACATTAAACTTTCTTTTGATAATTACTAAATATGATTTGGTACAAAGATATTATTCATGAAATAGAAATAAGATCTAGTGTAAATTAATAAGAGGATTTTTTCTCTTAAATTTCCATATTTTACCTAGCTGCCAATGAACCTAATCCAACAATGAAATCAAATTTTGCATTGTGTTTACATGAATATATAACCAACATGAAGGGCAAAACTTGGAAAAACCAATCAAATTGATGTTTGAGGAAACTGTATTTAACTAAGGATAAGATTACTCTAACTATGGAATGTTCTTCTGAATGGAAAATCTTTCGATTTCCTGGCCCTTACCACTTATTGAAGTAGTCCATTTCAGGTGTATGGCCTAGTGGAAGGCTCAAAAGTGTTTTGCGCCTTACTTGGATTCAAATAAGTGTGTTCGAATATATAATAAATTTAAAATTATTTTATATTCAGATAAATATTACAAATTTTTATAAAGAGTTATAAGTTATAAGTTGAAATTGAAAATTGTTTTAAATTTATGTAAATATAAATGTTTTATTTAAAATTAATTAAAATATCTAATTAATAAAAAAGTTATGTATGCATATATATATATATATATATATATTCACTTAATAGATTATAAATATTATACTAAATAAATATTATGTATGATGGAAATGGGAGGTTTAAATGAACTAAAACCCATATAAACTTAAGGGAGTACGCATCGAATGTAATGACATATGAGTGATGAGATTATTCTCATCTCCCTTATAATATCGATAATATTCAACTAATATTATTTTAAATTATGAATTTAAAATAATATTGCTATCCACCATTTACAATATTAATAGATTACTTTAAATGCCTATGGTTGTTGAGCATCCTCAAGCTATAGAATATCTAAGGGATGTTCATATTGTTCCTAGATTGGTAAGAATATTATGTAACTTTATTAAGTACCCTCAAGGGTTACATAATTGCCTTTAGGTTATCGCAAAACATTGGGTCTTACAGTATTTAAGGTATTTTATTATTCGTTGAGCACCCTTAAGGTAACAACCAATATTCAAACTCAATACACACATATACTATTTACCTGCTTGCTTTGCACCGTATATCAATTAGTTCATTATCATAATATTTCATTGATACAAATATTACTTATTGATAAAATAATACTTATTGATAAAATAAGGCATGTTTTTTTGATGCAATAGTTTGCCAATTAATATATTGGGACTCATTTTTGTTTTTTCATTGGTATTTTTATTCTTATCGGAGTGGGTTGGAGTAAAGATGACTTGGAGCAAATAAATGTAGGGACAGAAATTATGTGCGAGAAATAATTAGTAAAGAGCTACTTGCTATTTACGAGTATAATAATATTTTGAGCACCTACAAGGTTGTAGTAACATGATAAATGGATCCAAAACCCACTGAAGGAATTCATGAAATTTCCGTATTTCTTTAGTTGTTTTTGAGAGATGCGAAATCCAATGAGACCCTTAATAGATAAATATAACAAACGAATCTAATAAGTATAAGAATATATATAATGCTGTCTAATTTACTCTACTGAATTTGTGTAGATTTAATGGAAACTACGAGCTATTTCTAGAGGAAAGCACACTGATCGACCCGAACTATAAAGGCTTGTTAAGGAACGTAAATACTGCACTCGCCTATAAGAAAATTCGGTATGTAATCGCCAATGAGCCTATGGCTAAGCCCAATAAAGATGCCATACCCGAAAAATTATAGTCTTATAAGTTATGGTCATTGAACCATGAAATTTCTCAATTCTTCATATTATTGAATATGAGCATCAAGCACCCGAGGCAGCATGAGAATATAGATGATCGATCCATATTCCAACACATATAAAAGTTGTATGGTGAGCAGTCTAGTACCGTAAGGTGTAATATCACATAGAAATTAATCCATGTAAATACTAGCAAGGATACCTCCATATAAGATTATGTACTCAATATGATGTGGTACATAGACTACTAGAGATCGGATCGACTCTTGACACAAAGCTACATACCATTTTGATACCTAGATCACTATCTGTACAGTTTGATCCATTTATATTGAACTTCTATATGAATTCGTTGAAGTGTACTATCGTAGACTTCCTTAATATATTGAGGCCGAGTACATTCACGAAAGTGATAGAGTTAGGGGTATGCTCTAGTGGCAATTATGTAATTTGCTACATTTATTTTACTAAATAACTATATTGTTCAAAATAAAATGTATTCTTTCTATTATATTTTTTATATAATTAATTAAGTAATTAATTTAACGTATATTAAATAGAACATCTTTAAATGATATGTTATGTGATATTAATTACAATGTGTTGTAATCATGGAAAATTTATCTCTTCAAAACAACATGATATTTTAATATTCTAGGTCAAGACGAGATAATGATACATTTGTTGAGATTAGAGTATATAACGTTATCCAAATTTGGGCAGTGTACTATTTATGACTATTGGAGAAACTAAGGGGTTACATACTGATAGTTATTGCATAATCATGGAATGACTCACTCGAGAGTTTTCTGTTGGTTAATATAACTAATGTCAAAAGTGAATCTCGAATTAACGATGTTACACGGTTCTCTCAACTTGAGAGTACCGTAAAAGAATACCACGAAACTTCAATGTGGACACTCCACTTCGATTATAGCTACATCGTGGTAGGGCATCCATTGAACGACTATAATTAGGTACGAATTGATGCATTGGTAATGAAACACTATTCGATGGATAATTCGTTTCCTTGGTTATATGAGGTTAGCATAACTGTCAACTTTAATCTACTCAAAGTCAAAGTCCTGGCCAGAGTAGTATGTTTAATAATAGTTGTTATTATTGAGCCGAGGATCTTGTGCTGGACTAATCAAGTTGAACATGGATGATATTACAATTTTGACCAGAATAAAATTCCATAAGTTCTAATGCGATATAGTATTGGCGAAGAGAGTTAGTGTAAATAATCACTACCGGGTATCACTTATAATAAGAAATTTTGGATTTTACCAAAAGGATGTGAGAGCAATAAATTGAGCCAAAGTGTTGCATGATTAACTAAGGCAATGAGTGAACTTTAATATTTGAATTGTTCGATATTAATCTTTGACCGGGTTTACACATTTGAGTTGCACAAACGTAATGATGAATACTCGTAAAACCACATAATCTGATTAATTTCAATCATCATAAATTAATTAAATTGATTCATATTTATGAAATATTAACTATTAAAATTTATTTGATTTGTTTGAATACCATTAGTGTTTAATACAGTACGTATATAATAGTTATAAACCAATGTATCAATATACGGCATCGAAATAATATTAAAATTGGACTTAAATAGGTTACTTACTAAGTGATTTTGGGAAAATTTTGAACACATATGCCCCTTTCATGTATGGCCATGCATGATGGAGGGAAGAAGTTTCAAATGTGATTTGAAAAACCTAAAGTAACTATTAAAAGAAGGAAATAAATCTACATCCTTTACTCTTCTTTAAGACTCGCTTAAATCCCATTTATGAAATGTTTTTTTTTTCATTTTCTCTTTATTTTTATTTTTATTTATGCCGAAAATATGAAGAGCGGACGGGAGAGGATTTAGTGGGATTTACTGAGGAATCTAATTATAAAGGTTTCAAAGGAGGAATTGGAACGTTTTAATGTTTCCTTTAAAATAAATTCTCTTTCATTCATTCCAGAATTCCTTTCGTCTCTTCTCTCCACCCTCTCTTGGTTGAAATTCCATTGCACCATGGAAAAAAATGAAATAAAAATAAAAGGTGGTTGTTGTCTCTTGATTCCTACAAGATCCACTGATCGATTCAATTGAACTTAGGAGCATCGTTCATAATTTAAGGTGCAACTTTTGGCTACATCCTAAGTTACTATTTTGATTTGATTTAATTATAAGTTTCTTAGATTCATGTGTTTTCGATCCCATTGCCTTATCTCATTAATTTGATTATTCATTTTATAATGTATAATCAGATCCTTTATATCCATCTCAACTAATAGTATTTTATTATGTTGATTTAATTTAGAACCTCTTTTGTTCTATATCTAAATTTACTATATGTTCATCATGATTGATATACTTTAGACCGACTGTCTCATTTGATTATTTGTTGTTGGTCTATGTATAATTTAGATCTGAATACTTTTGCTACGAATTTATATATGCCCATGTTATCATATTCCTTTTTCTTCTTGCTTTGAAATTTTTGTTGAAAAAACCTATTTTTGATTGAAAAACCATCTTATAATATAATAACATCTGCATACACAAATATAAATAAACCGTGCATGTTAATTTTTAAACTTACCTTAAAAATTGATTTCTTATAATATATGGTAGATGTTATGGACACACACACACACATATATATATGTTGGATATTGTATACATAAGTATAATAGTTTTTCGGTTTGGAATTTATGAATAGACTTTTTGTAAAATTCTAAATCATTTTATTCCTTTGCAATTTTAAAGTTTTGTGTAAAATCCTAAGTCTTTTGTTTCCTTTCTAAATTAAAAGCTTAATTTAAATTGTTAACATTAAATCCAAAAATATATATACAAATATAATAAATTATAATATTTATACAAGTAAGTTGTTTTAATTTTAAAACATTACATGCGATTATTTACATATGGAAACATATACGTGTATATTATCTTATCTCAAATTCTTAGAATGGATTTTTGTGTAAAACTGTAAAATTTAATCTCAAACTCTTTTTTAATTGAAACTAAATTCATTATTGTTAACTTTGGATTTCAAAACATGTAAAATGGTCAAATTTAATTTAATATTGTTGGAATAAGGCCGATTAGAAGCGGGTGAAACAGGCAGATTTTAAAATTGTCCTATTTGGATCTATTGAGCCTATGAAGTCTAAAGAGATTTTAAATCAAACCTAGAAGATGTTTTAAATAAAATTCTCTATTTGTTTGATTATTTTGAAAGGTTTTGTATTTGATATAAATTTAAATGTATGAGTATATCAAATACACTGATGTATGTAACAATTGCTCATTAAAGTTAATTTAAGAAGTAAACCTTTCGTTTCCTTTTCTAAAACCTATGCAATCAATTAAGGTAATAAATAGCTTTAATTTGAGAAAGACAACTTTCATTTCCTATTGTCCGATTAGGTTAATGATTCACTAAATGTCATTGATGGTCAATTTAAACATAGCGTAAAATGTAAGTATACCCAATTATACTCACAGTGTATACTTTGCAAGTGCAATATATAAGAAATGTGCATAGTTAATGAATCTCTTTATATATGCCATTGTTGTCCATAAATGTAATGACCCAGAATTTCTAATCGTAAACTTTGAACATTTAATTCATTTTAAATGTTAAATGTGGATTTTGAATTGATTTTGAAATATGGATTTTGTCAAATCAATAGAATTTAGTTGTAATTTTCAATATGGCAATTCAATTGAAATTTGAATAATAATAATTTAATATTAGAATTGGGATAATTGGTGAATCTGGGTGTAAATAAATATGAAAATGGTTTCTAAAAATTTCTTTTAAGTCTATTTGAATTTAAATAATGATGTTGGACTTTTGGATGGAATCAAAAGTCGATAAATTAAGATTTGGAATTTTATATTAATTTAGTGATGGAATTTAATAATATAATAATGCAAATATTAAGATTTTGGTTCGAAGTGAATCAGAATAGTTTCTAATGTAATTATAAAGTTTATATGATTTATAATAGAGTTAGTAAAGTTTAAAAAAATAAAATTTTAGATGATTTCGACGATTGTGAAAATCGCTCGATTTAATCGACGAGTTAAAATAGCCTTCCATGGAACAGTCTCAGAATTTGACGAAACCAGTTCCATTGGATCCATAATAGTTAGTTATTATCGGATTTCAACTTTCGTAGCAATCAGAGTTGTCATTTGACCTTGATAGCTCGAAACGCATAGATACTATTTTAATCGATTTAATTTAAATTTGATCGTTCATTTCCGTAACTCATGCATACGACCAAATTAGCCTCCGAAACACGTTCCATTGTGTTTGGAACGTGGGTAAAACGTTATAAACGCCTGTCGGCATGCGTTTGGAGATCGTGTGATATAGTTGCTTTAAAGTGAATTAAATATTTATATAATTAGGTTACACGTATATATATACGCGTTTTATGCAAAATCCTAGCCTAATTTCAGAGTCGTCGTCTTCTTTCGTTTAATGGCCAAAAACCCTCCAATTTCATCTCGATTTTTCTCTTAATCCAAGATTTTATTCCAAAAACATTCTACGTGAAGATTGAAGAGCTCGGCATCGGCTTCACATCCGTATGGTGGTGATAGGTTTTAGCGTCGCATAGAGGGAGTTATCGAGGCCGATAGGGGTTCCTTCGAGCGTGCTTTTCGATGCAGTGGGATGACCGAGCTCCACCTCGTTTCGGTGGAAGGTAGTATGGCTGATGGACTTCGATTTGGTAGTCACCGATCGTCATCTCGATGATCAAAGGAGGGAGCGGCGATCGTGATTTTGGGATGAAGTTGGGTTCGTGTGTGCGATTTTGTTGCGTAGGGAAGTGGAAGAAAGGGGGGCCGATGGTATTTCTAATATATAAAAAAAGAAAATTTGTTTTCAAATTTATATTCAAACCTTAAAAAATTCATATCTCGTGCGTTTTTTATCAGATTTCGACGAATTTGGTGGCGCCGGAATTGCAGCATCGCGATCTACGCGGTGGTGCAATTCTGGAATCATTCTGAGCAAGTAAAAATTTAGGTTAAATCGAACACCGTTTGATTTAATTTAAATTTGAACGCTCGTCGAAAACCCAATGTGAGTAATCTCACTCAAATCTGAATACCAGTTAATTTAAATAGCCAATATATAAATGTTTGATTGGTTGTTTGGCTGGATATGATAATTATTATTAGATTGAATCGATATTTATTGGTTGTTCTAATATCTGTGGAAGCAGGGAAACAGGTTGGAGGGATCCAACTGGATTCCTCACAATTAGTAATTTTATTTATATTCGGTGATATACATCATTTATAAATTTGTTTTATTTATGAATCTGTGTATAGATAAGCGTTTTGGGTTATACCGCTTATCGATGTTAATATGATTGAATCAGTGATGGTTGCTGTTGTGCACCATTGTGTTAAACCCCTGGACTACACTATAGACATGCAAATATGGATTGCATGTGGAAATTGGTTAAGTCACTGTTTTTGAAATAATTTTTGAATTGAATTTTTGAATCCAAATGGTTTTGGAAGTAAATCGGATTTAAAGTGGAAAAACTTTTGAAAAGGAATTTTTCAAAATAAAAAGTTATTTTTGAATAACTTAAATTAGTTTTAAAATTTGATTTAAATTTGAATTTTTTTTTTCAAATTGAATTCTATGTTGTAAGCTTATGATTTCAAAAAGATTATATAGATTTACATGAACTTGAACTATTTTATAAAGTGTTGCTTTGGGAATTCAAATTAACCCAAAGATTTTAAATTATATAAATGAAATTGGATTTTTTCGAAATAAAAACTATTTGTTCTCAAATGATATAAGTTTTCATATATGAAATGAATTTTCAATTGGTATTAAAGGAAGTTCAAGTTGAATTGGAAAGGGTTTGAAAGTTATGAATTAGATCTTAAACTGGAAGATTGGATGAGTTAATCCAATTTGAAATGGAATTTGTTTTGAAATCCGTGAATGGATCTTTATGAAACTGGGTGAACTTTGTGAAGTAAATCTTTTATTTAAAAGATTTAAAATGGTAATTCAAACCATTGAAAGATTTTTTTTGGATATTAAGTTGTGACTTAATTGAAATCCAATATCCATATATTTTTAAATTTACGCTTATTATTCGGTTTAGCCGCGAGAGGACTTTGTGTCATATAACCCATTCTGAATAATGATACGTCGATATGGATAGCATCTGAAGACCGGTGGTGAAGATCGGGTATTTTCGAGAACGAAAGGGTAACCCGTTGATTGTCTCTGCGCTGAGTCGCGTCGGTATAGAGATTTCCTAAGTGACGGAAAGTCCGATCGGGATTGTGAATACCCAAAAATTTCAAGGGCTTCTTTGGAAGTGCCTTTGGTTCTGTTCGAACCCGAAACAGACTTGTATGGATGTGTGTTGGACATTAGACATTGAGATGTAAAGCTGGTTTCTATCAAATATGTTCTTTTGGTGGCGGAGATTTATTCTCTTAGCTTATAACCCTTCTCTGAGACGTACGATCTCAGAGGTTATGTAGTTGATGGTTACTAGTGATACATTCCCAATTTGGTAATGTGGCATGCTAAGTGCTGCTGTCTGTTAATGATCATTGGTTGATCATTTGTGATCGAAGCATGGCTTTGTAAAAAGTGTAGCCTTATGGACGAGACTTCGTCGAGCCTCACAACCCGGTAATGGTCGAATCAGGAATCGTGGCAGCAAGTTTATTTGGGGGTAGCTCCTCCTGAGGATATGACCATTTCCTTCTGGATATAAAAAGTGATATCATGGTATGGAGCCCAGATATTTACTTATGTTGATTTTTTTGAAAGTTGGTAGCATGGTATGGAGCCCAGATACTTTACTATGTGGTTGTTGGATTAAGGGCCCTCGGATAAAGGTCGGTAACGACCAGGGGATGGCATGCTCGTGTCAGTTGTTACCTAGTTACAGAGGTAACCCGACCTTGTGTAGTAGAGAACTGGTTAAGTTCGCGGGGACGTCCCTCCAGAGGCGTTCCATTTTATGTAGGAAGTTCCTTTGCCTGACCATTTGTTGGAAATCCAATTATCCAATACGTGCTCTTTATGGTTTTAGTTGTATAACCTGCCATTTACTTATGGTGATCACCACAGTTTAGATGATAGCTATAGTAGGCATAGTACGAAATGTCTGTGCTGGCTAAGATTAATATTATATTTTCGAAAAAATTTCTGCACTATGCACTAATGATAATATCGAAAAGGTTTTGCGTATTAAGCATGTTTGACTATCATAAGGAGAAATCTCCTCCAATTCTTTGTTTGCATTGTGTGTGTGGCGGAAGGCCTTATGGTAGTTTCATTTTCTTAAAAGCATAGCGGATTTCTTTTCTTTGTGAAAATAACTGTTATTGAGATCTCACACTAGTCCCATGACTGACCTGGAGTTTATTGTTCCTTTTCTAAACTCTGGGTGCCCACAATTTTCCACACGGGCAGCCTAGATTCAGGTTAGCATTATTCGGGAGCAAAAATCGAAAAAGTGATGCTGTGGAGACCAGGAGCAAGCTGGACGGTGAAGCGTATCACTAGTATATGTAATATTTCTTTCCACTGTTTGTTGTTGTACACTCTGATAATGTAATGTGATGTAATGTAATAACTGATATAGAGATTCTATTTAAAGATATTTATTTATCTATTATATGTTGGCCGTTGCGATATGTGAGATTCTGCTATTGTTTCTGTTTTTTCTTCTATCTTCTTCCTCTTTAAACCCTAACGGTTTAGTTTCCCGGCGTTCGACTGTGCGGCATTCGATACAGTGGACGTATTGATGTCGACTTTCGGGAGTCGAGAAATCGGAACTGTTACATGTGGTATCAGAGCATTTGGTTAAGCGATAACCTTGGTTCTGTTGGGTGTTACTCATTAGAGATAGAGTCAGTAGTACTCTAGAATGTGTTTGAGTGTAATAATAGATATGAGCACGTATTTGTTAGTGAATATAAAATTGTTTTTATACTGTGTCGACCTGTCGGTTGAGTGTTTATGAATTCTGGTCGGTACGGGAAGTACAACTGTATCGATAGGGGTTTCTAAACTCTTGAACAAGATAAACCGACATAGTATTGTTTTTAAAGTTGGGTAAATGAAATAATTTTACCAAATTATATTTTGATATAAAAGGAATAATTTTTCTGAAAGTATTATATATATTTGGATGTTTGGTTGTTGATATTGTAATCAAATATAAGAATCTAAAGTTTGAAAGGGTTTATAACCAAATAAATTTTTATAAGTATGATTTATCCAAAGGAAGAATAACTAAATTTGAATTAAACCAGAATTTAAATCTCAGGAATTTTGACAAGTGTTTAAAATGAATTTAAAACAAAAAGTTTAGGAATTTAAAAATCTGTGGAATGATTGAAATGTTTCCAAAGTGTTTGAAGGCAATGATGGAGTATTATTTTGGAAAAATATTTCTAAATGAGAATTGTTTTGAAATGAATTCGTGGAATGAGAAAGCACTGAACTCACTTCAGTTGCTGGAAAATAATCCTGATGATGATGGCCACATCATTAGAATTCATTTTCGAGTTTCTAAAGTGATGGATTGCTTCCATAATAAGTGGGCATGAGTTGATTATTAATTCAAAATGGTTTGAAAATAAAACCGGGCAATTGAATTCTGGAAGCACTATTTAAATAATGTGAAAGTTAAGATAAATCAACAATTGAACCTATTAAGTGAAGTTGACATTAATAAAAAAGAAAAATGAAAATTTCACCCCTAGAATTAAAAATTTAATTTGAGTAAATGGAGACGAATAGAATATATTTGCATTTAACTCAGGATAAGTTAAATATAAACTGAATTTGAAATTGAAATAAATTGGATATAAAGTTGGAACGTAAAATGACTATAATTGAGTAATGAAAATTTATATCCTTAAGCTATTAAGTGTTATATAGATAATCTAGAATTGTGATTATAAGATGAAAATAACTCAAATGTGCAATACCAGTTTTTAAGTAAATAAGTTGGTGAACTTATAAATAGAAAATGGAATTATAATCACAAATGAGAAATAGTTGAATGGTATGGTGAATTCAAACTTAATCTCAAATGAAATGTGAATTGAAATAAGGTGAAGTAAATATAAAATATAAAAGATAAAAGGGTGAATGAACTTAAGTAAGTCGGTAAAGAAGTTTTGAACTTGTATATGGAGAATTAAAAATTGGATTGAATTGGATTTAACTTCAATTAAATGGAATTGAGTTGAATTTGGATTGAATTAAAATTGAGTTGTGTTACAAATAATTTTGAATAGAATTAAATTCTTATTTAAAATAGTAAAGGTAATAGTATGAATTTAAGTTGGCTGAATAAATTTAGTTAAAACTTGAATTTAATTTGGAAAAGAATCGAGTTGATGGAAAATTTAATTTAATTGAAACGATATTGAATAATTAAATTCTCACTCAACTAAATTCAAAAAGAATTGTTGGAAATGAATTTAGCATAAGCAGAATTAAATAAAGAAAAGCTTGAAGATGAATTTAGTGTAAACTAAATTGAAAGGAATTGTATTGAAATGAATAATGGAATTAGATTATATAGTGATGATTTGAATCATAAATAAATTCAAATGAGTGAAATGATTTAAAGTGGTCTCATTGTTAATAAAATAAGTTTTAAATGGATTGAATGAGTGAATAAATTGAGTTAAATTTTTTTTGTAATGGATTGGAATTTGATGGGATTAGAATCAAATTTAAAATAAAATAAATATGATGCAAGAAGAAATTGAGATATTTTGTTATTGAAATAACTTAAGGAAATTATGGAATGTTTGTTGTCAGACTTATGAAATGTTCTTGAATGAAATTTATTTAGATAATAAAATCTTAATGAAAGCGAAAGAATTTTAATTTCTTATCGTGATGAAATAAGAATGTATGAGTTGTATATAACCTAGAATTGAATGATATTAATATAAACCTAAATGGATAATGAATTGGAAATGTAAGAATAAGAATTTAATTTGATAATGGAATAAAAATGAGGATGTTTGGGTTGTAAATAATTTCAAATGAAGTAAAAAATTAATATAGTTTGGTTTGGAATTTATTTAAAAATGGTTATGAACTTCAGCAATTGTTGTTTGCTTAAATGATATCAAATTTGCATTGAGGTTAGTTGTTTCGTTGTAAACAAAGCTAATAAATAAAGAAAAGTAAATAAAATTGATTTTTGTAACAATTGGAATGGGTTGGAATTTAATTTAATGGATTTGCATATAGATAAAGTGAGTTATGAATATGTTGACCATGTTGTAGTGATTTTGGAGTTGGTCGTGATAAATATGTATTGAATATAGCAAACTTGGTTGTAAATCCTTTTTGAGTAAAGTAAAATGAAATTTGGACGTATTAGGGAAATTTAATGGTGTTGAAACCTCGGAATTGCTTATAAAATATGGTTTACTTGTAGGATTTCAAAAATTGTTGTGTGGGCTTTGAAAATTGACATGTTTGGTTTAGATTAATATATGGAATCTTGTTGAAATTCTCATTATTGAAAACTCATGTGTTTGTTTAAGTAAGTACAGGTACGGGAGGCAATCGATAGAGTTGGAGCGCGAATATGCAATATAAATTAGCCGCATGCTTTTAAAATGCTAATAAAAGGTATGCCTACGCGATAAAAATAGGAAATATGAACTGTTTTTGGTTTTCCGACCATGTGGGTCGATGTATATATATTTATATCTATTGTGATATTGCAAAAGCTCCTTCGTATAAAGGGGACTCTGCCAAAATTTTCCGGAAATTTTGGGAGTTAGAAATTTTTTGAAAACTTTTAAATATTTCATTAACGACAAAAATCTTTTTGGCAAAGCCAACGGGGTTAACTGGACCCCTACCAGATTTTATTGCCACAACAATAAAATAAAAAAATGATTCAAAACAAGCTTTGAATCAAACATGAAACAGGAAAACAAAGAAGAAAAAATAAAACTAGAAGTCATTGAGCCCATCCATTAATCGTGAAATCAGGGAAAAGGCAGGCACTCCTTTTCAATTGCATAAATATTCTTTCCCTAACCTCATACCATAGAAAAGCAAGACTTTTTCTCAGGTTACCAAATACAATTAAATTTCTTTCTCTCCAAATCACATCTATGTAAATTTTAATGCAAATAACTAATTCTCTTGACTTAGGGTCCTCCACTTAGTAGCTTTATAAATAATGTTCCAGTCAATTTTTGAATTTGCAGAGGCATTAAAACAACCAATATTACAACCAATTCTTTCCACCAGACCATAAGTAATGGGCAATCAAAAAATAGATGCTCAATAGTTTCCTCATGCTGCTCACAAAACACACACTCATGGCTACAGAAAATACCATACTTATTCAAAACACTTCTGGTCAGAAGAGCACTACTAACAACCTTCCACATCATCACATTTTCTCTCGGGGCCGAATCACTAGTCCAAATAATAGTACTCCATTTTGCAGCAGGCAAAACATTGGTACCATCTAAGTGATGGTAAGCCAACTTTATAGTATGAGGCTTCTTGTTCCAAGACACAGAGACATGGTGAACATTACTGAAGAAGTTGCTCTGAATAAAACACCATAGCTGCCTGATCACCTGATTACTATTGTAAGGAAGGTACATACTGCCATCAGAGATGAAGACATTTACTTTAGCATCACGGTGAATACCTGACTAAACTATCATGTCATGATCAATCAAACTAGAAAGAATCTTGCCTTTACTCACCCATGGGTCATCCCAAAAACTAATATCAGAATTAGGTTGGACATGATACTGTATCAAAGGAAGAAAAACATCCCTGTGTTTCAGAATATTCCTCCAAGTCCAACTACTATGTTGTGCTATGTCTATACACCAAAACTTCCCATGCTTGATATTATAATGCCAAGACCATTTGACCCATAAACCGTCCTTCTTATTTAATAGGTCATCAAAGTGCCTGCTGAAAGCAGCAATGTTCCAATTCTTAGCATTAATAATTCCAAGCCCACCCAATTTTAAAGTAGACTCAAATTTTGAAAACGAGCATGGCAACAGTTTCCTATTGTGAATACTACCAATCTAGAAATATCTATACATGGCAGACCGAACAAGGTGCAGTAGCCTTCTAGGAAGGATAATAGTGCGAGCCCAATAGACAAGGGAAGGAAACACAATAGATTTTATAAGTACAAGCCTACCACTTTGAGGCAAAGTCCTATTATCCCAAGAATTCATGAAAGAAGTTATCTTATAGAAAAGGGGAAGACAATCTGCATAGGTAATTCTTTTTGTGATTAAGGGGAGACCCAAATACCTCATATCAGTGTGCATACAAGAGAAACCAATTAGCTGATACAAAATAGAAGCATGAACATCACTGACTCCTACAACAAGCAAGGTAGATTTGGAGTGGTTGATTGAGAGACCTGTCATCATGTAGAAGGACTGCAGTGCATTTAAGATTCCACTCAAAGAGGTAACTTCAAGTTTAGTGAATATCATAACATCATCAGCAAACATAATAGATGAAATTTGATGCTGAGAGCACTTTGATGATACTTTATGAGATTTTGAGAAAATTTAGTCTTAAGAATTACAGCGAAGACTTCCATGACCAACAGAAATAAGTAAGAGGAAATGGGATCCCCTTGTCTAATACCTTTTTGACTTCTAAAATATCCAACAGGTCTTCCATTAACAAGCACAGAGTAGGTTAGAGTGGAAATGCATGTGTAAACCCACGACACAAAGATTTTTGGGAAACCCATCATTGCCATGACCCTCACAATGGAAACACAATGAATAGAATCATAGGCTTTGGATATGCCAATTTTAAGAGCAGCAGCTGGTGAGACATTACCTTTGCCATATCCTTTTAATAATTCTTGGGCAAGAACGACAAATTGATTTCAAATTAAAATTGAAATAAAAGGATTTTGGAATAAGAATCGAAACTAGCGGTTTTGATTTGAAATTGAAGAATTTACGCAAAGTAAAATTTGAGATTTTCACTAAGTGGGTTTTTGCCATTGAGTTTGAAGCATTCTTTCTACTTTAGTAATTTCAGGGACGAAATTCTTTTAAGGGGGAAAGGATGTAACGACCCAAATTTATAATCGTAAAATTTGAACATTTAATTCATTTTAAATGTTAAATATGGATTTTGAATTGATTTTGAAATAAGGATTTTGTTAAATCAATAAAATTTAGTTGTAATTTTTCAATATGGCAATTCAATTGAAATTTGAATAATAATAATAATTTAATATTAGAATTGGGATAATTGGTGAATTTGGGTGTAAATAAATATGAGAATGGTTTCTAAAAATTTATTTTAAGTCTATTTGAATTTAAATAATGATGTTGGACTTTTGGATGGAATTAAAAGTCGATAAATTAAGATTTGGAATTTTATATTAATTTAGTAATGGAATTTAATAATATAATAATGCAAATAATCAGATTATGGTTCGAAGTGAATCAGAATAGTTTCTAATGTAATTATAAAGTTTATATGATTTATAATTGAGTTAGTAAAGTTTTAAAAAATGAAATTTTAGATGATTTCGACGATTATGAAAATCGCTTGATTTAATCGACGAGTTAAAATAGCCTTCCGGGGCACAGTCTCAGAATTCGACGAAACCAGTTCCATTGGATCCGTAATAGTTAGTTATTATCAGATTTCAACTTTCGTAGCAATCGGAGTTGTCGTTTGACCCTGGTAGCTCGAAACGCATAGAAACTATTTTAATCGATTTAATTTAAATTTGATCGTTTATTTCCGTAACTCGCGCATACGACCAAATTTGCCTCCGAAACATGTTCCATTGTGTTCGGAACGTGGGTAAAACATTATAAATGCCTGTCGGCATGCGTCGTTTGGAGATCGTGTGATAAAGTTGCTTTAAAGTGAATTAAATATTAATATAATCTGGCTATACGTATATATATACGCGTTTTACGCAAATCACTAGCCTAATTTCAGAGCCGATGTCTTCTTTCGCTTAATGGCCGAAAACCCTCCAATTTCATCTCGATTTTTCTCTTAATCCAAGCTTTTATTCCAAAAACTTTCTACGTGAAGATCGAAGAGCTCGGCGTTGGTTTCACATCCGTACGGTGGTGATGGGTTTTAGCATCGCGTAGAGGGAGTTATCAAGGCCGATAGGGGTTCCGTTCGAGCGCGCTTTTCGATGTAGTGGGATGACTGAGCTCCACCTTGTTTCGATCGAAGCTAGTATGGCCGATGGGCTTCAATTTGGTAGTCACCGATCGTCATCTCGATGATCAAAGTGGGGAGCGGTGATCGTGATTTTGGGATGAAGTTTGGTTCGTGCGTGCTATTTTGTTGCGCTGGGAAGTGGAAGAAAGGGGGGCCGATGGTATTTTTAATATAAAAAAAATTGTTTTCAGATTTATATTCAAACCTTAAAAAATTCATATCTCGTGCGTTTGTTATCAGATTTCGACGAATTTGGTGGCGCTGGAAATGCAGCGACGCGATCTCCACGGTGGTGCAATTCTGGAATCATTTCGAGCAAGTAAAAATTTAGGTTAAATTGAACACTGTTCGATTTAATTTAAATTTGAACGCTCGTCGAAAACCCAAGGTGAGTAATCTCACTCAAATTTGAATACCAGTTAATTTAAATAGCCAATATATAAATGTTTGATTGGTTGTTTGGCTGAATATGATAATTATTATCAGATTGAATCGATATTTATTAGTTGTGCTAATATCTATGGATGCAGGGAAACAGGTTGGAGGGATCCAACTAGATTCCTCACAATTGGTAATTTTATTTATATTCGGTGATATAACTCATTGATAAATTTGTTTTATCTATGAATCTGTGTATAGATAAGCGTTATGGGTTATACCGCTTATCGATGTTAATATGATTGAATCTGTGATGGTTGCTGTTGTGCACTATTGTGTTAAACCCCTGGACTACAATATACACACACAAATATGGATTGCACGTGGAAATTGGTTAAGTCACAGTTTTTGAAATAATTTTTGAATTGAATTTTTGAATCCAAATGGTTTTGGAAATAAATCGAATTTAAAGTGGAAAAACGTTTGAAAAGGAATTTTTCAAAATAAAACATTATTTTTGAATAACTTAAATTAGTTTTAAAATTTGATTTAAAAAAATTTTGAAATTGAATTCTATGTTGTAAGCTTATGATTTCAAAAAGATTATATAGGTCTACATGAACTTGAACTATTTTATAAAGTGTTGCTTTGGGAATTTAAATTAACCCAAAGATTTTAACTTATATAAATGAAATCAGATTTTCTCGAAATAAAAACTATTTGTCCTCAAATGATAAAATTTTTCATACAAGAAATGAATTTCCAATTGGTATTAAAGGAAGTTCAAGTTGAATTGGAAATGGTTTGAAAGTTATGAATTAGATCTTAAACTGGAAGATTGGATGAGTTAATCCAATTTGAAATGGAATTTGTTTTGAAATCCGTGAATGGATCTTTGTGAAACTGGGTGAACTTTGTGAAGTAAATCTTTTATTTAAAAGATTTGAAATGGTAATTTAAACCATTGAAAGAATTTTTTTGGATATTATGTTGTGACTTGATTGAAATCCAATATCCATATATTTTCAAATTTACACTCATTATTCGGTTTAGCCAGGAGAGGACTTTGTGTCATATAACGCATTTCGAACAATGATACGTCGATATGGATAGCATTTGAAGACCGGTGGTGAAGACCGGGTATTTTCGAGAACGAAATGGTAACCCATCGATTATCTCTGCACTAAGTCGCACCGGTATAGAGATTTCCAAAGTAATGGAAAGTCCGATCGGGATTGTGAATACCCGAAAATTGCAAGGGCTTCTTCGGAAGTGCCTTCATTTCTGTTCGAACTCGGAACAGACTTGTATGGATGTTTATTGGACATTACACTTTGAGATGTAATGCTGGTTTCTATCAAATACATTTCTGTTGGTGGCAGAGATTTATTCTCTTAACTTAACACCCTTCTCTGAGACGTACAAGCTCAGAGGTTTTGTAGTTGATGGTTACTACTGATATATTCCCAATTTGGTAATGTGGCATGCTAACTGCTGCTGTGTGTTAGTGATCATTTATGATCGAAGCATGGCTTTGTAAAAAGCATAGCTGTTTGTGCCAAAATTGGTCACAAACCCTAAGGATTGTGAAAGCACCAGTGTATGAATATAAATCAACAATATTCAAACACAAATCACAGATCTAAGCAAGCAACGCGCAGCAAAATAGAAATTATGAACAAGAACACACGATTTATAGTGGTTCGGCTATCTCCGTCCTACGTCCACTTCAAAGGTTTTCACTTTTATTGATGTTCTTCGCTGATTACAATTTATTACAGCGGATTACAATGGATTATAGCTCTGAAACTCGAGTACAACGGTAGTCGTGAAGTGCAAAGTAGAGTCTGGTAGAGTCTCGGTGCTTCAGATTCCAGATCCAGTGAGAGAGAAAGAGCGAGAGGTCCCTTTTCTGAATGACCTGGGGCTCTATTTATAGGCATTGGAGGCTGATATTTTTCCTAAAATCCGGGGAGACTGCTTCTGGCACTTGAGGGGGCCCACATGGCCGAAACCTGGAGATCCGGGCCCACATTGGGATCGATTCGACCCTTGGTTCGAATCGATCAAAAAAGTGTCCAATCGTGATGAAACTTGGCGTGAACATTCTTCGTCATGTAGGAAAACTCCTGTAAAAATTTCATGGCATTTGGATCAAGGGATTGAGAGATATGATCGATTCAAGATGGTGTTCTTCGGCATGCTGGTTGCTTCGACTCGATCCTATGGATTCGTTCGAATCGATATGGTTCGAATCCATAGGGTCGAATCCATGCTCCTGATGACGTGGCGCGCGTTTTTCGTGTCGATCCACTTACTTCTCCGAGTTGAATGGGTCGATTCTGGGGTTTTAGCCGCGTTTACTTGGTGGTTTCGAGTGTTGGATTCAAAGGTTCTCTTCGAATCGATGGAGCTGGTACTCGTTTGAATCGATCGAAATACGTTACTCCGAATCGATTCGAAGTTGCCTTTAATATGGGGATTCGAAGGTAAGTAGGAAATGGAGTCGAGGCTTCTTCACTTGCATGGACTCGAGGAAAGTTCCTCCGATGGATTCGAGCTAGGGCATACAAGGACGGATTCGAACCAAGGCATAATGGGATGGATACGACCTTATGGCTTGCTCGATGGAGTTGAAGCAAGGTGCGTTGATGGGTTCGAAGGTAGGCCATCGTGATGGATTCGAAGGATTTCATCATGTTGGGTTCGAACAGGGCAGGCGCGGATGGATTCGAAGCATGGCTATCTGGGGGCTTGCTTGATGGATTCGAGGAACGGTTACACCTCTTGGGTTCGAACTAATGCAAGGATGATGGATTCGAGGTAGATGGAGTCGAACCGATGGATGCGAAGTCCATCGATTCGAACTAGGGGGTAACCCATCGATTCGAACCGAGCAAGGTTTGTTTCCCTCAAATTGAATCCATTATAACTTGAGCGTACGAACTCGGATTGACTTGAAACTTGAACCACTGGCTTCTACGATCTTTCTAGTCATGTCCTATCAATTGTAGCTCAATATGGACTCAGACAAAATTCATCGATATCCATGGTTATCCTGCAGTACATAGTTGATACCCAAGAATAATAATTAATATTTCTCAGTAAATTTTGGATATCTTAACTTTGCCAAAAGTTAGGATAACACTTTGCCCCCCAAAACATGCCTTTTGGTAAAAGGTATGTTTTGAACGGTCTTAAATCGAATGTAGTAAAGTCACGTTTTATTCATAGCTGCAGTATTATCAATCAAGTTTATGGCTATTTGAAGCCGAATCAGCATTCATTCTTTCCGTAGAAGTTGAGAATGAAGTTCCGTAGTCTCTCCGGACTATTAATGGCTACTCTGAACCCTTACTAAGTCCATTCTAGACTTAGTGATTGAATAGAAAGATCCTATTGCACTCTGGCGTTGCCTTCTATCCCTTGCACTCTGGTCCTGGTTAGGACGTATAGCGATGTCATGGCCGTTCTGGACCGATCATAGCCTCTCCGGGCTCTTGCTGGATCCCATCCTGTCACTCTCCGGTGAAGGGGAAACAGCGCTTAAGTGAGTCGATCCTATCGCTCTCCAGCGAAGCGACTCACTTCTTGCACTCCGGTTCAGTGTATCTGAACATTAAGCGATGTCTTGGTCGTTCGAGACCGATCATAGCCTCTCCGGGCTCTTGCTGGATCCCATCCTGTCACACTCCGGTGAAGGGGACAGCGCTTAAGTGAGTCGATCCTGTCGCTCTCCGACGAAGCAACTCACTTCTTGCACTCCGGATCTCGCCTCTCCGGGTAGGGTCATAAAGCGATCATTTTTATATTGGTATTTAACGTTCATCTTCTGACTTTCTGGTCAAAAGGTTTATTGCAACAGATTCTAATTTATTTATTAATATTCGAGTTCTAGATGTTCAACCTCAAACATCAGAAAAAGCTAAACATTGCCTCTCCGGGCATATCGGTTTATCTCCATCTCAGAGCATGCCTAGGGATTTCTCCGGTTCCCGTACATGTGTAAGTGGAGTAACCGTTTACTCTGAAAACAAATCTAAATAGAATTATTCGACCGAAATCCAAATCCTGGACTTGGCCCTTGCCATCTTTAATCAGTTGATGACGAGTCGTGATCCCGATCCAGGATTGTTCCTGTTAGGTGGAGGCGGTAGTTGTTCAGGCCTTACCGCCACTGTCCGTTCTATGACAAATTGCGGCAATCTACCACCCCTGGCATGTTCTTCCACCTCATCCTTTAGGTGGCGGCATTCATCTGTGGTGTTCCCATCCAGCTCATAGAATAGGCAGTATTTTCCAGTCCTGCGCTCCCGCTCAGTGGGATCCCTTATAGGTGGCTTTCGATAGGGGAGTTGTCCCCGAGTTTCAGTGTAATTCTTTCTAGGCATGCAGTCAGATCTGTGTATTGCCTGAATCTTGGTTCTTGGAATTTCTTCCGTTTGTCAGGACCATCATATCTGTCATCCTGTTTCCTCTTTCCCTTGTCCGCTCCGGACTGTTCTCTGGAGGTTCCTACGCTTTGCGTGGTATTTATTTCCTTCTCCTCGGCTCGTGATTTTTCTAATCGGATGAACTTTTCAGCTTTATGAAAGAACTCTCCAAGATCTTGCGGTGGATCTTTAGTCAGAGAATCTTTAAATTTGGTGCCTTCCGTGACTCCTGCCACCGCCGCCATCAAAATCATCGATGGTTCCGGGCGATCTACAGAAGTCACTGTTACATTGAATCTTAGTAGAAAATCTTTTATGGACTCTCCGGCCCTTTGCTTGATTGAAGCTAAAGTCATCACGCTCTTGGGTCGCGTCACATGGACCTTAAACTGTCTCATGAAGCGGTCTACAAGCTCGCTCCACGTTCTGATTGATCAAGTTTCTAGTTGCCTGAACCAAAGCGCAGCCAAATCTGACAAATATAGAGGGAAGCATCGTGCCATCACTTCCTCGGATGCCCCCAGCACTTCCATGTGCCTAATATATCTGGTAATATGCATGGTTGGGTCTGACCTCCCGTCATAAGGTTCTAGCGTTGGTAGTTTGAATTTTGGAGGGTTCCTTGCGTTTCAGATGTTCGGAGTGAACGGACTCTGACTGACTTCTTCCAGTCCTCCACTAGGCAGTCCTCCTCTCATGATTCGTCGCATTAGGCCAATCATTCTCTCGTCTTCATCTAGGGGTTGGCCCCTTGTCAAGTTCCTATCCTGCCCCCCGAGCCATGAAGGGAATTCTGGTACATATTCTTCCGGTGGCTCGTTAGCATAAGCATTGGCTCCAGCTTGTTGAGCTCCATCTATTGGTCTTCCAGTATCGGATCCTGAGGGTCTGCCCCCAAGTCCTTATTGATCACCTTCAACTCCTGCATTCTGGTCTTGAACCAGACCTTCATTAGCTTCTGCAATCCTGATTCCTTGTCCCGCACTCGCAGTTGTCGTAGTTGGTCCAAGGTTCTGCACATTTGCCGCCCTCATTTGTTCGAGGAAATTCTGCAGCATCTCCTGTTGGGTCTTCATCATGCTTTCACGTATTGAATTAGCCATGGCCTCCATCTCGTCTCTAGTGATGTAGACGGAAGCTTGTCCTTCCCTTGCTCCTGAGGATGCTTCTTGGCTTCCTCCTTGTTGGCTCAGATCAACTCTTTGTCTTGTTTGTCGAGTAATTGTCTCTGAATCGGAATTCTTCAAACTTTTAAATCTGAATTCTGAATCTGATGTAGCGGGTGCTGGTTCTTCTCAGTAAAAGCACCAAAGTGTTTGCGCCAAAATTGGTCACAAACCCCAAGGATTGTGAAAGCACCAGTGTATGAATATAAATCAACAATATTCAAACACAAATCACAGATCTAAGCAAGCAACGCGCAGCAAAACAGAAATTATGAACAAGAACACACGATTTATAGTGGTTCGGCTATCTCCGGCCTACGTCCACTTCAAAGGTTTTCACTTTTATTGATGTTCTTCGCTGATTACAATTGATTACAGCGGATTACAATGGATTATAGCTCTGAAACTCGAGTACAACGGTAGTCGTGAAGTGCGAAGTAGAGTCTGGTAGAGTCTCGGTGCTTCAGATTCCAGATCCAGTGAGAGAGAGAGTGAGAGATCCCTTTTATGAATGACCTGGGGCTCTATTTATAGGCGTTGGAGGCTGATATGTTTCCTAAAATCCAGGGAGACTGCTTCTGGCACGTGAGGGGGCCCACATGGCCGAAACCTGGAGATCCCGGCCCACATTGGGATCGATTTAACCCTTGGTTCGAATCGATCAAAAATGTGTCCAATCGTGATGAAACTTGGCGTGAACATTCTTCGTCATGTAGGAAAACTCATGTAAAAATTTCATGGCATTTGGATCAAGGGATTGAAAGATATGATCGATTCAAGATGGTGTTCTTCGGCATGCTGGTTGCTTCGACTCGATCCTATGGATTCGTTCGAATCGATATGGTTCGAATCCATAGGGTCGAATCCATGCTCCTGATGACGTGGCGCGCGTTCTTCGTGTCGATCCACTTACTTCTCCGAGTTGAATAGGTCGATTCCGGGGTTTTAGCCGCGTTTACTTGGTGGTTTCGAGTGTTGGATTCGAAGGTTCTCTTCGAATCGATGGAGCTGGTACTCGTTTGAATCGATCGAAATATGTTACTCCGGATCGATTCGAAGTTGCCTTTAATATGGGGATTCGAAGGCAAGTAGGAAATGGAGTCGAGGCTTCTTCACTTGCATGGACTCGAGGAAACTTTCCTCCGATGGATTCGAGCTAGGGCATACAAGGACGGATTCGAACCAAGGCATAATGGGATGGATACGACCTTATGGCTTGCTCGATGGAGTTGAAGCAAGGTGCGTTGATGGGTTCGAAGGTAGACCATCGTGATGGATTCGAAGGATTTCATCATGTTGGGTTCGAACAGGGCAGGCGCGGATGGATTCGAAGCATGGCTATCTGGGGGCTTGCTTGATGGATTCGAGGCACGGTTACACCTCTTGGATTCGAACTAATGCAAGGATGATGGATTCGAGGTAGATGGAGTCGAACCGATGGATGCGAAGTCCATCGATTCGAACTAGAGGGTATCCCATCGATTCGAACCGAGCAAGGTTTGTTTTCCTCAAATTGAATCCATCATAACTTGAGCGTACGAACTCGGATTGACTTGAAACTTGAACCACTGGCTTCTACGATCCTTCTGGTCATGTCCTATCAATTGTAGCTCAATCTGGACTCGGACAAAATTCATCGATATCCATGGTTATCCTGCAGTACATAGTTGATACTCAAGAATAATAATTAATGATTCTCAGTAAATTTTGGATATCTTAACTTTGCCAAAAGCTGGGATAACACTTTGCCCCCCAAAACATGCCTTTTGGTAAAAGGTATGTTTTGAACGGTCTTAAATCGAATGTAGTAAAGTCACGTTTTATTCATAGCTGCAGTATTATCAATCAAGTTTGTGGCTGTTTGAAGCCGAATCAGCATTCATTCTTTCCGTAGAAGTTGAGAATGAAGTTCCGTAGTCTCTCCGGACTATTAATGGCTACTCTGAACCCTTACTAAGTCCATTCTAGACTTAGTGATTGAATAGAAAGATCCTATTGCACTCTGGCGTTGCCTTCTATCCCTTGCACTCTGGTCCTGGTTAGGACGTATAGCAATGTCATGGCCGTTCTGGACTGATCATAGCCTCTCCGGGCTCTTGCTGGATCCCATCCTGTCACTCTCCGGTGAAGGGGAAACAGCGCTTAAGTGAGTCGATCCTATCGCTCTCCAGCGAAGCGACTCACTTCTTGCACTCCGGTTCAGTGTATCTGAACATTAAGCGATGTCTTGGTCGTTCGAGACCGATCATAGCCTCTCCAAGCTCTTGCTGGATCCCATCCTGTCACACTCCGGTGAAGGGGAAACAGCGCTTAAGTGAGTCGATCCTGTCGCTCTCCGACGAAGCAACTCACTTCTTGCACTCCGGATCCCGCCTCTCCGGGTAGGGTCATAAAGCGATCATTTTTATATTGGTATTTAACGTTCATCTTCTGACTTTCTGGTCAAAAGGTTTAATCAGGAAAAGCAAAACATTGCCTCTCCGGGCATATCGGTTTATCTCCATCTCAGAGCATGCCTAGGGATCTCTCCGGTTCCCGTACATATGTAAGTGGAGTAACCGTTTACTCTGAAAACAAATCTAAATAGAATTATTCGACCGAAATCCAAATCCTGGACTTGGCCCTTGCCATCTTTAATCAGTTGATGACGAGTCGTGATCCTGATCCAGGATTGTTCCTGTTAGGTGGAGGCGGTAGTTGTTCAGGCCTTACCGCCGCTGTCCGTTCTCTGACAAATTGCGGCAATCTACCACCCCTGGCATGTTCTTCCACCTCATCCTTTAGGTGGCGGCATTCATCTATGGTGTGCCCATCCAGCTCATGGAATAGGCAGTATTTTCCAGTCCCGCGCTCCTGCTCAGTGGGATCCCTTATAGGTGGCTTTCGATAGGGGAGTTGCCCCCGAGTTTCAGTGTAAATTCTTTCTAGGCCTGCAGTCAGATCTGTGTATTGCCTGAATCTTGGTTCTCGGAATTTCTTCCGTTTGTCAGGACCATCATATCTGTCATCCTGTTTCCTCTTGCGCTTGTCCGCTCCGGACTGTTCTCTGGAGGTTCCTACGCTTTGCGTGGTATTTATTTCCTTCTCCTCGCTCGTGATTCTTCTAATCGGATGAACTTTTCAGCTTTATGAAAGAACTCTCCAAGATCTTGCGGGGATCTTTAGTCAGAGAATCTTTAAATTTGGTGCCTTCCGCGACTCCTGCCACCGCCGCCATCAAAATCATCGATAGATCCGGGCGATCTACAGAAGTCACTGTTACATTGAATCTTAGTAGAAAATCTTTTATGGACCCTCCGGCCCTTTGCTTGATCGAAGCTAAAGTCATCACGCTCTTGGGTCGCATCACATGGACCCTAAACTGTCTCATGAAGCGGTCTACAAGCTCGCTCCACGTTCTGATTGATCCAGTTTCTAGTTTCCTGAACCAAAGCGCAGCCAAATCTGACAAATATAGAGGGAAGCATCATGCCATCACTTCCTCGGATGCCCCCAGCACTTCCATGTGCCTAATATATCTGGTAATATGCATGGTTGGGTCTGACCTCCCGTCATAAAGTTCTAGCGTTGGTAGTTTAAATTTTGGAGGATTCCTTGCGTTTCGGATGTTCGGGGTGAACGGACTCCGACTGACTTCTTCCAGTCCTCCACTAGGCAGTCCTCCTCTCATGATTCGTCGCATTAGGCCAATCATTCTCTCATCTTCGTCTAGGGGTTGGCCCCTTGTCGAGTTCCTATCCTGCCCCCCGAACCTTGAAGGGAATTCTGGTACGTATTCTTCTGGTGGCTCGTTAGCATAAGCATTGGCTCCAGCTTGTTGAGCTCCATCTATTGGTCTTCCAGTATCGGACCCTGAGGGTTTGCCCCCAAGTCCTTGTTGATCACCTTCAACTCCTGCATTCTGGTCTTGAACCATACCTTCATTAGCTTCTGCAATCCTGATTCCTTGTCCCGCACTCGCAGTTGTCGTAGTTGGTCCAAGGTTCTGCACATTTGCCGCCCTCATTTGTTCGAGGAAATTCTGCAGCATCTCCTGTTAGGTCTTCATCATGCTTTCACGTATTGAATTAGCCATGGCCTCCATCTCGTCTCTAGTTATGTAGACGGAAGCTTGTCCTTCCCTTGCTCCTGAGGATGCTTCTTGGCTTCCTCCTTGTTCGCTCCGATCAACTCTTTGTCTTGTTTGTCGAGTCATTGTCTCTGAATCGGAATTCTTCAAACTTTTAAATCTGAATTCTGAATCTAATGTAGCGGGTGCTGGTTCTTCTCAGTGAAAGCACCAAAGTGTTTGCGCCAAAATTGGTCACAAACCCCAAGGATTGTGAAAGCACCAGTGTATGAATATAAATCAACAATATTCAAACACAAATCACAGATCTAAGCAAGCAACGCGCAGCAAAACAGAAATTATGAACTAGAACACACGATTTATAGTGGTTCGGCTATCTCCGGCCTACGTCCGCTTCAAAGGTTCTCACTTTTATTGATGTTCTTCGCCGATTACAATTGATTACAGCGGATTACAATGGATTATAGCTCTGAAACTCGAGTACAACGGTAGTCGTGAAGTGCAAAGTAGAGTCTGGTAGAGGCTCGGTGCTTCAGATTCCAGATCCAGTGAGAGAGAAAGAGCGAGAGATCCCTTTTCTGAATGACCTGGGGCTCTATTTATAGGCGTTGGAGGCTGATATTTTTCCTAAAATCCGGGGAGACTGCTTCTGGCACGTGAGGGGGCCCACATGGCCGAAACCTGGAGATCCGGGCCCACATTGGGATCGATTCGACCCTTGGTTCGAATCGATCAAAAAGGTGTCCAATCGTGATGAAACTTGGCATGAACATTCTTCGCCATGTAGGCAAACTCCTGTAAAAATTTCATGGCATTTGGATCAAGGGATTGAGAGATATGATCGATTCAAGATGGTGTTCTTCGGCATGCTGGTTGCTTCGACTCGATCCTGTGGATTCGTTCGAATCGATATGGTTCGAATCCATAGGGTCGAATCCATGCTCCTGATGACGTGGCGCGCATTCTTCGTGTCGATCCACTTACTTCTCCGAGTTGAATGGGTCGATTCCGGGGTTTTAGCCGCGTTTACTTGGTGGTTTCGAGTGTTGGATTCGAAGGTTCGCTTCGAATCGATGGAGCTGGTACTCGTTTGAATCGATCGAAATACATTACTTCGGATTGATTCGAAGTTGCCTTTAATATGGGGATTCGAAGGCAGGTAGGAAATGGAGTCGAGGCTTCTTCACTTGCATGGACTCGAGGAAACTTTCCTCTGATGGATTCGAGCTAGGGCATACAAGGACGGATTCGAACCAAGGCATAATGGGATGGATACGACCTTATGGCTTGCTCGATGGAGTTGAAGCAAGGTGCGTTGATGGGTTCGAAGGTAGGCCATCGTGATGGATTCGAAGGATTTCATCATGTTGGGTTCGAACAGGGCAGGCGCGGATGGATTCGAAGCATGGCTATCTGGGGGCTTGCTTGATGGATTCGAGGCACAGTTACACCTCTTGGGTTCGAACTAATGCAAGGATGATGGATTCGAGGTAGATGGAGTCGAACCGATGGATGCGAAGTCCATCGATTCGAACTAGGGGGTATCCCATCGATTCGAACCGAGCAAGGTTTGTTTCCCTCAAATTGAATCCATCATAACTTGAGCGTACGAACTCGGATTGACTTGAAACTTGAACCACTGGCTTCTACGATCTTTCTGGTCATGTCCTATCAATTGTAGCTCAATCTGGACTCAGACAAAATTCATCGATATCCATGGTTATCCTGCAGTACATAATTGATACTCAAGGATATTAATTAATGATTCTCAGTAAATTTTGGATATCTTAACTTTGCCAAAAGTTGGGATAACAGTAGCCTTGTGGACGAGACTTCGTCGAGCCTGACAACCTGGTAATGGTCGAAACAGGAATCGTGGCAGCAAGGTTATTTGGGGGTAGCTCCTCATGAGGGTATGATCATTTCCTTCTGGATATAAAAAGTGATATCATGGTACGGAGCACATATATTTACTTATGTTGATTTTTTTTGAAAGTTGGTATCATGGTATAGAGCCCAGATACTTTACAGTGTGGTTGTTGGATTGAGGGCCCTCGGATAAAGGTCGGTAACGACCGGGGGATGACATGCTCGTGTCAGTTGTTACCTAGTTACAGAGGTAAACCGGCCTTGTGTAGCAGAGAGCTGGTTAAGTTCGCAGGGACGTCCCCCCAGAGGCGTTCCATTTTATGTAGGAAGTTCCTTTGCCTGACCATTTGTTGGAAATCCAATTTTCCAATACGAGCTCTTTATGGTTTTAGTTGTATAACCTGCCATTTACTTATGGTGGTCACCACTGTTTAGATGGTAGCTGTAGTAGGCATAGGACGAAATGTCTATGGTGGCCAAGATTAATATTATATTTTCAAAAAGTTTTCTGCACTATGCACTAATGATAATATCGAAAAGGTTTTGCGTATTAAGCATGTTTGATTATCATATGGAGAAATCTCCTCCAATTCTGCGTTTGCATTGTGTGTGTGGCGGGAGGCCTTATGGCAGTTTCATTTTCTTAAAAGCATAGCGGATTTCTTTTCTTTTCTTTTCTTTGTGAAAATAACTGTTTTTGAGATCTCACACCAGTCCCATGACTGACCTGGAGTTTATTGTTCCTTTTCTAAACTCTGGGTGCCCACAATTTTCCACACGGGCAGCCTAGAGTCAGGTTAGCATAATTCGGGAGCAAAAATCGAAAAAGTGATGATGTGGAGACCAGGAGCAAGCTAGACAGTGAAGCGTATCACTAGTATATGTAATATTTCTTTCCACTGTTTGTTGTTGTACACTCTGATAATGTAATGTGATGTAATGTAATAACCGATATAGTGATTCTGTTTAAAGATATTTATTTATCTATTATATGTTGGCCGCTGCAATATGTGAGATTCTGTTATTATTTCTGTTTCTGTTTCTTCTTCTATCTTCTTCCTCTTTAAACCCTAACGGTTCAGTTTCCCGGCATTCGACTGTGCGACATTCGATACAGTGGACGTATTGATGTCGACTTTCGGGCGTCGAGAAATCGGAACTGTTACAATAAATGTTTTTATATATAAACTAACCAGCATTTAATACATACATACATACATACATACATACATATATATGAACATAAACACCCACATAATACACACACATAAATTCTTGTTTACATTAAAGTTGATTTTGGTTGTTTGACATGTTTAAAGTAAACCAAACAATTTAAAACCGGTTTTAATTAATGAATAGTTTAAAATCAAAATTGCAATTTGCAGAAAAGTCCATTTTCTAGATATAAAGACCAAAAATTTCAGTCATTTGAAATTGAAACGTTTAATTAATTTTAAATATTGAAATATTAGTTTTATAACTTAAATAGTTTAAATTTCAAAAATAGCGATTTATTTGATAGTTTAATTTAATATTTAGGCTTGTTTAAATAATTGAATCTTAGGTTTTAATTTGGATAAAAATGATTTCAAAGATTATTTAAATTTCGTTGAATAAGAATGGTAATAATAAACTTTTAATTTGGATTTAAAGGTGTTTAATTTGGTTTTTAATAATAATAAGTTTAATGAACTTGTGAAAATAGCCCTATGGGACACTGTCTTGGATTTCAACGAAACTAGTTTAATTGGATCTGTATCTGTAATTGTGTATTATTGTATGTTAATGAATTTTATGGGGATCGGAAGAACCATTTGGTCGTGGGAGCTCAAACTCGTAGAAACTAATTATAGAAATTAATACAATATAATTGGGTTTGAAAAGCTATCTTTTGCATATGAACGAATTAGATCTCGAGATTAGCTCCACTATGTTCGAAATAGGGGTATTACATATAAAACGCTAGGCAGCACGTCTCAATGGGAGTTTGAAATTTTCGGATGTTTAAAGTTGGATGTTTCTGAATATATATATATATATATATATATATATATATATATATATACACACACACACACACACACACACACACACACACACCATAACCCTATCCTATTCTTGCCTATTTTCTTCACTATTCGATCATAGCACCACGATGAGACCCACACTTTCCTCCTCTATATTTAAACATGACCAAACCAGAGAAGGTTTTAAAGATTTTCAAATTCATAATTTGCCTCATCGAACGGTCCTCGACGATCATAGCCACCAAATGCATTTTGAGGCCTTGGCCTTAACTACAGAAATGTTTGCGACTTTGAGATCAACTTATTTAATGGTTGGATTTGGCTAATTCAATCGGAGGCTGCCATAGGATTGAAATATTTTTTTGACGATTTGAGGAGAGGAATTAGAGGAGGGTTTTGTAATTATGGTAATTAAGAAAAGGATTAGTGATTAAATATTATTTATAATTCCTGAATTTTGTAAATTGAATATATTACTCCTATTAGGTCAAAATTGAACGTGATGAGTTGTGTTGGTATCGTATTGGAGAACACTACGATATGGAATTGGTTTGATGACAATTGGAGCCAATTGAAATTTGGGCTAAAATGGGACGTCGTTCGATTTTGTTCCAAATCTGAATGCCTCGATGACATTTTAAATAAAGGTGAGTTGAACTCACCTTTTCGGTTAACAGTATGATATATAGTTGATAAAAATTGTTGAATGATTTTTTGGATAATTTACTAATTTATATTGTTGGTTTGGATATATTCCCACCCCTGGAGCGGATGACCCTTTGTATACTTTCTGCCTCGAAGTAGTTGATTTGTATTATTTGATTATATACTATATGTAATACAGGGGATCATGTTGGACGGATCCGACAGGGTTCCTCACCATTGTTGATTTTATACACACACACGAGTTGTGATGCAGGGGGACAGGTTGGAGGGATCCAACGTGATTCATCATTGTTGATGATTGATTTCAATAAAATGCCTGTTGTATGAATTATTGGATATGGAAATTGATTGGTTATAACATTGTTTATGTTCGAAGCTGAAACCCAGTAATGACAAAAAACAATAACAATATTGGTTAAGCGTTAGTAGTTACTGGCCTCAAATTAGTATTCTAAAAATAATATAAGTTGCCAGTTAAGTTAGAAATGGGTTTTAACACAAGAAATGATTTTAAATCCGAAATTGGGTTTCGAAAATATTTTATTTTAAAGGAATTAATTTCTATTTTTATTTCAACTTAATTTTCTATATTTTTCCAAGATTATTTATTTATATTTATTATTTTTTCAAAGTTATTTATTTTTATTTTAATATTGTTTTTAAAGTTTATTAATTTAGTATCATTTTAAAAGTTCTTAATTTATATTTTAGATTGCTTCAAGATTATTTGTCAATATTTTAACTATTTTAAAAGTTAGTCATTCAAAATTGTTATTATGGTTTGAAATTAATAATAATGATTATTAATGTTTATTATTTATAATAATGGTAAAGATTAACGATTGTTTATTTATAATGTTTGAATTATAAATTATTATTTTAAAGATGTTTCAAAGTTAATAATTATTATTTATATCGTTTATTATTAATAATTACTATTATATAATAGCCTTTTAAAGTAAACAATTAGGATTTATTTATATAGTTTTCGAGATTCATCAATAAAGTTTTATAAACATGCTTGGATTTTATAAAGGAAGTTTATAAAATGTTTTGAAGACTTAAGGGAGATTATTTACAAGGTGAAAGAGTTTTATAAACGTTAGATATTTATAAACGAATTTCGGGAATGGTTTATAGATTTATAAGAAGAGTTGTATGAATAGTTGTATGAATTTATAAAGAGTTTATAAATGTTTTAGAGTTTATAAACGAGTTTGTAATTGGAAATGGAGGTTGGTTTTATAAGGGGTTCCTATATTTTGAACGGTTTTAGAGATTTATAAAATAGTTTTATAAATGTTTTTTTCTCGAGATTTATAAGGAATTGATAAATGATTTTAAAATTATGTAAAAAGGAAATCTTTTCCTGTATGTGAATATACTTATAATGTAAAGATAAATAGATAGGTATTCTGAGTATTGAAATATAATGATTTGTAAATGAATCTCTGTAAAAATATCTTGATACAAGTATTTACAAAGTGATTTTAATTAATGTAAAGATTAATTAAGGAGGCTAGTGGTTACTTATGTGCTTAATCAATTTTCCCTATGGAATAAATCCCTGATTTGGATGTGTGTTTGTTGATGGTTAAATAACCGACTACCAAATCTTATCTAAATATGTAATCCTTCTTTATTTTAGTGGAATAGAAATATTCCTACTTAACACCAAAGTATTTTAACTCTAGAAATATCTAGGAGAAACATAGGATTATATGGTACAGTTACCATCGGTGGTGCTATACTGTATATATAAACTGATTTTGTTCTTCTAGGACAAATGATGAGGAGATCTATCCACTTAAACAGTTAAGGGGCAATTGCCGCTCCTATGTACTGTTTGATTATCTCCTAAAGAACCTGTAACAACCAGGTATTTTCAACCATTCGCATCCATTATAAGTGTATAGGTAGACACTCATGCCGGAATTGAATTGCTCAAAATAACGCGTTGTAAATAAAAATTTGGCAAATCTCAGAATATACAGTAAATAAAAATCACAGATCACAGACACAGAGTAATAATAATGCAGCGGAAGTAAAAGAGATAGTAGTTCATGAAGCTACTATATAAATATATCAGAGTTACATAAGATACAATAGAAGAAATAAAGTACAACAAAAGTTTAAATATGATAACCAAGTACAAGCTGAATAGAACAACCGAAATGAAAACATGAAACTTGACAAGTAGATAATCTCCAGCGATTCCAATCTCCAGAAAGTGGAAATCCAAATCTATGAATAACTCAGGCTGACCCGAGCGTAAATAAAAATACAAACACTCGAGTCAGGACATACATACTTATACAATGTAAACCAACTCAAGTGAACTGTAGCAAAGATACAAGTAACTTAGAAGATGCTTGGGACCGCCCATCCTCTAAGGATCCGTTAAACTATTTACTATGTAGTAATATACGCTATATACAGTAGTGTCTAATCAGTAAAGTATAATCATATAGAAAATAGCGTTAAGGGGATGGTGAACCTTAACGCGGTCGGATCTTTAAAACCAAAATCGTAGTGGGCTCGCTATAAGGAGATGACACGGCACGCGAGGCAATGCCAGGGTGGATACAACGTTTGCACTCCCGGACCGGTGGTGACGGCAAGCCAGCAGCTTCCGCCCACCTCGAACAATACCCGCGAATCAAAGTGGCGCCACATATCGAATCATAAAAGTAATAGAATGGTTTCCGATGGAGCATGCTCGATGAAAGGGTGCGACCCTTTATGTAGCCCGGTATAGCTCCTGTTTTAGTCATTTATGCCAACTCACGGGAGTTGGGTCCACGTAATATACCTCGAGAACGTCGCCACCATCCTACTTCATTTTGGAATCTCCACCGCGTACACAATTGTTAAAGTGGTTTTCGGTATTGGCCGACTATAAGACAATATCCGATCCCGGTCTCTTTAACAACCAATCGTTATTATAACCCGTAGTTATAACTTTTAAAACAATATCTTATACTTCAAAATAAAATATCATTTCAACCCAAATCTTTATCAAAATATAGATTAAATCATTTCCAAACCATTTCAATATATCATCATACCATATCTTTCAATTCAAATATTTATCAAAATAAATATCAAGTCATTTCTAACCATTTCAATATATTAATTTATCATATCCTTTCAAAACTTCCTTTCAAATCATTTTAATATATCAAAATAGCTATATTTTTGAAAACCACATTTCAAATCATTTCAATATACCAAAATATCATATCTTTCAGTACCACATTTCAAATCATTTTAATATATCAAAATATCATATCTTTCAGTACCACATTTCAAATCATTTTAATATATCAAAATATCATATCTTTTCGAAACCACATTTCAATCATTTTAATATCTCAAATAGTTAAATTCAAAACAAATTACTTTATTTTAAATCATAAAAATGAAGTTATTACATTTAATAATTAAATTATTAAATTCCAAAAATTTAAACCTTTCGATGTTCATTTATGCACTTAAATTTATTAAACAATGAAAATTCAAGTTTCGCAGCATTTGGAAAATGCTACAGAAAGTTACATTCAAAACAATTCAATTTAACAAAAGACAGCATTTAAAAATGCTGTTAATTAACTTCAATATTCAATAGAATTTCACAAACACTTATTTTTTTATTTAAATCATTTTTAACTTATAAAATCATACATTTTCACATTTATAAGCATTATTTAATTTTCCTTAAATTCATGATTTTATAAAGTTAAGTTTCCTTTCAAAAATCAATATTTATTAATAATTCACTTATTAAATTTCAACATTCAAGTTTAAATTTATCACGTTAAATTTCAACTTAACACTTAAGTTTAAAATTTCAAATATAAGTTAATTCCATTTTATTTAACTTAACTTAAAATTCCACTTTTAAACCAAATTCATAAATTCCAATTTAAGTTATATTTTCAAATTCAACTCAATATTCACTCATTAACATTTTAACTTTATTCAAAAATCGTTAATATGTTATAAAATCATTTTAAATTAATTTAACAGGAAAATAGGCGCAAGGAAGAAGTTTGAAAAATTTTAGTCTCAGGGACAACAAGTTTTCTTTTTAGTCTGAAGGACATTTGTTAGTGTAAACAGAAAATGATAGTTACAACTATCATTCTGTGATTTACACTAAAATGTGTCTTTCAACCTAAAAAAGCAAACTTCTCGTCCCCAGAACTAATTTTTTCTGCAACTTTTTCCTTGAGCCTAAAATCCTCTTAATTTAAATTCAAAATATCCTATATTTATCATATTTTCAAAGATAATTTAAATTCCATTAAAAATTAAATCAAAATTTCAAAAATAACTTGCATTCAGATTTTCTAACTTTTCCATAATTTATTTAACTTACAGATTTTCAGAAAATCAATAATACTTTACAAAATTTTACATTTTTATTTAATTTTAAATCAAAATATTATAATAATTAAATTTCTAAAACATTTCAAAATTTTTAGAAAACATATTTTAACTACGGGCCTGTATATAATTTTCTACGCTAGGTAAAGTGATACGGGTAATATATCATTTCAACCCGTGGTTTACAAAGAAAAATCCGGGTTTTATCATTTCAAACCCGCAGTCCCAAGTAAATAAAATAAATTGAAAATTATTCAGGCCTATCATTTCAGCCCATAACAATTTTTCCTTATTCTAAAGTCCGTTCAGGTATGTATCATTTCAACCCATAGTGATTTCTAATTTATAGGGAACTTGCCGTGTGATAAACTGATAAAATATACAGAATAGCATGAAATAACGGTAACATATGATATAACAGGTGTAATAACAGGTGTGAACATCATATGATAATAATATAAGCAGTTATAACATGTTAATATAGTTCTACAGATTCGCAGGGTGTCAATTTACTACTTATATAAGTACATAATGTCTGGTGAGAAATACTCACATTTTTATGCTGGAGATATTAATTTGAATGACACAACGGATACAGAAGGCACGACCTTTGATTTTGAGTGGAGAGAAATAGCCGAGATATCATCTTGTAAGCAACCCCAAAATAAGACAATATAACTTATGAATATTCAACCAAAATATATTGAAATAAATTGAAATTGAAAGGCAACAAAGACAAGATAACTTGACCTTGCTACAACCATTCAAAAGTTCGACTAAGGGGTTCATTTTCTTAGCCATGATGATGATATGAGTGTGGGAGAGACAAGGCTAATAGCCTTGCAAACATTCAAACAAAACAAACAAATAACATTAGTTTTCAAACCCAAATTCAATAAAACAATGTTAGAATTAAATGCATAAAACAAAGCCAAAGTTTTTGCACTTGATTTCTACCGCCTATGCTTCAGCTATAGATCTGAAATACATGTCTAAGGAGTGGGTTAGAATCAGGTCTTGGGCTCATAAGGGTCAGCCATAGCTTGGAAGTAATGGTGCAAAGGTGGATGTACATAGGTGCAACAAAACAACAACTACAAGGCAAATTCATCACTTCTATGCTATAAATGGGTTCGGCCATAGGCTCTAGGGGCATGGCCAGTGGGTCCAGGTGGTGGTGGGTGATGTGGCAGAGGGTGGAGGTCAGGTCAGAGGTGGTGGTGGTGGAAGTGGCGGCAAAAGGTGGATGAAGGTGATGGTACCAAAACTAGGTCAGCTTGAGTGCGTAGGTGATTGATTTGTGGATTTTGGTGGTGGTGTTTGCCTTGGGGTTGCTTGGCCTGCCATGGTGGTGATCTAGGGTGGATGATGATCAGAGAATAAAGTGGTGGAGGTTGGCCTAGATCTGGTTGAGGAGGAGGGGAGCCATGAAGTTTAGAACAAGTTGCAAAATCACATAGAAAAACTAGAAAACAAGAGAAGAGAAGAAGAATTTACCAAATTTCTGCAAGATGGAGGCCATGATTTTTTTTTTTAGGGTTGAGAAGCTTTGAAAATACGTGATAAAGATGAGAGAATGCAGCTGAAAAGAATAGAGAAAGGTACGGCCAAAATAAATGGTGTATTGATTGAAAAAGAAACGGTAAAAGAAACGGTGAAACGACTTTACGTTTCTTAGCTTTTAAAACCTTCCATACTTCCTTTTCTTTTAAATCAAGTAAAACAAAATAAGCTTCAGCAATTACATCTAAAACCGAAACAAAGTGAAAAAAATAAAAATATATAATTAAATTTAAAGAAAATATAAAAAGAATTAAGGAAATTGCTTAAAAATTGAAAACAGGGTTCAAAAATTACAATTAAAACATCAATGGCTTTGGAAAAATATCTACTTCATTTCAAAAATATTCTAAATCAAAAGTTTTGAAATAAAATAATTTATTTATCATTTCTAAAATAAAATAAATAATTAAATTGGAGAAAAATAGAAAAGAACTAAAGAAAATATTTAAAAATGGAAAACAGGGCATGGAAATTACAAGAAAAATACAACTAGCTCTGGAAAAATTCCTACCTCACTTCAAAAATATTAAAAGACAAAAATATACATAAAATAACATATCAATACATATTACAATAAAATATGACAAAGAAAAATAAAATTTATACTATTTAAAATAACAAAATTGCAGAATAAACAAATTGCACTCAATATTGGAATATACATAACTTTCACAATTTAAATCCGTTCCAACGAAACGAAAAGCAATGTTCTTAAAATTTTATGTTCTTTCATAATAAAATATAAAATTTAAATTTTCAAACTTTTAAAATTTTAAATTAAAAGTCCAAGTTTCACTATTTTGACCAAAAATTCACTTTTTGGAAAATATTCTTTTTAGTCATGCTTTGGAATGATAATTCATATCAAAACTAAAGTTTATCATTCAAAATAAATAAAATAAGGTTTTTTTTAAAATCAAAATTCAATTAAAATAATTAAAATATAAAAAAAATCACAAAATACAGGGTTGTTACACTCTCCCCCACTCAAAACTTTTCGTCCCCGAAAAGGAATGAGGTACGGGAAAGCACAGAAAAAGATAGAGTGAAACAAGATTAGGACAAGATGACAAGGAGAAGGAAATTATACATGATAACTATTGTGATAGGTAAATTTAACAAGGTGGAGATGATCTTTCCAAGATCCTCCGGAATCAAGAACACAAGCACGAAAAGGTGGATTCAAAATGAGTACCAAAGATTATAGAAGATTTCTAAACAGAAAGATGCCTATACCAGTCTATAGCAAGATGAGGATGATAAGGACAACCAAAAGATAGTTTGAAAAACAAAATAAGCAAATAAATTTGAAAACATGGAAATTTCACCTTAAATAGAGAATAAATCTTTTACACAAGTTAAATAAATCTTAACTATCTCAAATTCCATTATCTTATTATCCAACCATCTTAAATTAACAATTTTTAAAACCAAAGGGTTTGAAAAATAATCATTTATTATACTCATAATGTACTTAAAACATTTAATTCTTCTTTATTCCTAATTAAAATTAAATTTATTCCTCTCAATATATTTATCACTTATGTTAAACATACTTACACTTATTATAACTGCTTTCTTTTATTCTTAGTTCTTTTAACATTATTTTATTATAAGTTACTCAATTACCCTTTATTATATTTACCTCTGTTAATCATTTTATAATTAAAATTTAAGTATATAACATCTATTATAACCCCTCAAATTTTATTTATAAAATCTTTTTATATTGTATATTATCCAATTACATTGTTAACTTCTGAAATTAAGGTAAGTTATATTTGAATGCAATTGTATTATACAAATAAACTTTCCAATTAAATCATTTCATGCTTGATATTCATCTAAAATTTTGATTGATTTTTTTTTATAATTGAAGTTATTCTTTAAAATAAAATTTAAGAACTAAATTTTCGATTACATTCAAACCATTTAGAGATAAGTAATAATATATACATAATATGTCAAATCAAATTTCAATCATATATCTATATATATTAAAATCAAGTCATATTTTAGAAATTCAAATCAATTAAATTTCCCAAAACAAAGATGTAGCAAGACTACAAGGCGGTCTCTTCACTTTGAAACTCAAAAATGAACGTCGATGATGTTGCGATCATCACCGAAGTTATTTTCCAGCGACAAAGAGAAGAGCACTTTAAAATTCTTTGGAAACAAATTCTATTTGAAAATACTTTAAATAGTATATCCTCTTTTTTTTAAACTTTAAACCAAAGTTCAAAATAATCGGAATATAAATTCTCAAATTCTTGTTTTAAATTCATTTCAGTTCCTAAATAAATTTATAAACAACTATTTATAGATTCATTTATAGAACAATAAATGATAAATCAAGTATTATCAGTTCAAATAATCAATTTAAATCAGTTTATTAAGTTTCATAAATTTACTTATATATCGAAATTTATTTCATTAACCAAAATTTTAAAATAATATTGTGTCAGTTTGTTCTGTCAAAGTGTTTTAGAAATCCTATCGATGGCGTTGATCAGACGAATCGATCGGAAACCCAATTCAACATCAACAACTCAAACAACACAATATATAAAACAAAACATAGATATACAAGTACAATTCAAAATGTTTGGAAGAATAGATTGGAAACAAAAGACAAGATGATTAAATAACAGAGTAGGGAGGTGGGTAAGCTTAAATAAATCGCGGGCAACCTCAACCGGGTCAACCGTGACTTAAAGAATAAGATCAATGTGGATTTTTCTAGGGTAAACCTACATTCGATCTCAAGAGTTAGAGTTTGGGATAACAAAAGATATTAGCATCTAAACCAAGGATAGATATAAATCTCTGGTGAATCCATGCTAATTGTAAATGAGTTTTCCCCCTTTTTTTCAATTTAATTTGAAATTGGCGTGACCGCCGACTCACTAAAAAGATCATTCGAAGCGGAGTTATGGAATACTCCAGAGTCAAAAGAAGATGAATAGTGAGGGATACGAATGGATTTTGTAACCGTAGGGAATGCTCCAAAATTCAAAGGAATTGAGTCAAAAGGGAAGAGATTCAAACTCGAATGAAAGTGATTCTGTAAATACATTCACTCCATATGCTGAGTTTTATCTAGATCTACCAAAGCTCTGATACCAACTGTAACAACCAGGTATTTTCAACCATTCGCATCCATTGTAAGTGTATAGGTAGACACTCATGCCGGAATTGAATTGCTCAAAATACCGCATTGTAAATAAAAATTTGGCAACCCTCAGAATATACAATAAATAAAAATCACAGATCACAGACACAGAGTAATAATAATGCAGTGGAAGTAAAAGAGATAGTAGTTCATGAAGCTACTATATAAATATATCAGAGTTACATAAGATACAATAGAAGAAATAAAGTACAACAGAAGTTTAAATATGATAACCAAGTACAAGCTGAATAGAACAACCGAAATGAAAAGATGAAACTTGACAAGTAGATAATCTCCAGCGATTCCAATCTCCAGAAAGTGGAAATCCAAATCTGTGAATAACTCAGGCTGACCCGAGCGTAAATAAAAATACAAACACTCGAGTCAGGACATACATACTTATACAATGTAAACCAACTCAAGTGAACTGTAGCAAAGATACAAGTAACTTAGAAGATGCTTGGGATCGCCCATCCTCTAAGGATCCGTTAAAGTATTTACTATGTAGTAATATACGCTATATACAGTAGTGTCTAATCAGTAAAGTATAATCATATAGAAAATAGCATTAAGGGGATGGTGAACCTTAACGCGGTCGGATCTTTAAAACCAAAATCGTAGTGGGCTCGCTATAAGGAGATGACACGGCACGCGAGGCAATGCCAGGGTGGATACACCATTTGCACTCCTGGAACGGTGGTGACGGCAAGCCAGCAGCTTCCGCCCACCTCGAACAATACCCCTGAATCAAAGTGGCGCCACATATCGAATCACAAAAGTAATAGAATGGTTTCCGATGGAGCATGCTCGATGAAAGGGTGCGACGCTTTGTGTAGTACGGTATAGCTCCTGTTTTAGTCATTTATGCCAACTCACGGGAGTTGGGTCCACGTAATATACCTCGAGAACGTCGCCACCATCCTACTTCATTCTGAAATCTCCACCGCGTACATAGTTGTTAAAGTGGTTTTCGGTATTGGCCGGCTATAAGACAATATCTGATCCTGGTCTCTTTAACAACCAATCGTTATTATAACCCGTAGTTATAACTTTTAAAACAATGTCTTATACTTCAAAATAAAATATCATTTCAACCCAAAATTTTATCAAAATATAGATTAAATCATTTCCAAACCATTTCAATATATCATCATACCATATCTTTCAATTCAAATATTTATCAAAATAAATATCAAGTCATTTCTAACCATTTCAATATATTAATTTATCATATCCTTTCAAAACTTCCTTCCAAATCATTTTAAAATATCAAAATAGCTATATTTTTCAAAACCACATTTCAAATCATTTCAATATACCAAAATATCATATCTTTCAGTACCACATTTCAAATCATTTTAATATATCAAAATATCATATCTTTCAGTACCACATTTCAAATCATTTTAATATATCAAAATATCATATCTTTTCGAAACCACATTTCAATCATTTTAATATCTCAAATAGTTAAATTCAAAACAAATTACTTCATTTTAAATCATAAAAATAAAGTTATTACATTTAATAATTAAATTATTAAATTCCAAAAATTTAAACCTTTCGATGTTCATTTATGCACTTAAATTTATTAAACAATGAAAATTCAAGTTTCGCAGCATTTGGAAAATGCTACAGAAAGTTACATTCAAAACAATTCAATTTAACAAAAGACAACATTTAAAAATGTTGTTAATTAACTTCAATATTCAATAGAATTTAAAAAACACTTATTTTTTTTATTTAAATCATTTTTAACTTATAAAATCATACATTTTCACATTTATAAGCATCATTTAATTTTCCTTAAATTCATGATTTTATAAAGTTAAGTTTCCTTTCAAAAATCAATATTTATTAATAATTCACTTATTAAATTTCAACATTCAAGTTTAAATTTATCACATTAAATTTCAACTTAACACTTAAGTTTAAAATTTCAAATATAACTTAATTCATTTATTTAACTTAACTTAAAATTCCACTTTTAAACCAAATTCATAAATTCCAATTTAAGTTATATTTTCAAATTCAACTCAATATTCACTCATTAACATTTTAACTTTATTCAAAAGTCGTTAATATGTTATAAAATCATTCTAAATTAATTTAAATTCAAAATATCATAAATTTATCATATATTCAAAGATAATTTAAATTCCATTAAAAATTAAATCAAAATTTCAAAATAACTTACATTCTGATTTTCTAACTTTTCCATAATTTATTTAACTTATAGATTTCCAGAAAATCAATAATACTTTACAAAATTTTACATTTTATTTAATTTTAAATCAAAATATTATAGTAATTAAATTTCTAAAATATTTAAAATTACTTAGAAAACATATTTAAACTACGGGCCTGTATATAATTTTCTACGCTAAGTAAAGTGATACGTGTAATATATCATTTCAACCCGTAATTTACAAAGAAAAATCCGGGTTTTATCATTTCAAACCCGCAGTCCCAAGTAAATAAAATAAATTGAAAATCATTCAGGCCTATCATTTCAGCCCATAACAACTTTTCCTTATTCTAAAGTCCGTTCAGGTATGTATCATTTCAACCCATAGTGATTTCTAATTTACAGGGAACTTGCCATGTGATAAACTGATAAAATATACATAATAACATGAAATAATGGTAACATATGATATAACAGGTGTAATAACAGGTGTTAACATCATATGATAATAATATAAGCAGTTATAACAAGTTAATATAGTTCTACAGATTCGCAGGGTGTCAATTTACTACTTATATAAGTACATAATGTCTGGTGAGAAATACTCACATTTTTATGTTGGAGATATTAATTTGAATGACACAACGGATCCAGAAGGCACGACCTTTGATTTTGAGTGGAGAGAAATAGCCGAGATATCATCTTGTAAACAACCCCAAAACAAGACAACATAACGTATGAATATTCAACCAAAATATATTAAAATAAATTGAAATTCAAAGGCAACAAAGACAAGATAACTTGACCTTGCTACAACCATTCAAAAGCTCGACTAAGGGGTTCGTTTTCTTAGCCATGATGATGATATGAGTGTGGAAAAGACGAGGCTAATAGCCTTGCAAACATTCAAACAAAACAAACAAATAACATAAGTTTTCAAACCCAAATTCAATAAAACAATGTTAGAATTAAATGCATAAAACAAAGCCAAAGTTTTTGCACTTGATTTCTACCACCTATGCTTCAGCTATAGATCTGAAATACATGTCTAAGGAGTGGGTTAGGATCAGTTCTTGGGCTCATGAGGGTCAGCCATAGCTTGGAAGTAATGGTGCGAAGGTGGATGGACATAGGTGCAACAAAACAACAACTACAAGGCAAATTCATCACTTCTATGCTATAAATGGGTTCGGCCATAGGCTCTAGGGGCATGGCCAGTGGGTCCAGGTGGTGGTGGGTGATGTGGCAGAGGGTGGAGGTCAGGTCAGAGGTGGTGGTGGTGGTGGAAGTGGCGGCAAAAGGTGGATGAAGGTGATGGTACCAAAACTAGGTCAGCTTGAGTGCATGGGTGATGGATTTGTGGATTTTGGTGGTGGTGTTTGCCTTGGGGTTGCTTGGCCTGCCATGGTGGTGATCTAGGGTGGATGATGATCAGAGAATAAAGGGGTGGAGGTTGGCCTAGATCTGGTTGAGGAGGAGTGGAGCCATGAAGTTGAGAACAAGTTGCAAAATCATAGAAAAACTAGAAAACAAGAGAAGAGAAGAAGAATTTACCAAATTTTTGCAAGATGGAGGCCATGATTTTTTTTTAGGGTTGAGAAGCTTTGAAAATACGTGAAAAAGATGAGAGAATGCAGCTGAAAAGAATAGAGAAAGGTACGGCCAAAATAAATGGTGTATTGATTGAAAAAGAAACGGTGAAACGACTTTACGTTTCTTAGCTTTTAAAACCTTCCATACTTCCTTTTCTTTTAAATCAAGTAAAACAAAATAAACTTCAGCAAGTACATCTAAAACCGAAACAAAGTGAAAAAAAATAAAAATATATAATTAAATTTAAAGAAAATATAAAAAGAATTAAGGAAATTGCTTAAAAATTGAAAACAGGGTTCAAAAATTAAAATTAAAACATCAATGGCTTTGGAAAAATATCTACTTCATTTTAAAAATATTCTAAATCAAATTTTTTTAAATAAAATAATTTATTTATCATTTCTAAAATAAAATAAATAATTAAATTGGAGAAAAGTAGAAAAGAACTAAAGAAAATGTTTAAAAATTGAAAACAGGGCATGGAAATTACAAGAAAAATACAACTAGCTCTAGAAAAATTCCTACCTCACTTCAAAAATATTAAAAGACAAAAACATACATAAAATAACATATCAATACATATTAAAATAAAATATGACAAAGAAAATAAAATTTATACTATTTAAAATAACAAAATTGCAGAATAAACAAATTGCACTCAATATTGAAATATACATAACTTTCACAATTTAAATCCGTTTCCAACGAAACAAAAAGCAATGTTCTTAAAATTTTATGTTCTTTCATAATAAAAGATAAAATTTAAATTTTCAAACTTTTAAAAATTTAAATTAAAAGTCAAAGTTTGACTATTTTGACCAAAAATTCACTTTTTGGAAAATATTCTTTTTAGTCATGCTTTGGAATGATAATTCATATCAAAACTAAAGTTTATCATTCAAAATAAATAAAATAAGTTTTTTTAAATCAAAATTCAATTAAAATAATTAAAATATAAAAAAAATCACAAAACACAGGGTTGTTACAGAACTGGTATTGAGCATTCTGAAAAATTTATGATTGGTTTTTGGATTGCCAAGGAAACCGGAGAGTGTACTCGTAAGAGATGACTCGAAAACCGTAACCACTCCGAAATCATGTACAGTTCTATAGAGGAGTTTTGTGATATATTAAGATGTTAGAATCCATGTGTGGTTTCGAGGCCCGTTGGAGTATGGGAATGTAGGTGTGATTCTAAGATCTATTTGAGATATGGGAATCCATGATCTGTTTTGATGGTGGTGTGTGGGATGGAACATCGAACGTAGCCGCATCAGCGGTAATGACTAAAACTAGAGATATGAGGCATGGACAGTAGGGTTGGAAAACCCATAGTGTGTAGTCGGCTTCACCTAGATGTTACTTACAGTATTTATGCATGCATGGGACGATGCACTTCTTCTTAGTGAGACCATCTATGTTTTTCCTATGGTACATCACAAGGGATGTACGCTGCTTAAGAAGGATATCTCCGATCCTTGTGCAGGAGGACCGTTCTCAAAGTACTAAGAGCACCTTCATGGAATCCTACACAATTAGCGAACATGCATTACCGGTTTTTGATTATATACCTAGTATTTTTGTGATGTACACTCACGAGCATAATAGTTACTTGATTATTATTATTTCCACCCTTAGACATTATTGTAATATTAATGGATTTCTATAGAAAGGTTTTGTTTGTCGTAGGGTAAAAATCCGTCCGTGTTTATGTGAAGCATGGTCTTACGAGTTACTTCTGATCTTAAAGGTTTCTATAACTTTAAAATCCAATTGGGTGCATTTTCCTAATGCTGGTTTTCCAAACTGATTCGGGTGTTATTTTATTATAATGCTTGGATCAGACTGAGCACATATCAAATTTAGGGATGCTTTGGAGCTTCAAGGGATGAGCTGGAGGCCAGAGACGTATTCACGTATATCGTTATTTTTCTGCTACACTCATTATTGTATTTATCAGCAATTGTAAGGACATGTTGTTCTAACTGTCTAGGCTAAAATAGGTTAGTGCTCTGATTGATGTCTATATATACATATATTACAGTTTCCTCCTATGTAAAGATATATTATATATTATAGATTATTCGTTCTGCTGTGAGATTCTATATTGTTTAGTTTTTCGTCTTGTCTTCTTCCTTCTTTCTTTCCCTAACTATCCGCCTTTCTGTTCAATTTGAGTTGGACATGTGTGGTTTATTGTCAACCTAAACTATTCGGAAAAGGTGGGTACAGTAGAACATGAATTAAATTCATATACATATATGTCTGTGTGTATATTTGCACATATATGTATACACTAATGTAATCAATATTTTAAATTTAAAAAAAAAGTGTATGTATTTAATTAATTTGTAGTTAAAATATATATACATTTAATCAAAATAACAATCTTAGATCTAAATGTTAACTTAAAGTAAAAAAGTTCTCATATTTAACAAAAAATACTATGTTTTAATCCTTGAATGAATTAACTTTTATTCTAATGTAGGGTTTTTTCCCCTTCCTCTTCTCCTTTTTCTTTCGATTCTCATGTTGATTATTCTTATTTCTGTCTTCAATTCTTTCTCCTCTAAACTGGACGTCATATCATAGGAACACTGCGTGATGAAGAAGGATGGGAGGAGGTGAGAAGGAAAAGGGGCAAGTTTCCAGCTCCTATTGGACCCGAAACTAGACTCAACCTGGAAGGTCTTAGACCGAACAAAAATGGGTCTACATCAGATCGGAAATCGAGGAGTAAGGTGCAGGCGGCTGCAGGTCAGTCAACAACAAAATTTCTAAAATCAACAAAGCAGACCGCCTCGCAACCAGGAAGCTATCCGAAAATTAAATTCACTGTCCCAGAGAACGCTAAAAAATTCTCTTACAGTGAGGCAGTGAAAATAGGTGCGGTTGGAGATATAGGTAACCTAGATCTTGAATTTATTGAACCTACAATAGTAGATGGCAAAAGGATAGGAAAACTTTCGTCGGATGCTATCAAAGAAGCAGAGGGTGGATGGGATTTATGTATTCTATTGTATGTTGTTGGATATAAACCATGGCTTAAAATTTTTGAAGGTTATGCCAACAGAGTATGGTCTACACAAAGCCGTCTTCTGTTCATTCTAGGAATAACGGATTCTTTGTGGTGAGATTTGGTTCGGAGGAAGACTACAACAAGATTTTGAAATCAGGTCCATGGTTTATGGACAGGAACCTGATAATCATGAAGCGCTTGTCACCAGACATGAAAACAGATAGAGATCTTCTTACATCTTTGCCAATGTGGGTTAGACTTCCTGGTCTAAGCTTTAAACTGTGGGGTAATAAAGCTATCAGTGCGCTAACAAGTACTATAGGAATCCCAATAAAGATGGATGAGGCAACGAAAAACAAAACTAGATTAGCTTATGCCAGCGTATTGATCGAGGTTAACGCAACCTATGGTATGCTTAACAGCATTGTAGGTATGGACAATGAAGGGAGGAGCTTCATACAGGAAGTGGAATATGAAAACCCTCCTTCCATTTGTGACAAGTGTGTGTGTTTTGGTCATATATCTGAGGAATGCCCAATGACCAAGTCATGGGTTCCTAAAAAGAATCAAGTAACTGATTCTATTAAAGAAAACACTGTAGAATCAGGTACTATAGGAAATTTAGAGGAAGTAAGGGAGGTAGGAGGAAAGGAAAATTCAGACAAACGGGATTATCAGATGAATAATGAAGGTCCCAATGAATCACTAAACATGGAGCATGTGGACAGTATTCGTCCACCTGAAGGAATCACTAGGAACAACGAGGAGGAAGTTTCAAACGAAGAGGATGGAATTCAAATAGCATCTATTACGAAGGAGAAAGAGACAATGAGCAATATAGATCAAATCTATGAAGCCAGGATAGAGTGTGATTTAAGAAACGGTGAATTGACCAACCCTTCGAAAGACAGTGAATTGAACACATCTCCTCCGCAGTCTCCCTCGAATCAAATTACTATTCTTAAACGACCTTCGCCTTTACCGGATAATACTACATTTTCTAATACTTTACTTACTAATGATATTTGTATTGAAGATTGTTTTATTAATAATGTTAATTATAGGAGAGGCACTGAACAATGCAATAATATGCAGGTACAGGAAAATCTGGATCAGGATACAAGATCGAAAGAAATTGAAAAGGAACAATATGCATATGATAATGTAGAGTCTCCACAGGAGGAGAAGTTTATCCCTAAGCCTCAGGACAAAGAATTTGAGAACGTGCTTAAGGACAAGCTTGTTCGCAAAAACCCCAAGTGGATTCAGATTTAGGCATTTCTGAAGAAGACATAGAGGAGTCCTCTAGTAGAAGATCACAAAGGACTCGGAATAACAAAGCATAATGACGTTCGCTTGTTGGAATGTTAGGGGGTTCCATAACCCCAACAGAATGAAAGAAGTGAGAAATATAATTGATAAGTATAAAATAAGTTGTTTTGGTATTTTACAAAACAAGATGTTGTTTTCGGACATCTTGAAACTAGAAAGATTTATAGATAACAGGTGGAAAATTATAAGCAATATTTCTTGTTATTATAAATGCAGAATAATCATCCTCATTGACAGAAATTCCAGGGACTTTAACTTCATTAGTATGAGTGACCAACATATCACTATTGAGTTGATCAACAATTTGAAATTCAAATGTAATTTATCCTTTATATACGCTCAGAATTTTTCTAATCTGAGGATGATGCTGTGGGAGAATTTACGAGAGGATGCTATTAATATTTTTAGGCCATGGTTGGTTCTTGGAGACTTTAATTGTATTCGCAGTCCTTCTGAAAGAAAGGGAGGTAATCCAGTGTCAATTGAAAATCTGTTTGAATTAGATGATATGTCTAATTATACAGGACTTAAAGAAATTGATATTAAAGGATATGAATTTTCTTGGTGGTCAGGTCCTAGTCGCAACATATTTTCTAAAATAGACAGGGTCTTTGCTAACTTAGAATGGATCAACCTGTTTCCAGACTTAATGGCCATATATTTACCTCCCTCGGTGAGCGACCATAATGCAGTCATCGTCTCTCTTTTTTCCAAACCTAGGGACAAGAATAGACCTTTTAGGTTTATGAATCATAGGCCGCTATGTGATCAATACTTCCCTCTCATTGAGGGAAAGTGGATTTCTAATCAAGAAGACCGACCGTTATTTCAACTCTTAAATATTCTCAAGAATATTAAGAGAGAGCTTAAGATTTGGAGCGCTAAAATAAGGAATACCAAACAAGAGGTTCAAATTCAGAGAGAGAACTGTTCTAGGCTCCAAAAACTTCTGGAAACATCAAATGATCAAAATTTAGTCCTGGAATTCCAAGATGCCAAAATTAAACTGGAAATGGCACTAAAAAAGGAGTGTCTGGATACCAAACAAAAGGCTAAATGCGATTGGTTGAGGATGTGTGATGAGGCTTCTTCTTTCTTTTATGCTAAAATGTCCAGTAGAAGAAGTAGAAAATGTTTGACTAACATTATAGTAGATGGAAAAGTGGAGTCAGAGGATAAATTTGTAAAATCGACTATTAATTTCTATAAACAAATTTTTAACCGTCCCTTACGTGATAAGTTCCCAGAAGTTGTATGTAAATCGATTATCTCTGAATACGGTGCTAATTTCTTGAACGATGGTATATCTATGGAAGAAATTAAACTTGCATTGTGGGACATTAAAGATACGTCTTCCCCAGGTCCGGACGGTTTTAACGCTAAGTTTTTGAAAACACATTGGAATCTTTCGAAAGACCTTATCTTCAATGCATTGAATGATATTTTTCAGAAGGGTTTAATAATCAAAGAATGGAATCATACTTTCTTGCACTTGATTCCTAAAAAAGTCCATTCCACTTGTATTCAAGATTTTAGACCCATCGCATGTTGTAATACTATATATAAGATTTTCACCAAAATTCTTTGCAACAGACTGGTCCCATTTTTGAATAAGTTGATATCCCCGAATCAGACGGCATTTATAAAAGGAAGATCAATAGGGGACGAAATTATTCGCTCATGAAATTATTAGAGGCCTTGGCAGAAAGGATAATAAATATATGTGTATCAAAGTTGATTTAAAGAAAGCATATGATTCGATTAATCGAGCATTTGTTACACACATGTTAATTAGCCTGGGTTTCCCAGGAAAATGGGTGAATATTATTAACAACATCATATCGACTCCTATGTTTTCAATCATAGTAAACGGGGAATCGCACGATTATTTTAAGAGTTCAAACGGCCTTAGACAAGGCGACCCTATTTCTCCCATTCTATTTACTTTGGTCATGGAATATTTTACGTTATTAATGGATGAGAAAGTTAGAGAAGGTCAAATCTCCCCAATTACAGAATATGATAATAAGTTGACACATCTTATTTACGCAGATGATATTATAATCTTTACTAAAGCCAATGCACAAACTGCAAGTGCTATCAGTGATGTTTTTCAAACTATGGGAAGAGTTTCAGGCCTGGAACTTAGTTATGATAATCCCAATGTTTTCTTTGGGAAAGGGGTAGAACATTGCACGGAGATTAGCAATATCCTCAATATTCAGCAATCGGATCTTCCAATAAGATATTTGGGAATGCCATTCTCTAGTGTCAATTTGAGGGATAAGGATTGTTCGTTGTTGTTAGAAAAGATCAAGTTAAGAATTGGAGGATGGGAAACCAAAATGCTTAGCTTAGCTGGGAGACTTGAACTTATTAAATCTACCATTTACCCTATAATACAATTCTGGATGCAATGCTTTTTTCTCCCAGTCTCTATTGTTCAAAAAATTAAACATTTGATTCTTAACTTTCTTTGGAAAAGTCGTAGCAGTAAAATTCCATGGGAAATCTTGTGCAGACAAAAAGAAGAAGGCGGAATGGGGCCGAGAAACTTAGAAGAGATGAATCGAGCGTTATGTACTAAATTGATTTAGAAAATAATAAACGCAGAAGGAATTTGGGCGGACCTTATGCATTGTAAATACATTGGTCATAAAAGTTTTTGGGAAATTAATCAGCGTTCGGACGGCTCGGGAGTGTGGAAATTTATCTTAAAAAATAGACATGTTGCCTTGAAATGCCTATCGCTCAATATAGCCAACGATAAAACTACTTCTTTATGGTACGATCCATGATTGAATGGTAGCTCTATCATGGAACGTATAGGTAGAGACACTGCTTTTAGAACTGGTACGGAAAATTTACTTCTTAGTATAATTATACAGAAAGGAGATTGGAAGTGGGACTCATGTAGTTTTTTATTCCAAATACATGCAGAAATAGAAGGCGTCAAAATTAACAAGGATAGGGAAAGGGACTTTTGGTCTTGTAAGTGTACGAAGAATGGTTCATACCAGTTTAAAAATGTTTGGAACACGATACGAACCAGTTTTGAAAACAAATATTGGTCGACATTGGTTTGGAACAAGATCCACATTCCAAAAATGGCGGTGTGCATTTATAAAACCATAAACGACTATTTATTGACAAAAGATAGATTACTTCAGAAGCAGATAGTTGTGGATCTCTATTGTGTATTTTGTAATAATTACATTGAAGCTATAGACCGCCTATTTTTTCAATGTAATTATATAGAAAAAATTTGGCTCTGGAGTTGTAAATTTTTTTTTAAATCGCCGAAAAGCATGCTTTCCTTCTCCTTAAAAGAAGATTTACATAAAATCGTTTCTTGCTCAAGTGCAAAAAATCTCAGTTCAGACTTGTTTCAACTATCTTTATCAATTGGTGTGTGGCATATATGGAAAGAAAGAAATGATAGAAATTTTCGAAATAGATTTTCAGACAGTTCGCAGATATGTACAAGAATATATCACGCAATGAGCATCAGAATGTCTAAATCCAAACATTTCAAAAACATCACTGGCATGGATGAGACAATTGTAAGGAAATGGGGATATACCTCCCAATGCTGAATTGGGGTACTTTCTGCATTATCATATGTTGAGTCCTCCTGATTCCATTCTTCTATCCCTGTATCCTGGTTTAGTTCATCATCTACCTGTATTATTTACATTGACCTCACCTCCACTCTTTTAATTTACATTTTAATTAACAATTAACATTACATATTAATATAGTTTGTTTAGTTGCAGAATGTCGTTCCTTGGGTAGTTTTGAAGACTGATGCCATCCTTTGCTTTCCCGGATTAACCTATATACAAATAATTAGATTAGTTTCACATAACCCAATATATTGTTCTCAGTTCAGGATAACAGAGACTTATCTGGTTGAGGTTAAATCTTTTGGAGATGACTCAGTTATCTGGCTACATCTGTACTGGTTGTAGCAGACAATGATTCGAGTTTCATATGTACTTGTCTCCGCTCCTATGAAATAAGTCAGAGCATAATCTTAGTGGTGATGCATATAAAGATGAAAGACAGAATCTTTCTGGGTGTCAAAAACTATTCTGGTTGAGATTCATTTCGTTTTACAAGAAAAGACAGCAGCTTGTTTCTGGATCTAAGTCCTTCTGACATTAATGTTTGAAAATTAAGTCAGATCTGAAAGAAAAAGTTATAAACTTCTAGATCCATACACTTCCAAAAGAGAAAGAGATTATTCTATATCTACACGGTCCTACAAAGCTTAAAGACAAAAAATTTAGTTAACAAACAACTTACCATGAGCGGATTCAAGATTCTCTTCTGAAAGTGGAGCATGTCCTCTAGATCTGGCCCTAACTGTCTTCCTCTCGTTCCATTTTAGCAGTAGAAGTAGTAATGGTGAGTAAGAGCTGATTACGAAGAGAATCACGAGAAGTTTTGTCAAAACCGCCATTAAAGAGCTTTTATTATTTCTCTTCGGAACTGAACAAATGAACTGATGGAAGTGGCGACATACAATAAATGCTTTAAGTCTCTCAAATGTTCTGATATTTATCCTTTTATCATTAGCGTTTTTGCATATGTCGGCAGTATATTTCAGAAGCATGTTTATTAGAACTGTTGTGAACTTGGTTAAGTGTTGTAGTGAACTTGCCTTTGGGCAATTGCATATTTTTTTTGTTCTTAATAGAAAAATTTGAACCCTCTTTCAAAAAAAAAAACTTTTATTCTAATGTAAATAATGGTCAAATTTGTTTCAAAATAACTTGTAACAGTGTATTCAATTCACAAACTTGTAACATAAAACGTAAATCAATTAATTAAAACAATTTTCAAAACAAAATATTGTTTAAAAAATAATTTCTAAAATAGAAAAGAATTAGACAACCAAACACATATAAATTCATGGTAAAAGGATTCAAATCTAAACTAAATATACAATATGAACAAAAGAACAAAAGGGGTGATGGATCTAATAATATTGACATAAATTATCATAAACTATTAGGGAATAAAAAACATATGCAGATCTAAGATGAATCAATATAATAGACATGATTTTAATTGAGATAAATGGGTTTTGATTCACGTGTTAAAATTAATCAATTAAACACATAATGAATCAGCAAACCCAAACATATGAATGATAAAACATATAAATAAATAAATAGAAAATCACCTTTGCATGTTGCCTATAAATCACACCTTGAATGATGACATCTCCTTAGATCTTCAAGATCCACAACCAATGCTTGTAAAAGACGAATAAACCACTTGTATTTCATTTTTTTGTGTTTTTTTTTGTTTAGAGTTGAAAGACTTTTGGAAATATTTATTTTTGTTTTCTTCTATGGAAGATTAGGAGGAGAGAAGAGAAAAAAATGAATGAGAAAGAATGAATTGTTTATTGGAAATGAATCAGCGGATTTGTTTTAATTGAAATAATGAAACCTTTCTCATTCTTTAATTAAAACTTCCCTAAATAATTCCCTTGATTATCTCTGTCCTCCACTCCTCTCTCTTCTCGTGGTGTGGCTAAAATTATATACCATCAAATGACATAAAATTTTCGTAAATCGCTTTACGCAATTATCTTTATTTAAATCCATTTAATGTTACATCAATATCGTATATCGATGCATGCAAACATAACTTTTATAAATGCATTCAAGTAATTACAAACAACTTCCAAGCATCAATTAAACTAAATAGTAATTAATATTTCTAAAATATTAATTAATTTACAACATTTTATAAATTGATTAAATCATTTGGTTTCCGAAGAATTCAACATTACGGTTGCGCAACTAAAAGGCATAAGTTCAATCAGTGATTTACATCGAACAATATGAATATTAACATTCACATGTCATCTTAGATGTGGCATGACATTTTGGCTGAATTTTATGCTTACAACTCTTTTGATAAAATTTTATTTTACATATTGTAAGTGATACCTGGTAGTAATGATTATTTACACCAATTCTCTTCGTCAAAACTGAAAGGGAGTGCGGATTAAGGATCTTAAGGCTAATTTAACACTAGAAGGGGGGTTAATAGTGTTTAATGGATTCTAAGACTTATATGGACTAAATTGAAATTGTGGCACAAACAAATGCAGAGCTCAATCATAGAACAATCACAGAATTAAATACAGATGCAGAAAGTAAATAAAAAGTAGCGAAAGGAATGAACATACCGGATTTTATACTGATTCGGAGTTACCCTACGTCTAGTCTTGCACTAAGGCAAACACCTCATACAAATTTTTATTATACCAATATCAAGATTACAATCCTCAATTTCTAAAATCGTTGAGGTACCCTCCTGTCTTCGAGTCTGGGGCAAACTCTCTTGATTTACGGGACACAAGATCACCCAATTGATTTCCAGGTACAACCACACCTTATAGAGAGACTCGATAAACTTTTGGTTACAAATTGATCCCATAACTCTAAATAGCAATTTGATCTTCGAGAGAGGGCAGAGAATCAAACAAGAATTAGATTCTAATTTGATTCACTTGAGAATTCGGTAGAATTTTGACACGATCTTAAAAATATGAAAACTTTAGAATATGGATTTGTGGAGAAGGAGTGAAGAAAATAGCTAGTTAAAAAATTCATTTGTGAAGACTATTTATAGACCAGTAACGGTCATAACCATTAGTGAAGAGATTTAAATGAATAGATATTTCTTTTGAAAATTGAAACTTTTGAATTTAACAGCCACCATGTCAACATAGGATATCCCATGATGTCGACATCCCTTAGTTAAAAACAATGTAAATTTTTTTTGAAAATGGTATTGAAAGGAAAAAAAGATGAAATCATTCTGGAGTAAAATAAACTAATTTTCCTATATTTTAAAATAAAGAAGAGTAGAAAAATATATTTTTAGAATGTATATATAAATCGAATTTTAAATCTCAAGTATATATATTATAAATAATATTTAAAAATTATAAGATAGTTTTAGAAATGAACAAAGTTTAAAACAAGAGTTTATTTAAAAACAAAAACATATTTTAAGGATAAAGAACTTTTTTAAAATCATTTAAAATGATAATTTTTAAAGCTAAAACATTTTGAAAAGCAGTTTTGAAAATCATTTTGAAAAACCATTTTGAAGTATTTTGCAAGCTTCTTTCTGTAGAATATTTCATCACATCAGGACTCGAGAACTTGTACAAAACCAGGACGTTTGTGGGTTTGTAAGCCACTTGTCGTAGGTTTGTAAGCTACTTGTCGTGGGTTTGTAAGCCACTAAGAAGGTGGAAATGAGTTCCATCCTAAATGAAATTTGGAATGAAGATTTCCATGCTATTATGAAGTTTTAACAAAAGTAGACACTTATCTTGAAATCTTGATCTTGATACTCATGAGTATTCAAACTTGATTTTTTTTCGTTCTTGATCTTTATACTTACGGTCTTCAATAACAGTACCTGCATTATGTATATCATGCATAATAACATTCATATAAATCTAGACGATAGTGTTAGAATATAAGTTATAGTAAAATAAGTTACAAAGGTTATTGTTATCAAAATCACTATCTCCAGTTCCTAACAATCTCCCCCATTTTGATGATGACAACCTTATAAAATATACTTACCACTTCGGTCATACCATAACTCCCCTTACACCAACAACTCCCCCTTAGTCCAAGCCTACTATTTTATATAACTACTCACCCCTTTGCCATCAACAAAAATAACCTATAACCTTGAAGTTAATAGAAAATGAGATAAACAAACATATGACATAAGAATAATAACTATATATGAGTGAAATATAGCATCCTAAGTTAAATGGAATTAAAGATTTTATACACCAAAGATTTTTTTAGAAGAACATTAATTAAGATTACACTTATATACAAATTAACAAACCAATATACAATTAAGCAAGAGAAAAACGAAAAACACTTAACGAGGACCCTTAACTATTGGTGATTTATGGAACGAACAATTTGGATAGTGGAGACAAAAGTCTCCACGTTGTTCGACCAAGTTCCCATTAGCCTCAAAAAGGACCTCTCCAACGTAAATCACGCCATCATCTTCGTCCATATGAATAACTGGATTCGGCAGAGGATGTTCTTCTTCTTGATCCTCTTGTGGTTCATCTAAAGGCTCTTCTTCTTCTTCAGAGTACATGGCTTGTGATGATTCTTCGATGATAATGGGATTGGCATGGTTATCCATAAGGAAGTTTTTTAAATTCCTAAGGATTTTGCCTAGCCTATCTTGTTCTTTTTCCATTCGTAGTTGACTCACTTGAATTTCCATCATCATTTGAAGCAAATCTTTTAACTTCTCTTGTAATTTGATGACTCGTACGTGTGTGGAACGTTGAAAAGGACCATAATGAGGAGAAGTAGGTGAAGAAGGATCATTATTGGAGGAGGAAGCCATTAATTTACTGTTTAAGAAGTTTATTACAGAGAATAGAACGGAGAAAAAGAGTAAAAGTCGAATTATATAAATATATAATCAAACAACTTATTTTAAGGGAAATTTAAATTTGAATATCTCGGCATGTATGTCGACATATGGGGATAGGTCATGTCGACATGCCCAGTTCAATTTTTGAGAAATTTTTATTTGTATTTATTATTAACTATACTTGTATTATTTATAATTTATATTTCAGTTAATGAACATATACCTAATTCTCTTCTAAATTTAGTAAAGTTTTGTGCATTTAATGGTTTGGTTAATATATCAACAATTTGTTTTTCAGTATTAATATATTCAAGAGTTATGACTTCTTTACTTATATTATCTCTAAGAAAATGATGTCCAATATCAATATGTTTTGTTCTAGCATGATGAGTTGGATTTTTAGATAGGTATATTGCAATAGTATTATCACAATAAATTGGTGATTTAGTTATAGTTAATCAAAAATCTTTTAAAGTTTGTTGCATATATATAACTTGAGAACAAGCCAAAGCAGCATATATATATTCTGCTTCAGTTGTTGACAAGGATACGGTGTTTTGCTTCTTACTAAACCAGGAAACCAGAGAATGTCCTAGAAATTGACAAGTTCCACTTGTACTTTTTCGGTTTGATTTACAACCAACGTAATCAGCATCATAATATGAAATTAAATCAAATACATCATTCTTAGGGTAAAATAAACCATAATCTAATGTATGTTTGGCATATCTTAAAATTCTTTTAACATCTTTTATTTGAGTTTCTTTAGGTTGAGATTGGTATCCTAGATAGAGACAGACATTATGCATGATGTCAGGACGACTTGCTGTTATATAAAGCAGCGAACCAATCATTCCCCTACATAATTTTTGATCAACATCTTTTGGTTTATCTTCTTTATTTAATGCTACATTAATTGTCATTGGATTTGGTTTCCCACTAGAAGTGGTCAATCCAAATTTATTAATTAAATCCTTAGCATATTTTCTTGACTAATGAAAATTCCTTTGTTTAACTGTTTGATTTGAAGTCCTAAGAAGAAACTTAGTGCTCCTATATGACTCATTTCAAATTATTTAGTCATTATATCTGAAAATTCTTTATTCATTATGTTATTAGTTGACCCAAATATTATATCATCTACATATATTTTACTAATTGAATATAATTTTTATTTCTTTTAAAAAAAAGAGTTGTATCTATTTTACCAATTTCAAAACCAAATTGTAGTAAATATGATCCTAGTCTTTCATACCAGGCTCTAGGAGCTTGTTTGCTTTTTTAATTTATATATACATGATTTGGAAATTTATTATCTTCAAAAAGTGGAGGTTTTTCAACATAAATATCTTCTTTTACAAAACCATTTAGAAAAGCAATTTTAACATCCATTTGATATAACTTGAAATTATTGTAGTTTGCGAAAGCAAGTAGAATCCTGATAGCTTCTAGTCTTGCTACGGCTGCAAAGGTTTCGTCATAATGAATTCCTTCTTCTTGACAATAACCTTGTGCGACTAAATGAGCTTTAATTTCCACGACCTCACCAAGTTTGTTCGTCTTCGTTTTATAAACCCATTTGTTCCAATTATACTTTTATCCTCAGGTCTAGGAATAAGTTCCTAAACATCATTTCTGGTGAACTGATTCAATTCTTCTTGCATAGCAAGAATCCATGAATCATCAGATGATGCTTTCTTTGGATTTTTAGGTTCAATAGTTGATATAAAAGCTACATTACTCATACTATTTAGTTGATTTTGTTTTAACTATAGATTCAATATTTCCTATTATATTTTCTACAAGATGATCTTTTAATAACCTAATTCTTTTATTAAGTTGAATGATTTCACAATTGGTTTCATTAGATTCATTATTTAAAGGTACAAAATCTTCTTCATCTTCTATTTGTACAGTATATTTAAAATTTTCATCAAAAGACATATGCATTATTTCTTCAATAATGTTTGTTCTTAAATTATAAACTCTAAATGCGTTACTTCTATTAGAATATCCAATAAATATACCTTTGTAGGATTTAGGTTTAAATTTATCTAAATTATCTTTTGTATTAAGAATAAAACACTTACTACCAAAAAATTTAAAATAATCTACTATGGGTTTCTTATTGTAAAGTAATTCATATGGTGTTTTATTAGTTAATGGTCTAATTAAAATCCTATTTAATATATAACAAGCTATAGGAACTGCTTCAGCCCAAAAGTTTTAGGAAAGTTACTATCAGAAAGCATTGTTGTGGCACTCTTGAATTATTCTATTCTTACGTTCTACTACTCTGTTTTGTTGTGGAGTTCTTAGAAAAGAGAAATTATGAGTAATTCCTTTTTGATTATAGAAATTCTTAAAATTTTTATTTTCAAATTCTCCACCGTGATCACTATGGATAGTTTTTATTTTGATTTTGAATTCTTTTAGCAAAATTATTAAATAATTCAAAAGCATCACTTTTAAGTTTAAGAAAAATTGCCCAAATATATCTAGAATAATCATCTACAATTACAAAAACATATTTATTGCAATCAATTGATAGAACTTGAGATGGACTAAATAAATCTAAATGAAGTAATTCTAGAGGTTTAGAAGTAGAAATCATATTTAATTTAAATAAACTTTTCTTAAGTTTTCCTAGTTGGCAAACATCACATATACTATCTATTTTAAAGTTTAACTTGGGAAGACCTCTAACTAAGTCAAGTTTTGATAATCTAAATAATAGTTTGAAATTAAATGACCAAATCTTTTATGCCAAATCCAAGGGTCACTTGTATTAACCAAAAGACAGAAGTTATCATTTGAAACTTTCGTACTAAGGATGTAAATGTTTTTCTTCCTAATTCGTTCAAAGATAATATTTGACTTGTTATCTTCAATGTGACACTTATCTTTTTCAAATTTAATTTTAAATCCTTTATCACATAGTTGACTTATACTAAGCAAATTATGTTTTAAATTCCTAGCTAGCAAAACATCAAAAATAATAGGAGTTTTAGAATTGCCGACATCGCCGATGCCAATAAAATATCCTTTTGAGTTATCTCCAAAGTTGACCAATCCACCATCTTGATATATGATGTCAATGAGTATCTAGGGATTTCCAATCATATGCCTTTAACAGCCACTATTAAATATCCATTTATCTTTCTCAATTTGCACAATTTGTCAATTGGTTGTTGATTCTTCAAAAGCCATGTAACATGTCTGTTCCTGCATAATAAACAAATTCGGTAGATAACTTGATTTTTTATAAAAACCATATACAGGCTTATGATACGTTGATGAAATGCATAAATTGAAACTATTATTAACAAAATTTCCTAAAAATTCCATTTTTAATTTTTCAAGTTTGAGATTATGGAAACTATGAAACATACGCTCTGATACCCATAGAAAGGGAAGGCAGATTAAGGATCTTAAGACTAATTTAACACTAGAGGGGGATGAATAGTGTTTAATGGATTCTAAGACTTATATGGACTAAATTAAAATTATAACATAAACAGACGTAGAACTTAATCACAGAATCACACACAGATGTAGAAAGTAAATAAAAAGCAGCAAAACGAAAGAACACACCAGATTTTACACTGGTTCGGAATTACCCTACGTCCAGTCCTGCATCAAGGCAAACACCTCGTATAGTTTTTATTATACCAATGTCGAGATTACAATCCTCAATTTCTAAAGGCATTGAGGTACCCTACTATCTTCGAGTCTGGGGCAAACTCTCTTGATTTACGGGACACAAGATCACCCAATTGATTTCCAGGCACAGCCACACCTTATAGAGAGACTCGATAAACTTTTGATTACGAATTGATCCTACAATTGTGAATAACACTTTGATCTTCGAGAGAGGGCATAGAATCGAGCAAGAATGAGAATCTAATTCGATTCACTTAAGAATTCGGCAGAATTTCAACACGATCTTCAAAATATAAAAATGTTAGAATATGGATTTGTGGAGAAGGAGTAAAGAAAATAAGAAAATAGTTAGTTAAAAAATTCGTTTGAGAAGGCTATTTAACGACCAGTAATGGTCATAACCATTCATGAAGAGATTTAAACGAATAGACACTTCTTTTGAAAATTAAAACTTTTGAATTTAACGGCCACCATATCGACATGGGGTATCCCATAATGTCGACATCCCATAGTTAAAAACAATATAATTTTTTTTTGAAAATGGTATTGAGAGGAAAACAAGACGAAATGATTCTGGAGTAAAATAAACTAATTTTCCTATGTTTTAAAATAAAGAAGAGTAGAAAAATATTTTTTTAGATGTTATATAAATTTGAATTTAAATCTCAAGTATATATATTATAAAGAATATTTAAAAATCAGAAGATAGTTTTAAAAACAAACGAATTTTATAACAAGAGTTAATCTAAAAACAAAAATAAAGAATATTTTAAGGCTAAAACATCTTTTTGAAAATCATTTGAAAAGATAATTTTTAAAGCTAAAACATTTTGAAACTCATTTTTGAAAATCATTTTGAAAAACCATTTTGAAGTAGTTTTGCAAGCTTCTTCCTATAGTATTTCATTACATCAGGACTCGAGAACTTGTACAAAACTAAGATGTTCATGGGTTTGTAAGCCACTTGTCGTAGGTTTGTAAGCTATTTGTCGTGGGTTTGTAAGCCACTAAGAATGTAGAAATGGGTTCCATCCCAAATGAAATTTGGAATTTAGTTTTCCATGCTATCGTGAAGTTTTAACAAAACTATACACTAATCTTGAAATCTTGATCTTGATACTCATGAGTCTTCAAACTTGATTTCTTCATTCTTGATCGTTATACTATATAGTCTTCCGTAATCAGTACTTGCCTTACATATATCCTGCATAATAAAATTCATATATATATATATATATATATATATATATCTAGACAATAGTGTTAGTATATAAGTTATAATGAGATAAGTTACAAAGGTTGTTGTCATCAAAACCACTATCTTCAGTTCCTAACAAAAACTATATCACATTAGGACTAATGGAATTTGGTTTTGGTCAAAACTCCAACATCATCCATATTTAACTTTGTAATTCCAAATACAAAATCCTTGGTTCAGTAATAATAATTATTATCAACCATACTGCTCTGACCATAGACTTTGATTTTGATTTGACTAATGTTGACCGTGATACTAACCCCATATAACTGAGGAGACGATTTCTCTATTAAATAGTGTTTCACTTCCGATGTTTCAACTTAGACCCAACTATAGTCTTTCGATGGATGTCATACCGTGTTTCAACTATAACCAAAATGAAGTGTCCACGTTGAAATTCCACGGTATTCTCAACTCTTAGTTTGAGGGAACTGTGTAACATCGTCACTTCGAGATGATTATTTGACCATAGTTATATTAACCAGCAAAGAACTCTCAAGTGAGTCATTCCATGGTTATCGATAATTATCTATACGCAACTCCTTAGTTCCTCTAGTACCTATGAGACATACATTGCCAAAAATTTAGAGAGCGTTACACACTTTAATCTCAATGGATGAATTGATAACCTTTCTCGAAACCACTTTACTGGGAATTTTTAAAATGATATGTTATTTTCATTATGATAAATTTCTCATGATTATAGCACTTTGTAATTACTATCACATGACATATTATTTAAGGATTTTCCATCTATATACTTAAAATTAATTACGTAATTATTTATATCACTATATAAAAAGTATATGATAAAAAGAAAAATATGCTTTATTTTGAACAAGATTGATCATAGAGTCGATATACATGAAAAAGTACATAATTGCCCCTTGGGCGTAGCTCTAACTCTATCAATATCCCATTTGCATTTGGGATCAATTACGAAATCTTATTCCAACTTCATCGGTCAGCTTTCTCAAGTCCCTTAATGAACGGATATGTTATTTTGTTTTAATCATCTACTCTATCAATTAACTTTCTCCGACATTGATAAACTGTCTTTATCATGTGGAACTATTTAGAGTATGTCTACTAACTTCCTGTAATGTCCCCCCTTGAAACTTAATGATGAATGCCGAAGATACTGCAGTCCTTACTGGAATTATCTTCTAACGACTGAAGTGAGTTCAATATAATATGATACACAGATAGAGTGAACAGAGCAAACTAACAATATCCCTTTACACAGCGGTCTCTTTTAATATTCATTACAATATTTCAATCGATATTACTGTAACAACCCGCATATTTTACGATTGAATATTTAAATAATTTATTTAAAATAAATCATCGTTAGTCAGATTATTGTCCGAAAAGCTAATTTTTGCAAACAGTCGAATTAGGACTCGATACCACCCTCATTGAGTTCAAAATGACGTTTGCGACCTTTTTGAGTATAAACTTCGATATGTTTGGAGTTAGAAGAATTTTGCTACTTTTTCACTTAGGGCTTTGGTTTGGTTTCAGCCTATTAGACCCAAGCTTCACCCCCTCTTCTCTCCATACCTTTATAATTTTTCTAATACTCAAGCTTTAGCAACAATGGAGAGAGGAGTGGGAAATTAAAACACCAAGCCCTAATCAACTTTGCAAAATCCAAGCTTTAACTCCAAATTCATAGAAGAAGCTTTGGTCAGCCTTCTCTTCTTCTTCCCCAACTCATTCTCCTTTCAATTTCAGAAATACCTAAACCTAGCTTAGAAAACGTTTCTCTTTTAAGCATACATTCAAGCTTGTTGGGTCGCAATTGAAGAATGATTGTTCTTGCCATTGCTCTATTGCTTCTTCTTCATTTGTTTTGGGTTTAAATGTGAGATTTTTATCTCACATCTAGGTTTATAATTATCTTTGATTGTTAGGTATGAATTCCTAACACTTATTCATGTGCAATTGCTTTTGATTCGGATTCGTTTTGTGAATATTCCAATTTTTGGGGTTTTGAAGTCAAATCTTTAAAAATCATAACTTTAATATTTGTTCATGTTTTTGGTGAAGAATCGAAGAGCCTATAGGGCTGGTTTGTCGATTGGCGTAAACCTTTAGCGCCCGTTGCTCGTCCGATTGCAAATTGAGAGGGAGTTTGCATTTCATTTAAAATAGGATAGGAATGCAGGAAATCAGGTTTCAGTCGACTGAACCCTCTGAGTCAGTCGACTGAGCTGAAACCTAAGAATTTTCTGGGTCCGGGTTCAGTCGACTGACTCAGTGAATCCAGTCGACTGACCTGCTCCTATTTTGCATGTTATGCCTATTTATGCCTATTTTGTTTAGTTTTCACTTTTTGATCGATTCTTCTTTCTCCGACTAGTTGTTATCACCTTATTGGCTTTGAAAACATCTTCTTTGGAATTTTTGGGAATATCCATTTTGATGGATTCGGTATCGATTTCCTTGGATTTAAATCACGTCTTCGAATGTAAATTTTGATGATTGATTGTTTCTACAATCATTTCTTTGATTTGTCACTTCAAAAATATAAAGGTTTCAATACTAGTAGTAAATATCAAAACGATTTCAACACTATTTTATTAAAAAGCTCGTTTCTTAAACCGTTTTCCAATCTACTAGCATATACAAATCTTTACCTCACTCGTATGAGAAATTTAATAAAACGGCTTAGTAAAACAGTGGTATGAAACGCTTGTGTTTGCTTCGTCGATTAATTTTTGGACTTGTTCGATTGAATCTCTTGTGACAATTTTCTAGTGGAGATCTACAATTTGTTCGTAAATATTTAAGTTAAGCTAGTGGTTATGGGACATGAAGCTAAGCTCATATATTTACTAGCTTAGTGTAATTGACACTTCTTGATGATCGATGATGATCATTTTGTGATTTAGACTAGCAATGTGCGATGTCTCTTTGTCTGCGATGGAGACTAAACCCCATTTCTGCGGAGCTTCGGCTCAATTTGGTGGGGTAACGACCCATGGTCTTTGGACCGTTCTATGGAGCTTCGGCTCAAAATTAATGGTTAACAACCATGGAATAGCGTTCCGTTTTGTGATACACGTGTTGGTGAGTTTTCATACTCCCGTTTTGTGGTAGGACTCCCCCTTTTCGTGATTTCTGGATTTCCATTGATGATTTCTAGAATTTGTGTTTTCACCAATTTTCGTGATTTACATTAATAAGTTTTATCAATATTTGTGCATTGGTGAATTTGTGTGTCATTAACTTTCGTGATTGGCATTGATATAATTGTCAATATTTATGGTTTGGTGAACAAAAATAAAGAGTATGACATTCCTTTTTATCTCTGAGAAGATTCTTGTGATATTGATTAATCTCTAGTTGATTTTCAATTACATACTTATCACGGTATGGCTTTATGGTTGTCATACGTTTTTGTCATATCCCTTATTCTATGTCATTTTACCTGATATTTATAGCTAGACTGATCCGTTTATTATTTTCTTATCAAATAATACTTGGGTCAGACCGAGATGTTACATGTACTTCTATTTGACTCCTCATCTGGGGTTATTATTATTATCTTGACTTTTGTCTAGCTACTTAGATTAGTAGTTTTTAGTTGTATACATTTGAGATATAGACTCATTAATGTATACTTATTCTTTTGTGTCGCACTTGTAACTATTCTTTTGTGATATTGTGGATCTTGTTTGACCACTACACTGATGTACACTTTCATGTGTAATATTCATATCTGTTTCCGCCTTTGAGACATGATCTTCTGTGACTGATTTGTGTTATGATATTTCTATATTGGTTTCTGAAGATATTATAGTCACTGTGTAGTAGCTTTGAGTTTGCATCGGTATGTCGGATTTCCTCTTGGGATGAAAAGTTATATTTTTATCTGGCATATCGGTACTTCCACAAAGTAATTATACAGATGGTCGCTCCTCAACAGCCTTATTCTCCACGCTAGTTGACGACATTTCTCCGTAGTGTTCTTGGCTAGCATGGGTATAAAGGTGGGACGTCACAGCTTGGTATCAGAGCCAAACTTCGAAACAATGTAGAATAATTTAACGAGGATCATCGTCCTAAGTCCATCTTAGGAGTCATGCCTTAGGGTTTAATTCGAGTCTTCGTACCGTCTTATCCTATTTTCTTTTGTGATTCCTTGTTTTATCAATCATTATTGTTTGATATTCATTTTGTGAATAACCTTTTTCTTCTTCTTTCTTTTTTTCTTAAAGAAGAGAAATGGTTGGACCCGGCCGTTCCAGCGCCGGTCAATCTAGTGCTACTCCCCAGGATGGAGTATTTATGTTTACACAATAGCTTCTTGATCTTGTAAAGAATGCTCAAGCTACCGGACCCATTCCAGAACCTACTCACCCTAAATCCAGGTTTGCACGCTTGTGCAGTGACTATACCAACTTGGGTGGGAATCCATTCATGGGTTTCGAAAGCATTATTCAAGTCCAAGCTTGGCTAAGAACATGCGATCACATCTTTTCTCGCATGAATCTTATTGTCTTCACCGAGTTCAGGTGGCCTCTAGTATGCTCCAAGAGAGAGCATTAGACTGGTACGAGCTTCTGATTTCTGAAATAAATGAAGCGGATCTTACTTGGGAGAAATTCTGGGAACGATTCGAATTAAAGTTTGTGCCAGAAGCTGAGAAGGTGACATTGGCTCGTCGATTCATAGACCTTGTTCAAGGTGAATCCTCCGTAGCTGATAATGTCGCATCATTCGAGTCACTTTCTATATACAGGGTCGAATACATAAACACCCCATTGAAGAAGAAACAAAGATTTGTCTATGGCTTGAACAAAAATCTCAAAAAGCCATTACTTCTGAAATTGGAAGTTGCTTTCGATCAACTTGTTGATATCGCTCTTCGACTTGAAGAGGCAGATGGAGAGAGTGATGTTGAAGTGGTGGGTGCCAAACCAAACTTCAACAAAGAAAAGGCCTAATAAATTCAAAGGTCCTTATCCCAATAAAAAGGGAAACAAGCATCTTTGGCAGCGAAGACTCCTGCCTTTAGTGGTGGGCAATGCTACAACTGTGGTTCTAAGGACCATTATGCAAATAAGTGTTCAAAGCCTCGCGCTTGTCGCTATTACAAAAGCCCGGATCATTATTTATCTGCATGCCCCAAACTACAAAACAAGGAGGAGGGAAAGCTTAATGTAGTGCAAGCCCCTAGTAATACACCTCGCGGTCGAGGTATTTCTCATTCTATCCTTGATAGCATTATTGTGTTTCGTGATCATCTTATTCGAGTTCTTTTTTATACGGGTGCGTCCCATTCTTTTATATCAAAAGAACTTGTTGATACTTTTTCTTTGAGTGTTGTTGCTTTAATGACTTCTTTGAGAATTGCGAATCCAGTTGGTGGATCCGCAATAATTAGTTTGCTTTGTAAAGATGTCGAAATTATTTTGTGTGATTTTTCATTCCAAGCCGATTTGCATGTCATGCACTGCTTGGGCTTTGGAATGATTTTGGGGATGGATTGGCTTAACCGTTATGAAGCTCATATCCTATGTCCTGAGCAGACTATTCATCTTCGACATCCTCAATCTGTTAAGTAGATTTCTATTGATCTTAAAGATTTGGATTCCAACGTGCCTACATCTTTATATTCTCTAAATCCTCATGATGAAGATGACGATGAGGAAGATGTCATTTCTCTTATTCACGTTGTTCGTGAATTTTCCGACATATTTGAGCATGCTTTAGGATTACCACCCAAGCGAGCAATTGAATTCAGAATTAATCTAATTCCTGGAGCTTTACCTATTACTCGTCCTCCTTATCGTATGTCTAATAAAGAAAATGAGGAGATGCACAAACAATTATCCGAATTGGAGACGAAGCAATTTATTCGTTGTAGTTCCTCTCCTTGGGGAGCTTCGGCTATTTTTGTGAAGAAATCCGATGGTACACTTAGGTTTTGCATTGACCACTGCAAGTTTAATGATCTTACTATCAAGAATAAATATCATTTACCTCGGATTGATGATTTATTTGACCAACTTAGTGGTGCTAGAGTCTTTTCACAATTGGACTTGGCTACCGGTTTTCATCAGCTTCGTATTGCAGAGCATAGCTGTCCTTTGACATCGTTCCGTACTCGTTATGAATCTTATGAATGGCTTGTTATGCCATTTGGTTCAACGAATGCTCCAGCTTATTTCATTGACCTTATGAATAGAGTTTTCAAAGGCTTCCTCGATCGATTTGTTCTTATCTTTATTGATGATATTCTTGTGTATTCCAAAACCGAGGAGGAGCATGAAAAACATCTTCAGATTGTGTTGGAAACTCTTAGGAGCAATCAATTGAAAGCAAAATTTTCTAAATGCCACTTTTGGCAATCTTAGGTGAAGTTTCTTGGTCATATCATTTCTGAATCCGGAATTTCCGTAGATCCTTCAAAGATTGAAGCGATTCAAAATTGGAAAAGACCGGAGAGTGTGACGGAGATCCGTAGTTTTCTTGGATTGGCAGGTAATTACCGCCGTTTCATAAAAGACTTTTCCAAAATTTCCATGCCTCTTACTAGTTTGACAAAGAAGGGAGTTAAATACATTTGGTCGGACAAATGTGAAGCTTCTTTTCAGAAATTAAAAGAACTCCTTCCCATGCTCCTATTCTTGTTATTCCCGAGGGGAATCAAGATTTTATTGTTTATACCGATGCTAGTTGTAATGACCCGGAATTTTGGGCAATATGAATTTAATAATCTGTATTAGTAATTATATTGGATTGATAATTTTTCTTTATAATTTGAATCTAAATTGGTAAATTTAATTTTTTAAAGGTTAATAAATTTTCAGTCTGGTAATTTTGATCACTATCTTTTTAACGATTTAAAATATGATATGAATTATTTGTCAAAGTTAATGGAATTTTGTTCTATTTATAATATATATATTTGATATATATTGTGAATAGAAATATCTTTGTTTTAAATAAAAGTTTGAATTTTCAAATTGTAATATATATGTGTGTATATGTTATAATTTAATATTGTTTTGAAATTTAATTTAATCTATTAATAATTTATGTATGTATGAATTATGATTTAAAGCTTTGTTTTAAATTCAATAAGATTTTTCAAAAGATAATTTAGTTTAATTCAATTTGTTTTCAAATATAAGATAATTGTTTATTTTTAAATACGATAGTTTAATCAAAGTTTTGTTTTGTTTTCTTTTAAAAATGCTTAATTTAAAGTGGTTATAAATATATGTAAAATTATCAATAAACTTTCTTTAAAAAAAATCCTTCAACACTAAAAATAAAAGTTTTAGATTTCAAAAATACATACATAAGAAATTCATTTATATTATAATTAGTTTTAAGAATATTCTCTTTAAAAAGTAAACTTATATTTACATAAATAAGTACTTAGTAGATTAAATATGTAAGTTATATTATCTTTTAAATTAAATAAAAATTAATTTAAAATGTTAAGACATGTGTAACAATCTTAAGTCATTATAATAACACTTGTAAAGCAATTAAGCAAATTAATGACAAGCGTCTTCTTTTTAAAATTTTACTTTCCTTAATTTTAAAAACATAAAACAATTCATTTAAACATTAAGAAAACTTGTTTTCCTCTTTTATTCCAACTTTCTTTCTTCATTTCAAATTTCTTTATTCACATTTCTTAACTCAAAACTGAAATTTTCTTTAAAACCTGAGAAGTAAACATCTGCAAAGTAAGATTTGAAGCTGTAATTCAAATTTAAATCTGCAAATGCAATGAAGATCAACAGTTTCAACAGCAAGTTTAATCAACAAATTAAAGGCATGCAGAGGATTTCTTCTGCAAAGCATATCAAAGCTTTTCAAAATAAATGTTCAAAAGCCTGGAATCAAAACTGCTCTGCAAATCTTTAAAAGGTGACTAAACATTTTAAAAAAAAAATCCTTTGGTGTTGATTGATCTGTGTGATGATGTTATAAACATGATTGTTGCTTAGATTTTTCATCTAGAATCTGTTTGGACTGTATAAATGTGAATGCATGCCTGTTGTATGTTCTCTGTAATTGTCTGCTTAAGATTAACTACAAATTAATCCCTATATCTCTGCAAAATCAAAATTGGACTTTGATTTTAGAAAGAAAAAGGTAAATAACAATGTATTCTTGCTTTTAAAACATAATTATAAGTGATTATATTTGATAATATACTGTAAAATTTAAAGTTATAGTGAAACTTGAATATTTGTTAAAAATTAACTATCTTAAATTCAAAATTTAATTACATGTATGTAATCGTGATGAAGAATCATGAATTTAGACATGCATTTCATAATTTTTAGTTTGATGAATCATGAGAATTTTGGGTTTCAATGTTTTGGGGCTTTTTGTGAACTGCCAATGATATACTCAATAATTTAATTTGAAACTTTGGTGGAAGCTTGCTTATGAGTTGATGTTAAGGGGGAAAATGTTTCAGAATTTTTCTGATGGCCGAGAAGTTTGATTTTGATCAAACTAGGGTTTATTTTGGTTTTTGTTTAGGCTGAATGTCACGATTTCTAGCGTCGAGGAGAGTGGACCAGGGGCAATCGCGATAGGGGCATGTTGAGCTCGAGGTCATGATGAGTTGTTGTGGGTGACGGCGAGTTCATCGGCGATTGGGTTGGTCGGTGGCGTTGGGTTTTTGGTTCGATGCTTCTGCAGTTTTTTTTTGTGGGTTGCTCGAATTTTGATTCGATTGGTATTTCGTGATTCTGGGTTTGTTTTTGGGGTCGCATGTGATATTGCGACCAATGTCGATGGTCGCGACGCTCGCCAGAGGCCGGCGACAGTGGGGCACGTACACGCGTTATGCCGTGTACACTGGGTATTTTGAAGCTTTAGGGAAGACGAGCTTCGCTCGGGAAGTTCTCGCGTTTTCTTCGGGTTGGTCTCGAAGTGGGAAGGAGCTGGGGGTTTCTCGGGGTAGCTCGCGTGATGTTGCCGAGTTGGTCTCGAGTTTTAGGGTTGTGGTGTTTTTGTAGGTACCGTATAAGGTTAAGTTGTAGATTAACTTGTTATTTTCATAAAAATGAAATCAAGCTTTGAAAATTTTAAAACAAGTTTTATAAAGAAATAAACTTTCAAGTTAAAACTTGTTCTTTGAAAATGAAAAGTTAATCAACATTTAAAAATGTAAATTTAATTTATATTTCAAATTTAAAAATGTTTTAAGATGATTGTTTTTAAAAGTAATTATCTTAATTTAATTTTGGATTTCAATTTTAAAGAATGTTTTCAATTTAAACATTGAATCAAAGTTTAAGTAATGGTTTAAAAACTAAAGTTTCAAATTTTATTTAAATTGAATAAGTTTAAAATTAGATAATTTAAAGTGTTTTGGATTTTGAATTTGATTTATAAAAGCCATATTTTCAAATAAGGTTATTATTTTAATTTTGAAATCCAAATAGTATAATTTGTCTTTAAGTTATTAAAATTTGATTTAATTTAAAATAATTTATTTATGTTGATAATTATGATTAATTTATTTTGATATGAACTTAAATATACTTAATTAAAATGTGATTTATTAATAAGTAAAAAGATTAATTAAGATTAATGTTTTCTTAATTAATTAAGGATTTTGAAATATAAGAAGTTAATTAATTATTTAATTTATTTTAAATAATTAGTTAGTTGTTTATTTAATTTTAAATAATCACTTAATTTGGATAATTAAGTGTGATTACTTAATGAAGTAATTAATGGTAAATTATTGAATGTAATTAAGGAAAAGGGTAATTACTTATGGAAAATAATTAATGGAAGCAATTACTTATGGAAGTAATTAGAGAAATTACTCATGGGAATAATTTAATGGAAGTGATTATTGGTTAATCACTTGATGATATTAATTAAGGGATTGATTAATATAATTGTTTGAAGTTAATTAATTATGGAGTAATTAATTAATTAATTATGGATTATGAATGATGGGACTAATTATTTGTTAAGTAATTAATTAAGAGAGTAATAAAGAGTTATTAATGAAGTAATTAGAGATAATTACTTATGTAAGTAATTAAGAGTTAATTACTTAATTTATTTTAGTTAATTAATTAATGTGATTAATTAATGAATGAATGTGATTAATTTAAGATTAATTACTAAGTGTAATTAATTAAAAGTGTAATTAATTAATTAAGTAATTAATTAAGGATTTATTAATTATTTTCACTAATTAATGATTACTTAATGAAGTAATTAAAGATTAATTAATTAAAAGGGTTTAATATAATTAATTAAGAAGTTAATTAATTAAGATAAGTAATTACAAGTTGTTAATTACTGTTTATGATTAATGAGATGATTAATCACAAGTTAATTATTTAATTAATTAAAGTAATTATTGATTAATAAGGATCATTAGTTAATTAATGAATTAATCAAGTTGATTAGTAAAAGTGATTAATTTAAGTGTGATTAATTAATTGTAATTAATTGAGGCTTAATGTAATTAATTATAGTTAACTAATTAATGGAAGCAAATGAAGGATTATTAATTATTGTAATTAATGATAGTAATTAAAGGTTAATTACTGTATATGGTTAAGATTAATTACTTGAATGTAATTAAAGTATAATTAATCAAAGTAGATTAATTAAGGAGATCATTAAGAGATGATTAATTTATTTATTTGAAATAAATAAATGAAGAAAGATTTAAGATTAATCCAATTTATTTAGAGTTGATCAATTCTGTTGATGGATGATTGATTATTATTGATTGATCGATATTGGATGGTTGATATTGGGTGACTGATATTGGTTGATACTGGATGATTTTGATATCTCTGTATGTGATATGCTGCTGTGTGAGATGAATGATTGTTATGAATTATCTATTATAATGTGATTCATCTATCTGTTTATATCATCCTGTATATAAGTTTAACTGTTTAAACCCTTAAGTACAACTTGGACATTAAAATGGAGTTTGGTTACGGTGAGGCCCGGTTCGGGTTTCCATATTTGGGATCCGAAAACCACATCGATTCCAATTAAACATTAGGTCGTGAATCCAAGTGGAGTGCAAGTGAAGACTCGAGGTGTAAGGACTATCCGTCAGTATAACTCAATGGGTGATTCCGTAATGAGTTTGACGGAATAGTACTTATAGATTCGAGATGGTGATTTAGAGTGCAAGGGCTATGGTCGTTGACTCTGAGGGTGATTCCAAAATGAGTGCAACGAGATAGTGCCTTCGGTTTCGTTTGAACCCGAAACGAACTTGTATGGATTTAATGCTTTTAGAACATCGTCAGGTGGACGATGAGCATTCTAAGATAGATGTGTTCTATAAAGGTAATCGATGCCTCAAGCCTCATCAACCGGGAGTGGCTAAAACATAGGAGGTGCAGCAAGGCTTCATGGGTAGCTCCCACTGGAGAGCAAGATCTTCCCCTGTCTAGAAGTCCCTTTTTATTTCGGCTGTGTGGGCAGTTGGAATCGTGCGCCAACTACGGGGTTGTCTTGTTCGGGACTGTTCAGTAAGGAATGGCCCCGGCCTTGTGTTGTAGGGGAGCAGGCGTACTCCTCGGTACGTTGATCTAGGCCACGTACTGTGACGGGCGGTACCCCAGTAGCTCTGCCATTGATGGAAACCCATTCTTCCTACGAGACCCTACGTTTTTGTTTGTATTATCCACTTTTGTGGCTAGTAGCTGGAATTTAATGAATGTAACAATTTCGACTATTTCATGTTTACTTGAAAACCCTAGACACTATTATAATATCACTGGATTTCCTATCAAATGTTTTGGTTAGCGTAAGGTAAAAACTTTTCCATGTTTATGTGTGGGAAGTCTTACGTGATACCTTTTCCTTTTAAAGGTTTTTCTAAAGTTAAGCAATTTTAACCCGTTTACTCACACCAGACCCCTGTCTGACCCGAGTGTTTATTTTCTGTTTTATTAAACTCTTGGGTACTCATATTATGTATGAGTAGTCAAGTGATTCAGGTTTGCTTGACGAATTCTGGAGGAGATATGAAGCAGGAGGCTTCCATGTGTAGATATATTATGGTTCCGCTGTGTTTGTTGGTATCTGTTTCTGTCATTCTTGAGTTGTATAGTTAGACAGATGTTTATAACTGTCTAATATGTGTTGTATAAGTTGTATCCTCTGATGTAATATGATACTATGAAATATTTATGTGATATATTATATTTTATTTCATTCCGCTGTGAGTTCTCTGATGTTGTTGTTTTTCTTCTTTCTCTTTCTTTTCTTCTTCTATCCCTTTCTTCCTTCATTAGCGATGCGACTTTCTGGAGATAGGAAGTCGGGTCGTGTAACGACCCGACTTTTTGGACAGTTTAAACCGACGATCAAATACACATGCCGGTTCCAAACCATTAAAAAAAGGCAGATGGTTATTGGGGTAATTAAGAAAAGAAATAAAGGAAATGAAACAACACAGAATCTCGCAGCGGAACGATAAAATATAATAGTCAAATAAACAGTTCATGAAGCTGTTTACTATACTTAGACAATTATTTATACAACATTTATCAGAGTTATACATATACAACAGAACAAATAAATAATGCAGCAGACAACATGATGCACAGATAATAATAGTAATAGTATACCAAATCTTCGTCTTCGTCCTCCATAATAGATCTTCAAAAATCTGAAAACTCAGGACTGACCCGAGCGTAATGAAAAGACAAAACACTCGAGTCAGGACTAAAATATCCATATGAAAGTTAAATCAATCGTAAATAAATATGAGTGTGACGGCGTCAGAGATGTTTACGGGGTTTGACATCTCATATCCAGTGTCAACGTGCATGCAATAACTTAAGAGTTACGGGATTTTCCACCTTTCAAGGATCCGTTAAACTATCTACTAGGTAGTAATGTACGCTAAGTAGATAATGTCTATCAGTAATATAAAGTATCAAAATAGCGTTAAGGCGTTACCATAATCTCCCTTAACACATTTTATATTCCCAAAAGCATATACAAGACCGTAGTTTCCCCAAAACCGGAAGTCACCAGAGGGCAATCCATATACTCAAGGTACAAACCAAAACGTAGTGGTCGCGAATAGGATAATCAGTATGACAAGGTACATGAGGCGATACCAACTAGGATACTAGTAGTTGCGTGATCCGGACTGATGTTGAGCATAGCAGCTACTACCTCAACACCGTGAAACAACACTCCCAAATCAAGGGTTGCACCCAAATCAAATCACAAATGTAATAGATATGGTATCGAAGAAGTGTGTCCGCTAGAGGTGGCGAACCTCAATGGCCCGGCGCGGCTCCTGTTTTAGTCATGTCAGGGGTCATCCAATATCGTTCTCTTTCTTCAGTCAACGCATTCACCAAACCATCCACTTCATTCTGGATCAACACTCCGCGTATAATAGTTATTAAAGTGGTTTTCGGTATCGACAGAGAGTATGTCCATATCCGATCCCGGTCTCTTTAATAACTACGTATTATTACACTGATGGCTCTTTTATATTTCAAATTGATTCATGATTGATAACAAAATATCATATTCGCTTTAAAATCAAATCCATTTCAAAATCATCATATATTCAAAATTATCAATTTTGTCCGATAAATCAATTTCACTTCAAAATTTGATTCGAATTCAATTTACGTTATAATCTCTACTTTAACCTAGTTCGTATTTAAACCAAAGGTTTAAATATAAACATTTCCGTCTCTTTAACCAGTTTGAATTTAAGAAAATAGTTAAATAGTTTAAAATAGTTAAATAATTCAAAATAGTTTAATACAAAATATTTAAATAGTTTAATCGAAAATAATTTGAATATAAAATGGTTTATATATAAAATAGTTTGGAAAAAATCAAAAATTATTTGATAAATAATTCCAAAGTCAAACCGGTCAACTTCCCAAATTTCCTATCCAAATCAAATCCAAATTCCATTTCGATTTAATCGATTTATTCCAATTTCAACTTGAATAAATTTCTATTCCACGTAAATTTCGATTTCAATTCACAAATTTCTTTAAATTTCAATTCAATTCCAAATTAATTTAAATCTAAATTTCAAATAAATTTTCAATTCCAAACTCAAACTTGAAATATCATTTCACATCAATTTTCTTAGAAATATTCAGAGTTCGATTAAAAGTCCAATCTTTTAAAACAAATCAACTTTCAAAAATTTACACCCTATTTCAATTTTCAATTTAAATCTAAACTTCGATTTTATTTAATAATTTCGTTTACCAAGTTTAAATTCTAACATTTCGAGCTCCAATTCAAAATAATTCAATTTCCATAAATTGGATTTTATTCTTAAAATCAATTCATTTAAATAATTTCAAAACAACTTTTAAAATCATTTAATTTATCCAACTCGGTGTCCGTATATAATTTTCTAACCTATGGCCAAGTGATTAGTTATTACAATTAAATGTCAGGGATGAATATATCATTTAAATCAATCACAGTGTCATATGTATGCATAGCAGGATATATATAAACAAATAAACATCCAAACATTTAAATATCAACCAATAACATCCATCGAAATACATCATCCAATAGGCAATACAATTCACGGCAATTTCATATTTATCAATGTCAGGTAATTTAATCGCAATTCAATTTTAATTTAAATTTAACTGTCAATTTAATTTTTTTAACGGTGAATTCAAATGACAATCAATATGATAATTAAATTTTATCAAACAACAATAAATAAAAATCATAACTATGCATAATGTCAAATTTAACTAGCATAAAGATATTCAGTACGTTGTGAGCGTTATAAAACACTCACCTTGATTTTATGATTTTAAATCAAATCGAACGACGTTCGATTTAACATAAAATTTTAATGAGCTCCAAACACTTTCGGATCTGCACTGCAGCGCAGCTCTCATCTCCGTGATTCCGGCGCTTCTTCCCCAACGTGAAATTCACGTATGCAAACCCATTAGCCGCCGATCTTCAAGCAATTTTCATGACCACCTCGTCGACTTCCAGAACGATCAGCTGGCGCCACCACGAAGCCCTTCACCAGAGCCACCTGCGCGCGAAGTTTCATCCCGTCATTCGCCGTCGTTTGCACGCAATCCAAAGAAATACGTACACACTTCCAAGTCAGATCTGGACGAATCCATGAAAAATTAGCATACATCAACCGTATGGATTTGAAGAGCTCGTCGAGATTTACACTTTTGCTTTTGGAATTTTTCGATTTCGTCGAACGGATTGAGAGATATTAAGGAAAGAAGATCGGCAATTTCTGGCCATGGAATAGGTGGCGGCCATGATTTAGAATTAGGGTTTCTGGGTTAAAATAATAATAAAACTGTCTCGGTTTGCGTGCGTATTTATATAGGTAGGTCCAAAATCATCCGAACTCCAATCGAGACGTGCCGCCAGGCGTTTATAAGGTTTTACCTCCATTCCAGACGCAATGGAACTAGTTTCAAGGCCTAATTCGATCATATCTGGAAGATAGATTTTCGAAGTCGATTATTTTAATTAAATTCGAAATTAAATTTCTACGCGTTTCAAGCTCGCACGGCCAAACGACAAGTCCAATTGCTACGAAAGTTGAAATCCTACCATAATTTACTATTACGGATCCGATGAAACAAGTTTCGTCGAAATGCGAGACTGTTTGAAAAATGGCTATTTTAACTCGTCAATTAAATATTAAAATATTCAATTTTCACAAATTTACTTTTAATTCGATTTTAAAAGTTCTACAACATCATTCTAACTTTAATATGATAAAATAGAGTTTTACAAATCATTTTTAATCATATTAAACCCGTTATCCAATTATTCAAATAATTTCAAATATTAAATTATCCAACAAATTACATTAATAATCATTTTCCTTCAATAATCACCTTAAATTTTCTAATTAAAATAGCTAAAAATACGGGTCGTTACACTCTCCCCCACTCAAAACTTTTTGTCCCCGAAAAGGAAAAGAAGGGAAAAGGAACTAAGTATAGAATTCAACATTAGATATGTTTTATTCAAAGTTACCAACTTATAAAACAATGAAATTCCATTTATAAAGTCATAACTACGCTTCCACAATGTTACTCCGAACGGCTTTCTAAATTTAAAAGTTAGTTATCAAAACAAGTTATAAAATTTAAAAACTTGAAAAATTTTCTAACACCCGGATTCACGGAAAATTTCGACAGGGTCTCCTTTGCGCGGCTCGATCGAAAATTTTTACAATTCAATATATAACACAAATATAACCAATATATATCAAATATACATCTCATCTCAATGATGAGGCATCCCATATCTGGGGAAACAACATATATATATCACCAATACCATATAAAACCATAAGCGTACCTTTTATTTAGCATTTATTAGCAGTTTACTTACATTTTGTATTTAGCACAGAAGCGAGCTCTACAACGAAGCGCAACCCCTTTGCTATAACTAAGTTAGAACCATGCATATAAAGATAGATCGATATATTTAGCCTACACAACATATATATAACCTATTTAGCTTCAAAACTGAGATTCCAATTTCAGGAAAGCAAACAAATCTCAGTTTTAGGTCACCTAAACTATAAAATTTGGCAACAGAATCTAAACAAAATTTGTTGTATTCATTTCAAGCTTTCTGGAATGTCCAAAATCATCGAATTCGGACCATACATTCAAAAGTTACGGCCGTTTTACTTAGAGGATACGCCTCAGCCTGGGCAATGAATTGCGCAGGTCAGCGACGTTCACCCACGTTTTCGACCTTCTAAACGATATCAAAACATAAAACACTTAAAACAAAAGATTTAGATTAAGTTCTTAGCTTTCCAGAAAGTGCAAGATCATCAAAATCCGATAAACCAGTCAAAAGATATGGCGAAAATACTAAGGGTGTATACTACTGATTTTACTTATTTTTACACAGGACAGCGAGTAACATTCAAGTCTTTAACCAAGCAGACGAAGGAATTTTCTCAAGTTATCTAAACAAAAGTTGTGCTATAGTTTCTAATCTTTCCGAAAAGTCCAAAATCGTCGAATTCCGTTTAGCCATTTAAAAGTTATGGTTGTTTTCGTTTCAGCATATATTGGACAATGTTGGATTTTTTTTTTTCCAAAAATTTGCTTTTATTATTTCAAAGTACAAAACATCAAAACTTCAAATTTTCTAAAGAACAATCATAAACACAAAGTCATCTATTTTCTTATTCATCCATGCAATAGGTTTACATTCAATTTGTTTCCGATTTATTCAAGTTTGTTTCATTCACATTTTTAATTCAAGTCAATTTGCTCCCAATTTGAATTTAATTATTTAAAATTTTATTCCGTTTATTCAATTCCATTAACACTAATGAATTCTACTTAATCAATTATCATCCATCTAACAACCAATGCATATCAAACATTAACATCCATCCAAAATCTACACTAAATCAATTATACATTTCCAAGTCAATTTTAATTTCATACACTTCCAAGTTTATTGACATTTAGTTATATTCAAATTTAATTAGTTTCCATTTACCAATTTTATATTTCATTAAGTGTAAATTTTATTCATTCACTTATACATGTATCATTCATTTTACAGCTTAAATTTCTTTTATATTTACAACTATCAATAGATCTTTACATTTTTATTTTCACTCTCACACTGGTATATTATTTCTCTACTTATCCTTATTAGCATTTTAAACCCTTTAAGTATTTGGTAAGTTATAGTTATGCAAATAGAATGTAGTTAAACAACATACAACTTCTTTTCATTTAAAGTTGAATTTTCAATTTATCAATTCTCAAGTCATTACTTAAATTTCACTATAATTTAATTTCACATTTACATTCACATATAGTATTTTCCTTTTATATTAACATAATTGTGAATCACCTTTAAATGTTAATTTAAATTCCAATTATTTACTAACAATTTTATTTATATTTGCAAACCATTAATTAAATGCATATTTCATTATTCAAACCTATACTTGTATATTATCCAATTAACAATTCATATAACATTTTTGAACTTCTTAAGTATTTTGGTAAGTTATATCTAAGCTATATAATGAAATTTAATACTATGCGAGTTTTACAGTTTCAATTTTATTTTAAGTTCATAATTTCCTAATTCTAAGGATTTCTACTTCAATTGATATTTTCACTTAGCTCTTAGGTTCATTTCTCATTTCACAATTCAGAAGTTCCTTAATGATTCAAGTCTAAATTCATTTCAATCATAAAAAAAATCATTAATTATTAAAGAACTTAAGAATTCCAATCCCGGTTTCATTTCAAATCAAGGTTTGAAATAATATATACTTATATAATTTATATATCAAATCATACGGTAACGTATAAGGATTTTCGTTGCCGAAAAACCGAATAGTTATGGGTTTAAAAAAAAGAAAAGAAAAGAAAGAAGAGAGAAAATAGAAAGATAGAAGCATTTTAATAATAGAACGGACAGAAAGGAAACAACAGAACAACAACAGAATCTCACAATTCGCAGCGGAACAACATATAATAATAAATGAATAATCTTTAAACAAAGAACTATCAGTTATTACATTTCATTTCATTACATCACATCATATCATCAGAGTGTACAACATCATACAACAACAAACAGTGCAGCGGAAAAAGAAATACTATATAAAGTAGTAATACGCCATGCCATCCAGCTTGCCTCCAGCAACTCCAGAATATCCAGAATATCCCGATAAACCTAACTCTTAACTGCCCGTGTGGAAATTGGTGGGCACCCAGAGTTTAGGAAGGAAAACAATAAACTCCAAGTCAGTCATGTGACTGGTGTGAGAACTCAAAACAGTTTATTTATCTTTAAAATCAAAATAGAGGAATATTTTTAAATTAATTCGCAATGCTTTTTAAAAATGAGACTACCATAAGACCTCCTACCACACACACAATGCAAACGCAGACTTGGAGAAGATTTCTCCTTATGATAGTCAAACATGCTTGATACGCATTTAAAATAACATTTGATATTATTATTAGTGCATAGTGTAGGAAAAATTCATTTCGAAAGTAGAATATAAATCTTAGCCAGCATAGGTACCATTATATTATGCCTACTATAGCTACCTCCTGAGGAAGCAGGTTCTACAACTAAAACCGTACAAGATCGTATTGTTTCTTTGGATTTCCAACAAATGGTCAGGCTAAGGAACTTCCTACTGCCACATGGAAACGCCTCTGGCTGGACGTCCCCGAGAACTTAACCAGCTCTCTGCCAACACAAGGCCGGGTTACCTTTATCACTAGGTAACTACTACACGAATATGGCATCCCCCGGTCCCATCGGACCTTTAACCGAGCGCTCGTCACCAACAACACCACACAGAAATAGATATAGTGTATCAACATGAGTAAGTATCTGGGCTCCACACCATGATACCACCCTTTCCAGAAGGAAATGCACATACCCTAAAGGGAGCTACCCCTCATAACCTTGCCGCATCATTCCTGTTTTGACCATTACCGGGATGTGAGGCTCGACGAATTCACGTCCACAAAAACATACTTTATACAAAAGCCATGCTTTGGGTCAACAAATGATCAACACAATGATCACTAAGATAGACGATCAAATAAATGATCCTATCACAATAATCAACACAATGATCATTTCAGCATCACTCAGCATGTCACATTACCAAAATGGGATATATCGCTGATGACTTCAACTATATAACCTTTGAGCTCGTACGTCTCAAAGAAGGGTGTTAAGCAAAGAATAAATTCTCCGCCACCAACAGAAATATATTTGAATGAAATCGGCTTTATATCTCAAATTGCAATGTCAGGCATACAATCCATACAAGTCTGTTCCAGGCTCGAACAGAACCGAAGGCACTTACAAAGAAGTCCTTGCAATCCGGATATTCACAATCCTGATCGGATTTCCCATCACTTAGGGAGTCTCAATACCGTTGCAACTCAGTGCAGAGACAATCGACAGGTCATCCTATCGCTTTTGCAAATACCGGTCTTCAACACCGATCTTCAATGCAATTCACAACGACGTATCACATATTCGGAATGGGTTATACGACCCCATGGTCCTTTCCCGGTTAACCCGAATAGTGAGCGCTTATTCAAAAATAAGTGTGCATTCAAATTCAATCAATTTACATCAAATACCCATTCAAAGGGAAATACTGATAGTCGGTTATTGAACTATCAATTGATATGCACAACATCACCAGATTCCAAATAATTTTCCCAAATTATTTATTTTCCAAAATATCTTTACAAGATATATAATTTCAACACTTCAAAAATAAATCAATATTTATTTTCAAACAAATTCCACCTTTCTTTTATAAATTCCATAACGAATTTATATTTCAAAATATTCGTGCATATACGATTTCAATTATTCATTTTCAATTTATCTTCAAAAAGATAAATTCTAAATATTCACTTCATATTTGAAAACATTTCCATACTTATTTATTCATAAGTAATTCACAAATCTCTTTTATTTCAACCTTTGAAAATATTCAATATACTTAAATCGAATTAAGTATATATTTCATTCTTTAAGGGAAATCATTCTCTTAAACATTTTTATTTGGGCCAAAACGAATGTTGCGTAAAACATCGTTACAACAACCCAAAATCACTAGTATAGGGATTCGAAATTAAATAGATATATAAATCCCAATACTATACTAAACATTTTCTTTCGGAAATTATTTACTATAACAACAGTGTTATAGTCCACCATTTCCTTTTATTTCTCGAAAACGTCTATTTCAACAATAAATGTTGAAATCTATGGTTTCGAATCTCAACACCTTTAAAACATCGTTAGATCGTTTTAATTCTGTTTAAAATATCACATTCTAAAACATTTTCTTTAACGTGTTATTCACTATTCAAAAATCGTGAACATACTTCGTTAACAAATTTCATCCTTTTATTCAATTTATTTTAAAGGATTATTCACTATTCAAAAATGTGAATATAACTCCATTAATAGGTTATAACAATTAACTTATCAAAATAAGTCGTTTGCGAATTTATAAAACAACGTTTATAAATTCCTCTTCTATTTATTTATAAAAACTTCCTTTTTATAATTTCCTTTATTAACATTTTTCAGTTTATAACTCAATTATAAACTAAATGTTTATATTATAAGTTAAATACTTATAAAACGATTATTTTATAAAATCGTTCTTTAAACTTCATAATTATAAATCTTATAACTTATAAGATTCATTTATTTAACCAAATCTATTCTTCAATTAACTTCACAAATTTATAAATCTTACTATTTATAAATTTCATTTATAACTTCACAGTTTATAATTCTATAAATTTTCATTCATTTATGAAATTCATTTTTACTACATTCAAACACTTATAAAAACTCGTTTTATAATGTCTATATTTCAATTTATAAATATCCATTTATAAATCTCTTAATATAAATCAGTTTATATTATTATTCTAAAACGTCTTTAAATTCCTTTATAATTTCATCATTTCGATTTATAAAATAATCAAATTTTATAAATCCTATAATTAACTTTTATCATATATTCAAAAATCCAATCTAAATTATTTTATAAAATCATTAGTTCATATTTCTCAAAAATCGACTTTTAATCGTATTTCTAAAAATCAGCTTTTTTACTATATTTCACAAAAACCATAATTTTTATAACTTTAAAAATTATAACGTTTATTTATTTATAATGGATCAATTCCAAAAATATAGTATATTTTCAAAATCACTTTTAAAATCATTTTAAAATCCCAAAATCTGGGTCCAATGATGCTACACACCAAATAGTCAATCACGACTAACAACGATATCATATATCGATATGATAATCCATCAAATATCAAAATATCTGAAATAAAATAAATACTGTTGAGGAATCCAGTTGGATCCCTCCAACCTGTTTCCTGCATCCAAAAACATTAGCACAATACCAATTTCGCTCCAGTACGAAATTATCGCGGTATATGTTCTTATTAAATATTATCCGCTTAATAACGGCGTAATAGGGTCTCATCCGCTAAACAAAAAATGCGGGAAATCAACAACTGCAATATATACATATGCCAATATATATATATTGATATTATATATAATACCAATTTCACTGTTTATGAAATATTCGCGGTATATGTTTTTATAAATAACATCCGCTTACTAACGGCGCATAATGTCTATTTTAACAATCAATAATTTACAGTCATCATTCAAACATGCATTCAAATATTTTAAATCTAACTATTTAAAATAAAATCGAAATCTATTCGATTGAGTGAGAAATTCTCACCTTGGTTTTAATTTCCGTTTAAGCTTTTATTTCGAATAAAATTAAACGCGCGTTTAATTTTACCCGAAATTCTCACTAACTCCAAACGACTCCAAACCAACTCCATCGCGTAGTGCTCGTCCATACGATTCCAACGCAACTGAGTTTGCATTTTTTCGACCTCGTATGAAAAAGTTATGATTTTATGAAGTTCGTACACGTTTTAACTTATATAAATACAACATAATCTTAAAATTATAAACCTATGCAAACATGGGCCATTGGATCCTTGCACCCCCTGATCTCCACCCTAGAACGCAACTTCCCCCTTCTTCCTTCATGATCACGCGTGCAGTAAAACAACCGAACCCAACATCCACTTTAAACCCTAATTCACGCGAGCAAGATACTCATCTTCACATCGATCAGCAGGTGTCAAACGAAGCCCCCTACCCTCCTCCACCTTCGCCTGAGATGGCTTGACACTCGGCCTCCTCTCTAGCCTTGGAATGCGTGCGCAAGTCACTGACTTCTTCGTCAATTTGCCGTTGATCCGTGAAGTCTTTTCAGATCATGACCGTTGATATTAAAGATCTCATCGAGCTCTTCAAGATTGTAGTTGAGAGTTTCTGGAATCGATGAATGGATTTGGAGATTTGAGGGGAAGAAGTTGAACAATTTTCGGCCTTTCAATATCAAGTGGCGGCTGTAGATTAAAATTAGGGTTTTGGTTTTTTTTTTTTTATTTTTGTGAAGGGTAGAGGCTTATTTATAAGGAACGAGCAAGCGTAAACACTATTCATCCCGGGAATTCCGAACTCCGATTTAGGCGCCGTAACCAGCGTACCTAGGGTTTATCCCGCGTTCCGGACACAATGGAACAGGTTTTGGAAGCTAATTCGGAAGTATGTGCGAGTTATGGCTGAAAACGTTCAATTTAAATTAAACCGATTTAAGTCGATTTCTAGGCGTTTTAATTTGTACCGGACAAACGGTAAATCCAATTGACTTGAAATTTGAAACCTTACAATAATATCACATTACGGATCCGATGAAACTAGTTTCGTCGAAATCCGAGACTTTTTGAAAAATGGCTATTTTGACTCGCCAAATTTAAATTAAAAACGATTCGATGCGTTTCGAGCTGCCACGATCAAACGATAACTCCGATTGATACGAAAATTGAAATCCGATGATAACTAACTATTACGGTTCCAATGAAACTGGTTTCGTTCAATTCTGAGACTGTTCAAAAATTGGCTATTTTACTAGTCGATTTAAATATTAAAATATTCAATTTTCACAAATTAACTTTTAATTCGATTTTAAAAGTTCTAAAATATTTCTATAACTCCAGTATGATTAAATAAAATTTTCCAAATTATTTTCAATCATTTTTAACTCAATTTTTAATTATTTCCATAATTTAACGTATTAAATTATCGATTTAATTATTCAATTAAATCCAATAAATCAAATAAAAATTTATTTGACTTATAAATTCACTTATAAATATTTAAAATAAATTAAATATTCAAATTTTAAATTAATAAAATTTCTGGGTCGTTACAATCTTCCCCCCTTAAAAGAATTTCGTCCTCGAAATTATAAGTAAGAAAGGTTACAGAATTTATTAATTTTCCCAAAATTCATAATTAAACTTTTTACCAAACTTTACTAAGTTTTCAAAATCATACTTAGTTATCTTTTCAAAAACAACTACTATTATTTAACTCTCAATTCCAAAATCAAAGTTAAAGTTTGCAAAATTTTCTAAAATTTTTCTAACGCCTTAAATTTTCGGAAAAATTCGCCATAGTCTCCTTTGCGCGGCTCGATCCGAAAAAAAAATGACAGTATATATATCACAAATATACATCTCATCAAGTAATGAGGCATCCCGAAGGGAAAAAAGTATAAAAGTACGATATTTAATCCGAGATATGTACCTTATATTTTATTAGCAAGCATATACGGCTAATATAGCGCAAAAGCGAGCTCCAAATGCGAAGCAACGCGATCCGCACCTACTAAACTCAACAAACAACATGAGAACATGCACATATGCAAATAGTCTCAATATACAACATATATCCCATAATAACTATATATGTCACATAGCAAATGCAACAATAGAAATATATATTCAACCATCAACCAACTAACATCCATATCCAATAAACATTCATTCATATTCTCATTAATATTCAATGAAATGGTTTTCAATATCAAATTACATTTGATTTATTTACATTGGATTTACTAACATTCATTCTCAATTTTAATTAGTTTGCATTCACTAAATAAATCTAATTCACATTCAATTCTATTCAAATTTATTTACTTTCAATTTGAATTCAATTACATAGCTTTCAATTTCATTAACACTTAATGAATTACATATAATCAATCAACAATCATATAACAACCAACGTTTATATAATACAATCAAATTCCTTTGCTTATATTCATTCATTTTTTTATTCAACTTCTAATAACATTAGATTTTAATGAATCAACACTTACATTCATTATTTTATATCAACTTAAATTTACATTTAATTGATTAACATTCAATTCATTCAATTTCTAAAGTTGAATTTCATTCACATAACTTAAGTTATATTTCATTTAACCTTATATTCATTTTTATTTACAACTCATATTCATATAATTTTACTTCTTATATATATAAGTTTATTTCACAATTGTAAATCACATTAATTATAATTCAATTCTTATAATTCTTTTGCTTATACAATTATTCTTTTACTTAGATTATTCAAACAACCTAACAATCAACTTATATACACTAATAATTTTGAAAAATTATTCCTTTATATATAAAAATATACTCAAGGTAAAATTATTGCATTTACCCAATTTAAAATCAATATTGTGCCGAATTGTTCTATTCAAGTGTTTAGAAACCCCTTCGGCAAAGTTGTACATACCGTGCTGAGGAAGGTTCATATACCACTCAATAAACCAATCATCACAATATAAAACAATTTTATATTCACTAACAAATACGCTCTCATATCTATTATTACTCTCAAACTCATTCTAGAATACTACTGACTCCATCTCTAATGAGTAATACCCTACAGAACCATGGTTGTCGCTTAACCATCAGCTCTGATACCAAATGTAACGTATAAGGATTTTCGTTGCCGAAAAACCGAATAGTTATGGGTTTAAAAAAAAGAAAAGAAAAGAAAGAAGAGAGAAAATAGAAAGATAGAAGCATTTTAATAATAGAACGGACAGAAAGGAAACAACAGAATCTCACAATTCGCAGCGGAACAACATATAATAATAAATGAATAATCTTTAAACAAAGAACTATCAGTTATTACATTTCATTTCATTACATCACATCATATCATCAGAGTGTACAACATCATACAACAACAAACAGTGCAGCGGAAAAAGAAATACTATATAAACTAGTAATACGCCATGCCATCCAGCTTGCCTCCAGCAACTCCAGAATATCCAGAATATCCTGATAAACCTAACTCTTAACTACCCGTGTGGAAATTGGTGGGCACCCAGAGTTTAGGAAGGAAAACAATAAACTCCAAGTCAGTCATGTGACTGGTGTGAGAACTCAAAACAGTTTATTTATCTTTAAAATCAAAATAGAGGAATATTTTTAAATTAATTCGCAATGCTTTTTAAAAATGAGACTACCATAAGACCTCCTGCCACACACACAATGCAAACGCAGACTTGGAGAAGATTTCTCCTTATGATAGTCAAACATGCTTGATACGCATTTAAAATAACATTTGATATTATTATTAGTGCATAGTGTAGGAAAAATTCATTTCGAAAGTAGAATATAAATCTTAGCCAGCATAGGTACCATTATATTATGCCTACTATAGCTACCTCCTGAGGAAGCAGGTTCTACAACTAAAACCGTACAAGATCGTATTGTTTCTTTGGATTTCCAACAAATGGTCAGGCTAAGGAACTTCCTACTGCCACATGGAAACGCCTCTGGCTGGACGTCCCCGAGAACTTAACCAGCTCTCTGCCAACACAAGGCCGGGTTACCTTTATCACTAGGTAACTACTACACGAATATGGCATCCCCCGGTCCCATCGGACCTTTAACCGAGCGCTCGTCACCAACAACACCACACAGAAATAGATATAGTGTATCAACATGAGTAAGTATCTGGGCTCCATACCATGATACCACCCTTTCCAGAAGGAAATGCACATACCCTAAAGGGAGCTACCCCTCATAACCTTGCCGCATCATTCCTGTTTTGACCATTACCGGGATGTGAGGCTCGACGAATTCACGTCCACAAAAACATACTTTATACAAAAGCCATGCTTTGGGTCAACAAATGATCAACACAATGATCACTAAGATAGACGATCAAATAAATGATCCTATCACAATAATCAACACAATGATCATTTCAGCATCACTCAGCATGTCACATTACCAAAATGGGATATATCGCTGATGACTTCAACTATATAACCTTTGAGCTCGTACGTCTCAAAGAAGGGTGTTAAGCAAAGAATAAATTCTCCGCCACCAACAGAAATATATTTGAATGAAATCGGCTTTATATCTCAAATTGCAATGTCAGGCATACAATCCATACAAGTCTGTTCCGGGCTCGAACAGAACCGAAGGCACTTACAAAGAAGTCCTTGCAATCCGGATATTCACAATCCTGATCGGATTTCCCATCACTTAGGGAGTCTCAATACCGTTGCAACTCAGTGCAGAGACAATCGACAGGTCATCCTATCGCTTTTGCAAATACCGGTCTTCAACACCGATCTTCAATGCAATTCACAACGACGTATCACATATTCGGAATGGGTTATACGACCCCATGGTCCTTTCCCGGTTAACCCGAATAGTGAGCGCTTATTCAAAAATAAGTGTGCATTCAAATTCAATCAATTTACATCAAATACCCATTCAAAGGGAAATACTGATAGTCGGTTATTGAACTATCAATTGATATGCACAACATCACCAGATTCCAAATAATTTTCCCAAATTATTTATTTTCCAAAATATCTTTACAAGATATATAATTTCAACACTTCAAAAATAAATCAATATTTATTTTCAAACAAATTCCACCTTTCTTTTATAAATTCCATAACGAATTTATATTTCAAAATATTCGTGCATATACGATTTCAATTATTCATTTTCAATTTATCTTCAAAAAGATAAATTCTAAATATTCACTTCATATTTGAAAACATTTCCATACTTATTTATTCATAAGTAATTCACAAATCTCTTTTATTTCAACCTTTGAAAATATTCAATATACTTAAATCGAATTAAGTATATATTTCATTCTTTAAGGAAAATCATTCTCTTAAACATTTTTATTTGGGCCAAAACGAATGTTGCGTAAAACATCGTTACAACAACCCAAAATCACTAGTATAGGGATTCGAAATTAAATAGATATATAAATCCCAATACTATACTAAACATTTTCTTTCGGAAATTATTTACTATAACAACAGTGTTATAGTCCACCATTTCCTTTTATTTCTCGAAAACGTCTATTTCAACAATAAATGTTGAAATCTATGGTTTCGAATCTCAACACCTTTAAAACATCGTTAGATCGTTTTAATTCTGTTTAAAATATCACATTCTAAAACATTTTCTTTAACGTGTTATTCACTATTCAAAAATCGTGAACATACTTCGTTAACAAATTTCATCCTTTTATTCAATTTATTTTAAAGGATTATTCACTATTCAAAAATGTGAATATAACTCCATTAATAGGTTATAACAATTAACTTATCAAAATAAGTCGTTTGCGAATTTATAAAACAATGTTTATAAATTCCTCTTCTATTTATTTATAAAAACTTCCTTTTTATAATTTCCTTTATTAACATTTTTCAGTTTATAACTCAATTATAAACTAAATGTTTATATTATAAGTTAAATACTTATAAAACGATTATTTTATAAAATCGTTCTTTAAACTTCATAATTATAAATCTTATAACTTATAAGATTCATTTATTTAACCAAATCTATTCTTCAATTAACTTCACAAATTTATAAATCTTACTATTTATAAATTTCATTTATAACTTCACAGTTTATAATTCTATAAATTTTCATTCATTTATGAAATTCATTTTTACTACATTCAAACACTTATAAAAACTCGTTTTATAATGTCTATATTTCAATTTATAAATATCCATTTATAAATCTCTTAATATAAATCAGTTTATATTATTATTCTAAAACGTCTTTAAATTCCTTTATAATTTCATCATTTCGATTTATAAAATAATCAAATTTTATAAATCCTATAATTAACTTTTATCATATATTCAAAAATCCAATCTAAATTATTTTATAAAATCATTAGTTCATATTTCTCAAAAATCGACTTTTAATCGTATTTCTAAAAATCAGCTTTTTTACTATATTTCACAAAAACCATAATTTTTATAACTTTAAAAATTATAACGTTTATTTATTTATAATGGATCAATTCCAAAAATATAGTATATTTTCAAAATCACTTTTAAAATCATTTTAAAATCCCAAAATCTGGGTCCAATGATGCTACACACCAAATAGTCAATCACGACTAACAACGATATCATATATCGATATGATAATCCATCAAATATCAAAATATCTGAAATAAAATAAATACTGTTGAGGAATCCAGTTGGATCCCTCCAACCTGTTTCCTGCATCCAAAAACATTAGCACAATACCAATTTCGCTCCAGTACGAAATTATCGCGGTATATGTTCTTATTAAATATTATCCGCTTAATAACGGCGTAATAGGGTCTCATCCGCTAAACAAAAAATGCGGGAAATCAACAACTGCAATATATACATATGCCAATATATATATATTGATATTATATATAATACCAATTTCACTGTTTATGAAATATTCGCGGTATATGTTTTTATAAATAACATCCGCTTACTAACGGCGCATAATGTCTATTTTAACAATCAATAATTTACAGTCATCATTCAAACATGCATTCAAATATTTTAAATCTAACTATTTAAAATAAAATCGAAATCTATTCGATTGAGTGAGAAATTCTCACCTTGGTTTTAATTTCCGTTTAAGCTTTTATTTCGAATAAAATTAAACGCGCGTTTAATTTTACCCGAAATTCTCACTAACTCCAAACGAATCCAAACCAACTCCATCGCGTAGTGCTCGTCCATACGATTCCAACGCAACTGAGTTTGCATTTTTTCGACCTCGTATGAAAAAGTTATGATTTTATGAAGTTCGTACACGTTTTAACTTATATAAATACAACATAATCTTAAAATTATAAACCTATGCAAACATGGGCCATTGGATCCTTGCACCCCCTGATCTCCACCCTAGAACGCAACTTCCCCCTTCTTCCTTCATGATCACGCGTGCAGTAAAACAACCGAACCCAACATCCACTTTAAACCCTAATTCACGCGAGCAAGATACTCATCTTCACATCGATCAGCAGGTGTCAAACGAAGCCCCCTACCCTCCTCCACCTTCGCCTGAGATGGCTTGACACTCGGCCTCCTCTCTAGCCTTGGAATGCGTGCGCAAGTCACTGACTTCTTCGTCAATTTGCCGTTGATCCGTGAAGTCTTTTCAGATCATGACCGTTGATATTAAAGATCTCATCGAGCTCTTCAAGATTGTAGTTGAGAGTTTCTGGAATCGATGAATGGATTTGGAGATTTGAGGGGAAGAAGTTGAACAATTTTCGGCCTTTCAATATCAAGTGGCGGCTGTAGATTAAAATTAGGGTTTTGGTTTTTTTTTTTATTTTTGTGAAGGGTAGAGGCTTATTTATAAGGAACGAGCAAGCGTAAACACTATTCATCTCGGGAATTCCGAACTCCGATTTAGGCGCCGTAACCAGCGTACCTAGGGTTTATCCCGCGTTCCGGACACAATGGAACAGGTTTCGGAAGCTAATTCGGAAGTATGTGCGAGTTATGGCTGAAAACGTTCAATTTAAATTAAACCGATTTAAGTCGATTTCTAGGCGTTTTAATTTGTACCGGACAAACGGTAAATCCAATTGACTTGAAATTTGAAACCTTACAATAATATCACATTACGGATCCGATGAAACTGGTTTCGTCGAAATCCGAGACTTTTTGAAAAATGGCTATTTTGACTCGCCAAATTTAAATTAAAAACGATTCGATGCGTTTCGAGCTGCCACGATCAAACGATAACTCCGATTGATACGAAAATTGAAATCCGATAATAACTAACTATTACGGATCCAATGAAACTGGTTTCGTTCAATTCTGAGACTGTTCAAAAATTGGCTATTTTACTAGTCGATTTAAATATTAAAATATTCAATTTTCACAAATTAACTTTTAATTCGATTTTAAAAGTTCTAAAATATTTCTATAACTCCAGTATGATTAAATAAAATTTTCCAAATTATTTTCAATCATTTTTAACTCAATTTTTAATTATTTCCATAATTTAACGTATTAAATTATCGATTTAATTATTCAATTAAATCCAATAAATCAAATAAAAATTTATTTGACTTATAAATTCACTTATAAATATTTAAAATAAATTAAATATTCAAATTTTAAATTAATAAAATTTCTGGGTCGTTACACATACTATAGAGAATGCAAAACAAAATAAAATTTGAGTCAAAACAAGGTTTAGACAAGCTATTAAGTGGTCTCCCCCACTCGGACTCTCGAAAATAAACGCCAATGATGCGTGCACACATCATAGAAATCATTTTCTAGCGTCAAGAGAAGGGAATATAACACTTATCATAAAAAAAATCCTTCAAAACAATTTCAACTCAATTATACTATCATATAATGCTCATATTATATTTTTCAAATTCTTGCAAGTCAATCTCAAACACCGGAATTTAAATTCCCAAATCCAAGTTAAAATTCATTTATATTCATTATCAATTGTGTTTACAAGATTTCATTTTCCTAAATCCATTGTTATTTAATCAATTGTTGTAAATATTGACTGATCAAACAATAACGATAATAATCTAATATTATCATTTTCTAACAATCAATTCAATCGAAATGAATAAATATTCAAATAATTCTTTTATATAAAATATATTCCAAAATGATATTGTGTTGGTTTGTCCTATTCGAGTGTTTAGAAATTCCTATCGACGCCTTGGCGTCCCAAGTATCGACCAGAATTCATAAATACTCAACGGAACAAATTAACACAATATAAAACCATTTTATATCAAATAACAAGTACGCTCTCTCATATACACTCAACTCATTCATATAGTTTACCTCTATTTCAATGAGTTGTTCCCCACTAGAGCCAAGGTTTATCGCTAAACCAAAGCTCTGATACCAACTGTAACGACCCGCCTTTTTGGACAGTTTAAACCGACGATCAAATACACATGCCGGTTCCAAACCATTAGAAAAAGGCAGATGGTTATTAGGGTAATTAAGAAAAGAAAAGAAATAAAGGAAATGAAACAACACAGAATCTCGCAGCGGAACGATAAAATATAATAGTCAAATAAACAGTTCATGAAGCTGTTTACTATACTTAGACAATTATTTATACAACATTTATCCGAGTTATACATATACAACAGAACAAATAAATAATGCAGCAGACAACATGATGCACAGATAATAATAGTAATAGTATACCAAATCTTCGTCTTCGTCCTTTAGAATAGATCTTCAAAAATCTGAAAACTCAGGACTGACCCGAGCGTAATGAAAAGACAAAACACTCGAGTCAGGACTAAAATATCCATATGAAAGTTAAATCAATCGTAAATAAATATGAGTGTGACGGCGTCAGAGATGTTTACGGGGTTTGACATCTCATATCCAGTGTCAACGTGCGTGCAATAACTTAAGAGATGTTACGGGATTTTCCACCTTTCAAGGATCCGTTAAACTATCTACTAGGTAGTAATGTACGCTGAGTAGATAATGTCTATCAGTAATATAAAGTATCAAAATAGCGTTAAGGCGTTACCATAATCCCCCTTAACACATTTTATATTCCCAAAAGCATATACAAGACCGTAGTTTCCCCAAAACCGGAAGTCACCAGAGGGCAATCCATATACTCAAGGTACAAACCAAAACGTAGTGGTCGCGAATAGGATAATCAGTATGACAAGGTACATGAGGCGATACCAACTAGGATACTAGTAGTTGTGTGATCCGGACTGATGTTGAGCATAGCAGCTACTACCTCAACACCGCGAAACAACACTCCCAAATCAAGGGGTGCACCCAAATCAAATCACAAATGTAATAGATATGGTATCGAAGAAGTGTGTCCGCTAGAGGTGGCGAACCTCAATGGCCCGGCGCGGCTCCTGTTTTAGTCATATCGGGGGTCATCCAATATCGTTCTCTTTCTTCAGTCAACGCGTTCACCAAACCATCCACTTCATTCTGGATCAACACTCCGCGTATAATAGTTATTAAAGTGGTTTTCGGTATCGACAGAGAGTATGTCCATATCCGATCCCGGTCTCTTTAATAACTACGTATTATTACACTGATGGCTCTTTTATATTTCAAATTGATTCATGATTGATAACAAAATATCATATTCGCTTTAAAATCAAATCCATTTCAAAATCATCATATATTCAAAATTATCAATTTTGTCCGATAAATCAATTTCACTTCAAAATTTGATTCGAATTCAATTTACGTTATAATCTCTACTTTAACCTAGTTCGTATTTAAACCAAAGGTTTAAATATAAACATTTCCGTCTCTTTAACCAGTTTGAATTTAAGAAAATAGTTTAAAATAGTTAAATAATTCAAAATAGTTTAATACAAAATATTTAAATAGTTTAATCGAAAATAATTTGAATATAAAATGGTTTATATATAAAATAGTTTGGAAAAAATCAAAAATTATTTGATAAATAATTCCAAAGTCAAACCGGTCAACTTCCCAAATTTCCTATCCAAATCAAATCCAAATTCCATTTCGATTTAATCGATCTATTCCAATTTCAACTTGAATGAATTTCTATTCCACGTAAATTTCGATTTCAATTCACAAATTTCTTTAAATTTCAATTCAATTCCAAATTAATTTAAATCTAAATTTCAAATAAATTTTCAATTCCAAACTCAAACTTGAAATATCATTTCATATCAATTTTCTTAGAAATATTCAGAGTTCGATTAAAAGTCCAATCTTTTAAAACAAATCAACTTTCAAAAATTTACACCGTATTTCAATTTTCAATTTAAATCTATACTTCGATTTTATTTAATAATTTCGTTTACCAAGTTTAAATTCTAACATTTCGAGCTCCAATTCAAAATAATTCAATTTCCATAAATTGGATTTTATTCTTAAAATCAATTCATTTAAATAATTTCAAAACAACTTTTAAAATCATTTAATTTATCCAACTCGGTGTCCGTATATAATTTTCTAACCTATGGCCAAGTGATTAGTTATTACAATTAAATGTCAGGGATGAATATATCATTTAAATCAATCACAGTGTCATATGTATGCATAGCAGGATATATATAAACAAATAAACATCCAAACATTTAAATATCAACCAATAACATCCATCGAAATACATCATCCAATAGGCAATACAATTCACGGCAATTTCATATTTATCAATGTCAGGTAATTTAATCGCAATTCAATTTTAATTTAAATTTAACTGTCAATTTAATTTTTTTAACGGTGAATTCAAATGACAATCAATATGATAATTAAATTTTATCAAACAACAATAAATAAAAATCATAACTATGCATAATGTCAAATTTAACTAGCATAAAGATATTCAGTACGTTATGAGCGTTATAAAACACTCACCTTGATTTTACGATTTTAAATCAAATCGAACGACGTTCGATTTAACATAAAATTTTAATGAGCTCCAAACACTTTCGGATCTGCACTGCAGCGCAGCTCTCATCTCCGTGATTCCGGCGCTTCTTCCCCAACGTGAAATTCACGTATGCAAACCCATTAGCCGCCGATCTTCAAGCAATTTTCATGACCACCTCGTCGACTTCCAGAACGATCAGCTAGCGCCACCACGAAGCCCTTCACCAGAGCCACCTACGCGCCAAGTTTCATCCCGTCATTCACCGTCGTTTGCACGCAATCCATGGAAATACGTACACACTTCCAAGTCAGATCTGGACGAATCCATGAAAAATTAGCATACATCAACCGTATGGATTTGAAGAGCTCGTCGAGATTTACACTTTTGCTTTTGGAATTTTTCGATTTCGTCGAACGGATTGAGAGATATTAAGGAAAGAAGATCGGCAATTTCTGGCCATGGAATAGGTGGCGGCCGTGATTTAGAATTAGGGTTTCTGGGTTAAAATAATAATAAAACTGTCTCGGTTTGCGTGCGTATTTATATAGGTAGGTCCAAAATCATCCGAACTCCAATCGAGACGTGCCGCCAGGCGTTTATAAGGTTTTACCCCCATTCCGGACGCAATGGAACTAGTTTCAAGGCCTAATTCGATCATATCTGGAAGATAGATTTTCGAAGTCGATTATGTTAATTAAATTCGAAATTAAATTTCTACGCGTTTCAAGCTCGCACGGCCAAACGACAAGTCCAATTGCTACGAAAATTGAAATCCTACCATAAATTACTTTTACGGATCCGATGAAACAAGTTTCGTCGAAATCCGAGACTGTTTGAAAAATGGCTGTTTTAACTCGTCAATTAAATATTAAAATATTCAATTTTCACAAATTTACTTTTAATTCGATTTTAAAAGTTCTACAACATCATTCTAACTTTAATATGATAAAATAGAATTTTACAAATCATTTTTAATCATATTAAACCCGTTATCCAATTATTCAAATAATTTCAAATATTAAATTATTCAACAAATTACATTAATAATCATTTTCCTTCAATAATCACCTTAAATTTTCTAATTAAAATAGCTAAAAATACGGGTCATTACAGGTCGCCACATTTTGGTATCAGAGCATTAGGTTGAGTGAATACCTAGGCTCTGTAGTGGTGTCTTTCTTGAGAGAGCGTACTTGTATTTTTTATATATAACTATATGTATATATCTACCTGATCTGCTGGGTTATCTGTTCGGATTTTCCAACATAAGTTTTAGAGGTAGGTGGAGTAGTGGTGTGTGTGTGTAACACGACTACCACTAATGGAAGAGGTCCATATGTTGAGGTTGGTAGTTTTTGTCGAGACTGTAGACCTAATACCGTCCCGAGTAAGATTTGTAGTTTGGAATAAGGATTTCTCTGATATCCGAAGGAAATCTTTTTAAAGATTCAGAGTTTATCTTTGAAGTGTAAGTTTGAATCTGTCGGAAGTGCAGAAGTAAGTGATGAGATGCGGTATCTATTGGATATTTTTAGAAGATGTTTTCTCTTGAAGCAGTTTTAGTAGTTGTTGAGGAGCAGTCTTTACCTGCCATAGGGAAGACTCGTTTGTGTAGAGTTATTTGGATCTCTAGCAAGGAGGTTAGCCGTTCTGGAATATGAGATTAAGGTCTATAAGTTGCTTCGCTTCGGCATGGTCTCATTTGTCATTCCTTAAGGTGAGCGAGTTGTTGATGCTTGGTTTGGAGTCCGAGTTTCTTTGTGATGTCTGCCATCTCGAAGGTCCGTTGTGTGGTTTGTTGATCATTCTGGTTTTGGTATTCAAGAAGCCATTGGATTAGAAGTCTTTGGTTAGCTGTGGTAGCAGTGCAGTTCGAAGTGTTCGGTGTGCTGACGAGAAGGTCTTTTAGTTTTGCTGTAACATTGAGGTAGAGTTTGGAAGCAGCGGTGTGGTTTGTTTCTCTGATGGTTCAGGAAATTTTGTGGTTCATCTATTAGCAGCCCAGGCAGTTGGAGAAGTTTTCTTGGAGAGTTAATCTTGTTTGGAAAAGTTTAAAGCTGTTCTAATTGGTAAAGAGAGGACAGTTTCTTTGGAATCCGAACTAGGTTGGATCGCAAAAGTGACTTGCGATTAATTTGGGAATTTTTCTTGGGCAATCTTTTGTTTGAGACTGAGGGTTCTCATGTGGAAGTGGGAGCTACTGAAGTAATCAGAAGTTTGTCTGCATCTGGAATTGAGTTCCATATTGTTTTGGTTCCCGAAGCGATTCTGGTAGTTAGCCTAGTGGTAGATTTAGTGTAGCAGCTCAGAATTTTTGGAATTTGGATCGGTTAGATCTAGATTTTGAGTTGGATTCTATTATATGGTTGTGTGACCGAGTCTGATGTGTCACTCAGATTTTTATGGATTTGATGAACAAAGTTTCCGGATATATTGGATAAGTTGTACTTGTGTCTATCAACAGCATTCTTATCTATTTCAGAATCAAAGTTGTACAGCGGAAGCAGGGTAGCAGTTGTATAAGGAAGGAAGCAAGTTCAGTTTGCTATTTCTTGAGTAGTAGAGCTTGTGTTTTGGATTTCGATGGATTTTGGAAGACTTTTCTGTTGAATAGGATCCCAGAACTGTTTGTTTTGGTCTAGTTGTTTCTGGAAGTATCAGCATAGGTTGAGCTGATCAGGAAGAGATTTGCAGCCCAGGATTGTCTGTTGATTTATACAGATATGAGATAAGGAGTTTGGAATTCGAAATTGGAGACTTCATTGTTGTTAAGATTTATCTGGTTAAGAGAACAGTATTTGGATAAGATTGGATGGTTAGTTCTGAGGCATTTGAGATTTCTTATCTGTGTTTTTGATAGGATAAGATTGAATTGCCATTTTGGATAGCTGGGATTCATTGTATTTCACGTATCTCTGAGGGAGTACGTGTATGATTCATTGTTGGTTGTAGAATCTGTAGTTCAGCTGGATTTGGAAGTTGTGCTAGACTTGAGTATAGTCTGATGTTCTGTTCAGATTAATGGATCTAGAGATGAGAGGAGCTCTGGATTTTGGTGGTGTAGTTTGTTAGCTTTTGTAGAGTGAGTCTCCCGGTGATTTATATTTGGGAAACTCTAGATAGTATTAGAGATTTATTCTGATTTGTGTCAGGATAATTAGTTAGGTTTGTTTGTTCGATTGGTTGCTATAATTGTTAGTGACTGGATGTTAGGTATGCTCTGCTGTTTGAAATTAAAATCTTTGATGGGTTATTAAATTACCTCTGCTTTTAAATTTCGGGGACGAAATTCTTTTAAGGAGGGAGGATTGTAACGACCCGGAATTTTGGGCAATATGAATTTAATAATCTGTATTAGTAATTATATTGGATTGATAATTTTTCTTTATAATTTGAATTTAAATTGGTAAATTTAATCTTTTAATGGTTAATAGATTTTCAATCTGGTAATTTTGATCACTATCTTTTTAACAATTTAAAATATGATATGAATTATTTGTCAAAGCTAATGGAATTTTATTCTGTTTATAATATATATATTTCATATATATTGTGAATAGAAATATCTTTGTTTTAAATAAAAGATTGAATTTTCAAATTGTAATATATATGTGTGTGTATGTTATAATTTGATATTGTTTTGAAATTTAATTTAATCTATTAATAATTTATATATGTATGAATTATGATTTAAAGCTTTGTTTTAAATTCAATAATATTTTTCAAAAGATAATTTAGTTTAATTCAATTTGTTTTCAAATATAAGATAATTTTTTATTTTTAAATATGATAGTTTAATCAAAGTTTTGTTTTCTTTTCTTTTAAAAATGCTTAATTTAAAGTGGTTATAAATATATGTAAAATTATCAATAAACTTTCTTTTAAATTTTTTTCTTCAACAATAAAAATAAAAGTTTTAGATTTTAAAAATACATACATAAGAAATTCATTTATATTATAATTAGTTTTAAGAATATTCTCTTTAAAAAGTAAATTTATATTTACATAAATAAGTATTTAGTAATTTAGTAAATTAAATATGTAAGTTATATTATCTTTTAAATTAAATAAAAATTAATTTAAAATGTTAAGAAATGTGTAACTATCATAAGTCATTCTAATAACACTTGTAAAGCAATTAAGCAAATTAATGACAAGTGTATTCTTTTTAAAATATTACTTTCCTTAATTTTAATAAACATAAAACAATTCATTTAAACATAATGAAAACTTGTTTTCCTCTTTTATTCCAACTTTCTTTCTTCATCTCAAATTTCTTTATTCACATTTCTTAACTCAAAACTGAAATTTTCTTTAAAACCTGAGAAGTAAAAATCTGCAAATGCAATGAAGATCAACAGTTTCAACAGCAAGTTTAATCACAAATTAAAGGCATGCAGAGGATTTCTTCAGCAAAGCATATCAAAGCTTTTCAAAATAAATGTTCAAAAGCCTGGAATCAAAACTTCTCTGCAAATCTTTAAAAGGTGAGTAAACATTTTTTTTTTTAAAACAAATCCTTTGGTGTTGATTGATCTGTGTGATGATGTTATAAACTTGATTGTTGCTTAGATTTTTCATCTAGAATCTGTTTGTGCTGTATAAATGTGAATGCATGCCTGTTGTATGTTCTCTGTAATTGTCTGCTTTAAGATTAACAACAAATTAATCCCTATATCTCTGCAAAATCAAAATTGGACTTTGATTTTAGAAAGAAAAAAGTAAATAACAATGTATTCTTGCTTTTAAAACATAATTATAAGTGGTTATATTTGATAATATACTGTAAAATTTAAAGTTACAGTGTAACTTGAATATTTGTTAAAAAATAACTATTTTAAATTCAAAATTTAATTACATGTATGTAGTCGTGATGAAGAATCATGAATTTAGACATGCATTTCATAATTTTTAGTTTGATGAATCATGAGAATTTTGGGTTTGAATGTTTTGGGGGGTTTTTGTGAACTGCCAATGATATACTCAATAATTTAATTTGAAACTCTGGTTGAAGCTTGCTTATGAGTTGATGTTAAGGGGAAAAATGCTTCAGAATTTTTCTGGTGGCCGAGAAGTTTGATTTTGATCATACTAGGGTTTATTTTGGTTTTTGTTTAGGCTGACTGTCGCGATTTCTGACGTCGAGGAGAGTGGACCAGGGGCAATCGCGATAGGGGAATGTTGAGCTGGAGGTCATGATGAGTTGTTGTGGGTGACGACGAGTTCATCGGCGATTGGGTTGGTTGGCTGGGTTGGGTTTTTGGTTCGATGCTTCTACGGTTTTTTTTCGTGGGTTGCTCGAATTTTGATTCGATTGGTATTTCGTGATTCTGGGTTTGTTTTTGGGGTCGCATGTGATATTGCGACCGACGTCGATGGTCGCGACGCTCGCCAGAGGCCAGCGATAGTGGGACATGTGCACGCGTTATGCCGTGTACACTGGGTATTTTAAAGCTTTAGGGAAGACGAGCTTCGCTCGGGAAGTTCTCGCGTTTTCTTCGGGTTGGTCTCGAAGTGGGAAGGAGCTGGGGGTTTCTCGGGATAGCTCGCGTGATGTTGACGAGTTGGTCTCGAGTTTTAGGGTTGTGGTGTTTTTATAGGTACTGTATAAGGTTAAGTTGTAGATTAACTTGTTATTTTCATAAAAATGAAATCAAGCTTTAAAAATTTTAAAACAAGTTTTATAAAGAAATAAACTTTCAAGTTAAAACTTGTTCTTTGAAAATGAAAAGTTAATCAACATTTAAAAATGTAAATTTAATTTATATTTCAAATTTAAAAATGTTTTAAGATGATTGTTTTTGAAAGTAATTATCTTAATTTAATTTTGGATTTCAATTTTAAAGAATGTTTTCAATTTAAATATTGAATCAAAGTTTAAGTAATGGTTTAAAAACTAAAGTTTCAAATTTTATTTAAATTGAATAAGTTTAAAATTAGATAATTTAAAGTGTTTTGGATTTTGAATTTGATTTCTAAAAGCCTTATTTTCAAATAAGGTTATTATTTTAATTTTGAAATCCAAATAGTATAATTTGTCTTTAAGTTATTAAAATTTGATTTAATTTCAAATAATTTATTTATGTAGATAATTATGATTAATTTATTTTGATATGAACTCAAAGTTACTTAATTAAAATGTGATTTATTAATAAGTAAAAATACTAATTAAGATTAATGTTTTCTTAATTAATTAAGGATTTTGAAATATAAGAAGTTAATTAATTATTTAATTTATTCTAAATAATTAGTTAATTGTTTATTTAATTTTAAATAATCACTTAATTATGGATTAATTAAGTGTGATTACTTAATGAAGTTATTAATGGTAATTATTGAATGTAATTAAGGAAAAGGGTAATTACTTATGGAAAATAATTAATGGAAGCAATTACTTATGGAAGTAATTTGAAATTACTCATTGGAATAATTTAATGGAAGTGATTATTGGTTAATCACTTGATGATATTGATTAAGGGATTGACTAATATAATTGTTTGAAGTTAATTAATTATGGAGTAATTAATTAATTAATTATGGATTATTAATGATGGGACTAATTATTTGTTAAGTAATTAATTAAGAGAGTAATAAAGAGTTATTAATGAAGTAATTAGAGATAATTACTTATGTAAGTAATTAAGAGTTAATTACTTAATTTATTTTATTTAATGAATGTGATTAATTAATTAATGAATGTGATTAATTTAAGATTAATTACTAAGTGTAATTAATTAAAAGTGTAATTAATTAATTAAGTATTTAACTAAGGATTTATTAATTATTTTAATTGATTAATGATTACTTAATAAAGTAATTAACTAGATTAATTAATCAAAAGGGTTTAATATAATTAATTAAGAAGTTAATTAATTAAGATAAGTAAATACAAGTTGTTAATTACTGTTTATGATTAATGAGACGATTAATCACAAGTTAATTATTTAATTAATTAAAGTAATTATTGATTAATAAGGATCATTAGTTAATTAATGAATTAATCAAGGTTGATTAATAAAAGTGATTAATTTAAGTGTGATTAATTAATTGTAATTAATTGAGGCTTAATGTAATTAATTATAGTTAACTAATTAATGGAAGCAAATGAAGGATCATTAATTATTGTAATTAATGACAGTAATTAAAGGTTAATTACTGTATATGGTTAAGATTAATTACTTGAATGTAATTAAAGTATAATTAATCAAAGGAGATTAATTAAGGAGATCTTTAAGAGATGATTAATTTATTTATTTGAAATAAATAAATGAAGAAAGATTTAAGATTAATCCAATTGATTTAGAGTTGATCAATTCTGTTGATGGATGATTGATTGTTATTGATTGATCGATATTGGATGGTTGATATTGGGTGATTGATATTGGGTGATTGATAATGGTCGATACTGGATGATTTTGATATTTCTGTATGTGATATGCTGCTGTGTGAGATGAATGATTGTTATGAATTATCTATTATAATGTGATTCATCTATCTGTTTATATCATCCTGTATATAAGTTTAACTGTTTAAACCCTTAAGTACAACTTGGACATTAAAATGGCGTTTGGTTTCGTTGAGACCGGGATTGGGTTTCCATATTTTGGATCCGAAAACTACATCGATTCCAACTAAACGTTAGGTCGTGAATCCAAGTGGAGTGCAAGTGAAGACTCGAGGTGTAAGGAATATCCGTCAGTACAACTCTATGGGTGATTCCGTACTGAGTTTGACGGAATAGTACTTATAGATTCGAGATGGTGATTTAGAGTGCAAGGGCTATGGTCGTTGACTCTGAGGGTGATTCCAAAATGAGTGCAACGAGATTGTGCCTTTGGTTTCATTCGAAACCGGAATGAACTTGTATGGATTAAATGCTTTCAGAACATCGTCAGGTGGACGATGAGCATTCTAAGATAGATGTGTTCTATAAAGGTAATCGCAGCCTCAAGCCTCATCAACCAGGAATGGCTAAAACAGGGGAGGTGCAGCAAGGCTTCGTGGGTAGCTCCCACTGGAGAGCAAGATTTCCCCCCGTCTAGAAGTCCCTTTTTATTTCGGCTGTGTGGACAGTTGGAATCGCGCCAACTACGGGGTTGTCTTGTTCGGGACTGTTCAGTAAGGAATGGTCCTGGCCTTGTGTTGTAGAGGAGCGGGCGTACTCCTCGGTACGTTGATCTAGGCCACGTACTGTGACGGGCGGTACCCCAGTAGCCCTTCCATTGATGGAAACCCATTCTTCCTACGAAACCCTACGGTTTTGTTTGTATTATCCACTTTTGTGGCTAGTAGATGGAATTTAATGAATGTAACAATTTCGGCTATTTCATATTTACTTGAAAACCCTAGACACTATTATAATATCACTGGATTTCCTATCAAATGTTTTGGCTAGCGTAAGGTAAAAACTTTTCCATGTTTATGTGTGGGAAGTCTTACGTGATACCTTTTCTTTTTAAAGGTTTTTCCAAAGTTAAGCAATTTTAACCCGTTTACTAACACCAAACCTCTGTCTGACCCGAGTGTTTATTTTCTGTTTTATTAAACTCTTGGGTATTCATATTATGTATGAGTAGTCAAGTGATTCAGGTTTGGTTGACGAATTCTGGAGGAGATATGAAGCAGGAGGCTTCCACGTGTAGATATATTATGGTTCCGCTGTGTTTGTTGGTATCTGTTTCTATCGTTCTTGAGTTGTATAGTTAGACAGATGTTTATAACTGTCTAATATGTGTTGTATAAGTTGTATCCTCTGATATAATATGATACTATGAAATATTTATGTGATATATTATATTTTATTTCATTCCGCTGCGAGTTCTCTGATGTTGTTGTTTTTCATCTTTCTCTTTCTTTTCCCCTGGAGAGCAAGATCTTCCCCTTTCTAGAAGTCCCTTTTTATTTCGGCTGTGTGGGCAGTTGGAATCGCGCGCCAACTACGGGGTTGTCTTGTTCGGGACTGTTCAGTAAGGAATGGTCCCGGCCTTGTGTTGTAGGGGAGCAGGCGTACTCCTCGGTACGTTGATCTAGGCCACGTACTGTGACGGGCGGTACCCCAGTAGCTCTGCCATTGATGGAAACCCATTCTTCCTACGAGACCCTACGTTTTTGTTTGTATTATCCACTTTTGTGGCTAGTAGCTGGAATTTAATGAATGTAACAATTTCGGCTATTTCATGTTTACTTGAAAACCCTAGACACTATTATAATATCACTGGATTTCCTATCAAATGTTTTGTTTAGCGTAAGGTAAAAACTTTTCCATGTTTATGTGTGGGAAGTCTTACGTGATACCTTTTCCTTTTAAAGGTTTTTCTAAAGTTAAGCAATTTTAACCCGTGTACTCACACCAGACCCCTGTCTGACCCGAGTGTTTATTTTCTGTTTTATTAAACTCTTGGGTACTCATATTATGTATGAGTAGTCAAGTGATTCAGGTTTGCTTGACGAATTCTGGAGGAGATATGAAGCAGGAGGCTTCCATGTGTAGATATATTATGGTTCCGCTGTGTTTGTTGGTATCTGTTTCTGTCATTCTTGAGTTGTATAGTTAGACAGATGTTTATAACTGTCTAATATGTGTTGTATAAGTTGTATCCTCTGATGTAATATGATACTATGAAATATTTATGTGATATATTATATTTTATTTCATTCCGCTGCGAGTTCTCCGATGTTGTTGTTTTTCGTCTTTCTCTTTCTTTTCTTCTTCTATCCCTTTCTTTCTTCATTAGCGATGCGACTTTCTGGAGATAGGAAGTCGGGTCGCCACACTAGTCATGTTGGTTTGGGAGCCGTTCTCATGCAAGGAGAACGTATTATTGCTTATGCTTCTAGGCAATTGAAGCCAACCGAGACTAGATATGCCACTCATGATTTAGAGCTCGCGGCTATTGTTTTCGCTCTTAAAATTTGGCGTCGTTATCTTTTGGGAGAGAAATTTGTTCTCTATACAGATCATAAATCTTTGAAGTATTTATTTTCTCAAGAGGAACTTAATTTGCGTCAACAACGTTGGCTCGAGTTTCTTGCATCTTACGAACTTGACATTCTTTATACTCCCAGAAAGGGAAATCGTGTTGCCGACGCCCTTAGCCGAAAGCTACAAGCGGTTGTTTCCATGATGATATCTGAATGAATGATCTCGAAATTTTATCCACTTGTGAGATTCGAGATCGTGAGTCCGATTTATGTTCATCTTTGGCTTTATGTAGCCTTGAGGCTCATCCTTCTCATTTAGACCGCATTCTTGAAGCTCAAAAGCTAGATCTCGAATTAGCTCTTCTTAGCCAAAGTTGTAGGGATAAAATTGGTATTGAAAGTTTCAAAGACTTTGGTATTGATTCTCGTGGCGGCATTCGAAAATTTGGTAGACTTATCGTGCCAAGTATTAGTGATCTTCGTAATGATATTTTAGAAGATTCTCATCGTTCTAAATTTACCATTCATCCCGGTAATAGTAAAATGTATGCGGATATGAAGCGACTTTATTATTGGGATGGAATGAAATCTGATATTGCTAACTTTGTTAAGCGTTGCATGACTTGCCAACTTGTCAAGGCCGAGCATCAAAGGCCCGGTGGGTTATTGCAACCTTTAGAAATTCCAATTTGGAAGTGGGATCAAATTTCCATGGACTTTATTGATGGCCTTTCCTGTTCTCGTTCAGATCATGATAGCCTATGGGTGATAGTTGATATACTTACTAAATCCACCTATTATTTCCGTTCGGTCTAATCAGACCGTTCCTCTTTTGGCCAAGCTCTTTATTAAAGAAATTGTTAAATTACATGGAGTACCTACTTCTATTGTTAGTGATCGTGATCCATTATTTACTAGTGGATTTTGGAAGAGTCTTCAAAAAGCTTTGGGAACGAAGTTAATTTTTGCGCCGCTTATCGTCCTCAGTCCGATGGACAAACCAAGCGTGTGAATCAAACTTTTGAAGATCTTCTTCTTGCATGTATTCTGGATTTTGGTGGAAGTTGGAAAGATCATATTTCTCTTGTTGAGTTTTCCTATAATAATAGCTTCCAATCTGCTATTGGGATGGTACCTTTTGAGGCACTCTATGGAAGGCCTTGCCGATTTCCTTCTTATTGGCTTGAGGCCGGTGAGAAGCTGCTTTTTGGTCCAGATTTTATTCGTGATTCCACAGAAAAGATTGACCTTATTCGCCATCGGATGAAAGAGGCTCAAAGTAGGCAAAGATCCTATGCCGATAACCGAAGAAGGAAATTAGAATTTTCTGTGTGAGATTTTGTGTTTGTTTGTGTTTCACCTATGAAGGGTGTTGTACGTTTCAGTAGATCGGGAAAGTTAACACCTCGATATATTGGTCCATTTCCCATCACCGAACGTATTGGTCCAATGGCTTATCGCCTTTTATTACCGGCTTAGTTTTCTGCTATTCATGACGTGTTTCACGTTTCTTAATTACGGAAATACCTTCGAGATTCCGATTCTATTCTTGAGCTCGGTGTTGTGGAAGAAATAGAAGTTTCTCCTAATTTGACTTTTGAGCAACATCCTATTTGTATCATTACTTCAGAGATTAAACGCCTTCGAAATAAAGATGTTCCTCTTGTGAAAGTTCAATGGTCCTCAAATCCTAAGGATTGTTCTTGGGAATCCAGAGAATTCATTGAGCGAACACATCCAGACTTACTTTCTCGTGCTCTTTGAGGTGAACTTCTTGTTCCAAATTTCTTCTTTTGTGTTGATATGCTTTGATGGTTGTTACTTTTTGTTCATTTATTCTTATGATTACGAGGACGTAATTTCTTTAACGAGGGAAGTCTGTAACGACTCGCATATTTTACGATTGAATATTTAAATAATTTATTTAAAATAAATCATCGTTAATCGGATTATGTCCGAAAAGCTACTTTTTGGAAACAGTCGAATTAGGACTCGAGACCACCCCCATTGAGTTGAAAATGATGTTTACAACCTTTTTGAGTATAAACTTCGATATGTTTGGAGTTAGAGGAATTTTGCTACTTTTTCACTTATGGCTTTGGTTTGGTTTCAGCCCATTAGACCCAAGCTTCACCCCCTCTTCTCTTCATTCCTTCATAATTTTCCTATTACTCAAGCTTTAGCAACAATGGAGAGAGGAATGAGAAATTAAAACACCAAGTCCTAATCATCTTTGCAAAATCCAAGCTTTAACTCCAAATTCATAGAAGAAGCTTTGGTAAGCCTTCTCTTCTTCTTCCCCAACTCATTCTCCTTTCAATTTCAGAAATTTCTAAACCTAACTTAGGAAATGTTTCTCTTTTAAGCTTAGATTCAAGCTTGTTGGGTTGAAATTGAAGAGTGATTGTTCTTGCTATTACTCTATAGCTTCTTCTTCATTTGTTTTGGGTTTAAAGGTTAGATTTTTATCTCACATCTAGGTCTATATTTATCTTTGATTGTTAGGTATGAATTCCTAACATTTATTCATGTGCAATTGCTTTTGATTCGGATTCGTTTTGTGAATATTCCAATTTTTAGGGTTTTGAAGTCAAATCTTTAAAAATCATAACTTTAATATTTGTTCATGTTTTTGGTGATGAATCGAAGAGCCTATAGGGCTGGGTTGTCAATTGGCGTAAACCCATAGCGCCCGTTGCTTGTCCGATTGCAAATTGAGAGAGTTTGCATTTCATTTAAAATAGGATAGGAATGCAGGAAATCAGGTTTCAATCAAACGAACCCTCTAAGTCAGTCGACTGAGCTAAAACCCGAGAATTTTCTAGGTCTGGGTTCAGTCGACTGACTCAGTGAATCCAGTCGACTGGCCTGCTTCTATTTTGCCTGTAATGCCTATTTATGCCTATTTTGCTTAGTTTCCACTTTTTAATCGAATCTTCCTTCTCCGACTAGTTGTTATCACCTTGTTGGCTTTGATAACATCTTCTTTGGAATTCTTAGGAATATCCATTTTGATGGATTCGATATCGATTTCCTTGGATTTAAATCACGTCTTCGAATGTGAATTTTGATGATTTTTTGGGAACTGGGGAAACCTGTTCAATCACTACCGACCAGCGATTCCTGAACAGTAAACCTAGGGAATAGCCGGAAGGCCTGCCACAACCAACTATTCCGGGCAGCCAGACCTTTCGGTTGGCTTGGGGCAGGAGGTGCGAAAATGAACCGGATACCTCCCAAGTGAAAAGTCGTTTCTCCTCCCACATAAGGTGGGACTCGAACCCCAAACCTCCCACTTGGGAGCCGCATCATCCCACCACCGCACCAAGCCTGCGGACATGAATTTTGATGATTGATTATTTCTACAATCATTTCTTTGATTTTTCACTTTGAAAATATAAAGGTGTCAATACTAGTAGTAAATACCAAAACTCTTTCATCAAAACGATTTCAACACTATTTAATTACAAAGCTTGTTTCTTGAACCGTTTTCCAATCTACTAGCATATACAATCCTTTACCTCACTCGTATGAGAAATTTAATTAAACGGCTTAGTAAAACAAGTGGTATGAAACGCTTGCGTTTACTTCGTCGGTTAATTTTTGGACTTGTTCGATTGAATCTCTTGTGACAATTTTCTAGTGGAGATCTACAATTTGTTCGTAAATATTTAAGTTAAGCTAGTGGTTATGGGACATGAAGCTAAGCTCATATATTTACTAGCTTAGTGTAATTGACACTTCTTGATGATCGATGATGATCATTTTTTGATTTAGACTAGAAATGCGCGATGTCTCTTTGTCTGCGATGGAGACTAAACCCCGTTTCTGTGGAGCTTCGGCTCAATTTGGTTTGGTAACGGCCCATGGTCTTCGGACCATTCTGTGGAGCTTCGGCTCAAAATTGATGGTTAGCAACAATGAAATAGCGTTCCGTTTTGTGATACACGTGTTGGTGAGTTTTCATACTCCTTTTTTATGATAGGCCTCCCCCTTTTCGTGATTTCTGGATTTCCATTGATGATTTCTAGAATTTGTGTTTTCACCAATTTTCGTGATTTACATTGATAAGTTTTATCAATATTTATGCATTGGTGAATTTGTGTGTCATTAACTTTCGTGATTGGCATTGATATAATTGTCAATATTTATGGTTTGGTGAACAAAAATAAAGAGTATGACATTCCTTTTTATCTTTGAGAAGATTCTTGTGATATTGATTAATCTATAGTTGATTTTCAGTTATATACTTATCACGGTATGGCTTTATGGTTGTCATATGTTTTTGTCATATCTCTTATTCTATATCATTTTACTTGATATTTAAAGCTAGACTGATCCGTTTATTTTTTTTCTTACCAAATAATACTCGGGTCAGACCGAGATGTTACAGGTACTTCTGCTTGACTCCTCATCTGGGGTTATTATTATTATCCTGACTTTTGTCTAACTACTTAGATTAGTAGTTTTTAGTTGTATACATTTGAGATATAGACTCATTGATGTATACTTATTCTTTTGTGTAGTACTTGTAACTATTCTTTTGTGATATTGTGGATCTTGTTTAACCACTACTCCTATTTACACTTTCATGTGTAATATTCATATCTGTTTCCGCCTTTGAGATATGATCTTCTGTGACTGATTTGTGTTATGATATTTCTATATTGGTTTTCGAAGATATTATAGCCACTGTGTAGTAGCTTTGAGTTTGAATCGGTATGTCGGATTTCCTCTTGAGATGAAAAGTTATATTTTTATCTGGCATATCGGTACTTCCACAAAGTAATTATACAGATGGTCGCTCCTCAACAGCCTTATTCTCCGCGCTAGTTGATGACATTTCTTCATAGTGTTCTTGGCTAGCATGGGTATAGAGGTGGGGCATCACCATTACCTACTGTCATGCCCATGCAAGGATTAAATATTATAGACAAATAAAATAATAAAAAGTCGGGTTCACCTAAGAAGATGTGGATCGCATTACATCATACAACAGAAATAAAATATTTATCAACTAAAGGGCCTCCTGCTTCGTCTTTCATCCATGTACCACAACCTTCATTCCAAACTAGCCTAATTCTACAAGCTTAGCCAACACAATGAGTGCCCATGAGTATATGAGGAAAACAATAATAAAAACAAAGGTCGGACAAAAAGTTTGGTGTGAATAATATTGTCCCCAAAAACAAACATATAGTGAGACCAATCTAAACCGCACAGATTAGGTTTTCCCATCACCATTCAAACACCATGTGCGAAAACATTATAAACTTCTACCCAATTATATCTTATTATATCCTCAGTTAATGCTTCCCTAACTAGATTTCCTCTACTATTGCACACCTTGCGCTGACCCCACTCGAGTCTTAATTTAGATTGATTTTAAATCTAAGTATAAAATACCGTGCTCCCTGTGTAGGTTTTCCATATTCCTTAAAGCATGCTTTAATGTATGTTATACCGCACCTCGCACAGTTTCATATTTCATTTTTCTTTAGAATTTTATTCTTCTTTGGAATTTAGTACTGCGCCCTATGCAGTTTCACCTTCCCAAGGTGAATCCTTACTTATTCTTCTCTTTAAGTACCTATACTTAAGACCGTGCCCTACATAGTTATATACTTTATTTCACCTTCCTAAAGTGAAGACAGTGCCTAGCGCAAGTGAATGCCTATCTTCCCAAGGTGTACATACACTTAACCATTTTTCTTATCGGAACTGCACCGCAATCCATGAATGTTGAATGCCTCTTCTCACCTTCTCAAGGTGTGCACTTGAGCGAGTGTCCCCACCCGGCGTTAATAGCCCTTCCCACTATGTCTTTTCTCTTTAAATCGGGATCCCTTCCCCATTTTTACCTAGCCTCTTCCTGAGTCCCAGTAGCTTATCTTTTATGAGCATTATATATAATTCTTCATTTAGCGTAAAATCCCCCCTTCCTACGTAGAGCGTTCAACATTTCTCTTATTCAAGATTCCTTTCTAAACTTCAGCTCATCATGATCGCTTCATACTTAGTGCAGTATATATACTTACGAAAAATAGAGCCGCCGCCTCATTGCCATACCCCGACGGCTATGACATTGTGTTGGCATGTGTCGTTGTCATATTGTATCTTATTTCACTTTCTGTTATTTACAGTATTATATTCAGCAAACAATTTGGATCTTGTCTCCCTTTTTCCTAAACCGGATTAGAATATTTTCTTATATAATTTAATTCCTTACATCCCCTGTAGTACCCAAATCCCCAGCGCAGTATTTGGATGGTTTTACCTCTGTTTCATTACAGAAAATTCTGATAAATTCTTTAAAATTTTCCTCACCACTGTTCTTCCATAGTTTAACTTTATTTTTCCCTTTGAGTATTTTCCTCATTAATTCCAAGTCATACAACTTCAAAAATTCATATAAAATTAATAAGCTAGGAAATTCCTCAAAGTGAAATCCATTTCAGAAATTGTGATTGGAACATTATATAAAAATTTCATTTAGTTTCAAAATCGCTAAAGTTGGGAAAACACCCGTAATCATCTCATATTCACTCATCCTTTCCCAAAACATTCATAAAACTTTTAGATCTTTATATGAAAACCTGTATGGACCCCATCATACATAGAAACATATAGATCCAAATCAAGCTCATACGTATAAGGAAATCTATTTAGGATCGTTAAGTATTACTCACCTATATCTTTTAGATGTATAGCTTTAGTCTTCCTTAGCCTCATATAGCTTGCATTTTTTGTATCTTCTTTTATTTGTCTTCTTATGCTTCCACTATTAACGAGTTTTTCTAGCTTTTTATAGTTTTAGTAGAATGAAATAAATGAAATGAAATGAGTAACTTATATTGTCCCACAATAATTTAGGCCTGGGCCCTATACCCACTTATATTTATTCATTCCTCCCTACTTTACTTATTTTGCCCGCTTTATTCCTTTAATCAAATCACTTAATAAATCATAAATTTTAGGATTGTTATAGTCTCCCCTCTTTAAAGGAATTTCGCCTTGAAATTTAGTTAAGGTCATCTAGAGACCAGTCCTTTCTTTTTCATGCTTACCATAAGCATTCCCTTGAATTCCCCATCCATGCATACATAAAACGTACTAATAGGACCTACTAATATGGAAAACAACCATAATATATATATATATATATAAATGGTCTACATCAGTATAACCCAATATATATCTTATATGCTAAGCTATGACAAATAACTCTGGACAGGTCCTCCTAACCTTATCCTTCGTTTCCCACATGCAGTCCTCCTGATCTACGCTCCACTAAACACATACAAGCTTCACTATCTTCTTTCGAAATCGCTTCTCATCCCGATCCATTATCCGAAGTAGTATGTGCTCATAAGTCATATCTAGTTTAGTAACCAAGTCTTTTACTACCTTCTAGTCTACTACTATGTCCAGGTCCCAAATTCATTTCCGCAAACATGGCACACGAAAGACATAATGAATCCCTACATAAACACTAGGCAGATCCACCTTATACGTCACCTTTCCAACCCTTCCTATGATCAGAAATGGTCCTACATATCTGGATGGTAGCTTCCTATCTTTGCCAAAACGCATCATGCCTATCTTTGAAAAAACCTTCACAAACACGTGGTCGCTTACTACGAACGTCCCTATGTCGTCGTAACTCTTTTGCCTCCATTGCTTTGATTTCAACCTAGCTCAGATCAGTTCTACCTTCTCAGTAGCGTCCTTCACCACATCTGGCCCTAATGCAACCCTATCTCCTATTTCCAACCAACAAGCAGGTGACTTACATGGCCTTCCATACAAACCTCAAACAAAGCCATCCTAATACTGCTCTGATAGTTATTATTATTTGAGAAATCTGGCAAATGTAGACAATCTTCCCAAGATCCACCGAAGGCTAAAATACATGCTCTTAGCATATCTTCTAGGACCTTGTTGGCCCTCTCGATCGCCCATCTGTTTGTTGACGGTACTCGGTACTCATATGTAGTTCTATACTTAATACCTTCTGCAGACTTCTCTAAAATTCACAAGCGAATAGCGAACCCCAATCACTAATAATAGTGTTTGGAAATCTTACTATCATCTTCACGTATATCTCTGCTAACTTCAGGGCAGTCCGCTTAGCTTTCACTGAAATGAAATGGGCACACTTTGTTAGTCTATCAACTATAACCCAAATGATTTCATTCCCTGCCCTTGTCTTTGGCAACCTATCTTTGAAGTCCATAGATACTGAATCCCATTTTCACAATGGGGTCTCTAAAGGCTGCAGAAGCCCACTCGGCTTCTAATATTTTGCCTTCACTTGTTGGCATGTAAGACACCTTCTCACACACTCTCCTACATCTTTATTTACTCCTTTCTAGAAGAAACTCCTCTTCATATCTCGGTACATCTTTGTACCTTTAGGGTGTAATAAACTTTGAATGACGACACTCATTTAATACTTCCTCGTAGTTCCTAAATATTTAGAACATACAACGGTCATTCTTTTGCAATACTATTTTCTTATCCATATTGAATCCCTTCAATTCTACTACCGCGACTCCTTAGTCTAAACCCTTACCATGTTTGTGTAGAACTTATCATTCTTGTACAATTCAGCTATCCTTTCTACCGAGATAGGTCTGACTTCTAAACATGCTAATATCATGTTTGCGCTACTTGAACTTGCGCTAGGCCTATACTGCACATTACATGTAGACAACGTTTCTAACACAGTCCATTCTTCTAACTTAGCTAGAGCATAACTTTCCTATCTTCGGCTTAAGGTCGTCTTAAGGCATCAACTACTTTGTTGCCTTTTCATGGGTTATATTCTATCCTAAAATCATATAATGCTAGGAACTATAACCATCTTTGCTACCTCATGTTCATCTCATTCAGAGAGAACAGATATCTCAAGGACATATGGTTAGTATACAACTCAAACCCCTCCCCTGAGAGATAATGTCTACAAATGTTTAATGTGAAGACAATTGCTGCCAACTTCAAATCTTGTGCTCGATGCTTAACTTCATGGGGTCGTAACTGCCTAGATGCATAAGAAATTACTTTTCCCTTCTGCATCAATACCGCGCCTAACCCCAAACTTGATGCATCGTTATACACAGTCATACCATCATTCCCTTTAGGAATTAATAATACAGATGTGTTTATCAATCTATGCTTCAGCTCTTGGAATTGTTAGAAACTCTAATTTTGATGTTTTGATTGTGAAAACTATATAAGTAAATATTATATAAACTAACCATATTTGCAGGAGAAGATACTATTTTTCTCAAAAATAATCTAATAGATTGCAGACTAGAGCCAAATAGAAGCTTCAGTAATACATTTAGTCTACAGTCTGAGTCTAGTAGTTGATACTTGTTAAAATCTCTCTAAGCTGGCATATGCATGTATACACAAAAAAACTTTTTGAAAAAAGTCTTTGAAATGGCATAAAATAAGCCATTCAGCCGCCTGAAACATACAGTTCAACCGACTGAATGACTGTGCATAATAAATATTTAACATTCAGACAGTTGAAATTGAAAAATCAATCGGCTGAATTGCATGATTTTTGCACAACTTTTTCTTCGATTTGATTTTCAACCAATTCAGATGGCTAAATTATTTCACTCAGACGGCTGAATCTTCATAACGGCTATATTTTGAAAAGATACTTCACTTCAGCGAATAGAAACAACTCTTGATTCAAGACTTGCTTTCGTGTCTTTTGGTCACTACTTTTCACGAATGATTACAACTCTAAATCACTATATATTGTCAAGAAATCAATTTTTTTAATCACTTAATTCCGATTCTATTTCTCATTCTTATTATCTAAACAATCTTGCCATTTGCATTCAATACTTCCATTCTAATCACTTATTCATTCAAGCAAATCTAAATAGTGATTAAATAAACTTCCTATCTCCATGAATCACGCTATATATACAAATGAGAAGATTATAAGAAGGGTGTACGTTATTGACTTATCAGTGCTACTCAAGAGCATACTCAATCAAAAGCAATTTTATTATTTGTATTAAAAGCCCTATTCGGTTGCTCAGACGGTTGAAGTCTGATTCTGTTGCTTAGGCGGTAGAAGTCCTGTTCAGTTGCTCAAGCGGTGTAATACTTGTTCCTCCAGGTCAAGTGAAGGTTTATAGTTGAATTCCAAAAGGAGTCTGGGACTGGATATAGACGAGAAGTTCAAACCGGTATAAAAATATCTGGTGTTATTTACTTTATTATTTACTTTTACATTTGTATTTTGCACTCGTAGATAACTTAGTTAATATTCCATATTATACAATCCTTAGTCACTTTTATTTGGTATCTAAGCGTTGGTCATCATTTAACCATAACATATTTATTTGATATTCAGTTAATATGGAAAATAACATTAGCACAAGTTTTATTGAAGGTCAATCCACTCCACGACCACTACTATTTAACGGTTTGAATTATACTATTGGTCAACTCGCATGAGTATTTATATGTAAGCAAATGGATATATACTTGGAATATCACTCAAAATGAATGCACTATACCTACTACACCATATGCATAATGGTCAAACACAAAAAAAATAGATGCGACTTCAAATGAAAAAGCCATGAATATGTTATATTGTGCTTTAAATAAGAATGAATTCAATAAAGTTAGCATGTGTAGAACTGCTTATGAAATATAGCGAACTCTTAAAGTTACACATGAAGGAACAAAAAATGTTAAACAAAGCAAGATTTTTATGCTTAAATCAGTTCCAAAATTTCAGAATGACACCAGATGAAACTATAAATGATATGCATTCTAGATTCTAAGACAAGTATCATTCACTATTAGCATTAGGAGAAAAATATACTGATTTTGATATTGTTTCAAAAATCCTAAACTCTTTAATGGATAAATGGGAACGAAAAGTCTTAACTGTTGAAGAAGTTAATGATATTTCTATCATCAAACCTGAAGGGTTAATAGGAAATATCATGTCGTATGAAGTAAATTTGCAGGCAAAACGAAATCATGCTCAAGGTAGAAAGAATATAGCTTTCCAAGCAGAACAAGAAGATTTAGACTCAAATAAAGATGACATGGCATTTATAGAAAAGAATTTCAAAAAGTTTTTGAAATTTAGAAAGAAAAAGAAATTCAAAAACAACAGAAGAGACAATACTAATCAACCATCAGCTTCAAATCTCGAATGTTATGAACGTCATAAGAAGGGTCACATAAGAAAGACTATCCTGATTGAAAGAAAGATAGATAAAAGAACAAAAAGGACAAGTATAAGAAGAATCAAGCATTCTCTGTTACATGGGATGATTCAGAATCATCTTCATCATCAGATAGTGACACTGACAATGATTCTGAACAAGCCAATGTCTGCTTTATGGATTCGACTAACAATATAAGTGATCTAACTTTTGACGATTTAATAGATATAAACTCAAAGCTATTGGATAAACTAAAAGAAATTAAAAGAAAGTATAAAAATGCTTTAGAAAAACTAAACAGAAGTGAAATACAAGCTGATATGCTTAAAGATGAATAGAAAATCCTAGAAGAAGAACCTGTTAAAACACACGAATCCTTGCCGAATGTATCTTTTCAAGTCACTATGCTACCAAACAAAATTGAAGTTCAAAAAGAAAAGAATATGACATCAGCTTTAGAAAATCATGATTTAAACTCAAATGTCAAAATTCTTGAATTAAAAAATACCAGTCTCAAAACTGTTTTAAAAAATATTACTAAAAATGTATCTAACTTTAATAAAGGTAGATAAAATCTTTCCAAGATTATTAATAACTCTCAAATTATTTTTAATAAGAAAGGGCTTGGATATACAAATTCCTCAAAATCTAGTTCTATTATGCATAATAATTTTGTAAAACCAAAACCAAAACAAAGGTTTTCACTCAAAAGAAGGATATCAGAAACACAAATACTATAAAATTTTGGGTACCAAAAAATAATAATAATTCAATCGGAGATAAGTATATTAAGTCTTTTATAAGTTCCATTCATAAAAAAGAAAATTTTACTTATAAAGGGAAATCTAAACCATCATGGGTTTGATTTCCTAAGATCTAACTCTTAGGACCCTAATAAAAGGTGGGTACCAATGTCATCTCTATATTTTTTGCACGTACCAACTAAGCAAAGAGGAAGGTGTATACATGACAGTGGTTACTCAAAACATATGACATGAAACAAAGATATGCTGACTAATATTATTTACTCAGACGGAGGATCTGTCACGTTCGGAGATAATTCCAAAGGCTATATCATCGGCAAAGGCAATGTGAGCAATGACGGTACATCTAACTTGCCTCTTATTAAAAATATTTTACTAGTTAAAAATTTAAAACATAATTTTCTTAGTATAAGTCAACTATGCATTAAAGATTTTAATATATCTTTTTCTGAAAATAAATGTAATATAATCGATCAAAACAAAAATCTAATTTTCAAAGGAACTAGAGAACGAAACATATACATATTAAATATGAAAGTAAATCACAACACAAATATATATCTAGTAGCCAAAGAAAATGATACTTGGTTATGGCATAAAAGATTTTGTCATATAAACTTTAAAGCTATAAGCAAAATATCTAAGAATAATTTAGTAAAAGGATAACTTAAGTGAATTTTAAAGTAAATAGTATTTGTGATGCTTGTCAGTTAAGAAAATTAACTAAATCTTCTTTCAAATCAAAGAAAATTATTTCTACACTATAACCACTTGAGTTATTACATTTAGATCTATTTGGACCAACTCGATTATAAATTATAATTGATATGCTTTCGTAATTATACATGATTTGTCTAGATACATATGGACAATATTTATGAAAAACAGAAGTGATACTTATGAAAATTTTAAAATTTTTGCTAGAAAATTCAAAATATTAAAAATATAAAAATCAAAAACATTCGAAGCGATCATGATGGCGAATTCGGTAATGATGTTTTCGAAAAATATTGCAATAAGAAAGGAATTGTTCATAATTTTTTATTTCCTAGAACTCCACAACAAAACAGAGCTGTAGAAAGGAAAAATAGAACACTTCAAGAATACGCTAGAACTTTATTGAATGAAAAGCACTCTACCTAAACATTTTGGGGCAGAAGCTGTAGCAACTGCTTGTTATGTTTTAAATCGTGTCTCCGTTAGACCATCAACAAACATACCCCATATGAACTTTTAAATGGAAGGAAACCTAATATATCATATTTTAAAATTTTTATCTCAAAATGTTTTCTATTAAATAAAAAAGACCAACTTGGTAAATTCAATCCAAAATCCAATGAAGGAATACTCATTGGATACTCGGAACGAAGCAAGGCTAGATTAGTCGCTCAAGGCTACAATCAAGAAGAAACATTTGCACCTATAGCTCGACTAGAAGCAATAAAATTTTTATTATCATTTGCATGTTTTTATAACTTTAAACTATATTAAATAGACGTAAAACGTGCTTTTCTAAATAGTTTTATGAAAGAAAATGTATATTTAGAACAACCACCTTTATTTACACATGAAAAAATTATAGACCATGTTTATAAACTAAAAAAAGCATTTATACGGTTTAAAATAAGCATCTTGTGCTTCGTATGATCGTCTTACAAGTTATCTTATAAATTCTGGTTTTAAATTGGAAAAGTAGATCAAACTTTTTTATATAAAACAAGATAAAAACGATATTCTAATCATACAAGTTTATATAGATGACATCATTTTTCGTTCCACAAACGAAAATTTATGTCAAGAATTTTCCAATATTATGACAAGAGAATTTGAAATGTGTCATATAGGAGAACTTTCATATTGTCTTGGTTTACAAATTAAACAATTAAATAACGGAATTTTTATTAATCAAGAAAAATATTGTGATAATCTTATAAAACATTTTGGTATGGAAAACACTTCTGGTAAACCAACTCCTATAAGCACCATGGTATATCTCTATCCAGATGAAAATGACAAAAGTGTTGACCAAAAACTATATCGTAGTATAATCGTATTTTTGCTTTATTCAACTGCTAGTCGACTAGATATAATAATGAGCTTATGTGAACGATTTTAAGAAAACCCCAAGGAATCACATTTACGGGCAGTGAAACGATTTTTGCGCTACTTAAGCAAGACTATGGTATCTTTTATCCAATATAATGTCCTTTTGAGTTAGTATCATATAGTGATACTGATTTTATAGGATGTCGAACGGATCGAAAGAGTACAAGTGAAACTTGTCATTTCATTTAACAATTTCAGTATCTTGGTTTAATAAGAAACAAAATTGTGTTTCACTTCGAAGTGTGAAGAAGAATATATTTATGCTGCTTTGGCATATGCCCAAGTAATATACACGCAACAAACACTACAAGATTGTGATATAAACCTATCTAAATCATCAATTTATTATGATAATATAGGTGCCATAAATTTATCAAAAAATCCTATAAAGCACTCGAGAACTAAACATATTGATATTTGACATCATTTTCTACGTGATAATATAGAAAAAGGCTATATTTCTCTTGATTTTGTACCATCATAAAATCAAATTGAAGATGTATTTACTAAACCCTTAAATGAAAATATTTTTCTTAAATTAAGACGTGAACTAGGAATTATGTCGTTACATGATTTATAATTCAACATTAAAGTACAAATTTTTTTATAAATATAAAATAAATAAAAATTAAATAGAACAAAAATTGGAGATAATGGCACTCGTATTTTGCACTCATGGAAGGAAGTTACATGTCTTTCCAATGTTCTATTATGTTACTTGATTTAAGATCATACATACCTTTTATTTTATATGCGATTATAATTTCTTTTATATATTAACCTTTCATTTTCTCTTAGTCGTAGATTTCTAAAGAATATTAACCTAAAACGATAAACCTTAAATAGATAATCAACTCAGTATATATACATGATCAAATTTCTCTTAAGCTCATGCACAAACTTTACTAATGAAGAAACATTCTCTTTACAATGTCGTCTCAAGAAAGCTCCAACCTCTAATCGATCGTCTTCAGCACCCCTTCTATGGATTCCTCAAACAAATCCACTCTGGTATATATTCCGGTAAAGATTACTCCATCACCAAATCATCATACTGGATATACACCAACCGGGAAGTGAGCCAAGAAAAAATTGGACTTCGGTTCACCATCTACCAAAGAAAAAATTAAAGAAATCCATAACTATCAACATGAGACTGTAGGATCGCAATGTGAAATGTATTATGAACAAAAACACCATGGTAGACAATTAAATTTCCTTAAACAATTCGCTCTTAAATTCTATGGATCATCCCCAAAGTAAAGTGTGCACCATCCATCTCCACAACGTCCTCCCGTGTCTTCGAATTCTTGGGAACAAGGCACTCAACGTAACGTTTGGTCTCTTATACATCCATTACGTGAAATCACCAAAGGTGAATCAAGCTTAGACGACTCGAAGACTTCAGGTAATTAAAATTTATATCTTTATATATATTTATAAATTTAATTTTGTAATATGCATAAGTGATGTGTTTAGTGAAATAATAATTATATTTATTTTTTAACGTGAGAATAAAGCTCAAAAACATATATATATATATATATATAGTTTGTAAATTAACTAATTTAAGAATAAACTAAAAAGAACCTGACATTAGCCAAACAATAGTTTCAATCGGCTGCCTATAGGTACACAGCCGACTTAACATTCAAAGATATTTAAAAAAATTCGGAACTCAACCGACCGACCCTTATGCATCAGCCAGCTGAATTGTATCAAAATTGTACTATATTTCTATGGGTTGAACATTCCTACACATCAGTCGGCTGAACTCTCAACCAGTTGATTGATTATTCAAAGCTTCAAGTTTTAATTCCACACCCAGTCGAGTGACCATTATATTACAACCGACTGAATTAGAGCATTTTGCACTATAAACTTGCGGGTTCAAATTTCTTGCACATCAACCGACTGTTTCACCAATTTAGCCGACTGACACATCAGTTTTCAATTTTTTATAATAGATCTACACATTTCCAAACACACCAATTCACTCAAACCCTACATAATTCCCATCTACTCCTTCATTCTTTCCTTACCCAAATCACTCAATATTCCAAAAGAACCCCAAATACAAACCCTAGAATCGTTAAAAAAAATTAATTTTTCTTCGAAATTTCATCAACCAAATGGTACCAAGATCCAAAAGAGCTCGTGAATCAACAACCAGACCATCCAAGAGCCAAAATCGTGCTTGGCTACACAACAAAACGGCGTTCAATAGATTTAACACAGCAAGGAATTCTAATTTATTTGAAGGCACTTTCATGAAGTTCCTCGACGTCAATGGAAACGCAACTAGAGAAATAGCTGAAGTTCACGGCTTCGATTCGCTCATTAGGTATGATTCTAAAAATGTCAAAATCTGCCCTCTCTTAATTAAGCTGTTCTTTGCGAACATGAATCTCGACCACCAAGATCCCCAAAACAAAGATGATTGCATATGGACCTTGGTGTGTGGAGTAAAGATATATTTACCTCTTCAACCATTAGGACATATACTGAGATTTCCATCCAAAGTGTTGGATATTAATGATGTTGAGGTAGATATGTATAATCATGACGAAGTTTCATATCTCTTTTTATCGAACCATTTAACAATTTTGAAATCTAGTGTCGTATGTCCGAAGGAACGAGTCATCCACCGAGCCCTCATTTGATCGTTACAAACCCGGACCGGCCCTATATGTATTTACTCATCTTAATGAGTAAATTGGGGAAAAATTATATTGGATGAATTCCTCACCATCAATCACAAGAGAAATTACAAAATGATTCACTATGGAGCTTATATCATGCGCATTTTACAAAATTTCAAAGTTCCATTACCCGATTCAAATTTTATGACATCGAAGAGCTTAACTCGAAGACTCTAAGTGTAATGGGTCTTCCTAAATTCCCTGAACATCAATAAACTATTAGATTTCAACAATGGGCGGCTAATCGTGAACAAGGAATCCCTCAACCGAGAAACAAGAATATCGCTTCTTCCTCTTCTCAACCTCCTCAACAAGAAGAAGAAGATGACGACGATGAAATTCAAGAACTTAATGTTGATGTGCCTCCGAAACAAGCTCTTGTAACATTATCTCGAAATAAAAGCAAGCTTGACGGCATTTAGCTAATGTAGAAAAGAATGTGTCTAAAACGAATAAAAAGCTAAACCCAATCAAAGGCATTTTAAACAAGATTTAGGAAAAAGTCACTTGTTCTGGCTCTACAACGGCTGGTATTGCTGAAAATCCGACCCCATTCACTTGGTCGACTTTGGAAGAAGAAGAAGAAGTACAAGAAAGTGAGGATTTCTAGATTTTTTATAATATTTCACTCATGAACAACTTGTCGTCTTATTTTAAGATATCTTCTTATATGTTTGTTTTATTTTGATATTTCTAAGTAAGATTGTCCTTTATTTGTCATATTTACATGCTCTTATATGCTTGCTATCTATGATGTTCATGTTTATTTGCTTCTCTTAACTATATGCTTATATGTCTATGATATTCATGTGCTTATATGTCTACATTTCTCATATCGATTATTTGTTCCTTTTTTCGATGTCAAAGAAGGAGAATATGATTGATAGGAGTATTCATTCAAGGGGAGTAAATATACTTTATATACTTACAAACTTACATAGTTGTCATCATCAAAACGGGGGAGAATGTTAGAACCTTGAATTTTGGCATTTTGATTGTGACAACTATATAAGTAAATATAATATGAATTAACCATATTTACAGGAGAAGATACTACTTTGCTTAAAAAATAATCTGACAGATTGCACAACAGATTCCAGACAGATGCTTTAGTAATACTTTTGGTCTACAGTCTGAGTTTAGTAATTAATACTAATTAATACATGTTAAAATCTCTCCAAAGTGGTATATTGCATGCACACACAATTTTTTTTTTTTAATAAAATCTTTGATATGGCAAAAAAGAAGCCATTCATCCAGTTGAAACATATAGTTCAATAGATTGAATGACTGTGCACGTGCACAATCAATATTGAACATTCAGATGATTGAAATTGATAAATCAGCCAGCCGAATTGCATGATTTTTGCACTATTTTTTCTGTGATTTGATCTTCAATCGATTCAGCTGGCTGAATTATTTCACTCGGACGGCTAAATCTTCATAACGGCTATGTTTTGAATAGACACTTCACTTCAGCGAATATAAACAACTCTTGACTCAAGAGTTGTTTCCGTTTCTTTTGATCGCTACTTTTCACGAATAATTGCAACTCTAACTCACTATATATAGCCATGAAATCAATTGTATTAATCGCTTAGTTCTGATTCTATTTCTCATTCTTATAAACAATCTTGCCATTTTCATTCAATACCTTCGTTTTAGTCACTTGTTCATTCAAGAAAATCCTATTATGATTAAATAAACTTCCTATCCTCACGAATCACACTATATACCACAAAGGAGAAGATTGTAGAAAGGGTGTATGTTATTGACTTTTCAGTGCTACTCAAGAGCATACTCAGTCAGAAGAAATTTTGTTGTTTGATTAGAAGTCATATTCGGTTGCTCAAGCGGTTGAAGTCCTACTCTGTTGTTTAGGTGGTAGAAATCTTGTTCGGTTGCTTAGGTAGTGTAATACTCTGTTCCTCCTGTTCAAACCAGTATAAAAATGTCGGTGTTATTTACGTTATTATTTACTTCTACCTTCATATTCCGCACTAGTAGATAAGTTAGTTAATATTCCATATTATACGATCCTTTGTCACTTTTAGGAATGACTTCTCACAATCCTGTACCCAAACAAACCGCTCACCCTTCCTGGTCAGCCTACTCATCAACGCTGCTATATGAAAGATCCTTAATGAATCTCCTATAATAACAGCCAATCCTTAAAAACTTCACACCTCAATCGCAGTCTCAGGTCTCTTCCACCCAATTATTGCCTCAGCCTTTTCTGAATCTACAGCTAATCTTTCTTTCAAAATCACATAGCCTAGGAACTTCACTTCCCTTCTCAAGAAACGACACTTAGAAAATTTCGTCTTTAACTTATGTTGTCTTAACGCTTCTAGCACAACCTTAGGTGAATTGTGTGCTCATCCTCATCCTTACGGTACATTAAAATGTCGTCTATGAACACCGGTACATATATATCCAGCTTATCTCAAAAGATCATGTTCATCAAGTCTACAAAGAATGCAGGTGCATTGGTCAGACTAAATGGCATAATCAACCACTCATAAGAACGATACCTAGTTCTAAAGGTAGTCAAAGGAATACTTCCTCCGCATCTCTCAGTTGGTGGAACCATGTGGCCAAACCAGTAACGAATAGGGATTTTTGACCGTCGAGAATCGACATCAATACGTCCACCATATAGAATGCCGAGCAATCGAGTGTCGAAAATACCAGTTCATTAGGGGTGAAGAAGAAAAATGTAGAAGAAAATAGAAACAAAAATGCAGAATCTCACATTCGCAGTGGAACAAAATATAATATATAATGACAGATTTTTATACAAAAGAACTATTACTGTGATTTATACATACCATCATCAGAGTACAACGGACAACAATCAATCTGGACAGTTATAATAACTTATCCTTATATACATAACTCGCATAGTGGAAATAACCTAGTACATGATATAGTTTGAACTCCTCCAGCTCGTCTCTTGAGCTCTATAGCATCCTAATCTGAATCTGTAATACTCGGTCTGACGGGGAGTTCTCACCTTTTATCAAGTTCTTCCGCGCACCATAGTAATAATATCTGAGGGTATCTAGAAAGTGATAACATACCCTAATTGGGTATGATCCACTCAGCCTTGCTGCATCTCCCCTGATATTTAGTCATTCCGATTGATGAGGCTTGAGGATACGATTACCTTTGAAGAACAATTTCACTTAGAATGCTCATCATCCTCCAATGACGATGTTCTGGTAGCATTCGTCCATACAAGCTATCCTGGGTCTGGATAAACCGAATCATCGTCTTTACTATCTTCATGATATCTATTCGTAACGTTCAAATCCGATCGAAGTGTTTTAGATAATTAAATCTGATCTCGGTCTCTAAGAAACGATCAACGAATTTGGCCAAAATTGATAGTCAGTTATTTAACTATCAATAAAACATCCATAAGCAGACATCGGGCCTTATTATAAATTTTCCAAATTTTATTTCAAAATATCTTTATAATATACATATATATATATATATATTCAAATCTCTTCCAACATTTTCAATAAATGAAATGATTTCAAATCCTTATATTTTCAATGGAATATTCCTGAACTTTTCCAATACTTAGAATATTTTTCCCAACTCCATTTTCAAGTTCAACACTTTGGAAACATTCCATTTATTTTCTATTTTCTCAAAAATCATTTACAAATTTATTTGTAAACTCCTTAACTCGTTTGGAACGAATTCTATAAGCTCTGATTTCCTTAATTTATTCCCTTTAGTATTTCCCAGTCAAACACTCGTCTAAAATTCCAAATATCCATTTTTATCTTCTTTTATGAATTCAAATTCATTTTTTTCGAATTTCACTTTTATTTAACTATTTTGGAAATTTTCTTACTTCTTCCCAAATTCCATTTTTGAGAATTTCTCCTATAAATCCCATCTACTGAATAAACCCCATTTCCAGATTATTGAGAAGATTTATAATTAAATTTTAATTATTACAAAACACTCTATATATAATAAGTATTTTAAATAATAATAATTTATTTTTTAGACATGTTCAAGTAATTATCTAAAATATCGAAATGCTTTTTATAACATCACTTTTCAAAGCTGATTTTAAAGTTTAGGATTTATTAAAACAAAGTAAAATATTTGAAAAATCCACTTACCGAACTATTCTAACCCTAACTAGATTTGAATTTCATTGTTCCATAAATAAAATTTTCCTTTAAGAAAACAAACCTAACTTCTTAATTTTAAAAATATATTTTTAAAATCTCACTAACCTATTCAAGTTATAAATTCCTTTCGATATCTATCACATCGCTTCTATTCCGATTTCCTTAGCCATTTCCACTTTCAAAAATAGCATTCATTATTTTTCTCTCATCCTATTCCCATATTCCAATATAAATTCTCCCTGTAAATTTATATTTCCAATTTATCATCTGAAATCAATTTCCTTTATTTATAAACATCATTTATAAATTTTCAACTCCTTTGAGTTTCACCATTTTATAAAACTAATCTCATTTATAAAATTCCATTTTACAAGACTCTTATAAATTCAATATTTTTATTTTTAATATCGATTTCAACTTCTTTCCATATTTACCCATCGTTAAAAAAAATTCTTTATATAAATTATTTAAAAATCTCTATTTAAGAATATTTTTTTAAGAATAGTTAAATACACACCAAAATCGATTATTGTTTTTATCAAATCAATTTCTTAAAAATAATCCAAATTTCGATATAAATATTTTTACATGCAAAATCTCCTTTTAAATCCTTTAAAATCCCAAAAATAATACTTATGGTATTTAAAATGCCAAAACTTAGGCCAGTGCCATTATAACATCCAATAATTCACATCATAACAATAATCTGTAATAGATTATTCTAACACATCATATATTATTATATATGAAAAACAATCAATTTTTTTGAGGAATCCAGTTGGATCCCTCCAACTTGTTTTTCCTACATCCATAGATGTAGATACGACAAAAAATAACAATCCCACTTCATGGGGGATAACACTGTATATAAGGTCATCCGCTATTATGCGGAGCGTATAGGGTCTCATTCGTTAAAATATATGAGTATATCAATCCAACTATTAATATATATACTACTATGTATAATATAATCATCCAATAGATAATTATAATTTATCAATCCAATCAAGCATCCAATAATTAAATTTAAATTTGGCAATCAAAATGAGTGAGAATTTCTCACCTTGACTTTTATTCGCAAACCATTCCAATCTTGACTTGTATTTTCACGATTTTAGACCTTGTAAGCAAATTACAAATTATATAAGTTATTGATTCCAATTTTAATTATAGTTAATAAACCAACTATTATCTAATTAAAATTAATTAAAATAAATTATTTTATACCTTCTTCTTGTCGTCTCCGCAAACCATCCTTCCTCTTCAACTATCTCTCCTGACCTCATCCCCTTGGCCAAACCACAGCATCAACCCATCCCTCCAACTCTGACTATCCTCCGCACCACTACGTCATAGTCCCCTCTATCACAATCGAAAATACCCCATCCTTCCACCTCAATGCCAGATGCCTCCATTGAGACACTCGTGCTCTCGACCTCCTCTCCAATTCGCTCGCTCCAGCCTAGAGACAACATGCCATAGCACTTCGCCAAATTCATCCACGACCACTAAGTACCTGCATTCCTCAACATACTCATGTGAACTCACCTTCCAGACACTTGCATTTGACACAACGATCGAATTTCCACTACGCCTCCATCTCAGTTGTCTTCCATCATGATTCGATATCTGCTCATGCCTGCCTGCGCCTGGGCCTCCACATCACCAAAAAACACCATCGAGGTTGTCGTCTTCCTTCCCCCGCACGCCTGCCTCTAATTCAATTGCGAACTTATCTCAGCTTTCGCCCATGCCCGAACCACCTATCACGACACAGCCAAGCTCGAGAACCGCCACTGCCACTTCCTGGCCTTTAGTTTTCTCACCTGCACGCTCTCTCCATCGCGGCTTGCTCGCAATTTCTTTTTTTGTAGTTTGAATCTATTTCGTTTGTTATATTTTTTTAAATTTTGAACGACCTTGTTATTTAAAGAAGAAGAAGGTAGGTAATGTGATTTTGATTTTGAACTGAAAGAAGAGAAGGTCTCGTGCTCGAATAGGTAAATGGGTACAATGAGAGGATCTAATGACAACTGAAAGGAAACTTTGACTAGACAATATTTTAATTAAAATTTTAAAATATCTTGATGTTTGTAACTTAAAATGTCGAACCCCTATCGAGGCGTGCCACTAGGCGTTTATAATGTTATATCCCTATTCTGAACGAAATTGAAAAGGTTTCAAGTCCTAATTCGATCGTATGGAGAGATATGTAACAACCTGAACTCCAGTGGGTTCGAATTTTTCGCAGAAATGCTAGAACCCAGGCCCACTAAAACCCGAGTTTGGAATCCGGTATCTTACAAATAGGTGAAGACAAATATATCAGAGCTCACTTAAATATCTCACAGTGGAATTGACTAAAATATAATAGTAAGTAAATACTCACCAATATAATAACACTTTCTAAACAAGTTTCTTAAAGCTGGGAAGTCCCAGCCATCTACCTAACTTATAGGATGTTATGAGGAGAGGGTCAGAACAAAAGTTCAGGTGAATGAATAAATTATACACTTCAAGGCTTAATTCTACATATATCATTTTATTTCCATTTACTCTTATATTAGGTTCATTAGGGTACAATACTCTCGTCGATATTCGTCAACCGTGCCCATCTACTCCATAGTAGATTAAAATCTAATAACTAATATATATATATATATATATAGCTATATGCCCAAATGACTATATTGGTCCTAGATACCATCCATTGTACCTTTAGTATCCTCCTCAAAAAGGGCTCCGTCATCTTGCTTCGAGCGTGTTTTGTAACTACATCTGTAAAGGACTGCTTCGTAAGGCCTACAATACAGATGCTCTATCGTCTTGCTTCGTAGCTATATCTGTAAAGGGCTGCTTCGTAAGTCCAACAATACAGATACTCCATTGTCTTGCTCCGCGAGCGTTCCGTAGCTACATCTATAAAGGACTGCTATGTAAGGCCTATATTACAGATGCTCCACTACTTACTATGAAAATGTAAATCGTGTCCGCACTAGTTTATGCCCGTGCTCGGACATCCACGATGTACCACCCAGTGCGTACATTGAGGACTACGCAATCATTCTTCCTACTATCTAAATCCTTCCAACAAGTTCTACCATGTACAGAATTCAGTCAGGGATTTTCTATCTCTATAAAGGATTGCTTCGTTAGGCCAACAATGCAGATATTCTAGTTGGTCTATCTCTTTTTCATCGTGGCTATAGCCTCACGTAGCCACCCCTCAATTAACTGAAAGACTTCTAAAGAGTTAAGTGGTCGTGCCCTACTACAAACAATCTGACATCCAAATAGCGGTGCCCCTCATCCAATGTCTTGAAAGTGAAAGAATCATTGGCCTGATGGTTTAACTCTAGTCTTTCCCGAAATCGCTCTTGGTCTTAATGCTGGCTGATATTTGCATGCGACTATCCTTAAACTTACTTGCAAGTGCTAGACATATGAATACCCTACCTCGAACACCAATCTTTTTTGACTGCCTACAAAGGTCTTCTTCGTTAGGCTTACAATGCAAATGTAGTCAAGGCATACTCTCTTGAGGGAACACATACAGACCTACATCCGGGGATGCAGCTTCGTTAGGATTACCCAAAGGCCATCCTAGAGTATCCTCGCGTCCCGTTGAAGTCTCATACTTCCTTCTAGCCCAAAAATAGCTAATTTGGGTGTACTTATCCTTTGCTGAAATCTATGATGAACTGCTTTGCTAGGCTCTTCATCCTTATCTCACTCTTTTATTAGACCCTAAGTCTAATCTTTTAATTTGCGTTTAGTTTACTTTTCTTATTCTGTTGGCTACTTATTTACCCTAATTAGCATAATCTTGCCATTGTCTCACCTTTATCTATTGTTAGATTTCCATTTATTTAATAGGGAATGCTTTTGGTATGAGCCACATTCATTATCTTGCTTATTTGACTAAATATAAATCTTAAGTTCATTAAAAGAAGTCTCTTTTATCTTTCCTGCTTTATTTTTTTATTGACTTAATATAAATTATTTAAATAAGCTTCTACTATTATTATTTCTCATTAATTTATTCAAAGTCTTAAAATAAGCTTTTCCATTCTTATTAGTTAATTATAACCAATGTTATAATTCTACCTATAATTGTCGTTTTCTCTTCTTTCATAGTCCATACATAATTCCAGCATTTCTTTTCTATTCTAATCTGCCTTCTTTTATTCTCTTATATTATATGATTCGCTTATCATACTAACTATCTTCTAAAATAGTCTACGCAGTGAATGCAGACCTAAGTTCATTATCGTTTACAGCTTGAAGTTCTTATCTAATAATTTACTTGATTCATGTCATACTTTGCTTTATTATCTACTATTCTACGAAGTAATTCTATTTTATTTGGTTGGTTATGTAAACTATATTTTAAAAATCTATTTCCATATTTTAATATTAAATAATATTATAAACAATAATCCGTAACTGCTAGATATTTCTTTTACTATTTTGGAATAGTGTAAGATACAACGATTTCTCTATTTTGCAATAATTCTCTTTTTCATTCTTTTATTGTAGCAATTACATTCATTGTTGTCTTTTAAACATTATAGAAATGTATCCTATTTTCTAAACCAACAAATTAATCTTTTAGTTACTCCCAAATCCAGTTATTAGATTAACTAACTTTTCTCATTTTAATGTAATTTATTATAGTAATTCCATTCCTCAAACATTTATTATTTTACATCTTATTTCTTTCATTTCAGTGTTCTTAATTATTTAATCCATATTCATGTTTAAATTATTCTGATCCATATACGAAGAAAGAGGAGAAAATAGAAGAAGAATAATGCCTGTATAGAAATCCAAAACGTAGAAATAGATGTAAATAAATACTAATACTATAAATAAACTGTAAATTCCTTATAGTTAGCATAACATAATTAATAGGATTAATTATTGAATAAAATTATCTAGATGGGAATTTAAGGATAATATATCTTAAACTTAAAAGATATATAAATAAATCCACTTACATTGCTAGCTTTCTAAATCTCCTGTTTTTATTTCAGATCCGTCCCTAACATCTATAATTACCTCCCTTGTTGTCCCTATTTGGAACTACAAACGATATATTTACAGATCCGTAATGTTTGAAAGAGAAAAGGAATATATTTGACTTAGAAATAGCAAATAAAACTCAGATCTAGGGTTTTACCTTTGACATAACCTTCTGATTTGTACCAATTCCTAATTCTCTAATTAATTCTATTCTCTTTCTATTTAGATCTAAAATTTTGTTATTAAGAAAGTTTAGAAGAGATAGAAAAATGGCAGAGCTTCTATAAGCAAGAGAAAAATAATAAGAATCAAAGTGAGGCACTGTACCTATATTTGTAGTGGTTCAAATCGGTGCTAACTATTAGACATAAAACCCTAAAATGTAAAGCATGCACTCAGTCTATGGACATTAAATTAATATGTTTTCTTCTGTGTTTGTTTTTATTCCAAATTGATTCTCCAACAACCTTTTCATTAATCACGTTCCCCTTCCCTCTCGCAATCTATGGAAACATATATTTTTAAATGTGACGTTTCTTTTGAATAAGATTCCCCTTTTAATCACCCAATTAATAGATTTCATATATACCTAGAATTAATTTACTAACCAATTTATCCCTGCCTTCACTGTGATTTCTTACCAAATTAATTTGCCAATCAACACCATATTAATTTATCACATATATGCATATTAATTTATTTTTATTAACTTGCGTTCATTATAAACTTAATTACTCCGCTTGATTTTTATACACATTCTAATTCTTTTTTTTCTGTTTAATTTGGAACAAATAATCCTACAACTGATGTTTTCTTCTAAATAATTACTCTACATTTTTAGCTATTGTAAGATGGGCATATTCTTTGATTAATTGACATTTTTTTAAAACGTCAATTAATTGCCAATTAATTAACATGTTTTTCCATTGTAACGGACCCGCCATTTTGGACGGTTTAAATCGACAATAAACCACACATGTCAAATCAAACTATTCAAAAGGGAGGATTGTTATGGTGTAAATAAGAAAAATAGGGAAAGAAAGAAAAACAAATACAAAATCTCACAGTGGAATGAGAAAATATAATAATCAAATAAATAGTTCATGAAGCTGTTTTAAAATAACATTTGTTTCTCTTTTACAATATAGAACCAGAGTTTCATACAACAGAATGCAGCGGAACAACCTGATATTGTGGAATAAACAAAATAAATAATAATAGTACTACATCTTCATCTTCATCCTCCAAAGTAGTCTTCGATACACTAAAATGCTCAGACTGACCCGAGCGAATTAGAAAAGACAAAACATTCGATTCAGAACTAAAAAAACTTATGTAAGTTAAATCAATAGTAAAAAAATATGAGTGTAACGATGTCAGATATGTTTACGGGTTTTGACATTTCCTATCTAGTGTCTAATGTGAGTGCAATAACTTAAGAGATGTTAGGGATTCCATCTCCTAAGGATCCATTAAACTATCTACATACATAGTGCAATATGCTATTATAATAGTGTCTACAGTAAACTATTAAAATAGCGCTAAAGCGACACCCACACCCCCTTAACACATTTTATGTAATGTCGTAGTCTATACAGGTACTGTAAAGTCCACCGTAAACTGGTGGGCTATCATGGAGCTTTGAATAGGTACGACACAAACCAAACTCGTAGAAGGTAAGATAGCGCATGTGAACACAACACGCGAGTCAATGCCAGGGTATGATGCTACTGGTTTGCAGATCTGGACCAGTGGTAACGCATAGCAGCTACTACTGACCTCCTCGGAACACACTCGCACAATCAAAATCAAGGGGTGGCCAACCAATTCATTACAAAGTCATAATATGGTATCGAAGAAATGTGCCTGATTGGAGGAATGACCTCACTTGGCCGGCATGACTTCTGTTTTAGTCACATCTATGCTGACTCACTTAAGTCAGGGTCACGTAAATACCTCATACAGAATCATTCTCCAAACCATCCTACTTCATTTCTGGAATCTCCACCACCTACATAGTTGTGAAAGTGCTTTTCGATATTGGCAGAGAGTATGACAATAGCTGATCGCCTTCTCTTTAACAACGAAACGCTTATTTTACACTAGATGGTTCCTTTACATTTCCAAACCAATTCATATTGATATCGAAATATCATATTCTCAAAACTATACACTTTCGAAATAATATTCACTTTCAAAATCATGTTCACTTCTAAAATCATATTCTCTTTTGAAATTATGTTCACTTTTGAAGTTGTCGATAAGATAGGTTTATTAAATCCTCGTTCCAAAATCAACCTATTTACTCAAATATGTCATTACACAAAAAAGTATCAATTTCAAATCCCAACTTAGGTTGTATCATCAACAAGGATTTAAATATAAAGACTTCAACTTTATACGGTCTGAAATTTTAGAAAATAGTTTAGATGGTCATAAATAGTTTTAATAGTTTAAAATAGTTAAAATACTCTAAAATAGTTAAAATGCTCTAAAATAGTTTTAAATGATTTAAAATAGATTAAAATAGTTTGAATAGTAAAAATAGTTTAAATAGATTTAAATTATATTTAATTAGACTTAAAATGATTTAAATTAATTTAAAATAGATTAAATAGATTTAAAATACATTAAATAGATTTAAAATATATTAAATAAATTTAAAATAGATTAAATAGATTTAAATTATTAAATAGATTTAAAATAGATTAAACAAATTTAATTAGTTTAAAATAGGTAAAATAGATTAAATTGGATTAAATAGATTATAGTAGATTAAAATAAATTAAAAATAGTTTAAATTGATTAAAATAGTTTAAATGAATTTAAAATAAATTTCAAAGATATATCCAAACATTTTTAATAACTCAATTTTGATAAATTCATCTATATTTGACAATTCAACTTTGAAATTCCAATTTAAATCCTTTGAACAATCCATTAAATCAATTCTTATTTCAGCGTTAGGGCTTGGATTTTCGAAATATAATTCAGTTTATATAAATCAATTTCTATTTCAAAATACCAACTAACTGAATACAAAATTTAAAGAATTAAAAATAATTTTATTAACCAATCTGGTGTCCATATATAATTTTCTATGCTATGGTCAAGTGATACGGATATTTATCATTTCATTCCGTAATTTAAAATTTTACGGGTAAATTTCATTTCAACCCGCAATCCTAAAATTTAATTTCAAATACATGAAATCACTTGAGTCTATCATTTTAACCCATAACGATTCCTCCCTGATCTATCAGATCATTCGGATATATATCATTTCAACCAATAGGGAACTTGTAGTGTTATAACAATATAAAAATATAACATCAAGTTATCAAATATCAACAACCAAACATACATCACAATCACCATACAATCAACCAATAAATAATACCAATCAACTGATTATCATTAACAGGTAATAAATTTGACAATTAAACTCAATATTAAATTAAATGACGAATAAATTCAATAAAAGTCATATTTAACTGGAATGACAATTTGAATATACCAAACAACGCCCAATCAATTTCTAATCACATCATAAGTTTAATTTAACTAACATAAGATAATCTAGTAGTAGTGAGTATGCTAAAACACTCACTTTTGATTTCAAATCGATTTAAAATCCAAAATAAGGTCTAAAATTCAATAGTCTCAGAATTCATCCAAACAAGTTCCATAATGTCAGGAATTTTGATGCTATCGTAGTGGAGAAAACCACGCGTGAATCTGATCTCATATGAAAAAGTTATCGAGGTCAGAAGATAAAAATTTGGATTTAAATTAAAATCTAATTGAAGGGAAAATTTGTAAATGGTTATCTCAGGAAACCCTAGCAAAGCCTACTCGAGCATGACCATCATCACGCATGGCCGCCTATCATCAAGCACTTGCCGCCATGCCCTATGACCCAGAAAACTCGATCACCCAATGCCATCAGTTCCTCCACCAATGGTCGCGTCTCTGGCCAATGCGTGAACGCCTATGACATCCCATGGAATGACCGCCTGCAAATTTGCCAAATTTCGACGATCTCGCTGATGAACTTGACCAACTTACCACATCGATGAGCTTTGTTAATCATCCTCTTTGCAACGGCGCTTCCTGGTCATCGATCGGACGACGATCCGTCGTTGAATCGAAAACCCTAGGGATGGACGGTCAAGGTTCATCCTCGATTTCTACAGAAATGGTGTATTGAATTAAGAAATGAATTGCATCATAGGATTACGCTCGTTGAGAGCTTCAAAATGGTATATAACATGATAGGGTTTGGAGGAGCTTAAAATTTTGTGATTGATTTGAAAATTGAATTTAGGGTTTTGAGATTGAATTTGCTTCTACCATGGAAAAGAAAGAGACAGATAGAAGTTGATGTACGTACAAAATAAAAAAAATGACTACTAGGGTTTGGGAAACAAGATTATCTACATTAAAAAAGCCCGATAAGAAATAAACACATATCGAATCTATACGGACGACCAATAGCAACCAAAAAGCCGTTTCGCTTCCGAAACGAAAGTGGGTCATCCTATATATCAAAATAGATGTTTTGATATTTTTAAACTCAATGGAACAGGTTTTAAGTCCTACTTCCATCGTATTAAGAAGTTAGCTTTAAAATCAGCTTATTTGAAATTGATTTCAATTAAATTTAATTAAATCAATTTCTATGCGTTTCGAATCCATACGATCAAACGACAAGTCTGATCGCTATGAAACTTGAAATCTTACAATAATTCACCGTTGCGGATCCGATGAAACTGGTTTCGTCGAAATCCCAAACAGTTGTCCCAAACAGTTGCCAAAATGGCTACTTTCACGTTAATTAAATAAATTATTATTAAATTGATTAAATCACTTTTTAATTCCACCTTTAATAACTAACAAAATTTATCATTTTTGATTACTTAGATATTTACAATAATTTAAAACAAATTTACATATCAATCCAGTGTTAAATATTACACTAATTATAATGTTCAATTTCAACTGTAATTAAATCCAATTAACTATAATTTAATTCCAATAAATTGATTGAATTTGATTTCAATCTTTTTATTCAATCAATCATTACTTTATGGTGATAGTTAACATTGGTTTATATTTTATTACATTAATATTTTCCAATTTCATCTTAATTTTCATTAACGTAATATTTGATTGCAATTGATTTCAAATTTAATTTAACGGACTAAATAAATAAGTAACATATAATAATTGTCACCATTAACTTTTAATCACATTTATAAGTTTATTATTTACAAATAAATATTATAACAACTTACACACGAATTATAATTTATTACACATTATTTCATTAATTAATACAACATTTTAATTATCAATTACTCTTTTAATCCAATTATCAATAAATACACACATTATTACAATTAATTTACAATCTATGACCAACTATAACTTTTTAATCATTTTAATTAATTGGCATTACATTTAAAGCAGTTATCAATTACCTTAAATTAATACTATTACATTTCATTTCAGTTATATTCTTATTATTAAATCACAAATTTATTTCTTCCTACATTAAATCACAAAACCTTATCAAATAAACTATTTTTAATTATCGAAAATTATGGGTCGTTACATCCATTTTAACCGATATCCAAATTAATTCTTATGCGTCACTCAATCATGCATTTATTAGTTATATATATTTAAACCGCAATTTAATTACCCAAATAATTAACATATAAGTTTTCCTCTTTTATTAATTGACGCTTACTTAATGTCTTTAATTAATTTTTTAATTAACTGATTGCATCAATTAGAAATTAATATATGTATGTTATCATTTAATTTATTCCCCACATACATTTCCCTTTATTAGAAAATCCCTTAAATTAATTAATGTTATAAAAGTGACATATTCTCTGACTAACTAACGCTTCTATGTCTGTTAATTAATTCCCTTTTTAATTGATTGATGCGTCAATTAATCACATACTTATTGCTTGCATAATTTATATAACCTCTTAATTCTTAAATGCATATATTTGACATTTATATTCTGTTTCGCAATTATATTAATTTAATTGATTTTATCTAATTATATAAAAATACGAGGTGTTACATTCTCCCACTCTTTAGGAAATTTCGTCCTCGAAATTCGAAAAGGGTAAAATTATGTAATTCCTCGCATCATTCACATCCATTTTGTGTACATCCAATTTTTTTGACCATCCGTGCATGTGCAAAAGTGTTATTCAATACAAAATATATGCATGTACATGAATTTCTAAGTGGTACCTCCTATGTGAATGCTTTCTTCTTTAAAAATTTATTTTTAAAACATGATGCACACATCCTAAATATACTTGTAATTTGTATATGAATGCAATTTTGAAAATTTAAAACACTTTACAACTAATTTTTCCCACACTCCTATTGAATAGGGGGTGTAATTCAACGAATTTTGCATTCAAACCCTACCATACAACTTTAAATATTCGAATTTCAGAAAAATATAATTCTTCGAATTCGATCTCTTATGTCAGAAAGAAGATAGAAAATGGAAAAACTTCATATTTATCCGATTTTGCTTTACGCACATCTTCCTCCGTACTTGGTATTTAATCTTCTATTCTAAAAAAAATTATTTACTTCCCCACACATAGTTTACATACGAAAATATCTCTTTTTAAATTGTTCTGTTGATGTTTCTGTTGCTTTCTTTAAATTTGTTATTTTCCTTTTAGTTATCTTATTCTTCTTTTACTGTCTTTTTTACTTTTATTTTATACAGCAACTAAACACAGCTATCATCTAGGGCAAGGAGGTCTAGGACCATGTCCACTTTGACACAAAAAGGGCCTACTATAGGATCCAAGTAACTCATACGCTCCACCTGCCGCCTATTACTTGTTACCAGCATAGGTTGTATTACTCATGAAGAATAAGATCTATTCATCTCTTTTATTCCATGCTCAAAAAGGAATAACTATGTCCCATTTACTGCAATGGGTAAGAGTTTCAGTCTATGCAGTCTCTATCTAAAAAGACAACTAAGCTGGGGGAAATTTTCTCTTTACATTTCATTTTTCCCCAACTAAGGTCTACCTATCCCAGCCACATGTGTCTTATCATCTTACTAATATCATTTCACTATTCTTCTATAGTCTGCACACATGAAGCAACATTTCTAGGTTTTCACTAGTGTCCTATATACCATACGGGAACTTTTATTATTACTAAGAGTAATTACTACTATAACCTTATACTTTTCCCATTACACCTAGGAAATGATTCATATCTACTCCATATTTAAAAGTCTGATTTGGTTTGATATTTATCAATTTTCTTCAAAGATTAAAACTTCTAAATTTTATCTTTTCAAAAACTTAATTACTTTTCCACCAAACCATCTTTTTTTTTATAGATTTTCGATTTTACTAAAACTGGAGAAGATAAGAACAATTATTTTATCAAAAATCTCTTAACTTTCCTTTTCTTTCAGTTACTTAACCATGAAGGAGTTACTAACTTACTACACTTAATGGTTTTATACCTTAATGTATTGAAATTACTTTCTCTTATGAGAAACTATTAACCCTAAAACCTTCTATGAATTCTTTAAAGGAGGATTTCATGTTTATGTGAAATTATATGGAATTTGTTTTATATTTTATCGAAATAGGCTATACAAAATCTGGTGCTTTCCATACCTTGTACATCTCTTTCATATGTTCCTTATAGCTTGCACAAAACTTCTTTATTTTTGATTCGTAGAAAATTATATCATTGTTCATTTCATTCTAATAGATTAAGGTATGTTTACTCTATTTTTACTTAAATAAGGTATTTCCTACTAAATTCATTAATTTTTCGTACATTATTTTTCGAAAGAACTCATTTTTAAAACGTCTTTATGACTAAAAAATATTTTCATATGCTTATTTAAGTAATAAGTATACATGCAAACCACTTTAGAAATTATCTTCAAAACTCATTTAGATCAAAACAGATGTTGCATGAAACACCATTACTACAACCCAAAAATACTAATATATGAATTCAATTAAAATAGATATTAATAAATCCCGTATGATATGCAAAAACATTTACTTTGGGAGTCACCTACTATAACAATAGTGTCATAGTCTACGCTTCCTTTATTTTTACTGAAAACATTTATTACAACAATAAATGTTGTAACCTACGTTTTCGATACTTAACACACTCTAGGTTTTTATATTTAAAATCATTATTGAACTACAAAGAAACTATCGAGCTATTCATGCTCTATAATTCTTCAAAAAGAATTTTACTTTTAACAAAATTTACATCATATAAAAACCAATTGAAATTTCATACCACTTATTTTTTCAAAAACCTAATATTTACTTCCTCAAATATATTAACAATTATATTTTTCAACCTTTTTTATTCAAAAGTTTCATTTTTATTGGGTTAGACATAAAATGGATTTTTTTCATACTAAAACCACTTATTCTTCCTGAAATAAAAACACTCTCCATACTACCGCTAAGGAACTTCCCTACTTCCTAAAACATACGGATACAAATTTTATCTCAAAACATGGCTTATTTGTATGCCAGAAATCGGTAATAACATAGGGGCCTACATACTTGGGTCATCCCAAACCCAACTAGCAAACTATGCACATATAAACTTCTAAAAACATTCCTTATGTTAAAATCTATGGTTGGGGACTATTTAGATTTTAGTACATAATATATTTATATTTTATTCAAAAATACAAATACGTTCACCCACTATCTACTTAGGAACGCTAAACCTAGGCTCTGATACCAAATGTAACAACCCGTATGCTGGTGGGTTCGGATTTTTTGCAAAAATGCTAAAATCCAAGCCCACTAAAACCCGAGTTGGGAATTTGGTATCCTGCAAATAGGCAAAGACAAATATATCAGAACTCAATTAAATATCTCACAGTGGAATTGATTAAAATATAATAATAGGTAAATACTCACCAATATAATAACACTTTCTAAACAAATGTATTAAAGCTGGAAAGTCTCCGTCATCTACCTAACATGTAGGATGCTATCAGGAGGGGGTCGGAACAAAAGTTCTGATGAATGAATAAATTATATATATCTAGGCTTAATTCTACATATATCGTTTTATTTCCATGTACTCTTATATTAGGTTCATTATGTTCAATTCTCTCGCCTCTGTTCGTGAACTGTGCCCATCTACTACATAGTAGATTAAAACCTAATAATTAATATATACATATATGTAGCTATGTGCCTAATGACCATATTAGTCCTAGGTACCACCCTTGGTACCTTCCGTATGCCCCTCGAAAAGGGCTCCATTTTCTTGTTTCGAGAGCGTTCTGTAACTACATCTGTAAAGGACTGCTTCGTAAGGCCTATAATATAGATGCTCCATTTCTTGCTCAGTAGCTATATCTGTACAAGACTGCTTCGTAAGGCCTATAATACAGATACTCCATCGTCTTGCTTCGCGAGCGTTCCGTAGCTACATCTATAAAGGACTGCTTCGTAAGGTCTATAATACAGATGCTCCACTACTTACTATGAAAACACAAATCGCATCTACACTAGTCTATGATAATGCTCAAACATCCAAAATGTACCACCCAATGCGTACATTGAGGACTACGTAATCGTTCTTTTTACTATCTGAATCTTGCCAACAAGGTCTACCTTGTATGGAATTCAGTCGGGGATTTTCTATATTTGTAAAGGACTGCTTCTTAGGCCTACGATACAGATATTTTGGTTGGTCTGTCTCTTTTTCATCGTGGATATGGCCCCACACAGCTACCCTTCAGCTAACCAAAAGACTCTATAGAGTTAAGTGGTCGTGCCCTACTGCAAACAATCTAACATCCAAATGGCGGTGCCCCTCATCCAATGTTTCGATAGTGAAAGAATCATTGGCATGATGGTTTAACTCTAATCTTTCCCAAAATCGCTCTTGGTCATGATGTTGGTCGATATCCGCATGCGGCTATCCTTAAACTTACATGCAAGTACTGGACATATGAATACCCTACTTTGAACACCAAGCCCTTCAGACTGCCTACAAAGGTTTGCTTCGTTAGGCCTACAATGCAAATGCAGTCAAGGCATACTCTCTTGATGGAACACATACAGATCTGCCTTCGGGGATGAAGCTTCGTTAGGCTTACCCAAAAAGCCATCCTAGAGTATCCTCACATCCCATTGAAGTCCTATACTTCTTTCTAGCCTAAAATAACTAAGTTGGACGTGCTTCTTCTTTACTGAAATCTGTAATGAACTGCTTCGTTAGGCTCTTCATCCATTGGGCTACTCCAAATGCATCTCACTCTTTTATTAGGCCCTAAGTTCAATCTTTTAATTTGCATTTAGTTTACTTTTCTTATTCTATTGGCTACTTATTTAACTTAATTAGCATATTCTTTCCCTCGTCTCACCTCTATCTATTGTGAGATTTCCATTTATTTAATAGGGAATTCTGTTGGTATGAGCCACATTCATTATCTTGCTTATTTAACTAAATATAAATCTTAAGTTCGTTAAAATAAGCCTCTTTTATCAATCCTGCTTTATTTGGTTATTGACTTAATATAAATTATTTAAATAAGCTTCTACTATTATTATTGCTCGTTAATTTATTCAAAATCTCAAAATAATCTTTTCCATTCTTATTAGTTAATTATAACCAATGTTATAATTCTATCTGTAATTGTCCTTTTCTCTTCTATTATAGTCCGTACATAATTATAGCATTTCTTTTCTATTCTAATCTGCCTTCTTTTATTCTCTTATATTATATAATTCACTTATCATAATAACTATCTTCTTAAATAGTCTATGCAGTGAATGCAGACCTAGGTTCATTACCGTTTATAGCTTCAAGTTCTTATCTAATAATTTACTTGATTCATGTCATACTTTGCTTTATTATCTTCTATTCTGGGAAGTAATTCTATTTTATTTGGTTGGTTATGAAAACTATATTTTAAAAATACATTTCCATATTTTAATATTAAATAATACTATAAACCATAATCCGTAACTGCTAGATATTTCTTTTACTATTATGGAATAGTGTAAAATAAAGTGGTTTCTCTATTTTCCACTAATTCTCTTTTTCTTTCTTTTATTCTAGCAATTACGTTCATTGTTGTCTTTTAAATATTACAGAAATGTACCCTATTTTCTAAACCAACCAATTAACCTTTCAGTTACCCCAAATCCAGTTATTAGATTAATTAACTTTTCTCATTTCAACGTAATTTATTACAGTAATTCCATTCCTCAAATTTTTATTACTTTACATCTTCTTTCCTTCATTTCAGTATTCTTAATGATTTAATCCATATTCATGTTTAATCTACTCTAACCAATACGCAAAGAAAGAGGAGTAAATAGGAGAAGAATGATGCTTGCATAGAAATCCAAAACGTAGAAACATATGTAAATAAATACTAAAACTGTAAATAAACTGCAAATTCCTTATAGTTCAGCATAACTTAATTAATAAGATTTATTATTGAATAAAATTATCTAAATGAGAATTTAATGATAATATATCTTAAACTTAAAAGATATAAAAATAAATCCACTCACATTGCTAGCTTTCTAAATCTCCCTGTTTTTATTTCAGATCCTCCCTAACATCTATATTTACCTCCCTTTAATCCCTATTTGGAATTACAAACGATGTATTTACAAATCTATAGTATTTGAAAGAGAAAAGGAAGAGATTTGGATTAGAAATAGCAAATAAAATTCAGACCTAGGATTTCACCTTTGACATAACCATCTGATATGAACCAATTACCAATTCCCTAATTAATTATATTCTCTTTCTATTTAGATCTAAATTCGTGTGAATTAGATCTAAAATTTTGTTATTAAGAAAGTGTAGAAGAGATAGAAAAATGAAAGAGCTTCTGTAGGCAAGGGAAAAACAATGAGAATTAAAATGAGGCTCCGCACCCATATTTATAGTGGCTAAAATCGATGCTCACCGTAAGATATAAAACCCTGAAATCTAAAGCGTACACCCAGTCTATGGACGTTAAATTAATATGTTTTCTTCTGGTTTTGTTTTTATTTCAAATTGATTCTCCAATAATCTTTTCATTAATCACTTTCCCCTTCCCTCTCGCAATCTATGGAAACATATAGTTTTAAATGTGACATTTCTTTTAAATAAGACTGCCCTATTAATAACCCAATTAATAGATTTCATATATACCTAGAATTAATTTACTATCCAATTAGTCCCTGCTTGCACTGTGATTTCTTACCAAATTAATATTCTAATCAACATCATATTAATTCGTCACATATATGCATATTAATTTATTTTTATTAACTTACCTTCATCATAAACTTAATCACTCCGTTTAATTTTTATACGCATTCCAATTCTTTTTTTCTTTTTAACTTGGAAACAAATAATCCTATAACTGATGTTTTCTTCTAAATAATTAATTTACATTATTAGCTAATGTAAGAAGGGCATATTCTTTGATTAATTGACACCTTTTTTTAAACGCTCAACTAATCGCCAATTAATTCATTGATACGTTTTTCCATTTTAATCGATATCCAAATTTATTTTTATGCGTCACTCAATCATGCATTTATTAGTTGTATATATTTAAAACCACCAATTCATTACCCAATTAATTGATAGATAAGTTTCCATCTTTTATTAATTGATGCTTTCTTAATGTCTTTAATTAATTTTTTAATTATTTGATTGCATCAATTATAAATTAATATATATATGTTATCATTTAATTTATTCCCCACATACATTTCCCTTTATTAGAAGATATCTTAATTAATTAATGTTATAAAAGTGACATATTCTCTGAATTATTGACGCCTCTATGTCTCTTAAGTAATTCCTCGTTTAATTGATTGATGCATCGATTGATAACACACTCATTGCTTGCGTAAAACTATGTAACCTCTTAATTCTTAAATTCATATATTAGACATTTATATTCTGTTTTGCAATTATGTTAATTCAATTGATTTTATCTAATTATATAAAAATGCGGGGTGTTACAAGATGGCTTTTTGAAGCCAATTATTATACTGAATTTTCGATATTAATTTTTACCGTGTTTCTAACTCGTACGGCCAAACGGTAACTCTAAACACTATGAAACTTGAAGTCCAATAATAATACATTATTGGGGAACCAATAGAGCTGGTTTCGTCGATTTTCGAGATTGCGCCCCGGATCGCTATTTTAACGCGTCAATTAAATTGACAATTTCAAAATTTTGAGAAATCACTTGAAATTTCAGTTTTACAACTAATTTCTAATTCAAATAGAATTTATACCAACATTAGAAATCTTTTTGATTCATAAGCAACTCTGATTTCTAATTATTTAACGATTTTCAATTATAAATCCAATAATTTAATTTATTCAGTAAATCGCTATATTTGGAATTTAAATTCATTCCACTTATTGGATCGTTATATTCCAAATTAAAATTCTATTTACATTTCAAAACTCGACATTTAAAATAAATTAAATATTCAAAATCAACAACCAAAAATCTGGGTCATTACATTCCTCCCCTCTTAAAAGAATTTTTTCTCCGAAATTTCTAAGGTAGAAAAAACGCTACAAACCTATTAACTTAACAAAACCTACTAAGTTAAAACTCGACATCCACTTTTCGAAACCCTTTCGTTACTACCAAACATTGGTTTCCAATTCTAATTCAAAAACTTTTATTTCAATTGTAATTAAAAATCAACTTTTTAGCTAACAAAAATTTTTCCAAAAGTTTTCGAAAATTTTCTAACACCCTAAATTTTTGAAATTTTTTGATAGAGTCTCCATTGTACGGGGATTCTATTGCAATATGAAAAGAGAGATAAAAATGTATATATTGACCCATTCAGTCGGAAAACAAAATATATATTAATATTTTATATTTTGCAGTATATAATCCAAAAACGTACCTTCTTTTAGTGTTTTTAAGCATGCGGCTTATTTTATATGCAATTGCGTAACCCAACTCTAACCCAATAGCTTCTGGGTACCTGTACTTACTCAATTTAACCACGTAAGTACTAAAATATGAAAATTCAGTACATTTTATTCACTTAACAACTCAAACACATAATTTTTCACTAAAAACCATGCCATAGTACGAATGCATTAGCAACAACAAGGTTCTAACATTCGATTATTCATTTCAATCAATTTATATATCATTTCATTCAATTCGAATTATTTACAACCCAATAATTTACGATTAACTCATATTTATACTAAACAATTTCATATCCATTTCAAATTGATTAAAAATCAATTTATTCACTTTCTACTGATTTCATAGAATTTTATTACTTCTGTTTATGTCATCAAATGACAATTTTTCTATGCAAATTCGACGATATTCATTTAATAAAATCACCATGTCAGCTTATAGCTATTTTAAATCAATTCCAAATCAATTTATATTTAATTCTATTCCATTTCAAATTCAATCCTTTCATTTGCACATTATATTCAAATCCATTTTATTAAGTTCAGAATCATCCCATGTTATTTACTTATGCATTATGGTTTTATATGAGCCAAGTTTCATTCCAAATGATTTACTTAAGTTGATTCATTTATTTCCAATTAATTCAATTCTATAACTTAAGTTTATTTTCCCTTCCCATCAAATTCTGATTCAATTTTTAGATTGATTCTCATTCAGTCGAATTCCATCACGTTTACTAATTTATTTAATTAGTTTCTTCATTTAATCCACTTCAAATTTCAACTTCATACTTGAATTCATTCTCGAATTCATTTAAAATAACATCCAAGGCCATATTCAATTTATTTACACTTAAATTGAATTTATTTATAACTCAAGTCATTACTCTTTCAATCAAATTCCATTTTATTACCCAACATTTAAAAATATATTTAATTCGCTTATAATTAAGTTGAATTTTATTTATAACCCAAGTTCCACATTTCAATATTCAATTTTTAATCCATAATCCAAGTTAAGTTTCATTCCCATATTCAATTAACTAATTTATTTAGCTAATTTGTTCCCTTCCATTTTATAACTCAAATCTGATTTTTATTTCAAAAATCACTCCATCTAATTCACTTGAGCTCAAACTCGTCCTAAAATTCAAGTTTGGATTTTTATTTCTTTACTAGAACATCACTCCATTTTATTTTTGGTTTTCTATTTCACTTTTCAATTTTATAAATTACACAACTTATTTTCTCACATTCCCCTCAATTTTATATTCAAGTATATCCACGTTTTATTCCATTAGTTTCCAATTTTTATAAGCTATATAACTTATTTATTCACCAATCCTTAATTTACTTCCCTTAAGTTTTATTCCATTCAAAATTTATACTTTATGGTTATATAATAGTTCACAACTCAAAATTTATATTTACTTCGATTCGATATTATTTCTAATCCAATCCAATTAAATCAAATTTCAATTTCAATTCCTTTTAACCAACATTTCAAAACCATATTCGAGTTATTCATACTTAAATTAAATTTCACTCTAAACAAATTTATTTTTAATTCATTCAATTTAATCCAGTAAGAATTAAATTTTAATTTCAAATTTTTCCATGCTTCTTTACTTATATTTATTTGTTCCATTCACTTATTCGTATACATATGCTTTTATATTTAGTTAACCTCATTACATTCTATTAATTTCATTCCATTTATTATAATCACTTCATTTATTGATTTACTTTACGTTGCTTAAGTTAAATTCCAGTTCCTACAATCCATTAAACTTGCACAATTTAAATTTTTAATTCCGACTTCATTAATTCCATTCAAATCACAAACAATTTAATTTCTAACGTTTTATTCCTTCAACTTAACTTAAGTTAAATTTCATTTTAACTTTCACAATTTAAATTTCAAAATCAAATTCCAAAATTTTTAAGCACCCGGTACTTATTTCAAACCACTTGAAATCAAATGTATACATATATATATAACTCTTTGTTTCAACAAACCTTTCTTTGGAATTTTAAACTCAAATTCTGTTTTATGCAAAATTAATTCTCTTGGAATTTTTAAAATAACATTTGATTACCAACAAAAATCTCCATATCAATTATTTCGGTAGCAATCCGTCACTTAGAAACTCGAAAATGAACACTAATGATGCAGCTGCCGAAACCAGAGTTATTTTCCAGCGGCTGTAGTGAGTACAAAGCTTCATCAATTGCAAAATCCTTTTAAAACAATTTCCATTTAAAAACATCACAATAATATCACCATTTCTCTTTCCAACCACTTTGGAAAACATTTTCAAAAAATCTCCAGAATTACAAAATTCCCAAATACTCAGTTCAAACCTATTTTAAACATTTCTCAAAGCTTTCGAAATTTTAAATTTCCAAATTCTGGTTTGAATCCATTTTAATTATAATCCATTTGTATAATTTATACAAATTTTCAATTGGTCATATAAACCATTTCCAATTTTATAATCTTTTTGATTTAATAATAATAATTAAACACATCACTATAATTATTTTTACAAAATTATTCTTTTTATATCAAAATATAATTTGGGTAAAATTATTTCTTTACCCATTTCAAAACAATACTGCGTCGAATTACTCTATTTAAGTGTTTAGAAATCCCCGTCGATACAGTTGTACGGACTGTGCCGACCATAGTTCATAAGCCACTCAATAAATCAACCAACATAATATAAAACATTTTATATTCACTAACAAATACGTGATCATATCTATTAATACACTCAAACTCATTTGAGGGTACTACTGACCCTATCTTTAATGTGTAATTCCCAACCAAAGCCAAGGTTCTCGTTTAACCTTCAGCTCTGATACCAACTGTAACGAACGGGGATATTCGACCCTCGAGAATTGACATCAATACGTTCAATGTATAGAATGTCGAGCAATCAAGTGCCAGAAATACCAGTTCATTAGGAATGAAGAAGAAAAAGTAGAAGAAAATAGAAACAACAACACAAATATAATATATAATGACAGGTTTTTATACAAAAGAATTATAACTTCTATTTATACATACCATCATAAGAGTACAACAGTCAATCTCAAAAGTTATAATAACTTGTCTTGATATACATAACTCACAGAGTGGAAATAATCTAGTATGTGATATACATTTGAACTTCTCCAGCTCGTCTCCTGAGCTCTATAGCATCCTGACATGAATCTGTAATATTTGGTCTAACTTAAGTATTATAATAAAATAACACCCGAGTTAGTTTGGAAAACCAGTGTGAGAAAACACACTCAAATTGAATTATTAACTTTTCAAAATGCTTTGAAAAACAAAGGTATATCGTAAGACCACTCGCACATAAACACGACAGGATTTTACCCTACGATAACCAAAACAATTTTTATCAAAATCATCTGATATTATTATAGCGTCTAAACAAAGTAAATAGAAAATGGCTGAAATGCTTGCATCTTGCGTTTCATCATAGTTGGGCACAATCAAAACCGTATGGCGCTTATTGAAGAGTAGATTCCATACAATGACTAGGCACTGGGGTACTACCTATCATGGTAAATATGTATAGAGGACCTATTCGGAATCCCCTACAATACAAGACCTTCCCTATCCCTAACTTGGACACAACATAATACGTTATCACCCCGGGAGTTCCCACCCTTATCGATTTCTTCTGCGCAACATAGTAATAATATCCGAAGGTATCTCGAAAGGTGATAACATACCTTAATTAGGTGCGACCCACTTAGCCTTGCTGCATCTCCCTTGATTTTCAGTCATTTCGGTTGATGACGCTTGAGGCTGTGATTACCTTTCAAGAACAATTTCACTTAGAATGCTCATCGTCCTCCAATGACGATGTTCTGATAGCATTTGTCCATACAAGTTGTTCTAGGTTTGGACAAACCGAATCTTCATCTTCACTATCTTTACGATATCCATTCGTAATGCTCAAATTGGATCGGAGTGGTTTTTGGATAATTAAATCTAATCCCGGTCTCTTCGAAAAGATCAATGAATTTGGTCAAAATTGATAATCGGTTATTTAACTATCAATAAAACATCCATAAGAAAACATCAAGCCTTATTATAAATTTTTCAAAATTTATTTCGAAATATCTTTATAAGATATATATATATATATATATTTTTTTTTTTTTTTGAAAATTGGTGAATTTTATTGATGCATCAAAGCTCAGAACAAATATACATGTTTCGTGTATTACATAGAAAGTAAAACAAAACACGTGCTAAGTTTATTTATAAAGAACATTCCACCAATCAAAGCAAAACAACAAATGCCCCTTTCTAAAAGCTCTGAAGCATAGGTTCATGGCGGATCCACTTTCCATTCTCGGAGGATTTTGTTTTCCAAATCAGTCACATGAGTAAATAATTTTCCTTTAATTCTTCTTACAAGTATCTTGACATCTTGCTCTATTGCAATTTGAATTTGTTTATGATCCTTTGCAGTGCTCTTGAAGATTCTCCGGTTCCTCTCCTTCCAGAGGTGATAAACAGTTGTAGTGAGGCTGATGGTCTGCAATTGGGTCAGCAGGTCTCCTTTCTTGCTGTGGCTCAGGTATAGCAGTTCGTCTTCAAGTGTAGAAATCGCATGCATGTCTCGATTTTTGCTTTTAACATGGCTTAGTACACGAGTGGAGTATTCACATTCAAAAAATAGATGATTGTGTGATTCTGGAGTGTAGTTACATAGTTTACATGTTAGATTAACCTCCATACCCCATCTTGCTAATCTGTCAGCTGTGGGAAGTCTTAAATTAATTGCTTTAAACGTTGTGAAAGCCATCTTTGGGTTGTTAGATCTGGACCAGATAGGGGCTGCCCAATATTTGTTAGTATGTTTAGTTCGAATTGCTTCCCATGTACTGTTGGTGGTAAAAATGCCGTCTTTTGTATAATTCCAAGTCCAAGTATCATTAGGTTCAGATGAGTAGATAGGGATGTACTTGACATCTTCAGCTATGGCATGTAATCCTTTTTGTTCTGGTATCCAAGTGCCCTGATAAATGATTGATGCAACTAGGTCATCATATTCCCCAATACATGAAATCATATCCCAGCCATATTTGTTAGCAAATGATTTTCCATTTATCCATGGGTCCCTCCAAAGATAAGTATCCCTTCCATTAGCAATTCTCTTTGAGATGCATGTTTTCAGAACTTCCCTGCTTCTTAAAATACATTTCCAAACCCCAGAAGAGTTAATATCCTCATGCATTGTCCAGAAACTTCCTTTTATATATCTATTTCTCATCCACCTGGCCCAAAGAGTATTTGATGTTAGAATTTTCCATCCATGTTTGATTTGGTAAGTCTTTCTAAGGTCTTTCAGGTTGATAAGACCAACACCTCCTTCAGCTTTAGGCCTAGAAAGAATATCATAACTAACTTTATGTAATCCCCCCCTCCAGATGAAGTTTGCACATGCTGATTTAATCTTCTCAATTGAACTATCAGGAATGTGAAATGTTTGAAGCCAAAATCTAACTTTAGCAGTGATAACTGTGTGTACCAATTCAATTCTGCCAGCAAAAGAAAGTAATTTAGAGCTCCAACCATTGAGTTTGTCTCTGATTTTACCAACTAGTTCACCACATTCACGATCAGTAATTACATTAGTTGATAAAGGCACTCCAAGATACTTGACAGGAAGTTGTCCTTATATATATATATATATATACATACATACATATATATATATATGTATGTATGTATGTATTCAAATCCCTTCCAAAATTTTCAACATTTGAAACGATTCCAAATCCTTATATTTTTAATGGAAAATTCCCAAACTTCTCCAATACTTAGAATATTTTTCCCAACTCCATTTTTATGTTCAACACTTAGGAAGCGTTCCATTTATTTCCTACTTTCTCAAAAATCATTTATAAATTTATTTGTAAATTCCTTAACTCGTTTAGAACAAATTCTATAAGCTCCAGTTTCCTTAATTAATTTCCTTTAATATTTTCCCAGTCAAACGCTTGTCTAAAATTCCAAATGTCCATTTCTAACTTCTTTTATGAATTCTACTCCATTTTTTCGAAGCTCACTTTTATTTAACTATTTCAAATAAATTCTTACTTCTTTCCAAATTCCATTTAAGTCCATTCTCTTATAAATTCTATATTTTTATTTTTAATGTCGATTTCAACTTCTTTCCGTATTTTTAGAAAATATCGTTTAAATACCCATCATTAAAAATAATTCTTTATATAATTTTTTAAATCTCTATTTAAAAGTATATTTTTACGAATAGCTAAATACACATCATAATCAATTATTTTTTTATTCAAATCAATTTCTTAAAAGTAATCCAAATTTTGAAATAAATATTTTTTACATTCAAAATCTTCTTTTACCTTTAAAATCCCAAAAATAATACTTATGGTATTTAAAATACCAAAAGTTAGGCCAGTGCAACTACAGCATCCAATAATTCACATCATAACAATAATCTATAACAGATTAGTCTAACGTATCATATATTGTTATATATGAAAAACAGTCAATATTTTTGAGAAATCCAGTTGGATCCCTCCAACCTATTTTTCCTGCATCCACGGATGTTGTACAACAAAAAATATCAATCCCACTTCGAGAGGGATATCACGGTATATAAGGTTGTCTGCTATTGTGCGAGGTATATAGGATCTCATGCGCTAAAATATGCGGTAATATCAATCCAACTACTAATATATATTGTTGTATATAATATAATCATCTAACAGATAATTATAATTTATCAATCCAATCAAGCATCCAATAATTAAATTTAAACATTTAATTTTAAATTTGGCAATCCAAATGAGTGAGAATTTCTCACCTTGACTTTTATTTGCAAACCACTCCGATCTAGACTTGTTTTTTCATGATTTTTTGACCTTGTAAGCAAATTACGAATTATATAAGTTATTGATTTGAATTTTAATTATAGTTAATAAACCAATTATTATCTAATTACAATTAATTAAAATAAATTATTTTATACCTTCTTCTTGTCGTCTCCGCAAATCATCCTTCCTCTTCAACTGTCTCGCCTGACCTCACCCCCTTCGTCGAACCACATAATCAACCCATCCCTCCAACTCTGACTTTCCTCCCCACCACCACATTATAGTCCCTCGTATCACAACCGAAAATACCCATCCTTCCACCTCAAGGCCTTCTGCCTCCATCGAGCCGCTTGCTCTCTTGACCTCCTCTCCAATTCGCTCGCTAAAGCCTAAGGACCACATGCCACAACAATTTGCCAAATTCCTCCACGACAACTAAGCGCCCACATCCCTCAACGTACTCACGCGAACTCACCTCCCAGACGCTTGCATGCGACATGACGATTGAATCTCTACTGCGCCTCCACCTCATTTGTCTTCCATTGCGATTAGAGATTTGCTCGCGCCTGCCTGCACCTGAGCCTCCACATCACCAGAAAACACCATCGAGGTCGTTGTCTTCCTTCCCCCGCACGCGTGCCCCTATGTCCATTGCAACCCTATCCCAGATGTTGCCCATGCTTGAACCATCTATCGCAACACTACCACGCTCGAGAATCATCGCCGTCGCTTTTTGCCCTCTAGTCTTCGCGCATGTGCGCTCTCTCCATCGCGACTTGCTCACGAATTTTTTTATAGTTAGAATCGATTTCATTCGGTATTTTTAATTTTGACCGGCCTTGTTATTTAAAGAAGAAGAAGGGAGGCAACGCGATTTTAATTTTGAACCGAAAGAAGTGAAGGTCGCGTGCTTGAATAGGTAAATAGGTACAATGAGAGGATTTAATGACGATGAAAGGAAAGTTTGACTAGATAATATTTTAATTAAAATTTTAAAGTATCTTGATTTTCGTAACTTAAAATCTCAAACCCCTATCGAGTCGTGCCTCTGGGCGTTTATAATTATAGCTCTTTTCCAAACGCAATAGAAAAGGTTTAAAGTCCTAATTCGATCGTATGGAGAAGATTGCTTTTCGAACCCAATTATTATATTGAATTTTCGATATTAATTTTCATCCCATTTCTAACCCATACGACCAAATGATAACTCCAAATCCTACGAAACTTGAAATCCGATAATAATACATTATTACGTATCCAATGGAACTGGTTTCGTCGAATTCCGAGACTGTGCCCCAGATCGCTATTTTAACGCGTCAATTAAATTGACGATTTCAAAATTTTACGAAATTGCTTGAAATTTCAGTTTTAAAAACTTACTAGCTAATTTATAATTCAAATAGAAATTATACCAACATTAGAAATCTTTTCGATTCATAAACAACTCCAATTTTCAATTATTTAACGATTTTCAATTATAAATCCAACAAATAAATTTATTCAGTAAATCACTATATTTGGAATTTAAATTTATTCCACTTACTTGATCGTCAAATTCCATATTAAAATTCTATTCACATTTCAAAACTCAACGTTTAAAATAAACTAAATGTTCAAAATCAACAACCAAAAATCCGAGTCGTTACAAACCCAACTGTGAAAACACCCTAGCTCCATTCAACTGATCAAACAGATCATCAATTTTCAGTAAAGCGTATCTATTCTTCACCGTCCTCTCATTTAGATTCTGATAGTCTGTACATAGACATGGTCTCAAAGGCCTATTAGACTTAACAAATATTGTCGTTGCTCTCTATGGTGAGCTACTTGGTCCATTTAAGATCTTCCCTTCTAACTCTTCCAATTGCTTTCTCAGCTGCTCCATCTCCATTGGAGGCATTCTACCAGGAGGTCGACTAAATGGTTCAGTCCCTTGTGGTAAGTCAATGCAGAACTCTATTGCTCTTTGAGGTGGCAACCCTAAATTGGTTCAAACACATCCCTAAACTCCTTCACTACGTGTACTGCTCCAAGCTCCTCCTCCTCAGAAGCTTACCCAAATAAGTGATCTTGCACGGTTTTACGCATTCTTCCAATGCAACTAACAACCTACCTCTACGGCCAGGATGGATCAAAGTAATCATTCCATTCAGCACCGTGCACCCTAGCATCATACCTCTCCAGCCAACCCATCCCTAAAATAACTCCAAATCCTATGAAGTAAAATACAGAAGGATCGCAAGTAAACTTACACCCACCTAACTCAGTATCTAGGTCAGTGCATCTCAATCCGAGAGTGGCATACCCTCATATCGGATTAGCTACATGTATGAAAGTGACAAAATAGGTAACCCTTAACCCTAGTCGATCAACCAAGTCTCTAGCTATAAATGAATGTGTAGCTCCAATATCATATAGTGCTCTAACCGAAATATTAGAAATTAAAGTCATACCTTCTAAGATTTTCCCTTTGCCTTTCTCTTCTACAGACGGTCCTTCCCTGGGTCCCTAAAAGCATACACTTGCTCTTTAAGCTCTGGACAGCTCTTCTTCAGATGTCCTACTTTGTCACATTTAAAGAACTTAATCTTCTCAATTTTCCTTAGGAATAGGGCACTTTGAAGCATAATGCCCTTTCTAACCGCAGTTAAAGCACACAACCTTTGTGTTAGCAACTGCACCTCCTATCTGCCTCTGCACTCCTTTCTTGCCTTTCGTATATGGGGTAAACTTCTTCTTCTGCTCTGTCTTGGGTCTCACCTCTACCTCTTATGCTCTTAGTACATCCCATCGTACCTTCTGGCCATGTCAACTACAAATTCAAAAGGAGATGTTAAATAAGCCATCACCTTATGATCATGACCATGCTTTAAGCCTTTGAAAAACTTCTCGTTTTTTATCATAGGAGTGATGATGATATCATTACCATACTTTGCCAATGCATTGAACTTCTGGATGTACCCCTCCACTATAAGGTCACCCTGCCTCAAGTCAATGAACTCCCTCAATAACACATTCTATTGAGACTCTAATATTAACTGAGCCTCAAACCTCTTGTTAAAATACTCCCAAGTGATTCCTTCCTCTGGAGTTCCTAGAATTACGATCTTCCACCAATCCATTACATCTTCCTATAACTTCCTTGATTCCAATCTCCTCTTTTGTGCATCATTCAATCCCAGGTCTCCAAATACGCGCTCATAACATCTCAACCAATTCAACACTTCTACTGCTGGCTCTTTCCCTGTGAACAACATTCCTCCCAGATTTTTGAAAACTTTACTCATATTAGGGAAATCTTCCTTCACCACTGCAACTCTCGGCTGTACTACCTCTGGCATAGCTTCTCTCACCATATGAGTCATGAACTCCCTCAATAAGACAGTAATATCTATGCATGCCTCATTTGTTGGCAGTGTAGCTTCCACCCGTACTACTCTTGGAATCGTTTCCTCCTTTCCTCCACCCGTCCATGTTTCTTCGGTATGTCTTTTTGCACTTGCTCCTCCTATTATGATTTGTCTGCTTCACAAATCCATCTTGATTTTTTGTAAAGCAAGTCTTCATCGGAACGAAGAGATAGGAAGTGAAATCAAAATAGAACAAATATATCTCTATATATGTATATATATAGCAATATATAAATACAATATACATATATACTTATATATTAGTGCATCCTCGTCCCGGAGTATTTATATATATTTTAATTACTGCTTTTTGTAGATGGTGGAATTATGGATTTTAGGGATAACTGAATACTAGAGGGGGGTGAATAGTGTTTTCTAACATTTGTAAATCTTTTAAGTTTTCTTTTAAATTTGATATTAATATTAAATTAACAACATAGAATTATACTATTAAATAGTCATAGATGTAATCACAGTTAAAAATAAAAGCAGTAAAGTAAAGTAAAGAGCTAGAGAGATGAAACTAGGAATTTTATACTACTTCGGATTTCTCCTACATCCAGTCTCGTGCAATAGCGTGTGTGGATTTCTTTTCAAATGTCAATACTTAAACGGACGAAAGGAAAACCCAATTACAATCTCGATTCCAAGGCTAGAGCCATCCTTCTGATTTTTCGAAACTAGGATACACCTATTTGATTTGGACAGGCTACAAGCACACCTACTCGGAATTTTAGGCTACCAAAAACACCAAATCGATTTGAACGGGCTACAATCACACCTAAACAACTACAACTAGAGTTTTATGGTTTTTTCAAAAACAGGAACTTTGGATATAATGGATCCTATAACCTCTTAGACAACACTTTGATCTTTTATTTGAGAGAGAGATAATTCTAAAACAGTAAGAAATTAATATTGAATCAATACTAAGAAGTTTGAATTGATTCCATTTGATTTTGAAGAGAAAAGAGTACAATTTCAATGGAGTTTTCAAAAGATTAAGAGGAGGGAAGAAAATAAGACAATAACTACAAAAAAAATTCGTTTAAAAGCTACTATATAGTGTATAAACAGATGTGTCAGCTCGCGAAGAGTTACAACAAATAGACACTTTATTTCAAAATTTGAAAAACTGTTTTGCGACATGTATGTCAAAATATAATATGTTGATAAGTCGACATATACGCGTGTATTTTGAGCACTTGTTTATTTGATAATATTTTGAAAATCTTATACTTTGTAAAATAATTTGATACTTTGTAAATAGTTAAATATAGTTTATAAACATTTTGGACTTGAAAAACTTTTTATAAAATATTTTGATATATTTTTAAATTTTATTTTGTTTTAAAAATATAAAAGATAAGAAAATAGGAGATAGAGATCAAAGATTACTACTGGAGACTTTAACAAAATTATATGACTCTATAAACTATGTTATAGTCTTGGTATCTTCGTATCTTGATCTTTATACTCATGAGTCTTCATGTCTTTTTCCTGAGTCTTTATACTGTACAGTCTTTGATTCAACACATGTATAATATCCTGCACTATATACTATATAACTTTGCAAAATATTATTGTCTATATTTTATATGAATGTATATTGCTGTTATCATCAAAATCAATAACTGAGCTATTAACTGTCTCCTCTTTTTTGACGACGACAACCATTAAATATTCATGTACATAAAATATTATGTAGCTCCCCTTGAATATATGCATATGTATATTTTATATTTTTCTTCTCCTTTGTTATCAACAAAATTTGGTGAAAAATAAGAAGACTCCTTCTTAAATCAAATACTTAGAAACTATAAAGTCAAAATTAATAACTAAGTACTGAAATGATTAATTACACTAAGCATGATATACTTAAACATGATATAAATAAGATATATAAATGATTATATGATATACTTAGAAACTTTACTAATTTATACCAAATAAGATAATACAACGTACTAATTTAAAATTAATGTCATTTAATCAATCAAACATTCAAAACACATACAAAGTTAAATGTTAATTCTAAACAATCCAAATGATGTCAAACAAATCCAACCCAAATGCACACACCAAACTATGTCAAATCAGATCCTAAGAGTTTCTATATATACTTACATATCAAATCCAAACCTAATAACTAGCTGTTTCATGGAACTTCAACCCAACAGTCAGACCCAAAGATTGGATCTACTTTGATATCATCGCAATATTCATTATCCTTGTTAGTAGTGCACTATGGGTTATTGGATGGTCATCTTTGATTAAGGAAGAAATTATTCGTTGAAATGCTTTTCTTATTCCCTGATCATCTACATCTGGCTTAACTCTAAATGCCTTTGATTTTTTAAGATAAAAGAGAGAATATCCTTAAAAGAATGAAGTGTTTTTTCATGGTTTTCACATAATTTCTGATGTGATGAAGACATTTTTGTGCAAAAGATGTTTGAGAATGAAAGAGAGTATGGAACAAATGACGAGTGAATTTTTTGGAAGAAATAAGCTTATATAGGAGTAAAAAGTTATTTGAAATGATTGAATTAGCGATAGCTATTTTACTTTTGAAATTTAAAAAATTTGCCAACTGGCCATTATATGTCGACATATCTATTGTTATGGGCATTTTCGCCTAACTGATAGAAGCCAATAAGGGGCAAGGATGTGAGGCCGAGTTCAACCACCATCCTTTGGGGTCGCTACCCATGTATTCCACCATACCCTCTTGTGCTGGTACCCTAGGATACCGAATAGGATTCTAGGAGCGGTACCTAAGGTTATCGATCATTATATCTTGGCCGGTACCCCATGGTACCAATTAAGAAATCTCGATCAGTACCTCATGGGAATCGAGCAAGGGATTTTTTCTTGATCTAGGAAGGTGTGGAACTAAAGGGATAAGGACGAACCAGACCATGTACGCAGCTAACCTACCAAGCCATGAGTCCATCGAACCTACCCTGGCTGGTACCCTATAGTACCAATCAAGAAATCTCAACTGGTACCCTATGGGAACCAAACCAGGGACCTTTGCTTGAGTAAGGAAGGTGCCAAACCAAGAGGATAAACATGAATTAGATCATTTACACCGCTAAACTACTTAGCCATGAGCCCACCGAACCTATTTAAGGGTACCGATTGGGATTCCTTGATCAGTATCCTAGGGTATCGGTTAGGATATTTTCGTCGACACCCTTGGCATTGATCAAGATATCTCAACTAGTCCTAATGGGAATTGAGCCAGGGACTTTTTCTTGAGCAAATAAGGTGTGAACCAAGGCGATAAGCATGAATCATACTGTGTACATAACTAACCTACCGAGCCATGAGCCAACCGAATCGATAGGTCCTGAGCCGCGTAGGTGTGTACAGACTTAGCCAACAACTCATCTACATCCATCCAAGCCCAGCCAATGCCCTTTGAACCAAGTTCTCAATCGAGCCAAGCAGTGCAAATATGAAAGAAAATATGCATATATTAGGAAATAAATAACTACATTTGGCAAATTCAGGAATATTCCTTTTGAGCGAGATATACATGGAAATATCATAATTTGGTGGATTGAACACACCATATATTCACCCTTATAAATATCCAAGCATTTGGCATTATCAAGGGAGACCTTTTGAGATCAACAAGACTTCGAGCTACAGAATCAATTCCATGGAGCATCCATATCCCTATCTTTTGTTATGAATCATTGTACTCTTTATCAATTACTTGTAATATCAGAAGTATAAAATAAAGGAATAAAAATGAAAAGTGGATGTAGGCCCGTTATGGCTGAACCACTATAAAACTTGGTATGCTTTTCTTTTTTGCTTTTTATTCCTCATTCGGTCTAATGTGAAAAAGCGATTAGAGGTGTTTACCCATTTATTGCGCAAATATTTTGGTTCTTTCACTGAGGCTGGAGTATATCCTCAACATGCCTTCCAAATCTAAGAGCAAGGAAGGGGTGCTAAAATACGAGTGGTAGAATGGGATAACCGTTCTTCTAGTACTTTATCCCCTAATGCCATCACTAGGGGTGACTTAAACAGAGCTATCGAAGATCTTGATGCTCGCCCCGCCGCCCAACAGCCTATTGTAGATCAATTTATGACATGCTTAAGGAGACGCAATCAACCACACATAACACTGAAACTAAAGGGAGAGCTCAGTCGTGAGAGTCTAGAAGACTAAGGTGATCACATCTAATGGTGATTCTGATCAGGAAAATCAAGGAGCTAGAAGAGCAAATGCTGAGGAAATGGGTCACGTAAGGGCTCAGTCGTGCATTGCAATCCCGCATCCAAGGACTAGTTCGTTACCAAACCGAACGGGAAAGGTGATGGACCAGGGGCAACCACTGCCGAACCTCTTTGGCGTAGGCAGCGCTCTCCTATCTTGGCAGAAGAAACCACTGATGGAAGGCGAGCTCATTGTTATGAACGATACCAAAGTAGGGAACAAAGATGGGGTCACATAACGAGTTATCATAGGAGGTTAACCCAGCCTAGCTCTTCCCTAGAATCGAAAGACTACATTGCATGACTTATCAGAGAATGTGTCCATAGGCAGATCGAATGAGGAATTGGTGCAAGAGGTGGCAACCTATTTTCTATAGAGATAGAGACTGCCCAGAACCATAGGAGCTTTAAAATGCCTACCATGGATCCTTACCAAAGCCTGGCTGATCCTATACCACACCTGTAGCGATATACACAACATATGGTCATGAGCGGGGCAATTGAAGAAGTTATGTGCAAGTGTTTCCCCCTTTTCTTGTTAGATTTGGCAACTATGTAGTTTTGCCGTTTTCCCCATGGAACGATCCATTTATAGGAAATGCTGAAGGAAAAGTTCATCAGCCACTTTCAGGTTAAATAAGTGCAACCCAAGGACCTGCATTCTCTATCGGATGTGAAACAAAGGGAGCACGAGACTCTATGGCGTTACTTGACCCATTTCAACATTGCGATCGCTAGCATCCAAAATGATGACGAGCATCTGACCCTTACGGCCTTTAGTGATGGTGTTCACCTAGATATGAAGATGGCTTGAAGATTAACTAAGGAGAAATCAGCTAGTCTACCAAACTTATTTTATGAAGTTGTAAAATACAAGCAATTGATGAAAGCTGGGGTAGGGCTACAGACTGGAGCAACTGCCAAATCATATGAAGCTTCTAATTAGTGAATGCTATGGTCAAGAATGATATAGGCAGTGGAGAGGAGAAAAATAAAATATTAACCCTGGCAATTTCGGTGGAAAGGAAGCGGATCGAAAGAGATTCAGGCCTAGCATGAGATTTGGCACATATACAGACCTGAATAATACTATAGAAAACATCTACTTGGTCACTCAAGTAGAGCTTAAATACAGCAAGCCTGCTCAGAAAAAGGAAATAGAAGTTGAAAGAAACTTTGGGAAGTACTGCATATTCCATGAATCATATGGACATAATACTAACGAATGTCGCCATTTATGGGACCTACTCAATGAACACCAAGAAGAGGAAGCTGGAGTAGTATGTTAAGATCCTAGAAGCGATTCCCACTCCAGAGAAGCAAGCCTTAAGGCAGCCTCTACTAGGGAATGGAGGTGAAGGAACTAGTGCTAACCGTGGAAAAGACAGGAGGCTAGTGTTAATTCCATAACAAATGGACCGCATGTAACAGAAAGGAGTTGGGGGAAGATGGAGTGATACGCAAAGTTTTTTAAAATGAGGATGCTTATGTATGGAGGATTGGTAAGGAATAAAGGCTAAGACCCCCTGACGGGAGCAAGAGGCGATAGCTTTTGATAACAATGACTTACGAGGAAAGCAGTACCCGCATAGAGATTCCATGGTGATTACGGCCATGCTTGGCCCTGTGGAAATCCATAGAATTTTGGTAGATAATGGAAGTTCAATTGACATACTGTTCAAAGATGCGTTTGAAAAAATTGGGTTATCTATGGAAGTTGTTATGCTATGTAACCAATGGCTACATAGTTTTATGGGAGAAGGCACCGTGCCCATGGGAAGGTTGTATTTGTTTATTGAGATAGGAATTCGTCCCCGATCAGCCATGTGAAAGCAAACTTTCATATTGGTGGATGAACTCAGCTTACAATGCTTTCCTAGGATGTCAATTCTTATCCAACTTTCGTGCAGTAGTGGCCTCGTGGAGTACGATGGTGAACTTCCCAATGGCTAAGAGAATAGGAGTGGTGGAAGCAAAGAAAGACACTGTCAGGGAATGTTATGTTGTAGAGCTTTGGGAAAATAAATGGAGAGAGAAAGGAAGGGCATAGAAGTTGCCTTCTATGACAAGAACTCCCTCGCATAGCAACTACAGGAGCCCTCTCCTTTCGAGTTTACAAGTGATCCCTACAACGAGCTCGACCAAAGAGATGGAGGATACGGGATTGTAGCTAAGCTAAGGGAGGCTCTGGAGTTTAGAAGTTGATAATAGTGATCCCATGAAACTTATGAAAATTGGATTCGGTTTGGCGTGGAATCTAAAGATATAGATGATTAGTTTTCTACGGGACAACCAAAACATGTCTTTCTGCAGACATGTGTGGGATTTCTCATTAAGTTGCATGTCATGCTTTGAACATCGACCCAAGGAAACCTCCCATGAATCAGAAGAAAATGAGTATGGGCCTAGAATGATCAATGGCATTAAACATTAGAAGTGAAAATCTTATTGGCGAACTGCTTCATTTGAGAATCATTGTACCTAGGTTGGATAGCGAACCCGATCTAAATGAAAATGGCAGACCTGTGTGGACTCCTCTAACCCAAACGATGTGTGCCCAAAAGAATGCTTTCCACTTCCAAGGATTGATCGGTTAGTAGATAGAACTGCCGGGCATGAATTATTGTCCTTTATGGATGCGTACTCCGGGTATAACCAGATCATGATGCATGCCTTAGACCAGAAGCACACCAGTTTTATCACCGACCTAGGACTCTACTGCTATAAGATGATGTCATTTGGACTTAAAAATGTAGGGCCAATGTACTAATGTCCGGTGAACAAAATGTTCACCAAACATATTGGCAAAAAGATGGAGGTATATGTTGATGACATGTTGGTGAAGTCAAAGAGGGACGGAGACCACATATTTCACTTGGACAAAATGTTTCGAATCCTGCGGAAGTATAGGATGAAGCTAGACACAATGAAATATTCTTTTGTAGTGGCATTTGGAAGGTTCTTGGGCCTTATCGCGCATGCAAGGGGGGTAGAGGCTAATCCGAAATAGGTCAGGCACTCGAGACATTAAAATTCCCGAAACTTTTAAGGAGATATAGAGTTTAATGGGAAGGCAGCAGCTTTGTGCAGGTTCATATCCAAAGCCATAGACAAGTGTGTCCCATTCTTTAAAGTGATCAAAAGGAGAAAGACGTGTTCATTTGTACAGATGAATGTCTGGCTGCATTCTTACATTTATTGGAGAAATTGTAGAAGCCACCAGTCTTGTCTACACCGACTGAAGGAGAAGATCTTTACATATATTTAGCAGTGTGGCATCATGCCTTGAGCCCAACATTGGTCGGGAAGGAAGATCGGGTTAAAAGTTAGGTGTGCTACATAAGTAAGTGCTTCACCAAGCCAGAGTCCAAGTATCTAAAGCTGGAAAAGTTGGCATATTGTTTATTGATTGCATTCAAGAAACTAAGGCACTACTTCCAATTACACCCTGTTCGAGTGCTCACGGACCAGCCTTTACGCAGGTTCTACATAGGCCGAACGCTTCAGGAAGGCTTACCACTAGAACATTGAGTTGAGTCAGTATGAGATAACCTATTGCCCGTGAACTGCAATCAAGGGGAAAGCGCTAATAGACTATCTTGTTGAGTTTACCATTCGAGATGATGAAATAGAACCCCAAAAGGAGGAAGCCCTTAAGTTGCAAGTGTATGTTGATGGAGCATCAAATGATCATGACTCTGGTGTGGGGGTAGTATTTCTGTCCCTCGAAGAAAGGATTCTGAGTTATGCGATTAGACTGGGGTCATAGCGACAAACAATAAGGTGGAGTATAAGGCTTTAATAGCCGGAGTGGAGTTAGCAAAGGAGCAAGAGATCAAATCGATATGTGTTCATGGCGACTCTCAATTGGTGGTGAATCAAGTGCTTGGGGAGTTCTACGTTAAAGGAGAACGATTTAAATATTATTTGGAAAGGGTGAAGGGCTTGATAGGATGGAGCACTACATGGTCAAGCACATTCCACGAAAGAGAATCAGAATGTCGACAAGTTGGCAAAATTGGTGAGTTCAGGAGATGAGTCTCTATGGGATCGATACCTATTACAATGCTACATAGACCTAATTTCGAGAAAGTGAATGTGGTTGCAACATTTGAAGGTGAAGAGACCGAGATGACCCGTTGGTAAGGTACTTAAGTGAGCGAATACTGCCCGACAGTTGGAATGAGGCTAGGAAGATCATGTGAAAAGGCAACCCGTTTCGTTATCCACGAGGGAATACTATATCAATGAGGACATTCGAGCTGCTAATGTGATGCGTCGCTGGACAAGTGGCCAAATAGGTACGTGGAGACACACATCAAGGATGTCGCAGAGAACATATAGGAGGGCAAACTTTGGCAAAGAAGGTATTGTGATATGGATACTTCTGGCCGACCTTGATAATGACGCAATGGAGTGTGCGAAGAGCTGTAATGGATGCCAACGGTTCGCTAAGATTACTAGACTACCCCTAATTGAACTAACACACATGGTCATCCCTTGGTCCTTCGGAATCTGGGTAATAACCCCGATCAAGGAGCTTTCGTTGGTGTAAGGTAGAGCTAAATACGCTATAGTGGTATTCGACTACTTCTCAGTGGGTGGAAGTAGAGCCCTTTACTAAATTATCGCTAACCAAGGTTATAAACTTCTTAATTAGAAATGTGATATGCAGGTATGGAGTTCCTCTTAGGATTAGCTTGGATAATGGATTGTAGTTCGATAGTGGGGAGTTCGTCGACTTCTGCCAGCATCATGGGATAAAGAAGAGATTTTGCGTTGTATCATACCCATAAGCTAACGACAAGTGGAAGTAGTCAACAAGGTTTTGAAAACACTCGTAAAGAAGAGGTTGGGGAAGGCAAAAGGAGCATAGGTGGATGAGCTTCCTCTTGTGTTATTGGCCTATCGTACTTCTTTCGAAATAGTAATTGGTCATACTCCCTTCTCGTTGGCTTATGGGTCGGAAGTGATGTTGCTAATAGAGATAGAGTACCATCACATCGGAGGATTTACTATAACCCAAATGAAAATGAGGAATTTCTAAACATGTCACTCGACTTAGTTGAGGAAAGACACGAGGAAGCCGCTCTAAAGGAAAAAGCACACAAGCGAAGGATAGCCACCCAATACAATGCCAGGGTCAAACACCATCAGCTCAAGGATGGGGACTTGGTAATCAAATGAATATTCCCCAGACCGGGAGCACAAGATCCAGTATAGGAAGGACATTTATCATTCACAAGGATTTAGGAAGTAGAGCTTTCATCCTCAGTATCATAGATGGAGCCATATTCAAAAAGGCTTGGAATGCACACAACCTCCATTGTTATTTACTTGAACCTTTTTTATGATCATTGTATTGATACTTTGTAATTAAACTCATTATAAAATGGATTCTAATAAAGTGTGTCATCCCGCCTTTTGGCAAGGTCGTGACACCAAGAAATTAACTAGAAACCAAAGACAGTTCGTCCCGAAGATCGGTTATACACAAGTTCACTATGGATACTGGTAAATTTTGCCCAAGTTTGGATCGAACTACAATTGATATGACACGACAAGCAAAGCTATGAAAGCCAACGTGCCAAATTTCAAGTCAATCAAAGTTCGTATGATCAAGATATTGATCGATCAAAATCAAGAAGACCAATCTCATTTCATATCCATGGGATTTCATATCTATCAACGCAAGCATCCATTTCGTATCCATCATGTCTACACCATTTCATGTCCATCATACTAATTCCACTTCGTATCCATCATGCATGCCTGCTTTGTTTCGTATCCATCATCTGAAGATGCTTCATATCGCTTCCACCTATGCACAATTTGCATCGATCATTTACACACTTCGTATCAATCAATCAACGACCGATACGAAATGTGCCACCAACAATCGATGCGGAACAAAACCTAAAAACATGGATATGAAACCAACTACTCGATGATCGATATGAATGAAGTCAGGCTACATCGATACAAAACGGCTCCAAATATCAATACGAAATGAAACTAATAACATCGATACGAAATAACTACAAATCGTTGATATGACGTAGAGCACAGAACATCGATACAAATTGAAGTGCAAAAGAGAGATACGAAAGGAGTTGCACTAGATCGATATAAAGAAAACACGTTAAAGTGGAAGACTCGGTCACTCGGCATGAGAAGTGGATCGATCCTGGAATATAGCGCCATGTCACCCGATCGATACGAGCTAGCATCGATACGAAGCCATCGATACGAATTGTATCGATACGAACTTGGTTGTGTTTTGCGAATACAAACTTGGATCGATCATAACTCAAAATCTACAAGTCCAAGTGCCATCAAATTTTTACAGGAGCTTGCGTACAACCTCTACTTGGTCTATGATCGATCTCGACCCAAATGGATGTGTTTCAGATCAATACGAAATGAGTGTGTATCGATCATGGATCGATCCCAATCAACAGCGGATCGATCTTGTGGGCCCATTCACGTGAGAGAAGGAGTCTTCTGAGATTTGAGCTAGATATTTACAGCCTACACCTATAAATAGCACCCTGGATCTATGGAAAAGGAAGTTTTGGCCTCTCTACACTGATACTCTACCAAAATCATTACTATACTTCAGTTGTACTGTTGTAATCTCTTGTAATCAGCAATTGAAATTCAATGAACATCGATCATTTCATAGTGGATGTAGGCAATACGTCGAACCACTCTAAATTTGCTTGTTTCTACATGTTTTCTTATTGGTTGATTGGTGTGTTTGTCAGATATGCCTCATTTTACATTTATTTTCTTCATTTTATCTCTTCAAACACATTCGAAGAGTGTTGTGTCCAATTTTGTACAAACACTTTGATGCTTTCACTGAGAAAACTCAGCTTTTGTCCTGCTCATTAGATCTACTAAGGATACTAGATTGCATGGATCTTAGGAGAAGATCCAGATCTCAAGCCTAGAAGTTCTTCCATCCTATTCAGAATTGCACCAAGTCTAGGAGAGATCTAGGGAGGAGTTCCAGCTATTGATGCAAGAGCTGACTCAAAGCCGCCAGCAGCTTACCCAGTAGTTCCATGCCAATGCGGAGTTAACCAATCGATTGAACCATGAAATATGAAGGAGATCCAGAAGGGATCAGGCTTCCTACTCATCCACTAAAAGTTCAGCTTCTTCTGATTACAATCACCAATCCACACGCCTACGACTGGATGGAATCTATACACATGCTACCGGACATCAGCGCACTTTGAATCTTGGGCAACCGAGAGTTGGTCCATCAACTAGTCACTAGGCCGGACCCTCCTCCCGAGGAGGGACGACTCCTTATCACACTACTGACAACTGCATTGCTGCCGCTGCTATTGAGTTGGGAGCTGACACTCGAAACCGAACGGATCCAAGCCATCGCCACCGTAATTATACTCCTGAGCCTTATGTTCCTGAAGACCTAGAGCCAAGGAGGTGAGATATGGACCGTTGACTGCGACTGGCCCATCTTCGCATTGTGGAACCCGACCACACCTTGGCCCAACATGCCCAAAATGTCTAGATGCCAACATCTCGACAATGATCTGTCAGATGATCCATGAAAGCCAAGGCCTCACCAATGGCGATTGGGGAATCTTCCGAAGTCATACCCCTTTCACCGACGACATCCTCTACACTGAATCGCCTCGATGATTTAGAATGCCAACTCTGCCTGTTTATGAAGGGAGCTCTGACCCTAACAAGCACATTTTAAAGTATAAATGGTTGATGAATGCTACACGGGCTGATGATGCGATCAAGTGCCAAAGTTCCCAATCTCCCTAGGGGGCATTGCGACTATGTGATTTACTCGCCTACCACCCTGATCTATCTCATGTTTTGACCAGTTGGCAACGAAGTTTGTTGAACATTTTCGCATGCATGTCATAAGTCCCAAAGATGTTAATACCTTGTTCAATGTCGTTTAAGCTCCCGGAGAGACACTTAGACGTTATCTGGAGAGGTTTCACGCTGCGTGCGCTGAGATTAGTAATCCTAATGACAATTCCATTCTGATGGCACTGACTAAGGGAATCGATCTCGATTCTGGATTTGGCAACTGATTGGCCAGAAAACACCCTGTATTATTGGACCGTTTCTATTCCAAGGCAGCTCAATTCTTAAGAAGAAAGGATGTGAAACAGTCTTGGAAAAAGGATGACGTAGGGCCTAGTATGGAAGGAATCCGAAGAAATGTCACTATGAAACAAACCGGGGAGAGTTCCAAAAGGGTGTAGTTAAACATAGAGAATAAGAAAAATTAATAGAAAGGCGATGTATACATCTTTGGAGAATGTGTACTTGCAAACTTGTAATACTGTCCAATATAAGAAACCTACCCCGAAGCAATCGTTAGAGAAATATATTCAGGCTAGGAAGTTTTCTAGATTTCATGATAGTTATGGCCACAACACGAATGAATGCCGTCATCTAGAGGAAATTATCGAGAAGTTTATCCGAGAAAGAAAGTTGTAGTAGTTTGTTCGGGCACCGCAGTCTGGAGGTGTGGGCCCATCAAATCAAAACCAAATATCAAATCAGGTTAGACCGGAGGAACCCCCTCGTACCGACGAGAGGTTAGTGATTAACGCTGTTAGTGGTGGTCCTCATCCAGCAGGTTGGGGCTGGAGGGAAATGGAGCGTATGCCACTCTATTAGGCATGCGAGCTTCGAATGTTGTTGTAACTTGGAAGACGGGGCTCCAGCCAAACAACATAAAACGATGATAGATAACATCGTATTTCGAGATAGGGATGCTAACAGAGTCGAAGCCCCAACCATTGATCCACTAGTCATTTCAGCTCAGATAGGTCCTTCTTAGATGAAGAGGATCTTAGTGGACAGTAGAAGTTCAGTGAACATACTCTTTAAGAGAGCCTATGTTCAAATGAAGATGGAAGTGAAAGATTTGAAGCCTTGTTAGGCTTGTATTCATGGCTTCAATGGAAGTGCGACTATATCCACTGGGATGGTGGAGCTACCAATAGAGTTGGGAGTTGGAGAGCCCAGAGAGTCTACTGTATTGGATATTGACTCACTATAAAATGCTTTCTTGGGCCGACCGGCCCTAGCTGAGTTCAGGGATGCTATCGCCTATTGGTGTCTAACTTTGAAATTCCCTACCGACAATGGATGCAGAGTCCTTTAGAGAGACCAAGTTGTTGGGCGGGTGTGTTATGTTGCTGAGCTATGAGAGGCGCAGCGAAAAGAGAAAGGAAAGGGCATAGAGGAATCTCTCTACGTCTGCATTGCGGATAATTGACATTTAACGCCAGGGTCCAGGCCCGGCATCGCAACCAATTCCCAAGAGATATTGACCCATGAGATACTAAAAGCGAGGACGAAGTCAATGACAGTCAGGCTTCTTTGGTAGAGCCGACGATCGATGTTCCGATCGATAATGATGACAATTCTAAAATGATAAAGATTGGATCTTAGCTAAGCCAACAGATGAAGGAGGAATTAGTTGAATTTCTCCTGCCAAACCTCGACATATTTGCCTAGACGCACTCCGACATGTGTGGGATCTCGCTGGACATCGCGAGCCACATATTGAACATTGACCCGCGGCATGTCCCGGTCGAGCAAAAAAGGCATGGTATGGATCTAGAGAGATCTTCCACCCTTAAGGAAGAGGTGGATAAACTCAGGTCGAATGGGTTTATCTGAGATGCGTTATATCCAGAATGGGTGTCTAATCCTGTACTTGTTAAGAAACCTAACGGGAAATGGAGAACATGCGTTGACTGCTCAAACTTGAATAAAGTTTGCCCTAAAGATAGTTTTCCATTTCCCCGGATTGATCAGCTCGTAAACTCTATAGCCGAACATAAACTACGCATATTCTGGCTAAAATCAGATGCCAATGCACCTACTTAATCAGGAGCATACCAGCTTTGTCGCCGATCTGGGACTCTATTGTTATAAAGTGATGTCGTTCGGACTAAAATGCCAACGCAACCTATCATGGACTCATCAAACGAATGTACGCTAACTAGGTCGAGAAAAACATGGAGGTATATATGGACGACATGCTCGTGAAGTCCCGATCCTCCACCAATCATATCAACAACCTAGGAACAATGTTCAACATCCTCTGAGGGTACAGAATGAAACTCAACCCGTTAAAGTGTCGCTTTGGGGTCGTGTCTGGAAAATTTCTTAGATTCATCGTTAATGCTCGGGGAATCGAAGCCAATCCCGAGTAAATTTGGGAAATTAGAAATATTGAGACTCTAAAGACTATAAAGTAAGTTCAGAGTCTCAATGGGAAGGTAGTAGCGTTGAGCATATTCATTTCAAAATACACCGACAAATGCATTTCTTTCTTCGATCTAATCAAAAAAGGGAAACAGAACTTCAAATGGACTACGGAGTGTGAGGACGTATTTTGAGCACTGGTTCAACACCTATCCACACCACCTATTCTGTCAAAACGTATTTATCATGAGAGGCTATACATCTACTTGGCGGTGTCAAAAAACGCAATAAGTGCGGCTTTAATTCAGGAGGAGGACCGGATACAACGGTCGATTTATTACATCAGCAAAAGGCTGACCGGAGCAAAGAAAAATTATCCAAAATTGGAGAAATTAGCTTAACTGTGTTTTCATTGCCTCAAGAAAGCTCCGTCCGTATTTTCAGGCTTATCCTATCACTGTCTACACTAACCAGCCGTTATGTCTGGTCCTTACGTAGCCTGAAACGACTGGTAGGTTACTCAAATGGGATATCGAGCTGAGTCAGTTCGACATCACTTACACACCAAGGCGAGCTATTCAAGGACAAGTCCTAGCAGACTTCATCGTCAAATTTACTAGCTCGAAGAACTTGCCCAAAAACGATGAATCTCCCAAATAAGTCTGGAAGCTACATACCGATGGTGCATCAAATAACCACTGCTTAGGCGCTGGAGTTGTGCTTGAAACTCCAGAAGGCCAATCTATATGTTATGCTTTAAAGTTCGATTTTCGTGCGACCAACAACGAGGCCGAATACGAAGTCATGCTCGTCGGACTAAGGCTTGCCAGAGATTTAAGAATTGTTGGTGTGGAAATTTACTGTGATTCACAATTGGTCGTGTGCCAAGTTTGGGGGGAGTTCCAGGCCAAAGACTAGAGACTGGCCACTTATCTCGCTCGGGTCCAGGAAATATTGAATCAGTTCGATTATTATGCCATCTATTGCATACCTCGAGAACATAATCAAAAGGCCGATTCCTTGAAAAAGTTAGCCAGCACCGGTGAGGCACAACAAATAGGACTCGTTCCCATTGAAACATTGTCTTCCTCGAGTATTGACCACATGGAGACTGACTGGGTACTTGAAGTCATATTCGATAAGGAGTCATGGATGACTCCGTTCAAGAACTATCTCAAGCATGGAAACCTACTAGAGCGCAGAAGTGAGAAAAGACAAGTTCTTCGAAAGGCTTCGTGGTTCACTATTCAGAATGAAGTGATATATAGAAAGATCTGTTCCTTTACTCCGACGTGTCACCCACGATGAAGTCAAGTGAGTATTACATGATATGCGTGAAGGAAAATGTGGCAATCACACCGGAGGATAAGCTTTTACTAAGAAAGTTCTCCGATATGGTTATTATTGGTCGACTGTAAATTGCGATGCATCAGATTATGCCAGAAAATGTGACAGATGTAAGAAACATGCTCGGATTCCAAGAACCCCGCCTACCGAAATAACTCAGATGGTCAGTCCACGGCCTTCGCAATATGGGACATTGACGTTATTGGGTCTCTACCTCTAGCTAAAGGTGGCGCAAAGTGCGCTATCATTGCAGTTGATTACTTTACCAAATGGGCGAAAGCCAAGCCCCTTGCTATTATCACAATGAAGAAAGTGATCAACTTTGTTGTATACAACATTATCTATGGATTTGTCTTCCATATACCATCATCACAGATAGCGAAGCCCAATTCGATAGTGTTGAGTTCAAGAATTTATATCAGTGTTTCCATATCTAGAAGAAGTTCTCTACAGTTGCACATCCTTAAGCGAATGGACAGGTCGAAGCTGTCAATAAAGTTATAAAGTCCATTTTGAAGAAATGAATAGTAAAAGCCAGGGGCAAATGGGTCGATGAACTTCTTATGGCCTTATGGGCTTATCGAATAACCCATAAGTCCACGACTAGCCATACTCTGTTTTCACTTTTCTACGGTTCAAAAGCTGTTATTCCGGTAGAGTTGGAAGTGCCTTCGCATCATGTGACATATTATGACCCAAAGACAAATGCTATACTACTTGTCGAATCTCTGGACTTATTGGATGAGAAGCGAGAAGAGGCTGATTTGAAGGCATCCGCGCACCGAAGTCGAGTCGCCCGATTGTACAATGCTAAGGTCCGACCTTGAACTTATGAACTTGGCAATCTCGTCCTCAAGAGAATTTTCTCGGTCCCTTCGCATATGAAACCACTGTATGTCATTGAACGAAGACTCAAAGATGGCACATTCAAATTATCGACCATTGATGGGCTCACTTTGCCAAGAGCCTATAACAGCGAGAGCCTTCATCGCTACTACACATAATAGGCTTTATTTATTCATTCAGTCTACTTTTCATTTGCGATTTGTTTATGCATTTTGAAATTTGAATTTGTAATAAGGCAACTGACTTTTCCAAAAAAAATTCAGCAATAAAGTGCAATCTCTTTGAGCCAGAGCAGTGATTCTTAAAATGCGTCATGTGACCATCACAATGCACGGAGAGCTAAGTTCCACCATACGGTGGGACTTGTTCAAATAAGGAGTGACCGTGATACGACCGGTTACTCTCTAAGCGAAACCCAAGCTCGAGGGCAAGCCATCACACTGAAGCCAAAAAAGGATTGATACATGAAATTCCTCTAACTAACTCTGGCTCCCAAAGTGCGAGCTAGAGTATAAAAATACAAATGCGGGCTCGAAGAGGGTGGATCCGTCTACCTAATGACTTCGCTCGTGTTTAAACCAAGTCCAAGGAGGATAGATCCATCCATCTAACAACCTCACTTTCAAACTCAGGGTGGATGCGACCCGACCGTCCATAATCCAGATAAATCTATCGTTCCTAGAGTGCAAACGAAATCCTAAAACTCGAAACTGATGTGATTGACCGTCTGTCACTAACTCCAGATTTCCAAAGTGCGAATTGGAAAATGGGTTTAACCGACCATCCATCAGCTAACTCTAAGTCCCTAGAGCGTGGACCGGAGTATAAACACAAATTGGGTGTGATTGATCACCCATGAATCAATCTAAGTCCCTAGAGTGCGAATGAAATTATGAATATCAAACGGATGTGATTGACCGTCCGTAATTTAACTTAATTCCTTGGAGCGCGGACATATATTTGAACATTAAATGGGCGCGACCGACCATCGACGTGCAAGTGCAATCCCTAAAGTGTGGATGCGAGTACCGATAGATGAGCGGGTGTGATCCAACCACTCGAACTCGTCACGTTTCAACTTCGTTCTGATTAAGTTAAGCTCAATTTACAAAAGGCGGAAAATGACTGCCCAAAATTCAAGTACCGGCTAATGACCGAGACAGTACAATATGGAGACTCGACTTAACGTTCGGTTATAATTCGAAACCATAACTTCAGGACTTAACAACTAAACTCAGGTCCGATTTAGAGAATAAGGCTTCACAAGTACGTTGAATGGAAGTTCGAGCGCTAATACCTTGAGAAAATAAACACAAAACTATGTTAGAAACAAAATGGAATTCTATTTTAACTATTCTTTGAAAAAGAAGGATAGGTACAAAAATCATTCCAAGAAATCCTACTAGTAGAGGCCGAACTCGAATCTATACACGGCCTATAGGATGCAAAAATAAATTCTTATCTATCTACTAAAAAGGAAGCAAGAAGACGTGTCTATTCTCTCAATTTCTTCTTCTTCGGCATTGACCTACTGAAGCTACCGCTTGGGTGCCTATTTGAGTTTTTGCCTTTTGGTTATTGATCTCCAACTAGGATAATTATGGTGACCTCTTCCTCCTAACTCAAAGGGATTTGAATGCTTTCTGAATGCGGAGTCAGAGGGATAGGAGCACTCTCGATGTTGTAAGATGAGGGAGGCACGCCAGTGTCGATAGTTGTACCGCCAGGAGAAATCATTCACAGAGGAGATGGAACATGACCCTCCATACAACCTCGATACCACTGACCTGTGCGGCTACTTCCATCTTGGCATTAATCTTTGCTATTATCTCTTCTTCTTGAATTGTTATTGTTTGAGCATCCACAGGGATGCTGCCAGTTAGCCCTAAAGAGCTGGCCATGAATGCGCCTTCGCCTATGACAAATGGAAGGTCGGAAAGTGGGTCACTTTGATGGCCAAGGAGTTCCTCCATCATCTGCTCGTCAAAAGTAAAAGTGATCCCCCGCACTTCGTCTGTTGGTGTAGCGGTCATTGTTGTGGTTGCCTCCGTCATAAGGGCCTCCTGCTCATGATGCAGCTCTTGGGTTGCAGGGGACATGGCCGGTGCGGCTCCTATAGTTGAATAAAGATAAGAGAAAAGGTGTTAGTGACTACTTCAAACAACGCTCCGACTTTAAATAAATGTGAGAAATGTTTAGAATACCTTCCACGAATTGGCTCGTGGATGGAACCGGAGCAGCTTCAGGGGCATGCTCGCAAGCTGAAGACAACTGCGGTTGATTAGGATTGTAAGAAGGCACTGATAGAGGATCAACCTCAGGAGTAGATTCGGGCTGGGTTGGCATAGGAATTTTGAAGTCTGTATCATGATGCTCAATGCCAGAACCCTCTTCAGCCTTCGGATGCTGAGTACCGATTTTCTCTTTCTCGGATATGATAGTGGCATCATGGAGAACTCTTCTCTCATCCTCATTCAGCACCTGATCCTCTAATACAAACTCATCGATGGATTCAGTATGGTGCTTTACTTTTTCATCTTCAACCAAGCAGCACCAAGCATTATATAGATGCGATAGGTAATTTTCAAGCCAGCTCAAATTTTGATGCTTCAGAACATTGGCATTATATGTAATAAGGAGATCTTCAATGTCACCCTCCAACCTAGCCTCTGCCACTCTCACTTCACCCTCAACCCTGGCTTCAGCTTCCTGAACCTTTAGCGTTGCCGCATCCCTCTTGTCCTTGAGCGCCACAACCTACTCGCAAGCTTCTTGAGCAGTTTTATTTTCATCGTCTTTTTCTTTGACGACTTCAACAAATTTAGCTTTAAGCTCCTTAAGCTCTTCTAGCACCGCATCTCTTTCAGCCATGACCGTGGTGGTCTGGTGCCCTATTCCTCTACTAGGAATAAGTGTGTTCGCCTCATCTCCTCTATTCTCTAGGTTGCCTTGTCGACCCTTTTATTAGCCTCCATTTTTGAATTTCTTACAGACTCGTTTTCATCGTTAAGTACCTGAATTTTGCGGTCCTTCTGAGCGAGATCGGCTCCTAGTTTCTCAATTGTCTTTGCTCGCTCAAAGGCCACTGCTGACACACTATCTGCGGTCTTCATCCATTCCCGATATGGCCTTAAACATCGTACATGTAGTCATGCATCGTCTATTTGGCCTCATTAGGGATTCTCTTTAAGTGTGGGGAAAATATGAAGCCATTAAAATAGATATTCGAAAAATCCTTTTTCAACTTAGCGATTCTAATCGCTCCTTCCCCGATAGGTTCCATGACAGCTTGTTCAATGGCAACGGGAGCCTCAATTTCAGTCCTCTGACGTTGTTGGTTAGGCCTTAATGCTTGGTGAGGTGGTATTTGACGCGAGGTTTCAAGGGGTTGTTTGCCAGAGCCGGAAGATTGTGTTGGACATCTAGGCGGTGGGGAGCACGATTGGAAACGGCGACTGTATTGTCTCTCCTTCTACCTCTCCCTCTCCCAGTCCTTTCCCTCACGTAGCGCTCTCTTTCTTAACTGGAATAGCCACAATTGTGGTCTCTATCTGCCTTACATTTGCGAGACTTAGAGTATGAGCTGAATGAACGGTGTGTAGAACAAAGGATACCAAGCATAGATCCCACCTCGACATCGTATCTGTAAAATGAAAAGAGGAACAGAGTTGGCAATCTCCAAAGATGAAAAGCTTGTGACCAGAAATTGTGTGGTGCCGTGAAATGCATGTATGCATGTGCAGACCCCCAACTAACCGGTTGTAATAGCCATACTCGGAGGAGTTGGCTCTCCTACGTCTAAGGCACTTTAAAGCCCTTTTAATTCGGCATCTTGGTGTAAAGGCAAGTCATCTAAAATGGGGACGTCAGCCAATCCTGCAAAGGAGCTCTCCATCTGCAAGAGAAGAATCTCTTGGCTAGTAATAGGCAAAGGGACTACGATGGTTTTACGCCAAACAGATTTTGGAGCAGTAGACTTGCTCTTCTTTTCCGCTCTAAAGATCGAGGGCTTTGCGAAGGCCCAGTTGTGGGCTCATCTCCAGCTGTCATATTCTCATCACCGCCTTGTTCAGTAATTATTTTCCTGGAAGCTCTCCTTCAAGCTTGCCTCACTGGGACCGTCCTAAGAATACCTGCCAAACTAATGCTTTGATCTTTGTTAATGATCCCAACGACAACCAAATTCTCGTCCGTAAGGACTTCACCAATTTCTCTGTGTTCGGCGGGCACCTCTTGAAGAATTCGTACTATCTCCTTAAACTGAGCACCTTCAGGTCATGCAAATGAAGCTGTTAAAGGAAGAAAATGTTAGACTCGACATCAACTACTATTACCCAGTTAGTCGGCAAGGAGGCCAGGGCTCCTACGTCTTGCTACCCACCGTCTGGCGAGCCCCAGTGGACAACGAACATAGAACCATTCGGCCTTAAAGTAACTCAGCTTGCTCTAAGCCCTGGCCATGACTTGGAAATTTCTAACCGCTTCTAGAAAAGTAAAGGAAGGGTTGTCCCTGCGACTCTTTATATTGAATAGGTATCTGATCTCCTCTACTGTCGAAGGACTTAAGAGATGCTCCATGAAGATGACAAACAAACTATTGAGCAATGCATATCCATTCCGGTGCAGCTGAGACAGAGCAATCATCAAGAAAAGTAAAACTTTCCAGATGAACTGGTTGAAAGGAGGAAATGTCTCGACTGCACACTAAATCTATTGCAGGCTGTATACCCTTCTCAGGGGTTGTGGGCTCTATCTTCTGACCCTGACAGTAAGACATCGTCCAGCGACAACCCATGCCTTAAACAAATTCTGCCCAACGCATCTTCAGAAATATTAGAAAGGACAAAATCTTGTGGATGTGTGATGAAGATTGCTCCTACTGGCTCGTCTGGAGCAGGGCTAATAACGTCGGCTGCGATAGCCGGCATTTCGATTGCGGGGAGAGGCAGACTCTGAACATCCTATGACTGTGAACTTGCAGGTTCCATAGCTATTGAATTCGGTAAAAATCATCGATAGATGACAATAAACTTGTATTTCCCCCAGTGTGAAGTGCGTGAATGTGTTGTGTGGTGCAGTGCTACATAATATTTAGAATTCTACGGAATTTGTGAGATGTTCAAATGACAAGACTTCGAGATTCAACTGGAGTGACAGTCATCGCTGACCATCCCAACTGTTCCATCCAAATTTCATAGAACGTTCCAACTTAAAGTTCATCAAAATTTTCAAGTTACAGATCCATAGACGAGCTTCGAGAGGAAGTCAAATATGCAGTCGAACGGTTAAGTCCAATTATGCAAGGCTGAAGCTCAACGGAGTCAAATGTTCAACTGTGCAAAATTTCTTATCCATCAAAATTCGAACTTGGATCGATCACCAATTGAATAATTCACATTGGTCAGGACAATTAATATCGATCAAAATCCCATCAATTCTATCGATCGAAAGCGGCAACTTCGTATCCATCACGAGGATCAAAATTTCATATCGATTGCTCCATATGGATATGAATGACCATCGTTGATCGATTGATAAAAATGCCTATCAGCCATCGATACGAAGCAATTCTTTCCATCGATACGAAACTGCATCATGTCCGGATCAATACAAACTCGTCCTTCATTCACTATTGACATGAATGCCACCTTCGTAATCATCCATCCTTCTTCTTCTCCAAACAGTATGAACATCATTTTCTCCTTCCTCCACCTTGCTTCAGCCTAACTCTGGCCTCGACACCGCCATAATTAGCCACGGATGAGAGTGGATTGGCACAAGAATTCGAGTCTCATCATTTCAAGTTAGTTTTGATCAATTAATTACCTAATTAGAGCAGTTAGTTCGAAGGATTAACAAATTAAGTGGCTTGAAGACAAAGGCAATTTCTTTTTCTCTTTTTCTCTGATCAATACAAAGCAGTATGTGGGAATGAAAGAAAGTGAAAATTTTCTAAGTCCAAATCATATTTATATGGTTCGTATCCAAGCGTAGCACGATTCATCTCCCAGTAGCCAAGTACCGGTTGAAGCGGTCAAGTATCGATCAATATGAAGGTCGCTATGCAAACCAACCTGAAATGGTCACAACTATCACCGATACGAAGAGCTTTCTTCGTATCGATCCACACACATCGATCAGGGGTGCAGCTATTCATATCCACCAACGATCGACCACATATGTTATTGATATGAACGCCACTGCCAATCATGTTTAAACTGTTCATTTCCTATCGATACGAAGTGACAATTTCTTATCATCCCTTTGAAGACTACAAGATGTCGTATTAATCGATGCGAAGCATTTCAAAGACTTTCATCAAGCATACATCCTAACTTCTCAAATCGATTCAGGAGAGGATCGATACAGAGGAAGGACTTAAAACAACCATCAAACGTCGTTATAACTCGGATTCCACATCGATCCAGGAGAGAATTGATACGAAACTAGATACAAAAACTTAACGACAACTTGTGAACGTACAAACGTTAACGGGAGTTAGGTTAAAAAACATGCATGTATGACAAACTAATATTCAATTTTCAAAATTCATAGGAATAGAATGCTCACCTGGTGATGATTACAATATTGAAAAACAAATTGCTAACACTCGATGCTCAGCTACAACAATGCACTATACAATCATTGACAATCAACAAACTAGTATTTTTATTGTCGAGAATCAATCAAAGGTTACATCTTTTGACGAAAAAAAAATGGTACTCAATGAATCGGACAGAACTTTTTAGACTAAAGATTGCAGCTTTTCAAAGCACATCCACATAAGACGTATTTTGGGGGGCAAATGTTATCTCACCTTTTGGAAAAGCCGTGACACTAAGAGATTAACTAAAACCCAAAGACAGTTCGTCCCGATGGTCGGTTATACATGGGTTTACTATGGATGCTGGGAAATTTTCCATAGTCCGAATCGAGCTACAATTGATATGACATGATATGCAAAGCTATGAAAGCCAACGTTCCAAATTTCAAGTCAATCGAAGTTCGTATGCTCAAGATATTGATCAATCGAAATCAAGAAGACCAATCTCGTATCGTATCCATGGGATTTCGTATCCATCAACTCACAAGCATTCATTTCGTATCCATCTTGCCTGCATCATTTCGTATCCATTGTGCCAGTTCCACTTCGTATCCATCACACCCTCTTTGTTCGTATCCATCATCTGAATATGCTTCATATCGCTTCCACCTATGCATAATTGGTATCGATCATTTCCACACTTCGTATCAATCAATCAACGATCGATACAAAATGTGGCACCAATGATTGAAGCGAAACAACACCAAAAAACATCGATATGTAACCAACTACTCATGATCCATACGAAAGGAGTCAGGCTACATCGATACGAAACGGCTCCAAATATCAATACGAAATAACTAGACGTCATCGATACAAAGTAGAGCATAGAACATTGATACAAAATGAAGTGCAAAAGAGCGATACGAAAGGAGATGTACTAGATCGATATGAAGAAAACACGTTCGAATGGAAGACTCGGTCACTCGACATGAAAAGTGGATCGATCTTGGAATATAGCGCCATATCACCTGATCGATACGAGCTAGCATCGATACGAAGCCATCGATACAAATTGTATCGGTACGAACTCGGCAGTGTTTTGAAAATGCAAACTTGGATCGATCATAACTCAAAATCTACAAGTCTAATTGCCACCAAATTTTCACATGAGCTTGCGTACCAATTCTATTTGGTCCATGATCGATCTTGGCCCAAATGGATGTGCTTTGGATTGATACAAAATGAGTGTGTATCGATCATGAATCGATTCCATTCAACATCGGATCGATCTAGTGGGCCCATCCATATGAGAGAAGGAATGTTCCGAGATTTGAGCCAGATATTTGTAGCCTCCACATATAAATAGTGACCATGAACCTATAGAAAAGGGACTTTTGGCTCCTCTACATTGATACTCTACCGAAATCATTACTATACTTCAGTTATACTGTTGTAATCTCTTGTAATCAGTAGTTGAAATTCAATAAACATCGATCATTTCATAGTGAACGCAGGCAATACACTGAACCACTCTAAATTTGTGTGTTTCTGCATTTTTTCTTATCTGTTGATTGGTGTGTTTGTTAGATCTTCCTCATTTTACATTTATTTTCTTCATTTTATCTCTTCAAACACATCAAAAGAGTGTTATGCCCAATTTTGGTACAAACAAAGTGTGCTTTCCTTGAATTTTGTCTCAATACATAATTATTAAGAAATGTAACTTCATGCTACCAACTGGACAGTTGGATTAACATAGATGCTTCGAGGGACTATCTCATGGGAAAAAGACCTGACTCCTTAATTTAGGAGCCAAACTCAATCGTCGCATCATCTCCCCTTTAAATTTTTTTAGTGGCAACGGCGTGCCTATTCAGCCCATGGTCAGGACATGACCACCAAATGGGTGCTCATCGTTGATGATCGACCTAAACTTCTTTGTCGGCAACGGCGAGCCCACTGGCCAAGATATGATAGCCAAATTGGTGCTTGTCTTTGATGATTTGCCCAAACTTCTTTTTCGGCAATGGTGAGCCCGTAAAGCCCATGGTTATGACATGACTACCAAACGGATGCTCGACATTGACAAACAAACCAAACTACCTTCCGGCAACGGCGAGCGTACAACCCATGGTCAGGACATGACCACCAAATGGGTGCTCACTGTTGATGATCAACACAAACTACTCAACCGACAGTAGTGGACGGGAATGATCTATACTCAGGTGATCACAACCGACGATCGGTCTACATTTCCTATTTGGCAATGGAAAGTTGGAGTAACACTACTCAGGCGTTCACTATTGACAAACAACATTGAACTCATGGAAGGCCAAGGAGAACCCAACTTACCAGACGCCAGGACACGACAACATCCTAGTTGTTTCTCCTAGGCCAGTAGATACACTACAAGAAAAATCATTATTTATAGCATTGAAAATGTTAAAAACATAGCATTTTAATGGTAGATGCTATTTATTCCAACTAAAAACTATTAAAGTGAAATATAAAAAATATTAAAACGTTGTATGCTAGCAGGAGACTTGTTTTAGGAGGCGGGCTCAAAATTTATTTTGGCGGCCTATTTTTTTCTTATTCTTTTATTCGTCTTCCCCTTCTCCTAAAGAAATAAAACTTAAAAAAACCTTGTCCTTTTCTTGTCTCTTTCGTATTCATCAGTGCATGTTCATCTTCTCTTTTGCTCTTGTCTTTGCCTCTATAACCGCTGCTGAGTGGATTGCTGGTCGAGGCTTTTTCAAAGCAAACTGGTAGATTTGTCTATGAAGATAAGAAGTTGGGAACAGTTTGTAATTTTGAACTCAAGGTCCGAACTATGAACAACTAAAGGTATGTCAAACCCTAGTCTCACTGTACTATTGTTTTTATCAATTTAAACTAGGCAAATTCTATTCCAACCCATATATTCACTTAGTAGCCCTCCTCTAAAAGAAAATTATCTAAAGACAAAAATACCTTTAAAAAAATTTCTTCTCAACTCTTCTACCTTACGTACTTTTTCACGCTCCTAAAACATCTAAGCTACAAAATCCTACTTTCAAAATCATTAAGAAGAAAAATTATTTTGAAACTAGCAGATGATGGATTTTGAAGAGGAGGGTGAATCTCTGTTGCAATCACATAGGTTATTCGATAAAAAAAATTGATAAGTTTTTTAATTTTTGCAGGTATAGTCGAATCCACTCGATTAGTGAGATTTGCGACAATCCATGTAAAGGTACTACTAGGTTTTAGGCTAAGCATAGCTGGAGGGAAGCATGATTACACTAAAACCATGCTCAAGCGCCACGTGGTAGTGAAACTAACCACGTTAAGCTTTTGCGTGGTTTAGACAACTACCATGCAGCAGACCTACGTCGTAGTTTATATTTTTTTTCTGCTCACCCTTTTAGTATTCAACACTTATGACACTTGTTTTCTACAGATTGCACCATTTTCAAGTGATGAAGAAACGTGCGACGAAATAGTCTTGGATTATTCAAATGAGTTTACGATTTATGATGTAAGTTTAAGTTGATTAACATTCGAATAAATCTATACTAGGAAAAAATCCATACTTTTTTAAATATTACTTACATTTTTCTAAATATTTTTAATGCTGATATTTCCTTCTAGAAAAAAATTGGTTGATTGGATTTGTGATATAGGAAAACATCTGAAAGGGACAGCGGATTAAGGATCTTAAGGCTAATTTAACACTAGAGGATGGTGAATAGTGTTTAATGAATTCTAAGACGTATATGAACTATATTGAAATTATGACACAAAAAATGCAGAACTTAATCACAGAACAATCACAAAATCAAACAAGATGCAGAAAGTAAATAAAAATCAGTAAAGGGAAAGAACACATCGGATTTTATACGGGTTCAGAGTTACCCTACATCCAGTCCTGTACCAAGGCAAACCACCTCATATAGATTTTTATTAAACCAGTGTCGAGATTATACTCCTCAATTTATAAAGGCCTTGAGGTACCCTCCTATCTCATGAGTTCAGGGCAAACTCTTTTGATTTACGGGCCACAAGATTACCTAATTGATTTTCAGGCACAACCACACCTTATAGAGAGACTCGATAAACTTTTGATTACAAATTGATCCTATAACTCTGAATAGCACTTTGATCTTCGAGAGAGAGTAGAGAATCAAACAAGAATAAAATTCTAACTTGATTCACTTGAGAATTTGGCAGAATTTTGGCACGATCTTAAAAATATGATAATTATAGAACATGGATTTATGAAGAAGTAGAAGTGAAGAAAATATGAGAATCGTATATCAAAAATTCGTTTGAGAAGGCATTATAGAGTACCAACTGTCATAACCATTTGTGAAGAGATTTAGATGAATAAGCACTTCTTTTGAAAATTGAAACTTTTGAAATCAACGGCCACCAAGTCGACATGTGGTATCCCATGATGTCGACGTCTCCTTGTTAAAAATAATGTAAAATTTGTTTGAAAATGGTATTGAAATGAAAACAAAATGAAACGAGGAGTAAAATAAACTAATTTCACTATGTTTTAAAACACAAAAACAAAGAATATTTTAAGGCTAAAACATCGTTTTGAAAATCATTTGAAAACATAGTTCTAAGGCTAAAACATTTTGAAAAGAAGTTTTGAAAAACCATTTTGAAATAGTTTTGCAAGCTTCTTCCTGTGAAATATCTCATCGCATCAGGACTCGAGAACTTGTACATAACCAGGATGTTCTTGGGTTTGTAAGCCACTTGTCGTAGGTTTGTAAGCTACTTGTCGTGGGTTTGTAAGCCGCTAAGAAGATTGAAATGGGTTCCATCCCAAATGAAATTCGAAATGAAGATTTTCATGCTATCATGAAGTTTTAACAAAAACTAGCTCTTGACCTTGATACTCATGAGTCTTTAAAATTTATTTCTTCATTCTTGATCTTTATACTGTACAGTCTTCAATAATCAGTACATTCCTTATATATATCATGCATAATATCATTCATATATATCTAGACAATAGTTTTAGTATATAAGTTATGATAAAATAAGTTACAAAGGTTGTTGTCATCAAAACCACTATCTGCAGTTCCAAACAACATCTTGGTTTTGTTATCATAATTATGAAATCGGATACTAGTGCTTCAACCAAAAAAACCAAGAATTATGTTTGCTTGTAAACAAAGTGGTCTATACAAGAAGCGAAAAGACAAAAGCTCGAAGAACCTTCGAATGACCGATACAAAAAATGCAATTGCCCGTTTAGACTTAAATGTGAGAAACTTCCTACTCTAGATGATTTGCGATTGCATGTTGTTAATGGTGTTCATAATCATTCGAAATTAAAAAAAATACCAAAGGACATTTGTATATTGGCCGTCTAACTGAAGATGGGACCAAGTTAGTTATTGAACTGCATAGGAACATGGTAAAAGCAAAAGAAATTATACACACGCTTAAAAGAAATGATCCTTCAAATTGTACCACCATTAAAACAATTTACAATGTTATACGAGCACAAAATGCTATTGAGCAAGCAGGGCGGTCTCAAGTTCAATATTTGCTTAGTAAATTGAAAGAGTTTGGTTATTTTGAATGGCTCCATAAAATGTTAGACGGAACAGATATTATTAAAGATAGCGCATCCTACTAGCTTGGATTTGCCACGTACATTTCCTCGAGTTATCATACTAGATTGTACATATAAAACCAAGAGGTATAGAATGCCTTTACTTGAGGTTGTTTCATTACTTGCACAGATCTTACATTCTGTATCGAGATTTCATAATTAATTGCTAAAACTGATGAAAATTATGTATGGGTCTTAGAACGGTTGAAATCTGTTTTGGTTGATTATGAAGTTATGAAACAACACTAGTTAATGCAATAGGATTTGTTTTTCCAAACTTCGCACATATGTTATGAATATGGCATATTAAAAATAATTTTCTTGCATATATCCAAAAAAGAATGAAAGGAATAGAAGTTGAAGAGAAAGTGTCATTTTTATTTGATTAGAATGTACTTGTTTGTTCATAAAATGTAGTTGTATACAATAAGAATCTGCAAGTATTAGATGAAAAGTATGCGAAGCATACTTCCCTCTTAAAGTATATTCACGAGACAAGGTTGCGTATGTATAAAGACCGATTTGTTCAAGCATGGACGGATGATTACAAGCATTTCGAAAATTATACTTCTAATCGATACTTTTTTTTAATAATCTTAATATTTATTCCAACTAGTAATTATTGTTCTAATAATCATATGTTTTTGTCATATACAGGGCCGAGTCCACTCATTCAAAATTAAAGAAACATTTAGCTAGTTGTCAATATAATATTGAACAAGCTTGGACGAAGATGCATGCACTATTGGACCTCTCATCTACCAAACTTAAATCATCCTTTGAGCAAAGTTTAACAAAATAAAGCATATTTTTCATATACGAGAGTTTAGAAATTTACGAGGATTTGTTTCTATCAAGGAAAGCTTGATTTGACTCACTTAGAAATACAAAGAACAATGTGGATGTCAATGCCCGATGTTGGTTTTATTATTGCAACTAGACATATGTTGTAGTATTCAACATTAGTGAAAGACATTTGTTGACAATATCTCCGTTGAAAGGAAAAGTGCCTCCACCGATACAGCACAACTGAAATTGCAATAGATTTTGTTAACCAAGATCATTTTGTTCAGGGATGCAAATTACAGTTTATTAAACCTAACAACTATTTCATATCTTTTCATTCAAACTGAATTATACATTGCCAATCGTAGGTAAAACTAGAGCTTAAACATCTGGTACAACCAATATATTCAAAATGGTTCACAGCTCGCGATACGGATGCAAGTAAATGGGAATACATTTACACCGATCGAAGACAAGCTTGGGATGAAAGAATTGAATATGCTAAATGGAATTAGTCGTGGCACCATTTTGTATTTGGATTACAAACTTGAGTGAATGTTCGCAATTTGTTGTTGCTTAGTAACTACAAATATCTTTGGTCTCAACTAGTTGGATTACAATGTGTATCACTGTTTTGAATTTTCTTGAATGAAATGTGGATTAAAATGTGAATCTTTTAAGTCTGTTCGTTTGGGGTGATGAAAAAGTAGTTTTTTTTACTATGTTCGAACTACCACGTAGTGCTACTACGTGAATGTTGTTCCAGTACGGGCTGATCACACGTGGATAGTAGCAAAACAACGTTTCATCCCTACGTGGCTAAATGACAAACCACGCAAAAGCACAATGCGTGGTTAGGTGCATAACGATGCTTTGTCAATGCATGGTGAAAACAGAAACTCAAAAAAAATTATACAGAGGCGTTTCCTCGTATTGGCTTCACGTGGTTATGTACATATCAACATCTTGTCGGTGCATGGTCACTACAGAGAATTTTTTTTTTGCAGAATTCAAATAAGCAAACCTGGCACTAGAAAATAAAATACTATTAACATGGAACGTTGATATACATACAACATAGCCGTCCTTTCACTCATTACAACAACGAATTCAAATGTCAAACCCATATAACATATGACACCATACATGAAAACAAACATGCCCCAAAATACAACCTATCCACATTACATATGTCAACATACTTGAAGTCATACATGCACCAAAATACAACCATGCAACATACTAAAGTTGACGACGTATGTAGCGTCCACTAGCTACTCGGGCACTAGCAACATAAGGGTTAGCTTCATCCAAAAGGCCGTGCACATTATGTAGAGTCTAGAGAAAAAATTAGTATTACGGTTTAAATTTTCAATTAGCTAAAGTGAACATATATGAAAGTAAAATGTAGCATATAACACACCGCGTACAGTTGGTCATAGGTAAGCTGAAAATGTGATGCTCCAATCAATACATTAGCATGTAAGCGTACAAGATTGTGAACCCGTAAAACGCTACGATCCCTTTACCACTCCATATAATCATCCATGCAACTCAGATAAGACTGCTGCAGTGGTATTGATCTACGTCCTTCTGTAATTACATGATGGTGCCAATTCTCCCATATACTTTCCAAAAACTGATAACGCACCCGAGTGTATGTATTTGAAGTTGTACCTTGACGTGCATTTGTTGCTATTGGAGGAATAGGAGCCATAGGAATGTTTTGAACTCTGCCAAACTGCCTAAGTACTCTATCAGGATGATAAGGCTCCATAAAGTTAAGGCAAAGAATGCAATCCTATACCAAGATATAGCATGAAATGGATGATAATTGTCGTGCAAAGATGTACCAATAAAAAATAACCTGTTCAAAGATGTAATAGACCAAAAATAGTGCTAGTAAATGGACTGATTACTCATGGCATTCAACTCATCGTAATTATTGATATTACATAATAAATGAAGATAATTAACTGTTCAATTTGAATGGTATCAAGGAGTATACGTAGATCGATGACTGATGCACCAATGTCTGAAAATGGATTCCATCGAGCAGCATAGGGTAAATTCTCGTAGTAAATATTTATGGAAGGATGAAAGCTTGGGAAATGCTCAAATATCCATGACTCCAATAAGCAAATAAATCCTGCAATCTGTCTCACACCCATGCGGGTCGCTAATCCAAGCTACCTGTAGAGGAATGCAAGTGCCGCTGAACCCCAAGAATTAGTGTTGACACTATCCAAATTTCTTGACTGATCTAGCAGCGATATGTGCACATGAGACTTGCTTTTGTCGGCAAACAATGTGTTGCCAAGAAGGAATAAAAGATAAGCATGAGCGGCGCGCCTAATTGCTCGATCAGTCCAATCATCGCTCACATCTTTAAATTTTTCAACTAATATAGACAAACTTAGTTTATATCCAACCCTCTCATTAATTTCCATCCTAGCTTCTGCTTTAGTAAAGCCAAGATACTTTGAAACAATACTAACTGCTCGTTCCATTTCGTATGACATACTCTGTACAGGTTTACCTTCGGTCGGAATGTGTAATAAAGAAAGTTACATCTTCAACAGTAATAGTCATCTCAGCGAATGGTAAATGGAAGGTATCAGTCTCAGGATACCATTGTTCTACAAAAGCTGATATCAAATTCTTTTTAACACTCTTGGAGCAAGTGCTAACAATGGGAAACAGGCCAGACGAGTCAATCATGGCTTTGAATCTGGTAGCATTATCTGGAATCCTCCACTCCGATACCTTCTGTGCATGGTTGACACGTGTGAGCGATGATTGTTCCTACACAAATAAAATTTAAATTAATAAACATAGTAATTCCAAATCTATTTTTTAGAATAGTAATAGCTGCATACCTGACCAATGCATATCATAGAAGCAACATGAGTATCAAACTCTCTAATTACATTATTGATTCTTGGTCCATCTTTCTCCTTTACATCTTCTTCGGCTTCACCTTCCTCCTTTTTATGTTGCATTTTTTTGTTTGCTTTGCCGTTTTATAAAGTCATGCTTTCAGTCAAACCACGTTCTTTTCAAACCACGTTCTTTTGTTTTATTTAACAAAATCAATTCTGAATTTGGCTGAATTGCTGTAATATCCCGGAATTTTGGACAATATAAATTTTATAATCTGTGTTTAAATTTAAATTGAATTGATAATTTTTGTTAATAAATTTGATTTGATTTAATAATCTTCTTTATTTAAATATTTAATTTGTGAATTTGTGTTTAATAAACTAATGAATCTATTCTCTATTTAATAATGTATATGTATTTATATATATTTTGAATAGATAAGTTGTTAAATTAGTATAGCATAATTTTAATATTTAGAAAATAGGAATTATGATTTATTTTTAATTTAAGCTTTTCAAAAACATTTAATAAAATACTAAATGATTTTAAATATAAGATAAATGTTTTATTGATTTAAGATTCATTTTAATTTAAGTTTGAATATTTAAAATAAGTTACAAAAATGTTGTGTCATTCTTTTTAAAGTATAGATTTATAAAATATGATTTGTTAATTTAATATGAAATTTAAAATACAATTTAAAATATGAAACATGTATTCAAATAAGTTATAATCTCTTTATAAATTTATTTTAAATGATCAAAATATTATTTTCAAATAATCAATTTGTATATTGTTTTATTTATAATAATACTTTGCTTATTCTTTAGAAATTATTTAAATACATAACTAAGTATAAGAACTAATTAATTTAATTTAAACATTCATTAACCTTAATTAAAATAACAAAACATTTAAAAGACATGTGTATGTAGTTTAGAATATGAGTTAACATGTGTTAAATATTTAAGCAAGAGAATTTACATGTGTTGATAGTTTAAGCCAAGTGTCATTTTTAAATTTTCATTTAATTTTAAATTATCATAAACATGGTTATTTAAAAGTTGCATCTTCCCATTCTCTTTTCCTTTCTTCATTTTCATTCTAAAAAAATTGCATATCCCTGAAACATTTTTTCTGCATGCAAACTTTTTCTGTCCAAATGCGTTCATCTTCAAAATTTGGATACAAGAAGACCCTGTAACTCCTCAAACTAGAAATACATCTCAAAACCTTATCCACTTTCAAAATCTGCATACATTAATCAAATATCTTACCTGCATGCAACCATGAAAGCTAGCAAAGGCCTGCATTTAATTCATTTTTCAAAACTCTGGAACATGCAAATTAAAATCTGGGAAAAGACTACTGCAATTTCAAATTTGAAGCCTGCATGTAAGAACTGGAAGCATCTTTTAAAAACAAGTTTAAAAAGCATATTACAGAGGGTGTTCTGCATGTTCAATCTGGGCTCTGCATTTTTATTTAAGGTGAGTAACTCATTTTTAAATTTATTAAATAGGTTAAGTTGTTCATACTTTTTAAATTTTGAAATGAACTTATAAGAAATGGTTGTGAATATTATACCTGTAAATATGTGCCTGTAAACATGATATGACTGTTGCACGTCTATGCTTCAAAATCTTAAGCTCCTGTTGATTCTTGAATTCTTTGTTTTGAATTGATTACTGTTAGGACTCAAACTTTAGAATAAAACATGTTTGTTTTAGAATAGAGTAAATACAAATTTTATATGAATCAAATTAAATTATCTGTAACCTGGAAAATTTAATTATACAGAATAAATTAGCATAGAGTGAAAATTCAAACTTTATGATTTATTGTTTCAGGTTTATTAATAGAAACATCAAGTGAATTCATGAATTTTAAATCAAAAATTAAAATTTATAGTGCTGTAAACATAGAACGGTTTTAAATTTACTATTTTATACATAATTGATAAGCACAGTGATGCTTGCAATTGAATTGATTGTATTTGATTCTGAAGATAGTATAGCTATCATAGGTTATAGGAAAATTATTGGATTGAGTTGAAATTGGGTTTTGATGTTGTAATTTGGGAATTACAGTTAGGAACCCTAGTTTTACTGGGTTTAAGAAAATTGGGTGCTGCGGTTTCAAAAATGAATCGAGTTCAAAGATCTTTTGGGTAATGGTATATGATGTATAGATGAAGTCCTCACCCGAGTATGGAGAGTGATGGTGGCCGGAATTGGGAAATATCGCCGTTGACAGGTCCGACATTGAAAAAGAGGTATATGTTCCAGATTTTGGTTGTAAACTTGAATTCAAATTCAAGTTGAGTTTTTGGGGATCTGAGGTTTGAAGGGAGTTGTGGGTTTACTGGTCGATGGGGGATGGCCATTGATGATGGTCAGAGGTGGCCGGAGTTGGTTTATGGGTGCACAGGGGGTGTTGTGCATGTTGGTGATGATACTGGTGGTTGTGTTGATTTTTGGGTTACAGGAGTTAGGTTGGTCTCGTGTTTGTCTCGGGGTAATTGGGTTGGAACTCGAAGCAGAGGATCATATGACTCGAAGTAATTTTAGCTTGGCTCAGGTTACCTGAGTGTTTCAGGTTTTAGTTTTTGGACAGGAACTTGTTTCCAGGTTTATTAAATTTAAAGTAAAGATAAATTGCAAACTAAAAATCTGGAACTAAGTTGAACCTGAAATTTAATTTAAATTCAATAAGTTTAAATTTTAGATCTTGAAATAATTTGAAATGCTTTCAAACTCAAGTTTGGGTTTTAAACAAAACAGAAACTGTTTTCTGTTTTTAGATTTAAAAGTAAAATTTCAAATTGTAAAATAAAGTTCAAACTGGAATATTTAAACCTGAAACTTAAATATGAAATCAATAATTTAAATCTTGGATTTTGAATCATTTTTGAATTCGAATTTAAGATGTTAAACCAAAACAGAAACTGTCTTTCTGTTTTTAAATTTAAAAGTAAGTTTATAATGCAACTGAAATTTAAAATAAAGATTAAATCTGGATTCTGAAACTTAGCAAATGAATCTGAATTTGAATTGATTTAAATCTAGAATTTAAATTTAGATTTTAATCTTTTTTAAGTATAAAGGAACATTGGTTTTGAATTTAAAACTATGGGTGTTAACTTATGAATAAGGATTTAAAATGGGATTAAATTCTGTTTTAAAACCTGAACTTTTATTTAATGTCAGTTTTTAAAATTAAATAAGTTTTTCAAATTAAAATTTGGTTTAACCATTTTTAGAAAAGGTTAAATAATTTGAATTTAAAAATGAAGATGGAAGAGTAAGTAATGTTTTAAATTTTTAAGATTTAAGTCTGAAATGAAAATTTAAATTGTGTTTCAGTTTGAAATTTAAAAAAAAGAAAATTTTAAATTGAATTTTGTTTGAAACAAAATGTTTAAAATACTTTATATAAGAAGAATGTTTTTTTTAGAATTTAAGAAATTAGTTTCATTTAGATTATTAAATTAATTTAAATGGAATATTAATTATTTAATTAATGAATTATGTGGATGATTAATTAAGTAATTAATAATTTTTTTAAGTTAATTAATTAGATTTGAGATTAATTAATTAAGGTTAATTAATCTAAAATTAAGGATGGTTAATTAAATTTTAATTAATGATTAAGATTTATTAATCAAGTGATTAAGGATTAATTAAGGTTGTAATTAACACTTAATTAATTAATAATTAGAGATTAATTAAATTGTAATTAAATACTAATTAATTGATAATTAATAATGGTTAATATAAGTTAATTCTTAATTAAGTAATTAAGAAATGTTAATGAAGGTCATTAACATAAGATTATTTAACAATTAATTAATGTGATTAATTTAGATAATTAATTAGATTAATTAATATACAATAATAATTTATGTAATTGTTTAAGTTTAATTACTTAGGTAAAAGTAATTAATGAATTAATTACTTGGTGTAATTAATTTGATTAATGTGATTAGTTAAATTAATTAAGTTAAATTAATTTAAACATTTGTGTATTGTTGACAATTACTTTATGTAATTTATGAATTTGTAATTACTTAAGGAAGTAATTAATTAATAATTACTGAATGTAATTAAAGATATTTATTATAGAAGTAATTTAAATTCAAATTACTTTGAAATTAATCAAGTGATTAATGAAGATAATTAATTAAGAGTAATTAATTTATGGGATGAGTAATTACTGAATGGTTATTTATCATGGGTGATTAATATATATATATATATATGGTTTAAATTGAAGATTATTTACTTATGTAATTAATTTATATATAGAGATTGATTAAATGTAATCAGAAATCATTAATTAATTAATGATGTAATTTAGAATTGATTAATTAAGGCATAATCAATAATGAATAAATGATTAATGTAATTAATTTTAGTTCATTAATTAATTAAGCAATTACAAGTTAATTATTGGCAAAGGGTTTAATATAATTAACTTGTGAAATTAATATTAAAGGCTAATTATTTTTTGTAATTAGAGATGGTTAACCAATAAGGATTAATTGAAATGAATATTGAGATGGTGTTTTATCTTATTGATTTATAATCAATCGATGGTTAAGTTAAGCAGGATTTTAATGATGAAGTAATTAATTTTATTCATTTTAAATTAATTAGAGATTAAATAATTAATTTAATTCATTTTAAATTAATTATAGAGGGTGTGATCATTAGATCATTGCTTATGTTTGATGATTGGTATTGGTTGTCTGGTATGGTTTGAAATCTCAGCTATGAGATGGGAGATGTATGTGATATGGATGTATTGGTTGCTTTTGGATGATAATATGGATTATCTGATTATGATATGAATTATCTGTTGGAAATGATAATGTTAATTATCTATTGTGTTGTGAATTATCTATTTGTGTGTATATAGATAATGAATTGAATTGTTTTAAACTTAAACAACTTGGCCTTAAAAGACACGCTTTGGATTTCGATGAGACCGGGATCGGGTTTCCATATTTGGGATCCGAAAACCACATCGATCCAAATTAACGTTAGGTCATGAATCTGAAGTGATGGTGAAGATTCAGAGTGCAAGGGTTATTGTCGTTAACTCTGAGGGTGATTCCAATATGAGTGTAACGAGATAATGCCGTTTCGTTCGAACCCGGAACGAACTTGTATGGATTGAATGCTTTCAGAACATCGTCAGATGGACGATGAGCATTCTAAGTGATATGTTCTATAAAGTTAATCATAGCCTCAAGCCTCATCAACCGGGAATGGCTAAAACAGGGGAGGTGCAGCAAAGCTTCGTGGGTGGCCCCCACTTGAGAGCAAGATTTATCCCTGTCTAGATGTCCCTTTATTTCGGCTTAGTGGTGCGGTTGCTGATCACAACTGCGGGGTGGTCTTGTTCGGAACTGTTCAGTAAGGAATGGGTCCGGCTTTGTGTTGCAGGGGAGCGGGCGTACTCCTCGGTACGGTGATCTAGGCCACGTACTGTGACGGACGGTACCCCAGTAGCCCAGCCATTGATGGAATCCAAAATCCAGTAAGTGCCAACGGTTTTGGTTGTATTACCCACTTTTGTGGCTAGTAGCTGGAATTTAATAGATGTAACAATTTCGGCTATTTCATATTTACTTGAAAACCCTAGACACTATTATAATGTCACTAGATTTCCTATCAAATGTTTTGGTTAGCGTAAGGTAAAAACTTTTCCATGTTTATGTGTGGGAAGTCTTACGTGATACCTTTTCTTTTCAAAGGTTTTTCAAAGTTAAGCAACTTTAACTTGTAACTCACACCAGACCCATGTCTGACCCGGAGTTATTTCTGTTTTTCTTTAACTCTTGGGTACTTAAATTTTTACGAGTAGCCAAGGGAATTCAGGTTAGGATTCAGATTAGCTTGACGAATTGTGAAGGAGCAAATGGAGCAGGAGGCTTCTGCGTATAGTTATATAGTTTTCCGCTGTGTTGGTATCTCTGAGTGTTTTCTGTAATGTATTGAGTTGTAATAACTAGACAGGTGTTTATAACTGTCTAGTATGTGTTGTATTGTCTGTGTAACTCTGATATTTGATGTATACTATGTAATACTTATGTTATTAATATAATTTATTCGTTCCGTTGTTGAGATTCTTGTGTTGATTCTTCTTTCTCTTCTTTCTTTTCTCTTTTCTATCCCTTTCTTTCTTAAGGATGATGCGACTTTTTGTGGAGAAAAAGTCGGGTCGTCTCAATTGCTCTCAAATAAGGAGCAATCCCACCTCTAGTTGCTTTGCCTCAGTTTAGGATACCCAGTTTGAAAGAAATGGTAATAGAAGATGTTTGTGGTGCGATTATTCATCTATGTTACACGTTATGCTAACATATTCGGCAATGTTTAGTTTGAAAGATAAGGTGATATCAAGAACGAGTGGCCGATCGCTAACAAAAAACGATAGATAAACTTATACAGTCATATGGACAAAGTTAATTGGTATTATAGTATGTGTGATTGACGATTGTATGCAAGATGTACACAGTAACTGTACATGGCATGCAAATGCAATGAATATATACTATTAACTGCTATGTGTCATTGATCATATATATGGACCTATGTTCAAGAAAGCATATCGTTGTTTATGCCAGTCTAACAACAACTATGATGTCATAACGATTGCAACAGTAACCAATGATCCTGCAGTTAAGACAAGCCCTAATTAACGTATGATACATCAGGACATCATATAGTTTATCCCTTGAGAAAATTGTTCCATTCTTTTGTTAAACTGGATAATTCTGAGTTTTGTAAGAAAACTGAGAAGCATATGAGTGGTCACGATAAATTGTACATGGTGGCTACTGTGAAACCATATGTTGATTTTACAATCCAATATTCAATGCACCGTTGAACATTAGAACATTGTCACCCATTTTAACTGGATTATTTCTGGTTTAAGCAGAGATAATTACTTCTGCACCAGTTATAACAGAAGTATCTCTAATTTTATTTTAAAACATAATATGTGTTCAGAAGTTAGCTTACTTTTAAAATAGATCTTCCCTCGGTTAAGCACAAGATGTCGATATAGTTTAGGAGCATCTATTGGATGATTAACTATAGTATAATCAACACATGAATAATCTCTAATAAAGGATGTTTATTGGTTGCTACAATAATTTGATAATAATATGCCTTATTATTCAAGGAACCTTTGTAGTAAAATTATATAATGCAGCACACAAACAAAATATGTCACTATTTTAATATTTGAGGCTCATGGCTTGGCCAATCAAGGAATCAAATAAAAACAATATATTGTTTGAGTTTGATTTAATAAGTAAAAAACTGATTTATTTAACTTTGATATTTACTAACCAGGTTTTTTAACCTGAAATACTGAATAATACAAAATTATATTTTCTGTTTAGCCGGCTATTTTTGTAGTTTGTATTTTCATTGGTTCTCATGTTTTGCAATTGGTTGGTTGCTTAGATAAAGTCGGTGTCTACGCCTGGTAGGCAGAGTTAGAAAGTGAGAAGTATCTCGATATACTGAGGAGTGTTTTATTTATCAGTATTGCTAAAACAATATGTTTGGGCTTTGGGCCATAATGTACCCCAGTACTTCATGTTGTATATTAAAGCAAAGCAGATACACATTGTATTAGATTATTCAATCTTGGATCAATACAAAAGAATTATTCTCCTCTCTGTTTCAAGTATTACTGAAAACAATTATCATCAATTCATAATATGTCAATATTATCAAAAGCTTTATATGGTATCAGAGCCAGAAAAGCCTTACAGCAACATCACCAATTTGTAGTAACTTGAAGCATTTCTTTAGAAGCCTAACGGCAGTGATCTCTCTATGCAAGATCAACAATAAATCCTTCATCAAACAATATCATCATTTGAAGGCATTAACCCATCAGGTGATATCTCATCATTTGGGTTTTTTTATTAAAAAAAATTGCAATATTTTGTTGAGAAAACAGGTACTATACCAAGAAATCGTTAAGATTTCTAATTGCAACAAGTTTTTTCATCAAAAGCAAGCAAATTTATAGCAAGAAAATTCAGAGAATCAAAAAACCAATTCAAGAAAACAGCTAAGAAACGTAAAGAAAGTAATTGTCGTGCTAAGACCCATCAGAGAAATCTCATCATCTAAAGTCTTGGCTGCAACTAACCTCATCTTGTTTGTAGTAGTGTGGTCCTGAATTAGCAAACTTCATGGATCTCTGATTTTCCCTGTCCACTTTAGAAATCTTTAATCATGGCTGAAGGAGACAATGCTTCAGCAACTTCAGATAATACCAACAACCCACAGCAGTTCACTGATGCAACAGAGAGACTAATCAAAACTGTTATAAGCCCTCAAAACCAGCTAATCACTGTGCATCTAGAGGAAGACAATTATCTCTTATGAAAATTGCAAGTTGAAACAGCAATGCAAGGATATGGGCTAGAAGGCTTTATTCTTGGTTCAATTCCCATTCCTTCAAGATTTATCACTGATTCACAAAATAAGATGATCAGTAATGAAGAATACACAAAATTCTACAGACAAGATAGATTGATAAGTTCTTGGCTTCTATCATCTATTGACACAAAATTGCTATCACAAGTTATAGGGTGAAAATCGTCAAATGATATATGGATTACTGTTGAAAGGATATTCAACACTCAGTCTGCTGCTAAAATTATGCATTATAAAAGACAATTGCAAAATATTACTAAAGGAAATCTGACAATGAAGGATTATCTTTCACAAGTCAATAACATATGAAATATGTTGGAAGCAGCGGGACACAAAGTGTCTGAAATAGAGAAAGTTCTAAGCATTTTGAATGGACTTAGTGAGGAGTATGAAGCTGTTGTTGCAGTTGTGTCATCACAACCAAGTTTGCCACCTGTACAGTATGTTCATGCTACACTTCTTGCACATAAAGCAAGAATAGATCACAAAAAATCTCAAGAAACAGAGCTGTCAATCAATTATACTTCTCACTCAAGAAATAAAGGGTAGAACCAAAACAAGCAAAGTCAACCTTATCAAAGAGGAGGCAATTCTAACAGTTCTAGAGGCAGAGGCAGATACAACAACAACAGGCCTAAATGTCAAATTTGTGAGAAAATTGGTCGTACTGCTGTGAAGTGTTACTTTAGATTTAATGCCAATTATGTACCAAATCAGAATAATCAAGGAAATGTAAATCCTGTGCAAACATGGCTCAAGTTCAGTCAAACACTAACAACAATAGTGAAGTCAATCAAAACGCAGCAGCAACATCAGAACATATACATGATGAGAGCTGGTATCCTGACTCAGGGGTGACCAATCATATAACAAATTATCTAGACAACTTGAATCTTGGCAATAAGGAATATAGAGGTAAACAGTCGATATGCATGGGGAATGGTGAGCTAGTTAATATTACTCACACTGGAAGAACCAGTATTAATGGAAAAAGACAATTATATTTAAACAACTTATTGAGAGTTACCAAAATAAAGAAAAATCTCTTGAGTGTGTCACAATTTGCAAAAGACAACAATGTATACTTTGAATTTTATCTAGATTACTATTTAGTTAAAGATATACTGACTAATGAAAATCTTTTGTAGGGTGAAGCAGTCAAAGGACTATACAGATTCAATCTTAAAAACGGTTGTAAATCTGAAAGGAATCAGAGATGTTGTAATATAGGTGAAATGGGTTAGTATAAAGAAAGTGGAAGTGTGTTTGATTTGTGGCATTATAAACTTGGCCATCCAAACACAAATATTGTGAAACAAGTACTTGAGAAAAATAAAATTGTGTTTGATGATGTTACTTTACCATATGTTTGTACTTACTGCCAAATGGGTAAAAGTCATGGGCTACCTTTCAATGACTCATTAACCAAGTATTCAAAACCTTTAGAATTGGTAGCAACTGACTTATGGGGACCTGCCCCAATCTTTTCTGACTATGGTTATAAATATTACATATCTTTCATTGATGCATATTCTAGATACACATGGATTTATTTTTTAAAGACTAAATCAGAAGTGTATAATGCAGTGATACACTTTATATTGCCAGCTGAAAAACAAACTGGCAATCAACTTAAAATCATTCAGTCAGATGGTGGTAGTGAGTACAAATCTCTCAGCAATTACTTTGCTAAGAAAGGAATTGTACACAGAACCACATTTCCCTATACATCTGAACAAAATGGTCTAATAGAGAGAAAGCATAGACATATAGTTGAAACAGGGCTAACACTGCTTGCTCAAGCATCATTACCACTAAAATTCTGGCCTGATTCCTTTAATACTGTTGTATATTTGATTAACAGACTTTCCACAAAAGTTATTAAAGGAATCAGTCCAATAGAAAAACTATTAGGTGTTAAGCCTGACTATCAGAGTTTAAGAATGTTTGGATGTCTATGCTTTCCTCACACAAGACCATACAATAACAATAAATTATGTTTCAGGGCGAAACCATGTACTTTCATAGGATATGCAGCAAACCAAAAAGGTTATAAATGTTTAGATGAAAGTGGCAAGGTTATAATTAGTAGACATGTTGTGTTCAATGAACATGTTTTTCCCTTCAGAAGTACAGGCATTAAAACAACTCAAAAGATACTGAATCCAAAGAATTCTGTACCCAGTATACCTGTTTACAGAAATAATCTCTATCCTGAAGTGATTGAAAGGACTGTTGAGGGTGATGATTCACAACTCACAACGCCAGATCAACCAGGTCATGAATCATCAAACTCACCCAGCTATCTCAGTCAAACTTCTGCAAATTCAAAACATCAAACAGAGTCAGTTGATGAAAGAGAATCTGAAAGCATGCCAGTACAAACAGATAATGACAACAATAAAAAAAAGTATAGATGTATCACCACAAAATAGAACTGATCATCTAATGATTGCAAGGTCAAAAGGTGAAATCTTTAAATCAATATTATACACAGCTACATTAAATCTAGAGGAACCAGAAAGCTTTGAGCAAGCTGCAAAGGACAACAACTGGAAGGCAGCTATGGATGAAGAATATAATGCCTTAATAAAGAATAATACATGGGAACTTGTACATCCACCTGATAACAAAAACATCATAGGGTGCAGGTGGACATACAGGTTAAAAAAGAACTCTGATGGAACGGTGTTAAGATATAAAGAAAGACTGGTAGCAAAAGGCTACACACAGCAATATGGGTTTGATTTCAATGAAACCTTTTCTCCTGTGGTCAAACCAACCACTATAAGAATTATCTTAAGTATTACACTATATAATCAGTGGAATATTAGACAATATGATGTCAATAATGCATTTTTGAATGGAATTTTACAGGAGGAAATATACATGGAGCAACCACAAGGATACAGAGAAAGTACAAGTCGTGTGTGCAAACTGAAAAAGGCTATATATGGCCTTAAGCAAGGACCAAGAGTCTGGTTTGACAAAATGAAAGCCACACTGACTCATCTTGTCTATCAATCTACAAAATCAAACAACTCCTTATTTATTAAAAATAATAATAAGACAAGTGTTTACATTCTAATATATGTTGATGATCTTGTCATTACAGGAAATGATGAGAATGAAATCAAATGTCTTGCTCAATATTTAGACAAGGAATTCTCCATCAAAGATTTGGTCTCTCTAAATTACTTCTTGGGCATTGAGGTCAAGAGGAAATCAAAGTCAGAGATTATCCTCGGTCAGAAAAGATATATTTAGAGCTATTAAAGAAGACTAAGATGGACAATGCAAAGCCTCAGCCTACTCCAATGATAAGCCATCTATACTTATCCAAAAACAAGGGAGAATACATAACAAACACTAAACGATACAGAAGTGTTGTTGGTGCTTTACAATACTTAACTATTACAAGGCCAGACATATCTTTCAGTATCAACAAAGTTTGTCAATTTATGCAGGAACCAAGAGACGATCACTGGAAAGCAGTTAAAAGAATATTGAGATACATAAAGGGAACTGCACATTATGGACTACAAATAAAAAAAGGCAATCATCTGAATATAACTGGATATACAGATGCAGATTGGGAAGCTAATCCAGATGATCACAGATCAACTACAAGATACTGTATATACATATGAGACAACCCAGTGTCGTGGTGTTCTAAGAAACATTCTGTAATATCAAGATCCAGCACGGAGGCCGAATACAGGAGTGTCGCAAGTGCAACTGCAGAGATCATGTGGATACAGTCACTACTATATGAAATAAACATCAAGTCGCAAGCCAAACCAACATTATGGTGTGACAATCAAAGCACGGTATACATATCAGCAAACCCAATACTTCATTCAAGGACAAAACACATAGAGATAGATCTGTATTTTGTCAGAGAACAAATACAAAAAGGAAACTTGCTAGTAAATCACTTACCATCGGCTTACCAGAGGGCGGATACACTTACCAAAGCTTTGTCAAAGAAAAACTTCGTTAGATTCAGAGAAGAATTGAAAGTGATTGCTATTCTCGCAAACTCAACCGAACCAAACGAAGTTGCAGAGTTAAATCGACAAAAGTCAAAAGCTTTAGCTCAAACAACAGCAAATTTATCATCAGAACCAACTTCGAAGATGAACTAATGTACTCAGATCAACAAGACAACTCAGATCTACTCAAAGGAACATACTGTAATGATGCAATTACTCAGATCCATGCAATTTTGCTATAGATCTGAACTAAAAATTTCTAATCTCTTGAGGCGACGCGTAGAGAAGACGCCATAATTAACCCTAATGTTGGTTTGAGGGGGCAAGTTAGAAAGTGAGAAGTATCTCGATATACTGAGGAGTGTTTTATTTATCAGTATTGCTAAAACAATATGTTTGGGCTTTGGGCCATAATGCAGCCTAGTACTTCATGTTGTATATAAAAGCAAAGCAGATAACATTGTATTAGGTTATTCAGTCTTTGACCAATACAAAAGAATTATTCTCTTCTCTGTTTCAAGTATTACTGAAAACAATTATCATCGATTCATAATATATCAATATTATCAAAAGCTTTATAGGCAGAAGCTATGACATTGCAATTGCGGTTGGCAAAGGCCTTGCATTATTCATAGTCGATGCCTTCTTTTAATTAGAACTACTTTTTTTGTTTTCCATTTGCTCTATACCGTTTGCTCGGTTTTGTATGGATGATCACTGGTTATTATAAGGTTGTAGCATTAGTTATTTTTACTGGATAGTTCTATGCCATATCTGTAAAATATCCCAGAAATTTATATTTTTTTAATGATGGATTCAACTAGCCGGCTTGTTTTTTGTTAGTTTTGTGCATATATTATTTTTATAATATCATTCTTAGTGTATATTCCTATATCAAATTCCAAAACATCGAAACAAATATAGGTATACAAGACCATGGAGTGAACCTGGAATTGGCAACACATATTGTCTATTTTTCCCTTATCCGCCCCAACTTCTGCACTCATGACTCATCTATGTCAATAGCTAAAAGGCTTAAAAGACATGATACAAGTGAAGAGTTTATAGTTTATATACATTTCAGTTATTGCCTCTTTAAGAGAAGTACCACACACTGAAGGATCTGCAAATGCGCTTTTTGTTGGAGGATTCTCGAACGAGGATACAAGAGAGGTTAAATTACAGCTTCAACCACAAGTGGCAAGCCATTACCCGAAGAGAACCTAAAGAAAACAATCAATGCTTGTGACCGTGCACTAGATCATGATCTAGCAAAAAGGAAGGTTCTTGATTTTGTTGAAAGCAGAATGGGAACTGATTGCTCCAAATATCTCTGCAGTTGTAGGAACTGAAGTAGCTGCAAACTTATGGGAACTGCTGGTGGATTATCTGCATTGATCAAAATGCCTTCTTGCAATGTTCAGGAAACATCTTGCTGGATTTTCTATGTCGACATCTTAGATTCATGTTGGATTTCTTGAGCAAACCGAGATTTTTCAAAGCATGCCTCCTCCTTTGAGGACACGTGCTTTGAGACTGATTGCTGCAAAAGCTACACTAGTTGCACGTGTTGACGTGAATAGATCAGATCCAAGTGGAGTATTTGGAAGGACAACATTGGAACAAATTCGTAAAAAAATCGAGAAGTGGCAGGAACCAACACCTCCGAAGCAACTGAAACCTCTTCCTATTCCTGATTCGGAACCTAGGAAGAAGAGAGGTGGTCGTAGGCTGCGGAAAAAGAAAGAAAGGTGTAGTTTTGTTTGGAAGAATTGTTTGGTGATATTATGTTGTAAATATGATGTTATTTTTACTATAATTATATTTGTTTACTACATCACAGATGCTCAATTATTGATATGAGGAAGCTGGCAAATCGAATGCAGTTTGGAATATCAGAGGAGAGTTCTTTAGGTCAGTTAGCAAACTTACTACTTCGTTGTTTTCTTTCTTTTGCTGTTACTTTTCTCAGCAATTTATTTTCTGATAGCAGAATCTTATCTCCATTTTTTTTTGTTACAATTATATGTGGATATGTATAGAATGACAATTAACTAGAACTATGTCTGTGACATCAATAAAACCTCTGATATCTTTTATCCACGATGATATTTATATTATTTAACTGTTTATCCATACTATATATAGATTTCAAGATTTCACAGAAAATGTGCAAAATTATTTCAATAATAAACTATATTGGTCACAGATGTCTGCTTGCTACTCACACTATAGAAAACTATGAGGTCTAATATTGCCAATTGAGCTAATTAAGACATTTAGAAGAAATGATACCAATAGTGTTGCATGCAATCTTCCTCTGCAAAAAGGTGCTACTTTATAATTTAAACCATCAGTTGAATAATTACTAGAATAAATTTACAGCAAAACTTAAAGCCATATATAATTAGCAATGCAGTTACTGTATAAAAAACAAATGTTTGGATTACATATATAATTTCTCTTTTCTCTTAATTCTCCGTCCGAGTATTTATGTGATGTGCATACATATATTGTGTTGATATGTCTGCAAATATTTTACCATTTCGGACTAATGTTGCTAGATGATTATTCAATACATGCATGCATTGTGTTGCAAAATCTTATACAATCAATCGGTGACATATGATTGATTAGGTTATAGTCATGGTTATTCAATATTGGTAATATTTCATACTGATTGATTTGGTTTATTTGTAGATGTGTGCACTATATTTATATCACTAAATGTGTGTACTATATTTTCATACTTATCAATATAACATATGTATCCGTAAACGTGTTCACTATGTTTATATATGTAAATGTGCTCAGTATGTTTTCATTCTTGTTAATATCTGTAAATACATAGATTCAGCATAATTTCATGTTACAAAGGATAATATCTGCTTACGTATTTTTTTGGCATGCAGGAATCATCTGAGTTTGTTGATAGCTGGTATTGGGATTGAGTGAGGAGGGAAATATCGCATAGCTATAGTGTATCATTTTGATAGGTGAGTTGTTATGATGCATAATTTGCTACGAGATAAATATGAAACCTTCTTTTTAGGAAGTTGTTGCAAATATGTAATAAAAATGAAATATATGTATCGACGATTTGAACAATATGTATGAAATATCATGTGTTTAATTTATATATTTTGTTTTTGTATGATATTATGTATGTGAAATATGTTATATTTATATGCAACAAAGAAACGATATTATATAAGTGAAATTTATGATATTTATATATTTTATAATTAATTGATTCTTTTGTAGGCTAAAACAATAGTAAATAAAACGAGTAAAAATGATATTACATGTTACAGCATTTTAAAAATGCTATCAGAATGAAATGCTATAGAAAAGCAATCGATGTGTACAATACAAAACGCTATGGAAACAAGACGTTATATAGCGTTTTGCTTTTGCTAATACAAGTCGATGATCAAATACAGCGTTATTTTTAATAGCTTTTTACAAATGCTATGGAAACATGATTTTTTATACCATTTTATTTTTGATATTACAGTTCGATGTTCTACTATAGCATGTCGTTTCGGAGCGTTCTCTAAAACACTATGGTAAACTATAATAGTGTTTTTCAAATGCTATAGACACCCTAGTTTGTTGTAATGATAAGATCGATAACAACAGATAATCATATGCAATATGAAGCTATTTAGAGTGCATCAAACATTGCATCATATTCAACTAAAGGCAAAATGAATCATAGAAGATATAAGACTGCATATACTAATCATATTCATCATATATACTAGTGTTCGCAAGCAAAAGTCATAAAGCATCAGAAAAACATTGCACACTTCACCTCCACAACACGTCAAAACTGGATAAATAAGAGTTGGAATATTTAATGCAAAAACTAATCCAGAGAATACAATGGAATGGACACTAAAAAAAGAAAATACAAACAAGGAGTGGATATAGTCATCACTTGGACCTTGACTTGGATGATCCAGACTTGGAAACACCCTTTTTCCGATGATGCTTCGAACCCTTAGGCTCATGCGAGTCCTTGTGCTTACTTACCTCCTTCTCATTTTTGGCTACATCGAAGTCGTTCTATTCTTTTACATGGGTTTCAATTCCTTCATAGCTTCAAGCTTCAACCCGACCATGTCCGTAGGAAAGCTCATGAGAACTTGCTTCTTCATAGATGCCTCCCTACCAAACTACCCAATAGGATCGGAAGAGCCCGTAATCTTAATGTCAACTTCCTCTTAGAGAACGACTATCATCTCGTTATAGGCCTTATCGACTAGGGGATCGAGACTTGGAGGCACGGTGAATGAAGAGGGAACATCAAAAGTAACCACAATATCAGAAGGACACACCATATGCACATCACCTGTAGGGAAGCGAGGAAGACTATCAAACATGGACTCACTCAAACAAGCCTAAACGTATTGAGTTGTTGCTCTCAGGCTGTACAGAAAAACCCTACCTCCCTTAGGGGATCTGGGGAATCACCTAGGATCTGAGTATTAGTCATATTGGGAGGAGAAACTGAGAGCTGGTTTCCAGCAGGCAGATCCGATGAAACATGGAAAACAGTTAGTGAGATATTGTGCATGGGGGCATAAATCATCGGTTTAGAAGCCTGGCCTTGTATAGCCATTCCAAAAGTCGAACCATCATTCTTCTCCTTCTCTACCTCTTCCTTTTGGGACTTCTCAGTTTCATCTAACTTGATATAGCCTAGGTGGACAGCCTCCATCTCCTCTACTGAAAAGTGGGCTTCAACAGCTTCAAGATTGAATTTGCTTATTGGCAGTTTTTGCCTCCTTAATCAACCACCTGTGAATGGAGACCATGAACTCCTAGTAATCATCCATCCATGCCAGGCATTTTTTAGTAAACATTTTATAATCAATCTTGTCCAAGAGTTCCTCCACTTGATCCTGCTAGCTATTCAGCTCGTCATAATCGGCCTGTAACTTTCCAGCCCTAGAATCTTCGACAGCTCTGCCCACGGTCAAACCTTAATTTCATCCTAGGGAGAAACTCTCTCAGCCCTCTACTCCAAGACTTTCTTATTCAAGTCAGTAACAATAGGCTCCATATTATCAGCCGCCACTCGGATTTCTTCCAACCTCTTAGCCAATTTGTCCTTGACATTCTTGTAGTCTTTAAAGAAGCGAGTGGCCTTGTCAATATGTTCTTTCTTGGCAAATTTAATGTTGGTGGAGCACTCCTTCTTTACTAGCTTTAGTTCTCTAATCTGAGTGGCTCTAAGCTCCTCGATCTCTTTAGCATGCCTGTTTATCTCATCCTAAGACCGCTCTAGCTTCTCCACTGCCTTTTTACAATCCAATTCCTTTTGATGCAGTAGCCTCCTTAGTTCAAAGATTTTCCAGTTTTGCTCAACATTCTTTTTACTTGTTTCTTTTCCGGCCTTGACAACCTTAGCATGATATTCAGACAGGGCTTTGACACTACCCAACTCATCAAGAAGAAAATCAATTGACCTGGCAAAGGATATGGGTGGTGCCTCGGTGAACAGGCAGGCCAGTGGATCCCTTCGTTGGTTGGGCTGCTGAAACTCATCAAAGTGCAGGTCATAGGGATTGATAACGACGATTGATCCTACTAACTTCTTCCCATTATCTTCTCTCTCAGGAACAGAGACTACTGCTCCTCTATTATCTATCTTCTCCTGTTGTTTGGAAGCTTTAGAGTCAGATAAAGGGAAGGGAGAGAGCCAAGAAGACTTGGATTGCTGAATTGAAGTATGGGAATCTTGATTTACTGTCAAGAGAACGCGACCTCTTCCGTGAACCATTTTTGGAATTTTGGTTGCTTTTATCTTCAACTGGGTGATAATGGACAACCTCCCCAGTCACCAGTTTTGTAGCTAGTTGTTCAACATTCTGGGCTGAACGAAGACGCAGCTTGCTTTACCTCCATAGCGAGCACCTTGGGCCCCAGTTGCTTCACCTTGGATGCTAACTTCTCCCTTTTTGAACTCATGCCACCTATAATAGCAAAAAAGCATTTGACTAAGAGTGACGCCAGCACTTAAATAATGCATAACCATGACAAGGACATGTGATGGTGTAGGCGTTAGTGCAAAAGCGTGTAACTATGGCATTAACCCTTAGGGTCCTCATGATCCTCAAACTGTAGCTGGATCTCTGTGATGGATGTAGAGTACCCATAGCTGATTCCTAGATCCAAATCTAAAAGGTAATAGGAAACAATGATACTTCCAGGGAAAAAAGCCATTTCCCTTCCTCTTCTTGACAAAAAACAAAACATACAGCCTCATCTACCATCGGGTTAGGTGGGGTTGCTGAACCAATACCCCTAAAAGAGTGAGCTTCATCATGGTCTGAAGTGGTACAATTGCTATCATGAGAGTGGGAGCCCACATGTTCCTCCATCCTTTACTAAATACTATCATCTTCCCACTCTCTCAAGGTCTTCAGTCGGCCACTTTTACTAGGAACTGTCCTAAAGACATCTAACCATGGCTCCTTTAAACCCGTATCCATATTATGGACTACTCCGGATGGGTTAATAGTCGGGTGGTTCCAGAAACAAAATTTTGGGAAGATAGTGCCTCACTTATTTCACCACTAGTAGAGTCTTTCTTCTTCATGGCTTTGGTGGGCTTTTGGACAGAAGGAAGCCTTCCTTCTCCGATCGAACGACCGACCGCCAACAATCCGAGCTATCTTAGATTATCATCAATAATGAGGTGAGGAACCTCCCAAAACTCCCAAAGTATTTTTTGAAGCCTTCACAACATAACATGCAAGTCTTTTCCAAAAGTTTCTCTTACAACACCTGGAAAAGAAGCCCTAAGAGAGGAATATTAGCTTTCTAGGCGAAGTTAAGTCATGATATAGAGGAAAGAAGTGAACTTACATCTTGAGTGCCACTGCTGAAAACATGAATAAGTATCCCGAATAAAGAAGTATTCCTTTTTGAGCATGTTGTATTTGAAGTACAAGTCATCGACCGACTTAAACTTGATCCCCACCTTGAAAAAAATAAAGGAGGAACCCTCCTACTTGCTCTTTCTAGCATGTAAAAATCTAATTTGGCAATGAGTCGGGGGCCCTGGAACTCCGTCATGAAGATTATGTACAAGAAAATGAGGATGGCATAACCCTTCGGATGTAATTGGAACAGAGCAATCTTTAGGTATACAAGAAACTCTGATATCCATTGAGGAAGAGGAGGTGAAGCCCCCGCAATGCAGTGATAGCGAGTGTATGTTAAGTATCCCTTGGAGGGAGTGTGCGCACGCTGTTCTGGAGTAGGTAGAAGAAGATCCTTTCTAGGAATACCATGAGTGGCCAAATAAGACCAAGCTGCTTTGTCGTCAAGGTTGAAGCTTAGAGTCTACTGGGTTTATTAACAGCTCCGATGGTCTATATCCATCAATGAGAGAGTGAGCGAAGCTAGGTTGGTTTTAGCAATGCCTCGACTAAGCGAGAGCGCAATAGGAAGGAGCCTAATCCTTGGAGGTAGTGGAGGAACAAGTGAGGCGACATCTTGACATACTAATCTAACATGATTAATTACCTTACACGTTAGTGCAAAATTTAGAAGCGTTCTTGTGTATGTGTTTGTGTATGCATGCTCACTATGCTAAAAAAACAACATTTTTGTTCGGTGGGCCACCAAACAATCACTAAACCTTTGACCAACCCGATAAACCTTGGACAAATTCTCAATCAAATCTATTATCCGATCCCATTAATACTTTAAGAATAAAGGTCGATGCTAAAATAGGGAGGAGACACTTACCAAATCATGGATCGGCCTAGGATTGAAATTTGGAGCTTGGGTTGGATGTTGGAGTAAGGGGCATGGCAATGGCGGCTCAAGAAGACGAAGAGTCATGGTTTTTGTAGAAGGTTGAAAAGTGTGTAAGCATGTTTAATGGATAGGGTGTTTTGGTATAGGGGAAAGGTCCAGGCACCAGATCGATACGATGCTGACCAACATTGGTCATCGAGCCGTGGCACACCAATCCAGGTTGGAGAGAAAGAGGCACATCCGCTAAGAAGTTCGAGGAGTAATTCAACAAAGCCCAACTCGTAATCTGCGAGCTAGGCTTTGAGGGACGCAAGTATTACGGGCATTTTCTCCAAAGAGATTGTAAATTGATAAAAGCCAATATAAGGCAAGGAAGTGAGGCCGAGTTCTACCACCAACCCTTGGGGTCAGTACCCAAGTATTCCACCACACCCTCTTGTGCTCGATACCCCAAGGTGCCGATTAGGATTCTTTGAATGCTAACCTATTGTACCGATCAAGATATCTCGACCGGTACCACATGGGAACCGAACCAGGGACTTTTGCTTGAGCAAGGAAGGTACCGAACCAAAGGGATAAGAACGAACCATACCGTATACATAGCTAACCTACCGAACCATGGCCCCACCGAACCAAGGGACCAAGCTAAACAGGAGTGTACAAACTTTGCCAACAACGCATCCATATGCATCCAAGCCGAACCAACGCCCTCCGAACCAAGTTCTTAACTAGGCCCAACAATACAAATATGGAAGGAAATATGCATATATTAGGAAATAAAAAACTACATTTGGCATATTCGAGAATATTCCTTTTGAGTGAGATACACGTGGAAATATCATGATTTAGAGAATTGAACACACCTCATATTTACCTCCATTAATATCCATGCAATTGGCATTATCAAGGGAGTCCTTTTGGGATCAATAAGACTTTGAGCTTTAGAATTACGAGGAGCATTCAGATCATAATTTTCTGTTATGATTCATTGTACTTTTCACCAATTACTTGTGATATCAGAAGTATAAGAGAAAGGAATAAAAATGGACAGTGGACGTAGGCCCGTTATGGCTGAACCACATAAACCCTGGTGTACTTTACTTTTTGCTACGTTTTATTCTTCATTCAGTCTACTATGAAAAAGAAATTGGAGGTGTTTTCCCTTTTTTTGCAAATAGTATATGTATCTTACCTCATCTAGTCTATACATTAATAATACTACACGTAACATCTCTAACTTTAGGAAATCTCAACAACTAGAGAGTATGCAAGTAATTTATAAATGTATAAATGGTAGAGGAATATTAAAGATTCATAATCTTCAATATTTTTATAGGGTGATCTCGATTTATGAATAAGGTATTTGTAATGAAATACCCTGGCGATAAACCGTTCCGTTCCTAAGATGGCCTTCGAGTTGCTTGTGTTAAGCATAGCAGTTTCAGCACATCATTCATGTGTAGTACTCAAGTGTCCGACACATCGAGCGTCACGGTATACTTACATTTACCTACGTATTTATTCCTTAAGTTTTTTTTTTGGCATGGCCGACGGTTTTATAGTGGACCGACCACTTTTATTACGAACGTAATAAGTTTGAAGTACAGGAGTAAGGTAGAGGCACCTTAGCTACTAAGAATGAGAAATAAAAATACAGCACAGGAGTATGACAGACTCGTCACATCTACTAACTATAAATAACTAGGCTAGTTCTCCTCCGAAGAGGAAGAATCACCAACGCCCGTACCAACCCTGGAAGAATCCAGAGAACCACCCCCAAGATGACCAAAAAAGGGGCGAAAAAGTACAGCAAGAGAAGGGTCATAGCAGTCAATATCAGAAGAGTATATAAAGGATCGATCCCAGTCAATATCATCTAGAAGAACAGAATTATTCTCTGCAAACGAACCATCCATGTCAAGAACCAAGGAATCACCAGAAATACTATAATAAAGGCATCGAAGATCCAATAAGTCATCAGATACATATCTAAAATAGGTGACATCTACAGGGTTGAATCTCATTTCAGAACGACGATCAACCCAACAATGTTCTGTCTCAGCCCAAACAACGCGCGGCGGAGAGAGAACCGGTTCAGCAGGGAGAACTGAAGGAACATTACCAGGATCTGGGGAAGCTGGACGCTCTAAGGAAAGGGAAGGACCAGAGTTAGAAGCAACCAGAGAGGTTTTGGGAACCCATTTTCTTAGCGGAGGCCGAGGTAGAGGGATCTTAGGAGCATCAGCAGGAACAACAGAGCGCGCGCAGGCAGAGGCAACATGTCCAAAAGAATGACAGGAGGAACAAATGTCAGGGACCCATCCATAACGAACACGAACATCCACCACGTGACCAGCAGCTAGCTGGACAGGAATAGAGGTAGGAAGAGGCTTATGAGGAGAAATCTCAATCAGGGCCTTGGCGTATACAAGCTTATCACGCGCAACAGTATTAGAGTCAAAACATTTCAATTTACCTATATTGCATGCAAGCCAATTCAAGCCAAGCAACGGTTGTAAAGCAGAAGGAATTTGGGAGAAATAAACCCAAACTGGGATAGAAAAAACTTGGTCACGAACACTAGCAACCGTCGGTGTCCAGGGGGTAATAATAAAAGGCTGTCCATCAAAGAAGAAAGGCTCAGACTCAAGAACACGACAACGTTCCTCAGAGGAGGAAAACAATAGGTAGTACAAGGAGTCAACCATCTTAACTTTAAGCCCTCCCTGAAGTCTCCAGGCCCTACGACAAATAGCCGCCGCATCATGAAGACGATGTTTAGGGTCCAAAAAGAAACCGCCTACGTATCCAGCCCAGAAGTCCATTCCAGCTTGCATAACACAGGGGGGAGGGATCATTACTCCGTTTACTTCAACGATGTCGAACTCAACTGGTTCATATACACCCGCGTTACGGGGCAAGGAAGTAAAAAGTGAAGACCAAGTTTTGGGAACAGGAAGGCATGGAGCAGCAGTGCGACACATTTCAACACCAGAAGTGATAGCATCAGGGCATAAAACAGCATCATTAGGAGTAGGATTGACTGGGGAATTAATACAAACACTTGATGTGCCCAGACCACAACATTGGAGACCAACAATTTCACCCCTCTGTTCACGCGCAGTCACACTATCGACTATTATTGCTTCAATATCATCAAACAATATATCATTTCCCACATCACAATTCATCGAATCTGGAATGCAACCTCCATGCCCAAACGTATCAGAAAGAGGCAGAGATAAAGGAATCTTCTTACCAGAATCCATGGCACAGTGATGTAATGGAGGAAAATCTATAGACGAATGAAGGGATGGGGGTCGCACTGACGAATGAAGGGAAGGGTTCATAAGCTTGAATACTCGTCCTGACCTAGTTGAAGATGGTGAGAGGGGGATGGGAACGGGCTGAGAGGGGACGGGCATAGGTGGTGCGTCGAGTACGTTTAGTGAAGAGGCAGAAAAGAAGCGTAGGTGGAGAAGGGTCAGATCGCCAAAACCAAAACGCGGTTCCAGGTTGCCATTAAAAGATTTTTTTTTATACTTATAAGCAATGTTTAATTTTTAATTTATTCCTTAAGTTCATTTAGAGATTTTATAATGTTCCACCATTAGTTTATACATTCATATTATACAAGTGTGATTATTATACGATTTTTACATTTTAATTAGCTTATATAATAATCTTATGTATAACATTATATTAATTAAATCATATTTAATTAATTTTAATTAATTAACCTAATAAATTATTTATTATTAAATTTTAACACATTATATTGAATATTTATATATTATAACTTTTATAGTAATACACATAGATCATATATATATATATATATATATATATATATATATTTGTCAATTAACTTTTAGTTAACTTATTTAATTAAACGATTTTAACTAAATATATTAATTTTGAAAAATTATTTTACATACATACATGTATACTTATATTATCTTAAACATTTCCAGACTAAATAACATATATCACAACATATTATACATGCATATACGTATATTATTTAATCAACTCGTTTAATTAATTTAATTATTTTATTAATCTTATTAATAAAAAACTAATCCTATTAATAAATTTTAATTTTGAGAATAACTTACATTTATTCTCAAACATTTTGAAAAAAATTCATTATATTATAACTTTATAATATATATGTGTGCGCGTATATATCTTATTTTAAATTTAACATTTAAAATCTAATTTTTAGTCTGCAAACAATTTTGAAAATTATTCCAAGGCCTAATTCAAATTGGCATTTTCTATTAAGGGCAATATTTAGGCTCACTTCACTTTTCGAGTCGGGTTGGTAGTTAGGAAGGGTAGGGTACTCAATTACTCATACTAAAGTCGAGACGCTACCTTTTTAGAAACCCTACTAAGTTGTTAAGTTTAATTGATTAGCCCAAACATAACTAGTTTAGATCGTATAAACTATTGGCTCTTATACCATTGTTGGAACTAGATCGATCGAAAGCAGGTGAAATATGTTGATTTCAAAAAAATTCCTAGATGGATCTATTGGGTTTATGAAGTCTAAAGTGATTTTAGATCCAATCTAATAAGTATTTTAAATGTAATCCTTTATTATATTTATTTAGTTTGAAAGAGTATTGAGAAGTAAATATGTATAAGTGTATCATATACACCCTTGTGTGTTAACAATTACTCATTAAAGTTTTGAGAAGTAAACTTTTCATTTCATTCTCTAAAACATACACAATCAATTAAGGGAATAAATATCTTTAGTTTGAAAGAGAAATCTTTAATTTTTACTATTTAATTAGATTAATTATTCACTAAATGTCATTGATGATCGGTTTAAACGTAGCATGAAAAGTAAGTATATCCAAATATACTCAAGTGTGTATTATACATATGTGACATATAAAAAGTGTGCACAATTAATGATTCCCTTTATATATGCCTTTGTTGTTTATAATCTTTTTCATATAAACAAAGAAACATTTGATATATATATATATAAAAAGACATATAATACATATAATATTTATTCTTGTTTACACTAAAGTTGATTTTGGTTGTTTGACATGTTTTTTAGCAAGGCTAGTAGGGTTGAATGGACCCTTCCATTTTATTAATAACTGAAGAAAAAAAAACATACTACATGATAACAGGCCCATTACAAGAAAACAAGGCTAGAAAACAAACACAAAAAACAAAACAAAACAAAGAAACTATAAACAACAACTTGATCGGAACAAGAACTAATCAGAATCAATTAGTCCCATAGCAATAGCCATGGATCTGTCTTTCGAACTATGAACTAGTTTGCTTGCCTTCTTGTTAATTTGCCTATAACAATGAACCAAGTACACATGAACATTTGTATCCCTATTTATTCTTATCCTCTAGAAGATTCTAGAGTTTCTTTCCTTTCAAATTTCATATACAACCTTCTTCAATGCAATCAACCTGCATCCAATAATAAAGCATCTCTACCTGTTGATTTCAATATTTGGAACCATTCTTCATCTGAATCACGACCACCATCCTATTATCAAACCATGCTAGAACCTTTTCCCACTTAAAATAAGTGTAAGCACACTCAAAAAAGACATAGGCAGTTGTTTCAAGAGCATTATGGCACAATATACACATAGACTCAGAGATCACTCCAAATTGATAAAAGTCAGATCTAGTATGTATAGCATTCTTCAGGACTTTGCATAATGAAAAATTGAGTTTAGGAATATCATAACTGGTCCAAACTCTAGAATGACAGGAAAAAACTTGCAACATGCTCACCACTAATCAACTTGTTTGACATGTTTTAGAAACAATTTAAAACTAGTTTTAGTTAACAAAGATTTTAAAATCAAAATTGTAATTTTCATAAAAGTCCATTTTGTAAAACTTGAATTAAGAACATATACATATGTATGTGTGTATGCACATATATGTATACAATAATGTAATCAATGTTTTAAATTCAAAACAAAGTGTAATATAGGTATTTAATTAATTTGTAGTTTAATACACACACACACACACACACGCACACACATTCAATCGAAATAACAATCTTAGATCTAATTGTTAACTAAAATAAAGCTTTAAGATTTAACGAAAAAGTCAATATGTAAGTCTTAGAATTAATTAACTTTTATTCTAATGCAAATAATGACCAAAGTAGTTTTAACAGTGCATTCAATTCCCCAACATGTAAAATAAAATTTAAATCAAGTAATCAAAATAATTTTCAAAACAAAATATTGTATAAACAATAATTTGTAAAACGGAAAAGAATTAGACGACCAATGTAACAACCCTTTTATTAATAACCTTATTAATTACGGTTAATTAGGATTAATTAATTTAAATCGGGAATTTTTGAAATTTAGTTTAGTTGAATAATTGATTTTATTTATGGATTTCAATTTAGTCAAAATCTTGTTTAAATAAATTATTTAATTTGATGATAAAATAAATTATTAACTGAAAAAAGTTTGAATTGAGTTTTAAGTCAAAAACGATTTATTTTTACTATCAAATATAAATTAATTAGTGTTAATTTGAAATTTAATTGTTGTTAATTATGGTTTAGAAATTTTTTGCATTAAGTAAATTAGGATTAGGTTAATTGAATTTAGTTGAATAGGTTAAATTCATATTTGGGCCTTAGCAAAATGCTAACCCGTTATAAAATTTCAAGTAATCTAATTTCCTAATTCCTAACTCATCTTAATCCAACTCCAATGCAAATTATTTACATTATCTTCTTCTATAAACTAAGAAAAGGAAAGAGACAAGCAAAACCTAGTTTAACCTAGTTTTAATTCTTAGATACTAAAGAAACTAGCATTGATCAAAAGAAGGTAAGGTATGAAATCTACTCTCCTTCTCTTATCTATTGATGTAATCAATTTAGGGTTTTGATTAGTTAGTAAATTATGAAGTTTTGTTTGATTAGGGGCTATTTGTGAAGTTTTAGAGGAGTTTTTCGGTTTTGGAGAAGAATAGCAGTAGTATTTCAATAGTCAATAGGTTGCCAACCTTTCATCTCAGCCTCTTCTTCTGTTTAGCAAATTTCAGGTGTGTTGTTCAACTCACACACCTATATTCTAATGGACTAAGTAATCTTGGTGATAGCTATGATTGGTTTGGTTTGCTAAGATTATATTTATTTATACAAAGAGAAGATTGCTATTTAAACTAAATTGTTGTTTGAATAAATATACTTAGTCTGTTATAAGTTTTGAAAATTTTCAGATGCCTTGAATTGTTTTCACATCCTCTCTATAGGCTGTGGTTATTTTAAACACATCATTACATATATTTCGTTACTCATAGCCTTGTCAAATTGAGCACATCAAACACCAACTACACATATTTCGAAATGAAGGATAGTTCATTTAATGACCCTTGGCTTTGAAAAAAAGAATTGCATACTCAAATATATTGCTTTGATTTTTTGCACTGCTATATACATGTCCCTACCTTTACATGCCTATGCTAATATGTATTGTAATTTATTATGTTGCTTTGTCTGGTTAGTTCATTTTCGTATATACCTTGAATTATTAAACGTGCTAAAGTATGATAGTCTAGCATTGATAGTTTATTCACATACAATGTATTCATGCCTTGAAGTAGGTTCATACACAAAGCTTTCATCCCTAACATATTTCGAAAATAAAGTTGGCTAATGCATTTAATGACTGACAATGTACTTTCAAAATTTATAATATACTTGTACTTTTCATTTTATAAAGCATGCTTTTATTTTATTTTCCATACATTCTTACTTTGCCTGTACTATGATATCGAATATATACAAATACCTATTCTAGTAGCCTAGCTTTTCATAGAAAATAAATATAAACAATATGCAGCAGGTAAATTTTGAAAATGGCTAGTAGTGTAGACATTAAACTTCGAAATTTATCAAAGTAAGGTAATTAGAATTTGTGTGTGAAAACAAAGTACAATTTTCATCCCAAGCTTATGGACCATCTTTGGAACTTGCATTTTCATATCTATATGATAACACTACTACAAAACAGGTCATTTGCATCGGTTGTTTACCCCCCTTTTGCATCAGTTCAACAACCGATGCATATGCAACCGATGCAACAGGCTTAACACTTTTGCATCAGTTCTGAAACCGATGCAAAAATGTCCTTTTTGCATCGGTTGTTACTAACAACTGATGCAAAATATCAAGGTTGGTTGCATGAATACAGTCCCATGTTGCATCGGTTGTAATGAAAACTGATGCAACAAAGTAACTTGTTGCATCTGTTTTTCATAACAACCGATGCAAACTAATCCCTCTATTGCATCAGTTTTTTATAACAACAGATGCAAACTAATCTCTCTATTGCATCAGCTATTTATACCTGATGCAAAAAAGCCATTCTCAGTAACCATTATTACGGCACTCAAATAGACTATATATATATATATATATTATTGATTATAACAAACAATTATTGCATGCAATATTAAAGTCATTCAAAATAAAATTTGATGGCAAATACATAATCAGATTTAATAATTCGACAGAAGAATGAAAAACATAAATAAATTCCACAGTACATAATCATACAGTCGGTAGTAAAAAATAAATGCAACGTGTTATATGTAGACACAAAAATACATATATACAGAGAAGAGAATGTATCGTTGACAGCGGATAAATTAAGCAGAAGATGGTCTTTAAATGCACAAACATTCATCCTATTTTGTACTTGAGCTACCTGAAGTTGAGCTGTGCAATCTGCATATGCATATGATCCTGCTGAATATAAACATTCAATGCACCAAAAAACGTTAGGTATAGCAACAATTATAGCGGCTTTTTCTCGCTAATCAAAACTAACGATCAGTACAATGTGATCTTTTTCTTTATACGAAACAAAATGAAAAAAAGGATGGCAGTGGAGTGTAAAAAGTGGAAATCCACTTGACAGCGGTTTGATTCATAAATAATCGAGTACACGTGCATTAGATTAGATTATAAAGTCTATAATTGCAATGGATTGGTCAAAGATATGGTACTCAATTCATCCTTACCACCCTACCACCAAACACAATATTTCATTACCACGACCATATCAGCATCCTCCTCCACCATGCATAACAGTGCCACACCACACACACAAGCAACCATGCTTGACATACCCATATCATTGCCTGATCAATATGTCATCTCCAACAACATAACGCATCACCTTACTGGCCACATCAGTTCCATTACCAACATTCCTTCCCTTGTACAAAACAACAGTGCAACAAATACCCCTCCATCAAATACAATAGGACTATCATACCATACGACAACTTCAAAAAAAAACTTCACCTGCCAATCTCATTAATCCGCCATCACAACAGATAACGTATAAATATCAAGTTTCTATAAAACGATTCGTATCTTTCAGAGATATTCTCAGCCCTTTTCACAAAATTTCCATCATCTTCTAACTCTGTCAACTTCAAAATATCATATAAACAAATCAAAAGACAACCCACTGCATTCATTACTCCATATAACACAAACCCATCAAACCAAGAATGAAAATCCCTCAAAAACTTATCCTCAATCTTCTTTGTGTTCTTGTTACACTGTTTCTTCCACATCAGAACCTTCTTTGAATCACCATCTGTGTTTTTGATCGGTGAGCCTGTCAAAATGGAATTTGAAATCATAGTTCTAATTTCTTTGAAACTGTAGCAAGCTTTCACGAAATAATATTCATAAGCAAAAGGTTCAACCGATAATAAACCAGTGTCTTCCACCATTGGAAACAAGGTTTCGGGTTTGAGTTTATCGATCGTGGCATTGATAGCATCAAATGCAGTAACTATGAGTCTAGAGTAGAAAGTGAGGAGGTTCAAGTTTTTGGTGGATTCCACATGTTCCCTCAACTGTTTACATCCTCCATTTATTAAAGCATCCACATTTTCATCCATGGCCTCAAATGCAGTCTTCTTCTTTGAAGATGATGGTGGATTGGAGCTGGAGGCTTCAGTATTATGACTTCACAACAGTACTCCCCACAGCATCATCTTCCTCGGTTCATTCACTGCTTGTCTTCATTTCACTACCATACCATACCATCATTAGCACTTCTTTGCCACACTGCCTCCCCCTAACATTGCCACTCTGTCCATCTTCATACGTATAAAAAAAACTGTTGTCACTCACCACATAAAACATACATACCTCTGCTCCATCATCCACCATTTACTGGCATTCACCATTACATATCAATGACATAACCACCAAGACATCACCTTTCATCACACTACAACAAATAGCTGTACAAATCTTGCTAATCAGTCAACTGATAACCTCAAACAATTCGAACTACAACAATCCTTTCACCTCAAACTACAGTGTTTCTACGTCTAGGTATAATGTATCAGGTTGTAAGTATTGTACTTAGCAAAAAGTTCTTTACACCCCGAAATATCCAGATTTAGATAAATTTTCGTATCACTTGTGCAGTCAGTCCAAATGGGTGTTCTTTAGCTATCGTTAAAAGTAAGCATGTAAAAAACATAGGCAACCAAAAGTTTTGATTAAAGATAGTCTATTATTATATGGAATGAAGTTATATTGTCATACCGCTTATTAAAACCTTTTTTCTCTAATGTTGATGTAAGCATTACTGATGTTAGACAATCAATGTTGTTTATAGTGTGTTTTGGGTTAAGTTTAATTTATTTTTTTACTTTTCCTTTTTTTAGTGTAACTTGATTTTTCCTTTAAAAAACAAAAGGAAAAAATAAGTTGTTTTGTTTTAATTGGTTTTAGTTTCTTCCTTGATATATGTACTTCAAACCACCAATTTCTAAATTACCAAAACTCTTCCCCAACACCATTACTTCAATTATTCCAGTCACAACCATGTGCATTTGAATTTTTTTCTTTTAAACAAATAGTCAAAATATTAATTTTGAGCAATGGATATGTACGTTTAGCTTTTAACTAAATTTTTTTAAACAACATTGTGTCATTATTTTAAAAAATGTATTCAATTATAATTATTTTATTTTTAGCTCCTAATCATGTAATGCTGAAAGTATGAAAGAGACAAGAATAAACTCACCATATAGTAGCATATAAGAAGACTACATCCAGTTATGCATGATATAACTAGCTAAATTATCACGAACATCATCTATCTCTTGCTGGCTATAAGAACTATCTTGTACAAAGTACTGCAATTACAAGATTGTTTCGAAACATTAATCGAATAAGTACGTAACAAAAATTATGAAGGAAAAAAATTAAAGTGGTACCTCAAGTATGTCGGTGCTTTGATCGTGGTTTTTTACTATATCATACATATACCTCATCACATAATATACATAATCCGTCGTTCTAGATTGTTGAGGACACTACAACAATATTACACAATAATTTAATAGATAGGTTAATTTGAATTTATATCCAATATAGAAGTTTATTTTTATTTTGTACAAAATAAATCACCTTAATAGTCTTCCATTTCAAGTAAATTCCTCGAGATTTTCCACCATATGCCTTATAAGTTTTAAACGCCCTACACATAAAAGAAAAAATTAAATACAACGTACATATTCACTTGCATCAAGCAAAAAAGATATCAGAAGGCAAATAGATAAAACATACATATTCACTTGTGGTCTAATTTCCAATTTAGATTTGCGTTCGACTCGGGGATCCAAAACATAAACCTCATTCTTTTCTATACGAAAAACAAGCAGTAGACAATGTTTCCTACATTATAAGATTTATATGAAGTTAATATCAACATTAGATTTGTAAACTAGTTTATAAAATTTTATTGCTCATACCCTTCGTAGTGTGGGGCTAAAAGTAAGCTCTTCAATTGTGACGCACGCCATGTGTTCGAAATATATATATTTGTCGCGTATGGATATTTCCGCACTTGAGACAACTTACATGGACACATAAACCCGATGGTCTCCACTCCGAGGTCATTGCACATATGATTTAACCACCTAAAAATAAGTACAACATACAAATATTGTTATTCTTCCATTTCATGTATAATACATAATATAAAATAGAACATATACAATGAATTTATAAGCTATTTGTTGTAAATGTAACCTAAGTATTTCACATAGTAGCTATATTGGTACACTGATAGAAATATTCATCATATATATATATATATATATATATATATATATATAATACTCACATGATGCAAATTTGCAACCATTCTCCATTCAACCATCCCATACTAAGGAATTGGATAATGTCATCCATAGTGACATGGATTTCAAAGTCCTCATCGTATGTAAATAAATCCTTGTTCACGTGAATTGCATTGATAAAATTAGTATCATGGGATGGCACTTGAACTATCAGGTCATGGAAATATTTGCACTCATCCATTAAAGTATTGATGATGTCTTCACCCACGATCGTCCTACGCTTTGCAGGCTCATTTGTCATCTTTTGGTTACTATTCATGTCCGTAGCAACACACTCTTCCACTTTGCCTTTGCTCCTAATATGTGTAGCCTGCATACAAAAAATTCATAAGCAGCATGGAGTTTGCATATTTTATTCAAGCAAAGCTCAAAAAAATACGAAAAGTGTTTTCTTTACCTTATCATCATCACCTAAAAGCACGAGAATTTTAGGCCATTGTACAAAACTACCAAGTGCTTCTCCTATCGTGATGTGATATTTACTTGGAACCGAAAGAGGGGTTCCTACATGAATAGGCTCTACTGCGTCAATTCCAACCTTTACATGATTGGTCAAGATTTGTTGATTATGACATTGATCTCCAGGCCTAGAAGCAGGATGCACCATACCGTGACCCACTACGACAATTTTGGATTCCAAATTAACAGCTAAACGACATTTAGTTGGCCTCTAGAATGACAAGTACAACATTAAAATTATTGACTTACACGTTTTAGAATCGTATAATTTTACGAAAATAGACTTTTGAATTAGTTACCTGCAAGTTTTCATAAGGATCCATCTCTTGATTTGTGCTGGTATTTTGTAATTTGTCCAATTGTACTGATTGACAGCTGCTACGATGACCAAATGATGGTACATTTTCGACCACAATATCATTGGGCATTTGCATACCCATCCTATTGAAAAAGTTTGCAATCTTTTGCTCAACCACCGTATCTACCATAGACTCGAATCTTTGGCTCACTTTAGATTCTATATCCTGAGTGATACGATGTAGTTTATCTGCTGATATTACACCACTTGGACCTTTATATTTCACTACCTTTCCAAATACATCTTTGATACCGACCGTCCCACCAATTCCTCTAACTCGACCTGGATGTTCTTTTTTTTAAGAGCACGATTTAAGACATCATCATATCTATTTGGAAACCATGTTCCTTCGATGGCTTTTTCTCTCCAAGCATCCTGTCAACAACAACAAAAATTAGTTTTCTCAATAATTTATTGCTTTGTTTTGTAAGAGATTAACCAAATGGGATAAAATGCATCGAAATTAGTCATACCGCTTTATCTGCAACTATCCTACTTTTCTCATTGGGGATTACATAACTTCCATTAGCTTCTTTTTTTGATCTTGCCAAAACCCAGTCAATACTTCGATCCAAAAAAGAACCACTTGGTAATGTAGTCGATGAACTATGACCTTCGGTTATCCACTTAGATTTCTTCCCTGCATATCCAGCTTGCCCAAAATAGTTAGGATGCTCGTTGTATGCTTGACTCTTCCTACCCTTCTCGGTTAATCGCTGTCAAAAAAAATGAATATTAATGTATACCCAAAGTTCTTGCATAAAATTCTTGCTACTCTACTACTAACATATACTTGTATGAAAACTGAGAATACATGATAAAACAAGCGGTTGCACTTAACTTTCCACACGCCCAAACTGCAAATTGCATGACAGTCGAACAATACAAAATGGGTATGTAAAGCCCGATGTTACATCTAGTTCGAAATCTTGCCTAGCTGAGTTATCTTTGGAAACAAATCAAACCATAATCACAGAAGATTTAATCTATATCAACACGCAATAGATAAATACTTGTATGCACACAATTATCCACTCTTGCATCTGCATACATCTAACCCAAGTTATGAGTTTTGAAACTGGGATCCTTCTTCTGCAAATATACAGAACCACAGGTTCTGATTCCGGCTGAAAACATTTCAATCTAAAGTTGGTGACGTGAATTCCAGATTGCAATTTTGCCCGATCCCATTAACTAAACCGTAAGTTTAGATCACGCCTAAAAAATATAAATGAAACCTTCAGAGGACAGTACAAGTAAAAGCAATGGGATTTTTTACAAGCTATGATGCCAGATCCCTAAACCGATTGCAAGAAAACATTAGGCACGAGAGATTAGGAGGTTGTTGTGCCTACTAATATCATATATGCCTAAATACAATACTTTGAAACTCTATGGACTGTCAACTAAAAATCACCAAATCCAAAACAAGAATCGATTGTAGGAATCTTACCTAATTTGTATACTCATTTCATTTGCATCTTATACCACACAAATTTAACCAACATTATTTTATAATAAAAACTAGAGAGAAAAAATCACACATAGCAAAACTGAAATGCCCCCACAGTTAATGAGAATGAATAATTGCTAAATATTATGCATAGGAAGATGATTCAGTAGAAGGGAAGAACTGGGCAGCAAGCAGTGAAATGTGCAGCAAGAAGTGGAAATGTGCAGCAAGCAGTGGAAATGTGCAGCAAGCAGTGAGTTAGTGGAAATGTGGTCAGGTGAGTTGTAGGAAGTGATGAAGTGAATGGTTGGCAAATGAATATAATTAGATGGCAGAAGTGTATGGTGCAGCACTGTGATCAGGTGGATATGGGGATGTACAAAGTGGTCAGCAGTTGTTTTTGGTAGTTGTAATAGAGGAAGTACAAATTGTTTGTAGTGGTAGAGTAGAGAACTGGTTGTGGAAAGGTAACTATGGCATTGTAATGGGATTATGATTGCACAACGGTCAGAGGCTGTTATTCTGGTGATTAGAAGTTAAGGCAATGGTCCGTTGAAGATCAGTGGGATATGGATATGTTTGCACAGTGCACAGAGGGTGGTGGATATGTTGAATGGCAGAGAGGCAGTGAGAGGCAATATTTGTTGAAGTATGTATTGGAAACAGCGGTGGCCACAATTGCAGAGATGTTGATTTGTGTGTCAGTTGAAGTTGAAGTGATTACAGTGGAGGAGCAAGGCAATGTAGGTCCGTGGAGGTTTGCTAACAGAGGAAAGCAGAAGGGTAGTTTTACGAAAATTACCTTAAATTACGAAAATTACCTTAAATTCCTCAGTTTCACGAAAATTACCTTAAATTCCTTAGTTTCACAATTCTTCTTGAACGTTTCCCACTGTGCTTGTGTAATGCCATCATAAAGCTCATACGGCTCTTTATGGTCCACTGGAAGTTTTCTTGTCTTCGTAATCCAACCACCAACCAATTTTGTTTTGAAATCTTTCCATCATCCACAGACATATTTTAACACGTTATCTTTCATGTTGTCGTCAATGTGGTACTCGATCTGAGATTAAAAAAAAAATCATAGTTACATACGCCTTATAAGACTTCAAATGTCAAATTGGGTTTCAAAGCCGAATAAGTAATAAGTGAATAAATGAATTTATAATACCTTAACATCTTCCCATATAGTAGCTTTAAGCCCTTTACAAACGTCATCCCAATTTTTAATATTGATATCAAATTTAGATCTAGCAGTATCGCCCACATACGCCTTATAAGACTTCGCCCACTTTCCAATGGGGTTGCCGTTATCACTCCACTCAATGAATTTTGGTTCTTGTGTTTTATATTTCTTCCCGGTTGTTGGGCCTCTTCGCCTCTTCTTAGACAATGACTGTGAAGTAGAAGGATCATGTTCTTCATTTTGTCCAAATTGTTCTATCTCCATTATCACTATTCTGAAAAAGAAGGCCTAGAGTCAGAATTATGAACACAACTACTGCGATTACCACTAAACCCCGGTCTGCTATTTAAGTTTGTTCTGATTATCTCCTTGGATATTGTTCACATACATAGGTTATATATACATGCACTTATAAAATTAAATCAAACAAAACAATCTTATTTTTTTTTACAAGACTATATATCTTGAACTCATTTTTGAGAATATTTTTCCTAACCAAATATATGGATGAGACATGAAATATGATATTTTTCATAAACAAAGTCAAGTACAACCAATCTTTTAGAAAACATAGAATCCAAGAAAACAACAGCTATAACCCATAAAGAAATGCTAACAGAACCACTGATAGTTCTAAGCAAGTGGTTTTACAAAATAATGTTAGGAAATCAAGTGGTTTTACAAAATAGAAAATGTGGATGAAGTTGAAATGCTTTATAGGATAGTTGTGTAGTATAATAGAAAAAGTGGCAGTGGCGCATGTGACTAGTGTGCAGTAATCGAACTAGGAAGTACGAAAATGTGAAGCACACAAAGCAATGTAAAACAAGTACTTAAAACGTGAGCAGTGCTAAAACAAGTACTTAAAACATGAGCAGTAGTATCATGAATGTGATATTCCCTCTTTAATTGAAATATCCGTGGAAGGTTTCTTTTATCATGTTGTTGTTCAAGGTTTCTTTTATCATGCAGCAGTGAGGATTGATAATGCAAATAATGCAGCTATGAGAACATTTCTGAAGTGGTAGCTCAGAATCAAATAAAATGCATTAAAGAAGATATTGAATTGAAAACAAGTCAGTTCTATGTTTTTCAATATAATGCATGGCCAGATATCAATTCTGAATAGAGCATATGTTTACAATTTATTTTTGAGTTGCAAAAAATGAGACAACAGCATTACACAATAATAGCTCAGTATGATGAGCAGACAAGCAGCAGTTGTATCTCAAGTTATCCTTCATTCTCAGTGACATCTTTTATTATGTGACTGATTATGACATTGCAAGAAACTTGTTTCAGTTGCACATTTGGCCGTAGTTACTGCACGCTGCCAAAAATTCTAAACCTTGAGAATATTAGGTATTGAAGTCATACAGATCAGGTTTCATTTCAAAACCATGATTATATCATTAATGACCTGAAGCAAAGGAACTATGTCCCAAAATTAATCTGTACTTCAAAATGAATTTAAATTATTTTGTGTTGCCAGTGTCATGGTTTGGAATTTGTTACCCTCTAAAAGCCTGGACCTCGACATATATATTAAAGTTAAGATTTATTGAATCATGACGTTTGGACATGTTAATTGCGTCTTTAAACATGCAACTAAATGTTTCTACTTGGTCTAATGCATGCATCATACCTATATTTTATTATGAAGTTTGAAAACAACGATTTTGGTTTTGAAAAGAGACTATGATTGATCATGGTAAAAGATACAAGCATCGATTTTGAGGATCAAATTCATGATCTTTAGTTTTGTAGGTTGAACATCAGACCAACTTAGCCAAATGATCAACATAATAACAATTATTTATTTATGATATTTTAGCATGTTAAAATAAAAGAAAACATTAATTGTCGTTGATCAAAAAGACTCGCTGCGACAGGTAAAAGTAGGATTAAAGGGTTATTTTACATGTTTACGTACTTACGCATATCATATACTGCAATATAAAAAGAAACATATGAATGCATACATACATGCTTACAATACAAAAATCCCAAACAATTGAAGCCAAGCATAGAAAACGGTTGGTAAGTAGGAATTTGTCAACATCACTTTGAAACTTAGTCGAATAATAAGACCAAGCTTAATTGATTTGGTTGGTGTCACCAACCCAAATGAACTAAAGTTTCATTATAATTTTAGTTTCTGAAATCTACTAAACTTTATTACTTTTTAATACTGTCGAGCAAAGGAATAATAAAGAGAAGTAAGAACAGGGTTAAACTGTACCTTTCATTTGATTTTATTGTTCAACCATCAACGTGTCATTCCCTATTCAGTCATATTGGGAGGATGTACTCTCTAACAACAAAATACTGAAAGATGTGATCAAAATCTCTAACAACAAAGCTCACTTCATGCCTCTTGCCATTCATCCTGCACAAAAAATGTTTAGTTTAAGTTAGGCATTAAAAAGTACATGTACTTGTATGCATTCAACAACAAAATTTCACTTAGTTTTATTTTATCAAGTATCTACCTGATTTCGAAAACTGACGAAAGACAAATTAAATGATTATAATATAGTAAGTAGATTTAATTTATTTGATGGAACAATTCAAGAAGCAATTGTGTCCATTATTCATATCCAAAGTCTGCAACAAAAACAGCGATCAAGTATCCCTGTAAAATATCTTATTAGTAATTATTCTCAAAAAAACTAAAGAATTACAGAAAATGAAAGATTTCAACTGGCAAATAAAGCATGATGAGCATAAAAAAAATTACCCAACTATCCTAACCCCCTCATCGTGATCAGAACGTGCATAAATTGCATTTAAATCAACTTCTTCTGGTAGACTTAAGCCGATGGAGAAAGGTGGATTCTCATCAAATTGATTATACTCTTCTTCATCCACCACATCATCAATCCCAACAATGCGTCTTTTGCCGGGAAGAACAATAGACCACTTATTATCGACAGGATCAGTCACGTAAAAAACTTATTTTGCATGAGATGCCAAGATGAGTGGATCATTATCATGACTCACTTGACCAAAGTCAACCAATGTGAATCCATGTTCATCCACTCGTACAACACGACGATTATCAGCCCATCTACATCGAAATAGCGGGATTGTGAAGTCTTTATACTCAAGTTCCCAAATATCATCGATTATCCCATAATATAGCATTGTCGCATTTATTGGTCTGTTATCTTTAGCACTAGCAAATTCTCTTGAAGATACAACGATGCTAACTCCACTATTTTGCATTTTGCTCTTCTCATCCTGACGCTTCGTATAAAATACATAACCGCTCATATCATATCCTTCCCATGAATTGACATGCAATCGAGGCCCATATGCTAACCATTTTATTGTATCTGAAATACCATGATTTGTTTGAGACAATTGAAACATTAACGTATGTTTAAACCATATGACAAAAGAGCGGTTATGTTCATTCATCAACCACCTTTCATTCTTTGAAGGATTCTGAGACTTTAGAATTGCCATGTGCTCCTCCAAGTAAGGATGTACCTCACTAAGGTGCTGCAAAACAAGTAGCTGAGCTTTGTGCAACATCTCATCACCAATTGAAATCAATTTTGATCCAATTATGCCTTGGCCATCAAGTCGTCCTTCATGTCGAGACTTACGAAGTCCAATAGGTTCAACACCAGTTAAGTATGGAGTGACAAATTCTATAACCTCCTCAGCTACAGTAGCTTCTACGATACTGGCTTCAGGTCTATATCTGTTTTTTGTTTTTCTTTTTAAAGTTCCCATATGCATTTCAAACGGATACATATATCTCATAAATACAGGACCACAAATTTTGATTTCTCTTACAAGATGAACAACCAAATGCAACATAACATCGAAAAATGAAGGTGGAAAATACATCTCAAATTGGCATAAGGTAACAATAACATTGGCTTGTTGAGCATCCAACGTATCAGGATCAATTACCTTGCTACAAATTATATTAAAAAAGAGACAAAGCTTTGTAATAACATGCCTAACATGTTTAGGCAATATACCTCTAATTGCAACAGGTAATAAATGTTGCATTAACACATGGCAATCATGAGACTTCATACCGGTCAATTTCAAATCCTTCACTGATACACGACTGCTAATGTTTGAAGAATAACCTGTTGGAACCTTCACACCACGAAGACACTCACATAAACTAGTTTTCTCTTTTTTGGACAATGTATAACATGCGGGAGCAAATATGTACGTTTACCTTTCTGCACCGGTGCTAACTCCTTCCGGATACCCATTTTCAACATATCTTGCCTGGCTTTCTCACCATCTTTTGTCTTACCAGGTATATTCAAGAGTGTCCCAACGATACTGTCGCAAATATTTTTTTCTATATGCATTACATCTAGACAATGTCTAACCTGTAAATGTCTCCAATACGGAAGTTCCCAAAATATAGATTTCTTCTTCCACGAGCCTTCTAAAAGAGGAAATACTTTGCCAAATGCATTTTCAATATCCTTGACCCGTTCGTAAACATCATTTCCTGTTAATGGCAAACGAGCAACTCCATTCTCTATCTCCCCATTAAAAGGCTTCTTCTTTTTACGATAAGGATGATTAGGAGGGAGAAATCTACGATGATGCATATACACATTTTTTTGCAATAATGTAAACGCTCAACAACCATATCATCTTAAAAAATTGGGCATGCTTTGGCACCTTTTGTACTATAGCCAGACAAGTTACCATACGCAGGAAAATCATTTATGGTACAAAAAATCATGGCGCGCAATGTAAAATTACTTTGACTATATGCGTCAAACACACGCACACCTTTATCCCATAGAAGTTTTAGATCATCAATAAGAGGAGTTAGGTAAACATCGATGTCGTTTCCTGGTTGTCGTGGTCCAGAGATTAAAAGAGACAACACGATATACTTGCGCTTCATACTCAAATGAGGTGGAAGATTGTAAATCACCAAAAGAACAGGCCAAGTACTATGCTGACTACTAAAGTTGCCAAATGGGTTTATGCCATCTGTACAAAGACCAAGTCTGAGATTTCTAATTTCTTCACCAAAATCAGGATACATTGTATCAATGTTTCTCCACTGTGGAGAATCAGCTGGATGCCTCAATAATCCATCATTTTTCCTCACATCTGCATGCCACCTTAAGTTTTTTGCATTTTCTTTATTTGCAAATAAACGTTTAAACCTTGGTATAGTTGGCAAATACCACAAGACTTTTGCTGGAGGCCATTTCTTATCTGGGTCATTGTGAATGTTCCCTCGCGACTTGTAACGGGATAATCCACACTTGGGACACTCATGCAAGTTCTCATATTCATTTCGATACAATATACAATCATTTGGACATGTATGTATCTTTTTATATCCTATACAATTGGGCACATAATTTTTTTGCCTCATAGTTAGAAGTTGGAAGCTCATTACCTCCCGGAAGCATCTCATTCAAAAGTTCCAACAAAGATGTAAAACTTTTATCACTCCACTCATGCTTTGCTTTTAAATTGAAAAGCTTGAGCACAGCAGACAATGTTGTGAACTTAGCACAATTAGGAAACAAAGGCTTCTCGGCATCAATTAATATTCTTTCATACAACTTTGGCTCTTCCATCAAATGTTCTTCAGCATCACGAAACATCTCATGAACACAATCATTCTCATCATTCGCGTCATTATTCATGTTATCTTCTCGGTCATTCTCATCATTCTCATGATTATTAGAACTAGCTCTACTAAGTATACTTTCACCATGCCATATCCACCGCGTATAATTTTGCTTAAACCCATAACGGATTATGTGATCTCTAATCTGATCTATGTTACGAAGTCTTCTCTTATTTTTGCAGTGTCTACAAGGACAAAAAATAGTTTCTTCCCCTCTTCTTAATTGATCATTCAGTGCACAATTGAGGAACTCTTCAATTTTGTTTAGGAACTCGTCATCGTTACGTTTTACGTTGTACATCCAACTACGATCCATATGCAAATGCTAGAGACACTACACAAGCAAAAAAACATTGGATTACGAAGAGCATTCATTATTAAATCAATATTTTTAGCTAATTCAAGTGATGTGGATAATCAGTTCAACATCACTCCACAAACACAAGCACACTAAACTGCACAACAAACAAAAAAATTCTCATTGTCCAAATAAAAATACACGGAAATTCTAGTTTTGAATCAACATCATAGATAAAACACCAAAACAACACAATTTCAAAAACCAAAAAAATTATGTCTTTTTCCTCTTTTTTTACAAATTTTATTTTACAATTTGATATTTCCTTTATAGAGCACTATTCAACTCACAGCAACTCTCCCTGTTCATCACATTTCACTGCCTAGTTTGCTCATCCACTCTCTGATTTTGCATTTGCATTTTCAACTGATAATAACCGCAATCATGCATATATCAGTGCACGTGCCTGCTATTATCTACTCCATACCCACCATAACTGCTACACAGCTTGACCAACCACTACCAATTCCATCCCCTCGTCTCGGCATCACTCCTCCATACTGTAGAAAAATTTCAACTGACCATATCATATCCACAAACATATACTTGCAAATACCCACACACTTCTCACATAGCCAAGTCCCTATGCACTTCATATTGACTCAGTCATTCGCCATACAAACAGCCCATCATGCATCATAACAACACCTCCCTGCACTTCAATTTGACACTGTCACTCTTCACAGATCAAAAACTACCCATCGAGAACTACAAGCCTATAACTACTCCACAGCCTAAAAACAACTACAAGCCTGAAAAATACTAGCCTGACATTCACTGCTTCCATCAGTTTATCGCGGCTCTACAACCAACTACCATCCACGACCTTCACGGTACCATACGATTCCAATTTTAAAGCCTGCTCCTCAATCCATACCATTTTGTTGGCTATGTACGATTCTTTTATCTTCTGTTTTAAAAGCTTAGGAAGATAATAGCATCATGTAAAGAAAGCTTGGTGTTTGTATGATTGTATCATAGGTAATTATTAATTAATAACAATTTATAGAATATAATGAAATAATTGAGAAATAGAAAAGAAATTTTATTGCTCTGCTTTAATTAAACCTGAGTACATCATACCTATTTATAGAAAACAACTAATAAGCAGATGCATAAACATAGCTAATTAATAGCACATACCATAAGATCGGTACAAAGAAACCCACATCGCCTATTTTCTAGCTTAGACAATATCAAGAAAAACCAATAATAAAAGCAAATGTGTATGCAACTTTAACCACACCTACTTGTTTATTTGATTTGGATATTAACTAAAGTTTGAGTTTAGCTTAAACTTTAACACCCCCCCCCCCCTTAAACTCAAAATTTTACAGCAACAAACTCGCTTTTTTATGGTTCACACCATACGGTATTCTCACTTGCACTACCTTTGTAAGAATATGATCTTAAATGGATTTGTAAGAATATTCATTATTGACTACTAGATCTTCTAGCATATTGAACGTGCTCACATTGGTTGAAGTTAACTATTTTACAACTGCTGCGCCATAACAAATGTATTTTGGTTTCATTCTAGGAGTTAACTCCATGACTGACCTCCACAATTGGGTCATCTTGATACTAAGTATCTTCATTTCTCCTTTGACAAGCAGAGCTGGGGCTCTTTCTTGTATGCTTATTGAATATATACAAATCCAAACAGGCCTACTTCACTCATTATCATTCCTATTCATCTACAGGATCTCATCTAACAAATTTTGAGCAACTTTAAATTGACTTCTTATATCAGCCGACATTATCAAACAATACTCATGCTTTACTAGTAATCAAATTTAAACTGATCTAGTTTCAGCTAGCAATAGCAACTTCACCACTATAACAACAAAGTAGAACCATTCCACTACCATATTTTTAAGCTTCCATCATCCATCGATGCTCCCTTACAACCACTGAGGTTGTCATGATTTCCAAGTGCTGCATATCATACTATACACTGCATTCTTTCAACGTATAGTTGGATTGTACTTCATTCTCTATAGCCATGAAGTAGACATTTTCTTGCTCATCATCCACTTTACGAGGATGATGAGGAATCAGAATCATTCTATATGGCTCGAAATGCTGGCTTTTTCCTTCTTGTATTTTTCATATTTATTTTTGCTTTTGAAATCCTTTTTTCCAATATTCTGCCTTGAATAGTCCTTCGCTATATGACTAAATTTGTTACATCCGAAGCATTTAAATGTAGAATTGTTGTTTTTATTTTTTGTTTTCTCTCTTTACTTCTTAAATTTTTTGATAGTTTTTGCAATGAAAGCCATTTCATCTTCGTCAAGCTTGGAATCCTATTCAACTTGAAATGCAACCCACTGAAGTTATTGTCCATTAAGTAACATATCTTTTACCTGAATCACTCGTTACTTTTTCAAAATCATCATCCAATTAAACACATACTTTCCAACTACACAACCATCGCTCATTTATATAAGCAAAAAAACCATATGTCCAACAAACACAACTTTAAAAAAAATCAAGAAATAAAGCTGCAACAAAAATTTAAGTTTGTATAAATTTAGGGTAATTAGGCAAACAAAAATAATAAATTACTCATTAATTTGCATTACAGATATTATATCAGAGAAATAGCAATTTCAACGGATAACTTTTTTATATTAATGATAGAAACATATAAACATGGAACAAAAATATTTGCTTCAAAAAAAAACATAGAACAAAAATTAAGTTCCTACATAAAATATTTAAAAGATTGGCGTTTTCTGTAACATTGTCGTGCAAGGCTACATACCAATTAGCATAGACAGTACCTGTTCCGTTTCGTAATCGTCCAGCAAATTCACCCAGCGAACTCGAAACTCCAAATCAATCAGCAAAATCGACACTCGACCCTCGAATTATTTGAAGCACGCGAAATATTTAAAGCACGCGATTTGTTTGAAGCACTCCAAATCAATCCAGTAGTAGGGTTTTTTTTTTCTTTGAAAACGCGAAGTATTTGGGGAATAGAATGGGACAGCGGCAAAATAACTGGGAATGCGGGATGTAACCTAATTTTGAAATTGCATCGCGTACGAGAAGGAACCGATGCCAAAAGTATTACGTTGGACGTAGTTGCATCGGCTGACTTTAAAACCGATGCGACTAAAACTATTTGCACCGACGTATTTGCATCAGTTGTTGGTGATAACTGATGCAAATTTAACTTTTTTATTACCTACTGCCGCGTACCAATTGCATCGGATATTAAGACAGAACTGATGCAAATAGTTCTATTTGCATCAGTTTTTACTTAAACCGATTCAAATGAGACGATGCAAATGGCCTGTTTTGTAGTAGTGTAACATTATATTAATTGCTTTCAAACTATAAACTATTACTGGCCCTTGTTGTGGTTAGCCTTTGGCTCTTTTTATTCAAGCTTGAATTGGATCTCTGATGAATTTCACGATTTTCAATGAAACAAAGAATTTTAATAACCGATTGAATTATTTGGTGGTATGGGACACTTTGTACAATACTTTCAATTATTATTATAATTTGTCAAATGGAGTTCGAGTGGAATTTGCTAGCTTTTAGTAAATATTTGAATTTACTATATGGTATGGGATAGTTGGTTAAATTCTTGTGATTACTAGAGTGGAAGTAATTAACACTTTAGAGTTGTATTATTTTGGGGTGTTCGGATTTTAATTGAGGTCGATAGATCCCCATAAGACGATGACTCAATTTTCATCTACCTGAGAGTTGATTCATTTTAGGTTTGGGTAGGTGGATCTATTTCTTGGGGTTAGGTCTATTCAGGTATAACACGGCTGTCTATTTTTTGTTTAGACGGGTGTTATATTGCAGCCCTATCAGTTTACTTACAGTGGACCATGATTACATATTTCTTGGGGTTAGGTAAATTCACATAGTCAGTCTATTTTCTTGGGGTTAGATTGTATTTTATTTCTTGTATTTAGGTATGTGGCAGGGTCTATTTCTTATGTTTAGACTTCGTGTCGCACTATTTTATACTGATAGTTGACTACCATTATTATTTCATTATTGATGATTATTTCTTCAGAAATTTTTAATATGGATATTATGTATCCTTTGTGGCTTTGAGGAATTTTGAATTGTTATCACCATATCTTAGATGATAGCCCATTTAAGACTTCATATGGACTTATGAAATGGTGATTTGGTTTAATATGTCTTATTATTATGATTATTTGGATTTAGGCATATTTCGAGATAATTATTTTATGGTTGTTATATATGGATATATGAAATGGTGAATTTAATTAATATGCCTTTTTATGACCATTTGCTCCGGCATATTTTTATTATGGCTTATTATTTAAGTCAAATATTTATTATATCAGTATCTCACCTTTTTATTAGATTGTAACGAACCAAAAATTTCAACGGTTTTATTAACGTAATTAACTGGATTTTTGTGAAATTTTAAATAATTGAATTTGAAAATAAAATTTTGATATTTAGTGTGCGTCTATTTAAATGTAGCTAATGTCGGATTTTCATCAGATAATATGGAAGTTTATTTTGTTGTGTAATTTTATTTAAAATTTAAAATCAGTTAATTTGATGAAAATAAAATGTTTTGAAAATCTGGATATTTTTATATAACAAAAATGTAGAACATTTCCTGAGTGAGATGTCATATTTCATTTTGTCAAATTAGGACAGTTCTAGCTCCGTTTATCTTATTTCTGGTTTTTTAGCAGCATTTTTTTAGCGAATATTGACTTTTGATAGGATAATCGTATCACTTATATCTATGTACCATTCTATTAGTCTCATTGTGCAGATCTTTGTAGTATATTCATTCTTGTATTATGATGCCGTGAAACGGTTAACCGTATCGATACCCATTTCTGAAGTCATTTGGTTTCTGGTGTCCTTTCATTTTCCACGGTATTAACAAATAGCCTTGTGCTTTCAATTATTCCTTGTATTTAATATCTGACTATTACTACCCCACCACTTCAAATTCAAACTGGTTGTCCTTTCATTTTATTTCGGTTCTTGTTTGCTTAGAAAAATGGATATATAAGGTAAGCATTCACATAATTATAGTTGCTTGAAACATATCCATCTCTTTTCTCTTGCTTGTCCACCCTTTCATTTGGCACTATCCTCAACAGTCCACCTCCTCCTCTCCTCCTTGCTTCACCATGTTTCCCCTCCTGTTCACGAAAAACCACGCCTATCCCCTTCTTGCCGAAAAATCCAGGCACAATAGCCAATGACCGAAACCATGCAACCCTCCATGACCTGAACCACTTTTCCATATCGTCCACCTTCCATTCCACCTCATCCGCACTCAAACCCTATTGCTCTTCTCCACCTCACCCGCTCTCTCTCCCATTCACGTGTTCCAAAAACTACATCCCCATCATCATCGTAAACCCATCAACCTACCTCCAAGCCCAAAAATCACGTCCTCCCTCCTCTGCCTGTTGTTCCGAGCAACGAAGCGGCCCACCCTCTCCTCAATATCGCTATTGCCTCGTCCCTCTCGGTAGCCTCCGCCCTCACCTCTACTCACCCATGCTCCCTACCAAACGTCCCCCGTTTCCACCCTTTTCCTCCACCGCCATAGACTCCACCGTATAGCCCATACACGCCATTCCCTTCCGACCAAACGTCGAGACCCGACAACCACTAAACCCAAGACGGTCACTTTCTCGAACCCGATCTGAAACCTAGCAGCCAACCTTTGGCCTCCCTGCCATCTCCGCTTCTCCACGATCCTCTAACTCCCCGACCCTGACAGCCCTTCCACCCACTGTCTCGAGTAGCTTGTCCCTCACCACCACCCTAATGCCGAGTCCATCCCACAGCACACCTGAACCTTGCCTTACAACCGAGCAGCTCTTTGTGTTCTCTTCTTTTTATATATATATTATAATATGCATGTATGGGTTTTGGATCTAATGTGTTTAAAATATATATGTTATGCTATTTTACGTAAGTTATATTATATGTTAGTTTATATATACATATATACATATATATATTAGTTTACATAGGATGTAATATGACAGTTTATATATATATATATATATATATATATGTTTGTGTAAGTTTATATATATATATATATATGTTATAATAATATTGATCTTTAAAGTATATATATGTACGTTAGCATTGATTTTAAAGTATGTACGTATATATGTTTTTTTATTTTTGGAGTGTGTGTGTGTATATATATTTTTTATATGCGTTTCCAATTTAATATTTACTTTTAATTATAATATATATACGTTTTAATTTAAAATATATGTGTTTAAATTAAGTAATGATTTTTGTAATATAATACATACAGATATTTATTTTCTGTATATGGGTTTGAATTTAATATTGATATTAATAGATATAAAGAAATTATTTTGATATGTGTTTCAAATCGAATATTGATTTTTAAAGAAATATATAATATAAACATTTCTATATGAGTAAATTTTAGATTTTAAAATTTATATATTTTGTCCCCATCAAACTAGTTTTGATTATTTCTTCCATCAATTAATAGCTACTAGCTCTGCTTTGATCATCGAATTCGTATTCATCGTGTTGTGCTTTGAAATTTGTGCTTTGATTCGTAGCTTGTTGTATGTCTAATTTCTCTAGCCTTGAAAGGTGAGCAATTACTCACGATTAACATTCTTATATTTAGAAAATATAATTCACTTGAAATGACAATTGAAATATGCTGTTATTTTTGAACTATTAATTATTTAATTGTTATATATGATATGTCATTATCTGTAACTGTTTCACCTATGACATATGACACTATAACCTGTTATTTATATTATAATTAAATTTGTTATTGATGATATATGCCTGTTGTCGATATGTCATATTATTATCATATTTGTTCTCACTTTGCGAGTTCCCTATTAGTTTCGAAATCCTATGGGTTGAAATGATACATACCTGATAGCTCTTGTAGATTAGGGGAAAATCGTTATGGGTTGAAATGATAAACCCAAGCAATTTTCATTGATTTTGAAATTTTAGGATTGCGAGTCGAAATGATATACCTCGTAAATATTTAAATTGTAGATTGAAATGATAAATATCCATATCATTTGACCATTGGAGAGAAAATTATATACGGACACCATTGTTCTTTATTTTGAAAATGATTTCCAAGATTTTGAAAGGAAATATTTGGATTTTAATAAATATTGATTTTAGAAATATAATATATAAAAAAAATTTATTTCATATATGTATGCAAAACTTAGATTTTTAAAATGATAGGTTTGGAAAGTGTAAATTTATAAGTTAGTTATTAAAATATAATTTTTTATTTTAGGTATAATTTTATTATTTTAAAATATATAAAATAAGATTTAAAATATATTTTATTTAATAATGAGATTCAATTTAATAAAATTTAATTTAACTAAAATATATAACATTTTTAAACTATTTTTTTAAAATTTATATTTATATTTTAAAATTAGATTTTGTAATAACTTTATTAAATAAGGTTGGAATGATAGATTTAATTGAGTTGTGACTTAAATTGTTAAGAATTGAATTTAAATAAATATCGATGTGGACTTATTAATTTTGCGAGTTTAAAGATATGAAATTTATAATTTGATAACTTGATTTTGATGAAAAAAGCGATTAAATGGATTTCTTCAAATGTAAAAAACTGAAATTGAAAATTTAGATTTTAATGTGTAATTATAGATTTTATTCAAATGTATTAAAATCATTAAGTGAATATTTTCCAATTTGAATAAAATTAAAGTTAGATGTTGGATTTTAAATATAAATGAAAGTCATCAAAAATTGAGTTAGTGTAAATGTTGAATATTCAAATTCTTAAACTTATTGAAATGGTTTAAATTTGTAGTTAAAATCTGGATTTGAAATCGATATAAATAAAAATGGTTATTGAGAATTTGAATGTAATAGTAATTGATGAACTGAGATTGATATCAATTGAAATTTTAAACCAAAGTTGATTTGAATCGATTTGTGGAATTGGGCGAAACGATTCTAATTTGAAACTATTTTTGATATAAACTCTTTTAATATAAACTATCTTATCTATAACCTATTTTAAATATAAACTATTTTAATATATATGCTATTTTCAATATCTAAACTGTTTAAGTTGGAACTGTTATGATTACGGAAGTGTTATGGTTTCAAAAGCGTTATGATTTCAAAAGTGTTATAATTTCGAAAGTGTTACAATTCTAGAAATGAATATTATTTAAAGAGAATACTGATATCAAATTGATATGGTTTTGAAATTAATGTGATATTTTGATATGAAGTATGAACTATTTGAAATGAAATGGCCACGGTGTGAAATAAGCATTTGGTTGTTAAAGAGAACGGGATCAGATGTTGTCATACTCTTTGCCAATTCAAAAACCACTTTAACACCTGTGTATGTGGTGGAGATTCCATAACGAAGTAGGATGGTTTGGCGATGATTCTATATGAGGTTTTAGCGCAGCCCTGACTCCTGTGAGTCGGCTTGAGTAGCTAAACAGGATCCATGTCGGGCCAAGTGACGTCGTTCCTCCTATCGGACGCATTTCTTCGATACCATTCTATTACTTTGTGATTTGATTGGGTGCACCTTTGATTTGGGAGTGTGTCTCAAGGTGAGCGGTGGTGGCTACTATGCATTACCACCAGTCCAGATCCGCAAACGGTATATCTACCTTGGGCATTGCCTCGTGTGCCTTGTCGCATGCCTTATTGTGCCTTCTACAAGTTTGGTTTGTGTCGTACCTATGGATTGCTCCCTGATAGCCCATCTGCGGGTGAAAGTTTACAGTACTGTATAGACTACGGTATTATATAAAACTTTTTAAGGGGGATATAGGTAACGCCTTAATGCTATTTTAACACTTTATTTTATCGATAGACATATTATAATAGCATACATTACTACGTAGTAGATAGTTTGGATCTATATCCTTAGAGGATGAAAATCCCAACTATCCTTTAAGTTACTTGTATGTCTGTTGACATTTCACTTGAGTTGAATTTACTGATATAAGAATGTTAATCCTGACTCAAGTGTCTTGTTTTTTGCTTTATGCTCGGGTCAGACTGAGTGACACAGCATTTGAGACTCACCTTTGGAGTTTGGAGCTTCGATTGAAGATCAGTCTTTATCTATTCAGCTTTTCAGTTGTTTTCAGTTGTTTTTTTAGACTTTTCGTTATCATTTGTATTAGTAACTTCTGTGTGATCGATATGTCTGTTGTACTTTACTTTAAACTTGATGTTTATATAGTAGCTTCATAAACTGCTATTTATCTGTTTTGTTGCTTATTATTGTAATATTCTATGTCTGTGATTCTGTGATTGATTTATTTACTGTATATGATAAGTTTTGCCAAATATAAATTAACAATCTATTGTTTTGAACAATTCAAGTCTGACATGAGTGGATGATTGTTGATTTGAACGGTTCGAAATAGCGGGTCGTCACAAGATAGTCTTAACCATTTATTTTTATAATACGCGGGTCAGGCCGAGACTCTACAGGTACAGGGGATCATTGACTTATGGATTTTGTGTGTAACGGCCTGATATTTTCAACCATTCGCATCCGCACATGTCGGACTTGAATTGCTCAAAATACCGAATTGTAAAATAAATTTGGCAAAACACAGCATAAATAGTAAATAAATAAATCACAGATCACAGACACAGAGTAATAAATGCAGCGGAAGTAAAGAAATAGTAGTTCATGAAGCTACTATATAAATACATCAGAGTCAAACAAGATACAACAGGGATAACAAGATACAACGGAGGTGTCAACATGATAACCATGTATGAATCATAATCATCACTGGAACCAACCGGATAACTGGAATCAACTGGATAACCGAAAGTGAAATAGATAGCTGGATCTTCAAGCAAAGCTTCCAACTTCGAAGGTGAGTCTGAAATGCTGTATCACTCAGTCTGACCCGAGCGTGAAGAAACACAAAACACTCAAGTCAGGACATACATACTTATACAATGTAAACCAACTCAAGTGAACTGTAATATAAGGTACAAGTAACTTAAAGGATGCTTGGGACCGCCCATCCTCTAAGGATCCGTTAAACTATTTACTATGTAGTAATATTTCGCTATTATAATAATGTCCATAGTAAAATAATATTACTTTTTCATAGCATTAAGGGGTTACCGATATAGCCCTTAACACGTAATAGTCCCAGTAGTTCATCCAATATCATAGTCCCTCCTGATCGGGAAGCCACCAGAGGATACCACACGGGCTATGGGAGAAAACCAAACTCGTATAAGACGCGATAGGGTAGGTGATACGGCACAACTAGGCAATGCCAGGGTATATATACCAATTACGCTTCCGGGTTGGTGGTAACGCGTAGCGCGCAGCTACCGCCCACCTCGAGCCACACCCCCAAATAAAAATCAAAAGTGGCCACCGAAACAATCCAAAAGTCAAAGTATAATATCGAAGGGATGTGTCCGATCAAAGGTGCTACCTTATTAACCCGTCGATCGCTCCTGTTTTAGCCACCTTATGCCAACTCACGGGAGTCGGGTCCACGTATTTACCTTAAAGGAAACGCCACCACCATCCTACTTCATTCTGGAATCTCCACCGCGTACACGGTTGTTAAAGTGGTTTTCGGAGTTGGCAGAGAGTATGAAAACTTCCGATCCCGGTCTCTTTAACAACCAAACGTTATTATAACCCATGGATATTTATTTCAAAATCATTTATACTTTCAAAACCAAACTAGCATACCATTTCAAAATCATATAATTTATTTCAAAATAGTATATACCTTCAAAACCAAAATATCATACTTATTTCAAAATCATATCACAATAGTATCATTTACATTTCAAAAATAATTCAATAATATATCATTCAAAAAAAACCCAAATTTCCAAATCATTGAATATTTCTTTCAATTTATTAAACTTGAAATATTCCTTTAAATTATCGTAGCATTTTGGAAATGTTACCTTAAGGAATCTTAGCACTTTTGGAATGCAATACTTTCCACTTTAACATTTTATATAATCAAAGTATTTATATTCTTACAAATTTAAAATGGTCCTTTTATCATAACCTTATAGTTAAATAAACTTTGTTACTGTAATATCCAATTTAAAGCCGAAATTCTTATGTTAAGTTAAAAGTACCTTATTAACTTACATTATTATTACAATAAAGAAACTTTATTATTTTGATCATTTAAAGTATGTCATTTACATAAATTAAAACTTTCTTATCAAATGTACGTTATCAACTTACATTATATTATTACAGTAAGTAACATTTATCATTTTAATCAATTTAAAATACACCATTACATTGATTAAAACTTACATGTCAAATGTACGTTTTAACTTACATTTATTATAATAAAGAGCATTTATCATTTTAATCAATATTACACTAATTAAAACTTACATTATCAAATTTATGTTTTAATTTACATTCCTATTACAGTACAGAGCATTTATTAATTTAATCAATACCACACTAATTAAAACTTTACAAGTTTCTTTCATTAATTAAAACTTTACATGTTTCTTGCATTAATTAAAAACTTTACATGTTCTCTCATTAATTAGGACTTTACACGTTTCTTTCATTAATTAGAAAATTACACGTTTCTTTCATTAATTAAAACTTACACTTTTCTTTCATTAATTAAAACTTTACATGTTTCTTTCATTAATTAGAACTTTACACGTTTCTTTCATTAATAAAAAAAACTTACACGTTTCTTTCATTAATTAAAACTTACACTTTTCTTTCATTAATTAGGAATTTACATGTTTCTTTCATTAATTAAAATTTACACTCTTCTTTCATTAATTAAAACTTACACGTTTCCTTCATTAATTAAAACTTATACTTTTCTTTCATTAATTAAAACTTTACATGTTTCTTTCATTAATTAGAACTTTACACATTTCTTTCACTAATAAAAAAACTTACACGTTTCTTTCATTAATTAAAACTTACACTTTTCTTTCATTAATTAGGAATTTACATGTTTCTTTCATTAATTAAAACTTACACTCTTCTTTCATTAATTAAAACTTACACGTTTCTTTCATTAATTAAAACTTACACTTTTCTTTCATTAATTAAAACTTTACATGTTTCTTGCATTAATTAAAAACTTACACGTTTCTTTCATTAATTAAACTTTACATGTTTCTTGCATTAATTGAAAAAACTTTACATGCTCACTCATAATTAGGACTTTACACGTTTCTTCAATTTAAAATACCTTATTTTCTTAACTTGAAATCTCCATTTGGAAACCAACTTCCAATCATCAAGTTAAGTCATATATATAAAATTTACATTTTATACATTAACTTATACAACTTAACCTATAGAAAATCACTGTAAACCTATTTATACAAACATATCCGCTTCATGGAAAAAAAAATCATTCCAACTACTAGGCTAGATTTAGAATTCCACATTAAATAAAATTTCATTATTAAGTTGTTATTATATTCCAAATCATTAAATTACAAATTTAAAACCAAATAAAGATTTTTTTTCCATTACAATTAAAAACCAAAATCAACTTATAAAATTTTAACTTATAGAAAACCAATATCTCTTTATATTCTAAATCTTTAAATCAACTTTTTTTCCATATATTTATAAATTCAAAATACTTAATAATTTTAGAAAACTATTATAAAATTTTATCCATGGGCCTGTATAAAATTTTCTAACCTAGGTCAAGTGATACGGATATATATCGTTTCAATCCGTAATTTAAAAAGAAAAATCCGGGTTCTATCATTTCAAACCCGCAATCCCAAGTAAAATAAATACAATAAAGTCACTCGAGCCTATCATTTCAGCCCATAGTGATTTTTCCTTAATCTAATGTTCGTTCGGGTATGTATCATTTCAACACACAGTGATAGGGAACTTGCAGTGTGATAAACAGGAAGTAAATAACAGTATAACAAATAAAATCATAACAGATGGTGTAACAGGGATATAGCAATATTTAACATCATATAGATTTATCACAGGCATATACGAACATAATAACATAACATATTAATTATACAATTCACATGTCATCGTTTCACAAATTAAAAGTACGTATGTCTAGAGAGATAAAACTCACCTTTTTAAAGCTAGAAATCAAATTCAAGAAACAAATCTAAACTCTGCAAAGCACGACAAAGCACGACTATACTTGAGTGATGGAGAGTCAAGATCCAAATCTTGTACATAAACAAATACACAAATTATAAGGATATAATTCAACACAAGATTGTAAATCAAAAAAAATGAAAAGAATATGGATCAAATGGCATAACCTTGGCCTTAAACATCATGTGGTCTTGGCCATGATAGTTTTGGTGGCATGCGGGATCGGTTATGGAGGTGATGGAGAGAGGATGAGGTCGGAATTATGGTGGAGAGGTGAACAAGGTGGTGGCTGAACTAAAATGAAGAAAACAAAAGGAAAACAAAATGAAAAAGAGGAGAAAGAGAAGAAAGAAGAAGAGGAGGCCATGGAATTGAGAACTTGAATATATATTTTTTTCACTCAAAAGGGAAATGAGAAATTGAGATGCTAATTTGTACGTGAATATCAGAGTGGCGGCTAGGGTTTCCCAAAGGATTTGAACGGCTAAAGGAAGGGAATGGCAAGGGAAATTAAATGGAAAATTTAGAAAATAAAGACGTAAAAGAGGAATGAAATGTTAGGGAATTATTTTGTCCGTGATTTGTGGAATGAATACACGGCTAGAATATAATTAAGGAGGTAGGAAATAAAAGATAGGCAATTAAGGAGGCACAATTTAAGGGAAAGAATCTTGTCTATATATCTTTTTCTTTGTTTGCACGAAATGAAAAGGCAATAAATACATAAAACATGTAACCTGTATTTCTTGAAATTTCTAAGCTATTATTATTAGTGAAATCAATCAAAAATCAAATAAATATATTCAAAGGGTATACAACCAAAATAGAAAGTGTGACAGCCCGCAAATCCGTACCCCTTGAGTCAACACTATTCTACATAAATTAACTCAAGTGGAACAGAAATACGAACCATTAGGGTTAAAGAAAAAGAGATAGAAGAAGAAGGAACTAAACAATATCAAAATCTCACAGTCGCAGCGGAATAATATATAATAGTAAATATAGATCTTTACACAAAATGAAACTATATCTGTTTTATACATCATATCATCAGAGTATCTCATGCAAACAACATTTACCAGTCAGACAAATCCATACAATCACAGCAGCGGATATATATAAATATGGATAGTACGTCTCGGACTTCAGCTCCTCTCCTGCTCCATAGCAACCTATCCTGAACATATAATACTCGGTCTGACCCAAGCATTATAACGAAATAACACCCGAGTTAGTCTGGAATACCAGTTGAAAATAATGCATCCAAATTGATTATTAAAGTTTTAAAATCCTTTTGAAAACAAAAGCATCTCGTAAGACCACGCCACAAATAAACATGTCGGGTTTTTACCTTACGATAGCTAAAACACTTTTTATAGAAATCCTCTGATATTATAATAGGGTCTATATACAAATACTTATAAAATAGCTGAAATTGTTACATCTATTAAATTCCAGCTACTAGCCACAGAGTAGGTAATACAAACAAAACTCGTACAAGGCTCGTAAGAAGAATGGATTTCCAACAATGACTAGGCACTGGGGTACCACCTGTCACAGTACAGGGCCTAGATCACCGTACTGAGGACCTCGCCTGATCCCCTGCAACACAAGGCCGGACCCATCCCTTACTGGACAGTTCCGAATAAGATCACCCCGCGGTTGGGATCAGCAACGGCACCACTAAGCCGAAATAAAAAGGGACATCTAGACAAGGATGATCTTACCCTCAAGTGGGGGCTACCCACGAAGCCTTGTTGCATATCCTCTGATTTTCAGTCATTCCCATTTGATGAGGCTTGAGGCTAAGCGTTACCTTTAGAACGTTTCACTTAGAATGCCCATCGCCCTCCTGACGATGTTCCAAAAGCATTCGTCCATACAAGTCCGTCCCAGGTTCGAACGGAACCGAAGGCACTATTCCTACTACATCCATTTTGGAAATATCCTCAGAATTAGTAGCGACTAGCCCTTGCACTTCATTGCTCCATCTTCGACTCCGAACACGTTTTCCCATGAAACGTACAAATCGGATCGAAGTGGTTTTCGAGAAATAAATCTCGATCCCGGTCTCTTCGAAACGATCAACGCATTTGTCCAATATTGATAGTCGGTGATTTAACTATCAATTTATATTCACAAACATCCATCACACAATAAATAATTCCCACATTGTTTATTTTCCTCTAATATCTTTACATGATACGTTTCCATTTTCAAAATCCCTTTTGAAAACACTTTAAACCCAATTCTTCTCATGGAATAGATTCCCAAATCTTTATTTCCTCTGAAAACATCCAAGTACCAATATTTAAGGTTCAAAGTCATTTAAATATTTTATTCTTGAAAATACATTAAAACATTTATATTAAAACTACTTACATGCTTAATTTAAAATATATATATACTTTTATAAATATTTCAAATAAAACTGCTTTATAAATATAAACTATTAGCTTCAAATAAAGGTTAAGTCATATTAAATTTTTAAATAAAGCTATGGAACCCTATACAAGTTGAATAAAACTTTAATTAATAATCTTTAAATTAAAACCATTCTATAAAGTATAAAATGTTATTAATATTCCTTTAAAAGTCATACCACTTAAATGATTTTCTTGAAACCATTCCTTAATATAATTTCAAAATTTCTATCCTTTTAAAAATCAGCTTTAAAGCGTACTTGGTTTTCAGGGAAATACTCTTCCATTTGAGATAAACCAAAGAATACTTCCTACAAATCCTACACGATTTATTCCAATTCAATTTTACGTTCATCCCGTAAAATTCCCTTCCATACTTTAAAAATAGCTCCTTTTATTTTAAGCCCATTGTTATTTCCTGGAAATCATTTTCAAAATATAGGTTTGAAATATTTAAAATAAAGCTTCTAGAAGTTATTTACTTGAAATAATACTTAAAGAAATATGTATAGGTTTCCTAAGTACTTTAAGTCAAATTTAGCCTTTTAAAATAAAGTTATTAAATTAAATATTTATATTATAATTCCTTTGAGAACTTAATGCTACTTTACCCTTTTAAAATAATTAATTACCATAATTACTTAAATAAATATTTACTTACACTTTAAATAATTTAAAATAATATCTCTTTCTAAAATATTCAAACATATTTAAACTGCAAATTTATATTCGAAAGTTTTTCTTAAAAACAAAATAAAATTTCTAGGAGAAAGCATATTTCCCATTCTTAAAAATAAATCTCTCTATTCTTTAAAACAATTCACCTTTCCGTTTCTTTTTTTTAAACAAAATTTCATACCCTTCAAAATACCATCCAATTCCTTGAATTTAATTCCTTTTAAATTCTTTACTTAGGAATTTCTTTTATAACCTTTAACCCAATTCATCTATTTATATTTAAAATTTTCAGGTTGTATTCACCCAATCACAGCACAGCACAATTTAAATTTCAATTTAATTCATCACAGCATATAAATAAAACACAGCATAACAAGATCTAAACAAATTATCACAGAATAATAGATAAGACATCACAGAATATAAATTAATTTCTATTTGTCAGGGACCCAGTTGGATCCCTCCAACCTGTTTTTCCTGCATCCACAGATATTAGCACAACAACATATATCGATTCAATTTAATAATAATTATCATATTCAACCAATCAAGCGATCCTCAATTAATGACTATTTAAATTAACTAATATTCCAGATGTGAGTGAGTTAAACTCACCTTGAGTTTCGGCGAGCGTTCGAAATTTAAATTAAACCGAACGACGTTCGATTTAACTCAAATTTCTACTTGCCCGGAATGATTCCCGAACTGCACCCTTGCGTAGTAAGCATCTCTGCGATTCCGGCGCCGTAAATTTCGTTGAAATCTGATTACAAACGCGTGAGAAATTAAATTTTGAAGTTTGAATATCAATTTGAAAACAAGTTTTCTTTTTAATTTAATTTACTTTTACCCAAACAACATCAGCCGTAGATCTAGCAGTGGGAAATCGAGGCCATCCCCATGCATCCTTCTCCCCTTATGCGAGCCGGTACAGAAAAGTCGAACCCATCAACTCGCGAACTAGGGTTCGAGGCCGCTCCTTCTCCAGCCCAATCGAGCGCGATCAGGCGCCGCCACAACACGCGCCATCCCCTCCTCCATCGTCGGCCGAAAAACAGTGAAACTCGGTGCAACCCCCAGCTCTAAAAACGAACATGAACACGCGGCCTTCCCAAATCGATTTCTCCCATCTCGTCGCTCCAAACAGGATCACTACTGCACAACTCGTAGAACTCGGGGAGCTCTTTATCTTTGTAGTTGAACGAATCTCCTAAAACTCAACGGATTATGGTAGATCTAAGGTGGAAGGCGAACTAATTTCGGCCATTAAACGTGAATAAGCGGCGGCCTGAGAATAGGTTAGGGTTTAACAAATATAACATATATATAATATTATTTAATATTAATTTAATCTCGTTCTTCAAATTTCAACAACTTATGCAAACTAACTCCAATCCTCACGTACCAACAGGCGTTTCTAGGGTGTTTCCGCGTTCCAGACACAATGGAACAGGTTTCGGAAGCTAATTTGATCGTATGCGTGAGTTATGGAATTAAACAATCAAATTAAAATTAAATGTGTTAGATTGATTTCTATGCGTTTCGTGCTACCACGGTCAAACGACAACTCCGATTACTACGAAAATTGAAATCCGATAATAACTAACTATTACGGATCCGATGGAACTGGTTCCGTCGAATTCCGAGACTGTGCCCCGGAAGGCTATCTTAACTCGTCGATTAAATCTCGCGATTTCACAATCGCCGAAATCATCTAAAATTTCACTTTTAAAATTTTACTAACTCTATTATAACTCGTATAAAATTTATATTCACATTAGAGATCATTCTGATTCAGTTTAAATCAAAATCTGATTATTTGCATTATTATATTAATAAATTCCATTATTAAATTAATATAAAATTCCAAATTCAATTTATCAACTTCTAATTTCCATCCAATGGTCCAATATTACTATTTAAATCAAAATAAACTTAAATAAATTTTTAGAAACCATTCTTATATTTATTTACACTCAGATTTACCAATTACCCCAATTCTAATATTAAGCTATTATTATTCAAATTCCAATTAAAATCCCGTATTTGAAATTTAACTAATTTTATTAACTTAACCAAATTCTTTTATTTCAAAATTCAAATTATAATCCATATTCAACATTTAAAATGAATTAAATGTTCAAATTTAGCGACCCAAAATTCCGGGTCGTTACAGAAAATAAAAATTTGAGAAACAAACATAGGGAAATAGAAAATAAAATATAGAAAGTCATTGCGTGTGAACACTGTATTTTAATTTAAAAGTATAAGTTTTAAGTTCCCAATAAATCCATATTAACATTGGTTTAGATACTAATTTATATCTTCCTAATTCACCCAAATTTTCAATTAACAAAGTAATTAATTTCATTCTCTTACCATAAGTCTATTTGTTATGAATTGAATTCCCATTTAATTTAATTTCCAATAATTGCCTTGCTTCAATTCTTTTCTTTTTATAAATCTATTATCACTCTATAAACCTAGTTATTATTTGTTTGTCATTCATTACATAAATATATATTCAAATTTTCATCTTTCTATTATAATAACTGTTATTTTCAATTATATTGAGTTTGCTAAATATATACATTTATTATAATTAAAACCTCAATCCATTTATCCAACTTGGTTTCATTCCTTTATTTCATCTTATGGATAAAATATACATTTCCATTTATTTCATTACATTCACATTTTACAATTACTGTCCTATCTCATATAAATGAAAATTTACTTACATTTAAGTGTAATTGATTTCCTACTTTAAATTTAGCAGCCTAAATAAATGTAACTTGCAATAAATGTTATCCTTATCTTTATATTATACTCAAGTTTATTATGTTCACTAATTATCATAATTGCTTACATAATGTTTAATTCATTCAATTACCATAAATTATACACTAATTCATTTACCCACACAAACTTACATTTATTTACTTATATCCATTTTTATACCTAAATGTAACATTTACAACTAGATTAATAGACCCATTAAATAGTAACTTACAACCGTTACTATAACTTTTAATCACACCTTTGAATTCACTGTTCACAAACATACGTTACCATTCTTATATACCAAATCTTTATTCAATGGTCATTTATTTCATACTAAATCATTCATAAATTTTAATTTTTGCATTTTTTTGTTACATAAATTTATAGCCAAGTATAACAATTTACATTACTTCAATAAAATGTAATTTCATTTCAATTGTTAATAATTAGTTTTTTTTAAGTACATTCTTGCATCTCATTTTAGCATTCATTTCATTATTAAATTACAAAGTTTTTATTTCTTCCAAAATATTTACCAAAATCTTATTAAATTGATACCTTTAATTATTGAAAATTTACGGGTCATTACATTGTGCTAGCATTGAAGTATACTGTTGATTATTCAGTTTACTTTGTTATTATATACATATATATATATTGATACTTAGGATGACCGGTCATGTATGTTGTTTTTAGTCAGTTTGAACCTGATATGATATTTAATGTGATGTATATATTCATGTGGGTCTAGTATTGATATTTTGTAGGCTCGCATTCTATTATGTATACGATGTATATTATTCCGCTGTGATCTATGACTCTTGTTTTGATTTATCTATATTCTGTTCTAAATATTTTTAATCGGTCTGTTCATTACTTTGTGTTAATGCTGCACTGCATACATCAAATTTTCAGCTCAGATCCTAAAAAAGGTAAATAAGACGTATCGGTGTTAGTATAAAAATATATTCACATTCGATCGCCTTTTGACCAGCTGTATTCTCTAGATTAACAAACGGCATTACTAGTAATGTTCTTTGTTAAACTGGGCATAGCGGTTGGGTGTTACAGCTATCAATTATTTAATTTGATGATGAAATAAATTATTAATTAAAAAAGTTTGAAGCTTTCAATCAAAAAAGATTTATTTTACTGTCAAACAAAAATTAATTAGCGTTAATTTGAAATATAATTATTGTTGATTATGATTTAGAAGTTGTTTTCATTAAGTAAATTATGATAAGGTTAATTGAATTTAGTTGAATGGGCTAAGTGGATTCTTTTGTTAAATTCTTTTTTGGGCCTTGGTAAAATGCTAGCCCATTATCAAATTTCAAGTCATCTAACTTCCTAATTCCTAACTCATTTTAATCCAACTCCTACACAAATTATTCATGTTATCTTCTTTTGTAAACTAAGAAAAGAAAAGAGACAAACAAAACCTTATTTAACCTAGTTCTAATTCTATGAAATTAAAGAAATTAGCACAAGTCAAAAGAAGGTAAGGTATGAACTCTATTCACCTTCTCTTATCTATTGATATAATCAATTTAGGGTTTTGATTAGTTAGTAAATTTGAATTTTTGGTTGATTAAGGGCTATTTGTGGAGTTTTAGAGGAGTTTTTGGGTTTTGGAGAAGAAGTAGCAGTAGTATTTCAATAGGCGGTAGATTAGCCAACCTTTCATCTCCGCCTTTTCTTCTACTTAGCAAATTTCAGGTGAGTTGTTCAACTCACACCTATATTCTAATGGATTGAGTAATCTTGGTGATAGCTATGATTAGTTTGTTTTGTTAAGATTATATTTATTTATACAAAGAGAAGATTGCTGTTTGATCTAAATTGTTGTTTGAACAAATGCACTCATGTGACGCCCCACTCCGAGAGCCTCGTTAACATAGATAATACTGTCGGCTAACGCGGACAATAGAGTATAATGGAAGCGACCATGTGTAATCTTACCTTAACTATTCACTAAATACGTCGAAAAGTGGAATCACATTAAAATTCGACCTATTCAATAAATATTTAAAGCAAAACTACAATGGCTATAGGATCTATCAGAAGAAAATATAACAACTCAAATGTAAGTCACATCACAGAACAGTCGATCATAATATACACATAAACAGATACACAACAGAGTATACAAAATAATACATGTCAAGTGGTACAGGAGACCACAATATACATATGAGTCAATAGAATAAATATCAGAGTTACTACAAAATGGGACTACACAAAAAGCTATGACAAAAAGATGCTAGCGGAGTAGTCCATGCGGAAGCAAAATAGGCTAAGTCCAAATGCACCTAACCTGAAACATCTCGGTCTGACCCGAGTATAAAATACACGGGTCAGTCTAGCTAAACAAATCAGTTAGATAAACTGAACAACAATAAACCTGCAAGGTTACAAAGCATAATAGATATCTCCAAGGAAGATAACACAATCATCTAACAAAAGATGAATCATATAGAACAAGCCTCATATCATCGGCAACATATAGAAACAAAGGATGCAAATATCCCCAATCAAGCCAAAAAGGCAATAACAAATACCAATAAGGTATACAAGTTCCACAAGGTAATCGCTACGCATCATGCGGCTCAAAAAGACCAACACTGAAGGGCGATACCAAGGGAATATACGTATGAATGAAACATCATAAAATTTGCTCGAGCTCAGTACTGTACAAACAAGGATCCATGAGCCTGAAGACTCCAAACCCAATATCACCCATGCGGCTCATAACGACCAACATCGGAAGCGATACTAAAGGGCAACCCAATATCACCCATGCGGCTCATAATGACCAACATCGGAAGCGATACTATAGGCAACAAACCCGAAGGCACATACCCGAAGGCAACAAACCGTAGTGGTGAAGGTCAGAGACCCAGTACTGGACACCACTAGCTGGCGGAATGTGTCATAACTCTCAAAAAGGAATCCGAAAAGTGGTAACGTGAGTCCCATAACCACTCGTTCGCACTAAACGGTTTACTATCCGTTAGTTAATTTCACACTCAAAGCAGTACAAAGTTTACCTCATATCATCGATAAACCAAACAAGAAGGTCAAAACGATCAATCGAATAGGTCGGGGATTAATCGAAAGGATAAACGCACAGATTCATGGTCCGTATTTTGCCCAACCATTTAATCACCCTTCCACTTCGCTCGAAGTGCGAAAGTGTGTGTTTTAAATAGAATTTATAAATTGGAGAAACGAGCTTTTAAATGCGATTCGAGAGATTATTTTATAAAAACCCGTGGATGAAGTCAAGAGTAAGTTATCAAAGCCAAATATGCAATAACAACCACTAAAAAGCAACTTGAATCGATAAAATCCGGAAAACAAATCAAAATATACAAAAACAGGCAAAACAGGGCAAATAGGAGCAGGTCGGTCGGCTGCCTACAGGGCTCGGTCGACCGGACACTGTTCATAAAAACTCTCGGGAAGCAGGTCGGTCGACCGGCTACAGGGCTCGGTCGGCCGAACTTGATGATTTTGCACTTCCTGCCCTATTTCAATGAAATGCAAATTCTTCCAAAACGCGATCGTTCGAGCAATGGACCTAAGGAGCTTTAGCCAATAGATACCCCAGCTCCATTAGCTCTCCGATTCGCAACCAAAAACATATTCAAACATCAAAGTTAGGATCTTTAAAGAATTGAACCCAAACACTAAAAATTTGGATATTCACCAATTCAATCCAAACCAAAAGCAAGAGCATATGAACAAGGTGTTAGGAATTCATACCCAACATCAATGAAATCATAAGAAATAGATGTGAGTTCAAAACTCACCTTTTTACACAAAACAAAGAAGATGAAGAAGCACAAATGCGAGGAATCAACCAACTACACTCCACTTCAACACTACAAGCTTCAATCAATGGATTCCCTTTGATTTTGGAGCAAGAATCAAGTTTACAAGAAGAACTAGGGCTTGCTAATTTCTATTTCCACTTCCTTTCCCCCATTTCAGTTTTTGCTTGAGAAAACAAATGAAATGGAGATGAATGAAGAGAAGGGGCTAAGCTAGAGGGTTAAGTGGAGATTGGGCTGAACCCAAACTCAAGCCCAAGTAGAAAAAGTAGCCAAAATTTCACTTACTCCAAACATATCAAATATTATACTCAAAAAGATCGCAAACGCCATTTTGGAACCAATGGAGGTAGTTTCGAGTTCCAATTCGGCCATTTGCAAAAAGTAGATTTTCGGACCCAAAATCCGACTAACGACGCTATATTTAAATAAAATATTTAAATATAAAATCGTTAAATATGCGGGTTGTTACAGATCTCCCCTCCTTACAAAATTGCGTCCCCGCAATTCCTAGAGACGATATTTGGAACAACTACATACATACAACATACAAAAGAAAGAAATAAGTTAGAAACGAAAAGACATACTCACCGTTTCAAAGCAAAGAAAGAAAACCTGGATAAGATCGCTCAATAAATTCTCTGGTTTCCCAAGTACAGTCATTGGGATTAGCGGACCATTGAACTTTAACGAGCGGCACGTCCTTGTTCCGAAGGTGTCGCACCTCCGTGTCAAGCACGCGAATAGGTTGCTGTACAATAGATAAGTCTGGTGAGATCTCAAGCTCTTGCAAATCAGGAGAAGTAATAACAGAATCCGACTCCCGAAGACACTTCCGAAGTTGCGAGACGTGAAACACGTCATGAATACCAGATAAATGAGCGGGAAGTGAAACTCTATAAGCCACAGGGCCAATACGTTCAGTAATAGAAAATGGTCCTATATAACGCGGAGCCAATTTTCCAGTCGTACTGAAACGCATAACCCCTTTCAAAGGAGAAACACGAATAAAAACAAGATCGCCGATCGAGAACTCGAGAGGCTTCCTACGGTTGTCCGCGTAGGATTTCTGGCGACTCTATGCCTCTTTCATTCTCAATCGAATAAGATCAATCTTCTCAGAAGAATGACGAACAAAATCCGGGCCAAGAATAAGCTTCTCCCCAGATTCTAACCAACAAGAAGGTGATCGGCATGTCCTTCCGTATAAGGCTTCGAAAGGAGCCATACCAATACTAGACTGAAAACTATTGTTGTAGGAGAATTCTACAAGAGGTAGGTGATCCTCCCAACTATCACCGAAATCAAAGATACAAATACGGAGAAGATCTTCCAAGATACGATTTACCCGTTCAGTCTGTCCGTCAGACTGCGGATGATAAGCTGTACTAAAATTAAGCTTTGTTCCCAAAGCTTGCTGAAGACTCTTCTAAAAATGACTCGTGAATAAAGGATCACGATCACTCACAATAGAACTAGGAACACCGTGAAGTCTCACGATTTCCTTGATATACAACTTATCCAAATGCGAAGCAGTCCTATTAGACTTAATAGGAACGAAATGAGCAGACTTAGAAAGGCGATCAACAATAACCCAAATGCTAGAATGGCCTAATCTCGAATGAGGTAGGCCGTCAATGAAATCCATAGATATCTGATCCCATTTCCACAATGGAATCTCAAGAGGTTGAAGAAGACCCGAAGGACGCTGATGCTCGGCCTTAAAACGCTGACAAGTTATGCAATTGCTCACATAACTCGCCACATCGCGCTTCATGCCTTCCCAATAATAAAGACGACGCATATCGGCATACATCTTGCTACTACCGGGATGAATAGTATACTTAGAACGGTGACAATCATCAAGAATGTCATGCCTAAGTGCAAAGTCAGAAGGCACAAAAAGACGGTTCTTCTTACGAAGACACCCATGAGAATCAATGCTAAAATCTTGCAATGCCTCATCACAAGATCCAGACTCACAAAGCTGAATAAAATGCAACAAATTAGGATCACACCGCTGAGCATCGGCAATACGATCCAATAAAACAGGTCGAGCTCCCAAACTAAATAATAGAATAGGAGAATCAGAAGATGAATCTCGATCACGAATTTCACAAAAAGATAGAGTTTCAAGAATATCCCATTCGGCAAACATCATAGAAATAACAGCCGAATGTTTGCGACTAAGCGCATCTGCAACACGATTACCCTTACCAGGGGTATATTGGATATCAAAGTCATAAGAAGCAAGAAACTCGAGCCAACGCTGTTGTCTCATATTGAGTTCCTTCTGAGTGAACAAATACTTCAAGGATTTATGATCGGTATAGAGAATGAAGCGCTCGCCCAACAAATAATGTCGCCAAATCTTCAAAGCAAAGACAATGGCGGCTAACTCAAGATCATGAGTGGCATAGCGGACTTCATTCGGACGCAGTTGCCTAGAAGCATAAGCAACTACCTGATCCTTCTGCATAAGAACAGCACCGAGACCGCTACCACAAGCATCGGTGTAGACAACAAGATCATGATTCCCTTCGGGAACCACAAGAATAGGAGCATTAGTGAGAAGTTCCTTCAATGTCAGAAAGGAAGCTTCACACTTGTCGGACCAAATAAAACGAATGCCTTTCCGAGTAAGGCAAGTAAGAGGAAGCACAACACGGGAAAAATCCTTAATGAATCGACGGTAATAACCCGCCAATCCAAGGAAACTACGAATCTCATGAACATTCTCGGGCCTCTTCCAATTCTGGATGGCTTCGATCTTTGAGGGATCGACAGAAATGCCATCGGAAGATACAACATGGCCTAAGAACTTAACCTTATTCTCCCAAAAGTGGCACTTGGAGAATTTGGCTCTAAGATGATGATGACGGAGAGTACTCAAGACAATTCTCAAGTGATTAGCATACTCGGCTTCAGACTTAGAATAAATAAGGATATCATCAATGAACACAAGGACGAACTTATCGAGATATTCCCGGAATACTCGATTCATTAGATCTACAAAGAAAGCAGGAGCGTTCGTCAAACCGAATGGCATAACGAGGCACTCAAAAGAACCATAATGAGTACGGAAAACGGTAAGAGGTATGCTATCCTCCGCGACTCGTAATTGATGAAAACCTGTGGCAAGGTCAAGCTGAGAAAAGACCTTAGCACCACTCAATAGATCGAACATATCATCGATCCTAGGCAACGGATACCTATTCCTAATGGTCAACTCGTTAAGCTTGCGATAGTCAATGCAAAGCCTAAGAGTTCCATCAGACTTCTTCACAAAGACGACCGCGGATCCCCACGGAGAAAAACTAGATTGAATCAATTGCTTGGATTCAAGCTCTAAAAGCTGCTTCTTGAGTTCCTAATTTTCCTTTGTAGACATCCTCGTGGGAGAACGACTACCTGGCTGCACGCCTGGAATGAGATCAATGCGGAACTCAATTGCCCGTTTGGGTGGCAAACCCGATACAGGCTCAAAAACATCAGAAAAGTCACAAGCAATAGGAATACGAGATATATCCTCATCATCTCGCGAATCAAGAGAATATAAAGCCATCTCGGAATTATCCACATCCCGAAGAACAAGAGATAACTGAGAAGGCGAATCAGGATGACAAAGATATAAAATTCTCTTGGAACAAATAATCCTGGCATCGTACCTCACTAGCCAGTCCATACCAAAAATCATATCAAAACCCAAATGAGAAACAACGTGCAGATTCGCACGGAAAGAAAAGCCACATAAAACAATCTCAATATCATCACAAAACAAGCTAAGGGTCTCGGATCCCCCAATAGGATTCGCAATCCTTAAAGAAGTAACCATACAAGAAACATCCAAAGATAAATCATCTACAAGCTTCTTCGACACGAAAGAATGTGAAGCACCCGTATCGAAAAGAACTCGTATACTATGATCACGAAATAAAATAGAACCTTCCAAAATAGATGGAGATATACCTTTGGGTTGAGAAGGACCTTTTGAAGCCTTGGTAGCATAAAGATTGCTAGACTTGGCACCAGCCGGAATAGTAGGGCAAGCTGAAACATGATGACCTTCCTTCTTGCAATAACAGCAGAAGAGAGGCTTAGGACAAGCTCGAATAATATGATCCGGAGAACCACAATTGAAACACTTTCAAACGAAAGGTGTTCCGGGTGACTGAGGCTGAGAACTAGGACCACTAGTCTTCTTCTTCTTAGAAGGAAAAGGCTTCTTCTGAATTGGAAACGGCCTCTTGTTGGGCTTCTTGGAAACCTCAACATCAACATCACTATCACACTCCTTCTCGACGGTCTCGAGATGAAGCGCAGAATCAACTAACTCCTCAAAAGAAAGTTTAAGTTGGAGCAACAAATATTTCTTAAGATATTTCTTAAGACCAGAAACAAACTTCAAATTCTTCTCATAAGAAGTACTAATGAATTCAAGACCATACTTAGATAAAGCCTCGAATGATGCAACATACTCAAAAACAGAAGACTTCCCTTGCTTCAACTCAAGGAAGCAACGGGTCAATAAAACTTTTTCAGATTCAAGAACGAACTTGAGTTCAAATCGCTCCTGAAACTGAGTCCAAGAAAGAGTAGACTCATCAATCTCGGCTACAAGAAGCTCATACCAATCAAGAGCACGCTCTTGTAATAAGCTAGAAGTTACAAGAACTCTATCATGGTCAGAAAGATCAATACGAGAGAAGATACGCTCGCATGTGCGAAACCAAGCTTGGACTTCAAGAACGGATTCAGAGCCTTTAAACGGCTTTCCTCCAAGATGAGCAAAATCACTACACTGACGTGCAAAGGCAGACTTGCGAGGTGGAGACACTCGAGGAGGAACTGGAGGCTGAGTGCTCCTAAACAATTCCAAAAACTGATCAGCAGACATATATACGCCATCCGGATGTGAGCCACTGGATTGCCCAGCATCCGAACGTCGTCCCCTGCCTCTTCCAGCCATATGCTGAAAGTAAGATAAGAACAAGATTATTCACAAGGTAGATACTTCATTACGGAATACTACGGAATAAAATTCATTCCTAGACGTATTCCCCAAATTCTATCTAACCTTGATGGAATAAAGAGACACGATGATTCAAAGATTGGTATCACTTGTACACTTTGATGTACCGTAATATGTGCTCTATTATGTGTTTATCATATTTTGTTCTGAACACAGCTCCGATACCACGCTGTGGAGCCCCACTCCGAGAGCCTCGTTAACAAAGAGTATTACATAGATAATACTGTCGGCTAACGCGGACAATAGAGTATAATGGAAGCGACCATGTGTAATCTTACCTTAACTATTCACTAAATACGTCGAAAAGTGGAATCACATTAAAATTCGACCTATTCAATAAATATTTAAAGCAAAACTACAATGGCTATAGGATCTATCAGAAGAAAATATAACAACTCAAATGTAATTCACATCACAGAACAGTCGATCATAATATACACATAAACAGATACACAACAGAGTATACAAAATAATACATGTCAAGTGGTACAGGAGACCACAATATACAGACAAGTCAATAGAATAAATATCAGAGTTACTACAAAATGGGACTACACAAAAAGCTATGACAAAAAGAAGCTAGCGGAGTAGTCCATGCGGAAGCAAAATAGGCTAAGTCCAAATGCACCTAACCTGAAACATCTCGGTCTGACCCGAGTATAAAATACACGGGTCAGTCTAGCTAAACAAATCAGTTAGATAAACTGAACAACAATAAACCTGCAAGGTTACAAAGCATAATAGATATCTCCAAGGGAGATAACACAATCATCTAACAAAAGATGAATCATATAGAACAAGCCTCATATCATCGGCAACATATAGAAACAAAGGATGCAAATATCCCCAATCAAGCCAAAAAGGCAATAACAAATACCAATAAGGTATACAAGTTCCACAAGGTAATCGCTATGCATCATGCGGCTCAAAAAGACCAACACCGAAGGGAGATACCAAGGGAATATACATATGAATGAAACATCATAAAATTTGCTCGAGCTCAGTACTGTACAAACAAGGATCCATGAGCCCGAAGACTCCAAACCCAATATCACCCATGCGGCTCATAATGACCAACATCGGAAGCGATACTAAAGGGCAACCCAATATCACCCATGCGGCTCATAACGACCAACATCGGAAGCGATACTTAGGCAACAAACCCGAAGGCACAAACCCGAAGGCACATACCCGAAGGCAACAAACCGTAGTGGTGAAGGTCAGAGACCCAGTACTGGACACCACTAGCTGGCGGAATGTGTCATAACTCTCAAAAAGGAATCCGAAAAGTGGTAACGTGAGTCCCATAACCACTCGTTCGCACTAAACGGTTTACTACCCGTTAGTTAATTTCACACTCAAAGCAGTACAAAGTTTACCTCATATCATCGATAAACCAAACCCGAAGGTCAAAACGATCAATCGAATAGGTCGGGGATTAATCGAAAGGATAAACGCACAGATTCATGGTCCGTGTTTTGCCCAACCATTTAATCACCCTTCCACTTCGCTCGAAGTGCGAAAGTGTGTGTTTTAAATAGAATTTATAAATTGGAGAAACGAGCTTTTAAATGCGATTCGAGAGATTATTTTATAAAAACCCGTGGATGAAGTCAAGAGTAAGTTATCAAAGCCAAATATGCAATAACAACCACTAAAAAGCAACTTGAATCGATAAAATCCGGAAAACAAATCAAAATATACAAAAACAAGAAAAACAAGGCAAATAGGAGCAGGTCGGTCGGCTGCCTACAGGGCTCGGTCGACCGGACACTGTTCATAAAAACTCTCGGGAAGCAGGTCGGTCGACCGGCTACAGGGCTCGGTCGGCCGAACCTGATGATTTTGCACTTCCTGCCCTATTTCAATGAAATGCAAATTCTTCCAAAACGCGATCGTTCGAGCAATGGACCTAAGGAGCTTTAGCCAATAGATACCCCAGCTCCAATAGGTCTCCGATTCGCAACCAAAAACATATTCAAACATCAAAGTTAGGATCTTTAAAGAATTGAACCCAAACACTAAAAATTTGGATATTCACCAATTCAATCCAAACCAAAAGCAAGAGCATATGAACAAGGTGTTAGGAATTCATACCCAACATCAATGAAATCATAAGAAATAGATGTGAGTTCAAGACTCACCTTTTTACACAAAACAAAGAAGATGAAGAAGCACAAATGCAAGGAATCAACCAACTACACTCCACTTCAACACTACAAGCTTCAATCAATGGATTCCCTTTGATTTTGGAGAAAGAATCAAGTTTACAAGAAGAACTAGGGCTTGCTAATTTCTATTTCCACTTCCTTTCCCCCATTTCAGTTTTTGCTTGAGAAAAGAAATGAAATGGAGATGAATGAAGAGAAGGGGCTAAGCTAGAGGGTTAAGTGGAGATTGGGCTGAACCCAAACTCAAGCTCAAGTAGAAAAAGTAGCCAAAATTTCACTTACTCCAAACATATCAAATATTATACTCAAAAAGATCGCAAACGCCATTTTGGAACCAATGGAGGTAGTTTCGAGTTCCAATTCGGCCATTTGCAAAAAGTAGCTTTTCGGACCCAAAATCCGACTAACGACGCTATATTTAAATAAAATATTTAAATATAAAATCGTTAAATATGCGGGTTGTTACAACTCAATTAGCCTGTTATAAGTTTCGAAATTTGTCAAATGCCATGAATCATTTTTGCATCCTCTCTATAGGCTGTGGTTATTTTAAATACATCATTACATATATTTCTTTACCCATAGCCTTGTCAAATGAGCACATCAAGTGCTAATTACACATATTTCGAAAGGACAGTTCATTTAATGAAAAAGAGAATTGCATACTCAAATATATTGCTTTGATTCTTTGCATTGCTATATACATGTCCCTACCTTTACATGCCTATGCTAATATGTATTGTAATTTATCATGTTGCTTTGTCTTGTCAGTTCATTTCGTATGTACCTTGAACTATTAAACATGCTAAAGTATGCCAGTCTAGCTTTGATAGTTTATTCACACACAAAGTATTCATGCCTTTGGGAAGCTCCAGTGGATTCAAGGCTGAATATTCAATGGACTGAATATTCAGCCCTAAAGGTGGAAGGGGAGTCCAGGAGCCAGGTGCCCATTTTATGGGCGCCTGAGTGCCAGGCGTCCCTAAAATGGGCGCCAGCCCCCCTCCCCCTTCATATACTGCTCTCCCTCTCTCCCCTCCGCATTTTCCACTAACTTTTTTCGCTTTTAATTTTTTTTAAATTAGAAAACCTAAACGAAATGTCGCCATGTCCAACCAAAATCGCTCAAAAAACGGTTCACAGACATCCAGTAGAGCAAGCTGGACTATTACACGTTCCGCCGCTACCTTGAGTTTCACCAGACGATCTACGTGTACTACATGAGCTCCAAGATGGTTATCGGCATAGAGCCGAAACCGCTTTGAAGACCGTATAGGTATAAATTGCACATTAATATATCTGGTTATTTTTATATGTACATCACATAATCATATTAAATAACTGTTACTCTATCCAAAATTATTAATTCATAAATTGTCTATGGGGCAATTACATTCATTGTCGGGGTAGTTGGGATAAGTGCATTACCCAGCTTTATGACTCTCTGCCAGGTCCTATTATGGAGAGGCTACAAGCAATCCCTTTCGGTCTTTTTTGTCGATCAGGACTATCCGGCTTTTTGATCGACCTCTTATTTAGGCATTAGCTGAGAGGTGGTGGCTCACCATAAATACATTTCATTTTTTAGATTTTGAGCTTGGTATTACTCTAGTCGATTTCTACATGTTCGCTGGCATTGATATTTCTACACATTACGAAATGAAGGACAGTATGCAGTTCATGTCGATCATCATGAAGTATATCATAATGCTGCTATTCATAATAGGCTCCAAACGAATTTAATGGAGCATATTTGGAATTGTCATGGAAATCAATAGTTCATGATGATGGATCTTTGTTTAATTACATCTGTTTGCTTTTTTATTTGTGTAACGAAATGTAGAATGCTATAATTATGATGTTTGTAATAACATTTATGTTTGGTGAAGTAAATCTATAAAGACATCTTCAGAATGCATCGAACAAAATGATATACCATTGAATATTTTAAAACTAAAAATAGCACATGATTGAAAACATAATTTGAAGGTACATGAATATTTAAACTGCAATAACTAAAAATATCACATGAATATTTCAACTACATATGTTTCGTTCCTGATCTACTCTCAACAATGCGTTGTTTGTACTCCATCCAATATTGCATTGTAATTAGGTCCATTCCGATAACATCCTTTTCCATTACTAAGGTTTCTTGGCATTGCCGCTCTAGCTCAAACCGGCCCTTCTCAATCTCGGTCAGTTCTTTTAAAATGGCAAGCTTTTCTGCACTCCCTTTTTGACATTCTGCATTTTCTTTGGCATGTTTTTATGCATTAGGGATAAATGTGAATCGATTTGGGATTGAACAGCAATTTTCTTCTTAGCTTCTTGATGCCTCATCGGTCTGGCATCTTCATCAAATGTGGGTTTTGCTTCTTCAACTTCGTTATCTGGGCATAGATTAGAGTCTATATGAGAAGAATCGCCTAGGATAGAGCGATAATTAGTTCGACTTTTTTTCTTGCCCTTCGACTTCGTCTGGACATCTCTTAAGGTTTTTGCATTGTTTGAGCTCCACTTTTGTAGACTAACAAGCAAGCCATAGCAGTTTGGAAACTGATAGTAGTGTGGTTTCTATGTATCATTTTCTCTTGAAAATAATTTCAAGAATTGAACATTCATCATTCTCTTCTAAAAAACAGAAACGCAAAATGATATATTAACAAAGTGATAAAATATGAATATAAATTAAAAATGATATTTTTCAAAATGCTACCAATTCAGCTTCGCCACCCATTCCACTCGGATTCACTGTTCTTATTTTTTAAATTTGAGATTCATAGAATTGTGTTTGTTGATTAATCTTCCCAAAACGACTGGTGATTGTAGACATTGACCTCGTCTTTTCAACATTCTTTTTATTGTACGCAGTCATGACTTTCCGCCAAAGCGCCTCTCCACTTTGGTCGTTCCCCTTGATCGATCGTTAGAAAAATGATGGTAAATATGACACAAATATTTATCTTCGTCGTCGGACCATGGAGTAGAAGAATGGAATGATAGAGGAGGAGCGATCTGGAGATGAACAGTTTGAACAGGTTGGGAATCAAAATCGCAAATATCCATATTCATCGCTTCGGTATATGATTGAAACGGATGAGAAATACTTTAAATATTATGTAATTGAGATTGTAGTAGAAAAGGAGATGTGTGTATTAAAATCAAAAAAATAGTCTGATATATGTAATGAAATCACGAATACGACCATTTATAGCCGTTGGAGTTCAAAATATGACCATATATAGCCATTGGGGTCCAAACTATGATCGTTGGAGTTCAAAACACGACCGTTTGTAGCCAAAGGAGGTGGGAAGAAGAGCCAAAAGAAGCCATTGGAGGGTTGGTTGGGGGGAGGGCTTGGGCGCCCATTCAGGATCCTGAATTGAATCCTGAACTTTTAGCTGAATCTTCAGCCTTAATTGAACGATTGGAAACTATTCTTGTCAAAATTCAGTGGAAAATGAAATCATTGGGGTTGCTCTTAAGTAGATTCATACACAAAGCTTTCATCCTCGACATATTTTGAAAATAATGTTGGCTAACGTATTTAATGGCTGACAATTTTATAATATACTTGTACTTCTCATTTTATAATGCACGCTTTTATTTTCTTTTCTATACATTCTTACTTTTCCATACATTCTTACTTTTCCTGTACTATGATATTGAATATATATGGGTGCCTATTCTAGTAGCCTAGCTTTTTATAGAAAAAATAATATATAAACTTGAAATGCACATGTTCGATTGTACTTTACTTTCAAACACAAATTCTACTTACCTTACTTTGATTGATTTCAAAGTTTGATGGCTGCACTGCTAGCCATTTTCAAAATTTTCATGTTGCACGTAGTTTATATTTTTTTTCTTCTTCTTATACTATTGTGTGTATTTGCATTCTTGAACTAGTACATCGATGCACTTTTTTATGGTCCTTTGCCTTATCTTTATTTATTTATATTTACTTTTTGCTTGAAGTGTTGGCTGCTATAATTTGTAGACAACCAAATAGGCATGCTTTCATTATTTTCGAATTTTTATACTTACCTTGGCCATGCATTAACTGACCTGTACAAGCACTTTTCACTTTTGTATAACATGCCTTTGCTTTTCAATTTGTATACCATAACTTAACAATATATATATATATAGCATGTAACTGTTGACTATATATATATATATAAGTCTTAAAGTGGATAAATTTTTAAGTGAGTTAGTATTTTAAGAAATCATTGTTCTGATTCAAAGAATTTAGTTTTAAAAGATTAAAAATATGAATTTCTTGATTTTCATAAAGAAAGTTATTATTTCAACGAAGTTCTATTTAAAAATCAAATATTTGTATTCTTTTTATTTATTTTGCAAATGAATCGAATTTTATTTCTATTTCAGTTGAAACTTGTGACTTTCTATGAAATAAAGAATTTAAATAAACGATTGAATTGTCAGATTGGTATGGGACTTTTCATACAATTCTTTCAATTATCTCGATAATTTGTTGAATAGAGTTTATAGTGGAAATTACTAGCTTTTAGTAAATACTCGAATTTACTAGTTGGTATGGGACAGCTAGCTAAGTTCTTGTGATTACTTGAGTGACAGTAATTGACACTTAGAGTTGTATTATCTCAGGGTGTTCGGATTTTTTTAGGTCGTTAAATCCCTGAGAGAAGATGACTCTTTTTTCATCGACCTGTGAGTCGATATATTATATAATTGGATAGGCAAAACTATATTGTTCTGGATAGGTTTATTATGGTGTATCTATATTGTTCTAGATAGATATTTACATGCATCATGATCTATATTGTTTTAAATAGACTACAACTCTTTACTTATTAGGTAGTCTCAATATTATCTATATTATTCTGGATAGATAAATTCCCTTAATCTATATTGTTTTGGATAGAGTTTATATAAGAGATAATATCTATATTGTTCTGGATATATATTTCCACATTTCTAGGCAGCTCCTATATAAATATGCAAGTCTATATTGTTCGGGTAGACTTTTATGTCGTGCTATGTCGGATAAAAGAGGACTACCATATTAATTCATTGTTGAAATGTTTCTTTGGAGATTTTATAGTTGTATATTTTATTATCATGTGAGCTTTGGAGAATTCTGATTACTGTTACCATATTTTAGATGATAGTCTATTATGACATGAGATGAATTTATAAAATGGTGAATTTCTTTGTTATGCCTTATTATTTTTAAGTTGAATTTGGCATAAATATGTTGCTTGGGCATGTTTATTCAATATGACTTATTTTGTTATGGTTAAATCATTTATTTTGTTAACATGCATATATATCGTATGAACATACCTATTTGATATGACTTATTTTGATATGGTTAAATCATATATTCATTTTATCAGTATCTCACCCTTTCATTTAGATATAGTCTGACACGTTTATTAATATTATATAATACTCGAAGCAGGACGGGACATTACAGGTACAGGGACGCATGGACTATTAGATACTTTGGGCTAGCACTGGAGTAGTCATTTTGACTATAGAGTTTACTTATTTGTATATATGAGGATGACTAGTCGAATGCTTTATTTTGGATAGTCTATTGTGCCTGATGTTATATTTTAGTGTTATGTATATATAGTGGGTCTAGTACACATATTTTTTTAAACTCACTCTTTATGATGTATATGATGTAGATTATTCTGATATGATCTGTATAACTCTGATATTTGTTTCTGTATTATATATTATTCTTAATATTTTTATCGGTGTGTTTATTACTTTGTATTAATACTATACACGTCAAATTTCAGTTCAGCTATTAAGAAATTATATAAAGGAAATACTAGTGTTAGTATAAAGATATATTCACATTCGATCATCCTTAACCAGCCGTATTCTCCAGATTAACAGACAATATTACTTGTAATGTTCTTTGTTAAACTGGGTATAACAGTGGGGTCGTTACAACCAAGGCATATATAAATTCATGGTAGTAGGATTCAAATTTAAACTAAACGTACAACATGCACAAAAAAATAAAAAGGGTGATGGTTCTAATAATATTAACATAAATTAACAAATCCATTAGGGAATGAAGAATATGTGCAGATCTGAGATGAATCAATATAACAGACGCACTTTTAATTGAGATAAAGGGATTTTGATTCACATGTTTAAAATTAATCAATTAAACATATAATGAATCATTCAAATCCAAACATATAAATGATAAAACATATAAATAAATAAATTTAATAATCACCTTAGGATATTGCATATAAATCACACCTTAAATGATGATATCTTCTCAAATCTACAAGATCCACACTCAATCCTTACAAGAGATGGATGAACCACTTGTGTTTTATTTTATTTGATGTTTTTTATTTGGAGTTGAAAGATATTTGGAAATATATTTTTTTTCCATGGAAGGTTGGGAGAAGAGAAGAGAAGAGAAAAAAAATGAATGAGGAAGAATGAATTCTCTGGGGGAAATGAATTAGTGGATTTGTTTTAATTGAAAGAATGAAACCTTTCACGTTCTTTAATTAAAACTTCCCAAATTAATTCCCTTGATTATCTCTATGTCCACTCCTCTCTCTTCACATGGTATGTCTAAAATTACGAGCCATCAAATGATATAAAATTTCCATAAATCACTTCATGAAATTATCTTTTATATAAAGCCATTTTAAATTTCATCGATATCATATATCGATACATGCAAATATAACATTTGTAAATGCATTCAAGTAATTACAAACAACACCCAAACATCAACTGATTTAAAAAATTATTAATGTTCCTTACATATTAATTAATTTAATTGATTTATGATATCTTACAAATCAATTAAATCATGTAGTTTTTGAAAGAATTCATCATTATGATTGTGCGACTCAAAGGTGAAAATTCAGTCAGCGATTAACAACGAACAATTCGACTATTAACGTTCACATGTCATCTTAGCTAGTAGTGTGACATTTTAGCTAAATTTATCGCTTACACGTCTTATGGTAAAATCCAATTTTACTTATTATAAGCGGTACCTATAGTAACAATTATTTACACCGACTCTCTTCGTCAAAACTATATCACATTAGGACTCATGAAATTTGGTTTTAGTCAAAACTCCAACATCATCCACACTCAACTTTGTAATTCCAAACACAAAATTGTTGGTTCATTAATAAAAATTATTATTAACCATACTACTCTAGACAGAGACTTTGATTTTGAGTTGACTAAAGTTGACCATGATATTAACCCTATATAACCGAGGAGACGAATTCACTATTGAATATCGTTTCACTTCCAATGCTTCAACTCAGACCTAACTATAGTTGTTCAATTGGCATCATGCTATGATTTAACTATAATCAAAATGGAACGTCCACATTGAAGTTCCACAATATTCTCAACGAGAGAACTGTGTAACATCGTCACTTCAAGGTTGTCTGTTTGACCTTAGTTGTATTAACCAGCATAGAACTCACAAGTGGAACATGTCAGCTGAATAATTCCTAGAAACATCCCTAGCGCATGACCAACTATTCAGATATTGAATTAATATTTTCAATGGAAATTGTTGAGTTACGATTACTTGAGTATAACTCACCATGCTATACCTACACTTTCCAGTTAACAATACCTGTATAATCTTTTCAGTTAACAATCCCGATATAATCCTTTAGGTTAACAATCACAATACAATCTTTTGGGTTAACAATCCCAGTTAACAATCCCAATACAATCTTTGGGGTTAACAATCTCAATACAATCTTTTAATTAGTGCAGGCATCCTACACTCTATACCATTACACATGTAGCATTCAAAAGCAGATTAACAATTCCAATCCTTTGTAGGATAAGAGATTCCTCCTATGATGGATTTCTCTTCCATCTCTTTCTAGCTCCTACCAATAAGTGGTTAGGACCGGCTGCGAATGTAAGAGCTTCTAATTGCAATGCAACTGCTCGCCACATTGAGTGCCACATTTACAAATTCATGTATCCTAGGACTACACCAAATGTGATATGCTTCCAACTTGCTACATGACTCTATTCAGCTATGTGAACTCCCTAAAAATGGGAAATGAAAACAAATTTCCTCGATCCATCCTATTTGGCCTATATAGGGTCCAGGTTCAACCTAGTCTTGCTGTAATGATTCAGATGTCTGAAAAATAATTCAAACAGCCGATTGTTCTGTAAAAAATTTGTTCCAAGTATTCAAACATCCGACTTTGATTCCTGACGTCTGAATAAGAATACAGACATTTGAATCAGATCATTTTTGAACTGTTTCTCTTCCATTTCAAACTGCTTGAAATTCAAGCGTCTAAAAATGACTTTGGACATCTAGTTAACCTTTTAGATGTTATGAATTTTCCAAATTTGATATTTTGTTTATTTAATTTATTTAACTCATCCCCTTCAGAGATTTAAATATACTTGCTAGATTCATTTTTAATAATGTTTGACTACAGTTTTCATTATTGTTTCTACATAATTCCAGATAGTCTTATTTCATTGGTCATATTTTATTAAATTTTCTATGTGTTTTAAATCGATTATCTATATGTATTTCAATAAATCGTCTATGTGTATTTAAAAAATAGGGTCGGTTTCTAGGTAAATTCGAAGGAATGTATCCAATTACTCCAAACTTATTCCATAAAAACCATATTTACAAACTAAAGACAATTTTAATTCAATTTACCCTTCCATCCCAAACTACTATGAATACCCTTATTATTTATTACCTAAGTTTCCAATTCTTCCAATTCATAAGTAATTTTCAATAGAAACATTGATTTAAGATTAAAAATCGTATTTTTGATTCTAATATGGTATATAAATAAAAATTAATTACTTATCTACAGCATAAACATTTCGTAGATAAATCCACTCACCTTAAAGGGTTGTTCGAAGGAACCCTTCGATATCCTGATTTGAATTTGCGCTCTTCCCCTCCTTTCTAGCAGCTTGTTTTTTTTATTTCCTCCATTTTCAATTTGGATTCTCTATCTTCTCATTTCTTCCTTTCTTTAAACTTCCTTTGGTTTGTTTTTATTTTTGGTTTAGAAATTTAGGGGAGAATAGAAAGTGTAGTTTGAATTTGATAAGTTTTGAGGAGGAGGAAGAAGAAAAGAATGTATAGAATTTGAGAGGCAATTGCTATGGTTTAGAATGAAAAGAAGTGAGGGTTAAGGCTTTACATTTATAAGTGAAGTTTGGATCTTGGAAAAATTATATTCTTATTCATATATTACTTATCCTTACATTTACGCAAAATTCATTTCCTTTAATATTTTCTTAAAGAAAATGATGTTTGTTTCCTTAATGAAGCATTTAGATCTAGGTTAGAAGCATTTAGATGAGTTTATATTCTCCCATTACTCATAATTTGAACAAACACCATTTATTATAATTCAAATCAATTAGTATCATTTATTGATATTCTACACATTAGTTGTTACTGACTATTATATGGAATCGTTTATTAATTTTCAAACGTACATATGCATGCTTATATATATACATAAACATACATACATACATACATGCATACATATACATGTATATGTATATGTATGTATGTATGTATGTATGTATGTATGTATGTATGTATGTATAGGTGTGTGTGTTTATTTACATTAATTAGGAACCTTACTAGTTATTAGTTTTCAAAGTTCAAAAAATCGGATTTACCCCTTATTCTTTACTAGTAAAGAGATAACATACCTTACATTTCCTTTAAAGTAACACTTTCATTCCATTCATATAGGGTTATCTTCACTTTTTAAAATATGTAACATTAAATGCATTCTTTTTTCATAAATATATTGTTTTGTTCCCTTTCTAATTTACATAACATGTACTTTCATTAATTATAACAATAAATCCCATTAACACGGTAATTAATGATTTCCTTATGCGCACGTAAATGTCTTTCATCATTTTCTTTTTGTGAACATTAAAACAATTATATTTTTCTTAAGTAATTTAAACATATTCAATTAATTACTTAATAAATAAGTTTTGATTTATTTTTGAAATTAATTCTTGATTTAATTTCAAAATAGGCATAAAACCTGATATATGTGCTATGGTAAATGTTGTGTATCTTCTTCACAAGATATCTGTTTCTGACATTTTATGTACAAATTTAGGCCAAAAAGATTTACTTTACGTAGTAGAAATATCAGGTTTCTAAATTTCTAAAAATTAATTTTTTCAACCTTTTGTAAATTACCAAAATGTTCTTTTTAATTATATATCTATTTTTATTAAAAATACGAGTGTTATAGTTAATTTGTATACAATATTCACCAAGGCACATCATCGACACTATCAATGTTAGGTAAAAGAAAATATCTAGTGGTAACATTTACTTGATTTTGTTGCATTCTATTATTTGACATAATCTCCTTAACTTATGAAACCATGTTGTGTTATATGATGATAATTTTCAAAGTATAACTTTGACTTACCAACGGTTTACGTTCAACCATTGACTTTGACTATTGACTTCGGAAGAATATACGAGAGATGCATTTTCATGTGGTTTGGAAACCTCTAGGTGTGACTACTATTTGTATGAACAGTTTTTCTCTTTAAGGGCAATGTTCTTTCATGCCTCTTGGTAATACTCTACGATATATATAGTTAACATCCATACATAAGAACTAGCTTTAAGTTAACAGAAATACATTAAACGATAGCTTTGGAATGATCGAAATTAGACAAGTATCTTAAGTATGACTTGATAGATAACACTTTGAAACTAATAGTAAGTTAAGTAGATCGATGATATCCCTAAGACCCACAAGAAGTGCATAAAAGAAATCATGTTCGAGATGTTTAGTGTTGGTGATAGGTTATAGGGTTGAGAGCAGGTTTGGACATAGATGAATGCATTGAAAGGCAAATCAGAAATGATTAAAGAAGATTTGAAAACGGAAAGAATGGATTATGTGGATGGCTACCATTCGGGTATATCTAGTCTAGAGATGTATCCAATATACGTAGTAGATATATACTGTTCTATGGTTCTTAAGTTTATATAGTTTAGGAATATACTTCCCTTGTTATGGTGGAATTATATGGATATATGTTACGAAATGCAGATACCCATCAAGTTCTATTACCTAAAATGCATTGTGATATGTGTAAGGATCTTACACTTCTATTATATATATATATATATATATATATATATATATATATATATATAGAATTATGAAATTTAAACACCTATGGATGATTTTTATTTACTTAATAGTAATTGGTTTAGTAGTTGTGAGGGGAAACATTCCATTATTTAGAAGCAAGGCCTTACAACGTACTATGATATGTATAGGCATTTAATTGAGTTTATCACACTAAACTCATGTTTGCCTCAAAGTTTATCTTTTTTCTTAAACTCTTGAGTACTCATCTGAGTAGCCCGAGAATACAAGATTTAGCTAGACGTTCCGGAGTTGTCTAGCGATGAATAAAAGGCTTGGATGTATCTACTATTTTTGATTGGGAAATTTGGTAAAAACATCTTTAATTTTCAAAATATAAAGCTTCCCCTTCCCAAAATTCAGTTTCAAAAAGACACTCCTATTTTAAATTTCAATGAAACCATAAATTTGCAGTTTCTTGAACTGCAATTAAAGTAAAAACTACAAATATTTGCATATTTGCCAAAATTAAAAAAAAAATTAATTTTGGTTATATTAACCTATGGTTAAGTGGATTTGATTTCTGGAAAAAATGAAAATAAAAGATTGATGGAAATAATTTTAGGGGCTATTTTAAAATTTGTTTTTAATTGGGGTGCACATGTATGAGTTTCAAAATAGGAAGCGTGTCCTTATTTCTGCATTATTTCTGCATTTATTATTTATGCTAATGTATACGTATCAGCATTATGAAGACATGTTATTATTACTGTCATAGCTAAGCGTAGTACATTTGTAGTTGATGTTGCAACTTCGATAACTCTATTTTAGGAGTGACTATATGTACTATCTGATTTTTTACTATTTTATATTTTATATTTCATTAATACGATGTAAGCATGGTTTGTTGTTCTAAATTTGTTATAATTTTACCTCCAATGATCTTACATTTGAATGTTTAAGTACTGATATTCAAGTACCAGTAGATGGTACTGACTGTTGATTATATCAAGACGTAGGGTTGTTGCTAACGCCTTACAGGCTTTAAAAGGAAAATCTGAGGACTTGACGATCAAGTATTGATGTTGTAGAAGAAATGAATTTCACGATAATGTAGGATCTCCTGATAATTTGGACGGAATACCACACAGTGACCAGCTAGCATGGAATACGCATTGGAATGTAGCTAGAGCAATCTTTAAGTTGACAAGTACTCTGATACTGAATGTGTTTAGGGGGCAAGGAACCCCAACTATGCGATGGTGTCCATTTTATGCCATATAACCTAGTGGAGGCTTATGCAGTGAAAAAGTGGTAGAAGCATATTCTATTGCATGAGAAGGTGTTTGTGAGCAATGACATCGAGGTCTCCGAGTGTTAGGAACTGAATTTGGAGGATCGGTCAGAAGTCAAGAAGCCCTAGTAGACTGACCTTGTATCAACCGTTGGAATTCATTTTAGATGGTTGATAAGATATATCCCACATCACCAAAAATATGTCCATTTTCTTATATATATTATATACTCTCATCCCCTATAATGGCCCTTAGGGTCAAGTATATTTTGTGCGAGGGGTAGGACCTATATGGTCATGGACTAACACACACGCGCCGCCGCCCGCCTGTCCGACCGAATCGGGTGCGGGTCTAATATGAGCCAACCTGGTTATATTTTTGGTAAATAAAAGTGAACAGTTTTACTGTTTGAATAGATGCAGGTTTTTTGAACGATGAAGAGATGCGACGTTTTAAACAGCAACATTTCTGGACCGTTACAAATGAACGGACGCGACTGTTGCAAACAGCAACAGTTCTGGACCGTTGCAAATGAACGGACGCGACTGTTGCGAACAGCAACAGTTCTGGAGCGTTGCAAATGAAAGGAAGTGACTGTTGCGAACAGTAACGCTTTTTTGACATTGCAAATGAAGAGATGCGACTTTTTCCAACGGATGCAGCAGTTGGGAATTCGACTATAAATAAGGAGGAAATCTGATCACTTTCCTCACTCATTTTTTTTTTCAAACCGAATTATCTCTTCTATCCCTTCATCTCTTAAAATCATCTTCAGTCCTATCACACAGAAGATCATACACATCACAATCTCGTGCAGATTACGTTTGTTATATCTTGAGAGAATTTTGAATAAAATTCTTAAGGAAATCGTTACGACGAGCCTCAGACATTATCCGGTTAGAATTCTCAATTCTTTCTTCTATTTTGTTATACTGTTTATTCAAAATAGTATAACGCTGTTGTTGTAATTCATTTACAACATTTATATTGTTATAATATTTACTACAGAATTCCAGTGTAGTGGAAATCTGAGTTATAAACTTGTACGACGAGTTTATATTTGATTATTCTTTGTTTTGGTATACTAAACGTATAACATCAACAATCTAGAATGTTGAGGCTTTGGGAAATTTGCTGGAGCAATGCCAAAAATAGTGCTGGGAATTGTAGGTCAAGGCAAAGCTAAAGCTGATGCAAAGTGGGAAGGTCCTACCAAAGAAGTCATCCATGCTCACTAATCTATATTCGAAATAAACACTTGTGGTAACGTAGAAATAAAAAGACACTGGTTTGTGTTAAAATGATATAATCTATGTATGTGTTGTCTTACATTACTTTGTTACAATCCAGGGAAAAGATAATCATGCGGATCGTAATGGATGATGAGTGATTGATTATCATGTTTGATTATGGAAAATTCGATGACATAAGCACGCATATGAATAAAATGCATAATGGATGATGATGCATGATGTTGTATAAATGCATGTTAATGAAATATGAGGAAAAAACTAAACATGAATGCAAAGTACATCTAAAATTGAGCTACAATGATATATAGTGGAGAAATAACCTTAAATCAAGTAGTTGGTTAATAGAAGTTATTTATTAAACATATAACTAACGTTTATCAGGAAAGAACTTGATTCTTGACCAAATGCGCCCATGTAGGGATTATTTTAACATAGTTTCTATTGCTATATGATCAGGTTATTTGTTGAAGATTTGAAATTGTTGACTTAAGCATGCTAATTCCATGCATTTAGTTCGTCCAGGTTGGAAGTCAACTTGAAAAACTCAAGCACAAGGGAAAAATTTAGCGTGATTAGCAAAGAAAGTAAACTTATTAATTGCCTAATCCAATATTGCCAAAATAAGATCCTAAATTCACCTAAAATCTTATCCCAAGCAAGAAATTCCAAAAATGGTTAGGTTTTAAATATGGGCGTAAATTCATAATATTTTGATTCAAAAACAAAGACATTTATTTATATGATCTACATGTATGGTTTTGACATGAAATCGATTGTAAGCAATCAAAAATTAAGGTTGGTTCTTTTTAAAATCCTAGCTACAACTACTTAAATCAAACTGTAACATTGACATATTAAAATGCAAATTGGTGCGGAACTGGATTATGAAGCATTACCTTAGATCGACTTTGAAATTCGAAGAGTTTGGTATACATTTTGGTTGGTTCAACAATGATTTGAGAGTGGTAGTTCACACAAACTTTTGTATCCCGATGTTAAAACAACAAATTCAAAAATTAAAGGTCAAAGGTTTGAGTCTCAATTGGCGTACAGATTGTAAGATCTCTAAAGTTGTCCTCTCAGAATGTAACACCCCTAATTTTGATTAACATTATTCAGAAGATTTAATTAAATACATTAAACAGAAGAATGTGATGAGTAGTAGGATAAGAAGGATGAGATTTGATAATTAACAAGATTGGGCCTTAACTAATTAACTATTAAGATTGTTTTTGTAACAACCCGCATATTTTTCGATTGAGTATTTAAATATTTTATTTAAATATTTCATCGTTAATCGGATTTAAGTCCGAAAAAAACTATTTTTTGCAAACAGCCGAATTAGGACTTGAGACCACTTCCATTGAGTCCAAAATGACGTTTGCGATCTTTTTGTGTTTAAACTTTGATATGTTTGGAGTTAGTGGAATTTTTCTACTTTTTCACTTAGGGCTTTGGTTTTGTTTCAGCCCATTAGACCCAAGCTTCACCCCTCTTCTCTTCATTACTTCATTTCTATTTCCTTATACTCAAGCTTTAGCAACAATGGGGAGAGGAATGGGAAATTAAAACTCCAAGCCCTAGTTTCCATTTGCAAATCAAGTTCTAGCTCTAAATCCAATGAGAAGCTATTGGTAAGCATCATCTTCTTCTTCTCCAACTCATTCTCCTTTCAATTTCAGAAATTCCTAAACCTAACTTTAGGAATGTTCTTCTTTTGAGCTTAGGTTCAACCTCATTTGGGTTGTGTTGAAGTGTGGTTAATTCTTCATTTGCTTTCAAGCTTCTCCTTCCTTATTTTTGTAAAAATGTGAGATTTTTATCTCACATCTATGATTATCTTTGATTGTTAGATATGAATTTCTAACACTTATTCATGTGCATTTGATTTTGACTTGGATTGGTTTTGTGAATATTCCAATTTTTGGTGTTTTGAGTTCAAATCTTCAAAAATCATAGCTTTGTTGTTTGAACATGCTTTTAGTGATGCATCGAAGAGCCTATAGGGCCGGGTTGCCGATTGACATAAATCCCTAGCGCCATTGCTCGATCGGTCGCGAATTGGTTGGGTTTGCACGTCATTTGTATAGGCAGAAAAACTGCCTAGGTTCCAGTCAGTCGACTGGACTTTGAATCCAGTCGACTGGCTGTAGCCAATTGGCGTACCAAAGGCAGATAACAGAGACAGGAAGGCTCTGTTTCCTGCAGTTAGTCGACTGAACTCATTGAGTCAGTCGACTGACCTGCTCCTGTTTGCCTATTATGCCTATTTTGCTTGCGATTCCAATTTTTATCGATTCGTGATTATCCGATTTGTTGTTATCATTTATTATCGACTTTGATGACTTCTTTTTCAGGATTTTTGGGAATATCCAACTTGATGGATTTGGTATCAATTTCTATGGATTTGCTTCACGATTTCGTATGTGAATTCTAGTGATTGATTGTTTCTATAATCGTTTTTGTGATTTGTCACTTTAAAAATATAAAGGTTTCAATACTAGTAGTAAATATCAAAACTCTTTCATCAAAACGATTTCAACACTATTTTATTACAAAGCTCGTTTCTTTAACCGTTTTCCAATCTACTAGTATATACAAACCTTTACCTAACTCGTATGAGAAATCTAATTAAACGGCTTAGTAAAACAAGTGGTATGAAACGCTTGTGTTTACTTCGTCAGTTAATTCTTGGACTTGTTCGATTGAAACTCTTGTGACAATTTTCGAGTGGAAATCTACAATTTGTTCGTAAATATTTAAGTTAAGCTAGTGGTTATGGACATGAAGCTAAACTCGTATATTTACTAGCTTAGTATAATTAACACTTACTCCTGAGTGGAAGTCTACAATTTGTTCGTAAATAATTAAGTTAAGCCAGTGGTTATGGGACGTGAAGCTAAACTCATTTGCTTACTAGCTTAGTGTAATTTACACTTATCGATCAATGATGATCATTTTTGTGATTTAGACTAGCAATGTGCGATGTCTCTTTGTCTGCGAGGGAGACTAAACCCCGTTTTTGGTGGAGCTTCGGCTTGGTAGGGTAGCGACCCATGGTCTTCGGGCTGTTTTAGTGGAGCTTCGGCTCATGGTCTACGGGCCGTTTTAGTGGGGCTTCGGCTCAAAATTGATGGTTAGCAACCATGGAATAGCGTTCCTTTTTGTGATACACGTGTTGGTGAGTTTTCATGCTCCCGTTTTAGTGATAGGCCTCTTTTCCCCTTTTTGTGATTTCTGGATTTCTATTGATTGATTTCTAGAATTTGTGTTTCACCAATTTTCTTGATTTACATTGATAGGTTTTATCAATATTTGTGCATTGGTGAATTTGTGCTTCAACAACTTTTACGATTGGCATTGATACGTTTGTCAATATTTGTGGTTTAGTGAATAAAACGAAGAATATGACATTCTTTATAGTGCTACGAGATTTCTTGAGATATTGTATGATTTTAGTTGTCATTTAATATATACTTGTCGCAGTATGACATTTTTGTTATCATACGTTTTTATCATATCTCTTCTTATATATCATTTTATCTGATAATTATAGCTAGACTGATCCGTTTATCATTTTCTTATTAAATAATACTCGGGTCAGACCGAGATATTACAAGTGCTTCTACTTGACTTCTTATCTGGGACCAAAATCTGACTTTTGGCTAACTACATTAGATTGGTAGTCTTTGTAGTTATACATTCGAGATAGAGACTCCTTGATGTATACCTTTTCTTTGTCAAGCACTTGTATCTATTCTTTTGTGATGTTATGGATCTTGTATGACCACTACTTTGATGTACACTTACATGTGTTATATTCATATCTGTTTCCGCCTTTGTGATATGGATATCTGTGACTGATTTGTGTTATGCTTATTTCTATATTTGTTTCCGAAGACCACGTAGCCACTGTGTAATAGCTTTGAGTTTGTATCGGCATGTCAGATTTCCTCTGGTAATGAAATGCATGTTATACTATCTGACATATCGGTGCTTGCACAAAGAAATTACATGGATGGTCGCTCCTCAACAGCCTTATTCTTCATCCTAGTTGACGGCTTTACACCGTAGTGTCCTTGGCTAGCGTGGTTATAGAGGTGGGGCGTGACAGCTTGGTATCAAAGCCAAACTTCGGAACAATGTAGAATAATTTAACAAGGATCATCATCCTAAGTCCATCTTAGAATTCATGCCTTAGGATTCTATCCGAGTCTTTGGACCCGTTCTATTCTATTTTCTTTATGATATCTTGTTTTATCAATCATGATTGTTTGACATCCATTTTGTGAATAACCTTTTTCCTCTTCTTTCTTTCCATTTTAATGAAGAAGAGATGGTTAGTTCTGGCAGTCCTAGCGCTGGTCAATCTAGTAGTCCTTCTCTGGATGGCTTATTCATGTCTGTCCAACAACTTTTTGATCTTGTAAAGAATCAAAGGTTTATCTGTGCTTTGAGTATGAACCCCGAAATGGTTTTACGTCTAAAACTTGAGGTTCCTTTCCATCAGCTTATGGATATCACTCTTCGACATGAAGAGGCTGATAAAGGAATTTATGGTGATATTGAGATTTCCAAGTAGAGGCATATTAAGTTCAAAAGCCTTAAACCCAACAAGAAAGTGAAGCAATCTACTTTGGTAGCAAAGACTCCAATCCCTAATCATGGAGGATGCTAAAATTGTAATTCTAAGGAACACTGTGTAATTAAGTGTCCGAAACCCCTTACTTGTCGCTATTGCAAGAATCCGGGTCATCTTTTATCTTCTTGCCCCAAACTTCTAAGCAAGAGGAAAGGAGAGCTAAATGTTGTGCAAGCTCCTAGCAACTCTTCTCTTGGTCAAGGTATTTTCCATTCAATCCTTGATGCTATTGTTTTATTTCGTGATCTTCCTATTTGAGTTCTTTTTGATATGGGTTCATCTCATCATTTTTATATCAAAAGAACTTGTCGACTCTTTTTCTTTAAATATTTTGGGCTTGATGACTTCTTTGAGAATTGGGAATCCGGTTGGTGGATCCGCAACGCCCAATTTTCTTTGTTTTGATGTCGAGATTATTTTATGTGATTTTTCCTTCTGAGCCAATTTGCATGTTATGTGTTACTTAGGCTTCAGAATTGATTTTATGAAAGGATTGGCTTAATTATTGTGAAGCCCGTATCCTGTGTCCCATGTGGACTATTCATCTTCGACATCCTTAATCTGTTAAGTAGATTTCTATTTTTCCTTTGAGATTTTGATTCCAATTTGATGGAAACATTTTATTCTTTAAGCCCCCATGATGAGGAAAGTGTTATTTCTCTCATTCATGTAGTTTGAGAATTTTCTGGTATTTTGAGCCTGTCTTAGGATTATCACCTAAGCAATCTTTTGAGAGGTGATAAGGTCTTTTCAGCTCGACCTTGCCATCGATTTTCATTAGCTACGAGTTGCGGGAGTTAGCATTCCACTCATCGCATTCCGCACTCGTTATGATTCTTATGAATGACTTATTATGTCATTCAGTTTATCCAGCATATTTCATCCATTTTATGAATCGAGTATTCTACGAATATCTCGATGACTCCATTCTTATATTCTTTGATTTTGGATGAAAACAGCAATTTAAAATTTTTGCAAATCTTTTTCATAAGATTTATTTATAAGTATAATTGGATTTTGTTCCTAAACGAGCAAAGAATATTCTTAAAACTTTTAAGAGACATTTTTATCATATAAAAGATGATTTTGTGATTATATTGCTCATTGAGTGCTTTAAGAATTCTGGTCGATGCGCTTGATCAACGTTATCGATAGGAATCTCCTAAACGCTTTGATGAGACAGTTAGACACAATAAAATTCACTTGAAAGATATAAATTTATCTAGAAAGATCGTTACACAAAGATAAGTGTAATTTTGAAAGTTCTAGCTTTTCGGGAAAGAAGATTATTTAAAAGAACTCTTTTCCAGCACTTTTATTCTTGTGATTCCCGAAGGGAACCAAGACTTTATCTTTTGTACCAATGTTAATCGTATTGGTTTGGATGTCATTCCCTTGCAAAAGGGAATGTTCTATCACTTGTGCTTCTAAATCATTAAAGCCGATCGAGACTATGTATGCCACTCATGATCTAGTGCTTGTGGCTATTGTTTTCGCTTTTAGAGATTGGCATCATTGTTTTTGGGATGAGAAATTTGTTCTCTACCTCGATCATAAATCTTTGGAATATCTATTTTCTCATAAGGAACTTAATTTGTTCCAACAATGTTGGCTCGAGTTCCTTGCATCTTATGATCTTGATATTCTTTGTATACTCCCGAAAAGGGAAATCGTGTTGCCGATGCCCTTAGCCGCAAGCATCTAGCGGTTATTTCTTTGATGATATCTGACTGGAATGATCTCGATACTTTGTCCGCTTGTGAGATTTGAGATCGTGAATCCAATTCAAGTTCATCTATTGTTTTATGTAGCCTTGAGGCCCATCCTTCTCTTTTTGACCGCGTTCTTGAAGCTCAAAAGCTAGATCCCGAATTGGCTCTTCTTGGCCAAAATTTTAGGGATAAGATTGATATTGAAGGTTTGAAAGACTTTGATATTGATTCTCGTGGCGGCATTCGAAAATTTAGCAGACTTATCGTGCCAAATATTGATAATCTTCGTAAAGATATTTTAGAAGATTCTCATCGTTCTAAATTTACCATTCATCCTGGTAGTAGTAAAATGTACGCGGATATGAAGCGACTTTATAATTGAGAGGGAATGAAATCTGATATCGCTGACTTCGTTAAGTGTTGCATGACTTGCCAACTCATTAAGGTCGAGCATCAAAGGCCCGGTGGGTTATTGCAACCTTTGGATATTCCAATTTGGAGGTGGGATTAAATATCCATGGATTTTATTGATGGTCTTCCCCGTTCTCGTGCGGGTCATTGTAGCCTATGGGTGATAGTTGATAGACTTACAAAATCCACCCATTTTGTTCCCATTTGGTCCAATCGGACCGTACCTCTTTTGGCCAGACTCTTTATCAAAGAAATTGTTAAATTGCATGGAGTTCCTACTTCTATTGTTAGCGATCGTGATCCATTGTTTACTAGTGGATTTTGGAAGAGTCTTCAAAAAGCTTTGGGAACAAAGCTTAATTTTAGCACCGCTTATCACCCTCAGTCCGATGGACAAACCGAGCGTGTGAATCAAACTCTTGAAGATCTCTTTCGTACATGTGTTCTTAATTTTGGTGGAAGTTGGAAAGTTCATATTTCTCTTGTTGAGTTTTCCTATAATAATAGCTTCCAATCTTCTATTGGTATGGCACCTTTCGAGGCACTCTATGGAAGGCCATGCCGATCTCCTTCTTGTTGGCTTGAGGCCGATGAGAAGCTGTTTTTAGGTCCAGATTTTATTCGTGATTCCACAGAAAAGATTGACATTATTCGCCATAGGATGAAAGAAGCTCAAAGTAGGCAAAAATCTTATGCCGATAACCGAAGAAGGAAATTGGAATTTTCTGTGGGAGATTTTGTGTTTATTCGTGTCTCACCTATGAAGGGTGTTGTGTGTTTCAATCGATCGGGAAAATTAGCACCTCGATATTGTTGAGTCACAGATTCTATGAAGTTTTTGATTTCTGACAAAGAAATAAAGGAGATCGACAAAACAAAGACATCATGGCTATAAAGAGGCACAAAAGAGCTACATATGGCACTCTAGATTATAGGTTGATTATTTGATATTGTAATAGTGATAAACTTGTTAAAATCTATCCTCAAATAATCATGCACCTCAATATAATCGATATATATACGTTTGAATAGCATTGCACATTCATTGAGCTATTTGACAGGGACCGGTCGACCGGTAGTAAATCAGGCGGTCGGCCGTTTCTGTGTAAAATGCACAATGAACGTGCACACATGCACATAACGACTATATATTTGAAATCCTGTCTACTGGCCATTTTTTGACCTGTCGACCGTTTTTAAACAAAGAGCAACCTTTTCCAAAAGACACTTCTTTCTTCAATGGTTGCATCTCTTACCTTTCATCAATGATCATATCTATTAATGGCTACTGTTCACAAAGAGTTACAACCATTTTTCTCTATATAAACTCATCTAAATCATTGATTCAAGATATATGAATATATATGTTTTTTACTCTAATTTCTGATCTTACTTTCTAAATACTCCTGCATTCTAAAAGCTCTCAATTATTTTAATTGCTTATTGAATCATTGAAAGTATTTCATATCTTTTGATTCAATAAGTAATATACTTCCCTTAATCTTCACAAAACATCATTCACATATTTTGAGGATAAGATTATAGGAAGTATGTACTACAAGTGACAAAACTGTGTTAGCAAGAACACATACCGTCAACAAACAATTATATTCATCTTTGTTGAACTCCTCGGTGTTGTAAGAGTCAAGTGTTGAAGTCCTCGGTGTTGTAAGAGGCAAGTGTTGAAGTCCTCGGTGTTGTAAGAGGCAAGTATTGAAGTCCTCAGTGTATTAGAGGCGTGAAATCCCGTTCGTTTGCTCGGGTGTTGTAAACATGTTCCTCCGGGTGAAGCGAGGTAGTTAATAGTGAAAATCCAGATAGAAGTCTGGGACTGGACGTAGGACGGTACTCCGAACCAGTATAAAAATCTCTGGTGTGATTTTTCTATTTTTATTTACTTTGCTACTATCATCTATTTCCGCATTTATATTATATTCCATATTACATGATCCGTGTGTACTATATTAGTACGTGCACTCGTACACATACTTTTCATTTGGTATCAGAGCACGGCCATCATATAACCGTAACACAGTTATTTGATATATTCTTGTAATATGGCAAATAACGCAAGTACTAGCACTCAAAACACCACTTACATGGAAGGTCAATCGACATAAAGACCTCCATTTTTTAATGGTCTTAACTATAGTTATTGGGCAACACGTATGTCATTCTTTATGCAATCAAATAGTTATGATGCTTGGAATGCAACTCAAAAAGAAATAGTGAATCCAACAACTGATTATTCAGAATGGACTGCGGCTGAGAAAACGGCAGCAGCCGTAAATGCAAGAGCAATAAATATGTTGTTTTGTGCATTAGACCAAAATGAATATAACCGTGTTAGTATCTGCACTACTGCATATCAAATTTGGCAAACGCTAAAAATCACTCATGAAGGTACTAACAAGGTTAAACAAGCCAAAATAGCCATGCTAAAAATTCAGTTTCAAAATTTCAAAATGAAACCAAATGAGACAATCAATGATATATATTCACGGTTTCAAACTATCCACCATGCACTTATTGGCTTAGGACAAAAGTATTCTGATTTTGATGTTGTTTCAACAGTCCTACATTCTCTGACTAGTGAATGGGAAGGAAAAGTATTAGCAATTGAAGAAGCTAATGACCTTTTTGTCATGAAGCCAGATGAATTGATAGGAAATCTAATGTCCCACGAAGCTAACTTGCAGACTAGAAAGGAACAAAAAGAAGAAAAGAAAAACATGGCATTCCGTGCTGAAAAAGACGAAAATGAATCAGAGTCTGAAGACGAAGATCTGTCATTCATAGCAAAAGGTTTCAAAAAATTCCTAAAACAGCGAAAAGCCAGTCGTTATAACAGAAAGAAATCTGGATCAAATAAACCAACATCATCCTCTATAGAATGCTTCAATTGTCACAAAAAGGGGCACATGCAGAAGGATTGTCCAGAACAAAAGAAGAAGTCAGAAAATGAAAATTCAAATATAAGAAGGACAGGTCAAAGAAACGAGCCTTCTCAGTAACATGGGATGATTCAGACTCATCTTCATCAGAAAGTGAAAGTGATTCGAAGAATGAACAAGCAAATGTATGTTTCATGGCAACAGAAGATGAGGTACAAATTCCTACATTCGATGAAATGCTTGATATTAATGCTGAATTGACAGTCAAATATAAAGACATAAAACGACAGCTAAAAGAAACCAAAACAGATTTGAGAGAGCATAATTTGAACGAGATATGTTAAAAGACGAGAAGAAAATATTAGAAGATGAACTTGAAAAATTTCAAGAATCATCATCTAATGTTGACTCTCAACTAGTTCTTTTGAGTCAAGAAATTGAAACTCAAAAAGAGAAAAATGATGCTCTCACTACTAAAAATCATGAGCTTGAGGCAAAAGTCAAAATTCTGGACCTAGAAAAGGCTAGTTTACAAACTAAGTTAGATAACATTACTCAAAATGTTTCTAACTTTAAAAAGGTCGAGAAAATTTGACAAAAATCATTGAAAGTTCACAATCTATTTCGGATAAACAAGGTTTGGGATGTAAGAAACAAGAAACCAAGAAACATCTTGGAAATAAAAGGAAGAAGAAAGTACAAAAAACTGAAGCTAAGAAAAATCTTAGTTTATTATACTCCAAACCAAAACCAGTTGTGAAATTTCAAAAGAAAAATGTCAAGACTATCAATTATGGGTTCCTAAAACAAATAGGAACAAATATATTTAGAATTTCATGAATACTGTACATCTTAATATTAATTATGTATATAAAGGGGATACCAGACCCGTATGGGTTTGGACTCCTAAGACCTAACTCTTAGGACCCTATAAAAAGTGGGCACCATGGACTTAATTTTACTTTTTGCAGGTCTCACTTAAGAAAAGAGGAAAGTGGATATTGGACAGTGGTTGCTCGAAGCACATGACTGGAGACAAGAGCTTATTAACAAATATTACATACTCAGATGGTGGCTCCGTCACTTTTGGAGATAATTCAAAAGGCTATATCATCGGCAAAGGCGATGTGAGCAATTGTGGTACATCTAACATACCTCTTATTACTAATGTCATGCTAGTTAGAAATTTAAAACACAATTTACTTAGTATTAGTCAGTTATGTGACAAGGGTTTTACAATTTCCTTTTCAAATAATAAGTGTAGTATTTTAGATAAAGACCATAATTTAGTTTTCGAAGGTTATAGAGACAGAAATATATATATTCTGAATATGAATATTAGTCATAATTCAGATATGTGTCTTGTGGCTAATGATAATGATCCATGGCTATGGCACAAACGCTTCTGTCATATAAACTTCAGAACTATTGACAAGCTAGCCAAAAACAATCTAGTTAGAGGACTACCCAAAATGAGTTTTAAGGTTAACAACATTTGTGATGCATGTCAATTAGGAAAATTGACCAAATCATCTTTTAAATCCAAGAAAGTCATATCAACATTACAACCACTTGAGTTACTACACATGGATTTATTTGGACCTACTAGGGTTCAGTCAATAAATCACTGTCGATATGTGCTTGTAATTGTTGATGATTTCTCTCGTTACACATGGACAATTTTCTTAAAAAATAAAAGTTACACTTTCGATCATTTCAAATCTTTCGTCAAAAGAATTCAAAAATCAAAAGGGATTAAAGTTAAAAATATAAGAAGTGATCATGGCGGAGAGTTTGAAAATAATGAATTTGAACATTTTTGTACAAAGAAAGGTATATGTCATAATTTTTCTTTTCCCAGAACTCCACAACAGAACGGAGTTGTAGAACAGAAGAACCGAACTTTACAAGAATGTGCTAGAACATTATTGAATGGAACCACTTTACCAAAACATTTCTGGACAGAAGCTGTCGCAACTACCTGTTATGTTTTAAATCGTGTGTCCATAAGACCTCTTACCAAGAATACTCCTTATGAATTATTTAACAAAAGAAAGCCTAAAATCTCATACTTCAAAGTTTTCGGTTCCAAGTGTTTTATTTTAAATACGAAAGACCAGCTTGGCAAATTCGATCCAAAAGCCGATGAAGGAATATTTGTCGGTTATTCGGAACGATGTAAGGCCTATCGTATATTTAATAAACGAACCAAAACTATTGAAGAATCACTTCATGTCTCTTTTGATGAATTCTATCAGCATCCTCACACTATATCAGATGATGACGAATCAATAGTCACTGACAATCCAATCATCACGAATATTGATTCTGACTCGAAAATAATTATTGAGAATATTCCTCAAATATGTGAGTTACAATCACCACCAAGGATATTAAGAGACCATCCGGCCCAAAATATAATCGGTGAATTAACATCACATGTCAGAACAAGGAGTCAAATCAACCAAATGGGTCATGTCGCTTTTCTCTCAAATATCGAACCTAAGAATCCAAAAGAAGCTGCTATAGACGATTACTGGATCATTGCCATGCAGGAAGAACTAAATCAGTTCGAGCGCAATGATGTTTGGGAACTTGTTTCAAGACCATCTGATCAGTCAGTTATTGGTACTAAATGGGTTTATAAAAATAAGGCTGACGAACAAGGAAATATCACCAAAAATAAAGCAAGATTAGTAGCACAAGGGTATAATCAGGAAGAAGGTATCGATTATGAAGAAACTTTTGCACCAGTTGCTCGATTAGAAGCTATTAGAATCCTATTATCTTTTGTTTGTCACCATAATTTCAAACTTTATCAGATGGATGTCAAAAGTGCTTTTCTCAATGGATTTATCAAAGAGAATGTCTATGTCGAACAACCTCCTTTGTTCGTACATGAAAAATATCCTGACCATGTGTTCAAACTTAAGAAAGCTCTGTATGGTTTAAAACAAGCACCTCGTGCTTGGTATGAACGACTACGTAGCTATCTTATTAACTCAGGATTTCAAATAGGCAAAGTCGATCAAACTTTGTTTATCAAACATTCTCAAAAGGATATTCTAGTTATCCAGATATATGTAGACGATATCATCTTTGGTTCAACAAATGATAAACTCTGCAAGGAATTTGCAAGTATTATGACCAAAGAATTCGAAATGTCTCATATGGGAGAACTATCATATTTTCTTGGACTTCAAATCAATCAACTTTCAAACGGTATCTTTATTAATCAAGAAAAATACTGCGGAAATCTTATCAATCGTTTCGGGTTAAATAACACATCTGGTAAACCTACTCCTATGAGTACAACTACACATCTTGAAAAAGATGAAAAAGGTAAGAATGTTGACCAGAAACTTTATCGAAGCATGATTGGTTCTCTTCTTTATCTTACAGCAAGTCGTTCAGATATAATGATGAGTGTTTGTCTATGTGCACGCTTTCAAGCAGATCCAAAGGAATCACATCTACGAGCAGTGAAACGTATAATTCGTTATCTTAATAATACCAAAGATTTCGGTATTTTTTATTCAAAAGAATGTCCATTTGAATTAGTATCATATAGTGATGCTGATTTTGGCGGCTCACGAACGGATAGAAAAAGTACAAGTGGTACGTGCCATTTTATTGGAAAATCACTTGTCTCTTGGTTTAGTAAGAAACAAAATTGTGTTTCACTATCAACATGTGAAGCTGAATATATATCAGCAGCTCTCGCTTGTACTCAAGTACTATACATGCAACAAACACTTCAAGATTTTGATATTCATTTATCAAACTCTATTATATACTGTGATAACACAAGTGCTATAAATCTTTCTAAGAATCCAGTGAATCACTCCAGAACCAAACACATTGATATCCATCATCATTTCCTTAGAGATAATATTGAAAAATGATATATATGTCTTGAATATGTCCAAACTGGTAATCAATTAGCGGACATTTTTACTAAGCCTCTGCTCGAATCTAGTTTTATTAGATTACGAAGAGAGCTTGGTTTAATTTCAAGAAAAGATCTTGACTAGTAATTACTAATGATTGTCTTTTCCTTTGGTTATATTTTAACTATAGCATTTTTTTTTAAAGCTATTTATTTCTTTGAATAAGAGCCTCTGCTTGCTTTCATGGTCAAATTTCTTTATTCACTCTCATCCACAGGCTTATATATAAAGAATTTCTTTATAAGCTCGTCAAAATTTCTCTCTTTATTCATCTTTCCTTATCTGAGCATAAGGCTCTATACATAATTTTCTATGGCCCACATTTGTGATGAGTGTGCTCAAAAATCACACATTTCCGTTACAAGTTCTGAGCCAGAGGAGTATTATTCTCCTGAAACACCAAAACAGAAACCGAAGTATCATCACCAATGCTTTCGTACTCCTGGCAGTACACCAACCTCAAAACGAGTAAAGAAGGCGCTGTTTTGTTCTCCTCGTACCAAAGCACAGATCGACGAGATTCACCACTATCAGAAACATCAAATAGATCTTCAAAGACAGCTCCATTATGGGCAAAGCCAGCTTTATCATGAGCAACAACGGACGTCGGCACGTTTATCTGTTTTAGAAAAAGTGGCATCATTCTTTTGTGGTTCAAACAAGCATGATGTGCATGAACCAATGCCGTCTAGGCCGTCAACATCTAGGAGTCCTAACTCTTGGGATCGGAATTATAACAGGAATGAAGGTGCTCAGAAAAACTGGAGTCCATGGACACAACGTATTGAAGATAATAAAGAAAATTCTAATGACGAATCTTCCACTCCTCATTAGATTTATATATACATGTTGTATCGTTTTCTCTCTATCACTCACGTAATAACGTTTGTATTTTATAATAAGAGTGAAATATGAATTATATAGCTCGATATATTCTCAAAAATTGCAAAACAGACTGTTTTTCATCAGGCAACAAATCCGGTCGACCACCTATAATATAAACGGTCGACCGTTTAGCCTCTGGATGAAAACGGTCGACCGGGCATATTATAGAGGTCGACCGGTATACGAAAATTTTGTTTTTATATATACTTTGCGTCATTTTTTTCCTTCCTCTTCCTCATTTGTTTCAACCTGTCATTTATCCTCAAATCCCAAAAACCCTATTCTCTCAATTTCAAATTCCAATTCTCCAAATTTTCTAAAAATGGCTCCTCCGCAAAAGAAACCCAAGAGAGGGTCATCCTCCGGAACTTCATCACTCAATATCTCCGCTAAGAAATGGCTCGAAAATCCGGTAGCTATCACAAGATGGAATCAAATGACTAACTACAAATTTCATCCGGGTTCTTACATCAAGTTTGATGATTTCACATCTTATGGAATCCGTAGGTTAGCAAATAACTCCAATCTTTCTCCATTGATTTATTTTTCAGATAACAATGTGGAAATAAATCACTTGATGATAAAATTGTTCTATGCCAACATGAACCTGGACGAGTATAAACCTGATGATCTGAACAGAGTCATTTGGTCTGTCGTATGTGGAAAATAAATTTTTATCACTCATGATAGGATAGCTTCTATACTGGGTATTCCAAATCAAGGCGATGAGATTTTATCACATTTCTATGAAGTCTTCACTCGCAATAGCACCAGCCATCAATTCATGGAGGACAACAGTGATGGCACAAAATCAATTGGACTTCGACCCACTGCCAGACTACTACATCGCGTCTTGATGCTTTCTTTGTTTCCTAGACTAGGAAACTACGACGCTGTCTACAAAGAAAACTTCAAGGCCCTTTATGCTATTTATGGGGATATCAGGGTTCATATGCTATTTGACGAAATTCTCAAGGTGAACAACTCTACGCGACCTCACTTTTTCTTCAATGAATATATCATGCGTATTTTGCTAGCTTGTGGCGTAAGGCCTCCTGACTCTGCCACCTCGAAACCAAAATGTATTGATTCCGTAACCATCAAACGCATGAAGCTTCCTCCTCCTTACCTTCAGATTATGCCGTTTGAACAACGGCAACAAAGAGGTCCAAGAAAACAAAAGGCTACTTCCTCTCGACCTCATTCCGAAGATGTTAAACTGTTGAAATCAAAATCCTCCACAAAAGAATCACTTGAAACTATTGCACGTAATCAATTCTTGCTTGAATCAAGACTCAAGCGCATGGACACAAAAATTGATAAACGCTTCAACAAAGTCAAGTCATTCTTTGGTATTTTATGGGATGCTATGTCATGTAGCACATCCATCTCTGCTCAAGATCAGGACCCAGGCAAACGTCCTGCTCCTCCTGTTTTCAACTGGTCATCAACTGAGGAGTCTGCTGGTACTAGTGGACATGGTCGTGGAGAATCATCTAGAGAGGACGATGATGAGGAAGAAGAAGATGATGATGATGATGATTGTGATGATGATGATGAGGAAGAAGATGATCAAGAGGAGACAGCATCTGACTCGTCCTAGATTCTGTTTTCTATCTCTATATTTTAGTTTAGTACTTTAAACGTCATTCGACACTTGTACTAAATAGTGTCATTACTTTTATTCGTATGATATTATGGTGTGTATGATACTCTGGTATGTTTGGATATGTTATATTTTTTGCTGTGCATGGATATTCTGGTTGATATACTCCTATATTATTCCATTATCTATTATTCCTTTTTGTCGATGACAAAGGGGGAGAAAGTGCTAACAATTATTTGCAGGAATATATATATATAAAGAATACAAACAAAATCTCAGGGGGAGATCACATATTCAGGGGGAGATTCAGAACTTCAGATATATGTTGTCATCAATCAAAAAGGGGAAGAATGTTGAGTCACAAATTCTATGAAGTTTTTGATTTCTGACAAAGAAATAAAGGAGATCGACAAAACAAAGACATCATGGCTATAAAGAGGCACAAAAGAGCTACATATGGCACTCTAGATTATAGGTTGATTATTTGATATTGTAATAGTGATAAACTTGTTAAAATCTATCCTCAAATAATCATGCACCTCAATATAATCGATATATATACGTTTGAATAGCATTGCACATTCACTGAGCTATTTGACAGGGACCGGTCGACCGGTTGTAAATCAGGCGGTCGGCCGTTTCTGTGTAAAATGCACAATGAGCGTGCACACATGCACATAACGACTATATATTTGAAATCCTGTCTACTGACCATTTTTTGACCTGTCGACCGTTTTTAAACAGAGAGCAACCTTTTCTAAAAGACACTTCTTTCTCCAATGGTTGCATCTCTTACCTTTCATCAATGATCATATCTATTAATGGCTACTGTTCACAAAGAGTTACAACCATTTTTCTCTATATAAACTCATCTAAATCATTGATTCAAGATATATGAATATATATGTTTTTTACTCTAATTTCTGATCTTACTTTCTAAATACTCCTGCATTCTAAAAGCTCTCAATTATTTTAATTGCTTATTGAATCATTGAAAGTATTTCATATCTTTTGATTCAATAAGTAATATACTTCCCTTAATCTTCACAAAACATCATTCACATATTTTGAGGATAAGATTATAGGAAGTTTGTACTACAAGTGACAAAACTGTGTTAGCAAGAACACATACCGTCAACAAACAATTATATTCATCTTTGTTGAAGTCCTCGGTGTTGTAAGAGGCAAGTGTTGAAGTCCTCGGTGTTGTAAGAGGCAAGTGTTGAAGTCCTCGGTGTTGTAAGAGGCAAGTGTTGAAGTCCTCAGTGTATTAGAGGCGTGAAATCCCGTTCGTTTGCTCGGGTGTTGTAAACCTGTTCCTCCGGGTGAAGCGAGGTAGTTAATAGTGAAAATCCAGAAAGAAGTCTGGGACTGGACGTAGAACGGTGCTCCGAACCAGTATAAAAATCTCTGGTGTGATTTTTCTATTTTTATTTACTTTGCTACTATCATCTATTTCCGCATTTATATTATATTCCATATTACACGATCCGTGTGTATTATATTAGTACGTGCACTCGTACACATACTTTTCAGATATATTGGTCCATTTCCCATCACCGAACGTATTGGTTCCGTGACTTATCGCCTTTTATTACTGGCTCAGTTTTCTGCTATTTATGACGTGTTTCACGTTTCTCAACTACAGAAATGCCTTCGAGATTCCGATTCTATTCTTGAGCCCGGTATTGTAGAACAAATTGAGGTTTCATCTAATTTGACTTATGAGCAACCTCCTATTCGTATTATTGCATCAAAGATTAAATGCCTTCGAAATGAAGATGTCCCTCTTGTGAAGGTTCAATGGTCTTCAAATCCTAAGGATTGCTATTGGGAATCTAGAGAATTCATCGAGCGAACACATCCGAACTTCCTCTCTCGTGCTCTTCGAGGTGAACGTCTTATTTCAAATTTCTTTTGTGTTGAATGCTTTTATGGTTGTTACTTTATATTTTCTTCTTAAATATTGCGAGGACGCAATTTCTTTAAGGAGGGGAGTCTGTAACAACCCGTATATTTTTCGATTGAGTATTTAAATATTTCATCGTTAGTCGGATTTAAGTCCGAAAAAACTACTTTTTGCAAACAGCCGAATTAGGACTTGAGACCACTTCCATTGAGTCCAAAATGTCGTTTGCGATCTTTTTGAGTATAAACTTTGATATGTTTGGAGTTAGTGGAATTTCGCTACTTTTTCACTTAGGGCTTTGGTTTTGTTTCAGCCCATTAGATCCAAGCTTCACCCCTCTTCTCTTCATTACTTCATTTCTATTTTCTAATACTTAAGCTTTAGCAACAATGGGGAGAGGAATGGGAAATTAAAACTTCAAGCCCTAGTTTCCATTTGCAAATCAATTCTAACTCTAAATCCAAAGAGAAGCTATTGGTAAGCATCATCTTCTTCTTCTCCAACTCATTCTCCTTTCAATTTCTGAAAATCCTAAACCTAACTTTGGGAATGTTCTTCTTTTGAGCTTAGGTTCAAGCTCATTTGGGTTGTATTGAAGTGTGGTTAATTCTTCCTTTGCTTTCAAGCTTCTCCTTCCTTATTTTTGTGAAAAGGTGAGATTTTTATCTCACATCTATGATTATCTTTGATTGTTAGGTATGAATTCGTAACACTTATTCATGTGCCTTTGATTTTGACTTGGATTGGTTTTGTGAATATTCCAATTTTTGGTGTTTTGAGTTCAAATTTTCAAAAATCATAGCTTTGTTGTTTGAACATGCTTTTGGTGATGCATCGAAGAGCCTATAGGGTCGGGTTGCCAATTGGCATAAATCCCTAGCGCTATTGCTCGATCGATCGCAAATTGGTTGGGTTTGCACGTCATTTGTATAGGCAGAAAAACTGCCTAGGTTCCCGTCAGTCGACTGGACTTTGAATCCAGCCGACTGGCTGTAGCCAATTGGCGTACCAAAGGCAGATAACAGAGACAGGAAGGCTCTGTTTCCTGCAGTCAGTCGACTGAACTCATTGAGCCAGTCGACTGACCTGCTCCTGTTTGCCTATTATGCCTATTTTGCATGCGATTCCAATTTTTATCGATTCGTGATTATCCGATTTGTTGTTATCATTTATTATCGACTTCGATGACTTCTTTTTCAGGATTTTTGGGAATATCCAACTTGATGGATTTGGTATCAATTTCTATGGATTTGCTTCACAATTTCGTATGTGAATTCTAGTGATTGATTGTTTCTACAATCGTTTTTGTGATTTGTCACTTTAAAAATATAAAGGTTTCAATACTAGTAGTAAATATCAAAACTCTTTCATCAAAACGGTTTCAACACTATTTTATTACAAAGCTCGTTTCTTTAACCGTTTTCCAATCTACTAGTATATACAAACCTTTACCTCACTCGTATGAGAAATCTAATTAAACGGCTTAGTAAAACAAGTGGTATGAAACGCTTGCGTTTACTTCGTCGGTTAATTCTTGGACTTGTTCGATTGAAACTCTTGTGACACTTTTCGAGTGGGAATCTATAATTTGTTCGTAAATATTTAAGTTAAGCTAGTGGTTATGGGACATGAAGCTAAACTCATATATTTACTAGCTTAGTGTAATTAACACTTACTCCCGAGTGGAAGTCTACTTGTTCGTAAATAATTAAGTTAAGCCAGTGGTTATGGGACATGAGGCTAAACTCATTTATTTACTAGCTTAGTGTAATTTACACTTATCGATCAATGATGATCATTTTTGTGATTTAGACTAGCAATGTGCGATGTCTCTTTGTCTGCGAGGGAGACTAAACCTCGTTTTTAGTGGAACTTCGGCTTGGTGGGGTAGCGACCCATGGTCTTCGAGCCGTTTTAGTGGAGCTTCGGCTCATGGTCTTCGGGTCGTTTTAGCGGAGCTTCGGCTCATGGTCTTCAGGCTATTTTAGTGGGGCTTAGGCTTAAAATTGATGGTTAGCAACCATGGAATAGCATTCCTTTTTGTGATACACGTGTTGGTGAGTTTTCATGCTCCCGTTTTAGTGATAGGCCTCTTTCCCCCTTTTTGTGATTTCTGGATTTCTATTGATTGATTTCTAGAATTTGTGTTTCACCAATTTTCCTGATTTACATTGATAAATTTTATCAATATTTATGCATTGGTGAATTTGTGTTTCAACAACTTTTACGATTGGCATTGATACGTTTGTCAATATTTGTGGTTTAGTGAATAAAACGAAGAATATGACATTCTTTATAGTGCTACGAGATTTCTTGAGATATTGTATGATTTTAGTTGTCATTTAATATATACTTGTCGCAGTATGACATTTTTGTTATCATACGTTTTTATCATATCTCTTCTTATATCTCATTTTATCTGATAATTATAGCTAGACTGATCCGTTTATCATTTTCTTATTAAATAATACTCGGGTCAGACCGAGATATTATAGGTGCTTCTACTTGACTTCTTATCTGGGGCCATAATCTGACTTTTGGCTAACTACATTAGATTGGTAGTCTTTGTAGTTATACATTCGAGATAGAGACTCCTTGATGTATACCTTTTCTTTGTCTAGCACTTGTATCCATTCTTTTATGATGTTGTGGATCTTGTATGACCACTACTTTGATGTACACTTACATGTGTTATATTCATATCTGTTTCCGCCTTTGTGATATGGATATCTGTGACTGATTTGTGTTATGCTTATTTCTATATTTGTTTCCGAAGGCCACATAGCCACTGTGTAGTAGCTTCGAGTTTGTATCGGCATGTCGGATTTCCTCGGGTAATGAAATGCATGTTATACTATCTGACATATCGGTGCTCGCACAAAGAAATTACATGGATGGTCGCTTCTCAACAGCCTTATTCTTCATGCTAGTTGATGGCTTTATACCGTAGTGTCATTGGCTAGCGTGGGTATAAAGGTGGGGCGTGACAGCTTTAAACTTAACATGGAAAAGAATGCACGAGAGGAGTAAAATAGGAATATCTCTGTCTTTTATCTCTTAAACCTTCCCTCTCCCGTATAATTCCCATTTTACAATCACAAAAAATCAAAAGAAAAGTTAAAGAGGCCTGTTGACTGCCCCTACTTCAAGGGTGTCGACCGCTACCTAAGCAGGTCGACCTGTAGACCCCATTTAATTAGTTGAAAACATTAATTTCTCAAATGAATTATCTCCGTTTCAAATTATTTTTTCGTCCATAACTTCTTTGTTTGGACTTCGATCACAAAACTCCAAATGTGAAAGTTGCTCGGAATTTCGCCACGAACGCAATGGTGCAAGTTTTGTGGTCAAATTCCATCATTTGCACAATTCTATTTTGGAGCCTAATTAATTAACTAACTAACTAATTAAATAACTAACGCCAAATTACGGGGTGTTACAAATATTTTATGAATTCCTAAGGAGAAAAGGGCATTTACTTCAAATATTAATTACTAAAAATAATTAAATAATGATTTTGGTAATGAAATTTTATATGTTAAAGAATTTGTTAATTTTGATTTTTGGTGAATTTCGAGGATTTTTCCCATGCAATTATGATTTATTATGAATTTAATAAGTTAGAAAAGCTTATAATAATATTAAATAATTAATATTGATTAAGGGATGCGAAATGAATTTTTGAGAAGGTAAATAGGTTGCGGTAGTTTTTCTAAATAGAAATTTGATAAAGATTGTTTTTAACCAATAGAAAGTTGACAAGGGTTAAGAGTTGGTGAAAATTAATTGCTTTCAGTATAAATAAATAGTTTATATAGTAATTATGATATTGTCATATTGCCAAGGTATATACCGAATCCCAAAGACATTAACATGAATGGATGCATACGATATCAACTAAGTTGGTATGGAATGAATCTATTTGGGTTAAAGTCATATATTATAAGGTCTTCGGCATTAAATCAATGTCGACATGATAATATCGTAACGTACTAGAACTATGCCGGCCTCCCTTGTTTTTTTGTTTTGAAATCTGCAACATACGACATTGATGTCATAAGTTTTCACCATATATTTAAACAATGTCGCATGCTTCATATTTGACGCCATAGCTTAAGGCAGCAATGCTACAAGTATTATTTTCAACATTAATTACTTTAGGCAGTGATGCCGCTAGTATTACTTTTGAGATAGAAGTGTTATGGCAATGGTGCCGCTTTTACATATATGCTTTTGACATCGATATAAAACGGCAATGATGCCATTTACTATCACTTTCGACATTCTTACTATAGCAACATAGTAGCCCAGTTTTATGATAATCAATGTCAACTGTTTTAAAGCATTGATGTTGGAAGTCATATATGTCATCTTACTATTTTAAAGTGCCCGGTATCAATAGTTTGTAATATTGATGTCGTATATCGTCAATGTCGGCATCCATAAAATTTTGGCACTATAGCCTAATGATTTTATAAATCATAATTCTTTATTAAAGCTTTTATAAGAAGGGATGCGATATCCCATACCAGCCACATTAATGCTGCAAGTTTTCAATGATGAACATATTTTAATCTATGGCATTATGCCCTATTATGAGGAGGTGTGAAATCTCATATTAATACCTAAAGTGTACATGGCAATAAAATGGATTATAAATTGGCATGAAAAATTGGTAAAGTAATAGGTTATATTTTCCTTATTTTAAAAGGGGACTAATTATATATGATGATGAAGGTTTTCAAGGAATAAATTATTGTTTAGCCCAAGTTTTGATACAAAATTACCAAAGGGAGATATTACTTAAGAATAAGTAATTATAAGACGCCAATTACCATCGATTGAACATATTTGAATGATGGATGCTATACGTTCTTGTTGTTATTTGGTCAGTTATTTTTGCATGATGATTATGGTCAAACTCACATCGTCATGACCCATAATTGCATTTTGGGGATAATTAAAGGTAGAATAAGCTATTAGGTTGACCTAATAGTGAGTATAGTCAAATTTAACTCCTGAGTGTATAGGATTGCATCCAGGAGATCGGGTAGATCAAAGGTGCAGGATGCCCAGACTGACCAAGAGATTATAATTTGAGATATGATATTGGAAGGGTCCAATAGATTCATAATCTTCCCATGAAAACTATGGTTCGAGTAATATTATTGGAGAATCCCAATAGGTTCTTAGTGATCTCATAAAAACTATGATTGAAGATATATTATTGGAGAATCCCAATAAGTTTATGGTGATCCTATGAAAACTATGGTTTGGGAAATATTATAGGAAAAATCCTAAAGGTTCATAGTGATCCCATGAGAACTATGATTGGAAAGCGTTATTGGTGGAAGCCAATAAGTTCTTAATGATCCTATGTAGACTATGATTCAGGACAAGTAGTCCCTAAGAATTTTGGTAGGTTAGTAGTCAGCCCATGAAAACTAATAGGTTCATAGTGACCATAGAAAAATTATGAGTTGAGATAGATAGTTGGTTTTGTGAAAATGGATGAACCAAGGGTAGATATAACCCTAAATTGATAGATGAGTCAGACTTACCCACATTGCATACCTGCATAAGATTATGTTATGTTGTTCTAACCATTGTGGATGCAGGAGCAGAGTATATGGTTGATATGTTTTAGTTAAGACACTAGTGAGGGAAAGACCCGTTTCGCTCAGCAACTTGGTCTCACTAGATATCTATTTTGGTTCGAGTGGTAGGTTATTATTCACACCAGACTATTTTTCTGACCCGAAGTTTTGGTATTTTCATATTAAACTCACAGTGCTCATTTGAGTATTTAGGAGTAGGATTTTCAGGTTTCCTAGTTAGACGAATAAGCTTCCGGAGACATGCATGAGGCAAGGTAGCTATATTAGGAGCTTTACTTATCTGTTATATTGTTTTATCTGGTTGAATGGATGTAATGGAAAATTGTATAACTGCCAAGTATTAGACTTTGATCAACCAAGGAGGCATCTTCATAGGTCGCACTTGGAGTATTTTGTAACAATTATAATTTCTCTGAATGTGGGATTGCGAATGAGATTATGTAAGGAATATGAAATTTTATTTTAAATGAAATATGAAAGTTTGAGTTTTTCAAATTTCATATACATGTGCTTCTAATATTATTGATATGATTAACATAGCCACATTTTATCACCGAAAATTAATATTATGAACGACTACAGCATCTTTAGCACTTATTTTCAGGCCTTAAAATGATGGATGTTACAAAGAAGCTATTTCCCTTTAAGAATTTGCAACTCACGATATAAGTGCATACGGTTATATCGGAAAAACAAGGAACCAGTAGTTTCAAATTTTGAACGATGAGATAAAAGCGTGAAAATATTATAAGTGTTAGAAGTACGTATGGTAGGAATTGATATGGATTGACTAAACTTTACTGATCCGTTCCCAACCGATCCAACTTGTTGAAACCTCTAGAAAAATAGTTTTTCTCATTTCTTCAACACCTTCTTTCTATCTAAAATTTTGCTTCTTCAACACAAAATTAGGTAATGTTTACAAATTGATTTTTCAGGAAACCACCATTGAATTTATACAGACAAAATACAATGACTTTTTAATTTTAAAAGAATTTTTGTTCTTAGAAGATAAGGCCATTGATGAAAAAATATCTTCAATGCTAAAACATGTGCCTTGAACAAAGCATGTTTTGTATACACAAAAATGTGATTTATGATAGAACGAGTTATAGGTGATCTTATTTACATGTGTTTGATGTACTAAGAAAATAGTTCCCAGTATCGAGCTAAAATCCAAAAATTTTTGAAAATAAACGTGATAATTTATTTAAGTATAGCATAAATTTTTGATGTCTCGAGGATTCGAATCCACGACCTCTAGAATTACAGTCTAAAGCACTATACAATTTTACTACTTGAGCTAGCTATCTTAGACAATAATCTAGAATAGTTGTCAATGAAATGGAATAAAACGTACAGAAAGAGTCAAGAAAAGTTAAAGAACGTGAAGGAAAGAAAATGAAAGAAGATTCGAAGTATAAGGTTCAATGGATCCAACTTTATGAACCAATGCCGAACCGAGTCCCGTTAATCCAAAAAGTTTTTTTTGGTCGGTTTCGGTACTTGGAATATTTTCCAACTCCGAAACTACTACTACAGCCATATGGATTGGTATGAACTTAAATCATCTGATCGAAAAATTCGATCGGTAAACTATTGTACTTATAATATTATCAAGATAACAACTTCAAGTTTCATGGTAGGATCGGTATTAAAAACTGCAACAAAGCGCAAAGTCATGTTGAGACTTATCCTTCTACCAAAACAAGTGGATTTTCAGATATTTCAGCATATTATGAGATTTGTGGGATATTTAAATAATTGATTTTAAAATATTTAAATAATTGATTTCAAAAGCTTAAATAACTCATTTTTGATATTTAAAAATGACATTGAATTCATTTGAATGTTTGTTTACAAAAGTAATTAGGTTGGAGAAAAATTGAAAATGTGACCGAAAATCGTTTTTCATATTTTTTGACTTTTCGTCTATTAAAAATTGTTGAACTTATTATGCACACTAGTTTACGTTTAAACACACACATTTAACAAATAAGGAAATACTTTTTACTAATTACTGGTTTAATTTAAAATATTAAAGAATTAAGTAATAAAAAAGACTTTTCTTCTTTAATTTAAGGAGACTTTTCTTCCTTGCTTTAAGAACACTTTTTACCTTGCATGGATTTGTGTGCTTCTTTTTGTTGTATGATGGAAAGTACTTTAGCAATGGGTAACATATGGAGGAAGCTTGTTATGGAAGAGTTGTGGAAGGGTGGTTGGTAATTTAGCTATGGAGTGGTGAAGGTAAATTATCACTTTTCATACTTCTATACGGAAACATTTCCATTTTTCATCACCACTTTCCTTTACTCCACTTTTTTTCCATGTCTTCTTCTTTAGTTCATAAAACAAAACACCTCAAAAAACCACTCTATTAGCCTCAAAATCCTTGCATAAGCTCTTATACATTTAGTACACACCACCACCATCCCAAAGTTTGAAGCTTTAAAGCCGAGTACCCCAAATTGGCTTGCGGCTATGTGCAAAAAAAGAAAGGAGAGTGGATTTAGCCTTGGCCGTGAGCTTCTAAGGAGGAGGAGACGCTTCAAATGCAAGAGGAAAGGTGGGGGCTTTGTGTTGGTTTAGGTTGAGTTTGAAGGATGGTAGTTTCTTGCTAGAGTTTGGTCGAGATTAAAAGTTAGAAAGGAACTTTAAAAAGTCATATATAATTATTATTAATTATTGTAATAATTTGAAGATGTTTGCTTTTGTTGTTAAGATGTATATGTGATGATTCGAAATTTATTCCCGCTTGGTAGCAGCGACATATATAACTTTGGTTTGTAGCGAACTAGCAAAATGAATGAAAATCAAAGTCTCTTCATAGCAAATAGATCGTCATGGAAGCACTTCGAAAAATGAAAATTTTATAAGGGAATTCAAAAGGATTCCTTGCCGCATTGATTTGCATTTCATTTATATATGTGTATATGATGTTTTTGTGTGCTATGGCTTAGTAATGTTGAATATGATTTGGAAATGTTTCATAAAGTTGACTCCTCTGATATAAAAATAAATTGTGGCTTTGTTTAAGCATCATAGTGATTGCTAAGCCTATTTCCGTATTTGAAAAGTTATTCTTATGGATTTTAAATTGACTTCAAACTTTTAATTTGAGTAAAGTGCTTTATATACTTATAGTGGTTTAAATATAGAAAGGAAATTTGGAAGCTATTGTTTTGCAAAACAAAGTTTGAAAAGTTACGGTCCATATAACGATGGTCGCTATGGATGTACATTAGAAATCCATGATTTTCATAAAGTAATGATGGTTATCTATTTTAGATATTTTGTAAATCCTTTTTGAATGTATTTTATAAAATTTATATAATTATTTTAAAAGGAGTTTGAAATTTTAATTTTTTTGAGTATTTAAAGGAGTGGTTTATTTAAAAGAAATCCCTTTACTTTTTCAAAATCGTATTCTTTTCAAAAGCAATGGTTTTTTTATTATGATTTGAGTTTAAATTTTGTTTAGAAGTTTTTAAAAGAGGTCTGAAATTTATATAAATGATTTTAAAGGATTGTTTGATATAATAATCCAAGTGGTACTTTAATAAAAAAGGGAAACTCTTTTATTTCCGAAATCAAACTTTCTTTTGAAAGAGTTGATATTCAATAGATATTTAATAGAAAGTTTAAATTATATTGTAAGTGTTTAAATGATTTTGGGAGAACGAAGAGGGAAAGTCTGGAGTTATAATCTCCGTGTTTTATTAAATAGTTTTTGGAAGGTAAAAGGAAGTTATGGACTATAATATTCTAGTTATAGCAAAAGATTTTGAAAAGTGGAAAATGAGGTTTGGTTTATAACACTTTGTTTTAAATAGACAATATACGGAATTTATGAAGTCTTATACTTGACATCAAGAATCGAGGTAGGGAAACTCCTACCTATCCTAAAAGATAAGAATGTTGTCAGGTCAAGGCTTGATAGGTAATAATACCCTAACTTCTTCATTATTAACCAAAGGTTAGTTTAAGTTTGAAATCGAAGATTGATGTTAAGTATATGAAATTATTTTAAAATACAGATTCGATAAATTATGGAAATAAGTAATCCTATACTTGGTACTAAAAGCTGATGAGTAGATTGATCCTCTATCTGTGAGATCTAGAATCAAAGTGTTTAACTAAGGCAAATCTATGAGAAATCGGTGCCCTAACTTACCTTGCTTCATTTCTAGGCAAGGGATAGAGTAAGTCGAAATATTGGAAACATGAGAAGAATAAGAGATTTGATTTCCATAAATGATCTTTATAATTTATGGTGCTATGGAAAGTATTCCTTTCATACTTAACACCAAATTGTAAGGTAGGAAAATTCATCTCTTTCTGTTAAATTTTAAGAATGCACGTCCAGGCAAGGATAGTACGCTAACTTATCTGACTAAACTGTTAATCGGGGGATAGTACAAGTTTCAAATTGGGAGATGGTGGTAAGTATGTTTGGTCCAACTCCCATACGACTCATTTACTTACATTAGAATAGGAAAGTGGTTTTAATTAATGAAAGGATTAATTAAAGAGGCTTAGTGGTTGCTTATGTGCTTAATTAAAGAGGATTAATTAATGATGTTTGTTTGTTAGGAAATGACAATATTTAGTTATTATCATTTATTATTTGATTAGTCATGCTCGGCCAGTTTATGAGCATTTATTTTTTTAGTTAGATTAAATACGAATACCTTGTGAATTAACTTTCACAGTTTGACTATAAGACGTTCAGTAGTAGTTATAAAGTTACATATACATACAAAATGGCAAAATATCCTTACTAATTCAAGTAACCCTATAATTAGAGCTATCTTGGGTGAACTACAAAAACTGGTCATACCTTCTACTGTTGAGCATAGGTATGTATAGAATGATAAGGGTTTGAAGTATAATATTGTTATAGGTTACAAGGAAATGGCAGTTAATGTTGATGGTGAGTTATTTGCTTGGAGAATAGGGTGTTGAATAATTATAGTCCCTCGAAATATAACTTTCGTCTCTGGAAAAGTTTGAAAAATGTCTTGAAGACCCATTCTAGGTTGGGGGCACGTGGTATAGGTATTATTGCCAAATGCATTTTATGCAATGCTAATGTGGAGGATGCATTGCACTTGTTTTTCGATTGTGTGGAAGTGTTTGAACTACAGAAGAGGCTACTTAAAAAAGGGGGAATGCACAAGCCTATCAGAGGTAGCAGGATAGAGTGGAATCACATCTCTAAATCCACCAGATGGAGAAGTTCAAGAACAGTCACATTCTTGATCATGTTGAAATATTTCTTTATGTCATATGGAGGGAGAGAAATATTAGGATATTCAACGGTGAATATATGGGTGTGGAGCCTCTGTTCACGCTAATGCAAAATGAAATAAAATTAGGTCTTGACTATTGTACTTTTGAAGTGGAGCTTCAGGATAAGGAAAAGTGGGCTAGCTAGAGGCTTTCATTTTTATTTTAGTTCCTGTGTGTTTTGTACTTGGTTTTATTCTCTCTTTCTTCATTGTTTTCCCTTGTATTCATTTGTGCTTTTCTTATTTGAGTATCAGCATGTTGATCTTAATCTTTTCTTTTGTGTGTTTATACAATAACTGGTAAGAGCCCAGTCAACCCTGTTTTCTTGGCAAACAAAAGTTTATTTTGATGCAAGGAATGATTTTATAAATATGGTATATAAAATATATTTTGTAAATAAAGAGGATGTTTGAGAATTTGAATTCCAGTTTTGTCGAAAAAGATTTCAAATGATTTTGGAAAAAGTAATAATAGTATTACTTGAAAATATTTTTAAGTATAAATATTTCAAAGAGAATTTAAAGTAAGATACATATTTTTTGGATAATTCGGGGAATGTGTCTCGATTTGTTTTATGATGATCTGAATAATCTTCTAAGTAACAATCGAATGTTTGCTTTCGCAAACGTTGTAGTGCACTTAGTAAATTATTCTCTCTGCCATTTTACGATCGAAAGGATTTTGAATTCGAATGAACCCAAGGCAAGTTGGTGATAGATATTTTGTGAAATCTATTTATATGGAAATATATTCAGTATTGTTCCAAAATGGGATTCGAAAAAGAAGAGGTATTTTTATGTTAACCAATTCGAGTGGCTCGAAAATGATTAAAAATGGACAAGAGATGTGTTCAGATGACAAGCACTTCTCTTAAGTATTACCCTTCTTTGTAAAAGGATGTATGATACTATTTGGTAGGACCAAGTTCATGTTATCATTTTGGTGTTACTCGGCCTACATGTATATTTTCTATGAATTAAAATATACTGTATCATCTCAATAAGGTTTTTGAAATAAAAACCAGATATTTAGTTCTAAAGTTTTCTTAGTGAAATGGATTCAAAATAAAAAGGTATTTTGATAAAAGAGTGTGTTGATAAATTAAATTTTTAATATGGGTTTATATCACTCTTGGTTAGAGAAGAAATAATTTAACACAAATTTTTTAAAGGGGTTAAATTTAATAAGAAGGTTTTAATAAACTTTGTTTATTAAATCATGTCTTTGTTTTAACATCTAAGTTGTATAAACTATTTGATGTTATTGGACCGACTAATAAACATCTTTACCTTTGAGGCATCTAAGGAAAAATAGACTCTAGGACTAAGTTGGATACCAGCATTCTACTATGTTTAACTACTTACCAGACCGGATGAGTAAAGAGGTGGAAGAGGTTAACTTAGTTTTAAGATCCAGATTTATTTTGTGCCTACTTTTGAATTTAAAAACATAAAAGAATAAATCAGATAGTTGTATGTACTCTCACAATGTAGTAGGGTATATTATACAAGTTTAAAACTTAAGTTATATTTTTATCAAATGTTTTCATAAATAATTTTAGAAGTAAAAAGAAATTGATAGAAGGAAGAACCAATGAGAATAAGTACTAAGTTGTACGTAGATCATTTCTTTGCATGGTTCTTAATCCAAGATTCGAGTACATGATTTTGAAGTGATTCATACCGATCCAGATAAAGATTTATCACTGGATTCATGACGACAAATATTTAATGAGAGGTCTTGATATGGTACTAAGGTTTTCTAGCATAGTATATTACTATGTAAGGAGAACAGAGGTTTCTAATCAAGAAGCCTGATCAGAGTCCTCACTAGGAAAGTCGAGTGAGCGATACTAGTTCGGAAGAGAAGTTTATGTATTCGAGTAAGTGATCGAATTAGATATTACGTATGGATGATCTATATAGATCCTATAGGCTTGTGAAGAATGTTAATCATTTATGTGGGCTTGTTTCTTTCTTTGCTTGGGTGTGATGAAATTTCGAAGTAGAAATTCTTTTAAGAGGGAAAGATGTAACAGTCCATAATTTTATCGCCTTGATTCTGAATATTGAATTAATTTTAGAATATTTAAATAATTGATTTTAAGAGCGTGACTCGTTTTTTGTTTAGAAATGATAATGAACTCATTTTAAAAGTTTGTTTACAAAAATAATTAATTCGGATAAAAATTACAACTGTGATCAAAAATTATTTTTCGAATTTTCGATTTTCCATCGAACAAAAGTTGTTGAACTTGTTGTGTACACTAATTTACATTTAAGCACACACGTTTAACAAATAAGGAAATGCTTTTTACTAGTTAATGGGTTAATTTTAAATAGTTAAAGAATTAAGTAACAAAAAATATTTTTCTTCCTTAATTTACGGTGACTTTTCTTCCTTACTTTAAGTAGACTTTTTGCCTTGCATGGATTTGTGTGTTATTTTTTCTAATATAATGGAAAGTACTTTAGAACATGGGCAACACATGGAGGAAGCTTGTAACGACCCACCTCTATATGCAGTTTAGCGAAGAATATTACAAGCAATGTTGTATGTTAATCAGGAGAGTATGGCTAGTTAAGGGCAATCAAATGTGAATATATCTTTATACTAATACTGGCACGGCCGCTATACCTTTTTCTTAATATCGAAACAGAAATTTGATGCGTACAGTATTAATACAAAGTAATGAACATGTCGATAAAAATATTCAAAATAGTATATAATACAGAAACAAACGTTAGAGTTATATAGATCACAATGGAATAATCTACAACAAAAAGTGTGAGTTTACAAAATATCTACGCTAGACCCACCATATATACATAACACCAAAATGTAATATCAGGTTCAACAGACTATCCAAAACAAAGCATCCAACTAGTCATCCTCATATATACAAATGATCAAACTCTGAAGTCAAAATGTCTACTCTAGTGCTAGCCCAAAATATCTAATAGTCCATGAGTCCCTGTACCTGTAATGTCCCGACCTGACTGAGTATTATAAAATAATAAAGGAATCGGACTATATCTAAATGAAAGGGTGAGATATTGATAACATGAATATATCACTTAACCACATCAAAATAAGTCATATCAATTAGGTTGTTCAAACAATATATGCATGTTAACAAAATACATGACTTAACCATAACAAAATAAGTCATATCGAATAAACATACCCAAGCAACATATTTATGCAAAATTCAACTTAAAAATAATAAGGAATAACAAACAAATTCACCATTTCATAAATTCATCTCAAGTCATAAAAGATTATCATCTAAAATATGGTGACAACAATCAACATTCTTTAGAGCCTAAATGATAATAAAATATCCAACTATAAAATCTCTAAAGAAACATTTCAACAATGAACTAATATGGCAATCCTCTTTAGTCCGACATAGTACGACAGAAAAGCCTACCCAGAACAATATAAACCTACATATTTATATAGGAGCTACCCAGAACAATGTAGAAATATCTATCCGAAACAATGTAGATATTATCTCCTATATAAACTCTATCCACAACAATATAGACTAAGCGAATTTATCTATACAGACAATATAGATAATGTCTAGCTGTCGGATAACTAAATAGTTGTAGTCTATCCAGAACAATATAGACAACAATGAGTGTAAATATCTATCGAGAACAATATAGGTTTGCCTACCCAAATTTAAGATGTATCGACTCTTAGGTCGATTAAAAATGAGTTGTTATCTCTCAGGAATCTATCGGCACATCAACAAAATCCGAATACTCCAAGATAATACAAATATAAGTGTTAATTACTATCGTTTAAGTAATCACAAGAATTTAGTTAACTGTTCCATATCAGAAATTAAATTAAGGTATTTACTAAAAGCTAGTAATTTTCACTTTATACTCTATTTAACAAATTATAGTTATAAACGAAAGAATTGTATGAAATGTCTCATACCAGTCTAACAATTCAATCGATTATTAAAATTCTTTGTTTCACAGAAAAGCACGAATTCCAATACAATACCAAATCCATAATAAATAAAATAAAAGAGTTTTAAAATCATTTTATTTGTTTTAAAATAATTGGAAAGGAAAATAAAAGGGAAATGTATTTTAAATAAAATTTGAAATAATTTAATTACTCATTTTATACCATGCTTGTAAAAAATTGATTTATTAAAATAAATGACAAAGCAAGCTAAATTAAATGGCAAGGTAGTTACAACGAAAGCATATACATAAAATTTTCGAAACATATATACGTGCTTTTGTAAAGTATGTACAAGCAAGATCCAAAAAATCAAACAGCAATCCGTTCTTAAGTTTTCTAATCTATTTTCAGTGCATGCAAATATCCAAACTATTTACAACAATTTAACAGAGAGATGATACAAATTTTAGCTTGATTTTTTTAGTTTACTGTAAACAGGTTTTTGGAACAGGAGTCATCAAACAAACAGAGAATAAACAACAGGAATCAACAACCAAAATCATCTATTACTTCTTATTTATTCAACTAGATATTGTAATTAGAAATAGTTTTTAGTTCTTCAACTAACTTTTCTTCTCAATTAGATAGTGAATCAACAACAACAACTATTGTTTCAATAAGAAGAACCTTAGAATTGACAATTAATCAAAACAAAGAGAAACTGGTTTAATCACTGTAATTGAAATAGAAATTATAACAAGAGAAGATAGTGTTTAGATTCCATTACCTGAATTTATCTCCTTTCTAAGATTACAAAATAATTGCTAAAGAACTTGAGAATTGAATAATTGATTTAGGATTAGAAAGAAGGACGAAGGCTTCTTTTTGATTTCTAAGCTTCTGTTTTGGTTAGCTCCAAAGAGAGGAGTTGAGGAGTAGAAGTACGTAGAGTACTTAGAAAAAATAGGAAGATTTCTCATTACTAAAATAACTAAATGGGTTTAGGCTCATTAGAATAAATTTACAACCCAGTTCTAATTAAATTATTTTATTTCTCTTATTCTTTACACTAAAATGCTTCATGAAATAATTACTACCGGTTTTAAAACTTACGATCCACTTGATAAAAAGAACAATAGCTTCTTAACTATTTAATAGTTAGAAACTTCTATTTAACTTATAAAGGAATGTATAACTTTTTAAATTATATTTTATAACCAAAATAAAAGATTTACACAAATTCTATAAATCTTCTTAAAATTGTTAATTGCTTAAAACACCAAAAATGTATTGTAACGACCGGAAATTTAACGATTTTAGTAACGTAATTAACTAAATTTTCATGAAAATACATATAAAATTTTAGAAATGAAAATTTGATATTTGGTATGCATCTATTGAAGCATAGCAAGTGGTAGGTTTTCACTTAAAAATTCGAAAGTTTGCTCAGTTGTGAAATTTCAATTTAAAATTAAAATCAATTAAATTTGCTGGAAAAGACTTTTGAAATCTGAATATTTTATTTAATTAAATTATAGATCATTTTCTTAGTGAGAAGTCGTATTACATTTCGTCAAATTTGGACTGCTCTAATTCCGTTTATCTTATTTCGGTGTTTTAGCAGCATTTTCGGCAGCGAAAAATCGATTTTCCAAGCTCTCCACGTTGCCGCATCACCGTTCACCTTGGCCTACTGCAGCTACCTCAGGAGGAACAGCAACCACCGAAACCCACCACATCAACCTCACTCTGCCATTTCCAACCCACCATTTCCTCCGCGACAACCCAAGCTCCGGCCAATCCTCACACCGTTAGCTTGAAACAAGCCCATATCCCCCTTGCACCTAACGCCCACGTCAGCATCCCATCTCCTCGACACCCGAACCTCTTTGAACCTGAGCTCAATTGAGCAGTACTGCTCAGCTACGCCTTATCCATCCCCTCTATTCACAAACAAGATCCACCATCTTTTCCCTGATGGCCGAGACCCATCAACCCATCCCTTGCAGTCACTTGTTGAACTGTTGGTCGTTCCCACCTTTCCACCATAGCCGCCCATGCCTTCCGCCTCCTAGCACCCTTCCAGCTCACTCTCTCTTCCTTACCTTGCTCCGCCTCCAACGCAGCAGCTCCACTGCTGTGTAACCCAGACCTAAGCATGGCAGTAAGCCACCTCCTCCCGAACATAAAGCAGCGCACTACCCTGCTGAAGCCACTGCGACCCAGCCACCCATGCATCACCATTGCAGCGGCCTGTCTCCTTCTTGCTCCTCCCTGGCCGAAGCTCTGCAGCACTCCTCTTCCTTTTCATAAAAAAGAAATTCTTTAAAGTTATTTTATATATATAGTTTGCATATTGGTTTTGAAACCTGCTCTCCTCCTCTAAAAATATATATTGATTTTAGAAATATTGATAAATATATATTATATAAAGATGTTATATTAAATATGTGAGAAATTTTAGATTTCTAAAAGTTATAAATTTTTAAAAATATTTTTGAAAAGGAAAAAAATGTGTTTTAAGAAATATTGACTTTAAAATATAATATAAAGATCTTATTTTAAATATGTGAGTAAATTTTATATTTTTAAAAATTAAATATTTTGTTTTCATCGAATCCAGTTCATCATGCTTTACTTTTATTTCGATACTGCACAGAATTGGTCGCATCAACTTTTTGGTTTTTTTCGTGTGAGTGTCCGTGTCCGCATCCATATAGGCGTCATGTTTATTTCTTGTTGTTTTATAGCCTCAAAAGGTAAGCGATCACTCATGATTAACATTCTTATATTTAGTAAATTTAATTCACTTGAAATTACGATTGAAATATGTTGTTAAATTAGAATTGGTTAGTGATTAAATTATTGAATATGATATGTTAATATTTAAAATTGTTTGCCTATTAATTGACATATGACACCGATAACCTGTTATATATACATTATATTTTAATTGTTAATTATGATCATAATTGCCATTTATATGCTATGTCATTTTATGCTATTATTCTATTATTGTCATACTGCAAGTTCCCTGATAGTTTAGAATTCCTTATGGGTTGAAATGTTATATACCCGAACGATATTATAGATTAGGGAAAATCGTTATGGGTTGAAATGATAAATCCAAACGATTTTATTGATTCTGAAATTTTGGAATATACCCACAAATATTAAATTATTGCGGATTGAAATGATAGATATCCGTATCACATGACCATAAGATAGAAAATTATATAGGAACGCCGCTGTTCTATTTTTGAAAAATGATTTCCAAGTTTTGAAGGAAATATATGGGTTTTAATAAATATTGATTTATAAATATGATATAAAGATTCTATTTTAATATATGTGAAAAAATTAAATTTTCTAATTATATGTTTTGGAAATTTTAAAATTATGAGTTAAGTTTTAAAACGTAAATTACAAAATTTTCCTTATAACTTTATTATTTTTAAAGATATATAAAATAAGATTTAGAATAGATTTAATAATAATAAATTTGATTTAATAATAATTAATATAATAAAATTTAATAAGAATTTAATTTAACTAATATATGTATAATATGTTTAAATTATTATTAATTTATATTAATATTTTTAAATAGATTATGTAATAACTTTAATAAATGAAGGTTGAAGATAAATTAAAGTTGACTTGACATTTAAATTGATTTATAATTTAATTTAAATAAGAATATATTTGTAATTTAATTTAAATAAGAGTTGATTTGAAACTTATTAATTTTAAGATATTTTAGATATGATGTTTTTATAACTTGACAACTTGATTTTTATAAAGGTGATTAAGTGAATAATTTCAAATTAAGTGTAATTGAAGTTAGATATTTAATTTTGATTTAAACTTGAAATTTTAGATTTTATTTAAATGTTATTAAAAATGATAAGTGAATATTTTCAAATTTAAATAAAATTTAAGTTGAAGTTTGAAATATAAATGAAAATTATCAAAACAAGTTATTGTAAATGTTTGAATATTTAAACTTTGAAACCGACTGAATTGGAAGAGGTTTAAATTTGTAGTTCAAACTTAAATTTGTAGTTCAAACCTTGATTTGAAATTGATATAAATTTAAATTGGTTTAATGAGAATTTGAATTGGACCTCTAACCCTTTTAATTGAAATTGTTGAACTGAGATTGATTTAAATCGAATTTTAGAACTAAAGTTGATGTGAATTGATTCATGAAATTGGAAGAAACAATTCTAACTTGAAACTATTTTCGATATAAACCCTTTTAAATATACAAACTATTTTAGTATATATTATTTTAAATTTATAATTTTTTTAAATATTTTTTTTAATATATAAACTATTTTTAATAAATAAGCTTTTTCAATATTTAAACTGTTTAAGTTGGAACTGTTATGACTTAGATTTAATGGATTTAAATGCGAATATTTTGATATAATGGTTTAAACTATTTTGTGTTTATGATTTTCGAAAGTGAATATGATTTCGAAAGTGAATAAGATCTCGAAAGTGATATTATTTTGAAATGAATACGATATTGTTATATGAATTATGAACTGTTTGAAATGAAAATGACCAAGGTGTGAAATAAGCGTTTGGTTGTTAAAGAGACCGATATCGGATATTGTCATACTCTCTGCCATTACCGAAACCACTTTAACAACTGTGCACATAGTGGAGATCTAGAACGAAGTGAGATGGTTTGGCGAACGTCTGTATGAGGTATAAATGCAACCCTGGCTCCCGCGAGTCAGCTTGATGTGGCTAAAACAAGAGCTATACCGGGCCAAGTAGGGTCGCTCCCCCTATCGGACACATTTCTTCAATACCATTCTATTACTTTGTGATTTGATTGGTGCACCTTTGATTTGGGAGTGTCTCGAGGTGAGCGGTAAGAGCTGCTATACATTACCACCAGTCCGGGAGTGCAAACGGTTGAATCCTACCTTGGCATTGCCTCGCGTGCCTTGTCACATGTCTTATCGAGCCCATTATGATTTTGGTTTGTACTGTACCTATGGATTGCTCTCTGAAAGCCCTCCAATTTACGGAGGAATTACGGTACTATATAGACTAGGGGAATATATAAAAATGTGTTAAAAGGGATATAGCTAATGCCTTAAAGCTATTTTAATATTTTATTTTCTTGTAAACATTATATATGTAGAGTATTGTACTATGTATGTAGATAGTTTAATGGATCTTTAAAGGATGGGAATCCCAAACATCCTTTAAGTTATATTACATTTCATTTGAACATTTCACTTGAGTTGATTTACTTGCATAAGAATGTTAATCTTGACTCGAGTGTTTTGTGTTATGCTTTATGCTCAGGTCAGACTGAGTGTCCCAACATTTGAGACTCACCTTTGAAGCTTGGAGCTTTGCTTGAAGATCTATCTTTTATCTATTCGGCTTCAGTTATTTCGGTTATTTCTAGTTGTTTATGTTCAGACTTATCAGTTGTTTTTTAGTTGAGGCTTCTTTGCACTTAGGATTTTCTATTGTATGTGTTTCAGACTCTAATGTATTATAGTAGCTTCGTGAACTGCTATTTATCTGTTTCGCTGCTTATTGTTATATTACTCTGTGTCTGTGATTCTGTGATTGATTTGTTTACTGTATATGCTAAGTTTTGCCAATTATAAATTAACAATATATTGTTTTGAGAAATTCAAATCTGACATGTGTGGATTATTGTCGATATGAATTGTTCGAAATGTTGGTCGTTACATGCTTACTTCGTACATTAATTAAAAAATAAGAACTAAACTCTAGAATTCTCATTTTAAAGAATTTATTTATTGTTTAATAAAAATTCAAACTTCTTATTTAAATTATTATTTAACAAAACACTTAAGTTCTAATTCTCCAATTAGAATAAATGAGAAATCAAATTTCTCATTTAAATCTTTATTTAATAACTTCATTTAATTTAAATTAACAACACTGAAAAAATCAGGGTTGTTACAAAGCTTGTTATAAAAGAGTGGTGGAGAGGTACTTAGATAATTTAGCTATGGGGTATGTAAGTAAATTACCAATTTTCATACTTTTATATACACACATTTCCATTGTTCATGTCACTTTCCTTTACTCCGCTTTTTTTCCATGTCTTCTTCTTTAGTTCATAAAACAAAAACACCTCAAAACCCCACTCTTTTTGCTTAAACTCCTTGCATAATCTTGTATACATTTAGTATACACCACCAATATTCCAAAGTTTGAAGTTTCGAAGCCAAATACTGCAAATTGGCCAATGGTCAAGCACAACTATTGGAAAAGAGAGGGGTTGAGCCTTGGCCATGAGCTTCTAAGGAGAAGGAAAGGCTTTGGATGCAAGGAGAAGGAGGGAAGGTGGTGGCTTTGTGTTGGTTTAGGTTGAGGTCGGAGGACGTTAGTTTCTTGCTAAAGTTTGGTCGAGATTAAAAGTGAGAAACAAACTTTAAAAATCATATATTATTATGAAGAACTATTGTAATGATTTGATGATGCTTGTTTATATTGTTGTATAGATGTATATGTGATGATTTGGAATATTCCCAATTGGTAGTGGAGACATATGTAACTTTGATTTGCGGGGGACCAGGAAAAGTGAATGGAACTCGAAATGTCTTTGTAGCAAATAGGTCGCTACGGAAGCACTTCGAAGAATGAAAATTCTGTAAAGGGATCCAAAAGAGTTCATTGCCTTGTTGATTTACATTTCATTTATATATGTGTATACAAAGTGTTTCTATGATATGGTTTGGTAACGTTGAATATGACTTGGAAACGATTTGGAAAGCTGACTTCTTTTATATGAAAATAAATGGTGGCTTTATTAAGTACCATAGTTGTCACTAATTCTCTTTTCATATTTGAAAAGTTATTCTTATGGATTTTTAAATCGACTTCAAACTTTTATTCTGAAGTAAAGTGCTTTATATACTTTTAATGGTTTAAATATTAAAAGGAAGTTTGGAAGCTATTTGTTTTGCAAAACAAAGTTTGAAAAGTTACGGTCCATACAGCGATAGTCGCTATAGATGCACTTTGGAAATCCATGATTTTAGAAAAGTAAAACGGTGGTTATCTATTGTAGATATTTGTAAATTCTTTTCTAATGTGTTTTATAAGACTTATATAAGTATTTTAAAAGGAATTTGAAGTTTTGAATATATTTTTGAGTATTTAAAAAAGCGGTTTATTTAAAAGAAATCCTTTTACGTTTTCAAAGTCAAATTCTTTTTTAAAAGCGATGGCTTTCATTATGATTTGAATGGAAGTTTAAACCTGTGTAAAAGTGTTTAAAAGAGGTTTGAAATTTATATAAATGATTTTAAAGGATTAGTTGATATAATAAACCAAGTGGTACTTTTATAAAAAGAGAAACTTTTTTATTTCCAAAGTCAAACTTTCTTTTGAAAGAGATGATATTTAAGAGATATTTTAAATAAAAAGTTTTCTATATTGTAAGTGTTTTAAATGATTTGGAAGAATGAAGAGAGCAAGTCTAGAATTATAACCTCTATGTTTTATTAAATGGTTTTTGGAAAATAGATGGAAGTTATGAACATATATTCTAGTTATAGTAAAAGAGTTTGGAAAGTGGAAAAAGTGGTTTCATTTATAACACTTTGTTTTATAAAGACAATATACGAAATTTATGAAGTCTTATACTTGACATTAAGCTTTGAGTTAGGAAACTTTAACCTGTCCTGAAAGATAAGAATGTTGTCGGCAAGGTCTGATAGGTAATAATACCCCGAATTGAAAGGTTTCATTGTTAACCAAAAGGTAGTTTAAGTTTGAAATCAAAAATTAATGCTAAGTATATGAAGTATTATTTTCGTATACGAATTCGGTTACTTATGAAAATGAAGTAGTCCTATAAATTGGCACTAAAAGCCAATGAGTAGATTGGTCCTCTATCTGTGAGATCTAGAATTGAAGTATTTCACTAAGACAAGGTTAGGGTTAATCAGTGCCCTTACTTACTAGGCTTCGTTTCTGGATGAGGGATAGAGTAAGTCGAAATATCAGAAATGTGACAAGAATAGGAGATTTGATTTCTATAAATGATCTTTATAGTTTATAAAGTTATTTTCTTGCTTAACACCAAATTTCAAGGTAGAGAAACTCGTCCCTATTTGTAAGAGTTTAAGAATGTACGTTGAGGCAAGGATGGTACGCTAACTTGTCCGACTACATTTTTAATCGAGGAATGGTATAAGTTTGAAATCGGAAAGTGGTGGTAAGTATGTTTTGACTAATTCCCATATGACCCATTTACTTACACTAGAATAGGAATGTGATTTTAATTAATGAAAGGATTAATTAAAGGAGCTTATTGGTTGCTTGTGTTCTTAATCATGTTGGATTTCCATGTGAAATTAAAATCTATGGTTTGATTGTTTTCTTATTCAAAGTTAAATATACGACTATCAAATCTTGACCAGTTTTGAAACTATCGATTGTTGGTTCGGAGAGACCAGGATCAGATAAGCATGGGTTATTCGAAAACCACTTCGAACCGGCATAAGCATTCAAATTGGGGACATCTTGAAGATGATGAAATCGATGACTTGTTTGAAGTGCAAGGGTTGCTTGCTACTATTCTTGAGAGTGATTCCAAAAATGATATTGTAGAAGTAGTGCTTTCGGTTTGTTCATATTCTGAACAACTTGTATGGACGAATGCTGGTGTTGCATTGTTGGTTGAAGGGCTATGTTAGCATTCCAAGTGGTATTTGCTAAAAATGTAAAAAGTAGCCTTAAGCCTCACACCCAGTAATGACTCAAACATGAGATAAGTTGCAAGGCTATGTGGTTTGCTACTATTAGGATATGGTCATCGCTTGTATCTAGATCGATATTTATGGATTATGTCTGTTGTGGCCATGGAAGCGATTTGTCTGGGACAGTGGGGGTGATGACATATTCATACTATTTAGGAAGGGGTAGGCCGGTCTTTCCATGTAGGGGGTCCACGTGTGGCCTTTGGTACATTTTAACAGGAGGTGTACTGTGACAGGCGGTACCCCAGTAGCCTTGTCATTGATGGAATACATTTTCCAATACGTGCCTTACGAACTTAGTTGTATACTAATATGTTGTTGAATGTAATTAATATAACCATTCTGACTATGTTATATACTTATTTTCAACCCTAGACATTATTATAATATCACTGGATTTACTAATAAAATGGTTTGGTTATCATAAGGTAAAAGCTTACCCGTATTTATGTGCGGCATGGTCTTACGAGATACCTTTATTTTTGAAAGGTTTATACAATTAAAATCTATATTGTTTGAGTTTCTTAAGTTGGTTTACCAGACTGATCCAGATTATAATGCTCGGGTCAGAACCGAGTACATTTTTAAATTTTTCTATGGACTCTTTGGAGCTTCAGGAGATGAGCTAGATGCTTCCAATACCTATTATGTATTTTATTTCCAATGTATTTCTTATATCGTATCTACCAGCATTTATGAAGACAGATTGTTATAAATGTCCAAGCTGGTGAAAGCTTAGTTTACTCTGGTTGCTGTATGTATATTAAAGTTTTCTTTTGTAAAGATCATTTAAATATTTTATATTACTTGTCACGATGTGAGATCATGTTCTGTTTTTTCTTTTCTTTCACCCCAACAATCTGTCTTTCCAGAAGTTGAATGTTCAGCACGTGAATATCGTGGATAACGAAAGACTAAAAGAAAACTCTATTTTTTGGTCCAACTCCAGTGTTCAAGCAAAAAATCTAATGTATTTCTATTTTTCTTCGTTTTAATCATCTAAATTATATGTAAAATTGGAAGAAATAAAAGATTAAAGTGGACATAGACGTTGAATTAGCTAAACCGCCTATGAAATTAGTGTGTTACCTCGTTTTGTTCTTATTTCTTATATTTGTGATTGCAATGCAACTATATATGTGTTTTTGTTTTCTTTTCTATTTGAATTTGGTAATTAATTTCCTCTAAAAATTTATACATATTTCTAGAGCAACATATCTTCTCAATCTCTACAGGAACCAAAATTTGCGCTATACACGGACACATTTCGAACATCAAGTATATACATATATTTATAGATATTCTCTTTTAATTATATGGCATTTAATCCAAAAACCGAAAATAATTTATATAAGTATATTTAAAATAATTATATAATTAATAAAAACCAAAAATATAATAATAAATATATTTTTATGTTTAAAAAGCAATTGGGTTTAATAAAAAAATTAAAATATAAAACAAAATAGGTCAAAATCATATATGTATGTATGTATGTACATGCATATGTATATATTTAAAACTGAAAATATTTTTTATATTAAAAGGATTAGCTAATATGTTTATACATAAAAAAATTATAAACTTTTTAATTAAATTATATGTAACCATAAAGCTGAAAAATTATAAAGTATTTTATAAACTTCTTTTGGTTTTAAATATTTGTTACATAACATATATGTAAATCAATATGATTATTTTTTAATTTAACTTACTAAAATTATTCTAAAAATTAAAAAAAAAATCATTTTTTAGCAGAAACTACTTATATAATTATTTTATAACATCATTTGAAACATACTTTATGAACCTACGTGTAATCACCTTAAACTTTTAGCTTCGCCGTTAAAATATCTAACTTGATATTTGAGTTGCAATGTCAATTATTAAAGTTTAATTTAATTCAAAGAATTAATTGTGCTAGAAATAAAAAAAGCTCTGGGGAGGTATTTATAACATCACATGCCAAAAATATCTTTCTTATTTTCTGAAAAAATGCAGACAAGCCTTAAAAATATCTCAGACTAATTCTAAAATTAATAATATAATAATATTTATCGCTAGAATAATAAATTAACATTTCAATTAAATTTTGGCAATAATTTAAATTATTATATATTAATATTTAGGAATGTACATTTTAAATGAATAAATACGTAATTTTCATGTATTTATCGATCAAAATCTTGATCTATCAACAATATAATAAATATTACCATTATACGAATTTCTCCATCATTATATTAATTTCTCCATAATAATTTAAAAGTTATATAAGTTATTCTATTTAGTTGATCTTGTTCAAATATTGAGAGTTACAGTTGTGAGACTCCAAGTGTGTCACTCCATCCTTAGTAATATTTGAACAATTCAAATATTTAAAACACGTACAGACTTTTTGAAGTGCAGTAGTAGATGACGATTATATGCTTATAGATCATCAATACAAAGTCATACTTCATAATCATGAAGCTACACCTCAAGCAACGATATATTATACACATTGTCTCTTTATCAAAACTATATCACTTTGACATCTAAAGCTCGATCAATTGTCAACGCTCTAATAAAATTTGTATATGATACGAAGTTTGACTTTCAGGACCACTTAGTTCAGTCTAGTAACATTTATCGATTAATCAATTTGCAAAATGCAAGAAAATTTGTTTGGAATCCAACAAGTCCCCATATAGTTACAAAAAATTTGATCTCCTTTGCAATGTGTATTAAGGTCTATTTATAGGTGAAATAAATCCCCCAAAGAGCACGGGAGAACTGACCGGATCCAATCCAGATTCTAAAAAGGAGGGATGAGTATGGAAAATTTCCGTACCGTCCAAAGCTTTTTCGTTTCCTTCCGACCATTAATAAAATGATGCAATTTAACCCGAATTCCGTTCAGCCAATACCGGAATTCCAATTGATGGAAATCTAAAAATTCGAAATGGAATAAGAAAGTCCATTTCTCCAATCAGAGAATTCGATAATATAGAATATGTAAATGGACAACAAGGAAGAAGCTGCTATTTTTTTCATTCAGACTGACTCGGAATCATACAAGACTTTGATCAAAGAACCCGCATCTACATTACAGACAATATAGAACATGCGGATATTTCATATTATAAACATACGTTGTAGTTTTCCATGGTGGTTAATAGTTTTACTTGGCAAATAACAAGCTTCGTTCCCATATCTGAACTCCGACTAGGCAGAAGTCGCTATTTTGTCGTTCAGAATGCAGTAACTTCTTCATACTGACCCAGAATCAAACAAGACTTTAACCCATAAACTTGCATCTGCGTTATGGACAATATAGAATGGTTGGTTGCTTCATATTTTGAACGTGCGATGTAATTCTCCGTGGTAACTAACAGTTGTAAACAAATAAAAAGCTACATCATCATATCTGAACTTCAACAAAAGAAGTCGCTATTTGTAACAACCCAATATTTTCAACCATTCGCATCCGCACATGTCAGACTTGAATTGCTCAAAATACCGTGTTGTAAATAAAATTTGGCAAATCTCAGAATATACAGTAAATAAAAAATCACAGATCACAGACACAGAGTAAATAATAATGCAGTGGAATTAAAAGAGATAGTAGTTCATGAAGCTACAATAAAAAAAATAAGATACATCAGAGTTAAACAAGATACAATAGAAGAGTAACAAGATACATCAGGTACAAATCAGAATACATCACCGAAATCACTGGATACTGAAAGCAAAATAGATGGCTGGATCTTCAAAGAATGCTACAACTCCTAAGGTGAATCTTGAATGCAGAATCACTCAATCTTACTCGAGCGTAAAGCAAAACACAAAACACTCGAGTCAGGACATAAATACTTATGAACTGTAAATCAACTCAAGTGAACAGTAACAAAAATGCATCGGTAACTTAAAGGGTGCTTGGGGTCGCCCATCCTTTAAGGATCCGTTAAACTATTTACTATGTAGTAATATTGCGCTATTATAATAATGTCAATAGTAAAATAAATTTACTTTAAAATAGCATTGAAGGGTTACCTATACAGCCCCCAACACGCAACAGTCCCAGTAGTCCATCCAGTATCAGCATATCTCCAGATCGAGAGACTACCTTAAATACGCCATGGGCTACGGGAGAAAAACAAACTCGTAGTAAAGGCTCGGTATGGTAGGGGACACGGCACACAAGGCAACGCCATGATAGATATACCAATTACGCACACGGGCTGGCGGTAACGTAGCAGCCACTACGCGCACCTCGGAACACACTCCCAATCAAAATCGAAGGATGGCCATCAAATCAACCATAAGTAAGAGTATAGAATCAAAGAAGTGTGTCCGACCAGAGGAGCTACCACTTTTGGTCCGAGATCGCTCCTGTTTTAGCCACCTTATGCCAACTCACGGGAGTTGGGTCCACGTAATATACCTCAAGTACGACGCCACCATCCTACTTCATTCTGGAATCTCCACCGTGTACACGGTTGTTAAAGTGGTTTCGGAGTTGGCGGAGAGTATGACAACTTCCGATCTCAGTCTCTTTAACAACCAAACGTTATTATAATGCCGTGGTCAATTAAAGATAGTTTATACTTCAAAAATCAAATCATTTTACTCAAAACTATATTCCTTTCAAAATAGTTTATACTTCGAAACCAAAAACATTTTATTTCAAAGCTATATCCAAATCAATACGATATCATTTCCATTTCAACACATATTCACTTTCAAAAATGATAATACTTTCAAAGTTATAATTCTTTCGAAATCAAAATACTTGAAATCATTACACTTTGAAAATCATAACATTTCAAAATCATACATTTGAAATCATGAAACATTCCTTTAACTCTTTACATTTTACAAATTTATTCAATTAAATCCAAATTTCAAATTTCCAATTTAATTCAATTCAATTCAAACTTTCAGTTTCCTAACAAAACATTACAAAATAAACTATTCAATCTTTAATATATTTCAAAGCTTAAATATACCATATTTCAAAACTAAATTTTAATAATTTCATATATACCAAATTTAACTTCATTATTACTTAGTTTTAAAATATTCATTTCATAAATCCAATATTATTTAAATAAACCAGAATTTCAAGTAACTAAATATCTTTTCATACTAATATAAATTTCAAATATTAATTATCAAAAAAATCAAAATCAAATATCATTTCAAATTCACATTCTTATCAAAATAAAGATTATGTCGCTGAAAACCATTTCAAAATCATTAAAATATCATATCCTTCGAAACCTCATTATCCAATATTTGAATTCAATTTCATATATTCAAATTTAAATATCATTTAAAAATAAAATATATCATTCATTTATTATTCCAAATATCATTACAAAACACATTTCAAAAATTCCATTCAAAAGTTCATTTATCTCATTACATTTCATTCCACTTAACGCATAACCAACTAAACGTTATTTGAATTCAAATTCAATTTAAATTCCTTAAAAATTCAAATTTAAATATTAAAAATATTTCCAAAACTCCTAAAATTTCATAAATAATCAATTTCGAAAGTTAAATCATTTAACACTTTAAAATATAACTCAAACAATGTTAAAATCTATAACATTCAAAACATTGTCAAATTTAGCAGCGACGGCATTTATAAAGTGCTATCGTAGCTTATAGTTTCCAAAATAGTTTAGTTCAAGAATAACGGCATTTATAAAATTCCGTAATAGATATTTCGATATTTCAAACATAGTTAAGTTCAAAACAACAGCAATTTAAAGTGCTGTCATTAAACTAAAACATTTTAGACATGCTATTAATAAAATTCCAAACTTTTGTTATAACTTTACAAAAACAATAAAACTTCAAAAAAATTCTATTTAAATTTATAAATCATATTTCTAGACTTCAAAATTTCACACTTAAATACTTTTAACATAGGATTTATCACAACAAAAATTTTAAATTCAAATATTCAATTTAAAAACTCAATTCATTTATTAAGTCAAAATTCACTGTTTATTAACTCATAAATTTAAAAAACTTAACATTTTATTTCCAATATCATTTCAAAACTTTAAATTCAATTTCTACTATTTACTTTCAATTTAAAAATAAAATTTAAAGTCAAAAATCACATTTACTTCAAATTTACATACTTAAATTCACAAATTCAAAACTTAATATTTAACTTTCTTAAAACCATAAAATATATTTTTTTAAATCAAAATTTTATACTTTAAAAATATACCACGGGGTATGTATATAATTTTCTAACTTAGGTCAAGTGATACAGATATATATCATTTCAATCCGCAGTTTAAAAAGAAAACACGGGTTCTATCATTTCAAACCCGCAATCCCAAGTAAATAAAAGTAAATAAAAATCGCTCAGGCCTATCATTTCAGCCCATAACGATTTTAACTATTCTAAAGTCTGTTCGGGTATATATCATTTCAACCCATAGTGATTCTATTCTAATATGGAACTTGCAGTGTGAATATATGCATAAACAATATAAACAATGTCAGTGTCACAATATAATGTCATATATCATATGTCAGGGGATAATTAACAGAGATAGCATGGTAATAATATGAAATAACGTATCATATAATCGTCATTAACTTGCATAAACATTTTAATTACTAAACACTTGTCATCAATTTACGATTTCATAAGTAAATATGTCGGAGTGAGAAATACTCACATTTTCAAGCTGAAGACCACTACGACACACAAAACGATTCCAAAGGCACGACAAGCATGATACAGCATGATATTGGATTCAAGTGAGTGGATATACAAGATGATAATCTTGTATACAAAAAACAACAAGACAATGTAACACATGAATATTCAATACAAAAAACCATTGAAACTGATTGAAATAAAAAGCGACAATGGACAAGATGATTAGACCTTGCTCTAATCACTCCAATTGCTTGGCCATAGGGTCCATATGCTCAGCTATGAAGGTGCTATCGGTCAGGTATGGCATCAAAATAGTGCGGCTACAAGTGGAGATGTGAAGTGGTAGGGTGAAACATTGAGCATACAAAAGACACAAGACAAAATGGCAACTTGGATGCACATTTTGGCTCGGCCTATGGGTCAATTAGGCTTGGCTCATGCTTAGTACAGATCTGGACATATCTGAAGTTGAAGGTCAGAGGTGGTATCATGGTGGTGATGGAGCAATAGGAGGCAGCCAAGGTGAACTATGAAGGTGATGGTGGCAAACAAGGTCGGCTATGCAATTTTGATGGAGCTTTGCAATGTTTTTATAGTGCTAACATCATCAAGTGGCCATAGCTTGACTTTGGTCAAAGGAAAAGGGGGTGGAGCTGCTGTAGATGGAGGAGGCGATGGTCGGTGATGATGGTAGAGAGGCTAGGCCGAGCAAATACAAGGAAGAGGCAAGGCAAAATATTGAAAAATGATGTAAGAAAAAGGAGATGAAGCCAATAACTATTTTTTATTTCTTTTTCTTCTTTTGGCCGTGATTTTTTTTCATATGTGAGAAAGTTTATCACGTGAATTGAGGTGGGAAATACACGGCTAAGAGATAAGGAGTGAACAGACAAAAGCTAGGAAGTGAAAGGGCAAGCAAATGAAGAGACAAGTAGATGAAAAGTCAATGGAAAATGAAAGGTCTTTGACTGTTTGAATTTCTTTTTCTTTTAAACAAAATAAAGTAAATAAAATTCAGTAAATAAAATAAAAATGAAAACAAAATAAAGTGAAAAAGAAAAATAAATAATTATTTTAAGGAAAAAATAGAAAATAATTAAGAAAATAGCTAATATATTGAAACTAGCATTTAAAAATTGTAAACAAAATACAATGAACATTGGAAAATTATAACAACGCTTTAAAATGTTTTTAAAATAAAATATATGCATAACATGTCATCTTACACATATATACACAAATTATAACATGAATGTGCAAAAAAATATTAGTTATATCAATTAAAATAAACAATTTTGTTAAATAAAACAATGTACATACAATGTTGTAAAAAACATAACTTTCACAATATAAATCAGATTTCAACGAAAAAAAGCAATATTCTTGAAATTTTATTTACTTTCATAATAAAAGATAAAATTCAAATATTTAAATTTAAAATTTAAAAGTCAAAGTTTGACCATATTGACCAAAATTCACATTTCTGAAAAATATTCTATTTATTCATGTTTGAAATTCTAATTCACATCAAAATTAAAATTTATATTTAAAATAAAAAATTTATCCATTTTAATAAATAAAATAAAGTTTTTAAATCAGGAATTCAATTTAAAATAATTAAAATATACAGTTAAACTAATCAGAAAATACAGGGTTGTTACACTCTCACTCACTCAAAACTTTTCGTCCTCGAAAAGGAATGAGGTACGGGAAAGCACAGAAAAAGATATAATGAAATAGGATTAAGACAAGATGACAAAAAGATTGAAATTATACCTGATAACTGTTGTTATAGGTAAGTTTAACAAGATGGAGATGATCTTCCCAAGATCCTCCAGAATCAAGAACACAAGCACGGAAAAAGATCTTCTAGAATCTGATTCACCCTTTCCGCTTGACCGCCGGTCTATCGATGGCAAGCAGTGCTTAGATAAAAAAATGAGTACCAAAGATTATCAAAGATTATAGAAAGATTTCTAAACAAACTGGTATAAGCAATAGCCTTCCCATTCTGTAGAAAGATAAGGGAAATAAGGACAACCAAAAGATAGTTTGAAAAAAACAAAATAAGATGATAAATTTAAAACCATGAAAATTTCAGCTTAACTTGAAAATTAATTTCACATAAGTTAAATAAATCTTAACTATCTCAAATTTCATTATTTTATCATCTAATTAACTTAAATTAACAATCTCTAAAATTATGGATTTGGAAGAAAAAAAATCATTTATTATACTCATAATATAATAAATTTAGTTCTTCTTTATTCCTAACTAAAATTAAATTTATTCCTCTCAATATATTTTATCACCTATATTATGTATATTTACTTATTATAACTGCTTAAATTCATTCTTAGTTCATTTAACATCATTTTAAATTGTAAATTATTTCATTACCTTTTTTCTTCTATTTACCACTGTTAATCCTTTTTATAACTAAAATTTAAGTGTATAACATTTATTATAACCACCCAAATTTTATTTATAAAAATCCTTTTATATTGTATATTATCCAATTACATATTCAACTTCTGTATAATTTAGGTAAGTTATACTGGAATGAAATTGTGTATTACACAAATAAAACTTTCCAATTTAATCATTTCAAACTTGAATATTTATCCAAATCTTTAAATTATACTTGAAATTATCTTTCAAGATAAAATTCAGGAAATAAATTTTCGATAAATTCCAAACTATTTAGAGATAAATAAATGTACGTATACTATATATATATATATATATATATATATATATATATATATCTATTCAAATTGAAATCATATATCAGCATATGTTATAAATCCAATCTTATTTTTAGAAAGTCAAATCAATTAAATTCCCCAAAACAAAACTGTAGCAAGACTACAGAACGGTCTCTTCACTTCGAAACTCGAAAATGAACGTCGATGATGCTGTAGTCATCACCGAAGTAATTTTCCAGCGACAAAGAGAAGAGCACTAGTTTTAAACTTTAAAATTCTGTGGAAACAAATTTCTATTCAAAAATACTTTAAATAATATATCCTTTTAAAACTTTAAATACAAGGTTTGAAATCCATCGGAAATTAAATTCTCAAATTCTTGTTTTTAATTCATTTTAAATTTCCAAATAAATTTATATCCATGTTTTATAGTTCAATTATTTATATATGAAACAAGAGATAATGATATATAAAATCAAATATTATTTCTTAACAACCAATTCAATAAAAAATCTAGAAAACCCTTATTTATAATATAGTTACAAAAATTTATTTCATTACTAAATTTAAAAAAAAAATATTGTGTCAGTTTGCTCTGTTCAAGTGTTTTGGTAATCTTATCGATAGCGTTGATCAGACGAATCGATCAGAAACCCAAATCAACATCAACAACTCAAACAACACAATATATATAACATTTTAAATATTAGTTTACAAATACACTTCAGGAATGATTTGAAGATAAGTTGGAAACAAAGATGAGATGATTAAATAACACAATAGGAAGATGGATAAGCTTATATAAATCGCGGGAAACCTTAACCAGGTCAACCGTGACTTAAAGAATAAGATCGATGTGGATTTCTGGGGTAAATCTACATTCGGTCTCAAGAGATAGAATTTGGGATAATAAGAGATATTAGCATCTAAACCGAGGATACAAAATCTTTTGTAAATCAATGCTGTTGTAAAGGAGTTTCAACCCTTTACAAATAAATTTGAGATTGGTGGGACCGGCGACTCATTATAAAGATCATTCGAAGTGGGGTTATGGAATACTCCAGAATCAAAAGAAGACGAATAGTAAGGGACACGAATGGATTTTGAAACCGCGGAGAACGTTCCAAAATTCAAAAGAATCGAGTCAAAAAGAAAGAGATTCAAACTCGAATGTAAGTGATTCTGTAAATACATTTACCATATATGCTGAGTTTTGCCTAAAGCTATCAAGCTCTGATACAAAATGTAACAACCTAATATTTTCAACCATTCGCATCCTCACATGTCGGACTTGAATTGCTCAAAATACCGCGTTGTAAATAAAATTTGGCAAATCTCAGAATATACAGTAAATAAAAAATCACAGACCACAGACACAGAGTAAATAATAATGCAGCGGAATTAAAAGAGATAGTAGTCCATGAAGCTACTATATAAAAATAAGATACATCAGAGTTAAACAAGATACAACAGAAGAGTAACAAGATACATCAGGTACAAATCAGAATACATCACCGAAATCACTGGATACTGAAAGCAAAATAGATGGCTGGATCTTCAAGGAAAGCTCCAACTCCTAAGGTGAATCTTGAATGTTGAATCACTCAATCTGACTCGAGCGTAAAGCAAAACACAAAACACTCGAGTCAGGACATAAATACTTATGAACTGTAAATCAACTCAAGTGAACAGTAACAAAAATGCATCGGTAACTTAAAAGATGCTTGGGGTCGTCCATCCTTTAGGGATTCGTTAAACTATTTACTATGTAGTAATATTACACTATTATAATAATGTCTATAGTAAAATAAACTTACTTTAAAATAGCGTTGAAGGGTTACCCACATAGCCCCTAATACGTAATAGTCCCAGTAGTCCATCCAGAATCAGCATATCTCTAGATCGGGAGACAACCTTAAATACTCCATGGGCTATGGGGGAAAAACAAACTCGTAGTAAAGGCTCGGTATGGTGGGTGACACGGCACACAAGACAATGTCAGGGTAGATATACCAATTACGCACACAGACTGGTGATAACGTAGCAGCCACTACGCCCACCACGGAACACACTCCCAACCAAAATCGGAGGATGGCCATCAAATCAACCACAAGTAAGAGTATAGAATCGAAGAAGTGTGTCCGACCAGAGGAGCTACCCCTTTTGGCCCGAGATCGCTCCTGTTTTAGCCACCTTATGCCAACTCACGGGAGTTGGATCCACGTAATATACCTCAAGAACGACGCCACCATCCTACTTCATTCTGGAATCTCCACCATGTACACGGTTGTTAAAGTGTTTTTCGGAGTTGGCAGAGAGTATGACAACTTCCGATCCCGGTCTCTTTAACAACCAAACGTTATTATAACACCATGGTCATTTCAAAATAGTTTATACTTCAAAAATCAAATCATTTTACTCAAAACTATATTCCTTTCAAAATAGTTTATATTTCGAAACCAAAAACATTTTATTTCAAAGCTATATCCAAATCAATACGATATCATTTCCATTTCAACACATGTTCACTTTCAAAAATGATAATACTTCCAAAGTTATAATTCTTTCGAAACCAAAATATTTGGAAATCATTACACTTTGAAAATCACAACATTTCAAAATCATACATTTGAAATCATGAAACATTCCTTTAATACTTTACATTTTACAAATTTATTCAATTAAACCCAAATTTCCAATTTAATTCAATTCAAACCATCAGTTTCAATTTAATTCAGTTTCCTAACAAAACACTACAAAATAAACTATTCAATCTTTAATATATTTCAAAGCTTAAATATACCATATTTCAAAACTAAATTTTAATAATTTCATATATACCAAATTTAACTTCATTATTACTTAGTTTTGAAATATTCATTTCATAAATCCAATATTATTTAAATAAACTAGAATTTCAAGTAACTAAATATCTTTTCATATTAATATAAACTTCAAATATTCATTTATCAAAAAAAATCAAAATCAAATATCATTTAAAATTCACATTCTTATCAAAATAAAGATTATGTCACTCAAAACCATTTCAAAATCATTAAAATATCATATCCTTCAAAACCTCATTATCCAATCATTATTTGAATTCAATTTCAAATATTAAATTTAAATATCATTTAAAAATCAAATATATCATTCATTTATTATTTCAAATATCATTACAAACATATTTCAAAAATTCCATTCAAAGGTTCATTTATCTCATTACATTCCATTACAATTAACGCATACCCAAGTAAACCTTATTTGAATTCAAATTCAATTTAAATTCCTTAAAAATTCAAATTTAAATATTAAAAATATTTCCAAAACTCCTAAAATTTCACAAATAATCAATTTCAAAAGTTAAATCATTTAACACTTTAAAATTTAACTCAAACAGTGTTAAAATCTATAACATTCAAAACATTGTCAAATTTAGCAACGACAACATTTATAAAGTGTCATCGTAGCTTATAGTTTCCAAAATATTTAGTTCAAGAATAATGGCATTTACAAAATGCCGTAATAGATATTTAGTTATTTCAAACATAGTTAAGTTCAAAACAACAGTATTTTAAAGTGATGTCATAAAACTACAGCATTTTAGAAATGCTATTAATAAAATTCCAAACTTTTATTATAACTTTTCAAAAACAATAAATCTTCAAAAAAATTCTATTTAAATTTATAAATCATATTTCTAGACTTCAAAATTTCACATTTAAATACTATTAACATAGGATTTATCACAACAAAAATTTTAAAATCAAGTATTCAATTTAAAAACTCAATTCATTTATTAAGTTAAAATTCATTGTTTATTAACTTATAAATTTAATAAAACTTAACATTTTCTTTCCAATATCATTTAAAACTTTAAATTTAATTTCCATTATTTACTTACAATTTAAAAATAAAATTTAAAGTCAAAAATCACGTTTACTTCAAATTTACGTACTTAAATTCACAAATTCAAAACTTAATATTTAACTTTCTTAAAACCATAAAATATATTTTTAAATCAAAATTTCATACTTTAAAAATATATATCTATATAAAAATCATTTAAAAATATATCACGGGGTCTGTATATAATTCTCTAACCTAGGTCAAATGATACAGATATATATCATTTCAATCCGCAGTTTAAAAAGAAAATCCGGGTTCTATCATTTCAAACCCGCAATCTCAAGTAAATAAAAATAAATAAAATTCGCTCAGGCCTATCATTTCAGCCCATAATGATTTTTCCCTATTCTAAAGTCCGTTCGGGTATATATCATTTCAACCCATAGTGATTCTATTCTTACAGGGAACTTGTAGCGTGAATATATGCATAAACAATATAACAATGTCAATGTCACAATATAATGTCATATATCATATGTTAGGCGATAATTAACAGAGATAACATGGTAATAACATAAAATAACATATCATATAATCATCATTAACTTGCATAAACATTTTAATTACTAAAAATTTGTCATCAATTTACAATTTCATAAGTAAATATGTCGGAGTGAGAAAAACTCACATTTTCAAGCTGAAGACCACTACGACACACAAAAAGATTCCAAAGGCACGACAAGCATGATACAGCACGATATTGGATTCAAGTGAGTGGAGAACCAAGATGATAATCTTGTATACAACAAACAACAAGACAATGTAACACATGAATATTCAATACAAAACAACATTGAAACTGATTGAAATAAAAAGCGACAATGGACAAGATGATTAGACCTTGCTTTAATCACTCCAATTACTTGGCCATAGGGTTCATATGCCCAGCTATAAAGGTGCTATAGGTCAGGTATGGCATCAAAATGGTGCGGCTACAAGTGGAGATGTGAAGTGGTAAGGTGAAACATGGAGCATACAAAAGAAACAAGACAAAAAGGCAACTTGGATGCACATTTTGGCTCGTCCAATGGGTCAATTGGGCTTGGCTCATGCTTAGTACAGATCTGAACATATCTGAGGTTGAAGGTCAGAGGTGGTATCATGATGGTGGTGGAGCAATAGGAGGCAGCCAAGGTGAACTATGAAGGTGATGGTGGCAAACAAGGTCGGCTATGCAATTTTGTTGGAGCTTTACAATGTTTTTGTGGTGCTAACATTATCAAGTGGTCATGGCTTGACTTTGGTCAAAGGAAAAGGGGGTGGAGCTGCTGTAGATGGAGGAGGTGATGGTCGGTGGTGATGGTGGAGAGGCTAGGCCGAGCAAATACAAGGAAGAGGCAAGGCAAAATATTGAAAAATGATGCAAGAAAAAGGAGATGAAGTCATTAACTATTTTTTCTTTCTCTTCTTTTGGCCGTGATTTTCTTTCAGATGTGAGAAAGTTTCTCACGTGAATTGAGGTGGGAAATACATGGCTAAGAGATAAGGAGTGAACGGCCAAAAGCTAGGAAGTGAAAGGGCAAGCAAATGAAGAGACAAGTAGATGAAAAGTCAATGGAAAATGAAAGGTCTTTGACTATTGGAATTTCTTTTTCTTTTAAACAAAATAAAGCAAATAAAATTCAGTAAATAAAATAAAAATGAAAACAAAATAAAGTGAAAAAGAAAAATAAATAATTATTTTAAGAAAAAACATAGAAAATAATTAAGAAAATAGCTAATATATTGAAACTAGCATTTAAAAATTGTAAACAAAATACAATGAACATTGAAAAATTATAACAACACTTTAAAATGTTTTAAAAATAAAATATATGCATAACATGTCATGTTACACATATATACACAAATTATAACATGAATGTGACAACAAAATATTTTTTATATCAATTAAAATAAACAATTTTGTTAAATAAAACAATGTACATACAATATTGTAAAAAGCATAACTTTCACAATATAAATCGGATTTTAACGAAACGAAAAGCAGTATTCTTGAAATTTTATTTACTTTCATAATAAAAGATAAGATTCAAATATTCAAATATTTAAATTTAAAATTTAAAATTCAAAGTTTGACCATATTGACCAAAATTCACATTTCTGGAAAATATTCTATTTATTCATGTTTGAAATTCTAATTTACATCAAAATCAAAATTTATATTTAAAATAACAAGTTATCCAATTTAATAAATAAAATAAAGTTTTTAAATCAGGAATTCAGTTTAAAATAATTAAAATATACAATTATAGAAAATACAGGGTTGTTACACTATTTTTTTATTCAAACGGCAATAACTTCTTCATACTTACTCGAAATCAAGCGAGATTTTGACCAATGAATTCACATCTACATTACATACAATATTGAACATCCGAATATTTTATGTTTTGAACGTGTGCTGTAGTTCTCCGGTTTGGCTAACAGTTGTACTTAGTAAATAACATGCTACATCCCCACATCTGAACTTTGATTTTGTTGAAAATTTGAACTTGAATGAAAACTAAATTTGAATTTGACAATTTAATTTTAATCATTTTGAAATTCGAAAAGTGAGAATCAAATTTAAAATTTCGAATATATTTTATTAAAAAAATTATCAGTCAAATCTAATGGTAATTGTTAAATGTATCAGATGTGTAACAAATATATTAAGCTAGTTGGGTAAGGTTTAATCGAGTCAAAAAAGGTAGAACAATACAATTGGATGGAAAGAAAATTCCAAGGAAATTGCTAAAATTTTCCTTTTTTTTCCATCAATTATCGAATGGAATTCCTTTTGAAAATTGAAACTATGTTTTCGAAAATTCTCGAAAAACAAAAATTTCGAATAAACTCGAAAGGAGAAGTTCGAAAAACCGACAAAAAACCATACTACCGGAAGTATATATTAAAGAATAGGTCTTCTATTGACTAAAAAGGGGTATTCCAGAAACAATTCGGTTTCGAACTAAATTACAATAGTAGAATAAACAATTTGACAAACATTGGTTCAAGTAAACAATTCACAAAACCATTGGTTAAACATTGAACCGCTTAATCAATGCAGTGAACTCTATTCCTTAATAAACTTTCCACTTTCCCCTCTTCGAATTTTTAGTTCTTTTTCAATGGGCTTATTAATAGACTTTAAAACTTGATGATGACAATCATTTTTTTTTCATTTTTCAGAAAATTGCTAAGGCGTGTGTAAAAAAAAAATTGAAACTCCTTTAATCCTTAACTACCCTCGGTTTTTTTATGATCAATTACTGTTTTTTCATATTATTTTCTTCGACAAGTCCCCCTCCAAATGGTTTTAGGTGAACCATCATCGATTGTTTTGAATGGATTGTTTTCTAATTTTGCATTACACGAAAAGAAAATTGTAGACTATTTTATTCAGATGTAGTCTTCTTTACATTTTTTTTTCTAGGTGGAATCCTCCTAAATTTTGTTTCTCCTTATCCAAAAATGGATTAGGATACTCTCTTCAATACTTATTTGTGAGTATTTATGCGACAGTGCCGTTTCTTAGCTTTTACCTTTTCACCACATGAATATGTATAACATAGCCCAGTAAACGTACAAAACTTATATTTATCAAGTAACCAAACCAATGTACCTTGTACCTACTTAATGATTCAATATTGTACAATTAACTAGTGTACAATAACATAAAGAATAGATGAATATTCAAGTAGATATAACAGGCGGTAATAAATGTACACAAGATATCTTTAAAATGACGTCAGATTATCAGGATAAGTAAAGTGAAGCTCAGTAAAAATAAATAAATGTACACAAGATATAATTAGCTTCACCTTTGAAAAATAAAAAAATAAGGATATCCATTTTGGTGCTCTATCCATGGCATCCATATGACAGAGGCTTAAGGATAATAATCAGATATACTCGAGTCTGGAACCAATCTGGATTAAATGAACTATATAGCAGTATATAAAATTATAGTATCATATTCCCATTTCGAAAAGGAAAAAAAAACAATCGTATTGAGAAAGTAATAAAAAATTAATTGAAAAAAAACTCAATTACGTTTGATTGTTTTAATGTTTTAATGGGAAAATTGGTGAGAATGACAAACTTTGAAAAATACAATCAACTGAAGGACATAAGTATTATTTTTGGACTGAAGAATAGCATTATATTCAATTTTTACATCATGCAAAATGCTAGTTATAAATAACATCATGTTCAGTTTTACATTATACATGATACTGGTTATGATTAACATTGAACTTCAACCAGAAAAACTTTTTGTCTTTCGATCCAATTGTTTTTTGAAGTTTGTCATTATGCCTATTTTCCTCGATTTCCATTTGTTGTTTCTGCAGAATTAAGCTTTTTCAAAAGAATAAAGGAAAATGTCGGCATTTCTAAAATCTTGAAGAAAAAATATAAAAAATGCTCATTATTTAAAAACAGTAATTCAAAGTTTTTAATAAATGTTCAAAAAAATTGTAAAATTTTGCTAAAAAAGATCCAAAAAATTTCAAATGACATCTAAGAGCTCCAAGTTTGATAAGAACAAACATACTAAAAAAGGGATAGTTTTGCTCGCATCATGTTAAATTTCAAAATAGAGAAAACCAACATAAACTTACGTTTCTAGTCCCTATTTCAAATCCGCCTGCACCAAAAGATCCAAATACCATTTACGTTTTTAGCATTTCAAACGCGCATAATTTTCTGTAGAAACATCGGATCACCATACCGTTTTACCCAAAAATCATAAATTTTACAATCTTTAAAATGAGATCCAGTGTTGATACCAAAAAATCATATTTGCAGTAAGGCTGCAATTATTCGTATATTTGCAGAGAATTTTACAATTTTTGAAAAACATCAATTTTTCTTCAAATGTCAGCAATTAGTCCATATAATTGCAGATTTTTATGCAATTATATGAAATAATTGCAGACTTTTATGCAATTATATGGAATAATTGCAAACTTCTCGGCTATTATTCCATATAATTGCCGACTTTTCTACAATTAGTCCATATAATTGTCATTGTCTGCAATTATATGAAATAATCATCAATTTATTCTTCAAATGTCTGCAATTATTTCATATAACTGCAAACTTTTATGCAACTATATGAAACAATTGCAGACTTTTATGCAATTCGGTGGAATAATTGCAGATTTTTCTGCAATTATTCCAAGTAATCGCAGAAAAGCGCAACTATACTATATAATTGCAGACTTTTCTGCAATTATTCCAAATAATCGTAGAAAAGTGCAACTATACCATATAGTTGCAGATTTTTCTGCAATTATTTCATATAATTACTGAATTGTCTGCAATCATACCATATAATTGCAGAAACTTTGAAAAGCATCAATTATAACTTGGACTGCTGTTGTTTTTTACATATTCATAATGACACTCATTAGAAAGATAATAAAATTTGTGATTTAATGGTGAAAACGGTTTGTTAATCCATCGTTTCTACAAAAAGTTATTGCGTTTTAAAGATTGATAAATAATGAGGTGCAAATTTTAATTATAAATGTGAGAATAACATCCACATATGAAGAACTAACGTTCAGCCATGGATTTATTTTTATTTAATTTTATGTTTTTTAGGATGTTTTGTGTATTAAGTTCAATTTTAGGGATGTGTCCCTTGTTTTCACTTAAAAAAGGATATATATATATATATATATATATATATATATATATATATATATTGATTGGTTCTCAGTCTCGTTTTATGGCGTAAATACTGGTTTTATCATCAGAAAGATTAAATAATGAAATCGTAGCAGCTGTGGCATTGCAGTCACCAAAACATTTAATGTTATTTTAATATCATCAGATAAAATCTATACAAAATTGACTTCTAATATTAGAAGTTCAAACTTTATCTATAAATAATTATTTTCTTTTCAAACAAAAACCAATTATAAAGTCGCTTTTCATGGTAAAAATGACCACTCAAAATATGCAAATAGTTTCAGAAGGTTAGGATAGAATACTTTGCAAAGAAAGTGGAAACTAAATTCAACAAAAATTCACACTTGTCATCATTAATTCATTCCGAAATATAGGAAATTTTCAAAAATATTAATAAAGATATCCTAAAAGAAATATTTTATTAATAAGTTCAAAAAAAATCAAAATGGTATGACAAACAAATCAAAATATTATTTTTAAAAAAATGAAATTTTCCAGAAGGATTAAATTATTTGATTCAAAATTGTTTTGAAGATCTAAGCACACAAAAAGAACCCGATAAGGGATTGAACATCGTTCTTAAATGAACAATAAAACAGATAAGGGATTTACATAAAATGAAAAAGAAACATACAAATAGTAGTCATCTCAACAAAAGAGGAGAGAGAAAGGGTATTACTCAAGGCCAAAAGTTTATCGATTGCCTAGCATTCGGCAACTTCCAATTTTTATTTGCTGTAGCAATTGAAAACTCAAGCTTCTGGTTAAAAAAAGGTAGGATAGTATATTCTTCAGTTAAGATCAAAAATAATAAATTACCTTCCAAATATCTTTCACTAACCAAGGCAGTAAAGAACATAGTACTAATGTCGAATTGAGATATAACTGCTAACAACTAGACCACGACACTCAGAATGAACCCAACATTAAATAATACTGAAAAATGAAGCAAATTGATATTTGAGTAAAGGAGATGCAATTGAAATGAAAACATAGCAGGTTGTGGGTATTTAGGTTTGTTGATGGTAAGATGGTTGTTTAGCAGGGTAATTTGAAAACCCTGCACTGAGAGAAAAGAGAGGATCTTTTTTGGGCCTCAATGTATATAAAGTTCAATAGAAATAGAGGGGTTTTAGTTATTCTTAGTAAAGGCATAATCGAACCATACAGAATTATGAAATTTTGTACAATATAAGTGCAAAAGCAGCTTACAACGAAAAAGTGCATAGTGCATAGTATACACTTGAGCTTATTTTTATATCAAACAAGCACCCAGTCCAGGGTATTCCCTGATAAATTATAGGGAACAATATGTGATTCTATGCTTAAGATCAACCTCAGAAAAAGGAACTGTTTTTATTATATAGAAACAAAGAAAAATGAAAATTGATTGCAAATCGAATGGTAATTGAAGCATGAGTAGAGAGAGTCCGAGAATCAAACCAAACAAAGAAGAAGAAGAAATCTATTTTCAACCGTGCAACCTGAATTTGAGCATCTAGAGTCGACCAACATGTTAAATTAGATCATCTAGGATTTGCACGTTGATTAGAACTAAGTAATCTTAGTTCAATCGACAATGGTTTTGAAAACCAAAAGATGTGTGTTGATGATGAAGAAGGATTTTATAGGGCATAAGGCACAAAATAATTTAAAAAGGTGGAGTGATATGATATTAGGCTTTTTTATGGGCTTGCTTTCAGAAAGAATTATTTGTAGTATTCATTCGATTTTGGGCCATAATTAGCTTCTTGGGGTATAATACAAATTTGCACTCTACGTTTCATTTAGGCTAAACATCCTCAATCAAACAGAAAAAATTAATCGGGGATAAAAGGATATTATTTCGAAAAGAAATTGTATGAATTCTGGAACTGGAAAAGAATCAGAATCCCTGGACATTCCAAAACAGAACTGGAATTCTGAAAAAATTTACTGACAGGAAAGTAACTAAAAACCGGAATTTTGAACTTGGATCCAATTTTGTACAATCAACTTGATATGTTTTTCAACAAATATAAGATTAACTAAAAGTAGTATGGATAACTCGGGTACAAGAACATAAAGAATAGATGAGACTATTCATGTAAATATAATAGGTGATAATAAATGTACACAAAATATTTTGAAATAATGTCAATTTATCAGGATATGTAGAGTGAAACTTAGTACAATATAATTAGTTTCACCTTTGATGAATACAAAAATTAAAAAACAATTAGGTGATACATAATCAATCAAATATGGTGTTTGATAAAAAGGCAAAGGCGGCATGCATCATAAAATTAAAACGCAAAATATAGCATATAATAGTACAAAAACTTAAGGATTACCCTCAAAAAGCTGCATCCGGCTTTCAAGTCCCCAAATTGTAGATTGATGAAGACCAATGTTATTGAAAACGAAATATCAATCCTATCAAACTTGACAATAATTTAAGCTTCCACGTTGCCAACATCTAGTTTTGCGTCCTCTTCTAGTTCTCTAACAGCGGATACAAGACTACGAGTAACGGCCTTAAGGTACAAACCATTCTCTTTCATCTCCCCCAACAACTTCTCAGCTGTTCGCCAATCTTGTGCTCTTAAGCACAAGGTTTCAATCATCTTATTATACTCATCTGCATTTGGTTGTACTCCGTGCTCTTTCATGTCTTTAAGAATCCCAACCGCCTTCTCAAACTCCTCCATCTTGCAATACCCACGCGTTAAAACATGATAAGTAGCGGGACTCAATTTACCATGTCTTTTTTTCGCTTCACAGTATATCTTATATGCTTCTTCCATCAACCCACCTTTTGCATAACCACTCATAACCACTGTATATGTGTAGACATCTGGTTTTAGACATCGACTCTCCATTAGTTTCATCAAAGATACAGCTTCGTCTACTTCTCCAATTTTGGCGAATGCGTTAATGACATCATTAAAAGAAGCATTCTTGGGTGAAGGGCCAGATTCAACCATTTTCAATAGCAAGATTTTTGCCTCGTTGTGTCTTTTAATTCTGCACAAACCTTTAATAACTGAACCAAATGTTCTTTGTTCTTCTATAATTAGATATGATCCTTTTGGGTAGTTTTCAATCAAGTCTTCAATCAACTCCAAGGCCAAAGGAACACACTCATCGTATCGAGCAAGCCCACGAATTAAGATATCTAAGCTGCAAGCAGACAAAACTAAACTCTTCTCCTTTGCAGCCTTATAGAGCAAATGTGCCTCTTTTGCCTTCCAACCCCTAACAAAGAAAGTAACAATCTCACCAATTATTCCTTCTTCGGGTAAACTGCCTGAACTAATCATTTCCTCACATACAGACCATGCTTTGTCAAACATGGATCTTCTTCCAAGAGCTAACATAGTATAATAGTAACTATTCACATCATGATCGCAACCAAATTCACTGAATTTATCATAAACTTCCAAAGCAGCTTTTGCCTTACCCAATTTGTAAAACATGTCTATCACTTCATTTAACACCTTGGTTTGCAAAAAACCAGTATGTTGACCCAAATCCTTGATCAAGTCCCACAAAGCATAAGCCTCTTTCTTACTAAATCCACTCACACTTCTAACGGAATTCAAAATCATCTCCAAATGTTTACTTGTTTTTAAATACTCATCTTTTTTCAGAACCCATCTATAAAATTCAATCAAATTAACACCTACATTATCCGAAGATTCAAGCACTTTCGTCACAAATTCCTCGCTCAATTTCAATTCCAGATTATCTAATCTCACCTCAATAGGCTCTTCGGAAGCATTCTTCAAAATCAAAACAGCGTACTCGACTTTCTCTATATCAACCTCAGCTGCTTCATCCACGACTCCATCTTCAAAAACAGCCGAGTCATCTAAATTCAAATTTGTTTCCCCCTTCACATCGGTGCTTCCATCTACACTGAACGCAGAACTTGAAGGTACGGATCCGTTAATGTCCCACTCCGAGTTTGTTGCTACAGTTGAAGAATTGATTTTTAGCTTGTCGAAATAGGAATTGGAAGCAGAGGTAGGATTTGACTCCCCATTCAAATCAGCGCTTTCATCTACATCAAATCCAAAATTAGAAGGTTCAGATTGATTAAAGTTCCAACCAGACTTCGCTGTATCGATTAAAGAATCGATTTTGAGCTCGTCGGGATCGAAAGCCGAGTTAGGGTTTGAGGAGAAGAATCTATTTATGTTCAAGAAAGGAGACGCTCCAATCATGGACGAGGTATTATGGGGTGCAAGTGAGTGACAGTGGGAATGAAAATAGCGAGATCTGAGAAGAAGAAGAGAACGAGCATTAGATCGCCACATTTTTGCTGTTGCGGCGGTTAAAGGAGAACGACGACAGAAATTAATTCTTAGAAGGCTGCGTGTTATGCAATAGTTTTGGGTTTAGGGTTCTTGTTGTGTGGACCGAGATTAATATAATTTTTTGTCTGCTAATGCTAAGATTTAAATTTTCATTTGAATTATTGAGTTTTTTACTACATTTTAATGTTTTAAGGAAAACTCATATTAATCATGTATTTAAACTACACTCATTGTACTAGAAATGTTAATTATTACGTTATAGAGAAAAGGTTTGTTATGATCTTTGTTGCAATCTAATACTGTACAATAAGGTATTAGTTGTCATTTATACTTGATAGAATTTTCATTCGTTCAAATGGTTTCTTGGATCTATCAACGGTTGTAAGACATGCATTGTACATATTATTAGCATAACAAAACATGTTTCTGTAGATAAAAAGTTTGTTATACAAGCCGACCGAGTGTAATATCTATTATTAAACTTAAAAGCGCAATACTAAAATTGTTTACGTGGCCTTCCACACGTCTGCGTTTTTCAATTTCTCTACTCCCCTGCCTTTTCTGCTTTTCCTTCGTCTAAAATTACCATAAAAATAAACAAAAACTCTATTTCCCCTCACACGTCTCACTTCCTTTTCCAATTCACAAACTGTCCCCAGCTCTACCGTTGTACCCTACCAGTGGCCTCCAATTTCTGAAATACCACTCATCTCCCGTTGTTCTTCGACATCCACTTCACCACGTTCCCGCCACCCCCCGCATGCGACCAACCAATCTCGACTAAAACCCTAAAATCTAAACTGCCCTCCAATCTATTAAATCGTCTTCCTTTCGTTTTTTTTTCCTACACCACATTCCACTCGCCTTCCTCCATTTTCCTCCTCCACTGCCGTGTCCAACCACCACAACATATATTTCCCTCAATCGACCGTAATCGTTTTCCAGCTTGCTTGATGGTGCGGAACATTGATAGGTATTTTCTAAACTTTTACATTTCCAACTTAGATTACCTTTGCCGATAAAACACAAAAATACTTTTAAGCGGATGGACGATAGCACCACCACTAACAGTTGGGTGGTCGTTATTCCTTAATATTGCATTATCCAACGAATTACGCAGCCAGCGGATGATTTTAATATTTATTTTCCCAACCTTTACTTTTGTCCAGTTGATAGGTTGGTTGTTCTCCTTTGTATATACCGTCAATTGTCCTGTCCGCAGCATAAAATATATGGTTTGTTACAGTTCTATATCAATGCTGCTTTTAATGTCATCTTATCATTGTTTGTATACACAATGATGCACAAAATATATGTCCTAATTCTAACAACACTTAAATGATATAAATAAACAATTAAATTTTCTGTGCTGCTTTTATCTGCTACTTTATTTGCCAACATATTTACTACTCATGCTTCGCACACGAGTATGCAGTGCATATGCTCTGCTGGTAGTTAATATTCGATGGGTATAATTCATACAGCTGCTTAACTGCTGCATGATGTGTGTTTTTACATTTTCGGTTCTGAAAGAGTAAAGTGGTATGACACATCTTCGCTAACATGGTTGCCGTGTTTTGGTTGATTGTAATATCACTCGGGTATTTTTATCTGTCTTTTTTTTATAAAATGACTGAAGCTTTATTTAAGCAGAACACCCTGTTTAATTTTTTTTATAATATGAGCGATATTTTATTCAACCAAACCATTTTATTTGAATGCTTTTAAATTGAGGGTTCGAATATGTGACCAGATTTTGAATCAACTTATATGTTGTTCATTTATAAAGGAGTAATCTTACACAATTTAGGGTGTAATCCAAATAGAGTCATATCAAATATCTTAGCCGTTTTTTGACCAACGTTAGTGAGTGATTTTTGGTATGAGCTGTGAATGGTGTTGTTAAACCTTACACTGGGAAGTATGTAGAAAAAAGATTCAAATACTTGCATCTGTACACTTAGAAAGTAGATAAACTTTCTTCAATATGTAATGCAACTAAGTTGATACGGTAACACTACGTAAATTAGCTCGGTGGAGCATAGTACGTTGAATAGTATAATATGTTAAACAAAATGAAATTTGGTTCTTTTGAAGGAAAAACATAGTAGACAAAAAGTAAGCATGACATGTATACAGGTTAAGCCTTTATAGTTATGGTGAGTTTATCAATGAGACCTAATAATATGTGAGTGACTACATAAATGGTAACTATTATAATATGTGAGTGACTACATAAATGTTAACTATTATGCAACCAACAAAAAACCATATTTCTTACGTTAGTTTTATGCTTTTTATCTTTAGCACTCCTGCACGAATTTCAAAACAAAAAAAAATTAGATTAGATATTGCTTATACAAACCGATTGAACATTGCAATTTTATAAAGTGTGGAATGAGCAGGCAAAAGTTTTTAGATACCCATGATCAATGAGGTTTGGCATAAGAACATGGTTCTCTAGAAATTATGATGGTTTTGGCAAATATGTAGCACTGTAAACATTTGGAAATAAGTTGGCTATAAGTAAAGGTAAAAAATTACGAGGTTAACTTAATTCTAATATATGATTTGAGGGGTTCACATTACAACATCAAAGCTTAATATCAAACACATTATAGAAAACATTAATTGAACTAATACATATACAAAAGTAGATTTCTATTTTGTAATTCCTGGAGAGAAATGACCATGACAATCATTAGTAAAAGTGACAATAGATACGCATCTGTCAATAGAATTAATATACATGTCCGTTATTTATATAATGTTATGTTGTATAGTCATACGTGATTGAAAATATCAAATCTGCTTATTTACAGAATTAAACATTTTAAAATTTTGATACATCTAATTCAACAGCTAAACGTATTATCCCACAATTGATTGAAATGCATTAGCGTAAAAGTGGCATACCTATATATAGAAAGCATCTTCATCTTCATATCTTCGTGTGTAATAAATATTAGATGTGTAGCTGTTTAATCTAAACTAAACAATTTTTTTCTTTTGAAGATTACCAAAAATTTAGAGCTGCAGCTGAAGTGTAGTGAACTGGTAATCAGTCAGCACTAGGATGCACTATGGTAAGAAGATCAAGTCAAGACTCACCTTGAAGTAGCCGTGACTGCACCACAAAATTATAAAGGCAAGACTTACCAAAGCAACACCTTGCACAGACAATGAACCATCGTAGGAAAGTTATCAAGCACCCAGCATGATAAAATTCTGAACTTGCGATAGTCTTTGCTATCTCTATATAGTTTACACCAAAAACTGACATACCATTACCTAAAATATATGGGCTTAATTTTCTGTCATCCTTTTGAAACAACCAAAGTACCAGAAGTCGTTTATGAAGAAAATATAACTAATCAGATAAATAAACACATGACACATAAAAACATATAACTTTTTCACGCTTCAATGATTTTCAACATTATCCTGCCTTATTATTCTTAGTTTAGTTCTCAAAGTCAAATTAATTGGATTTTACTTCAAAATTGAAACCTTAATTAGTCTCAGTTAACTGCTTGGTAGAGAATAGACCCATGAAAAGAGGTGCTTAACGTAATAATAATAACATAAAAAAGTTATGCTATGATAATTTTATAAACTATGATACATTTATCCACATGTCTAACACTTCCATTAGTTGTTATTATTATTATTATGGTCACTCATTTATGATATTACGCTGAGTCTGACGTCATTATAAAGACAGTTGGGCTTTAAAACCACACTGAATCGTCTCGGCCCCACGAAAAAGAAGATTTATATATCTATGCAAAAAAGTTCATTACTAATTATAATCTCCAGTTTTAAGAAGAATCCACCTTACAAAAAATATACCATGGTCTTTAGTACCGTCATTCGTCTCTTGATTTTGATAAGCATTTTCGCTTTTAATTTTCCAAAAATAATCTATAGTATTGTGGTAACGTAGCAAACCTCCACAAATTTTAGGTTCTGTACATATAAAAATTTGCACATGTACTGGTTTGATTGTTGATGATCATTAATTTGTTTCTCATCGTCATACGTAAACTAAAATCTGACTTATTATACAGTTATATACTTTTATCACTGGATTCAAAGATGTTACCACTTGATGTTTATATTTTCATTTGGTCTGAAGGAAGATTTATATTTTCATTCGGACTGAAGGAAGAAAAAAAAACTTATTTGTCGATTTGTTTATGTTTGGATTAAAAAACTTATCAACTATTATAATTCAATAGTTTACGAGTTCAGCTTTCCAATATGACTACTACTTTATAAAAATATAACAACATTTTCAAGTACACTGCCCCTTTAGCTACGTACAAGTATTTATTTACTTCAACATGGTTGCTTCAATGTTTGTTGTGGTGCTAAGTATTAATTTATTTTTACCTTGCTACTCTCTTATGTTTATATTGGACATAGGTTTGCCTTATTACTGCCTGTAGATTTTTACCCTGCCATAACAAGGTAGGTATTTATATACGAATATCTTATCTATGTAGGAGTCGATGATGAGAAATATCAATTATTTTTTGAATTTGCAGAAGTTAATGCACTGCGCCTCTCGGTTGTATTCACACACGTACGTGTTGGCATATGCATATTTTACCGAATGTGTATAGGATGAAGGTTCCTAAAATTAAGAAATAATTGGCTTCTATAAGAATTCAGCCTATGTGCGCACACCATCTATTTGATGTACATGTGCTAACCTGTAATTTTTTGTGCAGGTAGAAATATAGCAAAGAAATTCGGACAACTTGCGTTGCATACGCAGTCGTGTCAGCTTTCGGTAAGATGTACCAACATCTTCTATTATTTATTTGATGTTTCCCATGTGCTGCTTATTTTTCAGATTTTTTATAATAATTCTACTGCATGTTTTTGAAATAAAAATAAATTCACTAAACGATCACTGTACATTTTCATTGACTTAAAATGTCATTTAATACAAATTCTTGCATATTCAAACTTTATTTAGTTGTCTCCTTCTATTGACATGACTGATATTGGATTGTACAGTGTAATAAGCGGTCTTTGCACTTTGCAATTTTCATTAACTGCTGTTCAGTATGCTATCGTTTAATTTCATAGCTATTTCAGCCTTGCAAAAAATGCATACTGTATGAAAAATTAAATTGTTTTCTCCAAAATTTACACTCCTTAGCTTACGTCAATTTAGACTCATTTTTTGAATTTGTTTTTCATGATAATGTAGTAGTCAAGTATAAGTATTGCTATTTTCCATTACATGTTTCAACCTACATCTCAATTACATGTATTAATTACTTTTAGCATCTGCTTTTTATGCTGGATCTTTATTTCATCAACTGACCTATGGTCATCATTTTTTCCTACCACCATTACTGTATTGGTCTACATGGACTAGATTAACAATTTATGACCTATCAGTTTTGCTCTTCTACACTCTGTATCCAACAACAACATTAATGTGTATCCCTCGGTTATTTGTTTCCCCCATTAGACATCGGATCATTCGAAAAGTGCATATCAGCAGTTTGATTTGAACACACTATTCTAATTTGTTTCGTAATCATTAACTCTCAGATTTGGAGGCATGCACGTGCAAAGAGACAACTTTTGCTATCTGCTCAATGATTAAAAAAGACGTCAGTATCTACTTGGACTACCTGCCTGAACTGTAGCGATGTCAGCTAATATATTACACCATAAAACTATAAAAACTATCTCTACCTACAACATTCTGAAGAGGCTTCCATACTATTCTGCTTACTACCCAAATACCAAAAAGGAAATAATTTGTATTACGCGTTAATTCCATAATTTTATATATGTGTCGTGCTACTGTTTGAACTAACATTTAAAGTAATCTATACTTTAGTGTGTCGGTTGAACCGCCAGTATAGACATCAGTATATCAGACATCAAAAGCTTAACGCGTGGATTCGACGTAAGTATGTTGTGTGTGTGTATAGCTGTTTGGAGTTAGTAGTTTGTGAGATATACTTTTTTTCTGCTGTTCTAACAAGGTATTGGAAAAGGCACAGATCATTCAGCAAACAAAATTTCAACTTCAACAGAATGTCCACGTCCAGCGTTTCCATTATATGACTATGCTGCAATTTGTTTTCCACAAGCATTGACTAATTTTCAATATTTCAGCAATTTACGTACAACCACGACTTTAAATCCAAGTGAGTTTTGCTACTTCCTTTTCTTCAGTAGATAATAATCCATATGGGTTTACGGATTTACCAATGATCTTTCATCAGGGAAGATGTTGATTCCATGAAACTTTGGTCATCCGCGATGTGAATGTTGTAATTGTAGGGCCTCGGTTTTTGTTTAAGGAATGTGTAAAATTAGAAAGCACAGATACAAGTCCAGTCTTTTCTATATGATGTCAGAAAGGAAAGGTACAACTTTCATTATTCAAAAAATGTCCTCAATATTTGCTACATCTTTTGGATCATAACGGTGGAGCTAAATTTAAGCATTTTAGAGAAAACGTTTAGTGCATATAACTTCATTTATGCTTTTACATCAATGGGTGGTCATATTGACAACTCCATTAATAATGGTCATGGACCATATGTTTTTAGAATAAATGGACAAAATCACCACAGGATTGGGTCATTACTACCAACAGATGGTACACCGAAATTTGCACAGTTATACTTTTATGACATAGCAAATGAGGTGTCGAACAGAATTTCTACTCATGTTACAACTAATTAGGATGAAGAAATAGTTAAAAATCTAATTACAATGTTTGATGAATGTAATGTGTTGGCTCGAGTCTTTCGAATGGCAAGAGATAGATTTCACGCTACAGAGTATCAACCGGTTTTTATTAGGTTATTGGAAAGGCGATATATAGATGGTAGGCAGTACAATCTACCGAGTACGTCAGAGATTGCTTCATTAAGAGATGACGACAACGTAAACTCCTATGCTTTTCGAGATATTATCATTAAGGAGACAAATGGAGTTCTTAAAAGAATTAACAAGAAACATCACTACAAGAAATTTTATTTTTTGTGGCGCATAAAAAATGCTACCAAAACTTATGGTAGCGTTTTGATAAACGCTGTGATAAAGCGCACAACAAAAAATCCATGATTTTTAGTTGCATTTATTTGAACGCCACTATAAATTCTTTTATTGCAGTATTTCTCAAACGCCACCATAAATCTTTTTGTAGCGTTTTAAAAACGCCACCAAAGGTTTTTTGAGGGCTACCAATAGAGTTTTCAACTTTACCCCTATTTTACGGTTGCGTTTACTCAACGCCGCTATATGTATTTCTGTAGTGTTTTTGAAACGCTACTAAAAGTTGTTGATCATTTTGCACCGTTTTTTCATGCTGTTATTTCCTGTTGGTTGTCTATTTTGTTTCTACTATATCAATCAATAATCACTCACATAATCATTATATTCAAACAATTAAAAAAATATTGATCGTATAATCAAATAAGATATCCATAACCATTCTTATACAATAGTCTTTTGATAAAATGACCAAACTCACATACAATAACTATTCGTATACAAATTTACACACCTAGTACTAATAAAATGTTACACCAAACTGGTGCTAACAAAATGCTTGATTACCCATAATTCTTTGTTGCATGCACAAGTGAAAGCTAGCACCATAGAAGTCCAACCTTGCTCTCTTTGAAAATTCAATGTCTGCACAAGTGAAAGCACAACATATTGTCAAACAATTATGTTAATTTGAAAGACTTCAAATCTAATATCAAACATCTACAACATTGTACGAGCATATCATATTATAAATAATGTCATATAAATAATCAAAGTTATAAACGAAATGAAATAAATAAAGTCCAATCTTACAGTTATATATAAAATGTTGTTAAATTAGTTATATTACTACTATTTATAAAATTTAGTTCACTTGAACTTAGTTAATTTTAACAAAGCCTAGTTAATTTTTATTAACTTGGTTAACTTAATTTATTATTATTATTATTATTATTATTATTATTCAAACTCGTTTAACTTAATTATATTATTATTTTTATTATAAACTTAGTTAGATTTTATAAACTATGTTAATTTATCATCAATCATTATTTATAAATCTTTGTTAAATTAGTTATATTATTATTATTTATAAAATTAAGTTAACTTAAACTTAGTTAACTTTTATTAACTTGGTTAACGTAGTTAATTTATTACTATTATTACTTAAACTCGGTTAATTTAATTATATTATTATTATTATAAACTTAGTTAATTTTTATAAACATACTTAATTCATCATCATCATCATAATCATTGTTATTATTATAAAACTTTGTTAAATTAGTTATATTATTATCTATAAAATTTAGTTAGGTTGAACTTAACTAATTTTATAAAACTTGTTCAATTTTAACAAAACTTAGTTAATTTTTATTAACTTGGTTAACTTAGTTAATTTATTATTATTGTTGTTGTTGTTATAAAACATGGTTAATTTAATTGTATTATTGTTATTATTATTAGTATTATTATTATTAATATAAACTTGGTTAATTTTATAAACTTAGTTAATTCATCATCGTTGTCATCATTATTATTTATAATACTTTGTTAAATTAGTTATAGTACTACTATTTATAAAATTTAGTTAACATAAACTTAGTTATATTATTAATATTATTATTATAAACTTAGTTAATTCATCATCATCATCACTATTATTTATAAAACTTTGTTAAATTAGTTATATTGTTATTATTTATAAAATTTAGTTAACTTAAACTTAGTTAATTTTATAAACCTTGTTTAATTTTAACAAAACTTAATTAATTTTTATTAACTTGATTAGCTTAGTTAATTTATTATCATTTTTTCTAATTACCTAGAGAACCAAGCTTTGCCTGTAAACTCTAGGGAAGTATGTGCCTGCCAAACACATACTTCGGGTACTTGTTACAGGGTTGTCACTTTCGGGACTCGAACTCGTGACCTTCGATCACGCAGTCTGGACCATCAACTTAGTTAATTTAATTATATTATTATCATTATTACTACTACTATTAAAACTCGATTAACTTAATTATATTATTATTATTAATAATTCAGTTAATTTTTATGAACTTAGTTCATTTTTATAAACTTAGTTAATTTGTCATCGTCGTCATTGTAATTTAACGTACGAGTTGAGGAATCATGTGTTCAGTTATAGTGCCCAAATAGTAAATATTCATATTGACAAAGTGTATAATATTTCACAGTACGCACTTATCATAGAGTTAAAAGGTTCAATAGTCAACTAGCTTGAAAGGTTCAACAGTACGCACTTACTGTTTAAGTTGATGACATTGCACACTAGATGATCTACAATATAACTTTTGTTGCAAAGAATACGTGGGTCAGTGCAAAATAAAAGCATCCAAAGGCACGAGAATGCTTTTTATGCCAAGACTTCAGTTTTTATCAAATATGTATTTACTAATTACAATTACTGATTACAACTGTAGAGTTCCTTGTTCATTAACAGAGTAAGGGAGTTTACACAGTCCCATAAAGATGTATTAAACAAAATTCAATCAGATATCCTATCGTATGAATGCATACATGATCAGTAAGGACTAACTAAGGCAGATTTAGAATAATAATAATATCATGCATGCTGATAATAACATAGCATCTAAATATAATAACATACATGGGCATGCAGATACATGAGTCCAGCAATCATGTCTCGTAAGTATCCTCGAGCAGTGAATTCTCCTATTCCACCACATGCTCCCGAGGCATCACATACTTACTTACCTTCCACGTATTCTAAAACTACACACATAGAAATTTCGCTTTAACACAAAAAGGTTTTTTTTGAGAATTTTCCAGAAAAAAATAATTAAAAAAATAAGTCTGAGAGAAAAGTATAATAGAATTAATTACCCATGTAAAATCTATCTGATTCAGGATCATCAATCACCTCAACAAGATTTACAATATTTGGATGTTCCAACAATTTCATGATGGATACCTGAGAAACGAAGAGGTAAATTTCAGAAAGACCACTATTATAAAATCCGTTGATGCTATATTCTAACTAAATAACCCTTATGATTAATTAAGCATATAAAAATATTAAGATCAAAGGCATCTACTTCTCTTCTAACGTCTATCATAGCAGTCTCAGATGATGATACCTGCACCTTCGATAATCGAGACTTGTAGAATGCCTGCACTCAAAGAGAGTTTAAAATAAAATTTCAGTAATCGGTAACTACGGATTGTTAAATAAGAAAAAGATAAACCCAATATTGAGTAACCTAGCAAAAAATAATCGAACATAAACATATGATAGCCCACATAAATAATTAAATATGCTTACATGTGTGTGCGCGCGCCCTCACGTGTGTATTGGAAAATAGTTTAAAACAGAAATTCAAAGGGTATAAACTCTTGCCTTGATTGCATACTGAATTCCATCATTGGTGTTTCGATATAAAACCTAAGTAATCACATACAAGAATTGCCAATCAACTAGTCGGATAAACATACGGTTTGAATGGCACACAATGTAAATAATTTGAAACGTACCACTTTACCATAGCTTCCACGTCCTATATTACACACTCTAACATACTCATTAATCATTTTGTTACCTTCTTCATCCTGCAAATGTGGAAATTAATTAATACAACTTACAAAAATCTGAAATGATTAGAAATATTAAGGGCATATCCCTGCACATATTCTTAACCTTGTCAACTTACAAACTACAATATAGAATAAGTATCATGCTCACTAATTCCATTAACTCAGGGAATGCACAATGATATATTTGTGGCCGATAGCATAAACACCAAGCTGTTATGTATAGTAAAGTATCATTACTTAGCAACCTTGCCAATACAAAGTGATCAAGAACTTTATAAGTAACACTAAGATGCTACAAGTACTACATTACTTATTATCCAATGATATTATGATTGTATCTGTATACTCAAAAGATTGACAAATGAAGTTATTACTACTTACATTCAAATAATAGAAATTTTGTATAGGTCATCGTAGTTAAAATTAAAAATCAAAAATCAAAAGAACATTTGCTTCTTAATTTAACAAAAAAATTGACTTACGGAAACTTATTTCCAAAAGTTGCTTTTAAGCTAAATATCAAGGGTATAGATTCACGGACCAAATTTTGTTACACGAAAATAGCAGTGTGATGTTACAAGCACTGATGAATTTCTTGCTTACCAAGATAGATTAATTCAAAAACATTTGAATGTCGATCCTTAGTGTGTGTTATGTGAGTAGGAGAATGAAATTATCGATCATTTGTCTTATAAATGTAAGTTTTCTACTTTCATGTGAAAATGGTGTAAAACTAGATTACAATGGCCAATTTTTCATACTACGGAACTTAGTATACATATCAAAATTCAAAATATCCAAATGAAATTTAAAAATAAGTGCAAAAACAGTGATTTGGCTAAGGTTGCATTTTCTGTGTGCATTTGGTGTTTATAGAGGGAAAGAAACGATAGAGTTTTCACTAGCAGCAATCATAAAACTGTTAATGAAGTGAGTGCTAGCATATTGAGCATGGTGAATATCATAATTACTAAGTCTAAGCATAGGCAGTTTATGAATGATAGTGATGAATCAACATATCATAAGTACTATGAACTTATATCTCTATGGGTTATAACTAGAAGGCACAATCAAGCTCAACTATACCACCGTAATCATGCATATTAAATTAAAAGATTGTCATTAATTTAGAGGTGTTAGAGAAGGGCTACATGATTCATTACATTATAATATAAGGCTCAGTGGCGATTTCACAATTCAACAATGTTTGGATATTCAATGGTGATAGCTTTTGAAATTTCTTTTCTACTTATCATTCAAAGTCAAGTGTCAAGTGAAAAGATAATCTAATAACATGGACTGAAAATGTGAATGTTACAAACATCTCCTCTCCCGATGTTGTTACAAACATCCACATCCCCAATTACCACCCGACAATCCTTAACCTCGACTAGCCTCGTCTCAACATCACTCACTATCATACAATATAGCACTTATAGCGGTGGTACTGAATTATCTTTGATAGGAAAAACAACATAATCAATAACAATGTAAATGTATGAAAGAACAACAAAAAATCTACAAAGAACGTGTATAAATACCACAATTATGATACAGTCTAACCAAATAAATATCCCAAATTTAAAAAGATCTCTACAATGAAAAGAGGCATTTAACATATATTTCTAAAACCGTAAAGAAAAATTACAATTGTTAGAGAATTGTGTGTGTGTATATAGAATTTAAAAACAGAGAATAAATACCACAATTTGACTTTTGATATACGGTAAAGGACTCTCGATTGTAAGGCAAAGAACAAGGTAAAATATATAAGAGCAGCAAATTTCAAATTATCAAAGGGCGCAAAGTGCTCTGAGTTTTGCTCCTAGTAAGTTGTATGTGTTCATATGCTTTGTTATGATTTGAGTACAATAAAGCTTGATGACCATGCTTCTAGAAAACTTGTAACTTACATTACTATGTGTTTTGTTTTACTATGCATATATGAGTTTTTTGTGTCCTTAATTTATATCCGTATAAACCTTACATCTGAACCTATGGATATTTTTTAACTATTCATAGTGCATTTTGGTTTTTGAAATGAATTTTTTTGTAGAGATTCATCGGTAATTGAATAATATATTGTATTTTATACTGAGAATAGTTTCTTAAAATAGTAGGTTAGAAACTCAAATCCTTGTGCATTCAAGACTTTAATGAAAATGCTACAATAATGGTTAGTAGAAATCTTGTGTTGAAATGATGATTTTATCATCTGGTGTGGTAATGACTATTCCTAAAGAAAATAAGGCAATTCTTATATTCTGTTAGGGTATTGTTAAAGGAAAAAAACTAAATGGAAATTTGGACAGTTGGCAGAAATTACATTACATATTAACTTTAGGACATATGACACTCAACTAATTGATTAGTTATAGTCCTGCCTAATTATACTTCTAGTTCTAATTAACATCAACTGTCAACTGTTATAGTCTTGTTGCTTGTCCTTTTCTTTTTTCTCATTCTTTCTCTATTGCCACTTTCTCCTTCTCCCTACCAGTTTATTTATCTCTCTCTTTCACATCTTTCTCCTTATCGCGTCCATCTCCGTGCTCTAGTATTAGCTTATTTTTCTTATCTGTTATGATATTTTGCAACTCGGACATATTTTTTGTAATAATATCCAAAGGTTGTAAATGTGAATATACATCACTTCCGAAAGGACTATATTAACCTATAATTTTAAACAAATATATATTAATCACAAAATTTTGGTGCATCTTCTGTGTGCATGTGCCAAATTATTTGGACAGGCGACATAAAACAAGGCATGCATCAATCAAAAGAGTAAGCAAAGTAGCATTGATTCTCGTCATAGAATTTCGAATTGCATAAAGGAATAAAAAAAGCACATACATCATCCAAGTTTGCTTCTAATTCCATGTATTGAAGACCTTTCTGTATAATGGTAACAAAGCACCCAGAGGAATTAAATTTCCATCAATATCACCGTTGTTAATTCCTTCCTCACATCTTAAAGAAAATAATGCATGGGTGAAACCTGATACAGCGCATGAGCATGTTACCACCATAGCAAGGATAATAACTTTGTAAATAACAATGTCAGAAGTATTGATGCTAAATTTCACATAATGGTCACATCTCTTATGTTTACACGCTTCCTTTGGATACAAAAGAACTTTTTACCTCTAAATAGACTAAACTCCAATGCTATATAGCAGCAAGGTCGTGCGATTACATAAAATATACATAAATTCTTCCTTATGTTTCCGTATAGCAATGCCTGGCCTTACTTTTAGATTTTAAGCAAAATTCTCTAACAAGTGATTGGTAACAACTCAAAATAAAAAAATTAAGCATCATAGGATAAAAAAATTTGTTACAATTTTGCCTTTTATAAAGCTCCTTAAAATAAGTTCAGATGAAAAAAAAACATTTTTTAGGATTTGCATTATTTTAGCAATAACTTTATCAAACCATAAACAAACTAAGTTTTCCTGTAATCATTTATCCATCTAAAAACAGAGGATATACAATGGATGTATACTTAGTAAACCAATTCTCAGTGAATAGAAATTGAAAGAAACTATAATAACAAATTCTCAGGAAACCAATTATGATACATAAGGAAATCGATACCTCGGCTTCTTAGCAACTAATACATAACAGCTTCTATAAACCAAATCTAAATCTAGTAACGAAACTTTAAATAGTTTGTTCTATTATAAATTATCAGTTTTCTTATTAACAACAGTAACTCATCATTATGAACTAAATTTAAAATCAGTACCTAGGTTGAGTCGGTCAATCAGCAAGCTCGCAAACACTAGTGAGATGACGATTTAGCTTTCTAAGTGTAATTTTCCAGTAGATCGTAGCCAAATAGATCATCGAAAATTGATTTAGGTTTTCATGCTTCATTAGTAGATTGATGGCAAAGAGGGAAGATTTGGACGTCGAAGACGAGGGATTTTGTGATGACGAAGATGGGAGAGATAGGAGATAAAGGAGAGGCCATAGAATTTCAAAGACGAGGAAAATTTTTTAAGTGTTTAAAAGAGATAAGGAGAGGACACACAAAATTTTAGAAAATTTTTCATGAATTGTTGGCGGAAACCAATTAACTCCGTTTATTTGTTCATTTTTATGAGTTAACTTGACCAATGGTTGCATAAGCCTTGAAATGCTACCAATAAATGCAACTAAAAGTATGTTTTCTTGTAGTGTCCTTCCTTTATGGAAATGCAATACCCTATTTTGTTTCCCTACGGAGAAGATGGTTATCATTGAAATATCGAATATAGGCACACGTAGCAAACTAGAACGACGAAAAGGGAATGGTTATTATGAGAGAGTACTATGCCCATCTTCTTCAATATAGGTCGGGAGATGGATCTATTCTACTTTTAAGATGGAAAATTTTCCAGCAATTTGTCGTAGATGTTTACACATATATAGAGGAAAAAAGGCCATGTTGGGTGAAAAAAATCAAAAAACATTAAGATCTGAAATTTATAGTGGGTTCCATGATGCAATAGCAGCTGGGGATACATCAGCTTCATGCATTGGACGTAAAGTTGTTTTACCATCATCATTTACTGGCGGTCCAAGGCATATGGTGCAAAACTATCAAGATGCAATGGCAATATGTAGAAGGGCAGGCTCTCTAGATTATTTCATTACATTTACTTGAAAATCAAAGTGGTCAGAAATTGGATATTCTTTAGAACGCTATCCAGGACAAAGAACTGAAGATAGACCAGACATAGTTTCGCATGTTTTTCAAATCAAGCTTATGCAACTAATTAAGGACATAAAGGCCGAGGAACATTTTGGAAAAGTAAAAGCATGTAAATATTTTTCTATGTTTTATGCTCATTGACACTAAATATATCAATATTACCTTTTGTTCCTTATTTATTGTGTTTCTAATTTTCAATATGCAGTGATATATACCATTGAATTTCAAAAGCATGGACTTCCACATGCTCACATACTGGTGTTCGTATTTGGAAGTGACAGACCAATAACTATGGGCAATGTCGTCAAAATGTTTAGCACAGAAATTCCAAATGTTCATTCAGATCCATTGACATACCAATCAATTTGTCAATTTATGATACATGGACCATATGGACCTGAAAACCCATCATGTCCATGCATGGTTGCTGGAGCATGCTCAAAACACTTTCTAAAAAGTCACTGTAACAAAACAACGTTTGACAAGAATGGTTTTCCTACTTATAGAAGAAGTTTTCCTATTTATAGAAGAAGGAATGATGGTCGTTACTCTTCAACAGAAAATGGTTTCAGTTAAGATAGTCGTTGGGTGATACCATATAATGTTGACTTAGTTGTAAAATATCAAGCGCATGTTAATGTGGAGCTATGCAATAGAGCGCGATCTGTTAAGTATTTGTTTAAGTATATAAACAAAGGACATGATAGGGCAACTGTTGTAACTGAGGATAACAATAGTGATAGCCAAACATTTGTACAAGAAATAGACGAAGTGAAGGCATACCTTGACTGTAGGTATATTTTTGCTTCTGAAGCGAGTTGGAGAATATTTGAGTTTGACATACAATATCGAACTCCAGCCGTTGAGAGACTTATGTTCCATATGCCGAGGGAGCATATCCTTTTTTTTTATGACTTGGAAAGTTTAATAGACGTTCAAGAATGACCAAATTTAGATAATACTACGTTCACTGAGTGTTAGAAACTAATAAGATGTTTCCTGAAGCTAGACAATTGACGTTGTCGATTTTCCTACAGAATGGGTTTGGGATAAGAGGAAAAAAAGCTGGAAAATGAGAAAGAAAGGTGAGAAGATATGTAGAATATATTATGCTCATCCAACATCAGGGGAAAGATTTTACATGCGTATCTTGTTAAATATTGTGACAGGACCTACATGTTATGCAGATATTAGAACAGTCGACGGAGTATGTTATGAAACCTTTAAAGCAGCATGTGTTGCTCATGGATTGTTAGAGGACGATAATAAATGGAATAAGGCAATATCAGAGGCGTGTGAATGGGCATCATCCTCATTTTTACGTGAAATGTTCATAGCGTTACTGTTGTTTTGTGAGATCTCAAACCCAAGTCAATTTTGGGAGGATCATTGGGAAACGATGTCTGAAGATATTGTATGGCACAACAGAAATTTTAATGGAAGTTGCAATGATCCACCAAAAAGTTGGGTGAAATCAAAGACTTTTAAGGAGATATATAATATTATGAGTAGAAATAATAGACCATTGAAAGAGTTCTTGCCAACAACTGAAGCATATATGTTTTTAGAGGAAGGGTTATTTAATACATTGATCAATGAAGAGGTAGGGTATGACTGTGAGCTAATGAAAGAGGAAGTCTAAAGATTGCTACCATTATTGAACAACTAGAAAAAAAAAGTTTTTGATGTTGTGCAACAAGCAGTAAAGACAGGATCCGGTGGGTGTTTTTTTGTATATGGAAGTGGGGGTACAGGAAAAAAATTCTTGTGGAAGACGATTATAACTGGCTTAAAATCTGAAGGTAAGATTGTGTTAGCTGTAGCATCTTCAGGAATTGCTTCTTTACTTCTTCCAGGAGGAAGGACTACACATTCAAAAATTTCAAATATCCATAAATTTGGATGACAATTCAACTTGTGATATATCTAAACAGTCCTATTTAGCAGATTTGCTTAGAAAACTGATTCGATAATATGCGATGAAGCACCTATGATGCATCGTAATGCGTTGGAGATTTTGAAACTTTTTTAACTGATATTGTATCTAATACGTCTACTGCTAATGAAAATAAAGTTTTTGGTGGAAAAATGGTACTTTTGAGCGGGGACTTTAGACAAACTCTTCCTGTTATACCTAAAGGTACTAGACAAATGATTGTACGATCTGCAATAAATCAATCTTCTTTATGGAGCAAATGCACCATTTTTACTCTCCACACCAACATGCGTTTAAAAACATGTACCACAAACAAGGATGATGATGAGAAGTTAGCACAATTTTCAAAGTGGGTTTTAAACATAGGATAAGGCAACCTACATACTATTTCATTAGAGGAAGATGAGGAGCCTACTTGAATTCAAATACCAGATGAATTTGTTATACCTACATCTGGTAATGACATAGCAGAAATTGTTAAAACCATATATACAGAATTGGATAAAATTTAATGAACACTAATTATTTACGAGATAGATGTATACTAGGACCAACTAATGACTGTATGGAGAAAATAAGTTCGTACGTAGTTAGTATCATAAGTGGAAGTCCCATAAATTATCTAAGTGCTGATTCAATTAGTCCAATTTCGGATACTACAGATGATTAAAATATTATGTACCCACTGGAATTTTTGAATACACTAAAAATATCGGGTCTTCCAAATCATAATTTGCAATTAACGGTGGGTATTCCAATAATGCTACTACAAAATCTTAACCAAAGCCTTGGATTGTGTAATGGTACTAGATTGATTGTCACACAGCTAGCTTCGAGAATGATAGAAGCATCAATTGTAACTGGAAATAATATTGGTCAAAAAGTACCAATTCCTAGAATAGTGCTTACTTCGAACGACACAAAATGGCCATTTGTTTTAAGACAGAGACACTTTCCAATTCATGTTTGATTTGCTATGACAATAAACAAAAGTCAAGGCCAAACATTGAAAAATGTTGGCATTTACCTACCTAGACCAGTCTTTACACATGGTCAACTTTATGTCGCTATCTCTGGAACGACGTCGCACTTAGGTTTGAAAATACTTGTGGGTTCAAGAGAGGAAGGATGTCAAACGTATACACAAAATATTGTTTACAAAGAAGTATTTAAAAACTTGATAGGTACGTAAACAATTATCCAGTTTGTAAATTCAATTCACATTAATAAGATATTTCATTTTGGTTTACTAATGCTATTGCATTTTTTTCACAGCTAACAGTACCGAATAACAACAGTGAACTTGTACTTGCAAATTGTTAGCCTATGCAATATACCGATGTCATGCTATTCCACTCGTTCTACTGTTAAAATTTGTAAGTTTTCATGTAACATGTACGTCCAGTCAATTCATATTTCCACTGCGTTGATGCCACAACAAACACTTACTTTCAGCTAGACTATACGTACGTTTTTCATTTCATTAATAGTTAACTAAATGATAAGTTGAATGTATATGCAGTACTGTGCCACCGAGATGATAAACGGTATAACTGTTGGAACATCATACTTTTACTTATTGGTAGCATCCATTATATCAGTTAGTGCTTGGCGAGTTATATAAACTTTGCCTCATTCCACACCTACTCAACTTTATTAAATTCTGACAATTTGCTGATGTAGCTGTAGGTAGGAGTATATGGGTATACAATTGTATGTACAACTTCCGTCTTCGGTACAACAATTGAGTTTTCTGATATGACTGAATCTGAAAAAATTTGGCTAGGCTACATGCCATTATCTACTTTGTTGACCAGTGAAACAAATATCATTTACAATCAACTCTTTTTTTTGAAGCACACCAATTGTCTTTTTTAAAATTAGAAATGTTTTTCTTCCTATTGTCAAACCATGAATATATACTCACCCTACTTAACCTTATATTATATGTCATGAAATGAGGTTGCCTATTGCTATATTTTAAGACAATTTCCGTGCAAACTACTGCAAATTATCATTTTCTTATAAATTATTATGTCCTTTTAACTGTTTTGCTACCACAGGATGTGCATAAGATGCTCGGAATAGGAAACCAATCACTATCAAGAGTGCTATGTAATGCAGGAAAAAGGAGTTCGTAAAAAGGCATAACTATCACTATAAGTATTGTCATCCAAACTGTTTTGCACCACCACTAGAAAAGTTCATTCGACTAAAACAACTCACTTATTCATCATATGTTGTACGTACAGATGCATAATTAACACGTCAAATTTTAGCCAACTCATCATTACTCATAAACATTTCTGCTACCACTTTTTACAACAACTAAATCTTCTATTTTACTGTAGCCACTTAACAACTCATACCTGTTCATCCACCTTCTTCCACGAATGTCCACAAACTACATAACCAGCCAACTACAGTCCAACTTAAACTAACATCTACCGCTACTGCATTACGGATACAGTATAAACCGCACAGTAAATAACGTTTAGAATGACACCTTCATACTTGGTTGCAGGATTATGAAGATAGAATAGGAAACGTTGGCTCCAACGGTTCAAAGCATGAAAAGAGACAGAAGACGGAACACAACACAAAGGATTAAAGATCTGTTTACTGAATGTACTCTCTTCACAATACACTGCTACATGGACAACCACCACTCCTGTTTCTACATATTTATGTTTGTTACCCCTTATGTATATAGTAGTAACTTTGTACCTTTTCCGTTTGCTTTCTGCCTACTATTTACTGCAGTTCGCCTTACTATTTGTATTCAATTTTTCAGCTACTTTCTATTTGTAATTGACATCTTTTCGTTGTTACTGCAACTTTTATTTACTACTACTACTACTTACTTTCCTACTTTTACGTTCAAGGGCTGAACTATGTTACAACATCTAATAAATATCTACCACTGTTCATTATATTATTCGTCTGTAAATTGTATAAATTGTTTTGTTTCTACATATATTTTTCTGCTCTGCAAGCAACAACCTATGGTCATTAACTATTCGAACTATAATGTCTGTTCAGTCGCCATTTAAATAAATCCATTAACCTACCACTTGCACTTCAGTCGCCATTTATGTTATAACATCCATTTTTTCATTAGAACCGTTTGATTCATACATAGCATCACCATACACCAGACTTCTTTGTTACACACATACAATGCTTTTAACATTAGTTTTGCTATATAATATTTTGGGCCTACCAATTTTTATGCATCATAGTTGTTATCACGTGGCAGATAGCACCAGATTTTTCACTACATTTACTACAGCTTTCTGCTGATAAATTCAGTTTTGGGAATTTGCAAACAACTGAACTGTTCATAGCGGTTCCCACAAAATTAGCAGTCCTAACCTATACATTTTCTTTTACCATGTCAATTGCTGAATCAGTATACTGTAACGAAGCCATATTTCTACTATCTGCCAACAGGCAATACGCCACCACTCACACTAACATTTTCCCATTTCCTACACTTTCATGCAGCATGTCATGATTAGTAATTCAAATATAAATACTCACCAACTCCATCGTTTACTGCACATCACATTACCCACCAATACAACTTGATACTCTTATTCTTCAACTTCCAATCAAACCCAACGGTATGATGCATATGAATCAAGAGTTTTCATTACTATCCGATGTCCACTACGGAGTGAACTGGAGCACTATCAGAGTTAGAATTGGCAGACCGTGGAATTTTGTAAACCAGAAGACAAATGAAAAGTTTGCCATCAACCTACAGTTGCTAGATAGTGCAGTAAGTGACTCTTTTTGTAAATATTTATAACAGTTTATTCCCTAACTACAAAATCTAAATACTACAATGTCTCCCCATGTACAATAGTACAAATCTGAATACTGTAAATTATTTCAAATGAATTGTCTTTGTAAACAAGTTAGTTTTTCATTTGAGAAATTATTTCAACTAAACTGTTCAAGCAAAGAAGTTAGTTATCTCACGTTCTTTTAATGGTATGCATTCATCAACAGTATACTCTTCATCAAAAAAATATTAATGAAAATGATGTGAAATGTAGATGTTGCTTTTGGATTAGAAAGTCCATTAGTTGTTTTTATAAAACTAAAGACTCTCTTCTTTTATTAGATATATGATTATCATATAGAGAGTTTGCTTCAAATTTGACAAAAATAACCTTTAAATGTGAAATGTGGGTATAGCAATTTTAGAAGAATACGCTGTAACTGATGCAATAAAAAATAACACACAACAACGATGGATCTATTAATACGGCTACAAACCTAGCAATTAATAATTGCGAATTGGTTGCGAATGTACTTTTAGCATTTAATAGGAAGTACCGGCTCACTATCATAGGACACCCTTTACTACAAACTGATTTCCCACCATAAATAGTAAACTGTAGATACAAAATCTTCACTCTATAGCTGTCATGACCCGCCATTTCATACCATTCAAATCGAAAATAATCCACGCATGTCGGACTTGAATGATGCAAAATAACAGATTGTAAATAAATTTGGAGCAAATGAAATCAAATACACAGAATCACAGACACAGAACAATCAGAATAACTCACAGCGGAATATAAAATAACATAGTAGTTCATGAAGCTACTATAACAAATTTTTAAACAAATACATAATAACAGTCTGAAAAAACATAATAGAAATCCCAAATACATAGAAGTTCACTAATACATGAGATAAACTAGAACAGTTGAAATAGGAACAAATATATAAGTAGATAAGTAGAATCTCCATTGAAAACTAGCTCCAGAAAGAGAATCCAAAGCTGTGAATAGACAGGCTGACCCGAGCGTAAAGCAAAAACACAAATCACTCGAGTCAAGACAATATATACTTATATAATTGTAAACCAACTCAAGTGAACTATAATAAGGTACAAGTAATTTAAAGGATGCCTGGGACCGCCCATCCTCTAAGGATCCGTTAAACTATCTACTATGTAGTAATATTGCGCTATTATAATAATGTCTACAGTAAAATAAACTTACTTTAAAATAGCGTTCCGGGCTTACCCATATCACCCTTCACACATAATAGTCCCAGTATTCCATCCAATATCATGATATCTCCAGATCGGGAGACTATCAGAGGATACCACACGGGCTACGGGAGAAAAACAAACTCGTAGTAAAGGCTCGGTATGGTAGGTGACACGACACACAAGGCAATGCCAGGGTAGATATACCAATTACACACACGAGCTGGCGGTAACGTAGCGGCCACTACGCCCACCCCGAACAACACTCCAAAAATCAAGGGGTGCACCCAATCAATCACAACAGTAATAGAATGGTATCGAAGAAGTGTGTCCGGCCAGAGGTGCTACCTCTTTTGGCCCGAGATCGCTTCTGTTTTAGCCACCTTGAGCTAACTCATGGGAGTCAGGTCCACTAATGTACCTCAGGAACGTCGTCACCATCCTACTTCATTCTGGAATCTCCACCGTGTACACAGTTGTTAAAGTGGTTTTCGGTATCGACAGAGAGTATGTCCATATCCGATCCCGGTCTCTTTAACAACCAATCGTTATTATAACCCGTGGTTATAATTTAAAAATGGTATTTATATTTCAAATCAAATATCATTTCAAAAATTCAATATCATTTAAAATCCATTTCAAAATAATCAACTTATCATATCATTTCAAAACCACACTCATTTTATTCAAATTTAAAATACCATTTCAATTAATATTTCAAAATAGTTTATATTTCAAAACAAATTACTTCATTTAAATCATAAAAATGAAGTAATTATATTTAATAATTAAATTATTAAATTTCCAAAATCTTAATCCTTTCAAAGTTCAATTATTCAATTAAATTTATCAAAACAATGTAATTCACCTTTCGCGGCATTTGGAAAATGCTACGGAAAGTTACTTTCAAAACAGTTCAATTTAACAAAAGAAAGCATTTAAAATGCTGTAATAAGGTTACTTAAGTTCAAATAAAACCTTAGTTAAATTTAACAATTACAACACTTACAAAGTGCTATAATGGCCTTTAATTCAATTTAGCCTTTTAGTTCATTTACATCAACTACAGCATTTACAAATGCTGTAATATCCTTTTCATTAGAATAGCATTTCATAAATGCTGTTAATTCATTTCAAATATTCAATATAATTTCACAAACAAATAAATTTTTATTTAAGTTATTTTAAACTTATAAAATCATACATTTTCACTTTTAAAACCATCACTTAAATACCCTTATATTCATGCTTTTATAAAATTAGATATCCATTCAAAGGTCAATATTTAATAATAATTCACATATTAAATTCACACATTCAATTTCAATTCTTTATAATTAAATTATAACTTAACATTTAAGTTTTCATTCCCAAATATAACTTATTCTCGTTTATTTACTTACTTTCAAAAATTCACTTTTAAACAAAACTCATAATTCCAATTTAAGTTATATTTCAAAATTCAACTTAAATATTCATTCATTTCACATTTTAACTTTATTCAAAAATCATTAATATATTATAAAATCATTTTAATTCAAAATATCATAATTTATCATATTTTCATATTTAATTTAAATTCCATTTATCACCAAATTATAATTTCCAAAATAACTTACATTTCAGATTTTCTAACTTTACCATTAATTTATTTCACTTATAAATTTTCAGAAAATCATTAATACTTTACAAAAATCATTTTAATTAAGTTTAAATAAAAATATTATAATATTACATTTCTAAAATAATTTAAAATTTTTAGAAAAATATATTTTAAACCACGGGTCTGTATATCATTTTCTAGCCTAGGTAAAGTGATACGGGTAATATATCATTTCAACTCGTAATTTACAAAGAAAACCCGGGTTTTATCATTTCAAACCCGCGGTCCCAGGTAAAATGAAATAATTGAAAATCGTTCAGGCCTATCATTTCAGCCCATAACTATTTTCCCCTATTCTAAAGTCCGTTCGGGTATGTATCATTTCAACCCATAGTGATTCTAATCTAAAGGGAACCTGCAGTGTGATAAACTGATATAAATAATATAATAGCATTATATTACAGTAACATATGATATAACAAGTGTTTAAGCATGGATGAACATCATATGATCATAGCATAGCATATATAGCATGGTGATGCATTTTACAGATTCAAATGTGATCGGTTTACTACTCATATAAGTATAAAACTGTCTGCTCAGAATAACTCACTTGTATAAGCTGGAGATAACAACTCAAACACACAACAAGATCTTCGAAGGCACGAAAGCGCAAATAAGATTTGAGATTAGGAGAGCCAAAGTTAATATCCTTGAATACATTCAAACAAACAAAACAAATATAAACAACATAAGTTTCAAACCAACATACAATTAAACAATGTTATAAATGAATGCACAATACAAAGCCAAAGTATTTGCACTTTCCTTCAACTATCCTTGGGCTCGGCCATGGGTTAAAGCAAACGGCTATGGTGTGTTTTTGCGTCTGGTTGTGGACTGATATAGGTCGGCCTAGCATGGGAAGAATGGTGCAAACATTGGTGATATAAGAAACTACAACACAAAGGCAACACACAATGTTTCAAAGCAAATATAGGTCACGACCAAAGGCAACATGGGAACGGCCAGTCTTCAGGTGGGTTAGGGATGACGTTAGGGAATCTCAAGTCAAGTATTGGCTGGTGTGGTGGTGTATAGGTCGGCCAAGTGGAGTTTGAGGTGGTGGTGCTAAGGAGAAGCTCGACTATGCTTGTATATGTGAAGTTTGTGCAAGATTGCGGTGGATCTGATCATAGATGGCCACGACATGACTTTGGGCTTGGACTGGAGGTGGTGGTGACTGGTTGTGGTGGTGGTGGAGGCGGCCAAGGTGATGGAGATGGGAGGGGCCGAGCCTAGAAGGTGAAGAAAGCAAGAGCAAAACAATATAAATAAGTAGAAAACAATGAAAAAGAAATAAAATTTTACCAAACTTTCTCAGGTTGATGGCCGAAATATTTTGTGAGTTGAGAAGTTTTTTTGCATGATAAACAAATGAGGAAGTGGTCGACTGAAAGTAGGGAGTTAAGGCAGCAAAAATGAAGAAATGTTGGTTGAAATGAAAAGTCAAGAATACAAAACGACTTAAGCAAATAAAAGGTTACAAAACTTTTCAAATTTCCACCATTTCCTTTGCAATTTTAAATAACTGAAAAACATGTATAAATTCAGGTAAAAACACGAAAATATAGTAAATAAACAAAAATAAATAAATAAATATTAATTAAATATAATTAAATTTGGGAAAATAGCAAAAATTATAAACTAGGCTTAAAAATATGAAAATAAATGCAACAAATTTTGGAAAAAAATTATGTATCTGAAAAATACTTATAAATAAAGATAAAAACACAAAAATAAAATGCATGCATAAAAATAAATAAATAAATTTTAATTAAATATAATTAAATGAAGAAAATAGTAGAAAAAATGGAAACTAGGCTTTAAAAATAGAAAATAAATGCAATAAAATTTGGAAATTTTTTATTATCACTTTAAAAATATTTATAAATGAAATCTTACAATTAAAAAAATTTAAAATAATTTCAAACAAAAATAAAGTCAAATTTAAAAATTATATTCAACAATCTAGGCTTGTTACACTCTCCCCCACTCAAATCTTTTCGTCCTCGAAAAGAGCGGCAATTAAAATAAAGAGAAACAAGATAGAAAAACAAAATAGTACCTGAAATGAACAATTCCGGATTCAAAGCACGAATGCTCTCCTTCGTTTCCCAGGTACAATCTCGATCGTCAGTACTCCACTATTGACCAGATTAGCAGATTTCCTTCTGAGCTGCTTCGTACCTCTGTCGACAATACGAAGTGGATTCTCTCAACAGTCAGATTAGGCTCAATATCAAGAGCAGAAGGCTGGACAATAAGAGATGGATCATGAAGATGTCAGCGAAGATGCGAGATATGAAATACATCATGCACTCCAGAAAGCTTCTCGGGCAAATCCAGACGATAAGCCAAAGAACCAACTCTTTCCACAATGCGGAAAGGACCAATGAACCTAGGAGAAAGCTTCCCTCTACGACTAAAGCGAATGACATTCCTCAAGGGAGAAACCTTAAGGAACACTTGATCACCAACAGAAAATTCCAAATTCCGCCTACGCCTATCATCATACTTCTTCTGCCTATCCTGAGCGGCTCTCAACCTCTTCTTAATCATATCAACTCTCTTGGAAGCTTCCTAAATCACATCAGAACCAAGAACCAAACGATTACCGGATTCAATCCAGCAAGATGGGGATCTACAAGGTCGTCCGTATAGAGCAGCAAACAGAGACGTTTAGAGTCTGGCCTGAATGCAAATATGGAATGAGATAGATAAAAAGATTAAGAATAGACTGGAAAACAAAAGATAAGATTATACCTGATAGCTATTATTGTAGGTGAATTTGGCAAGATGGAGATGATCTTCCCAACATCCTCCATAATCAAGCACGCAAGCACGAAGAAGATCCTCAAGAATCTGATTCACTCTTTCCGTTTGACCGTCGGTCTATGGATGATATGTAGTGTTCGGATTCAAACGAGTGCCCAGAGATTCTTGAAAAGCTTTTCAGAATAGACTGGTAAAGATTGGGTCACGATTACAAAAAATACTGAGAGGAACACCATGGAGACGAACGATCTCTCTCATGTAGATCTCAGATAAGTTAGAAGCAGAATGAGTAAACTTGACCGGAATAAAATGAGCGGACTTGGTCAGTCCATCAACAATAACTCAGATACTCTCATTACCCCTCCGAGTCCTCGGTAAACCATCGATGAAATCCATGGAAACCTGTTCCCACTTCCAATTGGGAATCTCAAGGGGCTGCAACAAATCAGGGGTCTTCTGGTGATCGGCTTTAACCTGCCGACAAGTCGCACACCGACTAACAAAGATAGAGATATACCTCTTCATCCCCTTCCACCAATAAATCTTCTTCATATCCTGATACATCTTCGACACACCAGGATGAATAGAAAGTCTGGATCGATGATTCTCCTGAAGCAACTCCTGCCACAAACCATCAACATTCGGGACACAAATCCTGCTATTAATCCTCAAAATTCCTCTATCATCAATATGAGCTCCACTACCACTACTACTACCACCAACCCTGCTACGAACACTCTCCTTCATCAATCTAAGCATCTCATCCTCGTCCTGCTTAGCCATAATACGATCCAGAAGAGGAGAAGAAGAAACAACAAGCTGACACAACAAAGCCTTCTTCCGACTCAAAGCATCGGCCACAACATTAGCTTTACCGGGAGTATAGCTAATATTGAGGTCGTAAGAAGCCAGAAATTCAAGCAAACGAACTTGCCTCTGATTCAAATCCTTCTGGGTAAAGATATATCTCAAAGACTGATGATCTGTGAAAAGCTCAAACTTGGTTCCAAGAAGATGATGCCTCCAAAGTTTCAAAGCAAAGACAATAGCAAGTAACTCTAAATCATGAGCAGCATAATTTGCCTCGTGGGTTTTCAACTGACGGCTGGCATAGGCAATGACCCTACCATCCTGCATGAGAACAACACCCAAACCCTCACGACTAGCATCAGTATATACCGTCAATCCATCACTTCCGTTCGGAACGGTAAGAACTGGTGCGGAAGTTAGCTTGATCTTTAACTCATTGAATACAGCCTTACACTGATCACTCCAGACAAACTTGGCATTCTTACGAGTCAAAGCAGTGAGAGGTGCAGCAATCCGAGCAAAATTCTCAATGAATCTCCAGTAGTAACCGTCAAGGCCCAGAAAACTACGAATATCTGATGGAGTCTTTGGAGTTTCCCAATCCTAAAACAGAATAGGGAGAAAATAAGGACAACCGAAAAGATAGAATTATTAAATGATAAAGAAAAGAAAAGAAAGAAAGACTTACATTGATCACAGCGATCTTGACTAGATCAACGGAAACTCCATTACTAGAAACAATAAGCCCGAGATATCGGACTTCATCCTTCCAGAAATGGCATTTAGAAAATTTAGCCTTCAGTTGATGATTTCTGAGAGTCTCTAGAACATATTTCAAATGCGACTTATGCTCATCCTTAGTCTTAGAGAAGACAAGGATATTATCATCAAAGACCACCACAAATTTATTAAGCACATCACGAAAAACCTGATTCATCAAATCAACAAAGAAAGCAGGAGCATTAGTCAAACCAAAAGGCATGACTAACCATTCATAGAACCTATTCTCAGTGCAGAAAGCAGTCTTAGAAATGCTATCCTCAGCAACCCTGAGCTGATGAAAACCTGTGGCAAGATCAAGCTGAGAGAAAACAGTGGCACCATAAAGCTGATCAAACATATCATTGATACGAGGCATTGGATATCTTTTTTTCATAGTGAGCTTGTTCAGCTCTCTATAATCAACACATATCCGAAGAGAACCATCAGACTTGGTAACAAAAACCAGCGCGGCTCCCCATTCAGAAAAACTAGGCCTAATCAGACCTTTGGAAGACAAATCCTCAATTTGTTTTCCCATCTCAACCTTCTCGCGGGGTGCCATTCTTCTAGGAGGAAGAACAACAGGTCGAGCACCAGAAATAAGATCAATCCGAAAATCAATTTCCCACTTCGGAGGCAAAGAAGCGACTTCACCAAATACATCGGGATATAATCTAACCATAGGAGTCGAATCAAGATCACTAGGAGAAGAATCCAAAGAATAAATAAAGTTGCCAGCAAAATCCTAAGGCATGCGGCACCGAATAATCAAGGAATTCCCTTGGTCATCAACAAGGTGAACAGTCCGGGCTTTACAAGAGATATGAGCATCATGATTCACTAACCAATCCTGACCAAGCAATAAATCAAAAGCATCGAAGCGCAGAACATAAAAATCACCACAAAAGCGATGATCAAAATGGAGAAGTTTCACTTGCTTACAAATCCGATTAAGGTTAGCAGGACCCCAATAGGATTTGAAACACATAATGGAACAGAAGCATACTCAGGAGAAAGGAGATGCTCAAACTTATCACGCAAATCCACAGAAATAAAACTGTGTGAAGCTTCAGTATCAAACAACACACGAACAGGATGATGGAATAAGGTAAATGAACCCTGGAGAGTACCTTGGTCATCACTACGAGTAGGAGCAGGTGGAGGAACTGGAGATGGGGAAGAAGTGACAGCAAATATACCAAAAGGCGTACCCCTTTGCTGGGTAGGGCAATTCTTCTTAAAATGACCAGGCCGGAGACAGATATGGTAGAGAACACGCCTAGCCAATTGAGCAGGTGGAGGAACAACAGCACCAGCTAAGGTAGGACAGCTATTGGCATAGTGTCCCTTCTGATCACCCCTAAAGCAAGTGATAGAGAAAAGATAAACTAGTTGCCTTTGAGCAGGAGTTGATGATGAAGATCCCAAACCGGGACGCTTATGCCAATTCTTCTTCTACTGATGGAAATTTGGCTTACGCTTCTTGGAATTAGTAGAGGAAGACTGAGATGGAGGAGCACCAGAAACAGCAAGACCTTTAGATATGGGGTTCTCATAGCGAATAGCCATATCCATAAGCTGGGTGAAAGAGCCACGAAAATGATAAATGAGGCGACTATAATACTCTGGACGAGCACCAACAATGAATTTCTCATTCTTCTTGAGAGGGGTATCAATCAGGCTAGGACCGAACTTGGAAAGTTCATTGAACTTCCTCTCATACTGAGCAAAAGACATGCTACCCTGCTTAAGATCCATAAATTCACGATAAAGCTGAGATTTCATGGCTTCTGGCATCCATTTTGCCACAAAAGCCTTCCTGGAAAAGAGATACATAACAAGCTTAAGATATATTCAAAGGATAAGCTTAAGCAAGTGATAGGAACAACATTCAAGATAACCCAAAGGATACCTAAACTGCTCCCAAGTTATATCAGCTTCGACGATGTTAGCCGTAACGGACTCCCACCAATCTAAAGCAGAATCACGCAACTGCCAAGCTGCTAACTGACACTTCTGGGCATCAGTAATATCAAGACCAGTAAATATCCTCTCAAGACTCTGCAACCACTGCCGAGCCTCAATGATGCTCTCTGAACCAGTGAATGGGGTTCCACCAAGTTGAGTGAATTCCTTACAGAGAACAGTGAACCTGACAGGAGCAACAGGTTGAGGAGCTGGGGCAATACCACGACCCCTACCTCTGGCATTTCCTCGATTCACCCTAAAAATATTAAGAATGAATTTAGGACAAGATAAAGACAAGCCAATGAAAAATTAATTCACTTGGATGAATATCCTAAAGAAAGAAAAAACTAACAAGGTAGATACGAAAGAAAGGAAGTTAGAAAACATTTGAAAATCCTTTGAAACAAGAAAATTTTATATATCAAAATAATATTTGAAAAATCTTTTGAAAAATCATTTTATACTTTGAAAATACATTCTCTCATAAAGATATGATTCTGAGATTGATTTCACTCATTCTAGGGTAGAAATACCCTATCTCTAATGAGTTTTTGCTCCGCAGAGGCAATGGTTTGCCAAAAACCAAAGCTCTGGTATCAACTGTCACGACCCGCCATTTCATACCATTCAAATCGACAATAATCCACACATGTCGGACTTGAATGATGCAAAATAACAGATTGTAAATAAATTTGGAGCAAATGAAATCAAATACATAGAATCACAGACACAGAACAATTAGAATAACTCGCACCAGAATATAAAATAACATAATAGTTCATGAAGCTACTATAACAAAGTCTCAAAACAAATACATAATAACAGTCCGAAACAACATAATAAAAATCCCAAATACATAGAAGTTCACTAATACATGAGATAAACTAAAACGGCTGAAACAGGAACATATATATAAGTAGATAAGTAGAATCTCCAACGAAGACCAGCTCCAGAAAGAGAATCCAAAGCTGTGAATACTCAGGCTGACGCAAGCGTAAAGCAAAAACACAAAACACTCGACTCAGGACAATATATACTTATATAATACAAACCAACTCAAGTGAACTGTAATAAGGTACAAGTAACTTAAAGGATGCCTGGGACCGCCCATCCTCTAAGGAACCGTTAAACTATTTACTATGTAGTAATATTGCGCTATTATAATAATGTCTACAGTAAAATAAACTTACTTTAAAATAGCGTTCCGGGCTTACCCATATCACCTTTCACACATAATAGTCCCAGTAGTCCATCCAATATCATGATATCTCCAGATCGGGAGACTATCAGAGGATACCACATGGGCTATGGGAGAAAAACAAACTCGTAGTAAAGGCTCGGTATGGTAGGTGACATGGCACACAAGCCAATGCCAGGGTAGACATACCAATTACGCACACGGGCTGGCGGTAACGTAGTAGCCACTACGCCCACCCCGAACAACACTCCAAAAATCAAGGGGTGCACCCAATCAATCACAACAGTAATAGAATGGTATCGAAGAAGTGTGTCCGGCCAGAGGTGCTACCTCTTTTGGCCCAAGATCACTCATGTTTTAGCCACCTTAAGCTAACTCGCGAGAGTAAGGTCCACGCAATGTACCTCAGTAACGTCGTCACCATCCTACTTCATTCTGGAATCTCCACCGCGTACACAGTTGTTAAATGGTTTTCGGTATCGACAGAGAGTATGTCCATATCCGGTCCCGATCTCTTTAATAACCAATCGTTATTATAACCCGTGGTTATAATTTAAAAATGGCATTTATATTTCAAAAATCAAAAATCATTTCAAAAATTCAATATCATTTCAAATCCATTTCAAAATAATCAATTTATCATATCATTTCAGAACCACATTCATTTTATTCAAATTTGAAATACCATTTCAATTCACATTTCAAAATAGTTTATATTTCAAAACAAATTACTTCATTTAAATCAAAAAATGAAGTAATTATATTTAATAATTAAATTATTAAATTTTCAAAATCTTAATATTTTCGAAGTTCAATTATTCAATTAAATTTATTGAAACAGTGAAAATTCACCTCTCACAGCATTTGGAAAATGCTACGGAAAGTTACTTTCAAAACAGTTCAATTTAACAAAAGACAACATTTAAAATGCTGTAATAAGGTTACTTAAGTTCAAATAAAACCTTAGTTAAATTTAACAATTACAGCACTTACAAAGTGCTATAATAGCCTTTAATTCAATTTAGTCTTTTAGTTCATTTACATTAACTACAGCATTTACAAATGCTGTAATATCCTTTTCATTAGAAATAATAGCATTTCAAAAATGCTGTTAATTAAGTTTCAAATATTCAGTATAATTTCACAAACAATTAAATTTTTATTTAAGTCATTTTAAACTTATAAAATCATACATTTTCACTTTTAAAACCATCATTTAAATACCCTTATATTCATGCTTTTATAAAGTTAAATTTCCATTCAAAGGTCGATATTTAATAATAATTCACATATTAAATTCACACATTCAATTTCAATTCTTTATAATTGAATTTTAACTTAACATTTAAGTTTACATTCCCAAATATAACTTATTCTCATTTATTTACTTACCTTCAAAAATTCACTTTTAAACAAAACTCATAAATTCCAATTTAAGTTATATTTCAAAATTCAACTTAAATATTCATTCATTTCACATTTTAACCTCATTCAAAAATCATTAATATATTATGAAATCATTTTAAATTCATTTTAATTCAAAATATCATAATTTATCATATTTTCATATTTAATTTAAATTCCATTTATCACCAAATTATAATTTCCAAAATAACTTACATTTCAGATTTTCTAACTTTACCATTAATTTATTTCACTTATAAATTTTCAGAAAATCAATAATACTTTACAAAAATCATTTTAATTAAGTTTAAATCAAAATATTATAATATTTACATTTCTAAAGTAATTTAAAATTTTTAGAAAAATATATTTTAAACCACGGGTTTATATATCATTTTCTAGCCTAGGTAAAGTGATACGAGTAATATATCATTTCAACCCGTAACTTACAAAGAAAATCCGGGTTTTATCATTTCAAACCCACAGTCCCAAGTAAAATGAAATAATTGAAAATCATTTAGGCCTATCATTTCAGCCCATAACGATTTTCCCCTATTCTAAAGTCCGTTCGGGTATGTATCATTTCAACCCATAGTGATTCTAATCTAAAGGGAACTCGCAGTGTGATAAACTGATATAAATAACATAGTAGCATTATATTACAGTAACATATGATATAACAGGTGTTTAAGCATGGATGAATATCATATGATCATAGCATAGCAGATATAGCATGGTAATGCATTTTACAGATTCAAATGTGATCGGTTTACTACTCATATAAGTATAAAACTGTCTGGTCAGAATAACTCACTTGTACAAGCTGGAGATGACAACTAAAACACACAACAAGATCTTCGAAGGCACGAAAACACAAATAAGATTTGAGATTTGGAGATCCAAAGTTAATATCCTTGAATACATTCAAACAAACAAAACAAATATAAACAACATATGTTTCAAACCAACATACAATTAAACAATGTTACAAATGAATGCACAATACAAAGTCAAAGTATTTGCACTTGCCTTCAACTATCCCTAGGCTCGGCCATGGGTTAAAGTACACGGCTATGGTGTGTGTTTGGGTCTGGTTGTGGACTGATATGGGTCGGCCTAGCATGGGAAGAATGGTGCAAACATTGGTGATATATGAAACTACAACACAAAGGCAACACACAATGTTTCAAAGCAAATATAGGTCACGGCCAAAGGCAACATGGGCACGGCAGTCTTCAGTTGGGTCGGGGATGATGTGGCAGGGAATCTTAGGTCAAGTATTGCCTGTTGTGGTGGTGTATGGGTCGGCCAAGTGGATTTGAGGTGGTGGTGCTAAGGTGAAGCTCGGCTATGCATGTATATGTGAAGTTTGTGCAAGATTGTGGTGGATCTGATCATAATGGCCACGGCATGGTTTTGGGGTTGGAATGGAGGTAGTGGTGACTGGTTGTGGTGGTGGTGGAGGTGGCCAAGGTGATGGAGATGGGAGGGGCCGAGCCTAGAAGCTGAAGAAAGCAAGAGCAAAACAATATAAACAAGTAGAAAACAATGAAAAAGAAATAAAATTTTACCAAACTTTCTCAGGTTGATGGCCGAAATATTTTGTGAGCTGAGAAGTTTTTTTGCGTGAGAAACAAAATAGAAAGTGGTCGGCTGAAAGTAGGGAGTTAAGGCAGCAAAAATGAAGAGATGTTGGTTGAAATGAAAAGTCAAGAATACAAAAAGACTTAAGCAAATAAAAGGTCACAAAACTCTTCAAATTTCCACCATTTCCTTTGCAATTTTAAATAACTGAAAATTTGTATAAATTCAGATAAAAACACGAAAAGATAGTAAATAAAAAAATAAAATAAATAAATATTAATTAAATATAATTAAATTAGGAAAAATAGCAAAAATTGTAAACTAGGCTTAAAAATATGAAAATAAGTGCAACAAATTTTGGAAAAATTTTATGTACCTGAAAAATACTTATAAATAAAGATAAAAACACAAAAATAAAATGCATGCATAAAAATAAATAAATAAATCTTAATTAAATATAATTAAATGAGAAAATAGCTAAAAAATGAAAACCAGGCTTTAAAAATAGAAAATAAATGCAATAAATTTTGAAAAAAATTTATTATCACTTTAAAAATATTTATAAATGAAATCTTACAATTAAAACAAATTTAAAATAATTTCAAACAAAAATAAAATCAAATTTAAAAATTATGTTCAAAAATCTAGGGTTGTTACAATAGCTGCACCACTTTTACACGCACATAAACCAATCTCTGTATCTTAGGGAAAATCGAAAGAAGCCACAGTGAGATGACATATCCTCCAAGAATTTGAAAACACATTTGCAGAACATGGAGTGTATCACGTCACTAGGTTCAACGTTCGGGATTTCGACAAAACCTACAAAGCAAATGATGAAGATTGGACAATCGTCATACGCGCAGACACTACTGTCACACAGATTACTGAAAGCGTTGACAACATCCCCCGTTACAAATTTGACTTTATTGGAGAACTACTTCCAAGCAAGCTGTATAAAAAAGAAAAAATCACCGGTAAGTTTATTGACCGTAAACCGTATTGTTATCAAATTTGTGCTGCAAACACCTGTACAATACTAAATATGCTTGGAAGATTATCCAGATGTGTGTGGTTTATTGCAAGGAATATCAACCGTGATTCCAATCACTAAAAATGGTAACCAAACCGTGAAAAGAGAGATTTAGATTGAATACCAATGTATACAAGTTTCTTACTAAATACTATTTTGTACTTTCTCTACCAAAACTGAGTATAGACTATCTTTTTTTTCAGCGGAAAAACTTACACTCTATCCCTATGGTCGGACAAAAAGGATTTACTATAGGAATTGGTAGTGTACACATCTAAAAAACCACTACCAATTGTTGTTACTTCAACAATTGTGTCTAATTTTGGACGTAAGAACTTTCTGTACCTTAACTTTCTCAACCAGTACACGCATACTGCTACAACCAAACACATAACACAACAAATAATTGATATAACCACACATACATTTATGCACACAAATAGGTAGAGATATATCAATAAAGTACAACACATACTTTTGTACATAAAACTAATACACATGCAGCGTACTTTAAACTCACATTCAGGTAGTTACACTATTCACTATTTTACTTACGGAAACTAATTTATTGCAGGTTCAATAACTTTCGACTCTACATTTTGCAACTAAGGTGTATTTAAACATCAACATTCCAGAGACAGAAATTATGCTGAAGAGGTAAAACTCAATTCTAAAATATATGACGTATACTAATTGAATATAAATATTGCACCCTTCATTTTAGTTACTTATGATTACAGGTCACAAAGAGGTCTGTTATCCAACATTGTATTAATGAACAATAAAGTTCAGCAAACACAACTGGAACAACAGAAGATGTTCAATCAACCATTTCACAAATGATGAGCGACCTAAGAACTGCAAATTGTCGAGTTATTCATCATACTATTATTACCTAGCTCCATTAGTTACCAACTTTGTTCAAGAAGTATATTAGAAATCTTGGCTTCATCAACCATTGTCCATTCAACTATTTTTACTCTCAATATTTGTAGGGAAAAAAAATATCATAACCGCAACAGTTATGAAGCTGAGAACATCGTCTCCCTGGAGCTATATATCTTGTGCTCTTTATAACTCGACTGCTCGAAAGGAAAGAGAACTATATATTTGCAACACGTGTGAATTCTCAATGAGTAGGCTTTTCAATAGGTATAAACACTTCATCTTCTGCTACTTCTATTAAACATATCACGCATCTTTCCAAACTTTCCTACTAGATACTGTCTCAACGTGGATATCTTAGATGACTCAATGTCATCGACCATCACCGTCTTTGACCGAGAAGTTGAAGCACTTATTGGGCTTCCAATTGATGAGCTACTAAGGATTTCAACAATGGTTAGTCCGGTCCTCTACACTTTTATATGTTTCCGCACACTTACTCTCATCAACTTCAAACATTACTATCACACGTAATCCTTTAGTTATCATCACAGATGAATCAACAAGGATAATGGAGCAGAAAGAGTTGAAAATATTTTTAAAAATAATGTTCGAGTGGATGCTGTTTTCGAGTTCAAACCAAGTAACTATGAAATGAATAACCGAGATATCTATCTAACTACCAGAAAAGTTGTCAAAAAAGTTACAGACAAGGGCTCCTATAATATAAAAACTGAGGTAACTTCTACATTTCAAAGCAATATTCTATACTTAACGCTCATAAACTATCGACTGAAATTATTGCTCCGCCCATCTCTCTACATCAATAAAATTATGACAGGCCGGAGAAAAAACTACTGAAAGTACTACTGCCAATCTTGCTTCTGATGTAACAACTCCAAGTACTAACACTGATGCATTACGGAAGGGAAAACAAGTTGTTGATTAGGTATTCTAACACACCATACCACACATGCTCATAACCTAATTTGTCTGGCTAAGCTTTCTGCTACTACTGGATGAAGATAACAGGTACAAAAAAGGAAACCAACCATCTACAACACAACTACAAAATGCAGGTAGAAAGGGTTCAAGAAAAGGAATAACTTCAATGTAATAATTGTCAAACCAGTGTCCTATTTTGCTTAACTGTCATAAAATTTATTTACCTCCAAACGAAATTGGCCACTTATTCATCCACTGTATTATACATGCACATTTGCAAAGTCAAATTTTACCTCAATTAACATTACTGATTTAAAGATTTCCTCTTACCATGCACAATAACAACTGCCTCTAATTTTTTCCTACAACCCTTTCTTATGTCATATATGCCCATCTCTGTTATTTCAAAATGTTCATAAACTACAGTTTTAAACTAAGCAACTATATATCAACTAAACCAAAGAACCAAAAATACTTAAGTATAAATACATTTTACAAAAAACGTTAAACCCCGTTTAAATTGCAATCTTTATAACCATTTACAGGCTTACGAAGAAGGATTGGAACACGTTGGCTCCAATGGCTTAAATCATGTAAAGAGACAGAAGAAGGAAGATAACAAAAATGTTTAAAAATCTACTATAAGAAGGAGCACCGCTCCTCTTACTACATCTTTGCGTTTGTTGCCATCTTATGCAGACAATAATAATTTTGTACCTTTTTAGTTTGCTTTTTAGCTACTATCTCATTCATTTAACTGATTGTTTTCAACCTAAATGTTTTTATATTTCTTCTTTCTCACTGATTACCGAGCATATACTGTTATTGCTTTTTTGGTTATTTTTTATGTTATGTTTGCTATAACTCAAAATTATTGAAATTAATGTAGCCGTGCGCGAAGCATGGGTTCCAGTCTAGTTCATATCATATAAGCCATCTCTTAAAATATTAAAGAGATATTTTATTCGGTTCCTTCTTTTTGTTAAGAATGATTTCTCGGTCCATTTTAGCTTGGCATTCGCCCTTCTTTGCTGAAGATAGCTTTTAGTAAATACTTGAATATACTATATGGTATGAGACGGTTAGTTAAATTCTTGTGATTACTGGAGTGACGGTAATTAACACTTAGAGTTGTATTATCTTAGGGTGTTTGGATTTCAGACTGATAGATCACCGTAAGAAGATAACTCATTTTTCATCGATCCGAGAATCGAAACATTTTTAGATTTGGATAAGCATATCTCTTTTGGAAGATCTGTTATGATGTAAATACGGTTGTGTCTTTTGGAAGGCAGTTTTTTATATGCATCGTAGTCTATAAATACTACAACCTATCAGTTTATTTTGTTTTATATAATTAGACTATGTTACCTCTTCCGAAAGGTAAATTTGCATATGATAGATTAGATACACGGCTGCTCTTTCTTTGAACGGTGTCCCTAATATGTAGTCTCTTTCGAAAGGCTTCTTTCCTATGTAGCGGGTCTCTTTCGGTAGATTTCGTGTCACTGTACTAAACTTACAGATGACTGCCATTATTAAATTATTGATGATTATTTCTTCAGATATTTTTAGTATGGATATTCTGTATCCTTTATGGTTCTGAGGAATTTTGAGTTGTTTATCACCATATTTTGAGATGATAATCTATTGAGACTTGATATGTATTTATGAAATGGTGATTTGTTAGATATGCCTTATTTGAATATTCATTTTAGGCATATTTTATTTATGACTTATTTGGTTATTGTTAAGTCAAAATTTTAAGATCTGCATTTATTTAGTTGTAGTAAGCAACTTTTCTTTAAAATGAGTTTATGAATTTATAAGTTGAGTTTTAACTATTTTAAGGAAATCCTTTGGATTTTGGACTATCATTGAAGTAGACTATTTTGGTAGTTTTAGTTTGCTTCATACTTGTATATACTGACAGTTAGGAGTTTATATCATCTATATTATATAGTAGTGACTTTGTACGTGATACAAGATTTTGGATATGATGAATATATTTAGATGGGTCTCGTACTCATATTTTGTAGACTCACATTCTATCATGTATATAATGATGTATATTATTCCGGTGTGATCTGTGACTCCGATTCTGATTTATCTATATTATATACTATTCTGAATGTTTTTAATCAGTGTGTTTATTACTTTGTACTAATATTGTACACGTCTAAATTTCAGTTCAGATCTTCAAAAAGGTAAATAAAATGTGTCAGTGTTAGTATAAAGATATATTCATATTCGATCGCCCTTAACTTGCCGTATTCTCCGGATTAGAAGACGACAATACTTGCAATGTTTTTTTACTAAACTAAGCATAGCGGTGGGGTTGTTACAACTTAAGAAAGAATTGTACAAAGTGACTCATACCACCCGACAATTTAATCGCTTATTAAAATTCTTTGTTTCATAGAAAAGCACGAATTCAACAGGAACACAAGTGAAAGCATTTATTGTACGAAATCAATGTTTCCAAAAGTCATCAAAGAAATACCAAAATAGTATATAATTAGCCAAAGGCTAAACACAATTAAAGCCAACAACGGTTTATTGGTTAAAAGTAATTAATACAATTTTATCATATAAAAAATGATTTCTAAAACATTTTATCTATAATTCACTTATAAACTTCTCGTCTTTGTTAATTCATAATAAATAAAATAAAAGAGTTTTAAATTAGTTTTTATATATATCAAAATATAAATTTTTTCCAAAATCACTTTTAAATCCATAAATTAATTTTAAAGAAGAGTTGCTTATTTACAAGGGCTTTTGAACTCTTTTTTTATAACAAATCGCTTGAAATTAAAATTATTACTTTCATCATTGCTGATATTACTATATTTTATCTTTTGTCTCTAAAACATTTCTAGAATTTTTATATACTTATGATAGTAAATTTTTTAAAAGGTTTTATACATAATACCAAGCAATGACAACCCCACCGCCATGCCTAGTTTAGCAAAGAATATTACAAGTAATGTCATCTGCTAATTCAGAGAATACAATTGGTTAAGGGCAATCGAATGCAAATATATCTTTATACTAACACTGGCACGTCTTATTTATCTTTTTGAGGATCTGAACTAAAATTTAGACGTGTATAGTATTAATACAAAGTAATAAACATGTCAATTAAAAATATTCAATAGTATATAATATAGATAATCAGAATCAGAGCCACAGATCATAGCGGAATAACATACATCATCATATACATAATAGAAATGCGAGTCTACAAAATATGAGTACGAAACCCACATAAATATATACATCAAATCCAAAATCCTGTATCAGGTACAAAGTCACTCCTATAAAATATAGATGACACTAATTCCTAACCGCCAATATATATATATATATATCATATACACATACATACATACAAGTATGAAGTAAACTAAACCCTATCAAAATAGTCTACTTCAATGCTAGCCCAAAGTCCAAAGGTCAATAGGTCCCTGTACCTGTAAATTCTCGGCCTGACCCGAGTATTAAAATAATAAACGGGTTTAGACTATATCTAAATAAAAAATGGGAGATATTAAATCATTACTATATGACATAAAATAATATCATATAAAATATGTCGAAAAAACAATTATAACAAGGCATATGAATTAAATTCACTATATAAATCCATGAATGACTTAAGTCTAAAATAAATCATCTCAAAATATGCTTAAAACCCAAAAATTCATAAAAGGTATACCAATCCAATAGATACAGATGTCAAAATTTTGAATTACAAATAACCAAATAAGTCATAAATAAAATATGCCCAAAACAAATACCCAAATAAGACATATCTAACAAATCACCATTTCATAAATACATATCAAGTCTCAATAGACTGTCATATTAAAAATGGTGATAACCAATTCAAATTTTTTCAGAGCAATAAAGGATACATAATATCCATACTAAAACCTCTAAAGAAATAATCATCAATAATGAAATAATAATGGTAGTCATCTATCAGTTTAATACAGTGATACGAAATCTATCGAAAGAGACCTTCTACACAGAAAGGAAGCATTCCGAAAGAAACTGTAGATTATGAACTCCGCTAAGAGAAAAGAGCATCCGTGTACCTAACATGTCCTATGCAAATTTACCTTCCGAAAGAGGTAGACATAGTCTAACTGTATAAAACAAAATAAACTGATAGATTATAGTATCTATAGACTACAATGTACGTAAAAATCTGCCTTCCGAAAGAGACAGTCGTATTTACACCATAACAGATCTTCCGAAAGAGATTTGCCTACTCAAATCTAAAATTGTATCGATTCTTAGATCTATGAAAAATGAGTTGTCTTTTCTCGGAATCTATTGGTCTGAAATTCGAACACCCTAAGATGACACAACTCTAAGTGTTAATTACTATCGCTCCAGTAATGACAAGAATTTAGCTAACCGTCCCGTACCAGAAAGTGAATTCAAGTATTTACTAAAAGCTAGTAATTTTCACTTTAAACTATATTGAATAAATTATAATAAGTGAAAGAATTGTACAAAGTGTCCCATGCCACCCGATAATTCGATCGTCTATTAAAATTCTTTGTTTCATAGAATAACATGAAATTCAACCAAAATTCAATTCAAATTTGCATAAAATAGCCAAAAGCTAAATACGATAAAGGTCAACGATAGTTTATTGTTTGAAAGCAATTAATATAATTTTATCATTTAGAAAATGATTTCTAAAATATTTTATCTATAATTCTAAATCCGTAAATTCATTAGGAGAGTTGCTTATTTACAAAAACTTTTGAACTTTTTTAAAAATCATTTAAACCTCTTTTATACCAAATCGCTTGAAATTAAAATTATTGCTTTCATTATTGCTTAATATAAATATTACTATATTTTATCTTTTGTCTCTAAAACCTTTCCAAAACCTTATACTTATAATAATAAATTTAGAAAGGTTTTATAAATAAATTTACTCAATTTTAAAAGTTCTAAAGAGAAATTTTTGAAAAAAAAGGAAAAAAAATAAGTTAAGAATATAATATAATTTAGCTATATATTCTATAAATAAAATTTCAATAAGAATCAAAATGAATAAAATCTCATTTTTGGAATTCTTTTAAAACATTCAAACAATAAACCCATCAGAAATTCAACAACTAGAGCCAGCATCGCTCTAAAAATATAATTTCATAATAGGGAATTATTTAGCAATCCAAAATGTTTTTCGGCGAACTCCGATCACACAACAATGCACAAGTATCGACACACTATAAAATCTTAATTCACAATCGGACGGAGTTTCGATTGAAATTTTTACGCTATAAATTCCTACAACCCATCAATATAACACCAAACAATCAAATCTCGTCGAATAATTAATTCTTCGATGAAATAACTAAATCATAGAATGCAACCATATTTTAATCCGACACATTCACGCACAATAAATAGTCATTGAGATCTATAATTAAGGAAGGATATGCAAAGCAAAATTCATGTTTTAACTAATTCAATGATTAGAAATTAACAATTACCACTCAAATAACCATATCACAGCATGCATAAGGAATTTATATTAATATATATAAATATGAGTTAAAAATAACTCACCCAAACCGCTTGTTTACACACAAAGTTGCCATCGACCAAGCCTCGGCCTCGGCCTTACATCGTCAAACGCTCGTTGCCAAACTTTCCTTTGACTACCCAGATCCAGCCACCCAGAGGTCGACCCAATCACCTAACGTCGCGCCATAGCCACCACCACACCTGGGTTGCGACCTCCCAGATCTCCCACCAAATGATCACAACCATGTCTCTCGTTCCTCACCTTCGATCATCAGTTGCCTCCCCTACACGTGTGGCCTCCAACTCGAAGTCGCCTGACATCACTATATCTCCACGAACAAGCATTCACTCACGACGCTCCAGCCACCTCCACAAATGTGCCTCCTCCCTGCGCGCCAGCCTTGGCCCCCTTGCCTCTCACCTTCGATCGCGACGTCATAAGCCTCACGTTTTTTCTTCTTCATACGAGATGAATTAGGGCTTAGGATATTGATTTGGGGATTTTAGTGCAGGGTTGTTTTTGTTTTGGAAATAACAAATGGCTAGGTAATTAAAATGAAGGGAGAAAGGAGGGTGGGCTTTGGGCTTTTATTGAATGGGTTTAAATCAAACTTTAGCTTCAATTATTCTCCTTTGCATTTAAAGTTTAATTATTTATCTTTGTTATATATATTTATAAATATCTTTCAATCTAATTTAAAGTGGGTTACACTTTATTCAACAAGTTATATTTCAATATCTGGACAACTCACTTCAATTCAATACTTGTTTTACTTAAATTATTTATCCATTGAATTGGTATAAATTTATGTATTCATCTTCGATGATTTATTGATTTGATTGAATATCAAATTAAAATAGTTTTCATATATTTTCAATTTATGAAATTATTTACACTTTAAAATATTTTATAATTAACAATAACACTTTATCCAGTTTAATATATCTTTTAAAAATTATTTTGTTAATTAATTATATCTAGTAAAACAAAATATTTTATTAAATAAACTTTAATTAAATAAAAAAAATCCTATTTCCAAAATACTAATAAAAGAAAAAACATCAAATTCGAATGCTTTTATTATAATTAAATTTGTCTAATATTACGACTTCGAGCACATGGTTGTTACAGACCTCCCCTTTAAGAAAGTTACATCCTTGTCATTTCTTATAGGGAGATGTCGTATCAAACTCTAACATTAACCCTTTTTGAATTTTTTTAATATCAATTTGAAATTCGATCTAAACTTAGGTAGTTAATGTTAGAATCAAACTTATCGCATGTTATAAATTTAAATAGATTCATTTATTGATTTTCCTTTCTTCGCATAGGAAAATTTATTGAAAATTTTCCAAGTGTTACATTTTCTGAAATTTTTTGGTAGAGTTTCCTTTGTATGGAGAGTTGTTTGCAGTTCACAGATATAATATATACGATATACACCGACCACACTGTCAGAAACACAATATATATTAATATTTTTAACAATTTTATATCTAATTCGAAAACTACCTTTATTCTACAATTTTAAGCAAAGCTACCAACTTATTTGCACGCAAAAGCGAGCCAAAGTCGCCCATTAACCCAAACATGTTCCAATGGTACCTATTCTCAACTCCATTGAAACATTAGTCCCATATAGAAGATATAATAAGCATATATAACTTTAATGCATAAAGGCAACATACATTTCTAGTTCAACCGCTCTCGACAAAATTTAGGGACTAAAATCATAAAATTAGATATGAGTTTCAAAAGCAAAAATGTTGCACCATGAATAAGTTTTGATAATCAAGTTTCGAATTATTAAAATGTAGAATAGAATATGAATTATAGAGTTCTTTCTAAAGCTCGTACAATTAAAAAGTTAATTGAAAAATGTAGGCCCACTTATTAGAACTGCAATTTTAAAACATTAAACGACAAAATTGGACAACTCGCTCAAGAGTTATGGTTAAAACACTTAGGTTCTAAAACTCTGAAATCAATAAACCCAACCAAATTTTTGATTTGAATTCAAAATGATTTTAACACCAATAGATTTCAAAATTTTCAAAAATTATGAAAATGAAAGTTCTACGTTAAAATATCTTTCAATTGAAAATGGAATCGTCAAAATCAGACAACTAAGTCAAAAGACATGTCAATATTTATTAAGCACTTTTAAAGTATAACATTTCTAAATTTTATCTCCTTTCAACTCATGTTTCTATAATAACTCTTAATCATATATATGCATTTCATTGATTCTTCTTTGAATTTTTTTTAGTGTAGAATAAAGTACTTAGTATCTGTAGAATAAAGTACTTACTATCTGCAATAGTATTCATGGTATAATTAAGAGGTTTTTTCTTACTTCATTAAGCAACATATATAAGACAACGAAATTTTGAATTCCTTAGGAAAAAAGAACTAATTAACCTCATGCTTGGGTAATATTCTGTTAACTATTTTCCAACATTTGTTCGAACCTATATATAATTTCTTTTGAAGAAAAAAAGATTTCCAATTATGTTCTAACTTTTCACCAAAAATTATGAAGCTTGGAGTTTCAAATTCTAAATTTATACATTAGAAAGCATCCAAACATGCAATATTAGTTTAATATTATTCATATTAATTCCTATAAACTTATGAGTTTCAAATTAAGAATTTATAGGCAGCACTTTTTTTCCCTATTCAAAGCAATTTATTATATATATAATTCCCAAACTTCTATAAAATATTACTTTACCTTTAAAACAACTTTTCCAAACTATTCACTCTATCTTGTATAATATTTAACTTATTTTAAATTCTATCTTCTCTTCAAAACATTTATATACTTATTAAATATTATTACATAAAACATTTTATTACCCAAAACAATGTGTCTAAATGTCTCATCCTAGTATTTAGGAACCTCTATTGATAACGTTGATCAGGCGCATCGACTAGAATTTTTAAAGCACTCAACGGTAATTTAACATAATATTAAATTTCTATATGATATACATATATCTCTTAATACTTTATGCCTTTACAAAATATTTTTTACCTATAATAAATATAGTCAAATTTCATACATATGTATATTTAATATCAAAAGATTTTAATTCAAACAGATGCTTGCTTTTATTAAAAAAATTTCAATCAATATTACTGTTATCATAGTATTAATAATTTACTGATAACAATTCCGTAACACACACATTTATCCATAAATATTCAAGCAAACATCATATTTTTAATTCATCTTAACATTTAATTATAATCACACATATGAATTAACATTTCGTATATATTTAAATTTTCACTATTCCTTGCTGTAACTACACTTCTGAAGACACCACAAGTTATTATTGCTATTATTGAGCAAGTTTCAAAGAATCAGAATCACAGATTACAGCGGAATAATATATATCATCATATACATAATAAAATGTAAGTCTACAAATTATGAGCACTAGACCCAAATAATTATATAAATCCATATCCTAAATCTTGTATTAGGTACAAAGTTGTAACTATATAATATTGAAGACATAAACTCCTAACTGTCAATATATACAAGTATGATATAAACTAGAACTATCAAAATAGTCTACTTCAATGCCAGCCCAAAATCGAAAGGTCATTGGGTCCTTGTATCCGTAAAGTCAAGCTGTAACGACCCCACCGCTATGCTTAGTTTAGCAAAGAAAATTTTAAGTAATATTGTATGCTAATCAGGTGAATACGGTTGGTTAAGGGTGATCGAATATGAATATATCTCTATACTAATGCTGACATAAACTATTAAAATATGTTTTCACTCACTTTATAAAATAATTTTCACATTTTATCAAATCATATGCTTGCTTGTATGAAAATAGTTATTTTTGAAATTCATACATATATTCAATTCATTGAAGGCTATTTCCCAAATTGAAGGAAATAACTTATATAACTTGAAATTATCATAAACACAGTAGCAACAAACATGTAAATGAATGAAAATAATAGATATAGTTAAGGATCTACCCTAGAGGCAATTATGTAATTTATCACATAACTTGACTTCTATATGAGAATCCTATTCGAAATAAATTATACTTTTGGTTTTGTTTTTTATTGTACTTATCGTTATATTGTGTAATAATATGAATACATTAAATAAATAGAAGTAAAAAATTAGGAAAATTATTTAATTGATTATAGTTACGAATATGTTTGTAGTTAACGAGTTTCAAATCAAAGATTTAAAATATTTATCCTTAAAATATTCCAAGTTAGGTTGTATCAAAGGAATGGTATCGATACATGCATTGAGACATATGTAAGCATCTTTCCTACGATTGACGATGAATTGCTCATGATCATTGAGAACACTAAGGGATTACGTACTTAATTATGTTTGTTTGAAATAATCACAGCACAACTCAACGAGAGTCTTTAATGGGCTAATACAACTAAGTCAAAATAGAAAATCTCATGTAACGATGTGCAGTAGTCTTCAGACTTGATAGTGCTATAGATTTTAAGTATATAGACTGTATGTTGATTATGCTCAGTCACATGACATTATGGTCATGTTATGACCATGATTGGGTAAACGTTGAGCCTCTTGAAGTGAAACACTACTAAATCTATGTAGAAAAGGCCCTACTAAATCCTCGATGAAGCCCTGCTAAAGCGCTTAGTGCTCTTTGGCTAGTATGTTTTTATAATTAATGCTTTTGAATAGAGCATACTTGTAACGACCCGCAAATTCGACACATTAGTTATTAATTAATTATAGTTGTTTAAAATAAATTGGTGATAAAAGACAATTTTTAGCAAAGTTGCCTTTTGGGGATTTCAGTATTTCCACTATGTTTAAAAATATCAAAAAAATCTATATTTCAATATATAGCATGATATACTTCTATTGGTGTTCAGAAATTGGTATTTTTGGGCTTAGAATTGATTTAGATCTAAAATACCCGAATCTTTGCTGTAAACATGAGACTTTCGTAACCCTAGCTACCACAAACCCACTTTCTTTTCGCTAATTCGAAGATTCCCCTTATTCCATCTCAAACAACATGCAGTCTTCTCTAATCCAAACTTGTTTCAAAACTCAAAGTGTGTAACACCAATCAAATTATATATCCAATCGATCATCTTGACAAGGTGAATCAACTTCAACTGGTTTTTGTTGTAAAAATGCTCAAGTTGACCAGAATCGATGGTTAAAGGCTAGGAGGCGGTGAAACCCAAGTTCGAATTAAGGGATTTCAACTGAGGCAAAATTGGATTACAAGGTTGGCAAAATTAAGTCGAGCGTCGTCAAGGGGTTATAATGAAGGTGGTTGAAGGTGCCATCGGCAACTATGGTGCTAGAATTTGGCCAAGGAAGGCAAAATAGGGTTCGACGGTTGTTAACGCTTAAAATTGAACGCTAACACCCCGGCGTAAGTAGAGATTAAGTGAAAGCACCACCCGTCAATACAGGAATTAGAAGTAAGTAGAAAAGTCACAGAGAAAGCAGTAAAAAGACAACAGTTTTATAGTGGTTCGGCTTCAAGTTAAGCCTACGTCCACTTTAATCTTCTTTATTGCTGAATCAATTACAACTTTACAACAATCTTCAATTACAACACTGATAGGACAAATAGCTAGAACTCCGATGTAGAAGAATTCGTTGAATCCATGTCGATTGTGTTAGATTTCCTCTTGAAGTTCGTTGATATATATTTCGTGTTTGAGGTGTTGAGTGAGTCGAGAATTCAGCAGAGTATCGGCATTCTAGAAATGAGCCAAAAGATCCCCTTCCTGTTGGAGTAAGTGGGGTATTTATAGGAGAGTTCGGAGTTAGGTCGTAGGTCGTAGACGACTTAGGAATAGGTCGTAGGTCGTGAGCAACTTAGTAGACACGGTTTACGGCCTAACAGGAGCACCCTTGATCACCTGAACAAGTCATAGGTCGTGGGCGACCTAGGGAAGGAACGACATAAGGAAGACAAGTTACCTCGGTTTTGTATAGCTCGCTATGTCGTTAAGTCCTTAGGTCGCTAGGTCGTTAGATACTTTAGGTCGTTAACTCGTTAGCTCATTAGGTCGTTAGGCTCTTTAATCCATTAGGTCCGTAAATCCACTTAGCTACCAGGTCGCTTCACACTTTAGGTCGCTGCACCCCATAGATAGTTAGGTCGCTGCATCCCACAGATAGTTAGGTCGCTGCATCCCATAGGTCGCTTCTCCCCATAGGTCATTAGGTCTCTTTTAAAAGAGGAGTTAACACTTGCCCCTCGAAGTACACACCTAGGTCGTAGGTCGTGTGCTTCGATCGAATCCCGCTAGTTCGTGAGCGACCCAAGAGTTAACTTAACCCGTATGCCCATTTGCTTTTGCCTTATATAACTGCTAGCTCGTTTCTTCCTCTTTACTTATTCTTTTTTCCGAAACCACCATTAGCGAATTTCTGAGCTTTCAAAGACAAATTCCAAACAACCGGCCGCCGATCATCTTTCCATCACATTACGTGAGTGAATCTGGTCGTTGTTCAACTATATCCATCATCGAACTGCTAACCTCTCATTTTTTGTTTCCAATTCACTTTTTGTGTCGTGCTTCATTGCGAACCATGTTTCGATCGACTCGCTGCTGCCATCGATCATGTTGTCGTTGTAATTTGCGATAAAATGGCAGTGCATTGGATTTGTGGCGATTCTGAGGTGATTCGACGATATGGGGAGATGAGTGTTTTTTGTTTGTGGAGAAGCTAGCGGGTTATCGGGTTAGGAGTTAGGCGAATTGGTGCATTGAGAAGGCCTTTAGTTAATGGGTTAGTGGATTCTAGGTCGAACCGTTGCGCTCCTGGTGATTGTGAGGTGACGGACGCGTGGCAACACTTGAGTGGAGGACGGGCCTTAGGGTCTTTGGCTTGAATGTGAATCATACGACCTAACTTGCTTGCGACCCAACATGCTTACGACCTAACATGCTTACGACCTAACATTCTTGCGACTTAACCTGCTTGCGACCAAACTTAGTGGAACAATACAAAGTTTAAAGCAGAACGACCTAAGATACCAACGACCTAACTTTATGCGGCATAGGTCTTAGGTCGCGACCGAGCTAGCACTTGGACGAATTTGCTTTATTTTGACCTGAAGCCTCATGCCTTGAATTCTTTAACTTGGACAATGCGACTTAAGATAATTCGACTTATGCTAGGTCGCTGGACTTGATTGATGAACCTTGACCTTATGACAAGTTGTTTGAATTTGTTTACTTGCAAAAATATGACGGCATTCAACTTGAACCCTCAACCTGAACTGTCGAGATAACTTGTGCAAACTTGTTGTATTTCCTTACAGATTATATTAACTTTAATGCTAATAACCTGTTAAACACAACATTTGCAGAAAACTCGGGCGAATATACTACCATTGATTGCCCATATCAAATGGCAGATTAGTCGATAAAGAATAATCAACTTAAAGAAATTATATGAAATGCTGTGAATCGACAAATTCAAGTGAAGTATTAAAGCAAAGCCATATTAATCAATTAAGACCAATTTGTTTGCATCAATACTGCGTTTGTGTTTGGACTTAAAAAAACAATCCCTGAGACTCTAAAATTGGCAAATGCATATTAGTTTAATTTCAGTTATATTTGCTTGTTGTTTTATTAGTTTTACACAATACTTCACACATTTAGGAAACGTGCACCTTCATATTTGAATATCCAGTTCCTTGTGTAGAATGTCTTCTCAAGAAGAGATAATAGAGCAATCTGAAGGGGTCTTCCCGATAGCCAATCCATTGGATAATCCTCCAGAAATAACTCCAACTTCTCTGAGTCAACGGGCATTCAACCAATTACATATTCAATTTGGTATTGCTGAAGTAGATGCTTTGCTTCCTGGGCCAAACGATACTGCTGATAGGCCACCTCTCGGTTTTATCGCTGTCAACCGTCAGATGTGCCTATGCGGTGCCATTCCTCCTTTCAATGACTTTCTTCAACGACTCCTTCTCCGATTAACTATCTCTCATTTTCAACTGCATCCCAATGGCCACGCCATCCTAATGGGACTTTGTGTGCTGTTCAGGAGGACACTTGATCGTCTTCTGAGTTTTGAAGAAATCTGTTATTTGTGCACATTTGCAAAGAATAAAGATCATCCCTCGATCACACTCGTGAGAAGCGCCAGAAACCGTAATTAATTGCCGATCTTCCGGAAAGCGCCCACGGGTTCTTAAATCAATTCTTCTTCGTTCGTCGCCCTCTAGGATTTTACGCCATCTGGAGAGTAGGAAGTAAGATTGCTCATTCCCATTCTTTCCATTTCTGAGTTTTTCGAGATCCGAGTTGCTAAGTGCTAATTTCATTCTTTTCTTTTACAGCGCTTCCTCCTCCCTCTAGAGATCCCAGTCACAAGCCGACTTTTGAAAGATTAAGTGCCGTGCCGGTTGAGGAAAGAAGTATTAAGTTTTTGCTGAAAGATGAACTTCTTCACCAATACGGGCTTCTGCATCCTTCCCGTTCTACTCAGCCTCATGAAGTCCCTGATTCTTCAATAGAGACATCGGATGCCCCAGTTTCCGTCGGAGAACTTACACCGAAAGAACATACTGTTGAGGCTTCATTAGTAAAGTGTTCTACTTCAATTGATGTTGCGGGGCCATCCGGCAAACCTGCACTTGCCCCGGTCATCGAAGAAGAGGAGCCTCCCTAACAATCCGGGAAATCTGGTGACGAAGGAACTGAGAGAACAAGTCCCGCCAGGCACAGCGGTGATGATACTTTTGAGGGGTTGAGCGACCTGCTGATTACTTCACAGGAGCTTTTTAAAGATGATCCTATCACTGCTAAAATTACTTCTCCAGCAGTTGAAGCGACATCCGTTCTGCAACAAACTCCATCAGCCCAAGAGTTGACACTAGCTATAAAATCCATCATCACCCCCAACCCAGGAGTGGTTCGTAGTTTGAAGCGCGTAGTTTGCACGTTACACACACTTAGGACTTTTCAGCACTTATATGCGTTCAACTTCCTTGCTTTGAAGATTTCTGAGTTTATTTTTTCTTCATTTTTAGGTTCTCTAATGGGATGGAGTGGCTCTTACTACGACGATTTCCAGCGTTATGGGAAGCGCGGTTCTTATGACCCCAGGAGGTATCTTCCTGCCTCTTGGGAAACCGACGAAGAAAGAGCTGTGAGGAAGGCTCGTGAGAAGCGCGCTTATGAAGAACGCTACGGGAGACGGGACGAACGAAATGATTCTTCCCAGAGAGAGGATGATTCTCACAAGAGAAAATCCCGTGATGACAAAGGGAAAAGTTATGTCACTGAAGATCCGAGTAAGCGGGCCAAACTTGGTGAAAAATTGTCATCTGAAATTTCTGAAAAGCCCGCTGCTCTCGTCTCATTGGAAATTCCTTCCGGCTCTCCCCCCTTCAAACCGATATTCAAACAATCATAAGTAGGCCCCCCTATCAAGTTGGACAGGGTCCGGCTACTCTTCAAAGTCGATTTCCACACTGGTGCTTAAAGGGAGTGCGTTTCGATCTTGACTTGGTCCCGATTGATAAGCAAGCCATGTTGCAAAATCTTGATGCCGTCAAACTCGATATCGAGAGAATGTCTGGTTGGCAGAAACTTGTTGACGAGCTTCAAAGAGTAAATCATGCAAACCTCGAAGCCATGCTGACTATGGAAAATGACAAATCCGAGTGGAAGAAAACACTCGATCAGCATGATGCCGAAATGAAGAGTATTGCCGCTTATAATGAGAAGCTTGAAGCGGAAGTTGAAAAACTTAAGGAAGAGCTCGCCACTTCTTCCACTTCCTATTCTCAGAGAGAAGAAGTGCTTCAAAAACAAGTGAGAGATGCTCACGCGACACAGAGAGATGCTGAAGCTAAATTTGAAGCACAGCAGCAAGCTGTAGAAAACTACCGAGCTGACGTTGCTCAACTGCGAGAAAAAACCAGCTCCCAGAATTTGGAGATTGAACTGCTAAAAGCTCGACTTTCTGAAGCTGAAAAGGAGCGTGACGAAGCTATTGCCGGCAAAGCAGCAGCCGAAGAATCTCATATGGCAACTAAAGCCGAAGTCAGCTCCGCTCTATTCGAGTTTTACATTCATAGTGTTCTGGGGCGCGGTAGCCTTAAATTTTTAGGACCGGAGTACGAAATCACTTTGGCCAAAGTGTGGGAAGCCGCACTTGATATGCTTGGAGGAGCTGGATATGCTGAAGTAAATTTAATGGCACACTATCTAGATGATGATGCATGTGCCGCTCTTGCCAGGGGAAAGGAGCAACTTGCCAAAGAGAGAGCCGAAATAGCAGAAGGAGAACATTTTGGGAAGGCAACTTCAACCGACCCAGTTCAACCTTTGATTTCGGCCGACATCGATATTGTTGGCTCCAGTTCCCATTCTCCACCTCCTGCTCAAGCTGTTATTGAAAGTGCCACCGCCCGCACTGGAGATGAGGCTCAAGAAAGCACTGAAGCACAGGACTTTGAAGTTGACAAAGTAAAGCCTACTTCTCCAGGTAACCTCAATGTTGATCTCGCTCAAGTGGACTGCTTGTTTACTTCACATGAGCTTGATGAACTTTTTGATTATTACTTAAATCTTGACGCTCCACTTTCTCTTCTTTTTATGAGAGATACTGACTTTAACTTCTCTTCTCTTGTAGTGAAAGCGCCAAGTGTTGTTCAGCCTTCCCCTCTTCTAGTTGTTTCCTCTCCGCCTCTTCAGATTACTCCCCCTTCTGTTTCTCAACCGGGGTCACAAGAGGAGCAGATAGAAGCTCTTCAAGGCTTGGATGACCCGGTCGCTTCACAAGAACAGAAGGCCGAGGAAGCTGAAGAAGGCGAAAGAACCCCGGAGCAAACTATTTCTGATGACATAAAGTTGTCTGCACTTTTCACTCCGGGCAGTGAGTCTTCTTCAAGGAAGAAGGGGAAGCGTGGAGTCTCAAAAAAAAAGGAGAGAAGCTTCTGCCGGCGAAGAAAAAGCAGAAGAAAGTCCAATTGCACCCCTTCCTCTTTCTTCCCCTACTCTCACAAGCCGACCCAAAAAGTTAATCATCCGGCCAGGCGAAGGCTCGAAAGGTGGCAGGAAGAAGAAGTAATGGGTTTGGGACTTATGCTTTTCGTCTCGCTTTTTTGCTTTTTTGCTTGTATATATAAAGACTTGTGTTGACCGGAGATTGTGCGGGTACCGGTCCCCGCCTTCTTTTGTTTTGAAACCTGCACATGTATAAAATTTTCATAGTATAGAATAAAATGATTCTTTTACTTATACAAACTTCTGTCTGTATTTGAGAATTCATTTATTCTTCTTTTTCATACAAGTTTCTTTATTTTCTCTGTGTGATGTTGTAGTAAACCTACAGTATGTTGCTCGAGCATTGTTTTTATTTTTGCAACTATATTATATTGCCCCCATACCATGGTTTATTGCAATCTCATTCACGTTGGCAAGATTTTTGGAGAACAACTCTACTGTTTCGAGAAGACTTGTATTCTTTCTTTAGAGAACAACTTTTTCATTTGAAGGAGGTTTGCATCCGTACTTTAGAGAATAATTTTTTCCATTTTAAGGGAATTTCTCTCTGATTTAGTAGAATGCGCCTCGTATTGGAGAAGTTCTCTCTTTTCTTTGGCGAAGTTTTTACACTTCACTTTTGGAGAAAGTCACTTTTATTTTTGGCAAGTGAATTTTCCTTCGTGGTAAAGTGGGCCTCCAAAGAAGGGCTTTGACCTGTTTGTGCCTCCGAAGAGGGCTTTTGTTTGATTGTGCCTCTGGGAAGAGGGCTTCTTTGTTTGATTGTGCCTCTGGGAAGAGGGCTTTCTTGTGTGTGCCTCTGGGGAGAGGGCTTTTGTTTTTTCCTTGTACGCGGGGAAGCGGGCCTTCGAAGAGGGCTTTTTGTTTCTGCCTATGGGGAGAGGCTCTTATTTTTTCCCTGTTCGCTGGGAAGCGGGCCTCCGAAGAGGGCTTCTCACATTTCGACTCGTGTGAAGTTTTATTTCAGATCGCGGTGGAATGCGTGCCTCCGAAGAGGTCTTTTAGCATTTCAACTCTGGTGAAATGGGCCTCCGAAGAGGGCTTTTCACATTCCAACAGTTGTGAAGTTTTATTTCAGATCTCGGTGGTATGCGTGCCTCCGAAGAGGTCTTTTCACCTTTCAACTCGTGTGAAGTTTTATTTCAGATCACGGTGAAATGTGTGCCTCCGAGTAGGGCTTTTGCCTAGAAGTTTCTTTCTCATGGTTGGATGGATTCACGGGGCGGACACAAGTTACTTGGATTGTTTGTTTGCACAAACGTTCTCAGCTAGTTAACGAGTGTCCTGTGCCACCGGTCATTCCACCAATCTTTTTTGTTGAGAAAGAGAACTTTCTTTTTCTGGTAAGTCCCATTAGAGGTCTTTATCCTTCGAAGAGCTGTGCCTCCGAAGAGGGCTTGTGCCTCCGAAGAGGTCTTTTGCTGTTTGCTGCCTGCTCGCCCATGTCTTTTCGCCATTTGCTCATATCAGCGGTTCCCTGTTATCATTTTCAAGCACACATTCCTTTCTTTTGCAAGTAGCTTATTTTATCCAAAGAAGTGTACTTAATTGTTAAATGAGTTCGCAGGGGCAGACACAGGCTAATTAATCGGATGTTCGTTTGCACAAATGATCACAATTAGTTAGGAAGGGTCCACCTCTGGTGGAACCACTAACTGTTTGCTTGAAGCACTTCTTATATAGGATTTGAGTCTGGAATTTTTGTGGCTGAACATTCATTTGTTGAGTGATGTCAGGGATCGCTTGGTCTTATGATTGGTAAGCTTTGTTTTAATGGCCTGCAATATTAAATCGACATTTTAGCAATACAATTGAAGTACTTTATATATCGAAATAAAACAGGCAGTTTATAATAGTAGAGAACACAAGATTTATAGTGGTTCTGCCAAGAACTGGGCCTACATCCACATTATAGTTCTTATTATTCACTTGCAGTGGCTTTACAATGGCTTTCAATACAAGAATCATACATTCATAATTCTTTTACAGTATTTCAGTAAAGCTTTTTAGTAAAATATGGGCGCAAGTGATTGTTGTTCCAAGCTCTTGGAATTGGATCTCCTTCGACAGTTGTCAGTTTGAAAGTGCCATCAAGAAGTTTTTTGCCTATGACATATGGCCCTTCCCAGTTTGGCGCAAACATTCCTGTTGCTGTCATGACCCTCTTCAAGACTAGATCTCCAATCTCAAAGCTGCGTTTGCGAACTTTGGAATTGAAGTGCATGGCAATTCTTTGCCGATGGGCTGCAATTCTGAGCTGAGCATCTTCCCTTTTTTCATTAAGGAAGTCAAGTGCTTCAAGTTGCAACTCTTCGTTTTCAGCTTGGTTGAAATGAATTCTTCTATGTGAAGAGACTTCTATTTCCACCGGAATCATTGCTTTTGATCCATATGCCAATCAAAATGGAGTGTGCCCAGTCGCAGTTTTATGTGTAGTTCTATATGCCCATAGTGCTAGTGGTAGCTTATCGACCCAACCACCTTTCACTTTTTCCAGTTGTTTTTTGATGGTTGATTTGATAATTTTTTTTACTGCTTCCACTTGCCCATTTGCCTGCGGGTGAGCCACTGCTGAGAAGATTTTTTGGATCTTGAATCGCTTGCAAAAATCTTGGAACTCTTCACTTTCGAATTGGGTTCCATTATCTGTGATTATCTTTTGAGGACACCATACCTGCAAATGATATTCTTAGTTACAAAGTTTATCATCTTTTTAGAGGTAATAGTAGCTAATGGTTCAGGTTCATCCCATTTAGTAAAATAATCAACAGCAACAATAGCATATCTGATTCCAGATTTGGCGGTTGGTAAAGGCCCGATGAGATCTATTCCCCAAAAAGCAAATGGCCATGGACTGACCATCTGTGTTATCTCGGTGGAAGGTGCTCTTGGGATTTTTGCAAATCTCTGGCATTGGTCACATTTTCGGGCATAGCTTGCAGCATCATGATTAATATTTGGCCAAAAATACCCATAACGGAGAATTTTCTTTGCTAGAGTTTGACCACCTGAATGGTATCCACACTCTCCTCCGTATACTTCAGGTAGAATTGTCTTAGCTTCTTCCTTGGTCACACATCGAAGTAATGGCATTGAGAATCCCATCCTATACAATCGGCCATCTTGAATTATATATCCGGAGGCTTTTCTTAGCAACTTCTGTCATTCTTTTGAATTTTCTGGTAGAGAACCGTTGAGAAGATATTCCATTATCGGAGTCATCCATGATTCTTGCTCTTGAGATATGGTCATGATCCAATCAATATCCATCTCATCAGTGCTTGGAGCTGACAGGACTTCCACATGAACTAATCCCAATAATTGAGCTTCACCAGTGCTTGTGTACTTTGCGGTAGAATCTGCCTTCATGTTCTCTTCCCGGGGTATATGATTTATTGTATAATGGTCAAGATCATCAAGAAGTTCCCAGGCTCTTGACAAGTAAGCGGGCAGATTTCCTCCTTTAGTTTGAAACTCTTTCTTGACTTGACATACAATAAGCTGTGAATCACTGAAGATCTGCAACACTTTGACATTCAATTCTTTAGCAATTTTCAAGCTAGCAATAAGAGCTTCATATTCTGCTTCATTGTTTGTCGAAGGGAATTCCAATCCCAATGCATAGCACAATAACCGCCCTTCAGGGGTTTCAAGCACAACCCCAGCTCCGGAACAGTAATCGTTTCTTGCACCATCAACATATAATTTCCATCGAATTGGGGTATTATCAGTCACTTCTTCCTCACTATCACCTTTATCTGTACATTCTGCGATGAAATCTGCTAAAGCTTGTCCATTAATTGATCTCCAGGGATGATAAGCGAGGTCGTATTGGCTGAGTCAATATTCCACTTTAAAAGGCGACCAGAAGTCTCAGGGCGAAACAGGACTTGCTTCAGAGGTTGATCAGTGAGGACTTTGATAGGATGAGCTTGGAAATATGGCCTCAATTTTCTTGATGCAATCAGTAGACAATAGGTGAGTTTTTCAAACTTTGAATAATTCATCTCTGCCCCAGTGAATCTTTTGCTGATATAATAGACCGGACGCTGAATTCTTGCGTCTTCCCGTACCAACGCTGCACTGAGAGCATGAGATGAGATTACCAAATATACGAAAAGATCTTCACCATTGTCCGGCTTAGAAAGTACTGGAGGCCTTTCCATATGACGAATCAACTCATCGAACGCTTTCTGGCATTCAGGAGTCCAATCAAAATTTTTCCTTCCTTTCTTCAGAGCATCAAAGAATGGAATGCATTTATCAGTAGCTTTAGAAATGAATCGACTCAAGGCAGCGACTTTTCCATTAAGACTTTGCAGTTCCTTCTTCGTTCTAGGGGCTTTGACTTTTCTTAAGGCAGCAATTTGAGCAGGATTAGCTTCAATGCCCCTAGCACTCACAATGAAACCCAAGAACTTTCCGGACTCCACCCCAAACGAACATTTCAAAGGATTAAGTTTCATTCCGTATTTTCGGAGGATTGCAAACATTTCTGCCAAGTGATCCATATGGTCTACCGCTTTCTTTGATTTCACCAACATATCGTCAACATAAACTTCCATAGTTTTGCCAATCTGCGGTTTGAACATAGCATTGACGAGTCTTTGGTAAGTTGCCCCTGCATTCTTAAGTCCGAAGGGCATGACTCTATAGCAGTAGAGACCAACGTCGGTGATGAAGCTCGTGTCCTCCTGGTCCGGCTCATGCATCATGATCTGCTTGTATCGAGAGTAAGCATCCATAAAAGATATCAATTCATGCCCCGCTGTTCCATCCACCAACTGATCTATCCTGGGTAACGGGAAGCAGTCTTTGGGGCAGGCATTGTTTAAATCTGAGAAGTCGATGCATACTCTCCACTTCCCATTAGCTTTCTTAACCAGTACAGGATTTGAAACCCAATTCGGATAAGTAGACTCCCTAATGAAACCATTCTCCATGAGCCGTTCTACCTCTTCTTTCAACGCTGCTGACCTTTCAGGACCCTGGGTTCTTCTCTTCTGCTTTATCGGTGTAAACTTCGGATCAATATTCAGAGTATGTACTGCAATTTCTGGGGATATTCCACACATATCAGCATGAGTCCAAGCGAATACGTCTAGATTTGCTTTCAAGAATGATATTAAGGAATTTTGAACCATCACACTAAGTTGCGAACCCACATTCACCACTTTGTTCGGATCTTTCGGGTCAACAGGTACTGGCACCGTTACATCCACTGGCACCACTCTATTCTCCCCTGCACTAGCTTTTCTGGGATCCATTTCTCTTCGTGCCCCGCTACGCTCGCCAGTGCAGGGTCCACCCTGTAATTGCAACAAGGTTGGTTCTTTGATGCAGACTGGGGCTGCCGCATCTTTTCCCATCTCTCTCTTCCTCGCTTCACGCAACTCTATTAGATAACATTCTCGCCCAGCATTCTGATCCCCTTTAATAACTCCAACTCCATTATCCGTGGGGAATTTCATAGTGAGGCACCACGGGGCGAGAATTTCCTTAAAAGCCGCAAGAGTTGGTCGGCCTAGGAAGGCATTGTAGGCAGAAAATTCATTAGCAATTACAAAAGTTTGTTTCCAAACCACCTTTTTCTGCCCCTCTCCAAGCTCCACGAACAAGTCGATAGTTCCAATCGGCTGCTTCGGTTCTCCAGTAAACCCAACAATTTTTTGCGATGAAGCTTGAACATCAGCCATCGGAATTTTCATTTGGTCGAACGTATTTTTGAAGAGAATATTGCAAGAAGCGCCGCAATCTACAAGCACTCTTCTCACAATAGCCGGCCCAATGCCTGCAGAGATGACCAAGGGGTCCATGGTTGGAGCTTCAATGCCCATAGAGTCCTTGGCTCTGAACACAATATCATCATTAAAAGTTTTCTACTGCTTCAAAGGTGCAACATCTTCTAGCACAAAAACACTCTCTTCCGTTGGTGCATACTTCAAGGCACGGACATATCTTTCCATCTCGCCCCAGCTTCTTCCTGCTGGGTGAGGACCTCCTGTAATCACATTAATAACAGGCCTTTCTGATTCATGCACAATATTCCTCTCACCCAAGCCAGATGGATGAGTAGGAAGTTGCTGGCCCTTAGTAGATGAAGTTGGATCATTTCTACTTCTCTTAACATATTGCTGCAACTTGTTCTCTCTCAGCAGTTCTTCAATCAAACTTTTCAGATGGCGACATTCGTTGGTATCATGACCGGGTTGATTATGAAACCGACAGAATCTCCCACTTTGAGCAGCTTTTCTCCCAACTCTCAGTTAGGGATGCGGATTAAGGATCTTAAGGCAGAAATAATACTAGAGGGGGGGCGAATAATGTTTTAAAGAATATATGAACTATATGACTAAATTAAAACTTTCAACACAAATCTAAATAGAATTCTAACAAAGAATAATCACAGAACATATAACAAATGCAAATAGTAAAGTAAAGCAAGTAAAAGGAAAGAACACACCGGATTTTATACTGGTTCGAAATCCTCCTACATCCAGTCCTGCACCAAGGCAATATCCTTGTATAGATTTTTATAAGCCAATATCCAAATTACAACCCTCAATTTCTAAGGCCTTGAGGAACCCTCCTATCTCCGAGTCTGGGGTAAACTCTCTTGATTTTCGGGACACAATATCACCCTAATACTTTCTAATAACAATCCTTTTGAATGGATAGACTCTATGGACTTTTTGAATATAGATTGATCCTATAACTATGAATAGCACTTTGATCTTTAGTAGAATGATGGAGAATAAAATAGAGAGAGTATCTAAATGATTTCCTATTGAGAATTTGGCAGAATGATGGCACGATCTTGAAAATATGAAGTTTTATGGATATGGAATGGTGGAGAAGAAAGAGTGAAGAAAATAAGAAAAAATATGTAAAAAAAATTCGTTTTGGAAGCCTTTATATAGATGCACAACAGCCATAACCGTTGGTGAAAGGTTTTCGAACGAATGGACATTTCTTTTGAAAAGTTGAATTTTGAATCCAACGGCCACCATGTCGACATGGGGTATCCCCTTATGTCGACATCCCTCAGTTCAAAATTGTAGAGATGTTGTTTTGTAAAAGCATTTGAATTTAAAACAAGTTGAAACTTTTCTGGAGCAAAGTAAAGTGTATAAACAATATTTTGAGATAGAGAATGAATATAAAACATTATTTTAAATATATATATAATTGATATAGACTGTCAATTATATAAGTAATATTTAAAATCAGAATAAGTTTTGATGTCTTAAAATTAGAAGTTTTTAAAATCAGAATAGAGGAATATTTTAAGGCTAAAACAAAGTTTGAAAACATTTTTGAAAACATAATTTTGAAAGCTAAAACATTTTGAAAACAGATTTAAAAACATTTTGAAAAATCTATTCAAACTGAAATTGCAAGAACCTTCCTACAGAGTTCCTCCATAGGACTCGAGAACTTGTACAAAGTAGTTTAAATGATTTTGATTTTCGTGGGTTTGTAAACCACTTGTCGTAGTTTTGTAAGCTACTTGTCGTGGGTTTGTAAGCCACTGGTTTCGATAGAAATTGGTTTCCATCCCAAAAGAAAATAGGAAGAAAGATGAGAGTGCTATTATGAAGTTTTAACAAAATACTAGACACTTATCTTGAGATCTTAAAATCTTGATTCTCTAGAGTCTTGAATCTTGAATCTCTAATCTTCATCTTGATGCTTGATTCTTTATGCTGATCAGTCTTCGATGATACCTGCATATACTTCCTATATATATATATATATATATATATATGGAAATGTTAGTATATATTTTATAAAGTAAAGTATAATAACTATATAAGGTTGTTGTCATCAAAACATCATCAACTCAGTTCCTAACACTCTCATCTCAGGTGGTTTAGGATATTCTACCGCGTCTTTGGTAGCAAAAAGATATTCTCCGGGATGTCAGTCAAAGGAGTGAAATCTGAAGGTTTTGAGAAGCGGGGTTTCTTCATATCTTTCTGTTTCTTCCCACCATTATTTTCCCTTTTCTGATTTCCGGATTCCTTTTTGGTAGGAGCAACAGTATTATTCTTAACCTCTGTCAATGCCACTTTAACCGGTGCTTGAAGGCTTTCCAAGAGCATGAATTCATCAACTTTCTTATAGAATTTCTCAAGCGAATTCGGTTCTTTCATCTTCAGCCACTTCCCAAATTCGCTTGATTTGTCGATTGCCCTCATCAAGTATGTCAAGACCATCCATGGCTCTGCATTGTCCATTTTAGCCAAAGCTATGTTGAAGCGGTTCAAGGAAGATCTAATAGATTCCCCAGGATTCTGTTCCAGGCTTGACAGTGACATAATATCCTTTGCCTTTGAAGCGTACAACCTGAATTGCTCTTTAAACCTCCGAGTCAAATCGGCAAATTGGTCTGTGGATCGGACCGGAAGCTTTGTGAACCAGAGTAGAGCCACCCCTTCCAAGTATACCGGAAAGCACCGGCATTTAATCTCATCAGATGCCCTAGCACCAGTCATGTTCCAATCATACTTATACAGGAATTGGTTGGGGTCGCTTGTTCCCTTATAAGTTGGGATGGTAGGAGGAACAAACTTCTTTGGGAATTCCGCCTTTAGAATCCTTTCCGTGAACGGAGTTTTGCTCGGAGCGAATCCTCATTCCTTCTCATCTTCATCCCTCTGCATGCTTTCTTTTATGATCTGTCGCACCATGCCCGAAAGATATTCCTCATCATTTAAAGGATCTGCAGGACAGACTTCGGCCATTTTCTCGGAAGTTTGTCTGGACAAACGTTCGCGGAGAGTTGGCTGCGGTCTCAATCCCCCAGCTTGAGGAGGTGTTTCTTTGGCGGGTCTAGCTGCTCTTTGAGGAATATTCCTCTCTTCAGGATTATGAGCATCATCTGCAAGGTTTTCTTCATTACTCACCGGTTGACGGTTAGCTCCGAGCAATGCATTTAACCTTTCAAGCATTAAAGCATTCTGGGTTTCCATCTGCTGGTATAACCCAGATACTGCAGCATCTAACTCCGCTCGTGTAATTCCGGCACTTGGTGCTGCTTGACTTGACGAAGGAGAAGTGGCAGTATTCCCATGGACATTACTGGGTCTTATAGATCCACGCTTTCTTCCAAGAGCCATTATCTCCGATAGACTTCTGGTTTTGAGAGAGATTCTTTCAACAAACTTTTACGAAGCAATGACGAAAATAGTCTGAGTTGGGTTCTCAGTGAAAGCACCAAAAACGTTAACGCTTAAAATTGAACGCTAACACCCCGGTGTAAGTAGAGATTAAGTGAAAGCACCACCTGTCAATACGGGAATTAGAAGTAAGTAGAAAAGTCACAGAGAAAGCAGTAAAAAGACAACAGTTTTATAGTGGTTCAGCTTCAAGTTAAGCCTACGTCCACTTTAATCTTCTTTATTGCTGAATCAATTACAACTTTACAACAATCTTCAATTACAACACTGATAGGACAAATAGCTAGAACTCCGATGTAGAATAATTCTTTGAATCCATGTCGATTGTGTTAGATTTCCTCTTGAAGTTCGTTGAGATGTCTTTCGTGTTCGAGGTGTTGAGTGAGTCGAGAATTCAGCAGAGTATCGGCATTCCAGAAATGAGCCAAAAGATCCCCTTCCTGTTGGAGTAAGTGGGGTATTTATAGGAGAGTTCGGAGTTAGGTCGTAGATCGTAGACGACTTAGGAATAGGTCGTCGGTCGTGAGCGACTTAGTAGACACGGTTTACAGCCTAACAGGAGCGCCCTTGATCACCTGAACAAGTCATAGGTTGTGGGCGACCTAGGGAAGGAACGACATAAGGAAGACAAGTTACCTCGGTTTTGTATAGCTCGCTATGTCGTTAAGTCCTTAGGTCGCTAGGCCGTTAACTCGTTAGGTCGTTAGGCTCTTTAATCCGTTAGGTCGGTAAATCCACTTAGCTACCAGGTCGCTTCACATTTTAGGTCGCTACACCCCATAGATAGTTAGGTCGCTGCATCCCACAGATAGTTAGGTCGCTGCATCCCACAGGTCGCTTCTCCCATTGGTCGTTAGGTCTCTTTTAAAAGAGGGGTTCGACGGTGGTAGGGGAAATTTTGTGGTCGGTTGCACTTATTTGATTGGGGGCGGTCTAGGCGGTGTAGTCAAAGTAATAGCTGATGGTTGAAGGGGGATTGTGAAAGTGGCGGTAATGTAGTTGACATTCTTTTTACTTATCATTAAATTATTAAAATGTCATCATCTTCTAGCATATATCTTTCACATACGAACTCTATTACATGTATGCTTTACTAGCTTTTGGAGTTGTTTGTAAAAGCACGCTAGTAAAATTAAACTATCATGATTATTTATATTTAAATATGTTAAATAAATATCCATCAATGAAAATACACGTTTGTTGGTATATGGTATACTCTTTTGATGATTGTTTTATTGTTTTGATATGTTGTGTGTCCCAACTTGATTATTTATTATTGACTGATGTATTGTTGGGTGATGAACGTTTTATTGTAATTAATTATATATTTGAAAAAAAAAAATTAATTGATAGGAAATAGATAAAATAGTGTAATTTTGAAAGATAACATTATTTTCAAACTTTGAGTGATATTTGCAAATGATACCGATTTAAAAATTTACGTTGAAACTGATGGTTACTATTTATGAATTTTGAGGAAAATGTTATTATTATCATTATTTGAGTACTAGAAATAAAAGATATTGGAGCACGATAATAATAACAAAGACGTGTTTTCAAAGTATTTTGGGATAAGTTACTACAATTTTGAGATAAATAGTAATAATAAGGAGTTTTGAAATTTAAAAGAAAAATATTGGGTCAGATAGTAACAACTGGTTGTGAAATTTTTTAAAGGGATTTGAGCATTAGTCAATACGTCATAGTAATATTATTGAAGTAATTTGATGTAAATTACTTTTTCAACTAAATAACGATATTTTGAAATATTTAGAGTAATATTTTGAAAATGAATTATTTTTAGGTATATTATCATTTTGAGAAAATCGGGATTAATGTATTTGTTTTAACTCAATTTTTGAAGCTTTATTACAAACAAAAGAAGGTAACATATATACAATTGCATTCAAAAAAAGCCCACAATTTAGGCCTAAACAAAATTCTGCACCGTCCATGTTAAGTTATAATAATTAAACTAAACCCTAATGTCGACATTCTACGAGTCATCTACCACTTTCCTCTTTAGCTTCTTTCTAAAATATTAATGGCGGTTGTGCTTTTCACATTCCATGTTTAAACCGAGCATCTCCTCAGCTTCGTTTCACACCAAATTAGTTCCTTACTTCAGCCATCTTTGATTACTCTCTGATGTTGAGTGGATTCCTTGTAAATCTTCTTATGTCATTGAAAGGCTTCACCTTCTCACTTCAAAACTATAGATCTTGTATTGCTCTTCATGGATTTGTGCTTGAATGTAAATGCAAGGACTCTATGCGGATTCTCTGAGATAAGTACCTCGGATCTAGCTAGATTCTATGATAGATTTAACAAAGAAATAACTTTATTTCCTGTTATAAGAGAATTGGTGGAATACCTGCTCTGTTTGCTGGCTCCGAACTTTGATATCTTATTGTACGAAAACTGCTCCCTGTAATAAGCAAAAAATCAGAGAAAATGTAAAATAAAACAGGTTAATGGCGGTTGTGCTTTTCACATTCCATGTTTAAACCGAGCATCTCCTCAGCTTCGTTTCACACCAAATTAGTTCCTTACTTCAACCATCTTTGATTACTCTCTGATGTTGAGTGGATTCCTTGTAAATCTTCTTATGTCATTGAAAGGCTTCACCTTCTCACTTCAAAACTATAGATCTTGTATTGCTCTTCATGGATTTGTGCTTGAATGTAAATGCAAGCACTCTATGTGGATTCTCTGAGATAAGTACCTCGGATCTAGCTAGATTCTATGATAGATTTAACAAAGAAGTAACTTTATTTCCTGTTATAAGAGAATTGGTGGAATACCCGCTCTGTTTGCTGGCTCCGAACTTTGATATCTTATTGTACGAAAACTGCTCCCTGTAATAAGCAAAAAATCAGAGAAAATGTAAAATAAAACAGGTTATATACAATACAAAGCAGTACAGGGTAAAAGTGAAAAAATATTAGGGTCTTTCAGACAACCTCGGATCCATCTAGCCGGGGGATGTACCCCAAGGTAGAACGATCCTCTACAAGATGGACTAGGTTAGTAATCCAGTAACCCGTTAATCACGCTATGGAAACAAGGCCACGTGTCATCATCAAGACTGAGTTGCCTTCCTCCTTAAGTTATAAGGATAAGGTGGTACGAGCCTATAGAACAGATCCTGTTCAAGTAAGGTCGTGCTATGTGTGTTAGCAAGTCGATATTTGTACCACGCAAGGAAAAATTAACGGGGGGTGTGGGACTAATATGAGTTTTATTAAAGGAGCAAACATGTATTCTAATCCTGAACACCACAGATCTGTGAATTTATGGATAGTCGAAAATCTGTACATGCATCTATACACTATTACGTTGCCTAGTATGGAACCTAAACTTCAGTTTTCTCTTTCCTAACTCATGTTTGTATTGAATACCTTGTATGTGTGTTCTATATATTTGCTGTGAAGCTTATTGAATACTAAATTAGTTAAGGAAACAAAATATTTTTTTATTTTTGGACTTGAGTTAAAATTCTAATAATAGCAATTAGACATTTTTGCAGTTCCAAGCAATGAAATTGGAAGACCTGACCTGAGGCTGAAAGCTTGGAAGGTAAAAGGATATGGAGACAAAAGAGAGAAAGGAATGTTTTAAGGTGGAATGAACATTGGTTTTCCTTACAATTCCTTACAAGAGTGCGTGCTTGCCCTCCTCTGTCAAGTTACGGATATATTCTTATGGCTGCCCTACTGCACAACACAAGCTCCGTATCTGTTTGGATGTCCGCCGCCTGTTGCTTACCAGATAGATTGGGTTCGCTGTGCTTAACGAGGGGCCATAGTATGATCATGTCGATGCCAAAACATATTACTAAGCTCAGAAAATGGTTTGGTAAGATTACAATACAAATTATTTCATCTTGCATGCTATAATAATCTATGAAACTTGATTTGGTAGCTTGTACCTTTACCGTTTTATTTATCTGTTGGCATATATAATGTGCTGATTTGAAGTTATTACCAAAAATTATGTTGCATTACTTCCAAATTGCCCAGATACAGGTTGAAAGAGTGACCTTTGCAATATCACTGCTTTTGCATTTCTCTCTAAATGCAATGGTCACTTTCCCAACTTCATTTTGTAATTGGAAAATTATGTTTGTGTTGTTGGGCACTGTAACTTGATTTTGCATCATTTCCATACATAAATGTTGAATTTGCAATAGAATTATGTGTTTAATATCCTCATCATGTTGACTGCAAAGAACACATTTAGAATCTACCGCAATTCTCCTCTGAATGTGTATTTTTGATTGGTAGGAAATCTTTTACTGCTCTATACAGTGTAATAGCCATTTTTTGATGTAAATATTGCGCCACACAATTTTTGCCCATGATATAGCATCATTGTTTCATTTGATATGCTTCCATACCACTTTGAATTTGTATTTACCGTATTTACTACACAACCACACCCAATAATCTTCTACCTTGTCTCCAAAGACTTTGATACTCTCTATCTTTTCTCTTAAGCTTCCCAAAAATCTTCTACGTCCCATTGCCATCTTTCCTCCTCTATAATGTCGCTTACCATTAATTTTTCACACTTAGTTCTTTCTATTGTGTCCACTTCTAGTCTGTTAATTAGTAGTCCTCCTTGTGACCATGGTTCGAACCATAATGATGTGGTTTTCCATCTACAATATGTGTACGGAGACGTTTTAGAGCCTTGGGTCTGATTTTTAACAGATGTTTCCATGTTCCAGGATCGTCATTAGGTACAATGATTTCCTAAAATAATCGATCCTTGACATATTTGTCCTTTGCCCACCTAGCCCGAATTTCTTCACCGTTGATCGCTTTGCGTATGAGCTTTATTCCAAGTGAAACATTGATTTCTTCTTGTTTTTTCAAGCCCACCTCCTTCCTCCTCGCTTTTGAAAATAACATTTCATGGAATCTTGATAAACATATTTTTATAATAAACAATAATTAAGATGATTTTATACTTAAGAGGAAACAATGTATATAAATACATTATTATTTATTTTTGTAACATATATGATTAATTATTGGTTGCAATTATCATGTATGTTTTGTTGGGTAGAGTTGGAACCTCGTTAGGACAAATTATGCAATATTTTACCATTATTACTATGTTGGATATTATGTAGTTAATTATCATTTTGCTATGTTGATGACATTGATGTTGTGCTACTGATATAAAGTGGCTATTACATATTTGATGATGTTATGTTGTTAATATGGAGTAGTTAGTACATATTTATCAGATTCATACTTGCATTTATGCTATTTATGATGCGTTATTGGCGATGGATGATTAGTACAAATATGTGGATATCTGTTGTTGTTGATTTACACTATGTTTAGGGTTGACATTGATTGTTGTCAAACTTGTGAGATATTTGATGGCCACATTTTGTTGTTATTATTGTTGATCCATATTTATTTATGACGATTGATTTTAATAGAATAGTAGAATATAATATTTATGCTTATATTGGATGCTTGGTTGTTACTGTTGTGCGGAGCATGTACTAACATGTAGTTGATGCATGAGAAGAGCAGGAAATAGAATTACATGGACTTGATCCTAAAAGCGTATGTAGGCAGCCTTTCTCTATGTAATAGTTCTTGGTCCTCTTATTGTCGGAGTGTACAGGGTAAGACGCTGTAAAGACCTGGTATTTTCAACCATTCGCATTCACACATGTCGGACTTGAATTTGCTCAAAATATCGGATTGTTAATTTAAATTTGGCAAACTTAACATATACAGTAAATAAATCAATCACAGACACAGAGTAATAATACGCAGCGGAATAAATAAATAGAGTTCATGAAGCTACTATATAAACATCTGAGTTAGGGATAAAATACAGCAGAATATCTCAAATACAGCGAAGTCTCCGGTATAGACAGATGACTTCTCTGAACCAATCAACTGGAAATGCTGAAAGCTGAATCGATAGTTGGATCTCCAAACGAAGCTCCAAACTCCAAAGGTGAGTCTCACATGCTGTATCACTCGGTCTGACCCGAGCGTAAAGCAAAAACACAAAACACTCGAGTCATGATTAACATTCTTATATCAATAAATCCAACTCAAGTGAAATATCAACTGAAATACAAGTAACTTAAATGATGTTTGAGATAACCATCCCCTAAGGATCTACAGAACTATCTACAAGGTAGAAATATACACTATAACACCGTGGTCCTTTCAAATTAATTTATATTTCAAAACCAAAATATCATTTTCACTTCAATATAAAAAAGGTATATATATAGATTTTGAATTTTTTTTATAAAGTAAAGTATTTATAATTTCCTCAAGTTTCACCGATCACCACAAAAATCAACCCAACTTTCCTATTCAGATTAAATTAAATCTCAAATTTCAATTTCCATTCAATTTAGTCTTCTAAAGAACAAATTCAAATTTTGTAAATTTCAAATACAAATTTGAATTAAAATTTAACTATTTAAGTCCCGTATTTCAAAGCTTCAACATTTCAAACTAAACCTAACAGTTTCATATAGATCTTGATTTAACTTCATTATTATTTATTCTTGAAATATCCACTCAATATTACTTATATAGCCTTATATTACAATTCATTATATTCCCTTCAATTTCTTTAAACGTGAATATTCATTAAATCACTAAAGTCAAAGTTATGTTATGAACTATATTTTAAGTTTTCAAATTCAATAAGTTTCGAATTTGATTTAATTAAACAAAATTATTAATTAAATACCATTCCAATCAATTCAACTTTATCTTCCTTAACATATACAAACATTGGAAATCTATTTAAAATAATATACTTAAACATATTCTATTAATTAAATCAAACTTTATTAAATTAAAGTTTACTATTAAATCTACTTAAAATTAAACATATTTATATATAAAAATATTTCCAATATTAACTAAAACCCTATATTTCTCCTAAAACCATAGAAAATCATTTCAAAATATTTATATATGGACCAACGGCATCTGTATATACTTCTATCATATGGTTAAGTGATACAGATATTTATCATTTCAATCCGATATATATATACACACACACACGGGTAGATATCATTTCGACCCGTAATCCCAATTCAGTTCAAATGAAAATCGATTGGGTTTATCATTTCAACCCATAACGATTTTCTCCTATTCTAAAGTCCATTAGGGTATGTATCATTTCAACCAATAGTGAATTCTATACTAATAGGGAACTTGCAGAGTGATAGCAGATAATAAAATAATAACAGGCATATATCATCAGTAATTTAAATAAAATATAAACAACAGTATATGGTATCATATCCCATAGGTGAACAGTTACAGATAATAGCATATATAACAAAATAACTACAGCATTATATTTCAATTGTCGTTTCAATTGAAATCAAATTTAATAAAATACAAGAACGTTAATCGTGAGTGATTGCTCACCTTTCGAGGCTAGAGATTTGACGACTTGACAAGATACGAATTGGATCACGATCTAGACCATCGAATAGTCCAAACAACAACTCAAAGCAAAGTAAGATTTGAACGCGAATTGGACGAACAAGGCTGATGATCAAGAATTGATAAAACGAATCAGAACTGATAAGTTATTTTAAATATAAAGTAACGTGCTTATAACACAAATATAAACTTATATACTAATATATCTTTGCGTATCAGTTATGCGCATAATTATAGTGACATATGTAACTTACATTTTTATCAATAATAAATTTATTCTGCAAACGATATATATAATAAATTTGAATATAACCAAGAGATTATAACATACTTTTTAATATAAATTGTAAATAAAAGGTCTGAATGTAAAACCCATGTGTTAAAACACATACATTAAAACTGTAAAATACATATACTTATATATATGTGAACATATTATTTGTATAAGACTTGTTGTAAAAAAATGATCGATTTAAAAATAATGATATAAATCTAAATATATTCAGCTCTTACAATTATATATATAAACAAATATGCAGACCCTATATGTAAAATATGGCTAAATATGCACACATGCTCCGGTTTATGTAACCAATTGTATGTTGACAAGTGTGTATCTAACAATTGTATATATAAGCTATTTACAAATCATCAGCGTACTATATATATAGATAAGACAACTTGTAATAGTTCGTATGAATTCATATATATAAGTATAAAAAGGTAAACAGATTATAGCTTTTAACTTTTAGGTAAATACAACACAATATATTTATAATATAGATATTACCTTGTATAAAAGAATTGCAAAGGTTGCAGAGGCAAGGAGAAAGGTGGGGTTCGGAAAATAAAAGAGGAGGGGACTGCTATCTACAAGCATGCGAAATATTTTTTTCTCAAAGAGAACAAAATGAGCAGTTGAATGGTGAAGAAGGCCACTTATATCCTTTGTTGTATTCTCTCACAAGCAACACCAAATGACTGAAAAGAGAAAGTGAAAGGACAAAGACAAACGTATAGATTTATATTGGGAATATCAAGGCCAAAAGTGAATAAATATAAAGGTGAATAAAGCGGGCCGTTTAAAATTTAATGAATGCAAAGTAACGTATAACGTTTTATGAACGCAAAAATAACGCACCGATATAAATATAAAGTAACGAATATGGAAAAATTCAAACGCAAATAAATGAAACGAAACGTACACAAATAAATGAAAACCAATGAAGTTAAAAAGGCAATAATAGTGTAAATTTGAATCGTTGCCACATAAACAAATAAAACGTATACAAATTTTTTACCGGTTATGTGATGGCAACGGTCACCTTTAATTGAGCTGAATAATAAAAGCAAATTTCTATTGTTTGAGCACCACGTTTCAAATTTGAAATGTAAAGTAAAAATATAAGGGAGGAAATCAATTGAAAAGTAAATGAAAAGCTGCACGTTTTAGGCCTATCCACTTTCTTTCGAACGAACATGTGTATGCGGTGCATTTTGTTTCAGTCTCAAGATGAAAGCAATATTATAAAACGTTATAAAGAAACATATAGAATTAAATATAAGCAGTTTTAGTGGAAAGAAAATGAACGGTTTGAGTGACCAAGTGACGTGAAGATTTTTAATACATACATAACATATATATTAAAATTTTAAAGCAGGAACGAAACAGTGAAAAAAAAAGTAGAAATAAAAGGTCAGGAAAAGTAGCAATGAGTATATATGTTAGAAAAGTAATAATTTTATTAGCAACAGTCATCCACTGATTTAGCTTCCTTATTCAAGCGAAAAAATAATGTCCAGCTGCAACGTTTCAAATTTTGAAATGAAGGAAATAGAAATGAGACAGGTTGCAAAAGGAAAGACACACATAAATGGAATAAGACGTTAACCATGAAACGTGCCACATTCAATGGAAACAAACTGAAATGATAACGTCAAGCGCGGAAATTAAGGATAATAAAGTAGAAAGTATGAGAACGTAAAAGTGAATAAACGAATGAATGCAAGCTAATATATATATATATATATATATATATATATAAAAGATGTAAAATATTATGTTTCTGCCAGAGAGAAGAGAAAACGTTTGAAATGGAATAAATAGGGAAGGAGAATACCCGAAATGAAATAGCAACGGATAGAAAATTAAAGTGCTACAGCACGAATACAGGGAGTAATAAAGGTAAGGTATTGATTGATTTGTAACTGAGGTAAAATTTGAATGGACAGGAAAGAAATAAAATTTATTGTAACAGTCGATTCCCTTGATTTCATGCAGATTTCCGAATCAATTATAATTATACGTAATCCAAATATTAATTTTTTTTAGTTCAAAATTTTATTATTAATAATTTCTCAAAAATCCAATTCAATACGTTATAAACCAATTAAAAATTGCTAAAATTTTATGGGTCGTTACACTCCCTCCACTCAAAACTTTTCGTCCCCGAAAAGAAACAAAGTAGGAGAATAGAAACAACCAGATGGAAAATTAGACTTTGAAAAACAAATTAAACAATTTATTTAAAACCATATACTTTTTTTTATTTAAATTAATTAATATTTAATAGATTACTCATTTTATTAAATCCATTCAATTAATTATGAGATCAATTATTTATAAAACACTAATTTTTTTATAATATTAAACCAGGTAGTATATAAATAAACAATATTTTAAAGGATATATTCAACAGAAGGAAAGAAGATAGATTCGGAAAAGAGAATATATGTGAATAAATAAAGCTGAGTAGATAAAGTAGATTCAAAAGAATAGTAACGGGCATGAATAATTAATTCAAACCATAAGAATTTCAATTTCAAATATTAATATAAATTATTTTATTGGAAATACCTTTATAATAAAATACTTTTATATTGAAACCAATTTTCCTTTCGAAAATACTTTTATAACTCGATGTTTCAACAAGTTTATCTTCGTTCTTGCAGACTCTGGCCATGCGTTGATCGAGCGCAAAGCTAGAATTCTTCAAGTACTTAATTTTTAATCACGCATATCTACACAATGGTTACGCCTGGATCACACATATGAAATTAATTTTTAATCACGCATATCTAAATATTTTTAATTCATATTAACATTTAATTATAATCACACATATGAATTAACATTTTGTAGATATTTAAATTTTCACTATTCCTTGCTGTAACTACACTTTTGAAGACACCACAAATTCTTATTGCTATTATTGAGCAAGTTTCAAAGAATCAGAATCACAGATTACAGCGGAATAATATATATCATCATATACATAATAAAATGTAAGTCTACAAATTATGAGCACTAGACCCAAATAATTATATAAATCCATATCCTAAATCTTGTATTAGGTACAAAGTTATAACTATATAATATTGAAGACATAAATTCCTAACTGTCAATATATACAAGTATGATATAAACTAGAACTATCAAAATAGTCTACTTCAATGCCAGCCCAAAATCGAAAGGTCATTGGGTCCTTGTATCCGTAAAGTCAAGCTGTAATGACCCCACCGCTATGCTTAGTTTAGCAAAGAAAATTTTAAGTAATATCGTATGCTAATCAAGTGAATACGGTTGGTTAAGGGCGATCGAATGTGAATATATCTTTATACTAATGCTGACATAAACTATTAAAATATGTTTTCACTCACTTTATAAAATAATTTTCACATTTTATCAAATCATATGCCTGCTTGTATGAAAATAGTTATTTTTGAAATTCATACATATATTCAATTCATTGAAGGCTATTTCCCAAATTGAAGGAAATAACTTATATAACTTGAAATTATCATAAACACAGTAGCAACAAACATGTAAATGAATGAAAATAATAGATATAGTTAAGGATCTACCCTAGAGGCAATTATGTAATTTATCACATAACTTGACTTCTATATGAGAATCATGTTCGAAATAAATTATACTTTTGGTTTTGTTTTTTATTGTACTTATCGTTATATTGTGTAATAATATGAATACATTAAATAAATATAAATAAAAAATTAGGAAAATTATTTAATTGATTATAGTTACGAATATGTTTGTAGTTAACGAGTTTCAAATCAAATATTTAAAATATTCATCCTTAAAATATTCCAAGTTAGGTTGTATCGAAGAAATGGTATCGATACATGCATTGAGACATATGTAAGCATCTTTCCTACGATTGAAGATGAATTGCTCATGATCATTGAGAACACTAAGGGATTACGTACTTAATTATGTTTGTTTGAAATAATCACAGAACAACTCAATGAGAGTCTTTAATGGGCTAATACACCAAGTCAAAATAGAAAATCTCATGTAACAATGTGCAGTAGTCATCAGACTTGATAGTGCTATAGATTTTAAGTATATAGACTGTATGTTGATTATGCTCAGTCACATGACATTATGGTCATGTTATGACCATAATTGGGTAAACGTTGAGCCTCTTGAAATGAAACACTACTAAATCTATGTAGAAAAGGCCCTACTAAATCCTCGATGAAGCCCTGCAAAAGCGCTTAGTGCTCTTTGGCTACTATGTTTTTATAATTAATGCTTTTGAACAGAGCATACTTGTAACGACCCGCAAATTCGACACATTAGTTATTAATTAATTATAGTTGTTTAAAATAAATTGGCGATAAAAGACAATCTTTAGCAAAGTTGCCTTTTGGGATTTCAGTATTTCCACCATGTTTAAAAATATCAAAAAAATTTATATTTCAATATATAGCATGATATACTTCTGTTGGTGTTCAGAAATTGGTATTTTTGGGCTTAGAATTGATTTAGATCTAAAATACCCGAATCTTTGCTATAAACATGAGACTTTCGTAACCCTAGCTACCACAAACCCACTTTCTTTTCGCCAATCCGAAGATTCCCCTTATTCCATCTCAAACAGCATGTAGTCTTCTCTAATCCAAACTTGTTTCAAAACTCAAAGTGTGTTTCCTAACTCAAATTATATATCCAACCGATCATCTTGACAAGGTGAATCAACTTCAACTGGTTTTTGTTGTAAAAATGCTCAAGTTGACCAGAATCGATGGTTAAAGGCTAGGAGGCGGTGAAACCCAAGTTCAAATTAAGGGATTTCAATTGAGGCAAAATTGGATTACAAGGTTGGCAAAATTAAGTCAAGCGTCGTCAAGGGGTTAGAATGAAGATGGTTGAAGGTGCCATCGGCAGCTATGGTGCTAGAATTTGGCCGAGGAAGGCAAAATAGTGTTCGACGGTGGTAGGGGAAATTTTGTGGTCGGTTGCACTTATTTGATTGGGGGCGGTCTAGGCGGTGTAGTCAAAGTAGTTGCTGGTGGTTGAAGGGGGATTGTGAAAGTGGCGGTACTGTAGTTGACATTCTTTTTACTTATCATTAAATTACTAAAATGTCATCATCTTCTAGCATATATCTTTCACATACGAACTCTATTACATGTATGCTTTACTAGTTTTGGAGTTGTTTGTAAAAGCACGCTAGTAAAATTAAACTATCATGATTATTTATATTTAAATATATTAAATAAATATCCATCAATGAAAATACACGTTTGTTGGTATATGGTATACTCTTTTGATGATTGTTTTATTGTTTTGATATGTTGTGTGTCCCAACTTGATTATTTACTGTTGACTGATGTATTGTTGGGTGATGAACGCTTTATTGTAATTAATTATATATTTGAAAAGAAAATAATTAATTGATAGGAATAGGTAAAATAGTGTAATTTTGAAAGATAACATTATTTTCAAACTTTGAGTGATATTTGCAAATGATACCGATTTAACAATTTACGTTGAAACTGATGGTTACTATTTATGAACTTTTAGGAAAATTCATAAATAATAATAAATATTTTTTTTAAGTGAATTCTAGAGATTTTATTATTATTTACAAAATAAAGTATAATTTAATAAATAATTACGTGATTTTAAAAAACAATGTATTGTTTTGAGTAGACAATAATATAACTATTTATATGGTTTACAGAAAAATGTTATTATTATCATTATTTGAGTACTAGAAATAAAAGATATTGGAGCACGATAATAATAACAAAGACGTGTTTTCAAAGTATTTTGGGATAAGTTACTACAATTTTGAGATAAATAGTAATAATAAGGAGTTTTGAAATTTAAAAGAAAAGTATTGGGTCAGATAGTATTAAACTGGTTGTGAATTTTTTTAACGGGATTTGAGTATTAGTCAATATTTTGACGTGCAATAGTAATATTATTGAAGTAATTTGATGTAAATTACTTTTTCGACTAAATAACGATATTTTGAAATATTTAGAGTAATATTTTGAAAATGAATTATTGTTAGGTATATTATCATTTTGAGAAAATCGGCAATTTTTGAAGCTTTATAACAAACAAAAGAAGGTAACATATATACAATTGCATACAAAAAAAAGCCCACAATTTAGGCCTAAACAAAATTCTGCACCGTCCATGTTAAGTTATAATAATTAAACTAAACCCTAATGTCGACATTCTACGAGTCATCTACCACTTTCCTCTTTAGCTTCTTTCTAAAAATATTAAGGGCGGTTGTGCTTTTCACATTCCATGTTTAAACCGAGCATCTCCTCAGCTTCGTTTCACACCAAATTAGTTCCTTACTTCAGCCATCTTTGATTACTCTCTGATGTTGAGTGGATTCCTTGTAAATCTTCTTATGTCATTGAAAGGCTTCACCTTCTCACTTCAAAACTATAGATCTTGTATTGCTCTTCATAGATTTGTGCTTGAATTCTAAATGCAAGGACTCTATGTGGATTCTCTGAGATAAGTACCTCGGAACTTCGATATCTTATTTAACAAAGAAGTAACTTTATTTCCTGTTATAAGAGAATTGGTGGAATACCCGCTCTGTTTGTTGGCTCCGAACTTCGATATCTTATTCTACGAAAACTGCTCCCTGTAATAAGCAAAAAATTAGAGAAAATGTAAAATAAAACAGGTTATACAATACAAAGCAGTACAAGGTAAAAGTGAAAAAATATTGGGGTCTTTCAGACAACCTCGGATCCATCTTGCCGGGGGATGTACCCCAGGTAGAACGATCCGCTACAAGATGGACCAGGTTAATAATCTGGTAACCCGTTAATCACGCTATGGAAACGAGGCCACATGTCATCATCAAGACTGAGTTGTCTTCCTCCTTAAGTTATAAGGATAAAGCAGTACGAGCCTATAGAACAGATCCTGTTCGAGTAAGGTCGTGCTATGTGTGTTAACAAGTCGATATTTGTACCACGCAAGGAAAAATTAACGGGGGGTGTGGGACTAATATGAGTTTTATTAAAGGAGCAAACATGTATTCTAATCCTGAACACCACGCATCTGTGAATTTATGGATAGTCGAAAATCTGTACTTCAGTTTTCTCTTTCCTAACTCATGTTTGTATTGAATACCTTGTATGTGTGTTCTATATATTTGCTGTGAAGCTTATTGAATACTAAATTAGTTAAGGAAACAAAATATTTTTTTATTTTTGGACTTGAGTTAAAATTCTAATAATAGCAATTAGACATTTTTGCAGTTCCAAGCAATGAAATTGGAAGACCTGACCTGAGGCTGAAAGCTTGGAAGGTAAAAGGATATGGAGACAAAAGAGAGAAAGGAATGTTTTAAGGTGGAATGAACATTGGTTTTCCTTACAATTCCTTACAAGAGTGCGTGCTTGCCCTCCTCTGTCAAGTTACGGATATATTCTTATGGCTGCCCTACTGCACAACACAAGCTCCGTATCTGTTTGGATGTCTGCCGCCTGTTGCTTACCAGGTAGATTGGGTTTGCTGTGCTTAACGAGGGGTCAATAGTATGATCATGTCGATGCCAAAACATATTACTAAGCTCAGAAAATGGTTTGGTAAGATTACAATACAAATTATTTCATCTTGCATGCTATAGTAATCTATGAAACTTGATTTGGTAGCTTGTACCTTTACCGTTTTATTTATCTGTTGGCATATATAATGTGCTGATTTGAAGTTATTACCAAAAATTATTTTGCATTACTTCCAAATTGCCCAGATACAGGTTGAAAGAGTGACCTTTGCAATATCACTGCTTTTGCATTTCTCTCTATATGCAATGGTCACTTTCCCAACTTCATTTTGTAATTGGAAAATTATGTTTGTGTTGTTGGGCACTGTAACTTGATTTTGCATCATTTCCATACATAAATGTTGAATTTGCAATAGAATTATGTGTTTAATATCCTCATCGTTTTGACTGCAAAGAACACATTTAGAATCTACCGCAATTCTCCTCTGAATGTGTATTTTTGATTGGTAGGAAATCTTTTACTGCTCTATACAGTGTAATAGCCATTTTTTGATGTAAATATTGTGCCACACAATTTTTGCCCATGATATAGTATCATTGTTTTATTTGATATGCTTCCATACCACTTTGAATTTGTATTTACCGTCTTTACTAAACAACCACACCCAATAATCTTCTACCTTGTCTCCAAAGACTTTGATACTCTCTATCTTTTCTCTTAAGCTTCCCAAAAATCTTCTACGTCCCATTGCCATCTTTCCTTCTCTATAATGTCGCTTACCATTAATTTTTCACACTTAGTTCTTTCTATCGTGTCCACTTCTAGTTTGTTAATTAGCATGGTTCAAACCACAATGATGTGGTTTTCCATCTACACTATGTTTACGGAGACATTTCAGAGCCTTGGGTCTGATTTTTAACAGATGTTTCCATGTTCCAGAATCGTCATTAGGTACAAAGATTTCCTAAAACGATCGATCCTTGACATATTTGTCCTTTGCCCACCTAGCCCGAATTTCTTCACCGTTGATCGCTTTGCGTATGAGCTTTATTCCAAGTGAAACATTGATTCCTCTAATTTTTTCAAGCCTACACCTCCTTCCTCCTTGCTTTTGAAAATAACATCTCATGGAATCTTGATAAACGTATTTTTATAATAAACAATAATTAAGATGATTTTATATTTAAGGGGAAACATTAGATATAAATACATTATTATTTATTTTTGTAACATATATGATTAATTATTGGTTGCAATTATCATGTATGTTTTGTTGGGTAGAGATGGAACCGCATTAGGACGAGTTATGCGATATTTTACCATTATTACTATGTGGATATTATGTAGTTAATTATCATTTTGCTATGTTGATGACATTGATGTTGTGCTAAAGTGGCTATTACATATTTGATGATGTTGTGTTGTTAATATGGAGTAGTTAGTACATATTTATCAGATTCATACTTGCATTTATGCTATTTATGATGCGTTATTAGCGATGGATGACTAGTACAAATATGTGGATATCTGCTGTTGTTGATCTACACTATGTTTAGGGTTGACATTGATTATTGTCAAACTTGTGAGATGTTTGATGGCCACATTTTGTTGTTATTATTGTTGATCCATATTTATTTATGACGATTGATTTTAATAGAATGGTAGAATATAATATTTTATGCTTATATTGGATGCTTGGTTGTTACTGTCGTGCAGTGTATGTACCAACATGTAGTTGATGCATGAGAAGAGCAGGAAATAGAATTACATGGACTTGATCCTGAAAGCGTATGTAGGCAGCCTTTCTCTATGTAATAGCTCTTGGTCCTCTTATTGTCGGAGTGTATAGGGTAAGACGCTGTCCAAACATTGTCGATCGCATTTACACACACACACAAAAAGTCCACATGTGAAAGGTTTGTTGTTGGGGGGGGGGGGGGGGGGGGAGGTATAAATGCAGGGAAAATTTATATGTTGTTCACTTTGTATATTTCCTATGTATCATAGTCGTGTTTATCATAGTTTAATAATAACTAATGTATATGAAGATGTGAATGTTTATTTAATGAATCGGATCTTATATAGGTATTATGTTGTTTAATTTTGTTAGTTTTTTCCTTTTTATTCATGGTTTTAAATTTTTATTATATAAATAATGATGCGCTTTTTTACTTGAGGTTAGCGTGCAAGCGTATGTTGATGAAATTTATCATTAACTTTAGATGTAAAAATAGTGAGCATCACACTTGTTATAATTTAAGTTCAGCGAGTCTCTGAGCTTTGGGTAGGTTTAAGTCATTTAGAGTAGGTTAATTCATACCTTGAGTTAAATATTGGATGAAAGGATGACAAAGCATTCTTATTGATTATTGTATGCCTTATGTGTATACGGGTTGTATGTGTAATCGTCATTACTTCACCATAAGACGGTGTTTATTTATGATGAATTTGGTGTGGAAAATAAATACAGTAAAAGTGAGGGTAGGATGATCACTTATAAAAGGGATCAAGTGTCGGTTATAACCCGAGTGACATGCACAGGATATTAAGTTACAATTAAAATCCAACCTTAATAAATGGACTTATTTTATTTAGGGGTTTTTAGGCTCAAGGAAAAAGTTAGAGAAAAGTTTAGTTTCAGGGACAAGAAGTTTGTTTTTTAGGCTGAAGGACACTTTTTATCGTAAATCACAGAATGATAGTTGCAACTATCATTTTCAGTTTACACTATAAAGTGTCCTTCAGACTAAAAAAACAAACTTGATGTCCTTGAGATTAATTTTTTTTGCAACTTCTTCCTTGTGCCTATTTACCTGTTTTATTTATTTTATGAAGTTTTAACTGAAAATTATTTTTCCAAAAGGTTATATTTAAAATATGCATTTGTGGTTTTAAAGATATTTATTAAAATGAAAAAAATGTTCTTGAGCTAAAAGTGATTTGTAGAAAAATTTACATGGGTAAAACTAAAACATTTAATTTGAGAAATAATATTTTTTTTATGAAGATATTTTCGTTAGGAAGATTAGTATAAAATATTTTATTTAGAATTACTTTGCGGAAGGATTTAATTTGAAATCTTTGGAGAAATATTTTGGTAGAGAACAATTTGTATAAAAATTGTTTTTAATTTGAAAACATCTTTGAAAAAGTATGCTATGAAAGAGATTTTTATAAAAGTATTCTAATTTAAAAGGTTTTATTAAGTGTATTTTGTTGAGAAATATTTAGTGGGAACTCTTATTTTACAAAAGAGAGATGTCCGTTGAAAATTGTTTTACAACTAACACTATTGGTTTGAGGAGTATTTATTTCAATGATGTTTTATGGTAATACTATTACTATTTTGATAGAAAGATATTCGAATTTTGGAAGAACATTTTAAGAAATTATTTTATCAAAGAAAATATTTGAAAATATTTTGTTAAAAATATTATGATTTGAGAAATACCTTTTTTGGGTAAAATATGAGAGGAGTATTTTTATTTGAGGAAAATATTTTATTCAAGGAATATCTCTAAGTTTGGAAAAATTTGTTTAGAAGTTAATTTGTGTTGTAAGTATTTTTATATAAAAGATACATTTTAATAAATGATGTTTTGGAAGGAAAACAAATTTAGGTGAAGAACTTTGGTTCGAAAATACTCAATTCAGAAAAAAAGGAAATATCTAAAACTATTTTATTGAGAAAGTATGAGTTTTAAAACACTCTGGAAAATAGATTGCAAAGCTAAGAATATTTTGATTTAGAGGTACATAGTTTAAAAAGTAAAATATTTCGAGAAGCAAACTTTAAAGGTATTTGTTAAATAGCATTTTATTTAAAGGATGTTTATTTGGAAATTTTTGTTGAAGAACGTTTTGAGGACTATGAAATGAGACTGAGTGGCTTAGGGTGTGAGATGATTGGATGATATAAATTTTGAGTTTGCCCAACATTTCTTATGATGATGTAATATTTATGCCTATTATGTGAACTTTTACTAATGAGCTATAGGGATGTCTATTTATTCCTTTTTAGAGTGGGATTGGGAAATGATGTATGATTGCCCATTTCAACATATAAGATAGAGATATTTTTTAGTTGTATTTACTTACCTTGGTTGAAGTAATTGCATTGTTCTTATATTTTTAAGTGATTAGTTATGATAGCAAAGATTGTACTTGTTTGGCTATGTTTGCTTTATAGTATATGTAATGTTTGTTAAATATATCATGTTTGTTAGGATAGATTTATTTTGCTTGCATTGTATTGTTGTTATTTTCTTGACATGCTTATTTGTTTGTTGTTTGGTTGTTTGCCATGTTGTGATTATCTTTCCTTTATGTTCTGTTATATTGCTTGTGATGTACGATGATTGTATATGAAATAATTATCCAATGTTGACCTTTAGTAGGGTGTATATTGGAGAGACTCATGAGGCATTAAGGAACATGTTTGGTTTAGTCATAGTGGGAGGGCGTAATTTCCTAAGTCGAGGAATACTAGTATTCATATTGACTAAGAGATGGGATGATGTTCCTTTAAGGGGAGTAATAGTGATCGAAAACTTTTAATGATTAAAGACTTGATGGTTACCACTGAGTAATCAAAATGATGGGTAGGACGTTCATTGCATCTTTACTAAAATACAGAGTTCTAATATATGTATATTTAAAATCTATTTTTATACAAGCAATTACCAACTTCCTTAAGTGTTTTAATTTCAATAAGGATTGAAGAAGTTTATCAATTTGAAATTTTTATATAAAATAGTGTTTTCTCGAAAAAAAAGTTGATATTAAAGAAAAGAAATAAAGTTTTAGAAAAAAATGATGATAAATTTCAAAAAAAGGACAAATTTTGGTTCAAAGAGATATGGAAGTTTTTGATTTGAAAGAGAAAATATATTAATATAAATATTTGATTTGAAGAAGATGTATCACAACTCTTAATGCTAGCAACGACATGTCATCTCTCTCATCAAATGAAAGTGTCACTATAAGAGGATCGTAAATCAGATTTTCGACATGATCTGAAGGTTGGAACGTGATGGGTTTCAATATGAATACATATTAAGGGGTTGTTAATAACTCCGAGATTTTGAGGTGTGCTCGTAAAGAGAAGGGTATGTGCGGATACCCATCTGGATTTGTGTAATACCCTGGAAAAATTAAATAACAAACTAAATTAAAAAAGTAAAATGGTAATTTTACATAAAAGGGAAAAATGGTAAATTTTGTAAATTGTAGAACTAGACCACTGTATCTATCTCATTGCGTCTGAAATGTCGTTTACTGTCGAAAACTATTTGCAACAAAAAATTGGCACAAAAATCCAAGAGATTTTGTAGAGGAGTAAATGAAGAAAGTGAATATAGCAATAAGAAATAAGCAAATAAGAGAGACTCAACAATTTATAGTGGTTCGACATTATTTGTCTACATCCACTTTGAAGAGATAGCTTTATTATTCACTTTGCAAACTGAGTACAAGAAGGATCAGGTGAAAATCCTTAGTTACAAAAGAATATAAAGCAACCAGCAGCGTAAAGATCCTAAAAATGAACGATCAAGTTTGTATTTACAAAGAAAGATGGCGAAATATCTTCTCGAAAATTCGGCAGAAGGATCTCCAGAACCATAGGGGTCCATAGGAGGGATCACATGACCCAAATCACAAGAAATATGGATCAAGCCGATCCCTATTTTGGAGGAGTTGGGGGCTATGATCCCTCTGGGAACTTCTCTATGTCGTATTATACTTAGCCTCCAAGTTTCATGCTAATTGGATTAGTCTAGCTTGAGTTATTGATCAATTCTTATTGCAATATGTGATGTTGTCTGATTCTGGCCGATCCCTCTAGAGGGAGGAGGCCAGATCCCTATTGCTTGCTCCTTTTTTGGGTGTGATCCCCAGGGTCGACACTTCTTGTTCTCAAAATTTCATGTGCATCTAACTTCTAGACTTTGAGATATCGATCGTTTTTTGTTAAGTCGTACTGTTTGCTGAAGTAATCCGATGCCTTTGGTTGAGAGGGATCATACCTGATCCGTTTTCTAGACTAGTTTATATTCCATACTTAGGACATTCTATAGTGCAATCTCTTGATTCTTTTCGATCACGGCTTCATATTATCATTTGTACTTGATTTCTAGATCCCACAAAAATGCTCTAAGCTACTGACCTTGATGATAGTCGAGTCTAACTTATCCAGTCAGTTCTGATATAGCCGGGTCAAAATACCAGATAACATTTGCCTCCCCAAAGTATATCTTATGTCGAACATGACGTGCTTTGAATCAAAGCAATTTAGAGTCGCCGGAAGAAATCCATCTAATTTTCTGAATAGTCGATATCCTTCCGTTGAATTATTTTTCCAAAGTGTTGTATCTCTCTTTGATCATCATGACGCTTGGTCAATTTCCAATAGTATAAATTTAGGGTTGCATTCCATCAGTTGATATCTGTGTCCGGTTCTACCGGGTTAGTATGTTTTGGCTATCTGATCTAGTTTCGTCTTTGAAAGCTTGAGGTGAGAATTCAATTTTTGTCGATTTCAAAAGTTGAATATTTAGAATATACACGTGCATGTTCATGTACATGTCTTTGTTATAGGCTCCTAGATGCATTTGTACGCTCGTGGGTCGTCGTCAAAATTTATTGAATCAGATGCAATTACATTGCTTTTTTATTTTATTTTTTTAAAATAGGGATTGGAATTTTTCTAACCTATCCTTTTCTCTCTTTTCTTCCTCTTTTTTTATATACGTGCATAGATACACAGGGATCGTATTTGATCCCTTTTGATATAAGGACTTTAAGTTTTGGCTTCGTGGAGAAGCTGGAGTGGGTTGATCCCTTTAGCACTATATAAACAATCTTTCTCCCTTCTACCCTTTCACTTCAACTAATTATCACGTTTTTCATTTATCTCTAAGCCTGCTGTCGATCCCTCTCTTTCCACTGTAAACTCCGAACCCTTCCCTTCAAATCAATCACTGCCTCCATCTTTAGATCCACCATCCTCTCCTGCATTGGACCACCACTCCGCCTTTGATTTGAATCAAAATCCAATATCTCCCCTCGAGCAACAATCGTATTTCATACATTTAGGTAGGTTTTCAATTTGCATTTATCTTTGACTCATGACGAGATGATGGTTTCGGTCGTGCTACTTGTCTCGAGCATGGGTTGAATTAGGAGGATACGAGGTGGATGAGAACGACGTGGTGTTGGTGGAATGGTGAAGTAGAAGAAGGAGGAGCTTCGTGGGAATGAGGCATGGAAATTTGATAAGTGGAGGGATCGACAGTACTCAAGTTTGGAGGGATCAGTGTAAAAGGTTGAAGTGGAGAACGAGAAAGGCTAAGTATAGAGATCGACCATGCACCAATGTGGAGAGGGATCGATTGTGTTGGTTTGTGGCATAAGGACCAGTTATTTTCATTCATGACATAAGGATCGGTGTTGTTGGAGCACGGAGGGATCGGTCATGCTGGTTAAGAGGGGTCAGTTGTTTCGTTTATGAGAGAGATCGACTATGGGGACTTAGCCAATTTTAGGCCCTTGAACCTAGCTTGAACACTTAAACAAATCAATCCATGTTGACTTATACAAATAATTAGTACCAATCCTATCATAATAAACATGAACGTATGAATTTAAAGGACAACGGGACTTGCATATCCGACTTTGAACTTGAATATGAACTACAATTCAACATATGGACTTCAATAACAAACTTCATAATTTAACATGCCGATGGTCGATTCCAAAGCTTACATAACTGATCAATTTAAACGGCAACTGAGACGGTCAGCAATGACAGTCGCTTTGGTTGGAATACAAAGTCTCGTCACTATTTTTGCTTTTAATTCTGAATTGTTTATCTCTGCACTGCACGACACTGCACTATACTAGTTTACATTTAGCATGGGGGACAGGTAAAATTTTCTAATCTTGATTATCCACTGAGTTCAGTTGATATGGGCTCCAGATGTTCAGGGCGTTTAATCGCAATGTCTTCCAGTCAACCTTCACATCAGAACAATCCAGGGGTCGAATCAAACCCCATGACCGTATCTGGTAGACTTTTTTCCAAACATAAGCTGAGCAACCAGAGAGTCCTGGTCCATCAGTTGACCTTTTCTATGACATTCTAATCCTTCATGTTGAAGAGATAGATATTGATAGAGTTGGTATGCCTTAGGGGAAATTATATAATTTTTTACATATATCTAACTCGTTGACTAATCTTTTTCAAAATAAAAGGTATTTTCTTCCTATCATATACTTGATATAATGTGATTATATTAATTAATTAACATAATTAAAAGTATACTTAATAGAAAAATCCATAAATGGTATATTTTGTGATAATAGTTACAAAATGTTGTAACCGTGAGTAATTTATCACAACGAAACAAATGTACCATTTTAAATGTTCCTAGTCAAGATGCATCGAGACTGGATATCAGTGTATCGGTTGAGATTGAAGTACGTAACGCTCTCTAAATTTTGGGCAGTGTATTACTCATGACTGCTAGGGGAGCCTAGGGGTTACATGCTAATAGTTATTGGATAACCATGGAACGACTCACTCGATAGTGTTCTGTTGGTTAATATAACTAAGGTCAAACAGAAAATATCGATGTGACTGATTTACACAGTTCTCTCGACTTGAGAATACTGTGGATCTTTAATATGAAAGCTCCACTTTGATTATAGCCTAATCATGGCATATCGTCCATCTAGTGATTATAGTTGAGTCGAGTGGAAGTATTGGAAGTGAAGCACTATTCAAGAGAGGATTCGTCTCCTCAGTTATATGCGGTTAGTATCATAGTCAACTCAAGTCAACTCAAAGTCAAAGTCTTTGGCCAGAGCATTTCAGTTAATAGTAATTGTTATTATTGAACCAAGAACTTTGTATTTGAGCTATAAAGTTGAATGTGGATGAGGTTGGAATTTAGACCATTACCAAATTCCATAAGTCCAAAGTGATATAGTTTTGACAAAGAGAATTAGTGTAAACAAATGTCACAAGCGGGTAACGCTTATTAAACTAAAATTGGATTTTTCTGAAAACGAGTAAGCGATAAATTTGGCCATAATGTCACGCCACCTACTACATGACATGTGAATGTTAATATTAGAATAGTTCGATGTTAATCGCTGACCAAATTTACACGCAAGAGTTACACAGCCGAAAGGATGAATTCCCTTAAGACTGAACGATTTAATTAGTTGATAATTGTTATACATTAATTAAATTAATTAATATTTTAGAAATATTAACTATAAAATTTGAATATGATTTGAGAAATAAATAACGTTGTATATATTTATATCAGTTATAAATATATCGATTGGTATACAGTATCGACAAGCGATTAAATTAGATTTAATTGCATAGTATTTTGGCTTGGGCTTAGATGGGTTTAAGGCCCATCATTAGGGCTGCAGAATTTTGGTTTTAGAAAGGTCTAAGGGTGGCTAAAACATAGGGAATTGGCTTGGAGATAATGGGTTGAGATCAAGTGAGAATGGGTAAAATGGTTTTCCTCGTTTCTCTCTAATACAACCCTATATAAATGTATCTCGAAAAATAATTACTAACCTTTTTGGCCGCCATTACCTTCTACATTGCTGGCTAAAACATATCTCTCAATCCACTCCAAAATTCTCAAACATATTTCAAATTAAAATAATACTATTCGATATTTAAAAGTCAGTGATTCTGGACTTGCAATTTGACGAATCAAGAACAATAATAGGAAGGGATGTCATTGCTTCAACGTGGTTCAAAAGCATCATTAAGTTAGTAATTTTAATTCATATTACAGTAATTAAATTATATTCTATGATCCTATAACGTGCAATTTCATATCTGTTTAAATATATTGCTAGTATATGTTTAGTCATGTGAGATTTTGTAAGTAGATGTAGTTATCACAAATCATTTTGGTAATTTGCATAATTTGCTTATTATACTATTTGATTTATGTATAGACAGATGTTTTTTACTATACAAAATCAATTTTTGTCATTAACAGTTTTTATATATATATTTATTAATAAATTCATATATATATATATATTAGTGTTTATTTCTCTCTAATAATAGCATATATGCATATAATATATATATATATACATATATATATATATGATTTAAAAAATTTAGTACACTTGTTTATACATAATATGAATTTACATATTTGAAAATTAATTATCATACTTATATTCATATTTTTAAATTAACATTTATTGAATTTTGAATTTTTTATTATATATAAAATAATTATTACATTAAAATTCAATTTTATATTTTAAAAAATTATTATATCTCAAGAAACATATAGAATATTTTTAGGACTTTTTCAATAAAGTTTAAATTTTAATAATTAATATTATTTCGGAAAAACTATTTATGATTCATTAAAAATAATAATTTAATTGAAAAATACTTCAAAAAATTTCGTCACCTTTCATTCACGGTCTTAGAATTTTTAATAATATATTATTTTATATTAAATAATTATTGCCTAAATCAATGTATTTGTTTTTAAATAATATTTCAACTATGAAAAATCTCCAAATTTTTTCAAAGCTCTATTTTATGATCGCAGATTTTTCAAAATTGTAAAATTTGAATTTTCATCAACAGATTATTTTATGTTAATTATTTATGAATGAAAACATTATTTTATTCATAATATATACAAATTAAAATAATAAAATTATTATGTTTGCAAACCAAGTTAATTTTGAATTACAAGTAATTTTTAATAATTGTTCTCTCTCTTTCTATATTTATATCTATCCGTATATAAATGTTTTATGTTTATATATATATAATATATTTATACATACATGTGTGTGTATATTGTAACACATATACATGCACATATTTGGACAATATACATGACATACAAAATGAGCTAATATGTCTGTTGCGATGTAAATCCCAACATATACATATGAGCAAATTATACCTTTCATGGATTATTATGTTACACATTCACTCACACATATATGTATATGATACATTTATGTATAAACTAAATAAAATAATATTAGTTTCATATCTTAATATATTTGAATTTAAATAAAATAAATGATTTTTTAAAATGAAATTTAGAACCGTTCTAATTCAATTAGACTTCATAGGCCCAATAAAGATTCAATAGGGTAATTTTTTTGAAATTCATCCATAATTTCCGCTGCGGGCTGATGTAGTTCCAACAGCGGTATCAAAGTCCAATAGCCTATGCGGTCTAAATTATTCATATTAGGGCTAACTAATTAAGCTTGCCCACTTGGTACGGTGTCTAGAAAGGTAATGTCTAAAATTGGAATTGAGTAATCAAGTACCCCGTCCTACCTGGTTACCAGCCTGACCCAAAAGGTAAATTGAGCTCAAAGGTTGCTCCTAACAATATGGGCCTTGGGCTAATTTTCAAAATTGTTTTGAAAATTAATGTTAAGGATTTTAAATTTAATAGTTAAATTTAAAATAAGACTTGTTTATTATAAAAAATTATAATACTACATAAGTTTTCAAAATGTTTGAAAGGATAATGATATTTTCAAAATGTTTGAAAATATTTATATAATAATTTCAAATATTAAATTTGTTAATAATACTAATGAAATAAATTAATTAAATATGTTAATTAATTAATGCATATATGCATGTATATGTTGATATATATTATGTTATTTTAAAATGTTTAAAATAACATAAGTATACATGTATGTATACAAGATAAATTTGGGAATTAATAAACTTTAATAAAAATTGTATAATTGAATAAATTAATTGAAGGTTAATTAATTAAACAAAATACACACACACACACACACACACATATATATGATATATGTGTGTTACACTATAAAGGTTATGGTATACACTATAAATGTTATAGTAGATATGTCCAATATAAAAGTTATATGGAATGCTAATTTAAAAGTAATTAAAGAGTTAACTGATTAAAATTAATTAAATAAGATTTAGTTAATGATACATTATACGTAAGACTACCATATAAGTAATATGAAATATAAGAATTACATAACAATAAAACTTATATGATATATGTATAAAGTAAAAGTGGAACACTTAAGAAACCCAAATAGACTTGAGAAATAAATACATATGTAAATGTACATATACCATGATTTCTGATATGTCTGACACTTGAATCGTTGGGGTATTTCATAAGAAATATATTATTTTATAAGTCGATATGGCTCTCTCTCTCTCTCTCTCTCTATATATATATATATATATATATATTAAAGATTATGAATCTTCAATATAATGTTGTCCTCTACCATATATATATATTAATAAATTACTTACATGCTCCTTAGTTGTTGAGCAAACTCAAGCTAGGGATGTTATGCGTAATATTATTAGTATATTGAACAGATGAGGTAATATAACTATATATATTTTTTGAGCAAAATCAAGGTATATATATTATACTTAGGCCATCATGATGTGGTAGGTATAAGTGAATAACCTCTTTCGAGTTGTTGAGTAAACTCAAGGTCTAAATGAGATTAGAACAAAGAAAAATGGGTTAGGAGTTGTATATGATACAACCGATAAGGAGTTATCCATCGTTTGTGGGGCTATAATTTGTTGAGCAAACTCAAGGTCAGAATACCAAAACAAACGAGTCCCAACACTCATTAGTGAAGTTGTAAGAATTCTATGTTTCATTTTAGGGTTTGGAGAAACATAAAAGACTAATGGAAGCCTTATTAGAAAAATGAAATGGTAGCATTTAACCTTTCTACAATTGTAAGAACATATTCTATATAATGTTATAATTATCAAGAATGATAAATTTGTGCATTTAATATGATTGATAAAACATTTTTCAATTAACATATATATATATATATATATATATATATACACACACAAACCGAATTGAAAGTTGACAAATAGAAATATAATATATACTTATTAATAATTCTAATGGCATGTTATATAATATTTCTATACCTATGAAAGTGCCAATTTAACTACTTAATACCTTAGTAAGTTGGCCACTTATATGTTTATTTGGTTTAGACCGTGTACTGCATTTCATGAGATTTTGAAATCTAAATGCAATTCAAGGCTATGGATATTTGATCCATGTACTTTCACATATAAATGTTATATAGGTGAACAGTTATATTTTGTGGGGTACAATATTTCGATGAAGTTAGTTCATTCGAATAAGCCAATAAACAGTATTTTAAGATCATGTATTCAACTTGAATGATTTTAGAAGGATCATATTGTGTTAATATAACACAAGGCCATAAACTACGAGATACATCTAAGAACTCGATCGTTGAAATGTCATCTTGATCGGTTTACATAAAGTGCAACTTATTTGATGTCTTAAATGTTAAGAATAATCGAATGCGCTTTTGTAAAAGGTTTGTTATGATATTGTAGTAAGGTTTGAATAGTTTGACCATTTGAAAGAAAAGCGAATGTATAAGAATAGATGTAATTTAAGGTAAAGTTGGAATAAAGAGAATGAATAGCCACTTCTGCTTTATAAGGAAACATTGGAAACAAGAATTTTAATACTAGTTGATATTTAATATTGGAATATGAAGTATGATTTTTATTCTGAAATGTATTTTCATATAGAAAATTATTTTCTATATTCTTTAAGTTCAAGATATTTGATCAAAGAACTCTCAACTTAAACTAGTTGCAACATATGAAATAAGTAAAAAATGTTAAAATATTAAGTGAATGACAGACCTCTAAATTTAGTACGCTATTACAGTAATGGCGGAAATAGTGGGAGCCTACCATATAACACCTAATGATTGCATCAAATTATGAATTTTTTTTGTAAAATGTACCGAACATTATTTGTGAAATAATGTTTATTTTTGGTATTGACTGAAAAATAGATATAATTATATGTCAATATGAGTATTATGAATATTCATTATGAAATAGAACTATATTATGGAATTCATTTTCATAGTAAAAGTGATGCAATAAAAATACGTATGTGTCTAATATTATTTACAGTTGTTTTGGGCTTATAGACTAAGTCATAGTTTTGAGAAATAATTTTACTATATGATTATGAATCATATGATACAGGTAATTATATCGCAAACAATTAATGGCTATGCACCCATTCAGTGGGAGAATCATAAGAGGTGACGAACACTTTGAATTAATACATACTGATGTATGCAATCACAAGTCTATGAATACCAAAAGGGTTCCACATACTTTGTTATATTCATTGATGATTTATTAACAACATGTACATATGTATTGGATACATATGTAGTAAGTTTATGATAAAATCATAGAATATAAAAGAAAAGAAAATACAATAACATGCGATAGAATAAGATGATTTGATTTGGTCGAATAAGTGAGCATGTTGGAAAGAGTTCCCAATGTGCCTAAAAGTGAATATAGATTCAATCTCAAAAGTCACTCCACCATGTGGTACATAATGATGCGTTGATAAGGAGCAATCAGATATTGTTAGACAATTTACAATTAATTATAAGTGAAGTTGAGTTAGTTTCTTTCTATTAGGTCATGTACTTGAGATTAGTACACAAGGTTTGTAAGAAATCCAACATATCCTAAGCAGGTTGTGCGAGTCGAAAGATTGCACGTAATAATTGTTCATAAAGGATCTTGTATGAATCTCCAAAAGTTTTTGTAAAGGTCTGCCATACATATTTATGTTTCGAACATAATTTTTGTAAACTAAAATCAGTTTTATAAACAAAAAGGTTCATAAAGCGTTTATGAATCCCTATTCTATTTGCACTAAGAAACAATTATTGTTTCAAGATATATCAACTTCATTGTGAAGGAATTTCTTTGAGAAATTTTTGATAGTTAAATAGAATTGGATCCGATCCATAGATAGAACTGATTATATGAGATGGTGTGAAATTAACTAACCTAAATGAACATATAGCATTAGAATGTCTAATAAGTATTCTCGTACATCGAAGAGAAACTATGAGTTTCTTATTAATGTCAAAAATATACATTATCCTCGGTTGTTCAATTGAACTATTAAGATTGTTGACTCTGTATAGTATGATGCGTAGATCTGAAAGAATTCCAAGTATGCTATCAAAATATGATTTTGGTGGTCGTAACCAAAGAGATGTGATCTGTGACGCCCCACCTCTATACCCACGCTAGCCAAGAACATTACGGTGAATGCTGTCGACTAGCACGGAGAATAAGGCTGTTGAGGAGCGACCATCCGTGTAATTGCTTTGTGCGAGCATCGATATGTCAGATAGTGTAACTTGCAATACTTTATCAAGAGGGAAATCCGACATACCGACACAAACTCAAAGCTACTACACAGTGGCTATAATATCTTCGGAAACAAATACAGAAATAAACATAACATAAATCAGTCACAGATAATTCATATCACAAAGGCAGAAGAAGATATGAATATATAATTAACACATGAAAGTGTATATCAGAGTAGTGGTCAAAAAGATCCACAATAATAAAAAAGAATAGCAACACGTGCTATACAAAAGAATACAACAATGAGTCTATATCTCAAGTGTATATAACAAAATAAACTACTAATTTAAGTAGTTTGCCAAAAGTCAGAGAAATCAATCCCAGGGGAGAAGTCAAGCAGAAGCACCTGTAACATCTCGGTCTGACCCGAGTATTATTTAACAAGAAAATAATAAACGGATCAGTCTAACTATAAATATCAGATGAAACGATATAGAATAAGAGATATGACTAAACACATGATAATCACAATGCCAAGCTGTGATATATATAAGTAATTGAAAATCAACGAGAGATTAATCAATATCACCAAATCTACACAAGAATCAAAGAAATGTCATACTTCTCATTTCGTTCACCAAACCACAATAAATGACATATTATATCAATGCCAATCACAAAAGTCAATGACATACAAATTCACCAGTACACAAATATCGATATAGCTTATCGATGGAAATCACGAAAATTGGTGAAACACAAATTCTAGAAATCGTCTCAAGAAATCCAGAAATCACAAAAGTCAATGACGCACAAATTCACCAATACACAAATATCGATATAGCTTATCGATGGAAATCATGAAAATTGGTGAAACACAAATTCTAGAAATCATCTCAAGAAATCCAGAAATCACAAAGGGGGGAAGGCCTATCACAAACAGGAGCATAAAGCTCGCCAACACGTGTATCACAAACGGAACGATAATTCCATGGTTGCTAACCATCACAAATTGAGCCGAAGCTCCACAAACGGCCCGAAGACCATGGGTTGCTACCCCACCAAATTGAGTCGAAACTCCACAAAACGGGGTTTAGTCTCCCTCGCAGACAAAGAGACATCGCACGTTGCTAGTCTAAATCACAAAGATGATCGTCATGATCAACGAGAAGTGTCAATTACACTAAGCTAGTAAATATATGAGTTTAGCTTCATGTCCCATAACCACTTGCTTAACTTAAATATTTACGAACAAACTGTAGATCTCCACTATAAAATTGTCACAAGGGATTCAATCGAACAAGTCCAAGAATTAACCGACAAAGTGAACGCAATCGTTTCATACCACTTGTTTTACTAAGTCGTTTAATTAGATTTCTCATACGAGTGAGGTAAAGGTTTATATATACTAATAGATTGGAAAAAGGTTTTATAAACGAATTTGGTATTAAAATATTATTGAAATCGTTTGAGGAAAGAGTTTTGATATTTACTACTAGTATAGAAAACCTTTATATTTTTAAAGTGACAAAACACAAAGAAGATTGTAGGAACAATCAATCACTAAAATTCACATACGAAGATGTGAATAGAAATCCAACGAAACCGATAAAGAATCCATCAAAATGGATATTCAAAAATCCCTAAAAAGGAGTCATCAAAGTCATAACAAATGATAACAACACATAGGAAACAACACGAATCGATTAAAGTTGGAAATTCAAACAACTAGGCGAAATAGGCAAAAATGCAGCAGGTCGGTCGGCCGGCTACAGAGCTCGGTCGACCGGACCCTGTTCTCAAAGGTCCTCGGGAAACAGGTCGGTCGGCCGAACACTGTACTCGGTCGACCGAACCTTTAAACAGGGGAGTGCTTATGCACTTGGCAGCAGGTCGGTCGGCCGGCTGCAGTGCTCGGTCGACCGGACCTGTTGCCAGTCCCCTCCCAGTCCATCCAATTGAGGTCCAACATCCACCAAATTGCATTCTCTCGAGCAACGGCACTAAGGGATTATGCTAATCAACTACCCGGCCCTATATGCTCCTCGATGCATCACCAAACACATGTTCAAACATCAAAGTTATGATTTTTAAAGGATTGAACCCAAAACACCAAAAATTGGAATATTCACCAAATCAATCCAAACCAAAAGCAATTGCACACGAATAAGTGTTAGGAATTCATACCTAACAATCGAAGAAAAATATAGCATAGATGTGAGATAAAAATCTCACCTTTTTACAAAATCAAACAAGAAGAAGCTTGAAAGCAAATGGAGAATCGACCTCTCTTCAACACAACCCAAATGAGCTTGAATCTATGCTCAAAACAAGAACATTCCCAAAATTAGGTTTAGGAATTTCTGAAATTGGTAAGAGAATAAGTTGGAGAAGAAGAAGAGAAGCTTACCAATGGGTTCTTCTATTAGTTTGGAGCAAGAGTTGATTTGCAAGAGAAAACTAGGGTTTTGGAGTTTTAATTTCCAATCTCTCCCACCACTATTGCCTTAGAACTGAAAAGAGGAAGGAAATGAGGGTGAATGGGGAAGAGTGGCTCAGTTTTGAGTATAAGTCCAAACATAGGGCTGAACCCAAACCCAAACCCAAAGTGAAAAGTAGCAAAAATCAACTTTCTCCAAACATATCGAAGCTTATACTCAAAAAGGTCGCAAACGGCATTTTAAACTCAATGGGAGTGGTCCCGAGTCCTAATTCGACCGTATGCAAAAAGTAGCTTTTCAGACTAAATTCCGAGTATTGATAAAATATTTAAATAAAATATTTAAATATAAAATCGACAAATATGCGGGTTGTTACATGATCCATCGGCTGAAATTGTGTCTTTATTGGAAAGATTAATATGGTTGGAATTAAATAACCAATGTTGATAAGAATAATATCGTAAATTTCAATTATTGAAATTAGCATAACAGATTTGGTATTCAACATGCTCAAGTTAATTCAGATCTACTCACAAAATTATCGATCGATAAGACTTAGTGTCTGGTACTTATGCATTGAAATGTAAACTTCTAAATAATGGTTTAGAGTAATCCGTTTACATATATTAACCAAAAATGCCTCAAAGTCAGTGGGAGCGACATTGGGACTGTGAATTTTTGGATATGATTTAAGAAATGCTACGAATGTATTATTTTATACGTATCAAGATTGAATAAGTATTTTGATAGAAATATGGAATAGTTTGATTGTCAATCAAAGTGTAGAGGAAACATGTGTTCATAAGAAAGAACGTTAAAATATACATTGATATTTCAAAACCATACAGAAACAACACGTTGTTAATTTCAATAATATGCTTGTATTAAAATCAACTTTAGTTGTTTTAATACTCAATTTTGGATTGTAAATGATGTCTTTTATTGTTGTATAAAAGATATAGGGATTGTCCCAAAATGATATACAAGAGCACCCTATTAAAAAGTGAATATGTAAGTTGGATTCCTTTGGCATTAGCAATATGAATTATTATACAGGTTATGTTGTGTATAATATTGTGTTTTGTTATGTATTTATACATGGAGCAAATATAAAATCCAAACTGATATCATTAAATGGTTGTTTGTGGTGTTCTTGCTTATTTATGAAATACTAGAGAAGTGTTTATAGAAACAACGAACTTGTTATGATGGATAGTTTGGACACAAAATTTTGTAAGTGATATTGAGTATAACATGTCAACGATAAAATTCAAGTTAAAATCTTTGATTTGAAAATGTTTCAAAATAAAGATGATTGTGGTCGATTCAATGAAAAGTTAAGAACCTTAACTTGAATAGCGCTACAATAAACCAATGTGTATAGATATAAATACATAAATTTATAATTGTGCGAAAGGTGATTCCAAATGTTGAGAATCCCATAATATTGTTATAAGATAACAATGTCATGAAATTGGTAATGATAGAACTTAAACTTCATTAGAAGCCGAAAGACATACTTCGAATCGTTCCATACGCTAAAGGCAGTTTATCGGTATCAGAGAGAGTTAATCGACAAAGTAGATAATTAAAACATAATAGCATACCCATTCACTAAGAGATCGACCTAATTGGTTTTGAGAAAACTGATTGGAGAAGTTGGAATTAGATTCCATAATTGACCCCAAGTGCAAGTGAGAGATTAATAAAGCTAGGGGGTATGCCCTAGGGGCAATTATGTAATTTCTTATATATATCTAGCTCGTTGACCAATCTTGTTCGAAATAAAAGGTATTTTCTTCTTATTATATACTAGATATAATGTGATTATATTAATTAATTAACTTAATTAAAAAGTATATTTAATAGAAAAATCCATAAATGGTATATTTTGTGATAGTAGTTACAAAGTCTTCCAACCGTGAGTAATTTATCACAACAAAACAAATATACCATTTTAAATGTTCCTAGTCAAGATGCATCAAGACTACATATCGATGTATCCGTTGAGACTGGAGTACGTAGCGCTCTCCAAATATACGGCAGTGTATTACTTATGACTTCTGGGGGCACCTAGGGGTTACGTACTAATAGTTATTGGATAACTATGGAACGGTTCACTCGAAACTTTTCTGTTGGTTAATATAACTAAGGTCAAACAGAAAACATTGATGTGACTGATTTACACAGTTCTCTCGACTTGAGAATACTATGGGTCTTCAATATTCTCTCGACTTGAGAATACTATGGGTCTTCAATATGAAAGCTCCGCTTTGATTATAGCCAAATCATGGCATGGCGTCCATCGAGTGAATATAGTTGGGTCGATTGGATGTATTGGAAGTGAAACACTATTTAAGAGAGGATTCGTCTCCTCAGATATATGCGGTTAGTATCAAAGTCAGCTCAAGTCAACTCAAAGTCAAAATATCTGGCCAGAGCATTTCGTTAATAATAATTGTTATTATTGAACCAAGGACTTTGTATTTGGACTATAAAGTTGAATGTGGATGAGGTTGGAATTTTGACCATTAGCAAATTCCATAAGTCCAAAGTAATATAGTTTTGACGAAGAGAATTGGTGCAAACAAATGCCACAACTGGGTAACGCTTATTAAACTAAAATTGGATTTTCCCAAAAATGAATAATCAATAAATTCGGCCATAATGTCACACCACCTGCTAAGTGACGTGTGAACGTTAACATTAGAATAGTTCGATGTTAATCGCCGACCAAATTTACATCCAAGAGTTACACAACCGAAATGATGAATTCCGTCAAGGCCGAATGATTTAATTACTTTATAATTGTTATAAATTAATTAAATTAATTAATATTTATGAACTATTAACTATAAAATTTGAATATGAATTGAGAAATAAATAATGTTATATATATTATAATAGTTATAAATATATCGATCGATATACAATATCGACAAGCAATTAAATTAGATTTAATTACACAGTATTTTGGCTTGGGCTTAGATGGGTTTATGGCCCATTATTAGGGCTACGAAATTTCGGTTTTGAGAAGGTCTAGGAGTGTCTAAAACATAGGGAATTGGATTGGAGATAATGGGTTGGGATCAAATGAGAATGGGTAAAAAGGTTTTCCTCGTTTCTCTCCAATACAACCCTATATACATCTGTGTGTGTGTAACGACCCGAAATTTTCGACCTAGAAAATTCGATACTAATAAATACACTGTAGAAGTGCAGAGCAATCGAACGCCAAAAATTCTAGATTTTTAGGGTAAAGAAGAAAAGAGGTAGAAAAAGAAACAAAAAACAATAGCACAGAATCTCACATTCGCAGCGGATTTAAAATATAATATCAAATAGTAGCATTTAAAATGAAAAGCTGTAATTGTCAATTTACATACAACACATCAGAGTAAAATCATTCACCATAATCTGGAAAGTTATAATTAACTTGTCTCTGAATACAAACAATACAACTCCAATACACAGCGGAATGTACTCCATACGTTCCTGCCATCTAGCTAATCTCCTAAGCTCCAAAACATCCTAACTTGAAAATATGTAATACTTGGTCTGGCCCAAGCATTACATTAAAATAACATCCGAGTCGGGCTGGAAACCAGCGTGAGTAAACCCATATGACTTGAAATACTAAGTTATAAAACTTATTTGTAAACCAGGGTAACTCGTATCTCACTACGAGTTCTTATCTTGTTTAAAATCAATACTTATTTCATACAAAATTTTATCTAAGTATCGTTACTCAGTTTAGATGGTCCGGTTTACTTAATTTACTCTATTCCAGCCTATTTAATTCTATAATCAAATCTATATAAAGAATTTTTTAGATTACTAATCGAAGTGGTTCCGGATATTGCTGATATCCGACCCCGGTCTCTTCGAATCTAATGTCATTCTTTAAGCCAAGTTATTTAAGTAAACAATTTAATTTAATTCAAAATATCAGCAATTCATCACAGATAATCATCCCACATTTATCACGGTTCAACCAAAGCATTTCATATTACAGAATATTACAAATTACATACCAGAGATATCAAATAATCCAAGGCATTCAATCCAGGTTTATCATTCATAAGAAAGATTAACTAGATTACCATTTCTAATTAATTTAATTAACAAAAATTGAAATTAAATTAATTACCTTTAAATCCTGCTTAATTTACAATAATTAAACCATTTAACTAATTATTGAAATTAACTAATTATTCTTTAATCATTTAATTATTCACATTAATTAACCTTTAATTACTTATATTAATTAATGATCCTTTAATAAATTTCATTAAGTAATTATCCTTTAATTACATTAATTAATTATCCTATAGTTAGTTAAGTTAATTTAGTTAACCCTAATTACTTAAGTCCTTAGTTAATCAAAGATAATCCATTTATCTTAATCAATTACCTAATTACATCATTTTATTTTGGAAACAATTAGAGATTTAATTAAATAATCAACCTAATATTTAATTATTCAAATCAAGACAATTTAATTTTCATAAATATTTGCATTTGTACATTTTGAAACTTGTTTGAAAACCAGTTCAACACCTTTGTTTGAAAGCTAGTTAATAATTTACTTTGAAACTAGTACATTTTCTTTGGCTTAACAATTTGCTTTTGCTTTAAACCTTGGTTAAAAAATCATTTCTTAAATTCTCGGGCCCAAACCATAATTTCCCGAGCAACAACTCGATCTCTCTCCCTCTCAAGAAAAACTCGATTCTGACTTCAAGCAACACCCTATCTTCCCCGAAGTATCAAAACGCAGAAATCACCAGACACAAAACTGTCTCGTGCATGTGCACACGTGTTTGCCGTCATTCCAATCGACCTCACCGTCATCTACAAGTTTTCGATGATCTACTCGAACCCTCGGACCGACCACCCAGAACCATCAATCTCGTCGGAACTCAAAATCGAGCAAGACGACACCTTTCTGGAACCAACCCAGATCGATAAGAACACCTTATGCCACCATCACCTGCCTCCAGAACCCCCGCCATTGCACCTAGAGCTTCGCCCATCTACTCCCTCTCCATTCCCCTTGAACCAAAACACTCTGATGCCATTACAACATCGAAATTCGCCAGGGCAGGCCTCGACCAAATCTTTCCCTAAAATCCTAAATCTCTTCCGTCCCACCACCACGACATCTGAGAAATCAAACCACCATTTTTCCCACGACCGCCACCTCTCCAGCCTCCTCTGACCTCAAACACGAAGCCCAAAGACTTCGCATTTGCCAAAAATTGCTCCACGACCCTTTTTCGCTCATTCCCCTTTTCTCAATGAATACTCAACTTGAAATCATGATTAAGATCCTAAAAATCATCATTTTACATTACGATTCCAATCCTATAATCAAAACATAGAATTAGAAAATCGATTTCTTTGATTTGAAAAGATTTTCACTGTAATCCATACTTCCAGTAATCCTACTTGTTAATTACACCGAAAAGTATTTTTAAAAATAAAATCTGGTTAATTCAATCATTTTTCTTTTAAGGATCATAACCTCAAACTGTTAATATGAAGAGATATGAATTTATTTAAAGTATTCTTGAGCCTGTCACAAACAGAGGTATATATGTTCATATTCACAGACATGCACATAATATATCATATTTATATGCAAACACATTGATTCATTCATGCAAACAACAGTGCTTTAAGTTCTTATCACATGCATCAAGATAAAACAACTTCAATTTGAAAGAAAGTGAGGTTTACTCACAGGTTTTGAAGAAAAAAAACAAAGAACATGTTGAACTGGACTTGATTTGAAGCTGCCTTGATTTGAATCTTTGATCTGGAAATTTGTTTTGATCTGTACTTGATGTTTATTTGAAATGATCTGAAGCTTAAATATTGCTTGATGTTAGAGTTGAATCTGATCTTACTTTGCTCTTGAATCAGATTGAAAACTTGAAAAAAATTGATGTTGTTTTAGTTTTGATTTTTTTTGAAAAGATGAAAAAAGAAGAAGGATTTAGATTTGAACATGAAAACGAAGAAATGTTGAACTGAGAATAACCAGGTATCTCAAACACCTTATCATAAAAAAAAATTGAAAAGAAAAACCATACTGCCATTTGTTATTTGCAAGTTATACTAGCTTACACATGTATAATGCATGTTATACCTAGCTCACAAGTGTCAAAACTAATATTATATATATTTCTTATGTTTTTATATATTTATTTATGTTTATACTTTTTTATTTATACATTTTTTTACTTATTTGATATAATTTTAAAAGAAAGGATATAAACCTATTTATTAATTGATAACCATATGTATATACTTTGTGTTTAAATGAAAAGTTTTTATACCCGATTTATATTTTAAGATATTTACCTTTGAATTTCAAATCCAAATTCCATTTACAATCTACTTATATATAGACACACACATAAGCAAATACATATTTTATTTGTTTTTTAAAAGATAAATTTTGCCGGTTAAAAAAAAATTTATATCAGGAGATTATCAAATTAATATTTATATCAAGATATTCTTAATTATCAGAATTTATTGGTTCAACTTATACATCAGTATTTCATTAGTTAAAATCTGTTAATAACCAATTATCAGATGCCCAAAAATCCGGGTTATCACATTCCTTCCCCCTTTGACTCTTTTCGTCCTCGAAAAGGAACGAAGCCAGAATTTATTAAAATGCTTATTATTAGTTAAATTACTCTTCGAACAATTTTAACTATAAACTCTATTTATTAATTTTTTTAAAATACTTTAAAATCTACATAATATTACAAAAATAGTTTTTATAAAAAATGCTTTTTATAACTCGATGTCTCAACAAGTCCATCGTCGTTCTCACAGAAATTCGGTCATACGTTGATCAGGCGTAGGACTGAAAATCTATAAGTACTTAGCAGACCCGTTTTCAACACCCAATGAAAATACTTAGAAAACATTTTGTGAAAATATAGAAAACATTTTTTTTTTGAAAATTATCGGACATTTTTGTGAGAATGCTCTGGAATACATCATCATCTCCATGGTTGCAGTTAACCCGATGATTAGGTTGCCATCCCGGCAAAACCATAGAAAACTGTAGGCACTCTACGCCCCAAGATTACACCGTGGAACCCGCCATAGATCGTAGCTACACCCAGGTTTTACGTCGCCATCATGGCAGAAAACCATGTAACTGTAGGCATCAGCGCCCTCGAATTTCACTGCCAAATGAAACTTCACCACTCCTACATATATCGCAGACTACATAAGTCGAGTCCCAATGTAGCCTGTAGACACTCATTGCCACACGGCTTTCGCTATGTCTTCATAGATCGCAGTCTATCGATGTTACGTCGCTCCCCTAGCAAAATCAAACGTAGACCGTTGGCACTCGCTGCTACACGACTTACGCTATGGTCTGCAGTAGATTGCAATGACATCGAGTGACACTGTCGTCACAGCATAACCCAAAATGTCTCTGTAGGCATCAGCGTCCTCGACTTTCGCTACCCACACACAATCCTCAGGAATTTTATTTTGTCCGGACTTCCTTCCAAGATCAAATTTAGAACCCTCCCTTAGGGCTCAAGGCATAACAACCCCATGGATCTCCTAAGAAATTCATTTCATGGGAGCGCCTTTTTCCCCACAGCCATTCTCAAAACATTTTATGCAAAATCGATATCTCAAAATCGATAATTCTCAAACTTAGCTTTTCAAATTCCCAAAATGGATTTTTCCCAAAAATCAAAAGCCTTCCAAATCCATGGGTTCCAAAAACCTTTTTCCTAAAATCAATTTTATAAAATCATATATATATATATATATATATATATATATATATATATATATATATATATAGTCTTGAAAAAAATCTTTGGATTACTCATACTTATATAAATTCCCTTTTTATACTTTAAACATTTTTCAAAAATCTTTTCTTCTTGCTATAGGTTCAACAAGATAAGTTTATTATATATATATATAGCTTTATTTATGCCAAATCAAATATTCAAGTTTGATTTCTTTTATAAAGTTACTTTCCACATTTCTACCTTTTTATAAAATGAATTTCAGTTATAGTGATATCCATTTTCCACTCTTATTCATCATATATTTCAAAATATATTTTTCTATTTCAAAAATTATTTTTACACTTCTTTACAAAATTTTCAATTTCTTTCCAGCATGTACGATGTACATATATCATCTGTATGCAATATCAAATTCGATCGCTCACTCGATCACGCAATTTCACTTCCGAACTAGTATCGTCCACCCAACTTCCTAGTGCGGACTCAGATCTAATTTCTTGATCAGAAACCGTCATTCTCCTTGCATAGCCATTAATATGATAGAGAATTGTCCAGAGTTAATCAAAAATCCATATCCAGTGTTCGCCATCGAAAATCGAGTGAAAAATCCCAACTCAGATCGATATAACTATCTCAAAATTCTGTGCTTGAATTTGGATCAAATCACTATGCGAATAGAATAATACACGTACATCCTACGTATTTATCTTCATTGATTATTAACTAAATCAATTTTCTTTTTGTTCACCTTCATTTTGATTCTATTCACTTATTCACAATTGCTTCAATTCTTATCTCAATTGGTATTTAATTATAAACAGTTTGCACTCTGACCAGCTTGAATTTATAAATGGCTTGAAAAGTTTAAAATAGTTAAGTGGTCGAAAAATAGTTATTAGTTGTAAAGTTGCTATAAATAGTTAAGTAGTTATAAAATAGTTAGTTATAAAATAGTTGTAAAATAGTTAAATAATTGCAAAATAGTTATAAAATAGTAATTAGTTTGTAAAACCGATGAAAAACTGTTGTAAAATAGAAATTAGTTTCAAAGTCAAACTGTTCAATTTCCCAAACTCCATTTCCAATCAATTTTCAATTTCCACTTCCATATAAATTGATTCATTTCCAATTCAAGTTTAATTAACTTCAATTCCTATCCCAAATTCAAATCAATTTCCCTTTGAATTTAAAATTATTCAACTTCAAGCTCACTTCCAAATAATTCAAATCAAATTTAATTTGAACTAATTTCAATTCCAATCTCAACTTTAAACCATCTCGAATTATATAAATTCGAGTTAAATTTTCAAATATTGATTCATCCATTAAATCAAATCAATGTTTATTTTTTTTATTTAACAATCTAAGTTCTTAAATAATTCATTTTGAGTTCAAATTTCAAATATTTATTTTAAATTACCTTTACTTAACTTATTTCAAGGTTCAAGTAGGAGTTCAATTTTTTTTAAACAATTTAATCTTTAGAATCCAATTTATTACCCAATTTTAATTTCTAACTTTGAAACCAATTTTTAACAATTTTAGATTGCAAGTTAATTTTTAACATTTAAATCTTAAGTTCAAAGTGATTCCATTACCATATGTTCAATCTGTATTTCTTAAAATCAAAATTATTTAAGTAGTTTCAAATTATAGTTTTATTTTATTTACAAATGGATATATATAATCTCCATCCACTCCTTAATTCAATTAAAATAATCTAATTTTCAGTTTCATAGATTATTAATAACAATAGGATGATATTAGGATAATTCAAGGTAAATAAACATCCAAGTTATTTAAAACAACCATCAATAGCATCCATTTCCAATTTCTAGAACTCAAACCCGTTTTGAGATCACACCTAACTCTCTTTTCAAATCAACCCATTTAACTTCCTTAAGTTAAATCTCAATTTCATCTTGAAATTTCCAATTCAGATTGTTTGTTAAACTTATTTAACTTCCCCTAAGTTAAATTCAATCCATTTAATCCCGTCAACCTTACTCAATTTTAATTCTCCATTCCAAATTTTAAACTCCTTATCAATATTCTTCCTACCTATAAGTTCAAAATCTCATTTCTCTTTGGATGTCTATATCACATTTCAATGGAAAATCAAACTCAACACTTAGTGTTTACTTCCAGTCAACTTGTTATTATGTATATCCACTTAGATATACATGTTTATTTCTTTATCACACCAAGTTATACCTTAAAATTTAAACCATTCTTGGTTTTCAGTTCAAAATAAATTCCTTTAAAAAAATTAAAACAGTTCTTGTTTTAAGATAAGATTCCTATATTTAAAAATATTACTATTATATCTTTTAGCATATTGAAACAATTTAATTTTTCTGGACTTAGATTTTAAGACTTCACAATTTAAATCCTTTCCAATGTATAAGTCATTCTTATTTAAATTGTCGCTTTCTTAAAACATTCCATTTTGCTTTATCATTGTTTATTTTAAAAATAAACATCCCTTTATTAAAATACAACAAACATTTTATGATAATAAGCAAGATCATCATATCTAGAAACCAATTCACTATATAATATAACATAATTTGTTGGAAAATAAAATCAGGGTAACTTGATTCAACATTCTGAAAACACTTCTACAAATTTTAGGGTTTTAATTTCTGGTTTGAATCCATTTATAGCTTATCTTATTTGTACAGTTATATTATCCAATTCATATTTCGATATATATATATATATATATATATATATATATATATATATATATATATATTAGCACTTAAATTTTATGATCTTATTCAATTTCAATAATCAACAACCAATTATCTTAATATAATATATATAATAATTAGAAAAATTATTGCTTTATATATCAAAATATAAGATTATATAAAAATCATTTATAACCATTTTTAAAATCATTATATAAGAAAATAACAAGTATGCCCTCATATAATACGCTCAACTCATTCTAGGGTACTACAGACCCTATCTTTAATGAGCAAACCCACCAGAGCCAAGGTTCCCGCTTAACCTGGCTCTGATACAAAAATGTAACGACCTGAAATTTTCGACCTCGAAAATTCGACACTAATATGTCCACTGTAGAAGTGCCGAGAAATCGAATGCCGGGAATTCCAGATTGTTAGGGTAAAGAAGAAAAGAGGTAGAAGAAGAAATAAAAAACAACAGCACAAAATCTCACATTCACAACGGATTTGAAATATAATATCAAATAATAGCATTTTACAATGAAAAACTGTAATTGTCAATTTACATACAATACATCAGAGTAAAATCATTCACCATAAACTGGATAATTATAATTAACTTGTCTCTGAATTCAAACAATACAACTCCAATACATAGCGGAATGTACTCCATACGTTCCAATCATCTAGCTCGTCTCCTGAGCTCTTGAACATCCTAATCTGAAAATCTGTGACACTCGGTCTGACCCGAGCATTACATTAAAGAAACACCCGAGTCAGGCTGAAAACCAACGTGAGTAAACCCATATAACTTGAAATACTAAGTTATAAAACTTATTTGTAAACATGGTAACTCGTATTTCACTACGAGTTCTTATCTTGTTTAAAATCAATACTTATTTCACACAAAATTTTATCTAAGTACCGTTACTCAGTTTGGCTAGTCTAATTTACTTAATTTACTCCATTCCAGCCTATTTGATTCTATAATCAAATCTATACAAAGAATTTTCAGACTACTAATCGAAGTGGTTTCAGATATTGCTGATATCCGACCCCGGTCTCTTCGAATCTAACATCATTCTTTAAGCCAATTTTTTTTAAGTAAATAATTTAATTTAATTCATAATATCAGCAATTCATCATAGATAGTCATCCCACATTTATCACGGTTCAACCAAAGCATTTCATATCACAGAACATCACAGATTACATACTAAAGATATCAAATAATCTAAGGCATTCAATTCAGGTTTATCATTCATAAACAAGATTAATTAGATTACCATTTCTAATTAATTTAATTAACACAAATTGAAATTAAATTAATTACCTTTTAATCCTGCTTAATTTACATTAATTAAACCATTTAATTAATTATTGAAATTAATTAATTATTCTTTAATCATTTAATCATTCACATTAATTAACCTTTAATTACTTATATCAATTAATGATCCTTTAATCATTTACATTAATTAATTATCCTTTAATAAATTTCGTTAAGTAACTATCCTCTAATTACATTAATAAATTATCCTATAATTACTTAAGTTAATTTAATCAACCATTAATTACTTAAGCCCTTAATTAATCCAAGATAAACCATTTACCTTAATCAATTACCTAATTACATCATTTTATTTTAGAAACAATTAGAGATTTAATTAAATAATCAACCTAGTATTTAATTATTCAAATCAAAACAATTTAATTTCATAAATATTTGCATTTATACATTTTGAAACTTGTTTGAAAACTAGTTCAACACCTTTGTTTGAAATATAGTTAATATTTTACTTTGAAACTAGTACATTTTCTTTTGCTTAATAATTTACTTTTGCTTTAAACTATGGTTAAAAAATCATTTCTGAAATTCCCGGGCCCAAACCATAATTTCCCGAGCAACAACCCAATGTCTCTCCCTCTAAAAAAAAACTCGATTACGACTTCGAGCAACACCCTATCTTCCCCGAAGATTCAAAACACATAAATCACCAGACAGAAAACTGTCTCGTGCACGTGCATACGAATTCGCCGTCATTCCGATCGATCTCGCCGTCATCTATAAATTGTCGATGATCTACTCGAACCCTCAGACCACCCAGAACCATCGATATCGCCGAAACTCGAAATCCAGCAAGATGACACCTTTCTGGAACCAACCCAGATCGACAAGAACACCTCGTGCCATCATCACCTACCTCAAGGACCCCAGCCCTCACGCCTAGAGCTATGCCCAACTCCTCCCTCTCCATTCCCCTTGCACCAGAACACTCCGATGCCACTACAACGTTGAAATTCACCAAGGTAGGCCTCGACCAAATCTTTCCCTAAAGTTCTAAATCTCTTCCTCCCCACCACCACGATGCCTGAGAAATCGAACCACCATTTTTCCCACGACCGCCACCTCTCCAACCTCCTCTGACCTCAAACCCGAAGCCTAAAGACTTCGCGTTCGCCAGAATTTGCTCCACGACCCTTTTTCGTTCATTCCCCCTTTTCTCAATGAATACTCAACTTGAAATCATGATTAAGATCCTAAAAATCATCATTTTACAGTACGAATCCAATCCTATAATCAAAACATAGAATTAGAAAATTGATTTTTTTGATTTGAACAGATTTTCACTATAATCTATGCTTCCAGTAATCCTACTTGTTAATTACACTTAAAAATATTTTTAAAAATAAAATCTGGTTAATTTAATCATTTTTCTTTTAAGGATCATAACATCAAACTGTTAATATGAAGAGATATGAATTTATTTAAAGTATTCTTGAGCCTGTTTCACAAATAGAGGTATATATGTTCATATTCACAGACATGCACAGAATATATCATATTTATATGCAAACACATTGATTCATTAATGCAAACAACATTACTTTAAGTTCTTATCACATGCATTAAGATAAAACAACTTCAATTTGAAAGAAAGTGAGGTTTACTCACAGGTTTAAAAAAAAACAGAGAACAGGTTGAACTGGACTTGATTTGTAACTGCCTTGATTTGAATCTTTGATCTGGAAATTTGTTTTGATCTGTACTTGATGTTTATTTAAAATGATCTGAAGCTTAAATCTTGCTTGATGTTAGAGTTGAATCTGATCTTACTTTGCTCTTGAATCAGGTTAAAAAATTGAAAAAAATGATGTTGTTTTAGTTTTCATTTTTTTTGAAAAGATGAAAGAAGAAGAAAGATTTAGATTTGAACATGAAAATGAAGAAGTGTTGAACTGAGAATAACCATGCCTCTGAAGCACCTTATCATAAATTTTTTCTTTAAAAGAAAAACCATATTTCCATTTGTTATGTGCAAGTTATACTAAGCTTACACAGTATAATGCATGTTATACCTAGCTCACAAGTGTCAAAACTAATATTATATATATTTCTTATGTTTTTATATGTTTATTTATGTTTACACTTTATATATATATATATATATATATATTTAACTTATTTGATATAATATCAAAACAAATGATATAAACCTATTTATTAATTAATAACCGTATGTATATACTTAGAGTTTAAATGAATTTTTTTATATGCAATTTATATTTTAAGATATTTACCATTGAATTTCAAACCCAAATTCCATTTACAATCTACTATATATATACACACATAAACAAATACATATTTTATTTGCTTTTGAAAAGATAAATTTTGCCAATTTAAAAAAATTTATATAAGTAGATTATCAAATTAATATTTACATCCAAATATTCTTAATTATCATAATTTATTGGTTCAACTTATACATTAGTGTTTCAATAGTTAAAATCTGTTAATTACGAATTATCAGATGCCTAAAAATCCGGTTTATCACAGTGCGTGTCTCTAAAAATAGTTACTAACTTTTTTGGCTGCTATTACCTTCTACATTGCTGGTTACAACATAGGTCTAAATCCACTCCAAAATTATCAAATATTTTTCAAGCTAAAATAATACTATTCGATAGTTAGAGGTCGGTGATTCTAGACTTGCAATCTGACGAATCAAGAACAATAAAAGGAAGGGAAGTCATTGCTTCAACATCGATTCAAAGGCATCATCAATGTAACGACCCAGCTTCCTACGTCCAGGAAGATGTATCGTAAATAAGAAAAGAAAGAGGTGAGAAAATAGAAAAGATAGAGAAGAAAGAACAACAACATCAGAATCTCACAGCGGAACGAATAAATTATAATAATCATATAAGTATTACATAATATACTACATCAATCAGAGTTATACAGATAATACATCAGATACTAGACAGTTATAAACACCTGTCTAGTTAATACAACTCAATACAATACAACTCAACAATATGACTCAGAGATACCAACACAACGGAACTATATAAATATGTATCTACAACGCTGAAGCCTCCTGCTCCATTGCTCCTCTAGAGTTCGTCAAAGCTAAACCTGAATCCCTTGGCTACCCGTAAAAATTTGGGTACCCGAGAGTTTATGAAAAACAAAAATAAACTCCGGGTCAGACATGGGTCTGGTATGAGTAACATGTTAAAGTTGCTTAACTTTGAAAATCCTTTGAAAGAAAGGTATCACGTAAGACTCCCCACACATAAACATGGAAAAGTTTTTACCTTACGCTAACCAAAACATTTGATAGGAAATTCTGTGATATTATAATAGGTCTAGGGTTTTCAAGTAAATAGAAAATAGCCGAAATTGTTACATTTATTAAATTCCAGCTACTAGCCACAAAAGTGGGTAATACAATCAAAACCGTTGGCACTTATTGGATTGTGGATTCCATACAATGGCAGGGCTACTGGGGTACCGCCCGTCACAGTACGTGGCCTAGATCAACGTATCGAGGATTACTCCCTTCATCCCCTGCAACACAAGGCCGGAACCATTCCTTACTGAACAGTCCCGAACAAGATAAACCCCGGCAGTTGTCACGAACCAACCGCCCACACAGCCGAAATAAAAAGGGACATCTAGACAGGGGAAATATCTTGTCCTGCTTGGGCATGACCCACCTAACCTTGCTGCATCTCCCCTGTTTTAGCCATTCCCGGTTGATGAGGCTTGAGGTTACGATTACCTTTATAGAACATATCTCTTAGAATGCTCATCGCCCGCCTGACGATGTGTTGAAAGCATTCAATCCATACAAGTTCGTTCCGGGTTCGAACGAAACCGAAGGCATTATCTCGTTACACTCATTTTGGAATCACCCTCAGAGTTAACGACGATAACCCTTGCACTCTGATTCACCATCTCGAATCTATAAGTACTATTCCGTTAAACTCATTACGGAATCACCCACAGAGTTATACTGACGTATAGCCCTTACACCTCGAGTCTTCACTTGCTCCACTTGGATTAACGACCTACCGTTTAATTGGAGTCGATGTGGTTTTCGGATTCCAAATATGGAAACCCGATCCCGGTCTCATCGAAATCCAAAACGTGTCTTTTAAGGCCAAGTTGTCTATTTAGTCTTAACAGTTCAATTCAATATCATCAATATACACACAAATAGATAATTCACAATATCACAATAGATAATCACATCATCATAAACAGATAATTCATGTTATCATCAAAACAGATAATTAAATTTTATTATACTTAAACCAAGCATCCATATTACATAGCATAAATATCTCATATCTCAAATCATTCAAGGCAAACAATATCATCCATCCATACATAAGCAATGACATCAGCTATAATTAATTTAAAATGAATTAAATTAATTACTTCATTTCTAATTAATTTAAAGTAATTTGAATTAATTACATTACCATTATAAATCTTGCTTATTTCACCATTAATCAATTAACAATCAATTAATTAGTCATCATCCAATTATTCATTTTTAATTTATCATTCTTGATTTATTATCTTTAATCACATTTAAATAATGATCCATTAATTATATTCACAAATTAACTATTCTTTAACCAATATAGAGATTAGCCTTAATTTACTAAATTGCTTCCTAATTATTACATTAATGAATCAATTCATTTATTTATTATTTCCAGATAAATTCATTAAATTATTAATTATAACAATTAATGTTCTCTACTTATATTTCTATTTCGATTAATTACATTAAGTAATTAATCTTCAATTTGATCAAATTGTTAATCATCCTTGATTAACCCCATTCAGTAATTAATTACCCTTAATTGCCTTTACCCAATAAATTAATTACTCCAATATTTATTCCTCTAATTAATCTCTTGATTAATTATACCAAGTATATTCAAATTACATCCACTATCATCCTCAGTTAATTACATCTAGTAATTATCATTAATTACTTCCCTAAGTAATTATACTTATCACATCATCAAATAATTATTTAAATTAATTAAACTTAATTAAGTAACTTAAATAATTCATATTAAATAGAATTAATTACAATGAGTAATTAATTCCTTAATTACTTTCATTAAGTAATTATACTTAAACAATTTACAATTGATTATCTTAAATTAATTAATCTAATTAATTATCAAAAATTAATCACATTAATTTATTATTAAATAATTTTAGTTAATGACCATCATTAACTATTAACAATCCTTTAATTACTTTTCAAAAGTAATTAACTAAGATTCATCCATTATTAATTACAATTCAATTTATCTTTAATAACTCATTAATTTATCCAATATTATTTAATTAACTAAGTGTTAACTATAACTTAATTAATCCTTAATTACTTGATTACTTAATTACTAATCATTAATTTGAATATTAAAAACCTTATTTAGTTAATGATCCTTAATTCCTAATTTATTTATCCTAAATAAATTATCTTAAATCTTAATTAACTAATTTTAAACTCTTAATTACTAAATCAATTAACCCAAATCATTAATTAATTGCATTGGTTAATTATTCATTTTAATTTACTTAATGATTATAAATCACTAAATCTTCGTTTATTTCAAGAATAAAAATATTTTAAATGATCAAATTTTCATTAACAGGGTATTAAACAATTGCCTTCAAAATTTTACTTTTAAATTTCATTTTTTTTTTAAAAAATGGAAATAAATTGACTTTAACAAGGTTCAAATAATCTTAATTAACTTTGAAAATAAGAACGTTTCTTAATAATGGTTACATATTTCCCTTTTGTTTTATAAAAAGTTTAAAAGAGTTTAAAACCAAATTCATCAAAATACAAGTCATATTTTTTTTTTAAATACAACTTAAACTTCCAAGTTATTTAAACAATTAAATTTTTAAAGTTTCTTTTATTTTCTGAAATTTTGATTCAAATTTGGATTTGAAATCCAACTTCTTATCTCAGGCTTAACTGCAAATTTCCCAAACTACATTTTAAACCATACTGGACTTTATATTTAAACTTGAATTTAAACTCCATTTAAACCCTGCCTTTGAAATATTTAAATTCCAGTTTAAGTTGTTCTAAACTTACAGGTCTTAAACCTGTAACATATAATCTACCCGAGACACCCCCCTGAAAACTTCGAGACAAAACCCTATATGCTTCGAGCCTTACCCGATGCTTACTCGAGAAAAACTCGAGCGACTTACTCCTCTTCAAATCCATCTCAGCTGAACACAAAGAAGCCCACCGTGCACATGCACGGTGGCGCCGCTCACCACTGATCATCAACGCTGATCCCCACGTATCAGAAACCATCCAAGCATCCAACTTCGATCATCAGATTGCCACTCAAAACTTGAAGTCAAATTCGAGTTCGACATTCCCAAACCTGGAAATTGAAGTCGCCGCATACCCATACCTGTCAACGTGCCGTCCCCACGTCTCTGACCATCTGAAGGTCTGCAATTCCTTCATCGACTTCGCCTACGACCACGCTATCGTCCCTCAAATCCTTGCTGCACTCGATCGATTGCGTAGACCATGTTGATCGATTCTTTACACACAGCAAAAACTAGGGTTCTAAGAGAAAATCCACTGCCGCAATTTCCCCAATGCTTATTATCACCAACCACGATTTTTCCTAGCTTCTACGAACCCTCCTCCATCACCTGGAAGAACCCCGTGCCTCCACGATTTATAGATCACCAGAAAGTCACGAATTTACATAATATGTTCAACCCAGAACTATACCTTAATTCCCAAACTAAAATTTATGATTTTATTATTAAAAATCATGATATTGTTTATAGATTTGATTTATAAACTTGAACTAATAAATTACTAAATTTGCAGTGGTGCTTATAAATGATTTACTCTGTTATTTTCAAATATCCAGTGAAAATTCAAATTCAATTAACTTAACAAAATCTTAAAAGAAACTTCTCTATGATAAAACAAACAAGTTTTGTTTGATAATTAAATCCTAACATAGATTGGATCAAGAGATATAGATTTTTGAATTAAGCATGAGCCTGGTAACACAAACAATAACACTGATGTTCAACAGTATATACACACTTGTAATCATTCATAGAAAATGCCAGAAAATTCATATCAACTTATTTGATTCAGAGAATAACATGCAACTAGATTTATTTAAGTTAAAAAAAATGTTACTCACCGAAAAGATTTGAACAGAGCACCCTTAGCTTTGAAATAGTTGTGAACTTTTACAACTGGAAAAGTTTTACTTTGATCTTCCTGCCAAACATCTTGCTTTTGTTTTTAGTTGATGTTGTTTCAGTTTGTAAAAAGAAAAGAACTTGCTATATTTCAGGTAAACTGAAATAAAAGGATATATAGAGAAGAGTTTGTATAAAGGGGGTAGGTGTTACTGGAACAAGCTTTTCTTACTTTTGTTTTTATCAGGCATGATTTTGTATTTTGGAGGCTGAAAAGATTTTGTAGATTTCGGCTGAAAAGATTTTTAACATTTCCAGTAGACCAAAAGTTGAGCTGGTATTAAATGAATGGTACTATATGTTTAAATCTTAAGTTAGAATACAACAATCAATATTTGTTTTAGTTTGAAAAGGTGCAGCCTTCAGGTTTCAAAGATACACAAGCTTGACTTCAGATTTTAAAAAGAAGATACTCAAGTTTTGGATGATATATATATATGTCTCAGTTTTGCTCAGGGATGATGCTCGAACTGATATGAAGAAAAGTTGATATATATACATGAATTTACAGGTTATAATATTATGGTGTTTGTACAATACAGGTTATACATTTTTTTTACAACATTTCAGAGATATTTCTCTTGTATGTTTGACTAGGCTGATTATTTAGGTGGCTGAAACGATATGCACTGTGTACTTAAGATATTAACATTGATTGTTTTGGTGGCTGAGATATGGGCATTAAATTCTATTGTCTTTAGCTTGACTTACAGCTTGTTTAAAATTGAATGTGAATATATGTTAATCTTTTCTCTTGCCTTTCAAGCCTGCATACTGTGTTCACTTGTTTGTACAAACATATATACTATGTTGTTTTATTTTAGTTAGTGTTTACTTCTATCTTACAAGACTATATGATTTGTCTTAAATATTTATTTCTACTTTTATTTTAAGTACATTTGTTTGCTATACTTCTGTCATGGCTCAAATTATCACTTACATCTAATTTAATTTGTTTTACACACTTGAATGTTTATTTGTTGCAACAATATGTTTATTACTTTGTCTATTACCTTACTTTTACTTGCCAGATTCATTTTGTTGTTCTTGCATAACTAGCTTAAGTGGAAATATATACCTTGTTTTTATTTTTTTTATTTTTTTATACCTCATTTGCTTATTATTTTTATTTTTATATAACATATGTTTGATATATGTTCAAGCTTAATATTTTAAAAGATTTACTTCATCTTAATCATTTTTGAAAGATTTTGTTTTAAGTTTACAAATCAGAGCTTTCCAAAATACAAATAAATTTAAAATAACAATTTCTATTTGGATTAGCAATCTATCTGTAAAGACATTATATTACTTATTTAATTTGTTTAAATATAACTCATTATTAAAATAATTTATAAAAGGAAATATCTCTTATTTATAAAATCCTTTTTATTTAAATTTAACTTAAGCTAGAATCATTTTAAACAAATTGACATTTATCTTGAGTATTTAAAAATTGTATGGTTGTCTATTTAATAGCTTAATATTAAATCAAATTTCCAAATTTACAAAAACATTAGAATTAGAAACATATCTTGATTTATTAAATTTAAAACAAAGATTATCTATTTCAATATATACAGATATATATATATATATATTATAAATAGAAAACATTTTAATTAGCTTTTAAAAGATAATTTATCAGTTAAATATTTATTTAAAAGAAAATTTATTAAATCAATTCATAACTTATTAACAAAGATATATCAAATCAATTTAATATTTTATATAGATTATTAAATTGATATTGCTCGAAATTCCGGGATATCAAATTCCTCCCCCCTTAAAAGAATTTCGTCCCCGAAATTTAAAACAAAGGTAATTTAATAATCTAATTAAAGATTTAATTTTAAAACACAAGCATATATCATTAATATATGCTAACAACCATAGCAATCAATCATCCAAATCAAACAAATCTAACTATCCAGACAAAATACTGGATATAATTCCCTTGAGTTTCCCCGAGTATAAATACCGGGTTACTCGCTCTATAGAATCCAAACAATCAATACTACTAAGCTACACACATCTAGATCTACAAAACAAGACAGGATTTCATATTATAGACAAGTCTGACTCAACATCCAAACTCCATGAACTGCTGGCTCTACAATCAAAGATAACTCATACACGTACTCCCTCAGAGATACGCGAAACACATCGAATCCCAATTATCCAAACTGACAATTCACTCCAAAAGATCAAACAATTATCCAAAATCAAATCTCCGATTCTTAGTCCACAAAAATTTCCGGACGATCCTGAGCTGCCTACATCCTTCTTGATCAGCTCAACTCTTGCTGATGCCCCTAAACCAAAACAATCAAACAAAATGATCTTTTCAAGATCAACCAACTCAGAACACGAACTCTACAGCAAAATCAGAAGACAGATCTCACTGCTCATATCCGGAACAGATGTTCTCCAAACTGCTTCCGCTGCACAACTCTGATCCGAGCAGATGAAAATGCTGATGACGAACACAAGCAAAGACTGGAAAACACATTCCACAGATATAGTTCAACAGATCCAAAAATAAAACTCGAAAATTCCTCCAAACCTGAGCCGCTTCGCTAAAATCTTCCTCCAAAAACCATTCTACTACTAAGCTGAACCATCGGTACCACTCCAGGAATCCAGTCGATACCAAACTCAATCTTCAGATGCTAACAAAATTCTGATTTCCTGAAGACATTCCGAAAAAATTCCTGACAACCCAAGAGAAATCTCAGACTATCGCAAGTCAGTTTTGCGATCAATCCAGCCTAATTCCAAAGAAAAACTGTTCTCCCTTTACCAATCAGAACAGCCTATGCTTAACTAGCCAATCCATCGAAGAAATGGAACCACACTGCTGCTTCAGAAATTACCTCAAGAAAAACCGCTAAGCCATAAGATCTCCTCGACGGCTTACAGAACATTCCGAGCTGCAATGCTGACCCAGATGCCCAAAGACTTCCTATCCAAAGCTCTTCGAGAAACTCGGACCTCAAACCAAACAAAACATTTACTGAACTCAGCCACAATGCCGAAATAGGCACACTTCCCTAACTTGTTCCAAAGAAACATCTTCGGAGACATCCCTAGTCACTATGTCTCATCACACAGCTATTACTCCTGATGCATCAAGATATCACGTCTTGCTTCTGTCCAACCGACAGATCCAAACTCTAGCTCATCCATACTTACACTTCAAAGATGAACTTCGAACCTTAACAGGTTATCTTCAGAGATCGATGAAATCCTTTACACCATCCAAAGTTCACTCGAGACGGTATTAGGTCTACAGTCTTGATAGATACACTTCCAACTCCAATCATTCAAACTCCAACCATTGGTAGTCGTGATACACACACCACTACCCTATCTACCTTTATAACTTATATTGGAAAACCCGAACAGGTAACCCAACAAATAGGTAGAAATAAATATATATGTATATATATTAAAATTACAAATACGCTCTTTCAAGAAAGAAATCACTTAAGAGCCTAGGTATTCGCTCAACCTAGCGCTCTGATACCACTGTAACGACCCAGCTTCCTACGTCCAGGAAGATGTATCGTAAATAAGAAAAGAAAGAGGTGAGAAAATAGAAAAGATAGAGAAGAAAGAACAACAACATCAGAATCTCACAGCGGAACGAATAAATTATAATAATCATATAAGTATTACATAATATACTACATCAATCAGAGTTATACAGATAATACATCAGATACTAGACAGTTATAAACACCTGTCTAGTTAATACAACTCAATACAATACAACTCAACAATATGACTCAGAGATACCAACACAGCGGAACTATATAAATATGTATCTACAACGCTGAAGCCTCCTGCTCCATTGCTCCTCTAGAGTTCGTCAAAGCTAAACCTGAATCCCTTGGCTACCCGTAAAAATTTGGGTACCCGAGAGTTTATGAAAAACAAAAATAAACTCCGGGTCGGACATGGGTCTGGTATGAGTAACATGTTAAAGTTGCTTAACTTTGAAAATCCTTTGAAAGAAAGGTATCACGTAAGACTCCCCACACATAAACATGGAAATTTTTTTACCTTACGCTAACCAAAACATTTGATAGGAAATTCTGTGATATTATAATAGGTCTAGGGTTTTCAAGTAAATAGAAAATAGCCGAAATTGTTACATTTATTAAATTCCAGCTACTAGCCACAAAAGTGGGTAATACAATCAAAACCGTTGGCACTTATTGGATTGTGGATTCCATACAATGGCAGGGCTACTGGGGTACCGCCCGTCACAGTACGTGGCCTAGATCAACATACCGAGGATTACTCCCTTCATCCCCTGCAACACAAGGCCGGAACCATTCCTTACTGAACAGTCCCGAACAAGATAAACCCCGGCAGTTGTCGCGAACCAACCGCCCACACAGCCGAAATAAAAAGGGACATCTAGACAGGGGAAATATCTTGTCCTGCTTGGGCATGACCCACCTAACCTTGCTGCATCTCCCCTGTTTTAGCCATTCCCGGTTGATGAGGCTTGAGGTTACGATTACCTTTATAGAACATATCTCTTAGAATGCTCATCGCCCGCCTGACGATGTGTTGAAAGCATTCAATCCATACAAGTTCGTTCCGGGTTCGAACGAAACTGAAGGCATTATCTCGTTACACTCATTTTGGAATCACCCTCAGAGTTAACGACGATAACCCTTGCACTCTGATTCACCATCTCGAATCTATAAGTACTATTCCGTTAAACTCATTACGGAATCACCCACAGAGTTATACTGACGTATAGCCCTTACACCTCGAGTCTTCACTTGCTCCACTTGGATTAACGACCTAACGTTTAATTGGAGTCGATGTGGTTTTTGGATTCCAAATATGGAAACCCGATCCCGGTCTCATCGAAATCCAAAACGTGTCTTTTAAGGCCAAGTTGTCTATTTAGTCTTAACAGTTCAATTCAATATCATCAATATACACACAGATAGATATCACAATATCACAATAGATAATCACATCATCATAAACAGATAATTCATGTTATCATCAAAACAGATAATTAAATTTTATTATACTTAAACCAAGCATCCATATTACATAGCATAAATATCTCATATCTCAAATCATTCAAGGCAAACAATATCATCCATCCATACATAAGCAATCACATCAGCTATAATTAATTTAAAATGAATTAAATTAATTACTTCATTTCTAATTAATTTAAAGTAATTTGAATTAATTACTTTACCATTATAAATCTTGCTTATTTCACCATTAATCAATTAACAATCAATTAATTAGTCATCATACAATTATTCATTTTTAATTTATCATTCTTGATTTATTATCTTTAATCGCATTTAAATAATGATCCATTAATTATATTCACAAATTAACTATTCTTTAACCAATATAGAGATTAGCCTTAATTTACTAAATTGCTTCCTAATTATTACATTAATGAATCAATTCATTTATTTATTATTTCCAGATAAATTCATTAAATTATTAATTATAACAATTAATGTTCTCTACTTATATTTCTATTTCGATTAATTACATTAAGTAATTAATCTTCAATTTGATCAAATTGTTAATCATCCTTGATTAACCCCATTCAATAATTAATTACCCTTAATTGCCTTTACCCAATAAATTAATTACTCCAATATTTATTCCTCTAATTAATCTCTTGATTAATTATACCAAGTATATTCAAATTACTTCCACTATCATCCTCAGTTAATTACATCTAGTAATTATCATTAATTACTTCCCTAAGTAATTATACTTATCACATCATCAAATAATTATTTAAATTAATTAAACTTAATTAAGTAACTTAAATAATTCATATTAAATAGAATTAATTACAATGAGTAATTAATTCCTTAATTACTTTCATTAAGTAATTATACTTAAACAATTTACAATTGATTATCTTAAATTAATTAATCTAATTAATTATCAAAAATTAATCACATTAATTTATTATTAAATAATTTTAGTTAATGACCATCATTAACTATTAACAATCCTTTAATTACTTTTCAAAAGTAATTAACTAAGATTCATCCATTATTAATTACAATTCAATTTATCTTTAATAACTCATTAATTTATCCAATATTATTTAATTAACTAAGTGTTAACTATAACTTAATTAATCCTTAATTACTTGATTACTTAATTACTAATCATTAATTTGAATATTAAAAACCTTATTTAGTTAATGATCCTTAATTCCTAATTTATTTATCCTAAATAAATTATCTTAAATCTTAATTAACTAATTTTAAACTCTTAATTACTAAATCAATTAACCCAAATCATTAATTAATTGCATTGGTTAATTATTCATTTTAATTTACTTAATGATTATAAATCACTAAATCTTCGTTTATTTCAAGAATAAAAATATTTTAAATGATCAAATTTTCATTAACAGGGTATTAAACAATTGCCTTCAAAATTTTACTTTTAAATTTCATTTTTTTTAAAAAAAAATGGAAATAAATTGACTTTAACAAGGTTCAAATAATCTTAATTAACTTTGAAAATAAGAACGTTTCTTAATAATGGTTACATATTTCCCTTTTGTTTTATAAAAAGTTTAAAAGAGTTTAAAACCAAATTCATCAAAATACAAGTCATATTTTTTTTTTTAAATACAACTTAAACTTCCAAGTTATTTAAACAATTAAATTTTTAAAGTTTCTTTTATTTTCTGAAATTTTGATTCAAATTTGGATTTGAAATCCAACTTCTTATCTCAGGCTTAACTGCAAATTTCCCAAACTACATTTTAAACCATACTGGACTTTATATTTAAACTTGAATTTAAACTCCATTTAAACCCTGCCTTTGAAATATTTAAATTCCAGTTTAAGTTGTTCTAAACTTACAGGTCTTAAACCTGTAACATATAATCTACCCGAGACACCCCCCTGAAAACTTCGAGACAAAACCCTATATGCTTCGAGCCTTACCCGATGCTTACTCGAGAAAAACTCGAGCGACTTACTCCTCTTCAAATCCATCTCAGCTGAACACAAAGAAGTCCACCGTGCACATGCACGGTGGCGCCGCTCACCACTGATCATCAACGCTGATCCCCACGTATCAGAAACCATCCAAGCATCCAACTTCGATCATCAGATTGCCACTCAAAACTTGAAGTCAAATTCGAGTTCGACATTCCTAAACCTGGAAATTGAAGTCGTCGCATACCCATACCTGTCAACGTGCCGTCCCCACGTCTCTGACCATCTGAAGGTCTGCAATTCCTTCATCGACTTCGCCTACGACGACGCTATCGTCCCTCAAATCCTTGCTGCACTCGATCGATTGCGTAGACCATGGTGATCGATTCTTTACACACAGCAAAAACTAGGGTTCTAAGAGAAAATCCACTGCCGCAATTTCCCCAATGCTTATTATCACCAACCACGATTTTTCCTAGCTTCTACGAACCCTCCTCCATCACCTGGAAGAACCCCGTGCCTCCACGATTTATAGATCACCAGAAAGTCACGAATTTACATAATATGTTCAACCCAGAACTATACCTTAATTCCCAAACTAAAATTTATGATTTTATTATTAAAAATCATGATATTGTTTATAGATTTGATTTATAAACTTGAACTAATAAATTACTAAATTTGCAGTGGTGCTTATAAATGATTTACTCTGTTATTTTCAAATATCCAGTGAAAATTCAAATTCAATTAACTTAAAAAATCTTAAAAGAAACTTCTCTATGATAAAACAAACAAGTTTTGTTTGATAATTAAATCCTAACATAGATTGGATCAAGAGATATAGATTTTTGAATTAAGCATGAGCCTGGTAACACAAACAATAACACTGATGTTCAACAGTATATACACACTTGTAATCATTCATAGAAAATGCCAGAAAATTCATATCAACTTATTTGATTCAGAGAATAACATGCAACTGGATTTATTTAAGTTAAAAAAAAATGTTACTCACCGAAAAGATTTGAACAGAGCACCCTTAGCTTTGAAATAGTTGTGAACTTTTACAACTGGAAAAGTTTTACTTTGATCTTCCTGCCAAACATCTTGCTTTTGTTTTTAGTTGATGTTGTTTCAATTTGTAAAAAGAAAAGAACTTGTTAAATTTCAGGTAAACTGAAATAAAAGGATATATAGAGAAGAGTTTGTATAAAGGGGGTAGGTGTTACTGGAACAAGCTTTTCTTACTTTTGTTTTTATCAGGCATGATTTTGTATTTTGGAGGCTGAAAAGATTTTGTAGATTTCGGCTGAAAAGATTTTTAACATTTCCAGTAGACCAAAAGTTGAGCTGGTATTAAATGAATGGTACTATATGTTTAAATCTTAAGTTAGAATACAACAATCAATATTTGTTTTAGTTTGACAAGGTGCAGCCTTCAGGTTTCAAAGATACACAAGCTTGACTTCAGATTTTTAAAAGAAGATACTCAAGTTTTGGATGATATATATATATATGTCTCAGTTTTGCTCAGGGATGATGCTCGAACTGATATGAAGAAAAGTTGATATATATACATGAATTTACAGGTTATAATATTATGGTGTTTGTACAATACAGGTTATACATTTTTTTTTTACAACATTTCAGAGATATTTCTCTTGTATGTTTGACTAGGCTGATTATTTAGGTGGCTGAAACGATATGCACTGTGTACTTAAGATATTAACATTGATTGTTTTGGTGGCTGAGATATGGGCATTAAATTCTATTGTCTTTAGCTTGACTTACAGCTTGTTTAAAATTGAATGTGAATATATGTTAATCTTTTCTCTTGCCTTTCAAGCCTGCATACTGTGTTCACTTGTTTGTACAAACATATATACTATGTTGTTTTATTTTAGTTAGTGTTTACTTCTATCTTACAAGACTATATGATTTGTCTTAAATATTTATTTCCACTTTTATTTTAAGTACATTTGTTTGCTATACTTCTGTCATGGCTCAAATTATCACTTACATCTAATTTAATTTGTTTTACACACTTGAATGTTTATTTGTTGCAACAATATGTTTATTACTTTGTCTATTACCTTACTTTTACTTGCCAGATTCATTTTGTTGTTCTTGCATAACTAGCTTAAGTGGAAATATATACCTTGTTTTATTTTTATTTTATTTTTTTATACCTCATTTGCTTATTATTTTTATTTTTATATAACATATGTTTGATATATGTTCAAGCTTAATATTTTAAAAGATTTACTTCATCTTAATCATTTTTGAAAGATTTTGTTTTAAGTTTACAAATCAGAGCTTTCCAAAATACAAATAAATTTAAAATAACAATTTCTATTTGGATTAGCAATCTATCTGTAAAGACATTATATTACTTATTCAATTTGTTTAAATATAACTCATTATTAAAATAATTTATAAAAGGAAATATCTCTTATTTATAAAATCCTTTTTATTTAAATTTAACTTAAGCTAGAATCATTTTAAACAAATTGACATTTATCTTGAGTATTTAAAAATTGTATGGTTGTCTATTTAATAGCTTAATATTAAATCAAATTTCCAAATTTACAAAAACATTAGAATTAGAAACATATCTTGATTTATTAAATTTAAAACAAAGATTATCTATTTCAATATATACAGATATATATATATATATATATTATAAATAGAAAACATTTTAATTAGCTTTTAAAAGATAATTTATCAGTTAAATATTTATTTAAAAGAAAATTTATTAAATCAATTCATAACTTATTAACAAAGATATATCAAATCAATTTAATATTTTATATAGATTATTAAATTGATATTGCTCGAAATTCCGGGATATCACAATTAAATTGGTAATTTTAATTCATATTGCAGTAACTAAATTATATTCTATGATCCTATAATGAGAAATTTCATATATGTTTAAATGTATTGCTACTATGTGTTTAGTTATGTGACATTTTGTAAGTAGACGTGGTTATCACAATTCAGTTTCGTTATATGCATAATTTGTTTTTTATACTACTTGATTTATAAATAGAAAAATATTGATTACTATACGAAATCAATTTTTGTCATTTATAATTTTTTATATATTTATTAATAAATTCATATATATATATATATATATTTGTGTATATTTCTCTCTCATAATAGTATATATGCATATATAAGATATATATATGATTTAAAAAATTAAGTATACTTATTTATGTATAATATGAATTTAAAAATTCAAAAATTAATTTTCATACACATATTCATATTTTCAAATAAACATTTATTAAATTTTAAATTGTTTATTACATATAAAATAATTACTACATTAAAAATTCAAATTAACCGATTTTTAAAATATTACATCATTTTGGAAACATATATAAAAAATTTAGGATTTTTTCAATAAATTTTATTATTTTTAATAATTAATATAATTTTGCAAAAACTATTTATGATTTATTAAAAATAATAATTTAATTGAAAATTTCTTAATTTTTTTTTAAACTTTTCATTCATGATCCTAGAATTTTGAAATTTTAGTAATATATTATTTTATATTAAATAATTATTGCCGAAATCAATGTATTTGTTTTAAAATAATATTTCAACTTTGAAAAATCTCCAAATTTTTCTAAGCTCAATTTTATGATCCTAGATTTTAAAAATAAAATTTGAATTTTCGTAAATGGATTATTTTATGCTAATTATTTATGGATGAAAACATTGTTTTATTCATAATATATACAAATTAAAATGCTAAAATTATTATGCTTACAAAACTAAGTTAATTTTGAATTATAAATAATTTTTAATAATTGTTCTCTCTCTTTCTATATATATTTATTTGAATATAAATGTTTTATGTTCATATATTATATATAATATATTTATACATACATACATATATATATATATGTGTGTGTGTGTGTGTGTGTGTATATTGTAATACATATACATGCACATGTTTGGACAACATACATAACATATGAAATAAGCTAATATGTCTGTTGCTATGTAAATCAAAACATCTACATATGGGCATATTATACCTTTCATGGATTATCATGTTACACATCTCACACATATATGTATATTATACATTTATGTATAAACTAAATGAAATAAAATTAATTCATATCTTAATATATTTGAATTTAAATAAAATAAATGATTTTATTTAAATGAAATTTAGAAATGTTCTAATTCAGTTAGACTTTATAGGCCTAATAAAGATCCAATTGGGTAAAAAATTTGAAATTTGCACATAACTTCCGCTGTGGGCTGGTCCGATTCCAACAAATCCTATCCCTGATACTTTAGAAGGTGATGTATTTCTAGATGACTCGGTGGACTCCCAAGCCTCTAGAATTGGTGAGGCTGCTATCCATAGGACGTGCTTTAAATATGAGATCCTATTTGGAGATGTTCTAGTCCCTTCAGGGAATGACATGCCCACTTTCCCCCGGAGGGGTATACGACTTGTAATAGATTTATTAGCTGGGAAGGATGTGTATCGCTGTTCAACTCATTTATATGAGAAATGCTACATTATCTGGGTGTAGCTTCTACTCAGCTGCATTCGAACAGCTACGCTTTCCTTCACGGTACCTTCTTGTTAATTATGGATGTTCTGTTTCGTCCGCCATCTCCTGAAGACATTTGGTTCATCTACAATTTTAAGCGACGAACGGGAAGTCTTTCCTATAATTTCCTCAAGCTCGCACCAAACTGTCATGTTCTTACTGGTACTTGGAATAAGCTCAGTGCCTATAAGCATGAATTGTTCTACTTTCGATGTCCGCTCGGCTTCATGAGGCGATGGTTGTAAGGACGTAAGTGTTGCCTTCACTTTCAAACTCAACTAACAAATACTTTGAATACATATAGGTGTCCATCCGTGACCTGAAGGCGATAATTATTCAAAGGCGGTCTCTACGTTCTGTGGTACCCCAATTAGATCACTCGTAACTGATGAGTGGTTATCTCTTTTTTGGGTTGCTAGAAGAGGGTTGCAACATGAACTTCTAGGAAGCATCTCACCGTAAAGGAATGTTGTGAAACAGGAAGGTGGCACTTATAGCCATGTCGTGCCCTCAGTTGAGGAGGCTCAAGATGATGCTGAAGAAGGTAAAATTAGAGGCGATGATGCCAATGAGCCTAGAAATGATGATGTAGTTTCAGGCAACGTGCCTGTGGTCGAATCATCACAAGGCATGCAAGCCCAAGTTCACTATCACCACTATTGAAGAAGAGTCTTCCTCCCAGCCTCTAGAGAGTACGAAGGAAGGATTTTCAAGTCTCTCAATCCCTGACGACATCATGACCTTTGAATTTCCCAATTTAAGTGTTAGGGGGCTTAACTCTCCTGCTAGGACTGGTGATGACATTCCTCCCACTAGTAAAGGGGAGATTACTCATACGAGCAAGACCACAGTAACCGGTCCGTCGGGGGACACTAGGACACACACAATCACACGCACTTTACTGCAAGATTTTTATTTATCTTTTATTTGATTGTCACTTATATGCCTTTTTTGGTTCGCAGGTGCTACGTCTCATTCCCGTGCATTTAATCGCCTAAGGGGTTCGTCAACACACTATAACTAAGTCGTGATCCGGATTCAGGTAGGCATCGAGAAAGGAGTGATAGGTAGGAAAGAAGCATCACTCATGAAATTATTCATCCTCTAAGCACAAGTCAAAATCTCAATTATCTCATAGCCAAGATGCTTAGCCTAATCCTTCTATATATAGCGGCGATCAGACCTCTTCTCATGTTCCCCCAACTGTTGTGCCACCCGAACATCATTCGGGCTCATCTAGGTCTCGACAGCCTTGCGACCTGATCGAAAAAAGTCCTATTGTTACATTTGTGCTTGTTCTACAGTTCCTAAGGCCTTTATAGATGAATGGTCAACCAATCTTGAGGTCAAATTTCCAAAAATATTCTTTGATGGAGTAAAGTTTCTTCCTTCTATCCTACAATCCTAGGAAATATTAAAGCGAGTTCGCTAGCGTGTGTCTATGATGTTTTTGTGCAGCATGAAACACTCCAACACTTAGCTGAGAAAATTTCCAAGGTGTCTATTGAGTGGAAACACGAAATCGATTGCCTTAAGCTAGAGGTGATACACTATAAAGGTACTATTAAACATCAAGGCGACGTGATTATAGAGTAACCACAAAGTTAATTGCAGCAAAGAAAAGTGCTGAAGAAACGTCTGAAGTGGTTAATTGTCTACAAATGGCTCACAAGAAGGAACTAGGCACTGTTATTCAACGTTGCGATGTACTTGCCTTAGAGAAAGACACCCTTTAGAAAGAGAAGGACACTCTAGCCCTTCGCATTAAAGAGCTCGAAGAACTACTTAAAATAGAGAAGGATGATAAATACATCACTCAGATGGAATCTCAGAAATATTTTGACGAGGTCGTAGAGGCTCATGAGCTAAAAATTATACTCAACAAAGATCTTTATCATATTGAGGCCTTCAAAGAAGAGGCAAGGGAAGCTGGTCGTGAGGAGGTCAGTGGGGAAATTGAGGCCCAGTTGGAGGAAGCGAGAGAGGAAGGCAGGAATAAGATCAAGGACATATTCGATTCCTTAATCGTTGAGTACAATACTAAGGTTCTTATCCACTGTGACTTAAGATTTCTAGGAGATGGTTACCTTGAATTGCTTGGCGTGGCTTGGGACTACATCGTCGATATGAAGAAGAAGGCTCTTGACAAAGCCAATGTTGATGGCGAGAAACTGGTGTGAGAAATTCTTTGTAGATCCGAACCTTTAGATCTCGCCATGCAAGATTGAGATACTATGATATTTTGGCACCTTCTGGTGAAGGAAAAGACATCGCTGAAGCTTTAGGGTCTGATCCCAAAGATTCCTCTTTACTTCAACCACCCGGTGCATCGGTTTCTCTTGGCCTAGGACAAGACAAAAGCTATGATTTGGATAGATCCGTTTATAAATCAAAGGTGCTAACCCCTATTCAAGAAGGGAGCACTCCAACAACAATCGAAAGTCAGCCGAATGCAGATATCCCGCTCTATTCTCCATTCTCGAGAGGTTTCGATCTTCATGTCCAATAGTTCTGGGCTTATTCGCTTGTTCCCGTAAATCTCAAGCCTTCCAGCTCCCAGTCAAACTCCGAGAAGTGGTGCTACCATGGAGAAACAACCGACACTTATTGAAATTCCATTGGCTACTAACATTCCAAGGCCCGACGTTCAAGTTATTGGAACTCTTGCTGATGATCATTCGCTACACGATGAATCTGGTGATGTCATGATTACGGACCTTCGAACACACCGATAAGTTCATCTTAAAGGAGTGCATCAAGAAGGAGGAGTTACTGAAAAAGAAAGCCAAAGTTGGGCCTATTGATGTGGACGTCGATGATCCATCCTACTACAAGTCAAACATTCCTCCTGCTTCCGAAGGTGACACTAATCCGACTCTTGCAACCATGAATGTTTCTCCAAAGGAAGGTAAGAGAAGTAGGTCATCGAAGAGAGGAATGTTGAATATGCGCTTTGCGCTATATGATTTTTGTTTGATGATAATAAACATATATACATTCACTTAAATGTATTTGTTAACGTACTATTTTAATTTTCACAGAATAAATAAATATTTGCTGAATAAAAATAAATAACACAGTTTTTGAATTTAAACGAATATTTTATTCAAACAAATATTTATTACAACTTTGATAGTACAATTTCAAGCTCTCACTATACATATACAATTTTGACTATAATTACATTTCATATTTACATATTCACCTCACTACATATCACTCACACTCGTATATTTATCTTTGACTGCATTCCAGTTTGAATCCAGCATCTGAGCAATCTGCAAAAATATTCACTAACGCAGTAAAATTGAAAATAAAATATTTTTGCAATATAAAATAAAAGATGGATTTTGAAAATATTATTTGCCTCAGTTATTTGGGTTGTTCGTCATCATTTAAATTTGAATTCATCACATACGAACAACTTGTGACATACACAGTGTATTACTGTATATGCCACAAGGCCGTGCACACCGATATATACACTTGATTGATTTACAGGGACAGGTGAGCACAGGTCAAACCCAAATATAAAGCCGGGTTCAACTCACGTGCAATAATATAAAAGTCACAATTCTCAGCACAAGGTCAAACCAGAGTTTTTGAAACTGGATTCAACTCAAGCGAAAGTTCAGAAATCAACATGAATGCAATGCAAAGACCACGGCTACAACTGGGCATAGCAACTGAATAGCAATAGTCTCAAGGCAACAAGAATATAAACCAGCATAAAACAAGCCCAAGTGACACAGTGAACATAATGCAACAAGCAATGCTCAAGTAAAGGAAGAAATGCCAACAACAAAGACCACATGCATGTACAACATCACACAATGTCACAGCAAACATGGACTGCAACAAGTCGATGCAAGAACATGACAGCAACTACAAAATGCAACAAATTGAATGCTGCACAAACTGCAAAGGCCGAAGCCATCATGAAACAGTGGAATCAACAAGGCAACAGTGCAGTTGCAACATAAGTGAACAACAATGTCGAGCTCAATAAAATCAGTAGCATGAAGACTGCATCAAAATGCAAGCACAAAAGCCACAACTCAAATTCAAATACCAACTGCAAATATCCAATATGCAACATGGTGAACAAGACGCAGTGCAGTGCAAATCAAACTCAACTCAACAATGAAAGTGTGCAAGTGCACATATGTAAAGAATAGACCAACATCAAAAGCTAGTTCAATGTGGAATGAATCAAGTGATGAAGCACACTAACATGCAACAGTATGGCTATATGCATGCATATGAATACAAATGCAACACAGCAACTCAACACTACAATGACCAATGAAGACATGTGCAGCAACAATATTTGAAGTAATGACCAAGCTACAGTTTTGCAGTGATACAAGACCACAGCTCGACCAAACTACAAGTGTGACTTGAATGGATGAATGCAAGTTCATACAGCAACTCAATGATACAACTACACAAGTGCAAAATGCAATAATGAAGAATATGGAGCTACAACAGCAATGCACTAAGCAATTGAAGCAGTTAAAACATGGAAACAAGAAAACATGAAGCAACTCAACAATCAACATAACGACCAAATGGCCAACATGAAACTGCAAATACCCATGCCCAAACTCATATGCAACAGCAACTCAAAGTTCAGGACTACAGAATGAAGATGAACTCTACCATGTATACAAGTGCAACAGGCAGTGCAGAACAAGTCAAGTTACAAACTCAAGTGCATGCGACAGTAAAAAAATATATACTGGAATCGAATCAACAAGTGTAGCATCTGTTACAGTAGAAAATCAACAAGCCGAAGTCTAGTTAAACAAGTCAAAGTTTTTCTTTTATCAAAGTCATGATTATCAAATTCAAAGCCAAGATGAACGAGTCAAGGCCGAAGTTGAACAGGTACAAAATTGAAGCCGTGGGACGCAAGCATACGATTATGAACCAGTCAGAGATCAATCTCAACATCAAAGTAAAATCGAACGGCCGAACAAATCATTGACAAATTCAAACTGATAATATACGAACGAGAATATAGGAAATCAAATCCTATAAAACCCTACATCATCATCGGCAAATAACATAGAGTTCGAATACGAAAATCGAAAGGCAACCGAACAAAAATTCTCACCTGAAGCACAAATCGAACTCCATCAATTCGAAGCAGCCGAAGTGAGCATCAATCAATCAAGGATACACGCAAGAGATCTTCGAATAAATTAACATACTGTCGGCGCTTTGAAAAGCCCTAAATTGTATCAAGGGACGAAGCCCTAAAATTGAAAGAGGAACGAACGTGAGGAACAGGCCGCCATTCTTTTTCACCGAGCCAAAGAAGAAGAGCAACGAAGAGAAATAGAACGGGTTGAAATAATAAAAGGGGGTCGGCTTAGTTAATTAAAAAAAAGGGCTTTGTTTATAATTTTTTAAAAGGGGGCTTTAGTTATTAATTAGGGTTGTTTATTTTAATTGTTGTTTAAATTGTTTTTACTTTTCAAAACGAAAACTGGTAAATCACCACCTAGGGTTTAGGTAGTGTCAGATTGTCTAGGTAGAATTAGTTCAGTGAGCAGGGTGTGCGAGTTTGCAAAGCTGTATAGGCGGGAGCAGAGTTTGCAAGTGATCGAAGCTCTATAGGCGGGAGGCAAAGTTTGCGAGTGATCGAAGCTCTATAGGCGGAGCAGGGTGTGCGAGTCTAGTAGAGTGTTTGTGAGCAGGAGCAGATGTTTGCGAGCAGGGTGTGCGAGTCTAGTAGAGTGTTTGTGAGCGTGGAGCAGATGTCTGCGAGTCTAGTATAGTGTTTGTAAGCGTGATACTGTTTAATTCTAATAGAAATCTGTGAATGCAGCAGTAGGCAGGGTTTGCCGAAGCTGGGTAAATTTTGTGTGTGATTTACTTTTATTTGTGCAGTTTTTATTTCTGTGTTTAAAATCGAGAAAATTTGCTATAACCCTATTCACCCCCCCCTCTAGGGTTAATCTAGATCCTACAAGGAATAGGGGAAGGCTCAAATGGACCCACTCCCAAGAAACTCAAGAGGTAGAAGAAACAGAAGAAGTAGCCATCATGTCGGCTTAGTTTGTACATGGCTTATGTAGCTGTTTTTCTTTTTGTTAGCCATGTTTATGCGGTACGGCCTCCACTTTTGGGTAAAAACTTGTACTATGATTTTCAAGTTTTATGTAAATAAAAGTTCTTTGGTTTTTATTGAATTCTTATATGAATTTTTTTAAGTAGTCCAGCTATTACTTTTCCATTCAATATACTTATAACTCATTGCTCGTTGATTTGGATAATCATCCGTTAATTTTACTCAAGGCCTCCATGTAGTCGTGGCCTCAAATTGTACCAAACACTGGGCTCAGTCCCTAGTGCTACGCTATCGAATTCAACGGCTTAAGTGATTATACCCCTACCCCAAGTCTCGGGTTAGAGGAGTTAGATAGTGGACGGTCGAATCACACCCAGTTTTGTTTAACTCCAGTCCACACTCTAGGGATTTAGAGTTATTTTGAAAAATAATTGGACCATACTTTCCTTGATTGATTTTCCCCTAAGCCCGTGGTTTAACTTGGAAAGCAATCGGTCATGTTATGATCGCTTTTTGATTATTTCTGTCCCATTATTTGGTGGGATTAATTTGATTATCAAATGGTCGAGTCACATCCATTTCTCATTAGGTACTCCACCCATCAGATTGTAAGCGAGAATCATCGAATGAACAATTGGACCACGTTCATTTTGTTTAGTCCAATGGTGAACTTATGTAATTGAATGGCTCCATACTCTAGGAACTTGGTCAGACGTATTAATATTAGTTAGCGTTGTAGTATCAAGCCTCTGTCGTGATGGGAGTGTGATGCCATCAACAGTCGCTAGCTTGAAAGTTCCTTCTCCAAGCCTCTGTTCAACGTCATACGATCCTTACCAAGTATAATTCATGTGTGATGGGATAGGAAAAACCCATTTTAAGATGAGATCGCCGATTTCAAAGGTCCTAGGTCAAACTTTAGGGTTGTAGTATCGGGCGACTCGGTGTTGATGTGCATCTGCCCTCAAATCAGCTCTGCACTTCTCGTCTACCAAGTCTAGAGATTCCAAGAAGATATTTCTATTCATTATGGGATCGTAGTAGGTCACTCGATGAGAATGGACTTTGAGTTCAATAGGAATGATGGCTTTGGAGCCGTAAGCAAGGGCAAATGCAGTATGGCCAATCGCGGATTTATGCGTGGTTCTGTAAGCCCATAATTCTTTTGGGAGTTCATCCACTAACTTGCCTCTAACCTTTCCCAAACATTTCTTCAGAATAGACTTTATGGTTTTGTTTAAAACTTCAACTTATCCATTGGCTTGAGGGTGAGAAACCACCGCAAGTCTCTTTTCAATATGACGTCGACGGCAGAAGTTTTTGAATTCAACGCTGTCGAATTGGGTTCCATTATCAGTTACAATGGTTCGTGGAAGCCAAAACGACAGATGATGTTCTAGACAATGAAGTTGATTACTTTCTTAGTCGTGATTGTGGTTAAGGTTCTGCTTCGGCCCATTTGATGAAGTAATCATCTGCCACGATGGCGGACTTTGCCCCATCTTTAGAGATTGGTAAGGAACCGATAATATCTATGCAGCATGTGGAAAACGACCATGGACTGACATTTTTGTAATTTCCATCGATGGAGGTCTCAAAATTTTTGCATGCATCTGGCACTTGTTGCATTGCTTAGCGTAATCAGCAGCATCTCAATTGATAGTTGGCCAACAATACCCATAATCGAAGTCATTCACGGCTCCTTCTTAGGCTCCATTTCTAGTACCTAGTCGATTTCTATCTAGTTTATGCTCGCAACATCTAGTACTTCGATTGGAACCAAGCTCATTTGTTATACATCCCCAGTGTTAGCTTCTGCCCTCACTATGATTGCTACATTCCCCTTTATGAACTTCCCTTAGGGCTCATTTTACTTCATCATGAGCGATACACCAGAGTAGGGGAATGGAAACCCCTTTCTATACATGACTCCTTCTTGAATGATATATCATTAAGCTTTGCAGAGGATTTGTCGTCTTTCATTCCTCCGTTCGAGAAGGACCCCCCATAGCAAATAATCATTAATCGAAGTCATCCATGACTCCTTCTTAGGCTCCATTTCTAGTACCTAGTCGATTTCTATCTAGTTTATGCTCGCAACATCTAGTACTTCGATTGGAACCAATCTCATTTGTTATACATCCCCAGTGTTAGCAAACTTTGCCAATGAGTTAGCTTCTTTGTTTTGATCCCACGGAATATGCATAATGTCATAATACTCAAAGTCAAGCAATAGCTCTTAGATACGGATAAGGTATGGTGCAAGTCTTTGTCCTTTAGCCTGGTATTCTCCCCTTGCTTGGTACACCACTAATTGGGAATTACAAAAGATTTCAAGAGATTTTATCCCCAGTTCTCTAATAAATTTGAGTCCAGCAATCAGAGCTTCGTATTCGGCTTTATTATTCATTACGGGGAAGTAAAGCCCCAAACAGAACATGATTATTGGAGGCTCCATCCGTATACATTTTCCATTGGATGGTAGAGGCTTCACTGCTCTCTAGGAGATCATCCTGTGCAGTAAACTCAGCTATAAAATCTGCCAGTGCCTATCCCTGGATGGTTCTCCGAGGGAGACAGGTAATGTCGAATTGGCTCAGCTCGATTTCTACTCGAGTGACCTTCTAGACGTCTCAGGTCGCTGTAGGACTTGTCGTAACCGCTAATCGGTATATATGTTGATGGAATGAGCCTGAAAATAGGGGTGGAGCCTTCGTGACGCAATCAACAGGAAGTATGCCAATTTCTCTATCTTCGAATAGTTCTTTTCAGCTCCTGTTAAAAGCTTGCTAACATAATAGACCGGTCTCTAGATTTGATTCTTCCCACGAAGTAGTGCGACACTTATAGCATGTACCGACACGGCCAAGTAGATATACATGTCTTCATGATCCATCGGCTTTGACAAGATGGGAGGTCCCTCTAAGTTGATCACTAAAGTTTGGAATGTGTCTTCACAGTCCTGTGTCCATCCAAAGTTCCTTTTCCCTTTTCTAATCAAATCGAAGAAAGGAATGCATTTATCGGTGACTCTGGAAATAAATCATCTTAGGGCGGCAGCCTTCCCATTTAGACTCTAAACTTTTTTGATGGTCTTTGGCGCTTGGATGTTGCGAATTGCTTGAATCTTCTAAGGATTAGCTTTGATTCTGCAAGCATTAACGATGAAACCTAATAACTTTCCTGATCCAATTCCAAAAGAGCACTTAAGAGGATTGCTCTTTATTTTGTAATGCTGATGGGTATTGAACATTTCTGCAATGTCTCTAATGTGGTCACCTGATCGTCATGACTTCATGAGCATATCATCCATAAATATCTCCATCGTCTTTCCAGTCTAATCTTTAAACATTCGATTAACCAGGCGTTGATAAGTCACTCCTATTTTCTTTAACCTGAATGGTTACAATCCAACACAGGTAATAAAACTAGCATGTGCATCAGGATTTTATTATATCTAGGGTATGCATCCGTGAAAGGTTGCAACTTATATCCTGTAGTTGAGTCCACCAACGATTGATCCTCGAAAGGGGAAAGCTGTCTTGATGGCATGCCTTTTTTAGGTTCAAATAGTCAATGCATGTCCACCATTTTCCATTTTCCTTTGTTACAAGTAGAAGATTAGATATCCATTTTAGGTAAAGGGTGTTGCAAATAAACCTATTGCTTTTGAGTCTATCCACCTTCTCTTTAAGGGTAGTAGATCCCTCCAAACCCATGCAGCACCTTTTTTATTTCACCGGAATATGTCTCGGGTCGATATTTAATGTGTGGCTCACAATGGTAGGCGAGATCCCACACATGCCAGAATGGGTCCAAGCGAACACATCAAGGTTCGCTCGGAGAAGACCAGCAAGTTCCTTCATCATCAAAGAGCTGAGCAGTGGTCCAATCTTTAGGATTTGCGATGGGTCATCGTAGCTGACCGTGGTGTCAATCGTCAGGTCAGCTAGTGCAACCTTAGTTTCTTTGGGCCCCTCCCCATCATTTATCAGATATATGTCTTTGTAGAACTGACTATGGTGCCCGAGCCAAGGCCAAGGCGTTGATTTTCAATCTTCGATGGCTTGAAGGCAGAGAGACTTGTCCACACCCTTACCTTTCTCCTTCTGCTAAGCGTCCCTCAACTCAGCCACATAACTGGCACGTCCGGTCGCCTGATCACAATGTACAACTTCTACTCCATTATCAATTAGGAACTTCAAAGCAAACACCATAGAGCAATAGCTACCCAAATTCAGCTAGGGCCGGTTGGCCCAAAAAAGCATTGTATAGAGAGTCAATATCCAACACAAAAAACGACAACATCCGTACTCTCCTATGGTCGGCTTCTCCCAACTCCACTGGCAATTCAACATAACCGACAGCTTTGGTCATAGCATCGTTTAAGCCATGAATGCAGGCTTTAAATGGTTCAAATCCTTGGCTTCCATCCTCATCTGATTGTAAGGCTTTTTAAAAATCACATTCATAGAACTACCATAGTCAGTCAAGATCCTTCTCACTAAGGAGGGGCAGATCATGGCCAAATGACAATTGGGTCGATCGTCGGTGCCTCCACCTTATCTGCATCTCTGTTTTTTAATACAATGTCATCTACCAATATGCATTGTTGTTTGGCCAGAGTCCCATCTTTTATATCTGAATAGCACTCAAAATTCATATGCTTGATTGTGCAAGCATAGCGATTCATCTCGTGCCATCTCTTATCAGCTGGTGTGGTCCTCCAGCTATTGTAGTGATCACTAATCTTCCACCAGTTCGTGTAGGCTCTTCAACCTTATGTAGCGCTTGTCCTCGGTTACGGTCGGATATCCCCTGCCCGCAATCCCATGAGGCTTTAACAAACCGATGTAGTTTTCTTTCCCAAATCAGTTTCTCGAGAACATCCTGGAGATGCCTACATTCATTTGTGTTGTGACCATAACATTCATGGAACCATCAGTATTTTCCAGTTTTCTTCTGTTTCTCCGTCGATTATTTTGGAGGTGGCTTCCTATACTGCATGGTATTACGTGTAGACAAGTAGACATTCTCTAGAGATGTGTTCAATGGTGTATAAGTATCATATATAGGGGTCCTATACTTTCCTCTTTCAAACTCCCTTTTCGATCACGGTTCCAATCACCGCCTTTCTTATGCTGATTCAGTTTGTTTTGAACGTTAACTTGAACTTTTTCGAAACTCTCCCCATACATCTTCCCTGCGATGTTACTCTAAACTCCCTCAATGTTTGGTCCCATAACATTCTTCTTTTTAAAGCGTCCAGCTTCCTCTTTCCTCAAGTACTGAGCTACTTTTGCATAGAAATGCTCCAATGTTGCAGATGGTTTTCCAACTAACCAATCACCAAAGTCAAATTCTGGGTCATTCCCTCTCATTACCTAATATTGAATGGTCATTCGGATTACTGACTTTTGTGACGGTTACATGAAATCTCTCCAAATTGCCCTTCAGTGATTCTACTGGAGCTTGGATTACGCTTGATTGGGACATTATATCTTTGGGGTGAGTTGTGTGCATACGCAATTGCTCTCTAAATTTAGATTCCAAATCATCAAATCTAGAGATTGACTGTGGGGGTAATCTTGAAAACCACATTGTCGCTATGCCAGAGAGAGAGAGAGTATTAGGAAGCATCTGCATTTTATGGCATCATCAGCTCAAGCAGAATCCATGAGCTATTCATATCTCATGATTTTCTACTGGGGTCGGTTTTTCCCTCATAGACAGGCATTGATGACATGCTAAATCTGCTTGGATACTCCAGGTGTAGGATATTATCGGTGAATAGGGTATGACTTCTCGAGATCCCCCAATCATCATTCGTCAAGCCTTGGCTCTCCCTCACTAGTTGCTTGATTATAGTCGTCAAGTCTTACGTTTGGATAGTTGTGGCCAAGCGATAGTCATGCTCCACCTCACGTGAATGGTCCGGTTGATGTCCATGGGCCATTCCATGCCTTCTTAGCTTAACATCCTCTTGATGTGTGTTTACATCATCATCATTCCAAAGAGGTAACTGATCTGCATTTACTTAAAATCTAGCATCTAGATCAACCACGGCGGCTTCAGTTTGAGTTCCATCAGAGAAAGGTAAGGTTCCTCCTTTTGAGGAGGGATTGGCCCCGGTCCCTATAGAGGGATCAAGTCTGATCGATCCTGGCAGCCCAAGAATTGTTTTCTATTGATATCCTGATGCTTTCGGAGGATATTCGTCAGTTCTGCAGCGCCTGAACTTGTGATGGTCATCTGATGAAGTTGAGCTTTTCGATGGAGAATAGGGAGTTCGCTTCCTTCTAGTTTTCCTGTGTTGTTGATCCTTGAGTTGATTCATTAGATCGATATTGGCTTGAATTTGCTAGTTCAACTGTCGGCGGCTATCCAGGAGCTCTCTCGTCAGATTCTAGAAATCAATTCTTGTGATGGAATCTTTTAGATCTTGGACATCAATTGGATTTGCGGCGTTGGCATCCACTGGTGGATTTCTCTAACCTCCTTGCTAGATGCTAGCGTTCTTGTTTCCTTTTACGTTTTGAGAGGTAGATCTGGTGTTTTTAACCACTGTTGATTGTTTTCCTGAGATTTTTACAAATCTGAATAGAATAGATAAACTATTTGAAGATAATTCTAGATCTCTTCCTTGGATTTGTGTAATCCAACATCACCAAAGGTATCCAAATGAAGCTGAGAATCTTGGTTCTTAGTGAAAGCACCAAATTGTTTACGAATTGGCACAAACACCCAAGAGATTTGTAGAGGGGTAAATGAAGAACAATAAATATAAACAGAGAGAATATATCAATAAAGTAATAAACAAATAACAGAGACACAACATTTTATAGTGGTTCGACGTTGTTTGCCTACATCCACTTTGAAGAGATAACTTTATTAATCGCTTTGTAAACTAAGTACAAGAGGGATCAAGCTAAAATATTTAGATACAAAAGAATATAAAGGAGCCAGTAGCATAAAGATCCCTAAAACTGAACAATTATGTCTGTGTTTATAGAGGAAGACGACGAAATATCTTCTTGAAAATTTGGTAGAAGGATCTCCAAAACCATAGGGGTCCAAGAAGGGATCATATAGTCCAAATCCCAAGAAATAAGAATCAGAGCCGATCCATATTTTGGATGATTTGGGGGCTGCGATCCCTATAGGAACTTCTAAATGTTGTATTATGCTTAACCTCCAAGTTTCATGCCAATTTGATTAGTATAACTTGAGTTATCGATCAATTATTATTGCAATATATGACGTTGTCTGATTCTAGCCGATCCCCCTTGCTTGGTTCTTTTGGGGTGCGATCCTTAAGGTGAACTATGTAGGGTCCCTACTTATTGTTCCTAAAGTTTCATATGTATCCGACTTCTGGACTTTGAGATATCGATTGTTTTCTGATAAACTGTACTGTTTTGTAGAAGTAATTTGATCCCTTTGGTTGAGAGGGATCATACCCGACCCCTTTTCTTGCCTAGTTTATATTCCATACTTATAACATTTTATAGAGCATATCTCTTATTCTATTTGATCGTGGCTTTATATTATTATTTTTACTTGATTTTGGACCCCATAACCATCGCTCAAGACTACTGGCCTTGATGACAGTCGAGTTTAACTTACCAGTCAGTTTAGATATAGATAGGTCAAAATATCGGATAATAAAAACATATAAGATTTGTCAAATTCGACAAAAGGGACCAAAATATATGAAGATTTGAATCGATATCATTTTGGTAATTAGTTAGTATGGCCCAAACATAAGAAAACCTAAATTTTCACCTATAAATAAGTTGTTAAGGCCTAAGCTTCTCGCTAGAAACTATAGCCATCATTTACATTTCACAAACCCTAGATCTAAACATTCTTTCTACTAGTCTCCTCTCTGATTTCTTAATCAAATCAAAAGAAAATTAAACAATGGAGAAAGAGGGAGAGGACCAACAAATCAATAAGATAGAGGTCTAGAAAGGAGACCAACAATGAGGGTTTTTAGTGCTAAATGGAAGAGGAAACCTAATATGTGAGTGTGAATTATCTCCTTCTTACATTACCTATATATGCTTTTATCTCATTTCTATAGCCTATATTAGATCAAACTGAAGAAATATAGATTGAATACAATATTTAAATAAGTGAACTTGAATATCATTGACCCTGGAGATTGAAACGATAACTCAAAATTATAGTTGGGTTAATGATGACATGTTTGGGGTTGAAATGATACTCCACTTTCTATAAATAAATCATAAATTTATTATATTACACCTAGAATCTAGAATAAATCACATAGACATAAATTGAAATTGATATAAATGAATAGGTTATTGATTGAATTGACTGTTGGTTATTTAGAGTGGAAATGATATTCTAATTTCTTTTGTAACAATTAAATGACCTATAAAAATAAAATTATGAAGTTTACACAACTTGAATATGTTTATAATTGGATTCATGAGCTGATTTTTTGGAGTTCAAATGACATTTCGATTATTGATAGTAGCGATTACCTTGTAAAGTATAATGATAAACTAGAATAGTCTATCTAAGGGTATATATAGAATTATGTAAACATATATGACTATAATTTGGTTAGGAAATTTATTGTAAATAAAACATATAACATTATAGTTAAGTCAAATTAAATGATAATACAACCACACTAACAAATTGAGAAAATGTACTATAGACAATAAGATAGATATAATAATGGATTTAATATGATATGGATAGGTCAATGGAAGTTTGGAACAAACCTAGGGCCAAAAGATAATGAAAAATCATTTATAACACTTAAATTTTCAGTTATATCTTCTATCACAACCCCACCTACAGGTAGCTAGGATGGAAAACAACACCGAAGTGGGTATAGGAGTTGCAACTACAAATGTTTCAAGGGTGAACATTCCACCTTAGTTCTACCGATACCTATATGCTAAAGCACAAGCTAATGCCAACCCAAATGGGGCTGTGTCGCAAAAAACAAGATGTAGTTCCTACTAATCTACCTATTACAGGCTTCTCCAAATTGTATAGACTTTTTAAGGTTGGCTAGATAGCCTTATGTAGGGACTGGATGCGAAGGCATGGTTGTGCACATGCGAGAAGATTTTTAGGATGTTGGGTCTTGAAGATATTGTTAGTTAGGGCTTTCTTCTTGGCACTTACAAGGAGAAGTTCCAAACTTGAAGAATGTTATTGTAGCGGAGAGAAATGAAGAAGAAATAACTTAAGGAGATTTTAGAAGGCGTTTTGAAGCTAAATTTCTATTTTTCACCGAGCAAGGAGTGCGTTTGGAGAAGTTTATACACCTGCAGCAAGGGGAAATGTTAGTGAAGCATTATGTGAATCAATTTAATGAGATGGCTAGGTTGGATTGACTTGAATCAATTTAATGAGTTTACTAAAGGGGTGAAGAAACATCTTCAACATTTGACCCTAAGCCGCATTCTGATGGGAGCTATATATGAGAGTTCGGTGGAAGTGGCTCCGCTAAATGCAGTTCCAAAGAAGAAGGTAAGGGTAAACAAAAGAAGGAAGGTGAGGGAGAAAGTCAGCAAGAGAAGTGGAAATAGTTGGGAGTTAAAGGAGAACAAAGGAAGTTCAAGACGCAAAAGATGACATGTGGGTAGTGTAATGAGAGAGGCCACATGGCGAAGTATTGCAGTATGGATGCATGAAAATTTAAGTTCTACCACGACAACCAATTTGGACACATGAAGTGACAGTGCGCAGCTTTAGGCCAAAGCAGACTGATCATGCAAGCTTACGTGATATAAGTAACTTCTAGTTCCAACAAACTTCTAGCAACAATGGATAAGGGGAAGAATGTCGTCACTGAAGTTTCATTACTTATTTGTGATTTTCCTATTTGTACTCTTTTTTTTATATAAGTAGCACAAACCTTCATGGATAATAGTCTTGTAGATGAATTACAATTGGAAACCCACATTCAGTATGACTCTATAGTAGTGTCGAATCCTATTAGGGATCGACCTATTTATCAATGATTTGTCAAAACCTTAAATTATTTATATGTGATGTGGAATTCATTTTTGATGCGTATGTATTTAGTTTCTTGGGGTTTGGACCAATTTTCGAAATGGATTGGATTTCATGTTACGGGGGCAATGTTAAATTGTGACCTTAGGGTGGTTAGGATGAGGAGCAGTGGTAGGAAAGAGTTAAATGTATATTGTGAGCTCGATATCCCTATGGTGTTACAGACCTATCACATGATGAGTTAGTAGTTTTCTCGGTAGTTTAGGAATTTCCATATGTTTTTGCAGAAGTTTTAGGTTTACCACCTCGAAGGAAAACTGAATTTAAGATTGATTTCGAAATAGATGCAAGGCATGTTGTTAGCTGCTAAGACGTATGGTTCTAAAGAAAGAAGTAAGTCAGATAAGAAAATTTCCAATTTATTACAAAAGGACTTTACTTGCAGAAGTAATTCCAAGTGAAGCGCACCAGCAGTGTTCACCATCAAGGCGAATGGTTTTTTAAGGCTATGCGTCGATTATCGAGAATTAGATAAGCTGTCAAAGAAAAATCGCTACCCATTGCCTCACACAGATGGTCTATTTGATTAGTTAGTGGAAGCGAAAATATTTTCTCAGCTTGGCTTGGCCACTGGTTTCCAACAGTTAAGGGTGGAAAGTTATAGAATTGCTAAGACCACTTTTCGTACACCAAGCGGACTATTTATATGAGTCATGGCCTTTGGACTGACTAATGCTCCAGCCTATATTATTGATTTGATGAGTAGAGTATTGATGGGGTAGTGAAATAAGTTCGGTAGTCTTTGTTAATGACACTCTTATTTATTCTAAAAGCAAAGAGGAGCATAAAAGACATTTGAGGATTGTTCTTTATGTATTAAGGAAGCATCAACTAAATGCAAAATTTTCCAAGTGTCAATTTTGGAGAAAAGAAGTTCACTTTTTAGGCTATGTTATTTCTAAGCATAGATTATCTGTAGATCTTAGCAAAGTAGCAGTGGTTCAGGATTAGCGTATTCCAAAGGATGCTACAAAAGTTTGGATTTTTTAAGTTTAGAAGGTTATTATAGAAAGTTCACCAAGGACTTTACTAAAATCTCGGTATGTTGACTAAGCTTACTAAGAAGAATACCTTCTTGGGGAATGCGAAGTGTGAACATGCATTTATTAAGTTAAAGGAGATGTTGACTAGTGCACTTGCATTGACTGTTCCAAGTGGATTAAGCCTCTTACTATATATACAGTTGCTTGCAGTACGAGCATAGGGTAGTAATTATGTAAGAAGGAAGGGCAGTGGTGTATGCTAGTGGACAGCTGAAAATTTGTGAAAGGAATTATCCTACCCACGACCTCAAATTAGCAAGGATTATGTTTATGCTTAAGGCTTGGAGATATTATCTACTAGGAGGAGAGATTTGAGTTGTACATCGATCATAAATCTCTCAAGTGCCTATTTTCCTAAAAGGATCCAAGTCTAACACAACAAAGGTGGGTGAGGTTTCTAAATTCATATGATTTGGGATTGCATATACTCCTCGAAACGACAATGTAGTGACAGAAACTTTGAGTAGGAAGCATGCTACCCTAAACTCTATGCTATTGGAATGGATGCAGTTAGAGTTTATCTTTGAATTTGATTTCAGACCATCATTAAAATTAGTTCCCTGGATTGTTGGCAGCTTTGGAAGTTTAACCACATTTAAGGACCATATTGGTTCTAGTCAGAGGATTGATGTGACATTGGTAGACAATATGAATCAGTTGGAGAAAGGTGAAATGTCTTCTTATTTAACAGATATTTTATTGATGCAAAAGAGTATTTAAGAAGAGATGGTAGATCTTGTGTACCAGTGATAGGGAATGATTGACGATGTTTTATCAGAATCTAACCGTTCTAGGAAGACTATTCATCCAGTGGTGACAAGATGTATAGAGATACGAAAATAATATTTTGTTGGCCAAGGTTGAAGTGTAAAGACACAGAATTCGTTGCTAGAATTATGACTTGTCAAAATGTCAGAGCTGAGTGGACAAAACCAAGCGGAACATTACTCCCTCTAAAGGCTTCACTATGGAAGTGTGAGCATATATCAATGGAATTTAATGATGGCTACCTTGTATGTTAAAGAAGTAAGTAGATTATGGGATACTAATCAAAATAGTTACTTATGGGGATCCACTTTTCACCAGCAAGTTTGGATCGAGTCTTTAGGAAGGTTTAGGGACTGAGCTTATCCTTAGCACTGCATATCATCAACAGATAGATGGACAAACGAAGAAAGTGAATACAGTGTTGGAGGACTTGTTGAGAGCTTGTACTTTGGATTTTGGCGCTTGGAAAGGTCATTTATCGCCAGTAGAGTTTACTTACAACAACGGTTGTCATGAGAGCATAGACATGGCTACGGATGGCCATGTAAATGCCCTTCTTATTAGTGGGACACTACAATTGGATTGTACTTAGACGAGACATGATTAGAGACAATACTAAAAGGATAGAGTTAATACGTAAGAGGATAAAGGCTGCTCATGATAGGCATAAATTATATGATGATAGGAGGTGTACAAATCTGGAGTTTACGGTGGGTGATGCGGTGTTTGTGAAGGTATCGCTGCTTAAGCATGTTATGAGATTTGGTAAGTCGGGAAAGTAAACATCTCAATTTATTGGGGATTTTTCGATATTGGAAAGAGTGGGGGAGTTAGCCTATAGGATCAGACTTTAAGAGAAGTTGGTTGGGGTTTATGATGTCTTTAGTTTTTCATATATACAGAAATATGTTCATGGTTAAGCAATCAAGGTGGAGCTGGACCAATTAGAAGATGTGGAGGTGGAACTGAAATTTATCACACCCCATGGACCTACACATATGGTACAACACAGAGTGATGAAACTTAGAAAGAAAGAAGTGAAATTGGTCCAAATGTAATATGGAGCAGATCTAGCAGAGAGTACTTGGGTGCTCGGGGAGAAAATTCGTTGTACCCATCTAGAGCTATTTTCTAATAAGTTTCGATTTAAGTTAGTATGATTGCTTGAATGCGTAGTATTTAGCTTAGTATATTACATAGGTAGGTCTATATGGATGTTAGGCGTGGATATGAACGTGCCATTAGGACATGTTTTGTATGATGGTTGCTAATGGATTCATTTTCTTATTAGTATTGAGCCAATATATTCGTGTTGGCCTATAATGTACATCGGCTACTTTAGTTTATTATACTAGTTTAGATGCAAAATTATTTTTGCATTTTTCTTATGTATTGATGGTTCTCGTTTATATATAATTGCAAGTATAAACATACTATGTTGCATACATTTTGGATACATGGCATAAGCACTTGCATTTTAAGAGGTCGACAAGTTAAGTAGACTGCCTACTTTTGCATTAATGTCTCATATGCATTCCATACCTCTATGTATATATTGCATTAGAAATTTTGAACTTAAGGACAATATTTGCAAGTAGTTGATTATTGAGTAGATGGTTGTCAATATTGAATTATAAAAGCGAGTTGCGGTTTTCCGTCGTTGAATATTTCGGGGACGAAATCCTTTTAAGGCGAGAAGAATGTAACACCCCAAACAAAATTAAATAATGAATTAAAATAACAAAAAGGGTAAAATGGTAATTTTATGTAACAACCCGGATAGTTTAACGGCCTCAATTAATTTAATTTAATTAACTGAATTTGTGTGAAATTTAATATAAAATTTAAAATAAAATTTTGAAATTAAAAATTTAATATTTGAAATGCGTCTAGTTAAACATAGCAAACTGTAAATTTTCATTCGAAAATATAAAGTTTATTTTCGTGTGTAAATTTATTTCAAATTAATCAGTTAAAAATCGATGAAAATAAAACGTTTTCGAAACTTGAATATTTTTACATAGAAAAATTCTAAACCATCTTCTGAGCAAGACGTCATTTTTCATTTTTCCAAATTCGGGCTTCTTTAGCTCCGTCGACCTTATTTTTCTGCGTTTTTGTTGCATTTTCCACTAGTAGAAAATTCGAATTTTTATAATTCAATCGTACCGCTAATATCTGTATACGGTTTTGATCGTCTCGTCGTGCTGATCTCTGCGGTATATTTATTTCTGTGTTTTGAGGTCCGGTACATAACGGAAACGATAAAAACTGTGCATCGTACCGTATCGAAATTTGTGACTTTTGGTATTTCCTTGCTTTTCAAATTTGAAACCGTACGACCTGGCCACAATAATAAATTGCTTTGAAATTTTCAACTTAAGACCGCTGCCATTCCTTTTACTTTATTATGTCTTGCCAGCTCATTTCCTCATGTTAATTATCTTTCTTTTCATATTTTCTATTCTGCCGCATGCCTTTCCTATTCCTTTTGGGTAACAGTTGAATTATTTTCTTTCCGACCCTTGCTTTCTTTAGTCTTCTTTAATATGTTCATTTATATTAGCCTGTCGCCCTCGTTTCATTCTCCTATGAACATGCCCATCTCTTCTCCTTTATCCCAGCTCCACCATTTTCTTTATCTTCTTCCAATGGCAATTGCTTCTTAAAAAAAATAAAAAATGAAAAATAATAATAATAAATTAAAAATCTATGGTCACAGTAGCTTTCAATCTTCTTCTTCTTCCAAATTCATTAAGTATTTCCCGTTAATGTTTCTTCCTCGATTCTAGGACTCGATCCATCTACTGCTCGCTCCAGTTCAATCCATAGCCCCAGAAAATAAACAACATTCCAAATTTAGGGCTTCAACCACCCAAGGCGGCTGCAATTACATCAACAACATAAGGTGATTTTGATTCGTAGCTGAGACCATTTTTTTTGAACTTGCTACAGACGAAGAGCTGTTTGAACTTGAAAGCATTCTTTTGGACCTAGGTGTGCGCCTAGACGCACCTAGATGCAGAGAAATCCTAGGCACAGCCGCATCGCCTTTCATCAATCCAAGGTGTAGAGAATGCACAAGGCACAGTTTCTTCACCTCTTGCTTCCTCCTCCCTTGCTCCGCACGCACAGGCCATCTTCTCCTCTTGCCGAGCCTTCTTCTTGTACGTATGAGCTTGAACTTTCATAATGCAACTCTTACATGTTTTATATACCGTGTTTTATATATACGGTATTTTATTATATTATGTTATACTATAATTCATATAGGGTTATATAGGTAATATATGTTATATATAATGTTCGTAGTACGTGTATAATTTTGAATAGCTGTTAATGCGTAATGGTCTGCTTATGCCTTGTCAATAATTTGAGTTAGAGATATATTTGTTTACATTGGGTTTTGATTTTATATATAGAAGATGAGGACATATATACACACACGAGGACGGTATATGGGTTACAATGTTTATATTTGGAGTGTTTATATATGTTGTACCATAGTTTTTATATTGTTTGCTTATTTACAGTTTATTGTTTACAATTGGTAATATTTCAAAGTTAGTTTATTATAAATTTTATTGCCGTTATTGTTACAGATAAATTTTGTTTAAATCAAAAAAGTATAACATGTTAGTTTATAAAGTTTTAAAGTATATGTTGGTTTATATAGTAGTTTATATATATACACATATGTATACGTGTGTTTTGGTTTTCTAAAATAAAATAAAAGCATATATGAATGATTCATGGAGACTGTTATATTGTAGTTCATTTGTTTTATATTTTACTTATAGTTTAGTAGTTTTTTTTATATGATGTGTAGCAACTCATCTACAATATTGGTATATGTATGTTCCTTTGGGAAAGTAAAATATATAGGTTACCCTGTATAGTACGTTTTGGTGGTATTTATATATTGTGTCTGCAAAGAATATTTTTTCCAATATATGTTGAATTTAAATTTAAATTATGACTTTTAGCTATATTATTAGTGATGATTCTGTGATATATTATATATAATTATATGATTATATACGCATATAAGTTCACTTATACCACTTGTCGTCATCGTCCGGTTCTGATTTGATCTCGTCTATCCTTATTTATCAGCTTTGATAGTTGAATTCGTGTCGTTCTGCTTTGCTTCGGAATTCGTGTTTGGATTCATAGCTAAATTGTCTATTTCTGTAGCCTCGAAAGGTGAGCAACCACTCACGATTAATGTTCTTTTATTTATTAAATTTGATTTCAATTGACACGACAATTCAAATATGCTGCTGCTAGTTATTTACATTGTTAAATATATGCTATTACCTATATCAGTTCACCTGTGACATCTGACATCATTATCTGTTATTTATACGATAATAATCCAGTTTGGTTGATAGTTGATTGATTATTTGTTGTTTATGGGCGATAAATTGTTAATGTTGTAAGTGATAAATAATTTGAAATTGAAATTGACGTAGGATAGTTAGATTTGATATATGTGTTAAATTTGATTAGATGACATTTGCATAATATGATCCTCTTTAAATGTTTAAATAAATTGACATGTAGAAATATGGTTAAGTATACATTGAACCATTTAAATGTATGTTGTTTAAATCGATGCAGTATGAAATTGAATAACAGATATCAATTGAAGAACCGTATAAATATTAGAGTAGTAATCTTTAATCTACATGAAATGATAGTGTAGATTCTAGAAATAATTATATTAATTTGCACAAACAATAATGTGAATTAATACGATTATTTCGGGATTGTTTGAATTAATTATTGGATTGTTATTGATGTTTGCTATTGCTTGTTTATTTACTTTGACACCATCCCAGTTATCACACTGCAAGTTCCCTTTGCTATACTTTGATTTTTGAATTGAATTGGAATCGGGTTGAAATGATAAATACCTAAATAAAACTTTGACTTAGGATTTAGAATTAAATAAAAACCCGATTGGTCAGTAATTTTATTTAAAAATAAAATAATGATTTTATTTGAATAAAGAATAAGGTTTTGAAATGAAGTTGGAATATGAATTTTTATGAAAGGAAATGTTAATATTTAATAATCTGAAACAAATATTAACATAGTAGTTGATGAAAAAACATGGTTTAAAAATTTAATTAATAATTAAGTTTGGAAGAATTTAATAATTGAGTTTTGGAATTATTTAATAATTAAGTTTGAATTTATTTAATTAAGATTTGAAATTATTTAATAATTAAATAAAATTGAATTATTTGATAATTAAAGAAAATTTTGAATTCTTTGATAAGAAAAATTGAACTTTTGAATAAGTGAATTTGAACTACGTTAATAAATGAAATTGGGTTTCTTTATTAATTAAGTTTTGGAAAATTTAAGTAAATAAGTGAAATTGAACTTCTTGAATATGTGAAATTTAGTTTCTTTATTAATTGAGTTTTGAAATTTGTAACTAAGTAAAAAAATAGGTGGAATTGAGTTTCTTTAACAAGAAATAAAATGTGATTTATTGAAATAAATATAAGACTTGTAATTTAAGGAACTTGATTGACGAATCTAATTGAATTCAATTTGTAAGGTGATATAATAAAGTTGAACTTAAGAAGTGATTTAATGAATTTGGAATTCGATAGAAATTGTTTTGAATGGTAAATTAACTTAACGAATATTGAATGAAACCGATAAATGAATTTAAATTGATTTAAATGTTAAATTAAATTAATTTAAATGTTAAATTAAATTAATTTAAATAATTACGGAATGAAACTTATATACGAACTTGAATCAATATTTGAATTGTTTAAATAAAAAAAATTGAAATTGAATTATAGGATTTTGAAATGGTAATTTGGAAGTTTTGTAACGTAAATTATGGAAATTGATATAGAAAGACTAATCGAATGTTGGTTTACAAATTCTAATTGAAATTGAATTTGATTTGGTTTTGAAATATATTAAACGACCAATCGATGTAATAATTACGAAAGTTATTAAAGAAACCGGAATCGGTTATGGACATACTCTCTATCTAAATCGAAAACCACTTTAATAACTATACGCGGAGTGTGATCCAGAATGAAGTGGTTGGAATTATGTACGTGATGACTGAAGAAAGAGAACGATGATGGATAGCCTTGACACTTGTGTCAAATTGAAAATGACTAAAGCAGGAGCCGTGCCGGGCCAAATGGGGTTAGCCACCTCAAGCAAACACACTTCTTCGTAAACTACTCATTACTTGTTATTGATTGGTGCACCCTCGTAATTTTAGGAGTGTTGTTTCACGGTGTTGCGATCGTTGCGGCGATACGTTCTCACCAGTCCGGATCAGGCAAACGGTAGTTTCACTACCTTGGGTATTGCCTCATGTGCCTTATCATACTTATATCCCTATATACGCGACCACTACGAATTTGTTTTGTGTTATACCTATGGAGTACTCCCTGATATCCCACTTGTTTACGGTGGAGTTTACAGTGCCGTATAGACTATAACGCTTATATAAATGTGTTAAAGGGGATAATGGTAACGCCTTAACACTATTTTGATATTTTATATTACTGATAGACATTATCTATTTAGCGTATATTACTACATAGTAGATAGTTTAACGGATCCTTAGAGGATGGTTATTCCAACGTCCTTTGAGTTACTTGTATTTCAGTTGTATTTCACTTGAGTTGGATTTATTGATATAAGAATGTTAATCCTGACTCGAGTTTTTTGTGTTTTGCTTTACGCTCGGTTCAGATTAAGTGTACGAGTATTCGAGACTCACCTTTGGAGTTGGAGCTTCGCTTGAAGATCCGGCTATCTATCCAGATTTCAGATATTCAGTTGATTCTAGTGATATATTCTGATTCTTGTATTTGACTGTTGTATTTGAAACTTCCATTGTACCTTATTTTACTCTGATATGTATATAGTAGCTTCATGAACTACTATCTTTTGTTTTCGCTGCATTTATTACTCTATGTCTGTGTTCTGTGATTATTTATTTACTATATATATTCAGTTTTTCCAAATTTAAATTAACAATTCGGTATTTTGAATTATTCAAGTCCGACATGTGCGGATGAGAATAGTCCAAAATAGCGGGTCGTTACAGTTGGTATCAGAGCTTTGGTAGCTCTAGGCAAAACTCAGCATATAGGGTAAATGTATTTACAGAATCACTTTCATTCGAGTTTGAATCTCTTCCTTTTGACTCGATTCCCTTGTATTTTTAAATGTTCCCTCGGTTCCGAAATTCATTCTTGTCCTTCACTATTCATATTCCTCTGAATTCTGGAATATCCTATAACTCCACTTCGAATGATCTTTATAATGGATTGGCGGTCTCGCAAACATTCATATGAATTGTAAAGGGATGAAACTAATTTACAATAGCATCGATTCACCGGAGATTTATATATATCTTCGGTTTAGATGCTAATATCTCTAGATATCTCGAATTCTATCTCCTAAGATCGGATGTGGATTTGCTTCAGAATTCCACATCGATCTGATTCTTGACGTCACGGTTGACCCGTAAGATTGCCCGTGAATTAAATAAGCTTATCCATGTCCTGATTCTGTTAATTGAATCATCTCACCTTTTATTTCGAACTTGTATTCGAATCAGAATTCTCTTTAATTTGAGTCCATCAAATTTGAATCTCTATCCTTGCTTTGAAAAATCCATTCATGTATCGTCGAGCGAGAAAGTGTATTTGTGACTTAATATTAAAAATGTGCTTTAGATATATGTTGTGTTGTTTGAGTTGTTGATGTTGATTTCGGTTTTCGATCGATTCGTCTGATCAACGCTATCGATAGAATTTCCAAAACATTTGAACAGAGCAAACTGACACAGTAGTATTTTCAAATTTGGCAAATAAAATAGTTTAATATGATTATATTATATATAAGTTTTCTGAAATTAAATTATTAATGAATTTGTTGTCAGAAATGATAATATTTGATTTTCATTTATTGTGTTGTAAACCATTGACTATTGCATAATATAAATAAATGAATTATAAAACTTATTTATAATTTGATTTGGAATTTGTAATGAATTTAAAATTTAGAATCTAAGAGTTTAATTTCCGGTGGTTTCAAATTTCGGTTTTAAAAATTTAAAAAGGTATATTATTTAAAGTATTTTCGAATAGAAATCATTTGAAAGAAATTTTAGATGTTTAAAATTAGAACTCTTCTCTTTTGTCGCTGGAAAATAATTTCGGTGATGACTGCCGCATCATCGACATTCATTTTGAGTTTCGAAGTGGAGAGACCATTCAATTTGTTTGGAAAATGAATTTGATTTGAACTTCTTAAGAATGACCTGATATATATATATATATATTAGAATATGAATATGATTATAAAGTTGATTATATATATATAGTATATACATAATTATCTCTAAATGATTTGAAATTAATCGGAAATTAATTCTTAAAATTTGTTAAAGGATGATTTTCAATTATAAATGAAGCCAAATTCTTTTTATATAAATACTTAACTTGAAATAACTGAATTGTAAAATTTTATTTGGATAATACTCAATTGCATTATATATAACTTACCTAAATTTCTAAAAGTTAACCATGTAACTGAATATTATACATTATAAAATGATATCGAAGGAATTTTTAAATAAGTTTGAGTAGTTATAATTAATGTAAATATACTTAATATATATGTGATAAGATATATTAAGTAGAATAAATTTAATGATAATTTGGAATAAAGAAGAATTAAATTTGTCGAATAAATTATGATTATAATAAATGACTATTCAAATTTACGATCTTTGAAATTATTAATTTAAGATAATTGGATAATATAAATTGTCTTTATAAATAAAATAAATGGCTATTTGAAATTAATTTTGTAACAAACAATGATAAATTGAAAATAAACCAATTTAATGAAATTCCTTGAGTTTAAAATCAATTATTGAATACTAATTAATTCAATTAATTTATGTGGTTTAAATTAATTGTTTTATTTTGGAATTCAAGTCTTTTTCCTCTGGTTGTTTCTATTCTCCTACCTCCTTCCTTTTCGGGGATGAAAAGTTTTGAGTGGGGGAGAGTGTAATAACCCGGATAGTTTAACGGTCCCAATTAATTTAATTTAATTAACTGAATTTGTGTCAAATTTAATATAAAATTTAAAATAAAATTTTGAAATAAAAAATTTAATATTTGAAATGCGTCTAGTCAAACATAGCAAACTGTAAATTTTCATTCGAAAATATGAACTTTATTTTCGTGCGTAAATTTATTTCAAATTAATTAGTAAAAAATCGATGAAAATAAAATGTTTTCGAAACCTGAATATTTTTACATAGAAAAATTCTAAATCATCTTCTGAGCAAGACGTCATTTTTCGTTTTCCAAATTCGGGCTTCTTTAGCTCCGTCGATCTATTTTTCTGCGTTTTTGTTGCATTTTCCACTAGTAGAAAATTCGATTTTTCATAATTCAAACGTACCGTTTTGATCGTCTCGTCGTGCTGATCTCTGCGGTATATTTATTTCTGTGTTTCGAGGTCCGGTACACGACGGAAATGATAAAAACTGTGCATCGTACCGGTACCGAAATTTGTGACTTTTGGGATTTCCTTGCTTTTCAAATTTGAAACCGTACAACCTGGCCACAATAATAAATTGCTTTGAAATTTTCAACTTAAGACCGTTGCCATTTCTTTCACTTTATTACGTCTTGCCAGCTCATTTCCTCCTGTTCATTATCTTTCTTTTCATATTTTCTATTCTGCCGCATGCCTTTCCTATTCCTTTTGGGTAACAGTTGAATTATTTTCTTTCCGACCCTTGCTTTCTTTAGTCTTCTTTAATATGTTCGTTTATATTAGCATGTCGCCCTCGTTTCATTCTCCTATGAACACGCCTATCTCTTCTTCTTTATCCCAGCTCCACCATTTTCTTTATCTTCTTCCAATGGCAATTGCTTATTAAATAATAATAATAATAATAATAATAATAATAAATTAAAAATCTTTGGTCGCAGTAGCTTTCAATCTTCTTCTTCTTTCAAATTCATTAAGTGTTTCCCATCAATGTTTCTTCTTCAATTCTAGGACTCGATCCATCTACTGCTCGCTCCAGTTCAATCCATGGACCCAGAAAATAAACAGCATTTTAAATTTAGGGCTTCAACCTCCCAAGGCGGCTGCAATTACATCAACAACACAAGGTGATTTTGATCCGGAGCTGAGACCAGTTTTTTTGAACTTGCTAAAGACGAAGAGCTGTTTGAACTTGAAAGCATTCTTTTGGACCTAGGTTGCGCCTAGGCGCACCTAGATGTAGAAAAGTCCTAGGCACAGCCGCATCTCCTTTCATCAGTCCAAGGTGCAGAGAATGCACAAGGCACAGTTTCTTCACCCCCTTGCTTCCTCCTCCCTTGCTCCACACGCACAGGCCATCTTCTCCTCTTGCCGAGCCTTCTTCTTGTACGTATGAGCTTCAACTTTCATAATGCAACTCTTACATGTTTTATATACTATGTTTTATATATATGGTATTTTATTCTATTATGTTATAATATAATTCATATATGGTTATATAGGTAATATATGTTATATATAATGTTCGTAGTACGTGTATAATTTTGAATAGCTGTTATATGCCTAATTGTCTGCTTATGCCTTGTCAATAATTTGAGTTAGAGATATATTTGTTTACATTGGGTTTTGATTTTATATGTAGAAGATGAGGACACACACACACACGAGGACAATATATGGGTTACACACGAGGACAGTATATGGGTTACAGTGTTTATATATGTTGTATCATAGTTTTTATATTGTTTTCTTATTTACAGTTTATTGTTTACAATTGGTAATATTTCAAAGTTAGTTTGTTATAAATTTTATTGCTGTTATTGTTACAGATAAACTTTGTTTAAATCACAAAAGTACAACATGTTAGTTTATGAAGTTTTAAAGTATATGTTGGTTTATTTAGCAGTTTATATATATACACGTATGTATACGTGTGTTTTGGTTTTCCAAAATAAAATAAAAGCATATATGAATGATTCATGTAGACTGTTATATTGTAGTTCATTTGTTTTATATTTTACTTATAGTTTAGCAGTTTTTTGTTATATGATGTGTAGCAACTCATCTATACTATTGGTATATGTATGTTCCTTTGGGGAAGTAAAATATATATGTTTCCCTGTATAGTACGTTTTGGTGGTATTTATATATTGTGTTTGCAAAGAATATATTTTCCAATATATGTTGAATTTAAATTTAAATTATGACATTTAGCTATATTATTAGTGATGATTCTGTGATATATTATATATAGTTATATGATTATATACGCATATAAGTTCACTTATACCACTTGTCATCATCGTCCGGTTCTGATTTGATCTCGTCTATCCTTATTTATCAGCTTTGATAGTTGAATTCGTGCCGTTTACTGTGCTTCGGAATTCATGTTTGGATTTATAGCTAAATTGTCTATTTCTCTAGCCTCGAAAGGTAAGCAATCACTCACGATTAATGTTCTTTTATTTATTAAATTTGATTTCAATTGAAACGACAATTGAAATATGCTGCTGCTAGTTATTTACACTGTTAAATATATGTTGTTACCTGTATTAGTTCACCTGTGACATCTAACACCATTATCTGTTATTTATACGATAATAATCCAGTTTGGTTGATAGTTGATTGATTGTTTGTTATTTATGGACGATAAATTGTTAATGTTGTTAGTGATAAATAATTTGAAATTGAAATTGACATAGGATAATTAGATTTGATATATGTGTTAAATTTGATTAGATGACATTTGCATAATATGACCCCCTTTAAATGTTTAAATAAATTGACATGTAGAAATATGGTTAAGTACACATTGAACCGTTTAAATGTATGTTGTTTAAATCGATGCAGTATGAAATTGAATAATAGATATCAATTGAAGAACCGTATAAATACTAGAGTAATAATCTTTAATCTACATGAAATGATAGTGTAGATTCTAGAAATAATTATATTAATTTGCACAAACAACAATGTGAATTAATACGATTATTTCGGGATTATTTGAATTAATTATTGGATTGTTATTGATGTTTGCTATTGCTTGTTCATTTACTTTGACACCATCCCAGTTATCACACTGCAAGTTTTCTTTGCTATGCTTTGATTTTTGAATTGAATTGGAATCGGGTTGAAATGATAAATACCCAAATAAAAATTTAACTTAGGATATAGAATTAAATGAAAACCCGATTGGTCAGTAATTTGATTTAAAAATAAAATAATGATTTTATTTGAATAAAGAATAAGGTTTTGAAATGAAGTTGGAATTTGAATTTTTATGAAAGGAAATGTTAATATTTAATAATCTGGAACAAATATTAACATAGTAGTTGATGAAAGAACGTGGTTTAAAAATTTAATTAATTATTAAGTTTGGAAGTATTTAATAATTGAGTTTTGGAATTAGTTAATAATTAAGTTTGAATTTATTTAATTAAGATTTGAAATTATTTATAATTAATGAAAGAAAAATTTGAATTCTTTGATAAGAAAAATTAAAATTTTGAACAAGTGAATTTGAACTTCGTTAATAAATGAAATTGGGTTTCTTTATTAATTAAGTTTTGGAAAATTTAAGTAAATAAGTGATATTGAAATTCTTGAATATGTGAAATTTAGTTTCTTTATTAATTGAGTTTTGAAATTTGTAACTAAGTAAAGAAATAGGTGGAATTGAGTTTGTTTAACAAGAAATAAAATGCGATTTATTGAAATAAATATATGACTTGTAATTTGGGGAACTTGATTGACGAATCTAATTGAATTCAATTTGTAAGTTGATATAATAAAGTTGAACCTAAGAAGTGATTTAATGAATTTGAAATTTAATAGAAATTGTTTTGAATGATAAATTAACTTAACGAATATTGAATGAAATCGATATATGAATTTAAATTGATTTGAATGTTAAATTAAATTAATTTAAATAATTACGGAATGAAACTTATATATGAACTTGAATCAATATTTGAATTGTTTAAATAAATAAAAAATTGAAATTGAATTATAAGATTTTGAAATTGTAATTTGGAAGTTTTGAAACGTAAATTATGGAAATTGATATAGAAAGACTAGTCGAATGTTGGTTTACAAATTCTAATTGAAATTGAATTAGATTTGGTTTTGAAATATATTAAATGACCAATCGGTGTAATAATTACGAAAGTTATTAAAGAAACCGGAATCGGTTATGGACATACTCTCTGTCTAAACTGAAAACCACTTTAATAACTATACGCGGAGTATGATCCAGAATGAAGTGGTTGGAATGATGTACGTGATGACTAAAGAAAGAGAACGATGATGGATAGCCTTGATACTTGTGTCAAATTGGAAATGACTAAAATAGGAGCCGTGCCGACCAAATGGGGTTAGCCACCTCGAGCGAATACACTTCTTTGTAATCTACTCATTACTTGTTATTGATTGGTGCACCCTCGTAATTTTGGGAGTGTTGTTTCACGGTGTTGTGATCGTTGCGGCGATGCGTTCTCACCAGTCCGGATCAGGCAAACCGTAGTTTCACTATCTTGGGTATTGCCTCATGTGTCTTGTCATACTTATATCCCTATATACACGACCACTACGAATTTATTTTGTGTTAGACCTATGGAGTACTCCCTGATATCCCACCTGTTTACGGTGGAGTTTACAGTGCCGTATAGACTATAACGCTTATATAAATGTGTTAAGGGGGATAATGGTAACGCCTTAACACTATTTTGATATTTTATATCACTGATAGACATTATCTATTTAGCGTATATTACTACATAGTAGATAGTTTAACGGATCCTTAGAGGATGGTTATTCCAACGTCCTATGAGTTACTTGTATTTCAGTTATATTTCACTTGAGTTGGATTTATTGATATAAGAATGTTAATCCTGACTCGAGTGTTTTGTGTTTTGCTTTACGCTCGGGTCAGACTGAGTGTACCAGTATTCGTGACTCACCTTTGGAGTTGGAGCTTCGGTTGGAGATCCGGCTATCAATCCAGCTTTCCGATATTCAGTTGATTCTAGTGATATATTCTGATTCTTGTATTTGACTATTGTATTCGAAACTTCCATTGTACCTTATTTTACTCTGATATGTATATGGTAGCTTCATGAGCTACTATCTATTGTTTCCTCTGCATTTATTACTCTGTGTCTATGTTCTGTGATTATTTATTTACTGTATATGTTCAGTTTTGCCAAATTTAAATTAACAATTAGGTATTTTGAATTATTCAAGTCCGACATGTGCGGATGCGAATAGTCCAAAATAGCGGGTCGTTATATTTTATGTACAAGAAAAAAAGTAAAAAATTAAAATAGTGGAATTTGACCAATTACAATTAGAAAACATATAAGATTTGTCAAATTTGACAAAATAGGCAAAAATCTATGAAGATTTGAAGCAGTGGCATTTTGGTAATCAGTTAGTGTGGCCAAAACATATGAAAACCTAATTTTTCACCTATAATTATGTTTTTAAGGCATAAGCTTTTCATTAGAAACCCCGACCACCATTTACATTTCATAAATCCTAGATCTAAACATTATTTCTTCTGGTTTCCTTTCTAATTTCTTAATCAAATCAAAAGCTAATTAAAGTGAAGAGAAAAAGGGAGAAGAGCGGTAAATCAAAAAGCAGCGGTCTGGAAAGGATACTAACAAGGAAGGTTTTTAAGGTCAAAGGGAAGAGGAAACCTAATATGTGAGTGAGAATTTATCTACTTTCTAGATGATCCTATATATACGCTCTTGTCTCATTTTTATAACCTGTATTAGATTAAATTGAAGAAATATTGGCTGAACACAATATATAGAGGAGAGGGTCATACATAAGCCTGGTGAGTTTGCATATTTCTCTATTATTTCTATATAGGTTAGGAGAAGCCTTACACGAAGTGGATGCGAAAGAGGCAGTTGATGGCAAATAAGACTATTTATTTATGAGTTGCCTATTTTAATTGGTAGTTATGTTTAATGAAATTATGCAGTTAGAAACATTACTTTTGATAAACTTATGTAATCACTTATGGAATTGTGAACCACTTTAGATAATTATGTTATGTTTATATTAATTTTTATTTCTTTCCCATGTGAGTTCTGAAAGTGTAGTTGAAAACAGATAATTACATATACCGTTATACTTTATTTTACCTAACAATATGCCATTTACAAGCCCAGAGATTTGAGCATCGATTGTGGTATAAGATAAAAGGGTAATTGAAGGGTGGGTTGTTATAATTTTTCATATGGATCCATGTACCCTAGGCCCTATCGACATGTGGGTCTAATTCCTAGTCATTGAGGCATATAGTTTTGTGCATTTATGAAACCCAGAGTTGGATGGTCTCCGATCGACGATGTGATCATATGAGTTATCATATACCCAAAAGTGCTTAGTATAGGACCATGCAAGTGGGTCTTGAATTCCCAATGGTAGAACCCAAAATTTAACAAAAATAAATAAATAATTAAAAAGGGCATTTTGGTTATTTCACATAAAGTTGAAAAACAAATTAGTACAAATAAAGGAATTTGGAAAATCTTGCCATTTCATTGCTTTAAGTTGACTTTTATGGCCCAAATTCATATATAAATTGTCAGAAACAGATATTAGATAAAGGAGATACATATCGTTTACCGTGGTGCACATTTCAAGGCGAAAGGCGTCGGTGCCCAAGTGGGCTGGGCGGATTTCAGGATTTATGCATATATAAGAGAGGTTTCTAAACCTAATTCACCTCATTCTCCACTCCTCTTCATCCACAGCTAAACCTAGATCTAAATTCTATTATTTTTCCTTCTTCTTCCTCCATTCAAATCAAATCTTCAAATAAAAGTAGAAAATCAAATTGAATAGAAAAGATAAAATAAAATCAAAATAAAAGAAAGAGAAATAAATAAGAGAAATCTAATTAATGGGGGGAATCCAAAGATTGCTAGTGGAAACTGCTCAAAACATCATATAAAGGCAAGTAGGGTTATCTATGAAATGAATATGATGTAGGTTAGCATTTAAATTTCATTTACATATATACTTAGATTTAAATATGATTCTTAAATTGAATTGATGATTTTCAATTGAAGATTTTTATGAATTGATGATTTTGAAAAACCATAGAATACTATTTTGATGATATAAATTTTTATTAACGGATGAGAGGGTATGCTGTATAAGGTTCGCCCTTGAAATCATATGGATCCAATCCTTTGTAATATATGTGGATTATTTTTTATCAACAAAATTGAATCTACATGTATAAACTTTAAAATCATCTAGATTTGATTCTATGTAAAAGATAACAATCAACTTTAAATAAATTTTGAATATATGTAAATGGATTATGGGATAGTATACATAATCAATTGGATAAACTGCACAAAAGGTTTAATGTGACAAAATTTGGAATTATATATTGATAACTATTTAACAGTTGATTATATGAATTCAAAGTTTACACATGAAGTCCAGATAGAATAACTAATGATAAACAATCAAAACTAGGTCAAAATAACAATTTTAAAATGTTGAAAAACCCATTTTCTAGAAACGACTGACTATATAGACTAGTTAACTGAATGCATAGAGGAAAATGCAGGACAAACATGAGTCAAATCCAAGGAAAAATGGTTTATTTTCCAAGCCAAACAATCGACTGCGTCCCTTTTCAAGGCCAAAGAATCGATTGACTATAGGCATCGTTCGACTAGATTCTCATAGAGTAGACTGGTTGGACATAACTATCGACTAATGGCAGTTATATAAATAAAAAATAGTCATAGGAAAACGGTTGACTGACTTATTTATCAGTTGACTGAATGCCAAAAGAGTTGACTGATTATCTTATTTCAGCCAACTGTTGCGTTGTTAAAAATAATAATAATAATTAGGGAACTAGTTAACTAGCATATATATATATATATTCATTCGACTTATTGCCTATAAATATTCCAATATGAATATAGATATGGTGCAAGATAAGTAGGTAGCTTTAGGGATTCGCTTCTCGCTTCCTTAACTTTCTAGAGTTCATGAAGTTTTATGATGTTGTTTAACATGATGCTCAACACTGCATGTGATGGTATCGCAGTTAGTTGCTTCCATTGTTACTATAGTAGTCATGAACGTGAGTTGAGCATTACAACAGGTGAATGGAGGCATCCATGTTAGTAGGGTTGACACTATTTTGGTGGATGTACCTACAAAGGAAGTCAAACTGTTTATTCACTGTAACAACCGCCCTATATCTACGGTGTAGAATAGTTGTTAAAGGAAAGAAAAAAATTTAAGGATAGGAAATAGAAGGGAAGAGAATGGAAAAGAAGAAAAAGGAAAACATCAAATAACCACATAATCTATCGTATATCTCCCATCGGATCAGAGTATGTAATAGTCAACAAAATATAAAATAATGGAGACAGTAATAACAATGTGAACTAATCATCTGAATATAAAATCCACAGAGTTATACAATACAGTGACAAAATTTATACAACGGAAATCAAACTCAACTTATACTTATACAACAGAAATCAAACTCAACATATACTATGTCCCATATATATGTCAAACACTATCAAGGCTCCATAGTGTCACACAGCGAAATGTACAATAACAAACTCAGATACAAATATTAATAAGCATCCCCTCCTGCTAGTCCATCTGTAGAACTCCATATGTCATCTACATCTGCTCTCAAATCTACTCATTTAAGAGTACCCGAGATAATAAGTAGCAAAACATAAAACCTCGGATCAGACAATAGTCTGGTGTGAGCGATAAATAATCTAAAAATACTATAAAAGTCGATATAATATACGGAACAGAGGGCACAAAAATCATACCCGAACTATCCTTGCAACCAAAGAGTCTGCACATTACATCGATATTATGCTACTATGCAACATCATAAAAAGGGTACACAATGCTCAGTATCTATTCGGGTGCCTAGCTATCCCCATATACAATAACTACTCCATACTAAGTAAACCATCTAGTATCTTTATCCACTACATATTCCAAACTAAGTTAAGTCGGGATGTCTAAGTATCCGTACTACAATATCTACCTCGTGTAACATCCTTGGGGTGATAGGTGGCTAGTGAACAACCATAACATCCATCAAACAATACTAGTTGTCACCCAATGTGCTCTGGATATATGATAATTCGTATGACCCCTATAATGCCAGGGACTAGTGTAAAGTCCTAGTTCTCCGTTGTACTCTCGTATCCCGCAGCCCAAAGCTTGACACTAGACCCAATGGGTCCAGAGTATATAGATTCCATCCCGATCCACGGGCATCCCCACTATACAATACCCCTGCTTTGAGTATAATGGAAAACACTCCGAACCATCAACAATCCCTTAGCACGTACACATTCACCCGAGCCCTACTAGCTTAATACAATTTGCACTATCTCGGAACCCACCATGTTCCTACACTCCACGACTCCCATCATGAGTCCCTTTGGTACCTACTCACATTAGTCATAAACGGAAGGTTATGGAGTGCCCTATCCTCGGTACCTGCTACCCCCATAAGCCATAAATCGAAGGTACTACATGACTAACCCTCGACATCTGCTACCTCCATAAGCTACAAACGGAAGATACCAGTCCACCATGTTCTACATCGCCATCCCCGTGATGCAAACGTGCCAATATCTTCAACGCAATCTATAGAGTCCTGATCTATATACCTTGGAACCTACTCCACACCATCGAGTCATAATCTGAAGTACTATCTCTCATGTCGAAGCACCACATCATCAACTCACCATCTAAATCGCTCGCCTATAGACCAGTCACATCGAGACATTGGGTCAGTTGTAAGAACAAACCATCAAATCGCACACCATGAAATCTCATCAACGTCCAAGCCAAAGATCGACCAAATCGCCAACCAACAATCGTGATGGACATTGACAACTATAGGTCAATACCAACCTTGATCTTGTACTTAATCGAACAGATAAGTACAAACCATACGGAATCATCCGACATCCATCCTGAATCCAAAGCCTCATCCTCTACCTCAGATCCGTCGGCATGTATCCAAACCTCTTCTATAGCTTATCTCATTCATTAGGTTTTCGTGTGTATGAAACCACAACATACAAGATACTACCTAAAACCAATCACCGCTAATTGGCGTTTTCAACTAAAAGAGCCAAATAAGCTAAACAAGCCGAACATACATCCAACAACCATACATCCATCCAAAACAGCATACATACATGTATAATCCATCCATATCAACAAATGTGGGAAATCATTTCAATAATAACTCAAATCTGATAATTCCCTGACTACGACATGTCGATGGAAGATATGTGATATTCTTTATCATTTTAAAATTATTTTATTTCTTTTATAAAAATCTAGCAGATCTATAAGTATAGGAAGTCCACATTTTAAAACCGAGAATCATTCCCAAGCATCAAACGAATACTACACAATCAATCATAGTATGTGAGAGACATTATCACTTACCTCTATAAAATCTGTCCAAACCAACACTAATGTGTAGATCTCGCCATCACAAGTGCAATGCAAGAAATCGAATCCAAAACGGTTCTCGTATACAAAAGATATGGATCAAATATGATTCTAGATTAATTAAACAATTAATTAAGCAACTTAATTAACTAGTTACCTATTTAATCCCTTAATACTTCTTCCTCTCTCAATCAAAACTACAGGTACATGTACAAGACCAAAGCATGCATGAAATTGAAGTGATATAGAGCAATACTCGATGAAATTGAATGCCATCTGTGCCATCGTTCTTCTCTTCACTTGCACATCTCGTCTATATTAAGATTGCCTAGATCGCCCCATGCCAATCGCGTCTTCCAAGTTCTCGACCATGGCTCTTACAAGTTGATTTAACCAGACGATGATTGGGCCCTATAAAATCTTCACCCTAGTAGCGACCAGCAAAAGAAAGTCAACGACGATCTCCGTTTCGCCAATCATCGTCTGTATCTCCATCAATCTGAAACCTTAATCACGACCATGGATGTCGATCTTGGCCAAATGTCTTGCACCTTAGATCTAGCATATGAGACCCAAAGCTCTCGTCAATACAATCTTAACGACCAAACGTCACGATTTTTAGTGGAGTATATTAGTCGAATTTAATTTTTGAAGATAAAGAAGTTAGTTCGGTCGTGGAAGTGAACAATGAATACCCAAATGAGAATTTGGAGGGAGATCCAAATTTGGGCTTTATATATAATAATTTAATATTCCATTTATTTAAATTTTCAAATAATTAGTTTTACACTTTGAGTCCGTATGATCATACGATGTGTCCGATCGCCATGAAACTCGTCTACATACATTACCTTTTTTTTAAGATCCAATGATACTAATCTCCTCGCTATCTAAGACTGAGCCTCGAAATGCTAATTTCACGTGTTTTGATATCGTTTCATCCATTGGATTGTTCGTTCTCAAAATACAGTGATCCTTATACTCATTTTAATTCATAATGTCAATCTGGTATATCTTCTACTCAAAGAATTAGTAACTACATTTTCCTTTTGATCATACAAGAAATGCCAAATCCATAGGACGCTAAAAACTTCAATCATCGCTACTAGTGAAGGTTAAGATCCTTCTTGGAGAAGAGATACCCCAATGACGTGGAATCATTGGAAAACTGAACCTCTCTCCTAATAGAAAGTGCCTCCAAGTCCCCAATGTGAACTCTATCACCACCACATCCCTGCTCGTAATAAGTAACATCGATGCACTCGTCAACCCCTCGGTCAGACTTACTAATACGTGTCCGCACCTCACGTCTCAAATAAAAGTCTGATCCACTCCCATTAAATCGATTAATGGTGGACTGCCGTAACCTCAGAATCTACATCAACATCTTACTCTGAAACAACGTAACCCAAGCATCTTACTCCCCTCCATTAGAAGTGATACTACCAAAATCTCATCATCAGTCAATGTCTTCTCGACATCTACATCACAATCACCAATTATGCCATATGCTCTTCCTTTTACCATGCATAGACAAAAGTACCATCAAAGAACATAGGCACCACCCACTCAAGTGACCTCTCAAAACATGGTCCATGAGATCAATAAGGTATGCTGAAACATCGATTAGACTGAAAGGCATAACCAATCCAAAAATCAAGGTAGTGTACAAATCACTATAATCGACACAATTCCTCAAAATACTCTTAATTGGTGCAACCACACCACAAGGTCCAACTAAGACCTCTTTCTATAGAGATGATTGAACAAGCCATTAACAAGAAGGAGTAGAAACTTGTTTGTTATCTCATCCAGCCCACATAACCAACAAGAAACTCCATAGAGCCATCCGCCCTACCGATGAACACTATAGGTGCATCCTACCTAAATATACTCCCACAAATGAACCATCACTTCAATAGGTCGTTCACTCGCACCTTTAGTTCCCTAAGCTCTTTGGGCATCATATGCCTTAAAGGCATAACTACTGGTAGACCTCCTTCGACCAGATAGATACGAAACTCTATCCTCATAGGGTAGTAATCTGGTTACCTCATTGAATATGTCCGGACACTCTCTAGTCACAGGCATATATGACGACTCATCATATGGAATATCAAGTGAATATAGAAAGCTAACCATCCTCATCTCTCTAGGTAGCCAATCATCGTTGTTCACTCCTCCAAAACCCTAGTCATCATCAACGACCTCTCTTAGTCCACCACTATTCCGTATCCCCTTCAACCATCCATTCCCAAAACATAATACCAAAACAACTACACCCCAAACAAATCAACAGTAAACAAACAACAAACATCCATGACTTAATAAGACAAGGTCTCGACAAACCACCTATAGACTGGCTGAGCCCCAACTAGGTCTATCATAATCAAGGGTCGGTAATTATTTGGAATCTCAGTTCCAATATCCCCTTTGAATCTAGATATAAAGGAATGAAACATCGACGTCAAATAAAACACATATAGAAACGCCATGAGTGGAAAACATATCTCAAACAGTGATGTCATTTTCCTTCTCTTTCATCAATGGAGCACTCAATGAAATCAGAACAATAATCAATACACATGCTTTCCTGGTCTATCCTTACTTAGCTGTTGCGGGACAACCCTACTACATTGGGTACAGGATCACCCCTCATAAAGCCTTCTCAATCATCTTCACGAAGCCCTCGTCAATAAGACTAATCAATCACTTCCCAAGATGATCACTCAACCCATTGTTAAACTTTCCATTCTTTCTATGTGGATATCAACAAGAATAGACCATACTTTGACAGCACATCGAATACTACCACATACTTCAACACAAACATATCGCTATTCTTTAAATCGACGAACTTCTAACCAATGCTGACTTTAGAAAAGTCAAGATAAATCTTCTTTAAAGAAAACTATGAACTAATCCAAAGCAAATCGATCCTCGAAAATAGAAACTACAGAGGCATTCCACTAGTTCGTTGTTCATCCTTGGAGTCATCTAGAGGTCAACTCCCACCTTAAAATACCATCTAACTCCAAGTCGTTGAAGATTCTCTTGCAGATAACCATCCAGTCTTGCCTTTCAGTAGCCAAATCCATTCTAAGGAACGGACTACCTACTAGACTGCCGTAGTCTATATACAGCTTAGTAAAGTTGACTTTAGCTATTTGCACTTGAGAACCATAACCATCCAGAATAAGTTGGGCATCCCGCGAATTGATTCACAACCTCTGTGAACATATCCTATCAATTAGGGGTAGTGGCCCTAATCCTGCTTAATCCTCAACTCTAAAGATAGATTCAATAGCAGTTTTTCTTGCATACCAGATCATTAATACTCTATAATAATGATGATCAGTTTCTCACAAAGAAAACTGCATCAATAGTACTCATATGTGCACACAACTATATAATACGTATACTACTATATAGAGGTGAAAACCAAAGTATAAAAAAAATATGAACTCTCTTGTATATACACACCTTCTAGACCAAGTCTAAGGTGATAACTCCTACCCTATCTCTAGTGGATGGCAGTATCAACTAAGGTAAATCATGTAATCTTTGCTCTGATACCAAATGTAATGATCACCCTACATATATGGTGCCAAACGGTTGTCATAGGAAAGAAAAGAATTAAAGGAAAGGAAATAGAAGAGAATGGAAAAGAAGAAAGAGGTAAACGTCAAATAGCCATACAATCTGTCATATATCTCACATCACACCAGAGTAAATATGATAATCAAAATATGATAATCAACACGAATATCAAATAATAGAGAATAGCAATGTGAAATAATCGTCTGAATATAGAATCCACAAAGTTATACAACACAGTAACAAAGTTTATACAATGGGAAATCAAACTCAACTTGATACTCTGTCCCATATAATACTAAGTCAAACACTGTTAAGGCTCCATAGTGTCACACAGCGGTATACAATAACAAACTCCAATACAAATATAAGTCAGTGTCACCTCCTGGTAGTCCATCAATAGAACTCCATATGTCATCAACACTTTCTCTCAAATCTACTCATTTAAGAGTACCTGAGATAATACGAAGCAAAGCTGAAACCTCGGGTCAGACAAATGTATGGCATGAATGATAAATAATCTTAAAATACTATAGAAGTTGATAAAGTATACAGAATAAAGGGTACACAAATCATACCTGATTTGTCCCTACAACCAAAGAGTCAGCACATAACATCGATAATGTGCAACCCTACAACATCATAAAAAGGGTACACTATACTCAGTATCTTTTAGGGTGCCAAGATATCTCCATCCATAATACCTACTCCATACTAGTAAACTACCCAGGTGTCTAGGTATCTCCATCCACAATACCTACTCCAAACCAAGTCAAGTCGGGGTATCTAGGTATCCCTACCACAATACCTACCTAGTGTTACATCCCTAGGGTGACAGGTGGCTAGTAAGCAACCATAACAAACATAGCATCCATCAAAGATTACTAATTGTCACCCAGTGTGCTCTAGATACATAAAAATCATACGACCCCCATAATGCCAGGGAATAGTGGAAAGTCCCAGTTCTCCATCGTACTTTCGTATCTCGTAGACCAAAGCTAGATATGTGTCTCGCAACCCAAAGCTGGTCACTAAATCTAATGGGTCTAGGGTATATGGATCCCATCCTGATCCATGGGCATCCTCACTATATGATACCCCTACTTTGAGCATAATAGAAAACACTTTGTCGTCAACGATCCATAGCACATATACATCCATCCGAATCCTACTAGCTCAATACAATTTTCACTATCTTGGAACCTACCATGCTCCTAGACTCTACAGCTCCCATCATGAGCCCCTTTGGTACCAACTCCCTACTTGAGTTACGAACCAAAGGTTACGAAGTACCTTATTCTCGGTACGTGCTACCCCCATGAGCCACAAACCAAAGATACTACATGGATAATCCTCAACTGAGCCATAAACCGAAGATACCAGTCCATCACGGTGTACATAGCCATCCCCCATGATACGAACGGGCCAATTTCTCCAACATGATCTACCGAGTCTTGAACTATCTACCTCAGGACCCATTCCATAGCATCAATCATAATCCGAAGTACCATCTCTCAAATTGAAGCACCACATCATTGCCTCACCATCAAAATCACTCGTCTGTAGAGCAACCACATTAAGACTCTAAGTCGGTTGCATGAAAAACCATCAAATCATGCACCGTAAAATCTCATTAACATCCATGCAAAAGATCGACAAAATCGCCGATCAAAAATTATGGTGGACATTGGCCACTCCATTATGGTCAATACCATCCACCTTGGTCTTGTACTCAACTGACCAGATAAATACAAACCATATGGAAACTTTTGGCATCCATCCTGAAATCCAAAGCCCCCTTCTCTACCTCAGATCCGTCAACATGTATCCAAACTCCCCTCTACAGCTTATCTCGTTCATTAGATTTTCACATGTACAAAACCACGATGCATAAATATTGCCTAAAACTCGATCACCGCTAATCGGCATTTTCAACCAAAACAGCAGAATAAGCCAAACATGCCAAACATACATCTAACAACCATATATCCATCCAAAATAGCATACGTACAATATGTACAATCCATTCATATCAACCAATATGGTAAATCATATCAATAACAACGCACATCCATCAATTCCCTAACAATGGCACATCGATGGAAAATATGTGATATTCTTTATAAATCATGTTAAAAGAATTTTATTTTCATTTAGAAAAATCTAGCAAATTTATAAGTATAGGAAAATCAAATTTTAAAACCAAAAGTCATCCCTGAGCATCAAATTAAAACTATACAACCCTCAGTGAGAGACAATATCACCCACGACCATAAAATCTGTTTAAGCCAGTGCCAAAGTGTAGATCTCGCTATCATGAGCGCAATGTAAGAAACCGCATCCAACATGGACTTCGTATGCAAAAGATATGGATCAAATACGATTCAAGATTAATTAAAAAATTAATTAACCAGTTTAATTAACTAATTACCTATTTAATCCCTTAATCCTTCTTCCACTCTTAATTGAAATTACTGTTAGAACATTAAGTCTTCGTTTTAATGATGACAACTAAACACTGCACATATATACAATATCTGGATAATAGGCTTTCATTCAAGAAGACAACACAAGGAAAAAAGCAAGAAGAATCATCCACAAGTCGAAGAAGTCAAAACTATGGAGCTTCAAGATCAATAGTATGTATATGGTCTTAGATTGAATTGTAAAATCCCCTTGATAGTTCATATACACACAAAAACACACACTCAAACATAGATGTCAAGATATCATTGAAGTTTGAAATTCAACAAAGGTCAAAATATTAATGAAAACCAAACGTACACAGTTCAGTCGACAAAACCCAATTTCAGTCGACTAAAACTATGTAAATCAATTTTTTTGAATTCAATTTTTTTGCCGTGAAATTTAAAACGTTCATACTCAGTAGACTGACGTAATCACTCATTAGACTGAGATGATATGACAGCAATATTTTCTAAAAAGTCATCTACAAGAGTTGTAACCATTTTGAATAGTTTTTTTTAATTCTAAAAGGAATTTCTTCAACATTGACAGCTCTTGATTGCCTCTCTTCAGTATTTATAAATAGCACAATAAATCATACTTAGTTTCCTAACTTTCTACTCTTAATTTTATTGTGTCTATTTTCTTGTGCTATTCTGAGTAATTTTGTACTTTCTACTCCATTATCTCATTTTCTACCGTTCCAATAATCACAGTGCACTCACTTCGAATCATCAAGGAGATTGTAGGAACCATTGTACTATTAAGTCAAAATCAATGTTAGAGGAACACAAGATTGTCAAGCAATAATTATATCTGTCAAATGAAAGAATAAATCTGAGAGGTGCACAAATCGGTTAAGTTGTAAACCTATTTCTCTGGGTCAAGCGAGGGATTTACTAAGGAAATACCTAAGAGGTTCTTAGGGACTGGACGTAGGAGAGGTGCTCCAAACCAGTATAAATCTCGATGTGTACATTTACTTACTACTTTAGTATTTCATAATATAAATTAGAATATATATATATATATGTATATATATATATATATATATACTTGCCTTTATTAGCCATACACGATCCACTAGTTCTTTCAATTGGTATCAGAGCAAGGACTATTCCAAATCATAACACAAATTTGAATACTATGGCTAATATGAGCTATAACACATTTCCAGAAGGACAATCAACTACAAGTCCACCATTTTTTACTAGTTCTAGTTATAAGTATTGGGCTACACGTATGAAAGTTTTATGAAATCAAACGGACTTTACATTTGGCTATCTACTCAATCTCAGTATGAAGCTCCTACTAATACAATTAGTACATGGACAAATGCTTAGAAAGCTACCGCTTCAAACAATGCAAAAGCTATGAATGTTTTATATCATGCATTAAATAAAAAACGAATTTTCTATAATTATGATGTGCAAAACAACTTATGATATATGACACATGCTTCAAGTCACGCATAAAGGAACCAACAAAGTAAAACAAACTAAGATAAGTTTGTTGACAAATCAATTTCAATCATTTAAAATGGAATAAAATGAAAGCATCGTATAAACATATTCTAGATTCCAAACTATACAACATGATCTTGAGGCATTAGGAGTCCCATTTACTGAGTTTGATTTAGTTACACGTGTTCTAAACACATTAATTGATGAATGGAAAAGAAAAGTATTACTATAGAGAAAACCAATGACCTCTCTACACTTAAAGTAAAAGAGTTAATTGTAAATTTGATGTCATATGAAGCAAATTTGCAAGCTAGAAAAGATCTATCCTAAGAAAAACGAAGTATTGCTTTTCAGGTAAATAATGTTGACGACTCAGACTTGGATAAGGAAGATGTAGTTTTCCTTGCTAAAAAATACAACAAGTTCAGAAAATTCGATAAGATGGTGCAAAGGCAAAAACCAAGCAATTCTAACGATCCTTCATCATTTAAATGCTATGGGTGCAATAGATTTGGTTATATGAAAAAGGAATGTCCGGAATTAAGCAAAGATAAGAAACGCTTCAACAAGAACAACAAATGTGAGAAATTCTTGAAAAAGAAGTGCGTATTTCAGCTAACATGGGATGATTCCTCAAGTGACAGTGACAGTGATAGCGATGAAAAAAAGCCAATGTTTGCTTCATGGAAACTAAAAATGAGGCTCATATTTATCTTTCGATGATGTCATAGGAATAGCATCAGAACTAGATAATAAATATAGAAATCTTAGAAAAACTCATAAAGAATGTTCAGTAAAAATGACTAGACTAGAACTAGAAAATGAAATATTAAAAGATGAGGAATTATATTAGAAGAAGAAATTCTAAAATTACAAAATATATGTCAATCTATTATAGAAAACAAAAATGTGGAAGATTTAAAAAAGGAAATTGCAACACTATCAAATGATAACGTAAAACTAAGAAAAACTGTCAATAATTTAGAAAATCAAGTAAAAGAGTTAAGTAAGATAAACTATCTTTAGAAAAGAAAGTAAATGATCTATCTACGAACATTTATAAATTTAATCAAGGAAAAGAGAACTATCTCATTTAATTAGTATTTAAAAACCCTCTAACAATTAAAATGGTTTAGGTTTATAAAATAAACAAACCAAAATTTCAACACTAATATGCTACACTTTATTCTAAATCTCGTAAATCAGTGAATAGAAAATCAAATTATAATAAAAAGACTATTTAATTATGGATTCCAAAAACAAATAATAACTTGATTAGAAAAAAACATATAGTTAGACTTTTGAATGATGTTCGTTATAATTATAAAATTGGATTCAAAGGTTCTACCAAATCGTTCTAGGTATGGTCACCTTTGGTTTAACCCCCAGGACCCTAATAAAGGAAGTTGGTACCCTTATATTACTTTTATCTTTGTAGGTACCCCATCTAAAATAGGAGAAGTGGATTATCGACAGTGGTTGCTCCAAGCACATGACCGAAAATGCTGATATGCTAATGAATATCTCTTACAAGGATGGCAGAACCGTCACTTTCGAAGATAATTTGAAAGACTATGTTATAGACAAGGAGATGTTGCTTCAGTCGGTATATCTAACTCTCCTCTTATTTCAAATGTTTGTCTTGTTAAAAATTTGAAACATAATCTACTCAGTATTGGTCAATTATGTGATAAAGGTTTTTCAATAAGTTTTGAAACAGGAAAATGCAATATCTTTGATAAAATTTAATATTTGAAGGAATAAGAAAACAAAACATTTATATTTTAAATTTGAAAATAAGACATGATAAAAATGTACGCTTAGTTGTAGATATTTTTGATCCATGGATTTGACATAAACAGTTTTGTCATGTTAATTTTAAAAACATTCATAAATTAGCTAAAAATAATTTAGTGCATGGTTTACCTAAAATAAATTTAAAGTCAATAATCTATGCGATGCGTGTCAAAAAGGGAAATTTAAAAAATCATCTTTTAGTCCTAAACAAGAGATTTCCATAAAATAATATTTAGAACTTTTACATTTAGATCTCTTTGGACCAATGTAAATTAGATCACTTAATCATAATAAATACAATGATTTTTACGATATACGTGGACCTTTTTTTAAAACATAAAAGTGACAATTCTGAAACATTTAGAATCTTTTCAAAACGTATTTCAAATCTAAAAGATTTAAAATCTAAACAATTATAAGTGATCATGGTGGAGAATTAGAATATGAATCATTTCAAAAATTCTGTAATAAAAAGGGGATAAGTCAAAATTTTCATTTCCAAGAACACCACAACAAAATGGTGTTGTAGACATAAAAAATAGACTTCTTAAAGAATACGCAAGAAACTCTTCTTTATAGTAGTAATTTGCCTTAAACTTTTTGGACAGAAGTTGTTACTACTGCATGCTATGTTCTAAATCATGTCTCTCTAAGGCCCTTAACCAAAGAATAGTCCTTACGAACTATTTTTTGGAAGAAAACCGAAAGTATCTTATTTTAAAATATTCATATACAAATTTTTTATTTTGAACACTAGTGATCCTTTAGTAAAGTTTGATCCTAAAGCCGATGAAGGAATTTTCTTAGGATACTCAGATCAAAATAAAGCATATAGAATTTTTAATAAAAAAAACTAATAAAATTGAAGAAACATTACATGTGTCATTTGATGAATTTTGTTAACAATATCAAAGAAGATGATGAAAACTAAATCAATTAAATAATGAACAAATAGAATCAATAAATTCTGATAATACTGAATTTAAACCCTCCTAGAATATTAAAAGATCATAGAATGGATAATACTATAGGAGACTTTAATACCAAAGTGTCAACACACAATCAATTAAATCAAATGGGACATATATCTTCTATTTCAAACTTTGAACCAAAAAAATTAAGGACGCGTCTACAGATGATTATTGAATAATAGAAATGCAAGAATAACTAAATCAATTTAAATGCAATAATGTGGGTGAACTTGTTCCAAGACCCAATGACCAATCTGTTATTGGAACTAAATGGATTTTCAAAAATAAAATGGATGGAAATGGTGATATAGTTCGAAATAAAGCAAGACTTGTAGCTCAGGTATATTCTCAAGAAGAAGGAATTGATTATGAGGAGACCTTCTCTCCTGTAGCACTTCTTGAAAGTATAAGAATTCTCTTAGCATTTTCTTGCCATCATAACTTCATATTATATCAAATAGATGTTAAAAGCGCTTTTATAAACGGATACATTAAAAAAAAAGGTCTATGTTGAGCAACCACCATTTTTTGCACATGAACAATTTCCAAATCACGTAATTTTCACGAAAGACACTTTATGGTCTTAAACAAGCTCCTCGAGCTTGGTATGAAAGATTAAAATCATATCTTTTAGTGTTTGGTTTTCAAATTGGCAAAGTTGATTCAATTCTATTTATAAAAACAAATGAAAACAATATTTTAGTAGTACAAATATACGTAGATGATATTATTTTTAGATCAACTAATAAAAACTTACATGATGAATTTTCACAAAATTATGAAAAATGGATTTGAAATGTTACATATGGGAGAATTAAATTACTTTGTAGGATTCAAATTAAACAATCAAAAAGCGGAATTTTAATCTATCAAGAAAAATATGTAAAGATTTAATTAAACTTTTTGGAATGGATAATTCTAGAACTAAAGCTACTCATATGAGTATTAGTACTCACTTAGACAAAGATGAAAATAGTAAAGATGTTGAACAAAAATTATATAGTAGTATGGTAGGACCTTCATTATATTTAACTGCCAGTAGGCCTGACATTTTAATGAGTGTCTGCTTGTGTGCCCATTTCAAGCTAATCCTAAAGAAACATACTTACGAGCAGTTAAAAGAATTTTACAATATTTGTCAAATACCAAGGATTACAGACTTTTTTTATCCAAAAGACTATCCATTCGAACTCGTATCATATTGTGACGCTGGTTTTGATGGTTGTTGATCAAATTGAAAAAGTACAAGTGGAACTTGTAATTTTATCGGTCAATCTTTGATATCATGGTTCGGTAAAAAAAAGTGTGTTTCATTGTTTACATGTGAAGCAGAATATATATCTGCAGTACTAGTTGCGCTCAGGTTTAATATGTGCAACAAACTTTACAGGATTATGGAATATATCTAAACAAATCATTTATTTTTTGTGATAACACCAGTGCAATAAATTTGTCAAAACCCCTATTAATCACTCGAGAACTAAACACATTGACATCAGACATCATTTCTTGCGTGATAATGTTGAAAAAGAGAAAATATCGTTAGAATTTGTTACTTCAAACAAACAAATAGTAGATATGTTACTAAACCCCATTGTGAGACTACTTTTTTAAACCTTCATCGTAATCCCGAAATATGCTCACTAACTGACTTAGATACATAAAGTATTTCTCTCTTAATATCATGTTAAACCAATATCAGAGATTTGAGAATACAAACCATTGGACATCGTTAAATCACTAAATTTTGTTAGGAACACTATTATTTACTAAATGTAACAAAAGAAAGGACATAAACCATAAATTACAATTCTTATAACTAGTAAAAATCTAATATATACATTATATACGTAGAGTCTCTGCATATAAAAACAAATTAAAAAGGAAAGATAAGTTAAAAATTGTCATTTAAACAATGTTGGATAATTATGATTCTGCTCATTCCACTCTCGGTTTTAGCTTTCCTTCTTATAGTGAATATCCATCACCAAACGTTTCAACTCCTCACTCTACAAAATCACTATCTGCTCATATTACACTTTCTCCGCCTGGTCACATCGGACCCTCGTCCACAGGAAAGAAGATAAGCAGAGTTTTGGAGCTAGAAACTCATATTAAAATCGATGAAATACATCATTAGCAACAAGAGATGATGAAGGTCTAAAAGGAGATGTACTACGAACTAAGGCATCAAGGTGCGCATCTGAATTTTTTGGAACGATGCATACTTGCCATCTGCGGTCATTCTCCGGCCAGAAACAACATTCGTCAACGTAGTCAACGTATTACCAAGTCCCCGATTACTATCAGCACTCCACCAAAAAATTCCTGGGAAGCTGGACCATTCTTGTCAAATTGGAGCAACACTCCAGTTAAATATAACAGATGGTCCCCACTTCGACCATTAGTTGAAGATACCAAGGTGGACCTAACTCTTAGGATCGCTTTCTGGATAAGAAGTTTGATGATTCAAAAGATAATCAATAAGTTATGACAATATTTTGTTATACATATATAATAAATAATGACGACCTATGTATATCAAAAAGTTGATGTAAACAATAAAATATATAATATAAGTTTGTTTTCAACATATCTCTGCACAATATTTTTCAAACAAAACCAGAAAAACAAACTTACACCGGTTTAGTCGACTGAACCTGTAACAACCCTGGATTTTGGCCCTGTTATTTTAATAAATGTTTAATCTAATTAAATATAAAATGTGAATTGATCATATTAAAATGAATATGATTTTGGAATTTTTGCTATTTATTTATATAAATTGTATTTTGAAAAGGAGATTGATTTGGGAATTTAAAATAAAATCTCCTAAGAATATTTCAAGTAAATTTATCTTATGTATTTAAGGAAATTATTTTTCTTGTTATAAATATATAAATGCAATATATATAAAATAATGTTCAAAATAAAATCTAAGCTTGTTAATATAAAATATAAAATACAAATAGATGATAATGTTCAATATACAATATTAATGTTAATATAAGTCAAAATTAAATATAAATAAATAAGTAAACACATCAATCTAAGTTTAATATTAATAGTCAAATATAAAACACAAATCAAAATGTAAATATAAATCAAAACAAGAAATAAGCAGTAAATACTTACAATATCATTTTAAATTTGCAAGACCATAGAAAAATATAAAAAAATAAGTATAAATGTAAGTAAATTTTATTGTACATATTTAAATATTGTTAGCTAAAGCACAAATACAAATAAAAATGGGTAAGTAAATTTATGAAATGTAACTTAAATGATTGATAGTTAAAGTACAAATAAGAAATAAAAATGTAACTACAAGCAAATATAAAAGTACAAAATACATAATAAAATTTAAGAGCAAAGCATATGATAAAATGAAAAAAAAAGTATGACATAAATAACAAAACAAATATTTTATATAATACCACAGTAAGGTAGAATCTGACAATTATATTTACATAGACATATATGTACTTTGAAGTTCAAACTGGGAAGGGTAAGACAAATATTCATACATAAACAAATCTTCATATACACAAGAGAAGGAACCTGACACAAATATGTACAGGAGAGGGTAACCAAATGAATATATGTATTAAAATGTCTTCTTTCTCAAGCCAAACTTTGACCTGCAAAACTAGGTCTGCATACAATATTTAAGAACAGATAGACATAATAAGTATGTAACATATTTTGTGAACAAAACTTGTACTTGATTTCCTCTCGGCCAACAAATTTGTCAATTCAAATGTATGCAAACCTGTACACTTCAGACAGGAAAATCTGCTCATATCTAAACTACTTCACTAGACAAAACCTTCCTTAAGTACTCTGTGTCCTTTTATATTTGTTCATCTCTAATTTAGTTCGTTTATAAACTTAAGAAGAAACCTGAGAAAAAAAAATTAAAGCAAGAAAGAAAAGGAGAGGGAACAAAATTCAACTAGAATTCAAATTAAAAACAATCAGATTCAAGGCTGACTCAAACTTCAGTTTCAAACACAGAAGATTTCAAACTTCTGTTTCAAGGCAACATGTTCTAAACTCAATGCTTTCTGTATACATTCAGGTGAGTAAACTAACTATTTCTAAGTTTTAGTTTGATAATTGTTCATTTAAGCCTAGTGTTTTCTATTTACTGTAATTCATGATTCTGAGATGCTCCTGTATCTTTAACAATTTCTGAGTAAATATTATATATACATCTTTACATGAAAACAAAGTTTGGAATTTTTAACTGGGTAGGTTGTTTAAATTTAAATCATCACTCGAAAATGAATTACAGCTTGTCAGTGGACCATAACAACAGAATATGCAGTTTTGTTTTTTTAAAATCAATAGCTAAATTTTGAATGTCTTAATTTGTAAATTTGATCACATTTTGGTTTAGCATACAAAGTTTGGATTTATGAAATAGAAATGATGATTTTTAGATTAGCATTGAAGGAACAGATTGAATATGTATAAAAGTTACACTTTTGTCAATATCTAATAATTCGATTAATTTTAATTACTGAAATTTGGGGTAATACTAGCTTGATGGTGTATTTATATAGGAAAAATGCTAATTAATTTCTTCAATGCATGAATTTGTCGAATGAAGTTAAAATAGGGTTTTACAGGAAGCTGTTCTTCTCTGTAATAAAGGGTCGCGTGCGGCCTCTACGCTTGACCGAGTGATTTACAATTTTAGGGAGGGATAGAGGGCTGTGTTGTCGTGGTGTGGCCAAGGGTGGAGGGCTCTGGTGGTCTCTGTGGTGATGGCGAGACCGTTTTATTGTCAGAGGCGAGTTTATGTTTTGTCGAGCAAAGGGCATATTTTTGATTTCGATCGATTGGGAACTTTCTGAGTTTCGATTATGGGAGAGGGGTTGAAGCGTGGTTTGTGGGTGGTGGCGAGGGCCGCCGAAGGTGCGCCAAACCACCGTGCACGTACACGGTGGCGTTGGAGTGAGGTGGCGTGTCTGTGACGACGTAAATGGGCGCTCCGTGTCGTACTCGAGTCTCACTGAATGTTGCTTCGAGTTTCGATCGTAAACTAGTTGTATTGCCTGATGTTTTCTATATATTTAAGTTTTACAAACTTACTGAAAAAAAGAGAGAAGAAGAAGGAGCTTCAGGGGGAGAACTCGGGGAATGTTTGCTTGAACCCGGAGTTATGCTCGAGTCTAGGCAGGGAAGTCTCGGGCTTGATTACTGCAGTTTTGCAGTGGGGTTGTAGTTGAGTAAAATTGTTTTTTTTTGTTTCTACAAATTTGATTAAAACAGTTTGAGCTTAGAGAACATTTAAAGGATTAAGTTAAGATTTTGTCAAGTTTTAATTATTGTAGTCAAAATCTTAACGACCTTTGTTAAACACTTAAATTATTTTAATTTAGGAAATTATTTAGTAAGTATAATGGTTAATTAACTTTTAAGTTTGGGGAACTTTTAAGTGTTAACTACATTGAGTAATAAAAATTTAATGAATTATTTCTAGAAAACAATCGAGAATAATTACTTTTTCGATAATAATTAGTAATAGATTGTGGGAAATAAATGAGTAATTATCTACTTAAGTTAAATTATGAATAACCAATAGGTAATTAATCAAGTGATTTAATTAAGAAGTAAGAAGTAAGTAATTAAGGAGTTAGCAGATAATAATTTAGCGATTAAGTTTTATTGATAAATAATTAAAGTTATTAATAAACGATCAGGAAATTGATAATTAGGTAATTAGAGTTAAACAACTTGAATAAGGAGTAATTAAGTTAATAGAGTGAAATAATTAAGTAATTAAGTAAAATAAGACTCAAAGATGACTGCTTATGGATTGTTATGTTGAATATCTGCTTGTGATATTTATTTGATGATATTCTGTGATGCTCTGTGATATGCTGTGTTATATCTATGATGCTTGTATATGTTTTATCTGTGATAAATGCTATGTTAATTCAATTGTTAAATTTAAATTATTTAAACTGTTAAGTTAATTAGACAACTTGGCCCTTAAAATGGAGTTTGGATTCGATGAGACCGGGATCAGAAGAATTAATTGTGATTCTCCAAAAACCACATCGATCCAATTTAAAAGTTAGGTCGTGAATTCTGAAATGAAGATCGAGATGGTGTTTTCAGAATGCAAGGGTTATCGTCGTTAACTCTGAGGGTGATTCCAAATGAGTGTAACGAGATAATGCCTTCGGTTTCGTTCGAACCCGGAATGAACTTGTATGGATTGAATGCTTTCAGCACATCGTCAGGCGGAGGATGAGCATTCTAAGTAATAGGTTCTGTAAAGGTAACCGCAGCCTCAAGCCTCATCAAACGGGAATGGCTAAAACAGGGGAGATGCAGCAAGGTTAGGTGGGTCATGCCCAAGCAGGACAAGATATTTCCCCTGTCTAGATGTCCCTTTATATTTCGGCTGTGTGGGCGGTTGCTAGCTACAACCGCGGGGTTTATCTTGTTCGGGACTGTTCAGTAAGGAATGGTTCCGGCCTTGTGTTGTAGGGGGTCGGGAGTGATCCTCGGTACGGTGATCTAGGCCCCGTACTGTGACGGGCGGTACCCCAGTAGCCCTGCCATTGTTGGAAATCCATTTTCACTACGAGACCCTACGGTTTTGATTTGTATTACCCACTTTTGTGGCTAGTAGCTGGAATTTAATATGTAACAATTTCGGCTATTTTCTATTTACTTGAAAACCCTAGACACTATTCTAATATCACTGGATTTCCTATGAAATGTTTTGGTTAGCGTAAGGTAAAAACTTACCCGTATTTATTTGTGGGAAGTCTTACGTGATACCTTTATTTTCAAATGTTTTTCAAAGTTAAACAACTTTAAACCGTTTACTCATACCAGACCCATGTCTGACCCGGAGTTTATATTTTGTTTTTCATAAACTCTTGGGTACTCAAATTTTTATGAGTAGCCAAGTGATAGGTTTTGGACCCTGATTCTGGAGGAGCTTGGAGCAGGAGTTCCAGACGTATGTAGCTATTTATCTAGTTCCGCTGTGTTAGTTAATATGTACTGTACCTCTGATGTATATAGTGATAGATGTATGTATGGTTGTCATGTGTATTGATATTGTTTAACTCTGATATATGTAAAACTATGTAATATTTATGTGATATATTATATTTTGTTCCATTCCGCTGTGAGATTCTGATGTTGTTGTTCTTTCTTTTTCTTTCTTTGCTATTTCTATCCCTTTCTTTCTTAATGATGATACGTCTTTCTGGTAGTAGAAGGGCGGGTCGTCACAGTTGGTATCAGAGTATAGGTTGGTGATAACCTTGGCTCTGGTAGGAATTACTCATAAAATAGAGTATGTAGAACTCTAAAATGAGTTTGAGTGTATTAATAGATATGAGCGCGTACTTATTAGTGAATATAAAATTATTTTTATATTGTGTTGACTTCTCTGTTGAGTGTTTATGGGTTCTGGTCGATGTGTGGGACGCCATTTCATCGATAAGGATTCCTAAACTCTTAAACAAGATTGACCGACACAGTATTGTTTTTAAAGTAGGGTAAATGAAATAATTTTACCCAAAATTATATTTTGATATAAAAGAAATATTTTTCTGAAATTATTATATATTTGGATGATTGGTTGTTAATACTAAAATTTAAAATTTGAGTGGTTTATAATGAAATAAAATTATTTAAGTATGGTTTAAATAAAAAGGGATATAACTAAAACTTGATTAAACATAATTTAAGTCCCGGAAATTTGAAGGTGTTTAAATGAATTTGAACAAAAGGATTTGGGAATTAAAAAAAAAACCTTGGGAATGTTTAAAATGTTTTTCCAAATATTTGAAGGCAATAATGGAGTATTGTTTTGGAAATTATAGTTGAATGGAAATTGTTTTGGGAGGAAATTGTGAAAGTAAGGAAGCAGTGAACTCACTTCAGTCGCTGGAAAATAATCCTGATGATGATGGCCACATCATCAGTATTCATTTTTGAATTTCTAAAGTGATGGATTGCTGCCAGGATAGTTGACCATGATGTTGTTTGGGCTTGTTGGGTATACAAGTTGTTTTGGAAATTTTCAAAAAGGGAAAATTTGGTTTGGTGAAAACAAGTGTTTGGAATTTGAAAATTTGATTTGATATAACAGGTGGGTATATGTAGTTATCATTTCAAAATGGTTTTGGAAATGAAAACCGGGAAATTGAATTCCAAAAAATTCTATATAGATAATGTAAAAAGTTTAAATGAATCAACTATGGGACTTATAAAGTAAAGTTGATATTAATAAGAAGAAATTGGGAATTTTAATTTCGGAATTAAAATTTAACTTAAGTAAATGAAAATAAGAAAACATATTGGAGCTTAACCTGAAATAAGTTAAATGGAATTGTAGTTCAAAATGAACTTAATTGGATATAAAATTTGAAGGTAAAATGATTGTAATTGTGAGGTGGAAATTTATACCTTAAGACAGTAAGTGCTATATATATTTAATCTGAAATTGTGGTTATAAGATGAAATGGCTCAATGAGCAATATAAGCTTTTAAGTAGATAAATAAGTTTTGAACTCAGATATTGAAAAATAAATTTAAAGGAATGGTAAGTAGCTAAAATTTAACTGAAGTTGAGTTGGAATAAAACTGAATTTAAATGAGTTCAATCGAGTTATAGATAATATTGAATGAAATAAAATTCTTAAGTAAATAAGTAAGTAATGAATTGAGTAAAATTGGTGTGAGTGGTAAACAAATCTAATTCCAGCATAAATTGAATAACCTTATTATGAATAAATTTAATAATAAGTTGTTAATGTAAATTAAAATTTAAGAATGGATAAAAGAATAAACTAATCAGTAAATAATTGGGATTTGATTAAAAGAAAACCAAATCAAAGATTTAAATGGAAATTGGTGGAATAGAATAAACCTAAGTTGTTAGGTGGAACAGTTTGAAGAGAATAGATAACTTGAGTAAATTGTGAGATGGTTATTTAAAATATTGGTTGCTGAATTTTAATAAAATGGTTTGGAATCAAACCTGTTGAAATAAAAGAAAATGCAATGTAACGATTGTGAATAAATAAAATATGGTGGAATTAAGTGTAAATTGAGTTGGAATCAATTTAAGATTTCTTATAAAGCTTAAGTGATTGTTTATTAACAATAATATTATTGAATTGCATAAGAAAATGAGTTGTTTTGAAGTAAACAAGATTGGATAAAATTCTATGAATTACTGGAAGCAAAATAGGATGATTTTGAATATGAGTTGTTTTGCTTAAGCAAGTAAGTTGTAAATCACTTAACCTGAAGAGATGATTTGAGAATTGGTTGAAAGTAATTGTGATAAGGGTTGAAACTATACATATGTGCTTATGAAAATATGTAATGCTAAACAATGGAGACTCTGCCAAAACTTTTCAAAATTTGAAAACTAAAAAAAAAAATTTAGCAACAAAACAATTTCAAGTTGGAGATTGAAATAAACCAGTGGATGAAACTAATTTAAAATAATGATAAAATCAGTTATAAATGGAAGATAGTCAATAAATTTAAATATTCAGAGTTAAGAAAAATTGAATTCACATGGAATTGGAAACTCGCATTTGAAATAAAAGGATATAAAGGCTAAAGTGGTAGAGTAATAATATAGGAATATATATAATGCTCTTATTAAACTTAAGAAATGAGTGGTGAAATTCTTAAGTAAAATTTGATATTGAGAAAATTATTCCAAGTAGATTGAAATTAAAATAATGTGAATAAAAGAAACTGATATAGTTGATAATCAATGAATATAAATACGTAGGATGAACGTATATTATTTTATTCGCATAACAATTTGACCCAGATTCGAGCGCAGAATTTCGAGATAGTTATATCGATCCCAGTTAGGATTTTTCACTCGATTTTCGAAGACGAACCATGGATTTGGATTTTCATTGATTCTGAAATTTCTCTATCATAGTTATGACTATGCAAGGAGGATGACGGTTTCTGATCAAGAAACCAGTTCTGAGTCCGTACTAGAAAGTTGGGTGACGATACTAGTTCGGAAGTGAAATTGTGTGATCGAGCGAGCGATCGGATTTGGTATTGCGTACGAATAGTATATGTACATCGTACGGACTTGATTGAATAGAAATTGAAATTGTGTAAACAAGTCAATAAATTTGGAAAGAGTTAATACTGTAGATTTCAGAATTGAATTGCCAAAGTGGATATCTGGAATTTATTGTGTATTCCGTATACCCCATCTTAGGAATTTGTTCATGATTCATCATTGTTGTTAAATCAGTAGTTCAGGAATTTGGAAGTTGAATCAAATTTAACTGAGGTCAGGAATCCAGTTTGGATTGTTGATCATCGAGAGACAAACTCTCGATAATTTTTGGGAAGCTTATCCGGATTTGTGTTCGGATACCTAATGATGTGTGTTAGGATTGACTGTTTGGTTGTTTGTTAATATATAAATGATATGTATGTTTGAATGGTTGATATAACAGCATTTAAATTATTTTTGTTTTAAATTTCGGCGACGAAATTCTTTTAAGGGGGGAGGAATGTAACAACCCTGGATTTTGGCCCTGTTATTTTAATAAATGTTTAATCTAATTAAATATAAAATGTGAATTGATCATATTAAAATGAATATGATTTTGGAATTTTTGCTATTTATTTATATAAATTGTATTTTGAAAAGGAGATTGATTTGGGAATTTAAAATAAAATCTCCTAAGAATATTTAAAGTAATTTTATCTTGTGTATTTATAGAAATTATTTTTCTTGTTATAAATATATAAATGCAATATATAGAAAATAATGTTCAAAATAAAATCTAAGCTTGTTAATATAAAATATAAAATACAAATAGATGATAATGTTCAATATACAATATTAATGTTAATATAAGTCAAAATTAAATATAATAAATAAGTAAACACATCAATCTAAGTTTAATATTAATAGTCAAATATAAAACACAAATCAAAATGTAAATATAAATCAAAACAAGAAATAAGTAGTAAATACTTACAATATCATTTTAAATTTGCAAGACCATAGAAAAATATAAAAAAAATTAAGTATAAATGTAAGTAAATTTTATTGTACATATTTAAATATTGTTAGCTAAAGCACAAATACAAATAAAAATGGGTAAGTAAATTTATGAAATGTAACTTAAATGATTGATAGTTAAAGTACAAATAAGAAATAAAAATGTAACTACAAGCAAATATAAAAGTACAAAATACATAATAAAATTAAAGAGCAAAGCATATGATAAAATGAAAAAAAAAGTATGACATAAATAACAATTTTTTTTTATATAAGACCACAGTGAGGTAGAATCTGGCAATTATATTTACATAGACATATATGTACTTTGAAGTTCAAACTGGGAAGGGTAAGACAAATATTCATACATAAACAAACCTTCATATACACAAGAGAAGGAACCTGACACAAATATGTACAGGAGAGGGTAACCAAATGAATATATGTATTAAAATGTCTTCTTTCTTAAGCCAAACTTTGACCTGCAAAACTAGGTCTGCATACAATATTTAAGAACAGATAGACATAATAAGTATGTAACATATTTTGTGAACAAAACTTGTACTTGATTTCCTCTCGGCCAACAAATTTGTCAATTCAAATGTATGCAAACCTGTACACTTCAGACAGGAAAATCTGCTCATATCTAAACTACTTCACTAGACAAAACCTTCCTTAAGTACTCTGTGTCCTTTTATATTTGTTCATCTCTGATTTAGTTCGTTTATAAACTTAAGAAGAAACCTGAGAAAAAAAAATTGAAGCAAGAAAGAAAAGGAGAGGGAACAAAATTCAACTAGAATTCAAATTAAAAACAATCAGATTCAAGGCTGACTCAAACTTCAGTTTCAAACACAGAAGATTTCAAACTTCTGTTTCAAGGCAACATGTTCTAAACTCAATGCTTTCTGTATACATTCAGGTGAGTAAACTAACTATTTCTAAGTTTTAGTTTGATAATTGTTCATTTAAGCCTAGTGTTTTCTATCTACTGTAATTCATGATTCTGAGTTGCTCCTGTATCTTTAACAATTTCTGAGTAAATATTACATATACATCTTTACATGAAAACAAAGTTTGGAATTTTTAACTGGGTAGGTTGTTTAAATTTAAATCATCACTCGAAAATGAATTACAGCTTGTCAGTGGACCATAACAATAGAATATGCAGTTTTGTTTTTTTAAAATCAATAGCTAAATTTTGAATGTCTTAATTTGTAAATTTGATCACATTTTGGTTTAGCATACAAAGTTTGGATTTAGAAATAGAAATGATGATTTTTAGATTAGCATTGAAGGAACAGATTGAATATGTATAAAAGTTACACTTTTGTCAATATCTAATAATTCGATTAATTTTAATTACTGAAATTTGGGGTAATACTAGCTTGATGGTGTATTTATATAGGAAAAATGCTAATTAATTTCTTCAATGCATGAATTTGTCGAATGAAGTTAAAATAGGGTTTTACAGGAAGCTGTTCTTCTCTGTAATAAAGGGTCGCGTGCGGCCTCTACGCTTGACCGAGTGATTTACAATTTTAGGGAGGGATAGAGGGCTGTGTTGTCGTGGTGTGGCCAAGGGTGGAGGGCTCTGGTGGTCTCTGTGGTCATGGCGAGACCGTTTTATTGTCAGAGGCGAGTTTATGTTTTGTCGAGCAAAGGGCATATTTTTGATTTCGATCGATTAGGAACTTTCTGAGTTTCGATTATGGGAGAGGGGTTGAAGCGTGGTTTGTGGGTGGTGGCGAGGACCGCCGGAGGTGCGCCGGACCACCGTGCACGTTCACGGTGGCGTTGGAGTGAGGTGGCGTGTCTGTGACGACGTAAATGGGCGTCCGTGTCGTGCTCGAGTCTCACTGAATGTTGCTTCGAGTTTCGATCGTAAACTAGTTTTATTGCCTGATGTTTGCTATATATTTAAGTTTTACAATCTTACTGAAAAAAAAGAGAGAAGAAGAAGGAGCTTCATGGGGGGACTCGGGGAATGTTTGCTTGACCCGGAGTTATGCTCGAGTCTAGGCAGGGAAGTCTCGGGATTGATTACTGCTGTTTTGCAGTGGGGTTGTAGTTGAGTAAAATTGTTTTTTTTTGTTTCTACAAATTTGATTAAAACAGTTTGAGCTTAGAGAATATTTAAAGGATTAAGTTAAGATTTTGTCAAGTTTTAATTATTGTAGTCAAAATCTTAACGACTTTTGTTAAACACTTAAATTATTTTAATTTAGGAAATTATTTAGTTAAGTATAATGGTCAATTAACTTTTAAGTTTGGGGAACTTTTAAGTGTTAACTACATTGAGTAATGAAAATTTAATGAATTATTTCTAGAAAACAATCGAGAATAATTAGTTTTTCGATAATAATTAGTTTTTCGATAATAATTAGTAATAGATTGTGGGAAATAAATGAGTAATTATCTACTTAAGTTAAATTACGAATAACCAATAGGTAATTAATCAAGTGATTCAATTAAGAAGTAAGAAGTAAGTAATTAAGGAGTTAGCAGATAATAATTTAGCGATTAAGTTTTATTGATAAATAATTAAAGTTATTAATAAACGATCAGGAAATTGATAATTAGGTAATTAGAGTTAAACAACTTGAATAAGGAGTAATTAAGTTAATAGAGTGAAATAATTAAGTAATTAAGTAAAATAAGACTCAAAGATGACTTCTTATGGATTGTTATGTTGAATATCTGCTTGTGATATTTATTTGATGATATTCTGTGATGCTCTGTGATATGCTGTGTTATATCTATGATGCTTGTATATGTTTTATCTGTGATAAATGCTATGTTAATTCAATTGTTAAATTTAAATTATTTAAACTGTTAAGTTAATTAGACAACTTGGCCCTTAAAATGGCGTTTGGATTCGATGAGACCGGGATCAGAAGAATTAATTGTGATTCTCCAAAAACCACATCGATCCAATTTAAAAGTTAGGTCGTGAATTCTGAAATGAAGATCGAGATGGTGTTTTCAGAATGCAAGGGTTATCGTCGTTAACTCTGAGGGTGATTCCAAATGAGTGTAACGAGATAATGCCTTCGGTTTCGTTCGAACCCGGAATGAACTTGTATGGATTGAATGCTTTCAGCACATCGTCAGGCGGAGGATGAGCATTCTAAGTAATAGGTTCTGTAAAGGTAACCGCAGCCTCAAGCCTCATCAAACGGGAATGGCTAAAACAGGGGAGATGCAGCAAGGTTAGGTGGGTCATGCCCAAGCAGGACAAGATATTTCCCCTGTCTAGATGTCCCTTTATATTTCGGCTGTGTGGGCGGTTGCTAGCTACAACCGCGGGGTTTATCTTGTTCGGGACTGTTCAGTAAGGAATGGTTCCGGCCTTGTGATGTAGGGGGTCGGGAGTGATCCTCGGTACGGTGATCTAGGCCCCGTACTGTGACGGGCGGTGCCCCAGTAGCCCTGCCATTGTTGGAAATCCATTTTCACTACGAGACCCTACGGTTTTGATTTGTATCACCCACTTTTGTGGCTAGTAGCTGGAATTTAATATGTAACAATTTCAGCTATTTTCTATTTATTTGAAAACCCTAGACACTATTCTAATATCACTGGATTTCCTATGAAATGTTTTGGTCAGCGTAAGGTAAAAACTTACCCGTATTTATTTGTGGGAAGTCTTACGTGATACCTTTATTTTCAAATGTTTTTCAAAGTTAAACAACTTTAAACCGTTTACTCATACCAGACCCATGTCTAACCCAGAGTTTATATTTTGTTTTTCATAAACTCTTGGGTACTCAAATTTTTATGAGTAGCCAAGTGATAGGTTTTGGACCCTGATTCTGGAGGAGCTTGGAGCAGGAGTTCCAGACGTATGTAGCTATTTATCTAGTTCCGCTGTGTTAGTTAATATGTACTGTACCTCTGATGTATATAGTGATAGATGTATGTATGGTTGTCATGTGTATTGATATTGTAACTCTGATATATGTAAAACTATGTAATATTTATGTGATATATTATATTTTGTTCCATTCCGCTGTGAGATTCTGATGTTGTTGTTCTTTCTTTTTCTTTCTTTGCTATTTCTATCCCTTTCTTTCTTAATGATGATACGTCTTTCTGGTAGTAGAAGGGCGGGTCGTCACAGAACCAGATTGCCAGTCGACTGAACCTATATAAAATTTGTGCCCAACTCTCTACTTCAAAAAGGCCCAATTTCAGTCAATCGGGGATCTATCTCGGTCAGCTGAAGTTGTACAAATTTTCCCACTAACTCTCTGCCTCTAAAATAGGTATTTTTAGTCGGCTAAATTTGTTTCTCAATCGATTGAACTTCGCAAAACTGTCAGTATAACTACCTTTTTCCATCGTGCCTATTCACCGATTCACTTTGCCTCTTCAAAAAACCCTAACTCCAAATAAATTTTCAATGGATACAAGGCAGAAAATCCCTGCTACTCATCCTAAACAAAAGTAAAGGAAAAGCTCCGACCTCCTCTTCCTCCAATCCGGCTCATCCTGAATTTTCCTCAAATGCTCAAATCTTGGAATGGCTCAATGGAAGTGCCAAAAATCTTCTAATCTTCAACGAATTAAATGAAAAATGAATCTTTCAAGAAACATTCTACAAATCGAAGATTTCGCTGCTTTTGGCATAGAGGATTTAGCATGAAAATATGGATTCCTCTCCTTGATTGATGAAAGAAAAAATAAGGTAAATATTTACCCATTTCTAGTCAAATTGTTCTATGCAAATCTTTGTGGAGATTTTTACACAACTCCAAATGAAATTGAGGAAGGACTTATATGGCGTAAAGTATTTGGAGTTGATATAGTACTCAATTATGAAGATCTAGGAGTTATTTCAGAGTGTAATTATCATGGAACTTCTTTAGATAATGTGTACCATCATGATTTCGCATAAGATTAGATTAGCTACAAATTTCGTATTCCAAACATGGAGAATACGTCGGTGAATTTATGACCCTAAGCTCGAATAATTAATAAAATGCTTCTTCACACTATTTTTCCTCGTACCCGGAGTTATGAAAAAATGTACGACTACAACTACAAAGCTCTTTATGCCATTTATTCTAACACTCGGCTAAATTGGGCAAAGATTATTCATGATGAAATAAAAAGATTTAGTTCCCATTCTCGAAAAACAATGTTTTTTGGCCCCTATCTCATAAAGATATTTCTTCATTTTGGAATTAATGTTGAAATTTTACAAGATTACATCACACCAAAGTTAAGGATCAAAAGTCTATCTCACTTATGAAATTACCCTCTACAATGGAACCCCCTCCTTCGTATAATGTTTATTTGTCAACTTTGGTTAAAAATACCTTGGATCAACCGTCTTCACAACCACACCAAGCTCAAACCTCTCAAGCACAAATGCATGGTCAATCAAGTCATGAAATTTTCAAAGAAGTTAATTTGTCATCCAATAGTGAAAATGAAGTTTCATTGGTCCAACCTTTAAGAAATATCAATTCCATAACAGTAATTCTCCGCAATCAAGAGAATCTTTTCAAACAACAGAAGGAAATGATGAAATTTAAAAAACATTTTGGAATTTGCTTGGTAAAATTTGGAAAATGGCCTCGTCATGCTCTAGCTCATCATCTTCTGAACCAAAATATTAGTTTCTTCAACTCCATCCTTGTTTGGTAAGACTGTCATATTTTTCTTATGCTTCCATAGTACTATCGTTCAAAACACTTATATTCGTGATGTTGTTAGAATGTAATTTAAATTTTGATGTTATGCAACTCTATGTATGTGACAACTTCTATTTTGATGTTTTGTGACTTTATGTGCAAACTTTCATTTGATGTTATTTGATGTTATGTGATGTTATTTTTCTTCTATGACTTTATGTGATGTCGTTTACTTCTGTTGATGCCAAAGAGGGAGAATCATATAGATAGGAGGAGCATGAATTTAGGGGGAGCAAAATCATTATTTTTACACTTGAAATTTTATAGTTGTCATCATCAAAAAGGGGAAGATTGTTAGAATATTGAATCTCGTTTATAATGATGACAACTATACACTACACATATATATTATATCATGATAGCAGGCTTTCATTCAAGAAGACAACAACACAAGGCAAAAGGCAAGAAGAATCATCTATCAGTCCAATAAGTCAAAACTATGGATCTTCAAGGTCAATAGTATGTATTTGGTCTTAGATTAAATTGTAAAATCTCCTTGATAGTTCATATACATACATAAAAAAAACATTCAAACATAGATGTCAAGATATCATTGAAATTTGAAATTCAATAAAGGTCAAAATATTAATGCAAACTGAACTTACATATTTCAGTCAACTGTACTTAGTTTCAATCGACTAAAACTTTGTAAATCATTTTTTTTAAATTCAAAAAATTTTCCATGAAATTTTAAACATTCATACTCAGTAGATTGACGTAATCGCTCAGAAGACTGAGATGCTTAAATGGCCATTTTTGCTAAAAAGTCATCTTCAAGAGTTGCAACCATTTTGAACAGTTTTTTAATTCTGAAAAGATTTTCTTGAACGTTGACAACTCTTGATTGACTCTCTTCGGTATCTATAAATAGCACAACAACTTATACTTAGCTTTCTAACTTTCTACTCTGATTTCTATTGTATCTATTCTCTTGTGTTATTCTAGGCAATTTTGTACTTTCAACTGCATAATCTCATTTGCTATTGTTCCAATAATCATAGTGCACTCACTACGAATCATCAAGGAGATTATAGAAACCATTGTACTATCAAGTCAAAATCAGTGTAGACAAACAGAAGATTGTCAAGCAAGAAATCTATTTGTCAATGGAAATAATAAATATGAAAGGTGCCCATATCGGTTAAATTGTAAACCTATTCCTCGGGGTCAAGCGAGGGATTTACTAAGAAAATGCCTAAGAGATACTTAGGGACTGGACGTATGAGAGGTGCTCCGAACTAGTATAAATCTCGTTGTGTACATTTACTTACTGCTTTTGTAACGACCCATAAAATTCTATTAGTTTTAAATGGTTCTATTTAACGCATTTAAGTGAAATTTGGTGAAATTTAAATAAATTAAGTGGCAAATAAAAAGTTAATATTTGGAATGCGTCTGAATAAGCATAGCAAACTGTAAATTTTCGTCCAAAAATATGAAAGTTTATTTCGCGCGTAAATTTACTTCAATTAAATCAGTTAAAAAGTGACGAAAATAAAACGTTTCAAAACCAAAAACTTTTTACATAGGAAAATTCTAAACCATCTTCTGAGCAAGATGTCAGTTCGTCGTTTTTCAAAATGCGGACTTCTATAGCTCCGTCGTTCTTATTTTCTGCGTTTTACTGCATTTTTTCCACTTGGGAAAATTCGAAATTTTATAATTCAAGCATACCACTAATATCTGTATACCATTGTGATCGTCTCGTCGTGCTGATCTCAACAGTATATTTATCTCTGTATTTTGGGATCCGGTGTACAACGGAAGCAATAAATTGTGCGCTGTACTGGTACCAAAATTTGTAACCTTTTGCTTCCCTTGTCTTTTCAAACTTGAAACGTGCTGTCTAAACAACAAAATTTATTGCTTTAAATTTCAGCTAAATTAGAGGGGACCGTTGACACATCTTTCAAATTGTAAAAGTATAAAGTTGAACGACTTGTTTTCTTCTACCAGCATTCATTATAGCATTCAAACTTTATACGTTTTGTACTCATCAAATTTGAACGGCTATTATAACGGCCACTAGCTCTCATTATGACATTTATTTCATAATTTATTAAATTTAATCGTTGCCATTCCCATTCATATTTACGTTCCTACGTTTGTGGCTCTTTGTCTCATCTCCTTTTCACGGTTTCAACATAATATATATTCCTGTAGCCTCATATTCCCCTTCCCTTGCAAACCCATCTTCCCTCACCTGTAGAAAACTTCCCCACTCATACTTCATCACATCCGAACCTTCACCACCTACCGAAACTCCACGTCCTCATTCCTCCTTCGCCACGACCGCCTTCCACCTCAGCTCGCCACGCGTGCCCTCCATCAAACTTCCGCATAACCCTCTCGCACTCCACTTTTTCTCCACGGCTAGCCACAACGGTCGCACGCCTCCCCTACAACACCACACACCATACAAGAAACCTATGCCGAGAACCCCGTTCCCACCAAAACCGATCCACCCTACATCCGCCCTAACAGCCTTGCTCCTCCATATCAGTGCCGAAACCCTCTCCCCTCTGCCCTGTGAACGGCAAGCGGCCGCTGCCACTCCTCCACGTCAGCAGCCCCACCCGCGTCTAAGCAACCGCCTCCCTTCCCTCTTCCTCCATCTCATTTTACTCCGGCCTTCCCTCCTCGACATGGCTAGCGTGGCCTTCCCTCTATGTATATAATTTTTTTTGTAAACAGGTTAGTAATTTCGTTATTTCATCTGAAAGCTTTTCTGTTGTTGCATATATTACAAATTATATTTCATATAAGCAAGTTTTAAAGTATAGTTGTTTATAATATACTAGTTTATTTATATGCATATATTTGCGAGCAGGTATATAGTTTGTTTGAGTTTTGTTTTAAACTTTGGTTTTGATTAAGAATAGGGAAGGGTGTTGCATAGTATGTTTTAGCCAGAATATATTTATCAAGTTGTTCTCAAAATGTAAGTTATATATAGGGGTCTGGGCTTGCTGCAAAGTGAAGCACTGTATATTTTATTATGAAAAGTTAGTATATATGGTTTTTATTATATAAAAGGGATGGTTTATATATATTGAAATAAAGCGAAAGAAAGAAAAAAAAAATCGATTTCAACTTTTAAACGTAAATGATATGTATACGGTCTTAAGTGCATGTACGTGTATGTATGATTTCAGTATATGAATGGTTCGATATATATAGGTGTTTTGAAAGAAGAGTGGGTGAATATATGTTGTATATTTTAGTAAGACTGCACGCATCAGCTTTTAGAAGTGTTTCCAGTTTTGAATAATTATTACTTTTTGAACTATTGGTTGCAATTCAAAAGCCGTAATATATATATTATTATAGTATACATATTTTATTATAGAATATTTTTTTTAGCAGCCCATTTGTTTCGTATGCACGTATGTAATTTTCATAAGTCGAGGTTTCTTGAAAGTGTTACTAGATGTCCTACTTTTACTTATGCATAGTGCTTGTGTATTTTACACATTTCTATTTTGACAGTGGAAAAGATAGTTATATGTTCCAACATTTTATAAATTCAGTTAGTTTATAATATATCAAAATTTTTGGATGTGTGTTAGTCTGTATATACTTTTATAATACATGGGTGTGTTGGTCTTTTTAGTTATTTAAAGTGAAGTATATATATGTTTATATGCTGCTGTTATATATGTTGGATTTTAAATATATGTTTAGATTCAAGTAAACATACTTTATATATGTAGGTATTTTGCATTTTTTTAAGTATATATATAGGTGTTTGTTTCAAATTTTATTATGCGAATATATCTAGTTTTATGTGTTTATTTAAACCAATGATTTTTTGAAATATATATATATATTTAATTTTAAAAGGTGTTTGAAAATTTGAATATGATTTTATGTATATAGTTATATATAGTTATATAGGTTCACTTATACCAATTATCTTCATCGACCCCGTTCTGATTTGTTCCATCTATTCTTATTATCAGCTTGATCGTTGAATTCGTGCCGATTTTTGCTTTGCTTCAATTCGTCATTCAAATTTCAGTGTTGGTATCAGTGTGCGTATCCGCATCATCTTCTGTATTCTCTAGCCTCGAAAGGTGAGCAATCACTCACGATTAACGTTCTTTATTTATTAAATTTGATTTCAATTGAAACGTCAATTGAAATATGCTGCTGTTAGTTGTTTTACTGTATGACTGCTATTATCTGTATCTGTTCACCTATGACACCTGACACTCTTATCGGTTAGTTATTTATGTGATAATAATACAGATTGGTTGATAATTGATTGTTTGATTGATTGTTGTTTAAATTGGATGTTATTAATTTTGTTGAGTGATAACTAGTTTGCTAGCTTAATTTGGGTTAGTATAGTTTATAGATTTAACGGATTTTATATGACGGACCTTGATTTATTAAAACCTGACCCCGCCATATGTTAATTTGATTAGTTAAATTTGACCCATTAATTGTCGTAGAAATTGATAAATTATACTTTAAATCTTTGAACTTAGTTGGATTAATTGTTGTAGTATTAAACTGAAATTTGAAATGGGACGACAAGTGAAACTGAAATGTAATAATCTATAATCTACATGAAATGATAGTATAGATTTTAGAAATAATTATACAAATAACAATGCGAATTAATACGATTATTTCGGGGTTATTTGATTTATCTATTGGATGGTTATTGATTGTTGTTATTGCTTGTTTATTCACTTGGACACCATCCCTGTCATCACACTGCAAGTTCCCTTTGTTATGTTTGGTTTTTGAATTGAAATGGGTTGAAATGATAGGCCCAAGCGGTTTCATTTAATTAAATTGGGATTACGGGTTGAAATGCTATCCACCCGTATACATTTAGTGTACGGATTGAAATGATAATATCCGTAACACTTGACCATATGATAAGAAAGATTTGGCCTTATTAAATATAAAATTTTAAATACATATATAAAGGATAATGATAAATATAGAGCTAATTATATCCAGTTTAATCAAGATTGATTTAAATGCATCAATTATGATAAATTTTATGTAAGTTTTTATCTCGAATAGTTTTTGCAATAATATTAAACAATTAGGATTGGGAGATAACTTTGGGTTATTTAAAAATGGTTTTTAGATAAGGATTTATCTATTTAAATCAATTTGAAATGACTAAATAAGAATGATGTAAAAATCGAGAATCTATATGAAACTGTTAAGTTTAGATTGTTATATGTAAGCTATGAACTATATGGAATTTAAATGGTTAGAGATTTGGATATGTATTTGGAACCCAGATAGTTGAATTTGTTATGTAGATAACAAATTGAGAAACTGAAATTTGAGTTTGAACTAAATTTGGAAAGTTTATTTAGAAAACTAGATTAGGAAAAAATTTAGTTGAAATGTTGAATACTTAAAGCATGAATCATATTGAACTAAAAGGGGAAATTGGGATATCCAAATCTGGGAATTATAAATTTAAGTGGATTTTAGGAAAATTTAAATTGACAAAATGAGATTGAATTTAATTGAATGGGAAGGTCGGGTTGATGTGAAATGATTTGTTAAGTTAAGGAAATTGAAAGTACTCTACTGTATACATTATTTAATATACAGCTACTATCTTGGGAAATATGATTATTTGAAGTAAAATTGATATTTGGGTTTGAAGTATAAATAAAGTGAATGACCACGGTGTTATAGTGTATATTTCCACCTTGTAGATAGTTATATGTACCCTTAGAGGATGGTCATCCCAAACATCCTTTAAGATTATTTGCATTTCAATTGATATTTCACTTGAGTTGAATTTATTGATATAAGAATGTTAATCCTGACTCGAGTGTTTTGTGTTTTGCTTTACGCTCGGGTCAGACTGAGTAATACAGCATTAGAGACTCACCTTTGGAAATTGGAGCTTCATTTGGAGATCCAACTATCGATTCAGCTTTCAGTTTCTAGTTGACTGCTTCAGAGTAGCCATCGGCTCGTATTGAAGACTTCACTGTATTCAAAGTATTCTGATGTATTTTATTTTAAACTCTGATGTATATAGTAGCTTCATGAACTACTATCCTTTTTCTATTCCGCTGCATTTTATTACTCTGTGATCTGTGATTGGTTTATTTACTGTATATCTTAAGTTTTTGCCAAAATCTTATTAACAATTCGGTAGTTTGAATTATTCAAGTCGGACATATACGGTTTTATTGTCGATTTGAATGGTCCGAAATAGCGGGTCGTTACAGTTGGTATCAGAGCCAGGTTCTAGGCAAAACTTAGCATATATAGTAAATTTATTTACAGAATCACTTTCGTTCGAGTTGACTCTCTTCCTTTTGACTCGATTTCCTTTGAATTTTGGAATGTCCCTCGGTTCTGAAATTCATTCTGTCTCTCCCTATTTATATTCGTTTGATTCTGGAGTATCCCATAACTCCACTGAATGTTTTGTAAAGGGGGTGAAAACTCCTTTACAATTGGCGTTGATTCACCGAAGATTTCTGTATCCTCGGTTTACGATGCTGCTTTATCTTGGTATGCTGAATTCTATCTCTGGCAATCGAATGTCGATTTGCTTTAGAATTCCGCATCAATTATATTCCTGAAGTCACGGTTGACCCGGTTAAGGTCGCCCACGATTTATAGAAGTATATCCATTTTCTATTTTGTAATTTAATTATCTCATCTTCGATCGAGTCTATCTTCGAATCAGAATTCTATTAATTAGAGTTCCTCTAGTTAAATCTCCATCTTTGTTTTGAAATCCATTCTTGAATCATCCTTTGGAAATGGGGTTTGTTGTGTTTTTTTAATTGTTTTATATATCGAAATTTTTATTTTGATAACTATTATTTTATTCTATATATAAAAGTGAAAATGTTTCGATAAGGATAAATCAAATAAGAAATGTTATTCTATATAAAAGGGTTTTGAAAGGATTTGCAATTTTGAAAAATTATAAGAAATTGATTTATATAAAAAAGGATTTATAACGGAGGTGTTAAATTTCAAATTCGAGAATTGAATTCCGGTATTTTGAAATTGGTTTAAGATTTTGGGAAACATATAAAAATAATACGATTTAAAAGTATTTTCCGAATAAGAAATGTTTCAAATGAGTTCAAAGGAATTCCAATAAATTTTGAAGAATTTCAAAGAAGTTTTCAAGAAAATAGAAGTCCAGAACTCACTTTTGTCGCTGGAAAATAATTTCGGTGATGAGTGCACGCATCATCGAAATTGATTTTTGAGTTTCAAAGTGGGGGAGAGGCCACTTTAATAGCTTCGCTATACGAGTGATTTTGGAAAACCGTTTGATTTCAAATCCCGAAGTATAATTTGATATCTTCGAAAGAAAGATGTATATATTTAAAATAGTTTAAAGTATGCCGGTGTTCGATCCTCGAGTTTTCGATTTAACTCAGAATAACCCTACTTATAAAAATTGATTTCCAACTCTTGGATTTGAAATTTGATTTCACCGACTATTTTGAAGGTTCGAGCACTTCCAAATCAAGGTTTAAAATTTAAAATCTAAGAAATTTTGAAGAATATAAAATGTTTGATAAAGCATATAAGTTTGTTTTGGATGTTTAAGTTTGAAGCCTTTTGTTAAATAAGAGAATATGAATATTTTGAATTATACTAATATGGAATTTAGTTTGAAATATTTGAAAAATGATTAGTTTTAAATAATGGTTTCCGGAAAGGCAAATTGGATATTTTAAATAGAAATAAATAGTTTAAAGGTTATAAAGGGATAATTATTAATTGGGAAACCATTTTGAGTATAATGGATTTTGAGAAAATATCGGGTTTTGAAATTTAATTGAAAATTTAAAACCAGTACTTATATGATGATTTTGGAAATGAATTTGTTTAACTTGAATTATTTCAATTTAGAAACTGGGAGAATTTTCTAAACCTATTATTATGGGAACTTTGAAATTGAAGTATTAAATGTGGAAGAAAATTTGGTGAAATCATATATGATTTTGAAACTAAATTGATATTGAAATGATCTGAAATTGAGAACCTTATATTATTAAGCATTTGATTTGGGAGTGGTCGGACTTATATAAAATGGATTTGTATAAGTATGAAATTGATTTAAAATCTATTGATTTGAAAGGAACTCAATTTGGAAAGAGAATTTTTTTATAATCAAAGTCCATATAAGTATGTTTTGATATACTATTGATTTGGAAAGTATTCGATTTGGAAAAGGAATCCTATATATAATGGACTTTATATAAGTATGATATCTGAAAGGGATTTAAAAAGGTACTATATGATATATATTTTCCAAGTAAAGATATGGAAAGTGCCTTCTGCTTGATATCCGCTTTGTGGCCACATCGTGGATTCATTCTATCGATATTATTTTCTCTGATTTTTGGTTTTCCGGATGTAATACTCGAGTGTTCCCACCGTGGCGTAACCCATGGTTTTTCTTTTTTCTCTCATGAATGCACAGCGAAATTGCCTGGCTGAGTCTTGCTTGGGGGTACGGATTGTTTCCTGGGGGAACCAGGCGTAACCATTGTCCTGCAATCTGTGTAGGTCGCGAATAGTAGCGCAAGTGCCTGGCTGAGTCTTGCCTGGGGGTACGGATTGTTTCCTGGGGGAACCAGGCGTAACCATTGTGTATCCTGCACCCTACTAGTCATCATGGCGTAACTCGCAGGGCTGTGAAAGCTTACGGATATGGATTGTTTCCTGGGGGAACCAGGCGTAACCATTGTGTATCTGCGAACCATGATCGGACAAAGGTTTTGTTTAATTGTTTGTTTGGATCGTACTTTCCATATCGGTTTTTAAAAGGTTTTTCAAGTAATTTCACTGGTTGTTGAAACAAGTCTACTAAGCACTTGAAGAATTCTAGCTTTGCGCCTGATCAACGCATGGCCAGAGTCTGCAAGAACGAGGATAAACTTGTTGAAACATCGAGTTATAAAAGTATTTTTGAAAGAAATTTATTTTGATATAATAGTATCTTATTATAAAGGATTATTATAAAGGTATTATATTTTAAAGGTATTTTTCCCAACAAAGAAATTTTGTATTAATCTTTGAAATTTAAACTCCTTTGGTGAATTAGCAATTCGTGCCCGATTCTTTCCTTTTCTACCTTATCTGCTCAGCTTTTATTCACCTTGATTCTGTTTCCAAAAATCTACCTTCCTTCCTTGTTAGATTTACCCTTTAAAATATTGGCTAATTATATATTACTTTGTTTAATATAAAATTCTAGTATTATAAATATTTTTGAAGTCATAAATTAAATAAAACATTTTTAAAGAAATGATTATTAACTTATTTGATAATGTTTGAAAGATATCTTGAGATAAATTTAAATTTTTCACAATCTGGATTTAATATTTTCAATAGACTTTGTAAATATAAGTAATAGTGCAGGTAATTGTTTTCAAAGGAGTTTGAAAAGTAGTATAGTATTATAGAAAATTTGACTTTCAAATGAAGTTCCAAATAAAGATCTCAAATAAATTTGAGTAGTTTTAAAAAATAAATCGTTGTCCTATCTTTCAAGGTATATTCTTTCTGGTTGTTTTATTCTCCTACCTCTTTCCTTTTCGGGGACGAAAAGTTTTGAGTGGGGGAGAGTGTAACGACCCATAAAATTCTATTAGTTTTAAATGGTTCTATTTAACGCATTTAAGTGAAATTTGGTGAAATTTAAATAAATTAAGTGGCAAATAAAAATTTAATATTTGGAATGCGTCTGAATAAGCATAGCAAACTGTAAATTTTCGTCCAAAAATATGAAAGTTTATTTCGCGCGTAAATTTACTTCAATTAAATCAGTTAAAAAGTGACGAAAATAAAACGTTTCAAAACCAAAAACTTTTTACATAGGAAAATTCTAAACCATCTTCTGAGCAAGATGTCAGTTCGTCGTTTTTCAAAATGCGGACTTCTATAGCTCCGTCGTTCTTATTTTCTGCGTTTTACTGCATTTTTTCCACTTGGGAAAATTCGAAATTTTATAATTCAAGCATACCACTAATATCTGTATACCATTGTGATCGTCTCGTCGTGCTGATCTCAACAGTATATTTATCTCTGTATTTTGGGATCCGGTGTACAACGGAAGCAATAAATTGTGCGCTGTACTGGTACCAAAATTTGTAACCTTTTGCTTCCCTTGTCTTTTCAAACTTGAAACGTGCTGTCTAAACAACAAAATTTATTGCTTTAAATTTCAGCTAAATTAGAGGGGACCGTTGACACATCTTTCAAATTGTAAAAGTATAAAGTTGAACGACTTGTTTTCTTCTACCAGCATTCATTATAGCATTCAAACTTTATACGTTTTGTACTCATCAAATTTGAACGGCTATTATAACGGCCACTAGCTCTCATTATGACATTTATTTCATAATTTATTAAATTTAATCGTTGCCATTCCCATTCATATTTACGTTCCTACGTTTGTGGCTCTTTGTCTCATCTCCTTTTCACGGTTTCAACATAATATATATTCCTGTAGCCTCATATTCCCCTTCCCTTGCAAACCCATCTTCCCTCACCTGTAGAAAACTTCCCCACTCATACTTCATCACATCCGAACCTTCACCACCTACCGAAACTCCACGTCCTCATTCCTCCTTCGCCACGACCGCCTTCCACCTCAGCTCGCCACGCGTGCCCTCCATCAAACTTCCGCATAACCCTCTCGCACTCCACTTTTTCTCCACGGCTAGCCACAACGGTCGCACGCCTCCCCTACAACACCACACACCATACAAGAAACCTATGCCGAGAACCCCGTTCCCACCAAAACCGATCCACCCTACATCCGCCCTAACAGCCTTGCTCCTCCATATCAGTGCCGAAACCCTCTCCCCTCTGCCCTGTGAACGGCAAGCGGCCGCTGCCACTCCTCCACGTCAGCAGCCCCACCCGCGTCTAAGCAACCGCCTCCCTTCCCTCTTCCTCCATCTCATTTTACTCCGGCCTTCCCTCCTCGACATGGCTAGCGTGGCCTTCCCTCTATGTATATAATTTTTTTTGTAAACAGGTTAGTAATTTCGTTATTTCATCTGAAAGCTTTTCTGTTGTTGCATATATTACAAATTATATTTCATATAAGCAAGTTTTAAAGTATAGTTGTTTATAATATACTAGTTTATTTATATGCATATATTTGCGAGCAGGTATATAGTTTGTTTGAGTTTTGTTTTAAACTTTGGTTTTGATTAAGAATAGGGAAGGGTGTTGCATAGTATGTTTTAGCCAGAATATATTTATCAAGTTGTTCTCAAAATGTAAGTTATATATAGGGGTCTGGGCTTGCTGCAAAGTGAAGCACTGTATATTTTATTATGAAAAGTTAGTATATATGGTTTTTATTATATAAAAGGGATGGTTTATATATATTGAAATAAAGCGAAAGAAAGAAAAAAAAATCGATTTCAACTTTTAAACGTAAATGATATGTATACGGTCTTAAGTGCATGTACGTGTATGTATGATTTCAGTATATGAATGGTTCGATATATATAGGTGTTTTGAAAGAAGAGTGGGTGAATATATGTTGTATATTTTAGTAAGACTGCACGCATCAGCTTTTAGAAGTGTTTCCAGTTTTGAATAATTATTACTTTTTGAACTATTGGTTGCAATTCAAAAGCCGTAATATATATATTATTATAGTATACATATTTTATTATAGAATATTTTTTTTAGCAGCCCATTTGTTTCGTATGCACGTATGTAATTTTCATAAGTCGAGGTTTCTTGAAAGTGTTACTAGATGTCCTACTTTTACTTATGCATAGTGCTTGTGTATTTTACACATTTCTATTTTGACAGTGGAAAAGATAGTTATATGTTCCAACATTTTATAAATTCAGTTAGTTTATAATATATCAAAATTTTTGGATGTGTGTTAGTCTGTATATACTTTTATAATACATGGGTGTGTTGGTCTTTTTAGTTATTTAAAGTGAAGTATATATATGTTTATATGCTGCTGTTATATATGTTGGATTTTAAATATATGTTTAGATTCAAGTAAACATACTTTATATATGTAGGTATTTTGCATTTTTTTTAAGTATATATATAGGTGTTTGTTTCAAATTTTATCATGCGAATATATCTAGTTTTATGTGTTTATTTAAACCAATGATTTTTTGAAATATATATATATATTTAATTTTAAAAGGTGTTTGAAAATTTGAATATGATTTTATGTATATAGTTATATATAGTTATATAGGTTCACTTATACCAATTATCTTCATCGACCCCGTTCTGATTTGTTCCATCTATTCTTATTATCAGCTTGATCGTTGAATTCGTGCCGATTTTTGCTTTGCTTCAATTCGTCATTCAAATTTCAGTGTTGGTATCAGTGTGCGTATCCGCATCATCTTCTGTATTCTCTAGCCTCGAAAGGTGAGCAATCACTCACGATTAACGTTCTTTATTTATTAAATTTGATTTCAATTGAAACGTCAATTGAAATATGCTGCTGTTAGTTGTTTTACTGTATGACTGCTATTATCTGTATCTGTTCACCTATGACACCTGACACTCTTATCGGTTAGTTATTTATGTGATAATAATACAGATTGGTTGATAATTGATTGTTTGATTGATTGTTGTTTAAATTGGATGTTATTAATTTTGTTGAGTGATAACTAGTTTGCTAGCTTAATTTGGGTTAGTATAGTTTATAGATTTAACGGATTTTATATGACGGACCTTGATTTATTAAAACCTGACCCCGCCATATGTTAATTTGATTAGTTAAATTTGACCCATTAATTGTCGTAGAAATTGATAAATTATACTTTAAATCTTTGAACTTAGTTGGATTAATTGTTGTAGTATTAAACTGAAATTTGAAATGGGACGACAAGTGAAACTGAAATGTAATAATCTATAATCTACATGAAATGATAGTATAGATTTTAGAAATAATTATACAAATAACAATGCGAATTAATACGATTATTTCGGGGTTATTTGATTTATCTATTGGATGGTTATTGATTGTTGTTATTGCTTGTTTATTCACTTGGACACCATCCCTGTCATCACACTGCAAGTTCCCTTTGTTATGTTTGGTTTTTGAATTGAAATGGGTTGAAATGATAGGCCCAAGCGGTTTCATTTAATTAAATTGGGATTACGGGTTGAAATGCTATCCACCCGTATACATTTAGTGTACGGATTGAAATGATAATATCCGTAACACTTGACCATATGATAAGAAAGATTTGGCCTTATTAAATATAAAATTTTAAATACATATATAAAGGATAATGATAAATATAGAGCTAATTATATCCAGTTTAATCAAGATTGATTTAAATGCATCAATTATGATAAATTTTATGTAAGTTTTTATCTCGAATAGTTTTTGCAATAATATTAAACAATTAGGATTGGGAGATAACTTTGGGTTATTTAAAAATGGTTTTTAGATAAGGATTTATCTATTTAAATCAATTTGAAATGACTAAATAAGAATGATGTAAAAATCGAGAATCTATATGAAACTGTTAAGTTTAGATTGTTATATGTAAGCTATGAACTATATGGAATTTAAATGGTTAGAGATTTGGATATGTATTTGGAACCCAGATAGTTGAATTTGTTATGTAGATAACAAATTGAGAAACTGAAATTTGAGTTTGAACTAAATTTGGAAAGTTTATTTAGAAAACTAGATTAGGAAAAAATTTAGTTGAAATGTTGAATACTTAAAGCATGAATCATATTGAACTAAAAGGGGAAATTGGGATATCCAAATCTGGGAATTATAAATTTAAGTGGATTTTAGGAAAATTTAAATTGACAAAATGAGATTGAATTTAATTGAATGGGAAGGTCGGGTTGATGTGAAATGATTTGTTAAGTTAAGGAAATTGAAAGTACTCTACTGTATACATTATTTAATATACAGCTACTATCTTGGGAAATATGATTATTTGAAGTAAAATTGATATTTGGGTTTGAAGTATAAATAAAGTGAATGACCACGGTGTTATAGTGTATATTTCCACCTTGTAGATAGTTATATGTACCCTTAGAGGATGGTCATCCCAAACATCCTTTAAGATTATTTGCATTTCAATTGATATTTCACTTGAGTTGAATTTATTGATATAAGAATGTTAATCCTGACTCGAGTGTTTTGTGTTTTGCTTTACGCTCGGGTCAGACTGAGTAATACAGCATTAGAGACTCACCTTTGGAAATTGGAGCTTCATTTGGAGATCCAACTATCGACTCAGCTTTCAGTTTCTAGTTGACTGCTTCAGAGTAGCCATCGGCTCGTATTGAAGACTTCACTGTATTCAAAGTATTCTGATGTATTTTATTTTAAACTCTGATGTATATAGTAGCTTCATGAACTACTATCCTTTTTCTATTCCGCTGCATTTTATTACTCTGTGATCTGTGATTGGTTTATTTACTGTATATCTTAAGTTTTGCCAAAATCTTATTAACAATTCGGTAGTTTGAATTATTCAAGTCGGACATATACGGTTTTATTGTCGATTTGAATGGTCCGAAATAGCGGGTCGTTACAGCTTTAGTATTTCACAGTATAAATTAGTGTATATATACTTGCCTTTTTTAGCCATACATGATCCACTGGTTCTTTCAACTACTTGTCATATGAAACTACAGAGCAACACTTAATGAAATTGAATGCTGTCTACGCCATCATTCTTCTCTTTCTTGTTTGTCTAGTTTATATCAAGATCGCCTAGATTGAATCCCCCATGCCAATCGCGCCATCAAGGTTCTTGACCACGACTCCTATAGGCCATGATGAGCAAACAATGATCGGATCCTATAAAAAACTTCAGCGGTGGTAGAGATCAGTAAAAGAAAGTCAATAGCGATCTCTGTTTCGCCAATCGTCGGCCGTATCTCCACCGGTCTGAAACCCTAATCATGGCCATGGGCATCGGTCTTGGCCAAACATTAAGATTGAAGCTCTCGTCAGTACAATCTTAACGAATCAAACATTATGATTTTAGTGGAATATATTGGTCAAATTTAATTTTTAAAAAGAAAGAAGTGAGATCGGCTATGGATTTCTATTCTCTAAAGTGAACAGTGAATGATAAAATGAGAATTTGGAGTGAGATCCAAATTTGGGCTTTATATATAATAATTTAATAATCCATTCATATAAATTTTCAAATAAATGGATGTATGTTTCCAGTCCATACGATCACACGACGTGTCTGATCACCACAAAACTCATCTATATACATCATCTCATTTTTTTGAATCTAAGGTACTAATCTGTCGCTATCTAAGACCGCGCCTCGGAATGCTAATTTCATGTATTTTGAGATCTTTTTGGCCATCGGATTTTCTAATCTAAAAATCTAGCGATTCTTATATTGATTTTAATTTGCAACATCAATCCAAACTCAACGGAAATGGTTTCGAGTCATGATTCGACCGTTTGCAAAAATCATATTTTTGGACCTTCATTTAATTAACGATTAAATATTTAAATCAATTATTTAAATATCCGATCATTGAATATTCTTATTGTTACATTGACCCTTCTATGTTATAGGTTGAATGATGTAGCGAAAAAGACACGACATTAAGCTTGTGTACTCTATGTTTTGGTAGGCAGTTTACCATCGAAATTGCATACTTGATGAGTGTCTAGGCATTGGGATTGCGTACTCAGTATATGTGACATAGGAGGTTTAACATTTAGATTGTCTACTCAATCTATAGTTAAGTGGTTAATTATTGAGATTGTTACTCAATTTATAGTTAGGTGGCTTACCATCGAGACTATATACTCGATATATTGTTAGGTTTACCCAATTTCTAGATGTCTAACATTTAGATGTGAATCTTTGTGGGTTGTTATTAGATTTTAGGCGTATTATAGGTTGTTACCCTATATTGTGTCAATTAACAAATTTATTAAATGTAGTACACATATACAAATAAACACATTTAGGTAGTGTAGATTATAAATGATAATTTAATAGCCTTTTAATACCATACCATAGGTGATATTTCTCACTCACCAGACCTTGTCTAATCCCCTCTATTTTTTCCACTTTGTACTTATTGCAAGATAACATGGTACTAGGAAGTATGACGAGGATAAGATGCATAGAGAATGTGACCATATGCTTTGGAGTTATATTTATTTACTATCATTCCCTACGTATCTTATTTTACTTGTTAGTTGAACTTATAATATATTTCTATTTTTGAACTTTATTTAGACGTTTCTTGTATGGATTGCTGTTGTTTTAAGATAGTAATTATTTGGTTTACTTCAACAACTATATTTGTCCCTTTCGCTATGAGATCTGAAAGTGTAGATATGTTAACGTTGTATTTATCTTCGTACCTTGCAAACCATCAAAACCCTAACATCCATATTTCTTAGCATGACGTGAGTTCAGACACAACCATTTGGGCTTTAAATCGGCGTGTCCGAAGGTATGGGTTATTACATTTGCTACTGGAGCCAATTTTTAAGATTTTTTAAGGATTAGACCATATTAAGGGAGCGTATTTGTATATTTTAAAAGTTGTTATATGCGCACGTGTGTGTATAAGTATAACATGTATATTCCCATAAATTCTAGTAATGCTTATTATTATTTAAGTTTATAATAATTTATGTTTACTGATAAGTGAAAATATGCAATCAAATTAGAGGTGGTTCTTGTGAGGTGGTTTCGAGCGTGAACGTCCAACATGGTTCCATGGGTCTCTTTCGGCAAGGAGCTAGGCTAAAATTAGCCCTAATGAAGGACCAGCAGCATAAGTACATAGTGTAGTCCCAACTTCTCCACCAACTTTGGATTTTCCCAAATTACATCAGGATTTTCAAAGTTTGGGTGGAAAGAATTACTTGGGAACAAATCATTTGTTGAGACACGAGCATGATTGAGGAATTGTGATCGAATAATTGCTATAATAGGCATGGAAGATTCAATGAATAGGCTATTGGCTTCATGGCACTTGTAAGGAGATGCCTTGAACTATTAGGAGATTATCATTGTTATTCGGACTATTTTTAAGAGGCGCTTTAAAGTTAAACTATAGGCTGAATAAGGAGTCGAGCTGGAGAAGTTTATTCATTTTGAGAAAGAAAACCGTAGTGTTAAGGAGTATGTTAATGAGTTCAAGCAACTGGCAAAGTAGGATCTAAAATTCATTAATCATCATTGAAGAAGAAGGCAAAATTTGCTAACAGGTTGAACTCAACTTTGAGAGATGTTTAAGTCACGTACCTATTGGAGCAACTTTTGAGAGCTTAGTATAGATGATGTTGTTGAATTCAGTTGCTAAAAGATAACTAAGACAATAAAGGGAAAGAGAATTCAGAAAAATAAATGCAAAGGTGAAGTAGAAGCTCAAGAAAAATAAAAAAAGCCATGGTTTAGGTGTAAGAAGTGCAATTTGAGGGCACATGTGGCTAAAAATTGAAAAGTGAATATTGTACAGGTCAAATGCTATAACTGTAACCAATTTGGACATATAAAGAGGGAATGTCTGAGCTTGCCTAAGAATTCTAACCAGAGCTTATGCACTTGATGTTGTCCCGAGCTCAACTGTAGCCCCAGTTGTGGATAAAGGGAAGAAAGTCATCATGGAAAATGTGTTAACGCTTTCTAATTTATCTATTTGCAACTTATTTGACACTATAGCATCATACTTATTTATTTTGAGGAAGCTAGTAGATGAATTGCACTTCAAGACTAGTATAGTCAAAGACCTTATTATAGTATCGAATCACGTTTTGGGATCGATCAATTTATCTATGATTTGTAAGAGTTTGAAGTTAAATATTTCAGGCGTCAAATTTTATTATAAGACTTTTGTATTGGGATTTTACTGGTTCGGTTTAATCCTGGGGATGGATTGGACAACTATGTGTGGAGCGATATTAGATTCTAACAAGACGGTGGTTTTCTTTGGTACTTATAGTGGACACAACCTTAAGGTTTACTGTGATCCCAGAAGTTCTCTTGTGTTGAGTTGCATGTATTCTCTAAACCTTTCACATGATGAGTTAGCTTTCATTCCTATAGTTCATGGCTTCCTAGACGTCTTTATCGAAGTTCTGTTCGGCATGTTGCCTTACTACTTAGGCGTGTGTCTCTTAGAGAAAGGCGCAATCTTAATAAACATGTGAATGAATTACTAAAAAAAGGGTTTTATTTGGAGCAATATTTCAAAATAGTGAGCATATGTTGTCACAGCTATCGGATTCCATCAATTGCGTGTAGCTGAGAACAGTATTCAAAGGACTACTTTTCGTACACCTAATGAACTTTGTGAATGGTTAGTCATGCCATTTGGACTGACAAATGCACCAACTTATTTAGTCACCACATGAATCGAGTTTTTAGAGGGTTGCTGAATTAGTCCATAGTGATATTTGTTAATGATATACTTGTTTATTCCAAAAGTGAGGAAGACCACAAGCTATATTTGAAAAAAGTGATCTATACTCTATATAGGCATAAGCAGAAGTGAAATTATCCAAACGTCACATTTGGTGCCAATAGGTTTTCTTTCTCGATCACGTTGTTTTCGAGCAAGGATTGTCAGCTGATCCAAGGAAAGTCACTACAATCCAAGATTAGCATGTATTGAAAAATGCTACGAAGGTTAGAATTTTCTTGATTTGGCCGGCTTTATAGGAAGTTCATTAAATACTTCGCAAAGGTTTCTGCACCATTGATATTCCTTTCTAAGAATTTAATTTTCTTGTGGAATCCTAGTGCGAGCATGCTTTTATTAAGCTAAAAAGTTGTTGACTAGTGCACCTGACTCCCTGATGATTCAAAATCATTTACTGTGCATCCGGATGCTTGTAGTACTTGACTTGGCACTGTTTTGATGCATAAACATAGAGTTGTTTGTTATGCCAATCGATAGTTGAAGGTACGTGAGAAAAATTAACTAACTCATGACCTTGAATTGGCAGCTATTGGTTTTTCTCTCAAATCTTGGAGGCATTATATTTTAGGCAAACGATTTGAGTTGTTTACAGATCATAAGTGCTTGAAGTGTTTTTTATCCTAAATTGATTGAACTTGAGGCAGCCGAGGTGGATGGAATTCTTAGCATTGTATGATTTTAGTATTTTGTGTACCCTAAGCAAAGGCATTGTTGTAGTAGATGCCTTGAGTAGGTACACGTGGTGCTAGGTTCTGTGTTTTTAGAGTGAAGGCACTTGGATTTTGTTTATGCATTTAATTTCGGACCTTCATCTAACCCTGTAGTAGGGTTTTCAGTAGCTCTAGATGTTCAATCTTTACTTATGGATCGTATCAGTTCGAGTCAGAGGCAAGATATGGAGTTGTTAGGTATTTTTGAGAAGTTGAATGGAGGTGAGCATTCGAGTCATTTGGATTGATATTCAATTTATTCTAGAGGATGGCTACATAGGGATGGTAGGTTGTGTGTTCCTCTTATTATTAAATTTATTGTTGAGTCACAGTGTTTTAGGATGATCATTCATCCCTATGGTGACAAAATGTATCGAGATACGAAGAGGGTGCTCTACTGGACATGCAGTAGGGGACATGTAATAGAGTTTGTTTTGACGTGTATGACATGTCAAAGAGTAAAGGCAGAGCAATAAACCTAGTAGATATAGGAAAGCATTTCTATGGATTTCTTGGATTTATTTCCCAGGTGTATAAGGATTAATAAGAATGTTTAGGTCATCATCGATCGACAGACTAAATGCGCTCATTTTATTCCGAATAGGGGTATGAGGACAACAGAATCTTTGGCAACCTTATATGCAAAGGACGTAGTTTGATTGCATGGACTTTCTTCTAGTATTGTCAGTAGTTGAGATCCTTTTCACTAGCGAGTTTTGGAAGAGTCTTCGGGAGGAAATAGACACTGAACGCAACTTATGCACAATATATCATGCGTAGTTGAATGGTTAGATCGAGCGGGTAAATTGGATGTCGAAGGATTTACCACAGATGCGTGTTTTAGAATTTTGAGGTTCTTGGGAGGACTTATCGTTAATAGAGTTCATATGTTCTAATCAAGCAAGCATTAGAATGACACCGTTCGAGGCACTGTACAGGAGACCATGTAGACCTTCATCATGTTAGTAGGAAAATGTGGATCAGATTATTCCTAGGCCAGAAATGATTGGTGGGATTTTAAAAGGGTAGATTTGATCTGTTGGAGGTTAAAGACCATGCAAGACATGTATAAATCGTATGCTAACAAGAGATGCACAGGGTTGAAATTCAGGCAAGGCATAAGGAAACAAAAAAGTTATTAACATTTGAAGTTTTTGGTTCGGTAACAATTCAGAACCAATTAAGGAAGTAAATGTTAATAACTTAACATTCAAATAGGCATTAACTATAAATGTTAATGTTAAATATAAATGTTAATTAAGGGCACTCAATCAAATTAAATGTAATTAAGAAAATGTATAAGTAGATAAAATTAGGCATGGAAGTAATTAAGTATTTATAATTTATGTTAATGTAACATTAGATGTAAATCTTAACATTTAATTAATTGGCTATGTTAAATCCAATCAAATGGATATTAGAAGGAAGTAATCAAAAGAGATCAACGTTAAATCAAATTAAATTATCACCGAAAAGGAATAAATGAGAATTAATTAACGTTAAAATAGACGTAGTAAGAAAGAATGATTACATTTAAGGGAAGAAAAGTATGAAATAATTATAACTAATTGATGTTAACTACACTTAACGTTTACTTAATGTGGAAGAAAGAAATTAATATTAATCAATCAGGCGAAAATAGCAGTAAATTAATGTTAATTAACGCAAGCGGATACTTAACGTGTAAGTAAGGTTAACATTAATCTGGTTAGAACAAAAATGGTATGACATAAGAAAAAGGAATAAAAGAGAAGGACGTACATTAATTAACATAAAAATTAATGTATATACGAGTAATATGAAATTGATTAAATATAGGCTTGATCTTTCACTTCTCTTCTCATATTTTCCGATTCAAGGAGCGAAGCTCCGCCATTTTCTTTTCTTTACAAATTCTAGAAATACACAAATTATAAAATATTTATGTGGAGGATAGCGGAAAATATAAGAGAATAAGAAAAAGAGATGAATCAATTCTGAAAAAAATGAAAATTTCAATCCAAATCTTAATTTAATTCAAATCTCTTCTCAGATCTCAATTTCTAAAATGTTTGTGTATGCTTGTGGTATATGCATTCCAATAGGAATAAAAAAGGGAGCCAAACTGGAGAAAATGGATTAGATTTGGAGATTTGGAAAGCTAAATATGTGAGTGTAAAATTATATATTTTTATATAATATTAGATTTATATCATAGTGAATATGTTCCTTGTATGTCAGATTATAATAATTTTGGAGTATTATACTTAAAAATATACTTGTAATGAATTTGAAAACTATGCCTACATATTCTATGAATTGTTAACTTGAATTAAATATTACGTCTACTTGAATCTGGAAAGTAAGGGTAAAAGTAGTTCCTAAATTATTGAATTGTATATAGATTCCAGATTTGTTGGGTAAACAACATATGTTAGTAAATATGAAATAGAGATTATTATAAGATGAATTAGGATTTAAGTAGTTCTTAATTCATTGGAATAAAGTGTGTTGCAATGTAAATTTATACATATTATCTAGTTTTAAGTTTAACGTCTGAAATAACAACGAATATGCCTAAAAGAAAGAGAAGTATAAAATAGAGATGTTTACCATATTTTGTGTTGTCTACTTCGATAAAAAAGGATAAATCCTTATAATTACAAACGTAACACAATTCCCCATTTGGGTAAATTACATAAGTTTACAGTGTTAAAAATTCCTTTTTGGAAAAATGCAATTCCAATGCATTAAAATACAGAAATCCCTGGGTATAAAATAAAGAATTGTAAGTAGGGACAATAATGACAGTATAAATGTTAAACCAACATATGCAATTAAAGAAAAGTTAGAAATTAAACAGTAAGCAAAAAAATGTAGATACGGTAATGAAATGAGTTAGTAATAAAATTAGCAACCAAAAGAAGATGGTATAAGAGATAAAAAGGAATAGTAAATAGATATTTAAATCTTTTAAGTTAAAAATAAGAGGTAAATGACACTAAATTGACATTAATGGAATAAGAAGTAAACACATTAACAGTAAAGGAATATTATTAACAATTGAACATTAGAGGCATAATAATTAAATAAATATGAACACATGCACACACACATGCACACACAAGTATATAGACATAGCATAAAGTACGCGTTTATGATGAGTGTGAACTATTAAGTTGGCCAAAACAGGGATTGGATTAAGAATTACATAGTCATTTATATGGGCTGAAATACGAGGTCGTAATGTTGCACAATAGAAGTGTGCCCACTTAAGGGGCTACCAGCAGTTGTGTAAACATTATACTTGTAACGACACGAAATTTCAAACACTTCGTATTCAAATATCTGAATAATTTAAATATTTGCACAACATTTGAATCTTGAATTAAATGCGATTAAAATTATTTAATAAACTTTCGAATCCACTTTTAAACCATAAGTATTGATGGTAAAATTGTTCTGGAAAAATGTTTACAAAAATAATTACTTTAAAAAAAATATCGATAATGCGATTGAAAATCGTTTTATTGATAAACAGTTTTTTATCCATCTAAAGTTGTTCATATTTTTTTGCACACTTATTTACTTAAAAAATTAATAAAATGAAATAATTTTTTTTTCCATTAATGAAAATAAACTTTTTGGATGATGTCATTGGTGATGTCATCAAAAATATTTAGGAAATGAGCATAAATGGAAATGCTTAAGTGTGAAGCAAATGATAAAGGAGAAGTAATGTTTTTAATTAATGCTAGGTACCTTGTGAGGGATTTTTCTAATTAAACATCTCATTCCTAAGCCTATATAAGGAGGGACATACCCTTAGAATAAATCACTAATTCACTAAGCTTGAGTTGGAGTATGAAAATGGTAGTGCTTAAGCACTAATTTATTAATTATTCTACAACTTTTTCAAGTCTTAAGAAAATCATCTCCAATTTCTTTTAAGGTTTAGGCCTGAAACATCATGTGAGCCATGATTAGAAAGTAAAAAGTGGGAGAAGCTAAGAGGGGGGGGGGGGTCCAAGGTGGGGCTATAAGCAATGAGAGGAGGAGGGAGGTGTGGCTTTGATTTGGAAGTGCTAAATGTTGGATCATTGGGCTTTTGATGATGGTGGTAGGTGGTTATTTGTTCTTATGGCTTTATGCTTAGGTTGGGAATGGATTTAAGTGACTTACTAAACTATCTTATAAGTATATATTGTGTATACATATGTTGTGTGCAAAGTATAAAGTTAAAGTGATATTAACTAAGCAAAGTTATAAACTTTGTACCCTCTTACTTTTGAAAGAAAATGATAACTTTATATTTTATAACATCACTTCTATTAAACTCTTAAACATGTGGCATGGCCTTGACTTTATGTTTAAATGGTTGTTTAACATGTGTGTAAATTGAAATAAGTTTGAAAGTGTTTGAAGCGAGAATAGTCATTATATGTACACTTTCGAGTCCCTTATTTTGGGGAATTTTTCTCCAATATTTCTAAAGATGTTCTCAAACATGTTTTGAAGTACATTAAAGTTAGTTTGAATTTTAAATATATTTTTAATAATTACATATAAATTTCGAAAATGTAAAGAAAATGTTTAACACTAAAAGATGACGAGGTAGACTTCTCTATTTCTGAGAGCTTAGATTGATGTTCAGTAGGGATATAAGAAATAGAGCTCTAACCTTTCGAGCTTCCCTCTTGAACAAGGAACGGTTAAATTAGAGTGTTGAAAACGTGTTAGTCTTGTTGTTTACTTACTTATTTAAAGGCAGTTAACTTTGTTTAATGCTAAAAGCCGATGAAGTAGGCTTATCTATTTATAAGAGTTAAGATTGATGTCGAGTAGGAATGGAGCAATAGAGCTCTAACCTACCGGGCTTCCCTCTTGAACCATGAATAGATAAGTTAGGAATGTCAGAAATAGGTTAATCCTGCTATCCGTTACTTGTTTATCGAAATCGTTAATAATATATTTAACTCTGAAATCCGACGAGTATGCTTGTCTATTTGTGAGATTCAAGAATTAAGTGCCTAGAAAAGGCTTTGATGCAACCAGTGCTCTAACTTACTTGACTTCACTATTGGGCGAGGAATATTATAAGTTGAAATGTCGGAAACGGGCAAAGTATACTAATATTGAACTAGATAATCGATTAGTCGGCTATTGAACTTAACCAATTATTACACTTAGATCATTAAAAAGAATGTTTTTAAGAATGATACAAGTATGAAATGGTTTTGCATTCATTGTGATGATGTTTTAATAACATTCATCTTTAACCCTTTTTTTATTATGCTTATGAATGTAAATAGATCTTTAAAAGAATATTTTAAAGATAAGTATATGTGAAATGGTTTTGGGTTTGTAGTGACAATTTTTTAGTAACATTAGTCTTAAACCTTTCGAATAGATCTGTGAAAGCACTTAGATCTTTCAAATTAATATTTTGAAGGAAATTATAAGTATGGGATCTTTTGGGAAAAAAGATAAAAAAGAAAAGGTTTAAAGTCATAAATTTTGTTAATGGTTTGTGAATATAATTACACCATTTGAGATAAGTATATGAATACTTTTTGAAGTACAGAAAAGTAAAGGTTTAAAGTAAGAATTCTTGTTAATGATTTGTGAATATACTTATACCATTTGAGATAAGTATGAATATATTTTGAAGATAGAAAAAGCAAAGGCTTAAAGTAAGAAATCTTGTTAATGATTTGTGAATATACTTATACCATTTGAGAAAAGCATAATAATACTCTTTGAAGTATTAAAAAGAGTACAAATGAATTGTAAAATTTGATAAATGAAGTTTTATTAGATAAAAGAAGATTTACTAACAAAAGAGGTTTTAATTAATAAATGATTAATTAAACAAAAAGTGGATTAGAAGTCATTTATGTGACTTGATTATGCTTTGTATGACTTAATCATGCTTTTTATGTTTACTTGTTTATGGAATTTTTTTTTCCATATACTTAGCATTAAAAGCTGATGAAGTAGGCTTGTTTATCTATACGAATTAAGACTGATGTTTCTATAGGGATATGAGCAATACTGCTCTAACCTACCGGCTTTACTATTGACCGAGGGATAGTGTGAGATGAAAATACTGAAAACGTGATAAGTAACGAGACTTGATTTCCATATGCGATTGCTCTCATTATCATTGAATGACCAAATTGGTCGATTTAGTCTTGAAGAGACCAGGATCGCAACTGTTTTAGTTATTGAAAACAACATTAAGGGTTAGATACCTGTTGTATATCTTGGAAGTAGATCTGTTCAAGATGCTAAAATCGTTATGTGGTTTCGAGATCTACTCAAGACGTGTGAATCTAATTACGAATTCATGTTCTTTTTGAGTGACGAAGAATTGTGTGAAAGATGTTGAGCATAACTTTGACATTGGAAATGGATAAAAACAGATTAGGATGCACAACCTAGGGTTTAGCTGACCCGTGTCAGGTTGTTGTCAACTCCATATCTAGAGATACTTATCGATTGTTTCTCGGTGGGAGTTGATGATATTTGGGTCACATTGTTCATGTTTATGTCCGGATGATGGGCCGCTTATGTTTATTTAAATGGCATATTTTATCTAGAGATATATGATACTCGAAAGGTACTTTCTAACCCTTGTGCGGAAGATTAGAACTAGCTCCACTAGAGAGATCTCCATGGAAAATCCATTATGCGAAGGTCCCTTATTGATTTTTATCGTACACTCTAATATACTGTTGAATGTAATTAATGTAATCATACCGGCTATGTCATATATTTGTATTCTTCACCCTAAACATTATCTATTACATCACCTTATGTACTTATTAGATGGCGGTTCTTTTGAGGGGATAGCCATTATGGCATTCCATGCGGCCTGAAAGTACTATTATATGCTACACACATATTCCTTGAGTTTCTCATACCAAACTTGTTTGACGCTTGGTGTTTGTATTCTCCATATTCCTCGCATGATCTTCCGAGTAGTTTGAGAAAGGAGGGTTTTCATTAATGTTCATTGAAGTTCTAGAAGACGAGTTGGATGTTTACTTACTATAGTATTTTTATTTCCACTACATATCAAAATTTGTGAGGACTAATTGTTATAATTGTCCAGGCTAATGATAGTTTTAGGTTTTGTGACCTTAAAATTTCTGTATTAGAGTAACCATTTGTACTGTTCTTTTGATATTATATATTATCGTTCTACTAGTGAGATTCTAATGTTATGTTCCCTTCTTTGTTGCTTGTTTTCTTTTTCTTTTTCTTTTAGCCTAACAATTTATCTTTTTGGCAGTTGGGTGCTCAACACGTAAGTACCGTAGATGTATTAGTATTGACATTTGGGGGTCGAAAAGGTGGGTCGTTACAGCTTGGTATTAGAGCTGAAAGTTAAGCGAGACCTTGGCTTTAGTGGGTATGACTCATTAAGAGATATGGTAATGGATGCCCTAGTATAAGTTGAGTGTATTATACATATAAGAGTGATTTGTAATTGTTATAAATGTACAACTTAATGGTAATTATAACTGCGAAAATTAAAGATCTTATATAAGGTAACTTATATAAGTGAATTGTCAAAGTATAGTTCAATTAATGTAGGGGTTAATGACGTTTATATGTTATCTCTTGTTACATTTGTTTAGTTATGCCTGGCCAATTTACGGGAATTAACTATCATTTGTTCATTATTGACTTGTGCTCGACTAATTTATGAGTAGTTTTACCTTCTACTGCATAGGTTGGATAGGCAATATTCGTATATGTATTGAAATGAACACCTTGTGAATTTAGTTTCACTATTTGACTATAAGGCGTTCGGTGATAATGTTGGAAGTTAACTCTTATAAAAGTTGAATTTAGTAAAAGGTGTTTATTTGATCTAAGGAAAGATAAGATATTTTGTAAAATAAACATTTGTGAAAGAATTTGTTTAAGAAAGTGATTTTATATAAGTATGATTTATGAAATATGGTTTATAAAGAAGAAGGATTTAAATGATTTTTTGAGAACAGTTATCCTGGTGTCTTTGAAAATGTTTTTCACAAATAATAGTACTATTATTTGAAAGTAAGTATTTGGGAAATTGGCTGGTGAAATTAAGATCATGGTACTTAGTAATATTTACGAAGTATTTGATACCTTTTGGAAATGATTTTTGTTAAGTCCAAAAAATATGAATTGGATGTACTGAACTCACTGATGTTGCTTCAAAATACTTTTAGTGATGACTTCAATATCATCGGCGTTCATTTTGGGGTTTCTAAGTGAGGAAATGCTATAGAGTTGTTTTAGTAAAACAGATTTCTATTTGATTATGAAAGTATGATTTGTTATACAAAAGATATATATTTGTAATAATATTTCAAAGCGATTTAAAATAAAACCCAGTGTTTTGTTCTAAAGTTTTTCTTTGGAAAGAAATTTGATATGAACCTTTTATGTACTAAAGTTTTATAGTATACTATGTAGGGTGCCTAAGTGGTAGTGGCATAGCCTAGAAAATGTTGGAACTTTTCAGGTTTTCCTTTTTGGGTAAAGCATGAATAATAAATAATTGAAATTTGTTAAGATATTTTATGGACACATATAGCCTACTTATTAGCATTGTATGGTATGTGCATCATGTTATGATATGTTGTTTGGTATATTTCATTTGTTAAAGTGAAATGGGATTTTTAACGATTTTGGATAGTCGAAAACATCCAGATCATATAGAACTTGAAGCTAAGTGTTTTTGTGAAGATATAAAAATTGAGTTTATATAACACTTGAATTGAGAAGGTACTAAGTTAAAACAAGTTTTTGAATTAGCTAAACATGCTTGTTAAGTAAAACAAAATTTGATGTTTTATATATACTCTTAGAATATAGTGGAGTATTATACGAGTATGGACTTAAGTTGTATAATGTTTATAAACTTGAAGTTATGTTTATTGAAATGGATCATAAATGGTTTTAAATATTGAATGGAACATATTATTTGGATAAAAGAATGTGATAAAAGATGTTGGTTTAGTTGAGAAATTAATAGGACAAGTGCATAAGTCTTACTTAGATCATTTCATTCGCACTACTGTTCTTGGTCCAGTATTCGAGTACATGATTTTAAGGTGATTTTCATTTATCCGAACAAGGATTTGTCACTAGATTCTTGATAATGAACACTTGATACAGATTCTTGGTATAGTCCAGTTTTTTATTATAGTATATGACTATGTAAGGAGAACGTAGGTTTCTAATCAAGGAACCTGATCGGAGTCCGCACTAGAGAGGTCAAGTGATCTATACTAGTTAGGAAGTGAAAGTATGTGATCGAGCAAGTGATCGGAATTGATATTGCGTATGGATGATCAATGTTCATTGTAGGGGTTTTAGTACACATATGTTAATTTTTGTTGGCATATGGATAGTTTAGGTAAAGACTCTTCGATTTTTTATGAGGTAGCATAAGTACCTAAGGCTGTTGAGCATATGGTATGCTTAATAGATCGTTTATCATCCTTAACATAGATGAGAGGACTTGAACTTGAGTAAACCATGAGTTTAGTTTGCTAATATTTTGAATACTGTTAAATATTGCTATGTGATTATTTCTTTGGTTGTTCATGTTGGTATTTCGAGTATGAAACATTTAATGTGAGGGAGAATGTAACGATCTAAAATTTTGAAAACTTTGTATTTAAATATTTGAATTATTTAAATATTTGAATCTTGGATTAAATGTGATTAAAATGAGTTAATAAGCTTTTTAACCCCCTTTCAAATCATAAGTGATGTTAGTAAACTTGTTTTGGAAAAAAATAAATACTTTAAAAAATTATCGATAATGTGACCTAAGATCGTTTTATAAATAAATAACTTTTTAACCTTCGGAAGTTGTTCATATTTTTTTTGCATACAGTTATTTTCTTAGGAAATTAACAAAATGAAATATATTTTTTCCATTTATGGAATAAATTTTTTGGATGATATAATGGGTGAGGTCATCGTAGATATTTAGAAAATGAACATAAATGGAAATGCTTAAGTGTTAAGCAAATGATGAAGGAGAAGTGATATTTATAATTAATGTTAGGACCTTTGTGATTGGTTTTTGTTCAATCAACATCTCATTCTTAAGCCTATATAAGGAGGGCCATACTCTTAGGAATAAATCACTAATTCACTAAGCCTGAGATGAAGTATGAGAATTAAAAATGGTGGAAATGCTTAAGCACTAATTCATAAACTATTCTCTAACCTTTTCAAGTCTTAACCAAATCATCTCCAATTTCTTTTAATCTTTTTCTTTAGGCCCAAAAAATTATGGGAAACATGATTAGCAAGTAAAAAGTAGGAGAAGTTAAGAGGAAGAGGGGGATCCAGGGAGGGGCCATAAGCAATGGGAGGAGGATGGAGGTGTGGCTTTTGTTTGGAAATGCTAAAGGTTGGATCATTAGGTTTTTGGTAATGGTCATAGATGGTTCTATGTTCCTGTGGCTTTGTGCTTTGGTTTGGTGTAACGACCCGCTATTTTGGACCATTCAAATCGATAATAAAACCATACATATCTGACTTGAATAATTCAAAATACCGAATTGTTAATTAATATTTGGCAAAACTTAAAATATACAGTAAATAAATCAACCACAGATCACAGAGTAATATAATGCAGCAGAATAGATAAAGAATAGTAGCTCATGAAGCTACTATATACATCAGAGTTAGAAAAATACAACCGAATAGTTCAAATGCAGTGAAGTTTCCAATGCAACATATGACTTCTCTGAACTAATCAACTGGAAAGGCTGGAATCTGAATCGATAGTTGGATTTCCAAATGAAGCTCCAAACTCCAAAGGTGAGTCTCAAATGCTGTATCACTCAGTCTGACCCGAGCGTAGAGCAAAACACAAAACACTCGAGTCAGGATTAACATTCTAATATCAATAAATCCAACTCAAGTGAAATATCAACTGAAATACAAATAACTTAAAGGATGTTTGGGATAACCATCCTCTAAGGGCCCATGGAACTTTCTACAAGGTAGAAATATACACTATAACATCGTGGTCATTTCAGCTTAATTTATACTTCAAAACCAAATCTCATTTTCACTTCAAATATCTCTATATTTCCCAAAATAGTATTTATATATATTAAATAATTTATACAGTAAAGTATTTTCAATTTCCTCAACTTAACAAAACGTTCCAACATCAACCCGATCTTCCCATTCAAATTAAATTCAATCTCAATTTATCAATTTAAATTCAACTCAATTTCTAAAATAACCACTTAGATTTTATCGATCTCAAATTCGGATTTATAATCACAAATACCCCTTTTATATTTCCATATATTTCAAAACTTTAAGTATTCAGCGTTTCATCTAAATTTTCATTCAATTTAGTTTCCTAAATAATAAATTCAAATTTAGTTCAACCTAAATTTTCATTTCAATTCAATTTAGTTGCTAAATAACAAATTCAACTATGTTGATTTCAAATACAGATCCGAATCTCAACATAAACCATTTAAATTCCAATATGGTTCAAGGTTTTAATATTTAAATGTTCTATATAACAGTTTCATATAGATCTCGATTTAACCTCATTATTATTTAGTCTTGAAATACTCCCTTATTAGATTCAATATCATTTAAGCAACCTTAAATTACATTTTACTCAATATTTTCTTTAATTATATTAAACGTGAAATATTCATTAAATCACTTAAATCAAAAATCCAGTTACAAAATCATACCTTTAAATTTTCCATTCAATAATTTCAAATCGATTTAATTAAATAAATCCTTAGTTAAAATACCATTCTTAATAAACCCAGATTTATCTCCCAATCTTAATTACTCAACTTTTTACAACGGTAAAATTTGAAATATAAATCTTAAATAATCCTCAGACATATTATATGGATGAAATCAATCTCAATAATATTATTATTAAATCTATATATAAAATTTCCATTTATATATATATAATATTTTGAGAACCAGTATTTATTAAATCCCATATATTTCTTTTCAACTGTTGAAATTTATTTTCAGAATATTTATATGAACCAACGGTGTCTGTATGTATTTCCTATCATATAGTCAAGTGCTACGGATATTTATCATTTCAATCCGTATATTAAATATATACGGGTGGATATCATTTCAACCCGTAATCCCAAATTCAATTAAATGAAAATCGCTTGGGTTTATCATTTCAACCCATTACGATTTTTTCCTATTCTAAAGTCTGTTCGGGCATGTATCATTTTAACCCATAGTGATTTCTAAACTACAGGGAACTTGCAGAGTGATAACAGAAAATACAATAAAATAACAGGCATATATCATCAATACCAATATAATATAAACAACAGGATATTGTGTCATATCCCGTAGGTGAACAGTTACAGATAATAGCATATATAACAAATTTAAATAACTACAGCAGCATATTTCAATTGTCGTTTCAACTGAAATCAAATTTAATGAATAAAAGAATGTTAATCGTGAGTGATTACTCACCTCTCGAGCCTAGAGAATACAGAAGATGACACAGATATGCATACTGCTACAGACACTGAAATTTGAATTATGAATCGAAGCAAAGCAAAATCGGCATGAATTCAACGATCAAAGCTGATAACAAGAACTGATGGAACAAGTCAGAACGGGATCGGTGAAGATAATGGTATGAGTGGACTCATATATATATATAACTATATATAACTATATATATAAAATATATACGTATTTGTATTTTCAAAAATCATTGTTTTTTTATTTAAAACACATAAATTAGAATCAAGCATATATACAATATGAAATTTGAAATAAATACTTGTATGAACAGACTAATATTAATCATGTGCTAGGTTACAATACTGACATATTTTAGCTGTAAGAAAGAGTATAATGAAAGAAGTCAACATCAGTTATAATATATTTATATAAACCAAATGTAACATATATTTAGTTGACATAAAAAATGAATTCTTCTATAAAATAATATACATTGGGTGCTATTTCACAAAAATGCACATACACTACCATTTATATACGAACAACAAAAGTAGCTTATATATATAGATATACTATTTAGAAATCAATATTTACATTTCAACTAACATCGGAAAACAAATATAAACTTTATACTTTATATATGTTTTATGGAAAAAGAGAAAAGAAAAAAAAATAGAACGCAAAGTGGACCCAACATTTGGAATTCAGGGATTAGTCCTGAAGGCTAATACGCCGTCGGATCATTTTTATTAATTTTTTTGCATAAATTTCAGTAGAAGAGTAGCAATTTATTTAAAATAACGTGGTGTGAAATGAATTGATGGAATGAATAAAGTAACGTATTATTAGAACCCAAATAATCAAATGACACAATACGTTGGTTTCTTAATAACGACAGTAACGTTCAATTTGCTAAAAGTTAATTTAGGACGTTATCTTGTCTTATTTGTAAGCGATTGATATATCATACCTCTTTTAAATTTAAGATCAGCTCATGGCACGACGTATGAAAATTCAAATTCCATCGCATCATATATTTATTATTTTCAGTTTAGAAATGTATGAACTTATCATTTTTTTGGGCTATAAATGACGTAAAACACCACTGCTTATTAAATTTGTTGAGGACTGCGTTTAAATACTTCCAAAGCGTTTGTCAATTTATTTAAAAGCTATAAATGAGAGGAGTGAAAAGAGAAAAAAAGAAAGAAAAAAAATATGATAATATAAAACATAGGGAGAGAGACGAAGATACAGATGGTGGTACGTATCTTGTTCTATTCATAAGTAAATATCACCATAAATTCCTTTGCATATTTTTAGTTGCTATAACCAATGCTTTCATATATAACAGGTCCAATCTTATATACCTAGCTACATATTATAAAAGGTTATGAAAACATATATATACACCTTATAATATAATATATATAACTAGATAAAATGTATATATTAGATAATAGAATACAATAATATAGATGAACAGAGAATTGCAGCAAGCTAAAATTTGTAATAAAAAAACAAAGTGTTGCAGGAAGTTGAAAACAACAACTAATGCAATAATATTTATTATAAGTTTCGAAATCCATTAGACAAAAGAAAACACAGCTTGTATAACATATCCATTAAACAAAATAGACTATATATAGTACTAGCACATATTCATGCTATATGTAAACATTTAAAAACGAAACATATATTGCAATATGATACGCATACTGTTTATAAAAATATGGATGACGAGGGGAGGAGGCATGGAATGGGTTGTGGCTCTTGACATGTGGTTCGAGCTGTGGTGGAGGAGGCTTGACGAAGCTATAGGAAGGAGAGCTGGTCCTTTTTCATTTTTCCATCATATGTGTTTTAGCATTGTAATGGGAAAAATCTCTTTTTTTTTCAAGAAGCAACAGAGAGGAAGAAAAAATGAAGCAAAATAGGCTCAGAGACTACACGTTATAAATATTTAATATAGTTGAATGGTAGGAATGAGAAATCCAGCAACTAAAATTGGAACCATGGAAATAGAGGGGTCAATCGCTAGAATTTAGGAGGTATGAATGGCAACGGTTGTTTGAACTGTATACCAAATATATAACTTTATATTCCATTATTAATTGAATAGGAGAAATGAATGGGTGGAGAATGAGCTGTCCATTTATGATATACTGTTACATATAATTTATTAAAGAAGAAACGGTAGAATAATGATAGATTTGAATTATATACTGGTGTGATGCAATAACAACGGTCAAGTTGATAAGGTGGATATTTAAACAATTTATTGCTTGATTGGAAAGCACGTGAGTATGGAAAGGCAAGGATATTAAAATGGAAAAAGGAATAGACAGAGAAATTTAAGCGAAGATAAAACGTACAGGAATAAATATAGAGTAGTGGGATGGTCACGATAATTCAGTGGATAATTAAAGCAACTTTTAATGCCACCAGCTGCACGTTCAAATCTGAAAAGGCAGAGTAACGGACCATATAATAAATTGAAACGATGGATTGATAACAGCTGCAAGTATATATTTAATAGAAAAGAACGGACAGAGAAAATTTTGTGAAACGTACCGAAAATAAATATGAAGTACTTATTATATTATACGTTTCTTTTTGAATGCAGAGTCCAAAATTTGAAAGCCAAGTAACGGTCAACCCTTGATTTGGTGAAAATAATTGTAGCAATTAATAAAAGAAATAAATAGCAACGGTCACGTTGCTTTGATTTAGCTGACCCATCAAAGCAAATCATTCATAATTTAACCGGTAGGAAACGTAAAGGAACGTACCACCATAAAAATGAAATTGATAACATCTGTGCATTGATTCTGCAATATTTATTAAAGAAATTGATTCTGCAATATTTATTAAAGCAATTTATTAGCTAGCTTGAATTAAATAGAATTTCACAATGGAATAAACTTTGATAAAATAAATTGAAAATTTAAAATCTGCTATGTTTAATTGGACGTAATCCAAATATTAAATTTTTATCTCAAAATATTATTATATAAAATTTCTCAAAAGTTTCAATTGATTACGTTAAATAAAACTGTTTAAAACTATTAAAATCTACGAGTCGTTACACTCTTCCCCACTCAAAACTTTTCGTCCCCGAAAAGGTAGGAGGTAGGAGAATAGAACAATCAGGAATAAAATAGATTGAAAGATAAGATAAACAATTAATTTAAAACTATATAAATTTTATTTGAAATATTTATTTGATAACTTCATTTGAAATTTAATTTTCTTTAATACTTTAATACTTTTCAAACTCCTTTGAAAACAATTATTTACATTATTACTTATATTTACAAAGAAGCTATTGAAATATTAAATCCAAAATTCATAAATTTTTATTTTGTTTCAAGATACCTTCCAAATATTATTATTAGATCACAAATAATTTTTTTTTAAAAATATGTTAGATAAATAACTTCTAAAATATTTATAACACTAAAATTTCTATTAAACCATGTAGTATATAATTAAACAATATTTTTAAAGGATATATCCAACAAGGAAGGAATGTAGATTTGGAAAACAGAATCAAGGTGAATAACTAAACTGAGCAGATAAGGTAGATGCAAGGAATAGTATCGGGCACGAATAATTAATCTAGAACCATAAGAATTTAAATTTCAAATATTAATTCAAAATTTCTTTGTTGGGAAAAATACTTTTATAATAAATACCTTTATAATAATACTTTTATAATAAAATACTATTATATCGAAATAAATTTTCCTTTCGAAAATACTTTTATAACTCGATGTTTCAACAAGTTTATCCTCGTTCTTGCAGACTCTGGCCATGCGTTGATCAGGCGCAAAGCTAGAATTCTTCAAGTACTTAGTAGTCAACACCCAGTGAAAATACTTGAAAAACCTTTAAAACAGATATGGAAAGTATAATCCAAACAAAACAACCAAACCAAAACCTTTGTCCGACCATGGTTCGCAGGTACACAATGGTTACGCCTGGATCCCCCAGGAAACAATCCGTATCCGTAAGCTTTCTCGGCCTTGCGAGTTACGCCATGATGACTAGTAGAGTGCAGGATACACAATGGTTATGTCTGGGTCCCCCAGGAAAGAATCTGTACCCCTAGGCTGTCTCAGCCAGGCAGTTCGCTACTATTCGCGACCTACACAGATTGCCGGATACACAATGGTTACGCCTGGATCCCCTGGAAACAATCCGTACCCCTAGGCCAGACTCAGCCAGGCAATTGCGCTATGCAGCCGCGAGAGAAAAAAAAACATGGGTTACGCCACGGTGGGAACACTCGAGTATTACATCCGAAAAACCAAAAATTAGAGAGCAGAATATCGATAGAATGAATCCACGATGTGGCCACAAAGAGGATATCAAGCAGAAGGCACTTTCCATATCTTTACTTCGAAAATATATATCATATAGTACCTTTTCAAATCACTTTCAAATATCATACTTATATAAAGTCCATATGTATAGGATTCCATTTTTCCCAAATCGAATACTTTCCAAATCAATAGTAGATCAAATCATACTTATATAGACTTCGATTATATAAAATCTCTTTCCAAATTGAGTACCTTTCAAATCAATAGATTTCAAATCAACTTCATACTTATACAATCCATTTTATATAAATTCGACCGCTCCCAAATCAAGTACTTAATAATATAAGGTTCTCAAATTTCAAAATATTTCAATATCAATTCAGTTTCAAAATCATATATGATTTCACCAAATTTTCTTCCAAATTAAATATCTAAATTTCAAAGTTCCTAAAATAATAGGTTTAGAAAATTATCCCATTTTCCAAATTAAAATAATTCAAGTCAAACAAATTCATTTCCAAAATCACCATATAAGTACTGGTTTTTAATTCCAATTAAATTCCAAAGCCAAATATTTTCCCAAAATCAATTATACTCAAAATGGTTTCCAAATTTATAATTATCCCTTTTTTAAAACTTTCAAACTATCTATTTCTATGTGAAATATCCAATTTATCTTTCTGAAAACCATTATTCAACTATTTTTTCTTCAAAACATTTCAAAACTAAATTTATATTCTTTGTCAAACATTTTATAATCTTCGAAATTTCTTAGCTTTGAAAATTTAATCTCGATTTGGAAGTGTTCGAACATTCAAAATAGTTAGGGAAATCAAATTTTCAATTCAAGAGTTGAAAATCAACAATAAATCAATAAATCAATTATTAAATCCGAAACTCGAGGACTGAACACCGGTCTCATTTTAAATTGTTTCAAATATATACTTATATCTTTCTAAAATATCAAATTATACTTCGAAATTTGAAATCAAAATGGTTTTACAAAATCACTTGCATAGGGAAGCTATTAAAGTGGCATCTCCCCCACTCTGAAACTCGAAAATCAATGTCGATGATGCGTGCACTCATGACCGAAATTATTTTCAGCGACATAAGTGAGTTCTGGACTTCTATTTTCTTGAAAACTTCTTTGAAATTTCTTCAAAATTATTGGAATTCATTTCAACTCATGTGAAAAAATTCTTATTCGTAAAAATACTTTTAAATCGTATTATTTTTATATATTTTCCAAAATCTTAAAACCAATTTCAATATACCGGAATTCAATTCTCGAATTTCAAATTTAACTCTACAGTTATAAATCATTTTTATATAAATCAATTTCTTATAATTTTTCAAAATTTCAAATCCTTTCAAAACCTTTTTATATAGAATAACATTTCTTATTTGCTTTATATATATAGGTATATAATCCTTATCGAAAACATTTTCACTTTTAGATATATATATATATAAAATCATAGTTGTCAAAATAAAACTTCGGTATAAGCAATTTCAAAAATACAAACAAAACCCGATTTTCAAAGGATGTTTCAATAATGGATTTCAAAACAAAGATAGCGATTTAGTTTAGAGGAACTCCAATCAATAGAATCCTGATTCGAAGATAGACTCGATCGAAGATGAGATAATTAAATTACAAAGTAGAAGATGGATATACTTCTATAAATCGTGGGCGACCTTTACCGGTCAACCGTGATTCCACAATTAGATCGGTGTAGAATTCTGAGGCAATTCGACATTCGATCACCAGAGATATAGAATTCGGCATAACAAGATATAGCAGCATCATAAACCGAGGATACAGAAATCTTCGGTGAGTCAATGCCAATTGAAAAGGAGTTTTCACCCCCTTTACAAATCATTCAGTGGAGTTATGGGATACACCGGAATCAAACGAATATAAATAGGGAGAGAAGGAATGAATTTTGGAACCGAGGGACATTCCAAAATTCAAAGGAAATCGAGTCAAAAGGATGACATTCAACTCGAGCGAAAGTGATTCTGTAAATAAATTTACCGTATATGCTAAGTTTTGCTAAGAGCCAAAGCTCTGATACCAACTGTAACGACCCGCTATTTTGGACCATTCAAATCGATAATAAAACCATACATATCTGACTTGAATAATTCAAAATACCGAATTGTTAATTAAAATTTGGCAAAACTTAAAATATACAGTAAATAAATCAATCACAGATCACAGAGTAATATAATGCAGCGGAATAGATAAAGAATAGTAGTTCATGAAGCTACTATATACATCAGAGTTAGAAAAATACAACCGAATAGTTCAAATGCAGTGAAGTCCCCAATGCAACAGATGACTTCTCTGAACTAATCAACTGGAAAGGGTGGAATCTGAATCGATAGTTGGATTTCCAAATGAAGCTCCAAACTCCAAAGGTGAGTCACAAATGATGTATCACTCAGTCTGACCTAAGCGTAAAGCAAAACACAAAACACTCGAGTCAGGATTAACGTTCTTATATCAATAAATCCAACTCAAGTGAAATATCAACTGAAATACAAATAACTTAAAGGATGTTTGGGATAACCATCCTCTAAGGGTCCATGGAACTTTCTACAAGGTAGAAATATACACTATAACATCGTGGTCATTTCATCTTAATTTATACTTCAAAACCAATCTCATTTTCACTTCAAATATCTCTATATTTCCCAAAATAGTATTTATATATATTAAATAATTTATACAGTAAAGTATTTTCAATTTCCTCAACTTAACAAAACGTTCCAACATCAACCCGACCTTCCCATTCAAATTAAATTCAATCTCAATTTATCAATTTAAATTCAACTCAATTTCTAAAATAACCACTTAAATTTTATCGATCTCAAATTCGGATTTATAATCACAAATACCCCTTTTATATTTCCATATATTTCAAAACTTTAAGTATTCAGCGTTTCATCTAAATTTTCATTTAATTTAATTTTCTAAATAATAAATTCAAATTTAGTTCAACCTAAATTTTCATTTCAATTCAATTTAGTTGCTAGATAACAAATTCAACTACGTTAATTTCAAATACAGATCCGAATCTCAACATAAACCATTTAAATTCCAATATGGTTCAAGGCTTTAATATTTAAATGTTCTATATAACAGTTTCATATAGATCTCGATTTAACCTCATTATTATTTAGTCTTGAAATACTCCCTTATTAGATTCAATGTCATTTAAGTAACCTTAAATTACATTTTACTCAATATTTTCTTTAATTATATTAAACGTGAAATATTCATTAAATCACTTAAATCAAAAATCCAGTTACAAAATCATACCTTTAAATTTTCCATTCAATAATTTCAAATCGATTTAATTAAATAAATCCTTAGTTAAAATACCATTCTTAATAAACCCAAATTTATCTCCCAATCTTAATTACTTAACTTTTTACAACGGTAAATTTTGAAATATAAATCTTAAATAATCCTCACACATATTATATGGATGAAATCAATCTCAATAATATTATTATTAAATCTATATATAAAATTTCCATTTATATATATATATAATATTTTGAGAACCAGTATTTATTAAATCCCATATATTTCTTTTCAACTGTAGAAATTTATTTTCAGAATATTTATATGAACCAACGGTGTCTGTATGTATTTCCTATCATATAGTCAAGTGCTACGGATATTTATCATTTCAATCCGTATATTAAATATATACGGGTGGATATCATTTCAACCCGTAATCCCAAATTCAATTAAATGAAAATCGCTTGGGTTTATCATTTCAACCCATAACGATTTTTTCCTATTCTAAAGTCTGTTCGGGTTTGTATCATTTTAACCCATAGTGATTTCTAAACTACAGGGAACTTGCAGAGTGATAACAGAAAATACAATAAAATAACAGGCATATATCATCAATACCAATATAATATAAACAACAGGATATTGTGTCATATCCCGCAGGTGAACAGTTACAGATAATAGCATATATAACAAATTTAAATAACTACAGCAGCATATTTCAATTGTCGTTTCAACTGAAATCAAATTTAATGAATAAAAGAATGTTAATCGTGAGTGATTACTCACCTCTCGAGCCTAGAGAATACAGAAGATGACACGGATATGCATACTGCTACAGACACTGAAATTTGAATTATGAATCGAAGCAAAGCAAAATCGGCATGAATTCAACGATCAAAGCTGATAACAAGAATTGATGGAACAAGTCAGAACGGGATCGGCGAAGATAATGGTATGTGTGGACTCATATATATATATAACTATATATAACTATATATATAAAGTCATATTCTAAATTCAACACATATTAAATTAAATAAATATATACGTATTTATATTTTCCAAAATCATTGTTTTTTTTATTTAAAACACATAAATTAGAATCAAGCATATATACAATATGAAATTTGAAATAAATACTTGTATAAACAGACTAATATTAATCATGTGCTAGGTTACAATACTGACATATTTTAGCTGTAAGAAAGAGTATAATGAAAGAAGTCAACATCAGTTATAATATATTTATATAAAACAAATGTAACATATATTTAGTTGACATAACAAATGAATTCTTTTATAAAATAATATACATTGGGCGCTTGTAACAGCCCGCAAATCCGTACCCCTTGAATCACCACTATTCTACCTAAATCAACTCAAGTTGTGTAGAAATACGAACCATTTGGGTTAAAGAAGAAGAGGTAGAAGAAGAGAATAGAAAACAACAACAGAATCTAACCATCGCAGCGGAGTAAAATATAATAGATAATAAATAATCTTTACTCAAAATCAAATATATCTGTTTACATATATTACATCATCAGAGTACATCAATCACAGCTCACATCAATAACATACAACTGGATACACAGCTACACAACACAGCGGAATATATATATAAATATAAAACAAGTACGAATGTACGTATCGTCATCTTGCCCGTCTCCTGAGCTCCACAACATCATATCCTGTATCCTATAATACATGGTCTTACCCGAGCATTACAGTTAAATAACACCCGAGTCAGTCTGGAATACCAGCGTGAGAAAATCACACCCAATTGATTATTAAAGTTTCAAACTCCTTTGAAAACAAAAGCACCTCGTAAGACCACGCCACAAATAAACATGTCGGGTTTTTACCTTACAATAGCTAAAACATTTTTATAGAAATCCTATGATATTATAATAGGGTCTATATACAAATACTTATAAAATAGCCGAAATTGTTACATGATTAAATTCCAGCTACTAGCCACAGATTGGGTAATACAAACAAAACTCGTACAAGGCTCGTAGGGAGACTAGATTTCCAACTAATGACTAGGCACTGGTGTACCACTGTCACAGTACGGGGCCTAGATCACTGTACCGAGGAGTAGGCCCGCTCCCCTGCAACATAAGGCCGGGACTACCCCTTACTGGATAATCCCGAGTGAGATCACCCCGCGGTTGGGATCAGCAACCGCCCACTAAGCCGAAATAAAAAGGGACATCTAGACTGGAATGACCTCACCCTGCTTGGGTGCTACCCATCTAGCCTTGCTGCATAACCCTTGATTTTCAGTCATTCCCATTTGCTGAGGCTTGAGGCTAAGCGTTACCTTTTATAGAACATATCCCTTAGAATGCCCATCGTCCACCTGACGATGTTTCGCAAGCATTCATCCATACAAGTCCGTCTCGGGTTCGAACGGAACCGAAGGCACTATTCCTACTACATCCATTTTGGAAATATCCTCAGGATTAGTAGCGACTAGCCCTTGCACTTCACTGCTCCATCTTCGAATCCAAAATCGTTTACATGAAACGTACAAACCGGATCGAAGTGGTTTTCGAGAAATTAATCTCGATCTCGGCCTCTTCGAAACGATCAACGCATTTGGCCAATATTGATAGTCGGTTATTTAACTATCAATTAATATTCACAAACAACCATCAACCAATAAATAATTTTCCAAATTATTTATTTATCCCAAAAATATCTTCGCAAGATATATTTTCACTTTTCAAATTCCTTTGAAAACAGTTTCCAAAACTATCTGCCTTCCTCAGAATAAATTCCAAGTATTTCTATTTTCACTGGAATTACCAAGCACAAGACTTTAGGTTTAAAAATAATTTAAAACACTTTATTGTAAAATATAATTAACATTTAATAAAGAAAAATTACTTTAGTACTTAATTTGAAATAGTACTCTAGAGATATCTAAAATAAGATTACCCTATATCTATATATTAGATTTCTTCTTTAAACAAAATCCCAAATCATTCTTTAAATAATTATCACGACAATAGATTAACAAATTACTTACTTTAGACTTTACTTTAAAATATTTAAATTAAAACTACTTCAATAATTGATTAAAATATATATTATATGAATATTTGAAAATAAGGTTACTTTATAAATATAAACTAGATTTTCACCTTTAAAACAGAACTACTAAGTCACTCTTATAAATTATTACTACGATAATAGATTTGAAATAATATTTACTTTAGAATTTACACATTTAGAAATAATAAATTTCCAAGAACATACTGTGTAAAGCAACATTTAAAACTTTATTTTATTTTGAAAACTTACTTTGAAATGTACTTGGTTATCCGGAGAAATATACTTTTCTCCACAAACTTTAAAAATAAATCACTATTTATTTTTAGACAATTTTCTCGTTCCTTTAATAAATTCCCACCTTGAATTTATTCTTCCAAATATTCAATTTCAAACACTTAAATCAATTTCCAAATTGATTTCCAATTTACTTCATTTATTTAAAAATCTTTTAATTTCATATTTTATTCCTTAATTATAATTTAAAATACTTTTAATTGGAATATCAATTTAGATTTTTCTCAATTTACTTCTTATTCCTTTAAATAGATTTAAACTTTAAATTTTAGATAATTCTTAATTCCTTTAATTGATATCATTCGATTTTACAATTCATTCCTTTCTATTTTATTTAAAAAAAAAATTCCATACTCGGAACAATGTATTAGTATTTTAATACCACTTACATTTCCTTTTTAATTCATTTATAATTTATTTGCTATAATTATTTTACTTCAAACTCCATTCTTTATTTGTCTTTTCAAACTCCAAATTTATAAATTTTTGGTAACTCGCTATACCCAAATAAATTTAATCGATCCATAGCATGCCATATTCCAAATATCAATAATATTCATCACAGAATACCAAATATTCATAACAACAAATATTAAACAATAAAAAGTTGAGGGGTCCGGTTGGATCCCTCCAACCTGTTTTCCTTGCATCCACAGATGTTAGCACAATAATAAGCCAATTCCAAAATTACCATACTACAGCACTTCAATGAAATTTTAACCATTTAAACAATTATTTATATTTAATCATTTAAACTTAAATTTAAATGATCTGAGTGAGATTAACTCATATTTGACTACGCATGCTACCATTCCAATCCGGCTTGTTTTCTTTTCAAATTTCAAACCTTGAATACACATTATATGATTTTATTAATATTTGAACATATCGAAATGTCAATTACCATTAAATAAATTTAATTAACTTTTTTCTTGTCTAAACTAATTTTCTTGTAAATAATTTTTCTTAGTAACTAAATTAAGTTAGATTTAAACAAAATTTTCCTTTCACTGTAAATTATCTTCCAAATACATATACATATATTTATAAAATTTTGTTTTTTTTTCATCTGCACGTATATATAAAAATCTGCTTATAGATATATCCTTCTGAAAAATAAATAAAAGAACTTACTGCACAAAAAGAAACTAGATCTACAAAGCTCGATCGACCATCCCCCCATCCATGCAAACGCCATCGCACTGCCTCACCAGTCTCGAGCCACCATGCAATACCACCTTCAACTTCGCTCAGGTCAGCCCGGCCACCACCGCGAACATAATATCTTCCTGCAACCCTAATTCCACTATTACGCCTCCTCTCACAAGTCGCATCCCTCTAGCGCCCAACTGGGTTCGTGACCGAGCTTCCAGCAGCTCGAACGAGCACACGACTTAATACCAAAACCCGAACAGATGAACTACCCAACGCCATCGAACTCGCGAATTCATCGCACGCAAAAATCGATCGTTGATGTTCGAACGATCGCCGTGCCCCCTAAGCGATTCAAGCTGATTCGCCTGCGTTCCATTCCTTTTTATCCCTTTTTTTAGGGTATTGGATTTGAATTCGATGGAGGGGAAAGGGGCTTCGAACCGAAAAGAAAGGAGGAGAGGGGATAAACACGGTAGTCGGCCATTATCAAATTTGTTTAATTTTTTTTTCACCGATGATTCTTGAAAAAGGAGGAAAGGATCGGTTTTTAAAAAAAGAACGTTAGCTTCTGAGGGAAGACAGAGTGCGTGACATGGACGAGCGTTGGTTGTGAAGGTTGCTTATATGAGAATATATTTATATAATTTTAATTGAATTTTCGATGTAAATTTTCAACGCGTTTTTATATCGTACGTTCACACAACGAACCCAAAATCTACGAAAATTGAAACCCGATAATAGCACAATATTACGGATTCAATGGAACTGTTTTCGTCGGATTCCGAGACTGTGCATCGGAAGACTATTTTTGAATTCAATTTAAAACGGTAAAATTTCAAAGCTGAACAAAGCACTATTAATTTTAATTTTACAACTTCTATTATCTTCGGTATTATTAATATAAATTTTATAAGCCTTCAAATTATTTTTAACGGGCTTAAAACTCCAGATTCCACATTTTACCCAACTTCAACTAATTTAATTTAATAATTTAATTATCAAATAAATTATGATATTCGTAATACAAGTTAAAATTACTCCTTTGAATATTTACTATCAATTAAATATTCCGATTTTAAATGCTCGAAAATTCCGGGTCGTCACATTCCTCCCCCTTTAAAAGAATTTCGTCCCCGAAATTACTAATTATGAAGAATGGTCCAATGCCCGTTTATTTTTTTTCCCTAAAACCTAACAGTTTCTAACATTTCATCATCTTACCAACTATCTTTTATAAAAGACCCATTATTATTCTTATTAACTTTCCAAACCTTTTCCTAGTTTGCAAACAATCATATTTGTCCAACCATTTAAGTTTAAATCATAAAACCAAATTTGAATTAGAAAACTTTTCTCAAAATTTTCCTAACTCCCTAATTTTCCAAAATTTTTTGCCGGCGTCTCCTTTGCGCGGCTAGCTCGGTACAACTACAAAATGGCTCTACGGCCTCTCAAATTAAAAAAGAAAACAAAAGGCCAAGTGTCTCAATCCAAAATCCCAATCAAATTCCATACCAAATTTAAAATACATACCTTTTGTCGGGCAATTCATATTTATCTTTCTGAAATCAAAACCAAATCTCTTTTTCCTTTATATTACCTGCATATCCTGCTAAGCACCAATATCCAATCATAATTTTCAAAAACATTTTATCGATTTTCTCACAAAATGCCAATATCTATTCATTCCAATTATTGACTTAATTTGTATTGGTAGTATCAATTCCCAATCAAGAATCCACCATTCCCTTCTTAAGTTAGTATAAGTATTTTATATGTTTCTTATATTTATTTTCATCTCCCACTTTAATTTATATCTATTTCTATTCAAATCGATTCTTCCATTTCCATATGAATTCAATTTATCTTTAACTCTGAATATATAAATTTTATTTTTCATTTATTACTAATTCATGTCATTACTTTAATTAGTTCCATTTGCTAACTTATTTCAATTTTCCAGTTTTAAACCGTTTTATCGTTAACAAAATTTCCCAAAAATTTTCTAACTCTCAAAATTTCTGAAATTTTTTGGCAGAGTCCCCTTTGTACGGAGGAGCTTTTGCAATTTGACAAAAGATATAAATATATATACATCGACCCACCCGGTCGGAAAAACCAAAAACAGTTCATATTTCCTATTTTTATTGCATAGGCTTATTTAGCATTTTAAGAAAGCGGCTTATTATTTTTAGCAAATAGCACAACTAAATCCAGCCACACGACTTCCAGGTACCTGTACTTACTCAATTTAAACATGTAAGTGCCAAATATATGCAGTTTAACTATATTTCACTTAGTTGCAATAGTTAAAACATATGAATTCTAAAAGAAATTCACACCAAACATTTTTCCGTAAGCAATTTATATAGTTTCCATGCTAATTCAACTGTTCCAATTTATTTATAACCATTTTCATTCAATTCGAATGGTTTTCAATCCATTCGTATACAATCTTCATCAATTTGAATGGTTTAAAACTCAATCACTTACATTTAATTTATTTTTAAGCGAACTGAACTCATTTTTAATTCAGTTGCCCTCAAAATCAATTTATTTTACCCCTACCAATTCATAGAATTTTAATTACTTCCATTTACATCAAATGACAATTTATTCCATGCACTTGGACGAGATCTATGTGAATAAATAAGTATTTTGCTTTATAACCAATTTAAATTGATTCCTTTTTAATTGATTCTGTTCAATTTATTTTGCATGCTACATTCTCATTCATTTTATTTGAATCCATTTATTTATCTTGGAACATTTCATATTGGTTACATCCAATACTCATTTCATAATTAATTTGCAAACTAAACATTTGCCACATTAAATTGGTATTCGACTTCATTTAACCAATTCAAGTTCCATCTCCAAATTTCATTACCAATTAATTCCCTTTTTATTTCAATTCATTCATGACCATTTATTTAGCTCGACCCATTCCAAGCTTGCATATTCCTACCCATTCCCGAATTAATTCAAATAAAGCTTTAATTTAATAGTCTTCCAATTTTACTCGTGGTCGAGTTTCTAATTATTCTCCACTTAAGTTAATTTACTCAATTTATTTCACTTCAAACTTAAGTTCACTTCCATTTGATTCTTATTTAGTCCATCTATTTATTTATTCAATATAATTAGTTTATCCACTCAATCTATTATGAATGTTCATTACCTTAAATATTATTTTCAACCCACCAAGTTCTATTTCAATCCAAATTTATTTTTACTTGATTCAAATTCAATCCAATATCATTAAACTTGGTTTAAGTTGAATTAAATTCAACTCTCTTCGATTTATTCAGCTTAAGTCAATTTACTTCAATTTATTCAAATTTATACTTAAGCTCATTTTCATTTTACAAGTAATTTTTTATCTTTTATTACTCAACTTAAATCGATTGATTACAAGGCCCTATACAATTTTTTTCCACATATTTGGATTTTATTCACAATACAAACCATTATTATTTTAATCTATTTCATTTTCTTTATTCGACACATTTCCAATTATGTTAATTTGTTAACACTTCACATTAAATCTTAATTTATAACTTGAGTTTATTTCCAAACTTCATCATAAACTCACAATTCAGTTTCTATTAAACTATATTACATTCCCATTTACACATTTTATTAACTAATTTATTATCAATTAGTTCTTCCCTTATTTATAATCCATCACTTGGATTTTAATCCCAAATATCACTCCATTTAATTTTTCTTAGTCCCATTTAGTTTATAATTCAAGTTTGAATTTTTATTTTATTCTCCAATTCATCAATAATATTTATTTTGGGTTTTCTATCCCCTTTTTTTCAATTTATAAGTCACAACATATTATTTTACACATTTCCATTCATTCTAGGTTTGAAAATATTATTCTTTTATTTTTATTTTTAACTCATGCCTTATGCTTATTTATAACCCCAACATATTTTGTTCCATGCATTTTGAATTCTTTTACATGTCATTCTAATTTATTTATTTCAATCCAATCCTTATTCATCTTATTTTCCATTTGTTTCCATTCAATAACTCAATTGAGTTTTTTTCTTTCAATTCAATTTTATTTGAACTCGGTTTATTTAACTCAATTCGATTTCAACTTGAATCGAATACAACTGGATATTATTTTCAGTTTATTCAATTTATTTCAATCCAGTCAAATTTTTATTTCCAAATCCAAGTTAATTTCATTTTGAACTTTTCTCTTTAAATTTAAATTCCAACCCTTAAAGCTTATATTCCATTCCTAATATAAAAATCATCTTAATTTATAAGCTTACAACCCATCCTATCAGGATTTTTAAACTCCCGGCTTTGGTTTCAAATCATTTTGAAATCTTCAACATCTCAAATCACATTTCTCAAAAGCCAAACCAATCCTGGTTTTATTCCCAACAAATTTCTTTCGAAATTTTCAAAAACAACTAGCTTTCCTGAACAAATCAATTTGGCAGCAATCCATCACTTAGAAATTCGAAAATGAATACTGATGATGCGGCCGTCATCATCAGAATTATTTTCCAATAATCCAAGTGATTTTAATGCTATATCACTTTCAAAATTCATTTAAAACAGATTTACATTCAGAAATATCTCCAAAACAATAATGCTATCATTTATCTTTAAAACACTTCCAAATCTCCGGAATTTAAATTTCCAAATCCTCCTTAATTCAATTTTACTACAATTCATTTGCATAGCTTATGCTCATACAAATTCTTATTTGATTATATTTCAATTTATAAATTTCATTTATAATTCATATTCAAGAATTTTATAATTTATAATGTATTTATTTCCTTAACTTTGGTTATATTTTCTATTTCTAGTTAATTTTTTTTACTTAACAATGATAATAATTTAATATTATCATTTCTAACATCCAAGCAACCATATAGTAGCCTAAATAGTTTACAAAAGCTTTTCTTTATATCAAAATATATTTTTGGGTAAAATTATTTCATTCACTAACATTTAAAACAATATCGTGTCAATCGTTCTATTCAAGCGTTTAGAAACCCCTTCAATACAGTTACGCAGACTGTGTCGACGAAGGTTCATATGCCACTCAATAAACCAATCAACACAATGTTAAAACAATTTATATTCACTAACAAATACGCGCTCATATCTATTAATACGCTCAAACTCATTTTAGAGTATTACGGACTCTAATTTTAAATGAGTAGTTCCCACTAGAGCCAAGGTTATATCCAACCTAAGCTCTGATACCAACTGTAACAGCCGCAAATCCGTACCCCTTGAATCACCACTATTCTACCTAAATCAACTCAAGTTGTACAGAAATACGAACCATTTGGGTTAAAGAAGAAGAGGTAGAAGAAGAGAATAGAAAACAACAACAGAATCTAACCATCGCAGCGGAGTAAAATATAATAGATAATAAATAATCTTTACTCAAAATCAAATATATCTGTTTACATATATTACATCATCAGAGTACATCAATCACATCTCACATCAATAACATACAACTGGATACACAGCTACACAACACAGCGGAATATATATATATATATATATATATATATATATATATAATACAAGTACGAATGTACGTATCGTCATCTTGCCTGTCTCCTGAGCTCCACAGCATCATATCCTGTATCCTATAATACCCGGTCTGACCCGAGCATTACAGTTAAATAACACCCGAGTCAGTCTGGAATACCAGCGTGAGAAAATCACACCTAATTGATTATTAAAGTTTCAAAACTCCTTTGAAAACAAAAGCATCTCGTAAGACCACGCGACAAATAAACGTGTCGGGTTTTTACCTTACGATAGCTAAAACATTTTTATAGAAATCCTCTGATATTATAATAGGGTCTATATACAAATACTTATAAAATAGCCGAAATTGTTACATGATTAAATTCCAGCTACTAGCCACAAAGTGGGTAATACAAACAAAACTCGTAAAAGGCTCGTAGGGAGAATAAATTTCCAACTAATGACTAGGCACTGGGGTACCACCTGTCACAGTACGGGGCCTAGATCACCGTACCGAGGAGTAGGCCCGCTCCCCTGCAACATAAGGCCGGGACTACCCCTTACTGGATAATCCCAAGTGAGATCACCCCACGGTTGGGATCAGCAACCGCCCACTAAGCCGAAATAAAAAGGGACATCTAGACTGGAATGACCGCACCCTGGTTGGGTGCTACCCATCTAGCCTTGCTGCATAACCCCTGATTTTCAGTCATTCCCATTTGATGAGGCTTGAGGATAAGTGTTACCTTTTATAGAACATATCCCTTAGAATGCCCATCGTCCACCTGACGATGTTTCGCAAGCATTCATCCATACAAGTCCGTCTCGGCTTCGAACGGAACCGAAGGCACTATTCCTACTACATCCATTTTGGAAATATCCTCAGGATTAGTAGCGACTAGCCCTTGCACTTCACTGCTCCATCTTCGAATCCAAAATCGTTTACATGAAACGTACAAACCGGATCGAAGTGGTTTTCGAGAAATTAATCTCGATCCCGGTCTCTTCGAAACAATCAACGCATTTGGCCAATATTGATAGTCGGTTATTTAACTATCAATTAATATTCACAAACAACCATCAACCAATAAATAATTTTCCAAATTATTTATTTATCCTAAAATATCTTCGCAAGATATATTTTCACTTTTCAAATTCCTTTGAAAACAGTTTCCAAAACTATCTGCCTTCCTCAGAATAAATTCCAAGTATTTCTATTTTCACTGGAATTACCAAGCACAAGACTTTAGGTTTAAAAATAATTTAAAACACTTTATTGTAAAATATAATTAACATTTAATAAAGAAAAATTACTTTAGTACTTAATTTGAAATAGTACTCTAGAGATATCTAAAATAAGATTACCCTATATCTATATATTAGATTTCTTCTTTAAACAAAATCCCAAATCATTCTTTAAATAATTATCATGACAATAGATTAACAAATTACTTACTTTAGACTTTACCTTAAAATATTTAAATTAAAACTACTTCAATAATTGATTAAAATATATATTATATGAATATTTGAAAATAAGGTTACTTTATAAATATAAACTAGATTTTCACCTTTAAAACAGAACTACTAAGTCACTCTTATAAATTATTACTACGATAATAGATTTGAAATAATATTTACTTTAGAATTTACACATTTAGAAATAATAAATTTCCAAGAACATACTGTGTAAAGAAACATTTAAACCTTTATTTTATTTTGAAAACTTACTTTGAAATGTACTTGGTTATCCGGAGAAATATACTTTTCTCCACAAACTTTAAAAATAAATCACTATTTATTTTTAGACAATTTTCTCGTTCCTTTAATAAATTCCCACCTCGAATTTATTCTTCCAAATATTCAATTTGAAACACTTAAATCAATTTCCAAATTGATTTCCAATTTACTTCATTTATTTAAAAATCTTTTAATTTCATATTTTATTCCTTAATTATAATTTAAAATACTTTTAATTGGAATATCAATTTAGATTTTCTCAATTTACTTCTTATTCCTTTAAATAGATTTAAACTTTAAATTTTAGATAATTCTTAATTCCTTTAATTGATATCATTCGAGTTTACAATTCATTTATTTCTATTTTATTCAAAAAAAAAAAATCCATACTCGGAATAATGTATTAGTATTTTAATACCACTTCCATTCCCTTTTTAATTCATTTATAATTTATTTGCTATAATTATTTTACTTCAAACTCCATTCTTTATTTGTCTTTTCAAACTCCAAATGTATAAATTTTTGGTAACTCGCTATACCCAAATAAATTTAATCGATCCATAGCATGCCATATTCCAAATATCAATAATATTCATCGCAGAATACCAAATATTCATAACAGCAAATATTAAACAATAAAATGTTGAGGGGTCCGGTTGGATCCCTCCAACCTGTTTTCCCTGCATCCACAGACGTTAGCACAATAATAAGCCAATTCCAAAATTACCACACTACAACACTTCAATGAATTTTCAACCATTTAAACAATTATTTATATTTAATCATTTAAACTTAAATTTAAATGATCTGAGTGAGATTAACTCACCTTTGACTACGCATGCAACCATTCCAATCCGGCTTGTTTTCTTTTCAGATTTCAAACCTTGAATACGCATTATATGATTTTATTAATATTTGAACATATCGAAATGTCAATTACCATTAAATAAATTTAATTAAATTTTTTTTTTGTCTAAACTAATTTTCTTGTAAATAATTTTTCTTAGTAACTAAATTAAGTTAGATTTAAACAAAATTCTCCTTTCACTGTAAATTATCTTCCAAATACATATTCATATATTTATAAAATTTTGTTTTTTTTTCTTTTTTTTTCATCTGCACACATATATAAAAATCTGCTTATAGATATATCCTTCTGAAAAATAAATAAAAGAACTTACTGCATAAAAAGAAACTAGATCTACAAAGCTCGATCGACCATCCCCCCATCCATGCGAACGCCATCGCACTGCCTCACCAGTCTCGAGCCACCACGCAATACCACCTTCAACTTCGCTCAGATCAGCCCGGCCACCACTGCGAACACAATATCATCCCGCAACCCTAATTCCACTATTACGCCTCCTCTCACAAGTCGCATCCCTCCAGCGCCCAACTGGGTTCGTGACCGAGCTCCCAGCAGCTCGAACGAGCACGCGACTTAATACTAAAACTCGAACAGATGAACTACCCAACGCCATCGAACTCGCGAATTCATCACACGCGAAAATCGATCGCTGATGTTCGAACGATCGCCATGCCCCCTAAGCGATTCAAGCTGATTCGCCTGCGTTCCATTCCTTTTTATCCCTTTTTTTTAGGGTATTGGATTTGAATTCGATGGAGGGGAAAGGGGCTTCGAACCGAAAAGAAAGGAGGAGAGGGGATAAACACGGTAGTCGGCCATTAACAAATTTGTTTTTTTTTCACCGATGATTCTTGAAAGAGGAGGAAAGGATTGGTTTTAAAAAAAAAACGTTAGCTTCTGAGGGAAGACAGAGTGCGTGACGTGGACGAGCGTTGGTTGTGAAGGTTGCTTATATGAGAATATATTTATATAATTTTAATTGAATTTTCGATGTAAATTTTCAAAGCGTTTTTATATCGTACGTTCACACAACGAACTCAAAATCTACGAAAATTGAAACCCGATAATAACACAATATTACGGATTCAATGGAACTGTTTCGTCGGATTCCGAGACTGTGCATCGGAAGACTATTTTTGAATTCAATTTAAAACGGTAAAATTTCAAAGCTGAACAAAGCACTATTAATTTTAATTTTACAACTTCTATTATCCTCAGTATTATTAATATAAATTTTATAAGCCTTCAAATTATTTTTAACGGGCTTAAAACTCCAGATTCCACATTTTACCCAACTTCAACTTATTTAATTTAATAATTTAATTATCAAATAAATTGTGATATTCGTAATACAAGTTAAAATTACTCCTTTGAATATTTACAATCAATTAAATATTCCGATTTTAAATGCTCGAAAATTCCGGGTCGTCACAACGCTATTTCATAAAAATGCACATACAATACCATTTATATACGAACAACAAAAGTAGCTTATATATATAAATATAGTATTTAAAAATCAATATTTACATTTCAACTAACATCAAAAAACAAATATAAACTTTATACTTTATATATGTTTTATGGAAAAAGAGAAAAGAAAAAAAAACAGAACGCAAAGTGGATCCAACGTTTGGAATTCAGTGATTAGTCCTGAAGGCTAATACACTGTCGGATCATTTTTATTAAATTTTTGGATAAATTTCAGTAGAAGAGTAGCAATTTACTTAAAATAACATGGTGTGAAATGAATTGATGGAATGAATAAAGTAACGTATTATTAGTACCCAAATAATCAAATGACACAATACGTTGGTTTCTTAATAACGACAGTAACGTTCAATTTGTTAAAAGTTAATTTAGGACGCTATCTTCGTCTTATTTGTAAGCGGTTGATATATCATACCTCTTTTAAATTTAAGATCAGCTCATGGCACGGCGTATGAAAATTCAAATTCCATCGCATCATATATTTATTATTTTCAGTTTAGAAATGTTTGAACTTATCAAAATAAGTTTTTGGGCTATAAATGACGTAAAACACCACTGCTTATTAAATTTGTCGTGGACTGCGTTTAAATACTTCCAAAGTGTTTGTCAATTTATTTAAAAGCTATAAAATGAAAGGAGTGAAAAGAGAAAAAAAGAAATATATATATATATATATATATAATAATAATAACAAACATGGGGAGAGAGACGAAGATACAGATGGTGGTACGTATCTTGTTCTATTCATAAGTAAATATCACCATAAATTCCTTTGTATATTTTTAATTGCTATAACCAATGCTTTCATATATAACAGGTCCAATCTTATATACATAGCTACATATTATAAAGGGTTATGAAAACTTATATATATACACCTTATAGTATAATATATATAACTAGATAAAATGTATATATTAGATAATAGAATACAATAATATAGATGAAAAGAGAATTGCAGCAAGCTAAAATTTATAATAAAAAAACAAAGTGTTACAGGAGTTGAAAACAACAACTAATGCAATAATATTTATTATAAGTTTCGAAATCCATTAGACAAAAGTAAACATAGCTTGTATAACATATCCATTAAACAAAATAGACTATATATAGTACTAGCACATATTCATGCTATATGTAAACATTTAAAAACGAAACATATATTGCAATATGATACGCGTACCGTTTATAAAAATATGGATGACGAGGGGAGGAGGCATGGAGTGGGTTGTGGCTCTTGACAGGTGGTTCGAGCTGTGGTGGCGGAGGCTTGACGAAGCTATAGGAAGGAGAACTGGTCCTTTTTCATTTTTCCATCATATGTGTTTTAGCATTGTAATAGGAAAAATCCCTCTTTTTTTTCAAGAAGCAACAGAGAGGAAGAAAAAATGAAGCTAAATAGGCTCAGAGACTACACGTTATAAATATTTAATATAGTTGAATGGTAGGAATGAGAAATCCAGCAACTAAAATTGGAACCATGGAAATAGAGGGGTCAATCGCTAGAATTTAGGAGGTATGAATGGTAACGGTTGTTTGAACTGTATACCAAATATATAACTTTATATTCCATTATTAATTAAATATGAGAAATGAATGGGTGGAGAATGAGCTGTCCATTTATGATATATTGTTACATATAATTTATTAAAGAAGAAACGGTAGAATAATGATAGATTTGAATTATATACTGGTGTGATGCAATAACAACGGTCAAGTTGATAAGGTGGATATTTAAACAATTTATTGCTTGATTGGAAAGCATGTGAGTATGGAAATGCAAGGATATTAAAATGGAAAAAGGAATGGACAGAGAAATTTAAGCGAAGATAAAACGTACAGGAATAAATATAGAGTAGTGGGATGGTCACGATAATTCAGTGGATAATTAAAGCAACTTCTAATGCCACCAGCTGCACGTTCAAATCTGAAAAGGCAGAGTGACGGACCATATAATAAATTGAAAAGATGTATTGATAATAGCTGCAAGTATATATTTAATAGAAAAGAATGGACAGAGAAAATTTTGTGAAACGTACTGAAAATAAATATGAAGTACTTATTATATTATACGTTTCTTTTTGAATGCAGAGTCCAAAATTTGAAAGCCAAGTAACGGTCAACCCTTGATTTGGTGAAAATAATTGTAGCAATTAATAAAAGAAATAAATAGCAACGGTCACGTTGCTTTGATTTAGCTGACCCATCAAAGCAAATTATTTATAATTTAACCGGTAGGAAACGTACCACCATAAAAATGAAATTGATAACATCTGTGCATTGGTTCTGCAATATTTATTAAAGAAATTGATTCTGCAATATTTATTAAAGCAATTTATTAGCTAGATTGAATTAAATAGAATTTCACAATGGAATAAACTTTGATAAAATAAATTGAAAATTTAAAATCTGCTATGTTTAATTGGACGTAATCCAAATATTAAATTTTTATCTCAAAATATTATTATATAAAATTTCTCAGAAGTTTCAATTGATTACGTTAAATAAAACCATTTAAAAATATTAAAATCTACGGGTCGTTACATTTGGCATTGATCTAAGTGACTTATCTCACTATCTTATTAGTATATATTATGTGTGTATGTTGTGTGTAAAGTATAAAGTTAAAGTTACATTAACTAAGTAAAGTTATAAACTTTGGACCCCTCTTGCTTTTGAAAGAAAAAAATGATAACTTTATATTTTATAACGTCACTTCTATTACCCTCTTAAACATAGGCTTGAACTTGAATAGATATTTATATGGTTATTTAACTTGTGTTAAATTAAAGTAAGTTTGAAAATATTTGAAGCGAGAATAGTTTTATAAGTGTACTTTCGAATCCCTTGTTTTTGGGAATTTTTATAGATAAATAGAAAGATATTCCTAAGGATCTCTTTCCCTAGTTTTTAAGTACCCTAATGATAGTACTTAGCATAAAATTTCATGTCTTAAATCATTTGTTAAAATGGTTAAAACTAGTCATAAAGATTGTTCTTTTTGATGTTGTTTTAACAAGGACTTTTAACATCATTTATAAATGCTATAGTAAGTCACTTATGGTTTAAGTATTTAAAAATGATATTTAAATTTGGTATTTTTCTCTATTATTTTTAGAGATGTTTTCAAACATGTTTTTAAGTACATTAAATTTGGTTTGAAGTTTAAATATATTTTTAATAATTATATGTAAATTTTAAAAATGTAAAGAAAAAATTTAACACTAAAAGCCGACAAGGTAGACTTCTCTATTTCTGAGAGTTAAGATTGGTCAAGTAGGGATATGAGCAATAGAGCTTTAATTTACCGAGATTCCATATTTAATGAGGAATAAGTTGGAATGTCGAAAATGTGTTAATTTACCAAGATTCCATATTTACCGAGATTCCATATTTCTCAATCACCAGACCTTGTATGATCCCCTCTATTTTTCTCTCTTTATACCTATTACAGGATGATAAGGTATTAGCTGGTATGATGATGATAAGATGCTTATAGGAAGTGATAGTGCACTTTGGAGTTATATCTATTTATTATCATTCCCTATGTACCTTATTGTACCTGTCAATTAGATTTATACTATATTTCCATTTAGAAACTTTATTTAGATGTTTCTTTTATGTCCATTGTTGTTTTAAGATAGTAATTATTTGGTGTTTACTTCAGTATTTATATTTTATTCCTTTCGCTGTGAGATCTAAATGTGTAGATATGTTCAATGTTATATTTATCTTTTTACCTTTGAAACCATGAAAACCCTAATGATATGTATTTCTTGGCATGATGCGAATTCAAATGCTATCTTTTTGGCTTTTAATCAACGTGTCCATAAGTATGGGTTATTACACCAACCGTGTGAGTAGGTTTAGGAATCGCGGATTGATGTAAGTGCAATATGCATTTATGGCCATATTATTTTGAGCAAGTAGCCAAGAGTAAGCACATATTATTTTAAGCATGCACCTATGGGTATGCATATATATATATATATATATATATATATATTATTTGGGGGTGTAACCATGAGTAGATCCATATGATATTTTGGAAAGATTAAATATGAGGTAGTACACCATTTATTTTGAGGATGAGACCATGGGGAAGTTCATCAACAATGTTGAGGGTACACATATTATAAAAGACCAGTACGTTAGGCGCGTTCATTGGACGTGTACAAAGGAAATTGAGAGAAAAATTATTTTCTATGAAATAATGGCTGTATGTATAAATAATACTTGACGTAAAGAAATCTATGACCAATTCTTTGTTGTTATTGTCCAATAGAGTGAACAAATACACAAAAACTAATTGCTATATTTTTGGACATTAATTTTATTTTTATGTGGATATTTAATGAGAAAAATATACTATGCAACTCATAAGGGTATTACGGTTGGTTAGGACATGTGACAGTTCAAATGTATGTTTGAGATTTCAATCATTTCTAATTACATATCCCTGTGAGATTTCAATCGAGCTACACACACTGTATGTAGATTTACACTCATAAGCTTACAATAAAAGTACAGACGAAAGTTGCCAGACATATTTAAAATTCTATGGATATGCACAAACACCTCTAGAATAATTTATAACTATTATTGGTCAATTATTTGTTGCATGACTTAAAAATTTTAATCTGGTCCATGGTACTATTTAAACTATTCAAATATATTAATACATTTAAGGACTTTTCTAAAGCATGGTAAAAGTTGAAAAAAAACTCATTTACATTTACATAACCACTTCTATATAACTTAATATTACAAAAGTAACTCGTCCGAATGAAAATTTTAATCAGATAAAAATATATACATAAATGGTTTATTTGTTAGATCCAAAAGCAAGAATTGCAACATTGTAAGAAAACTATTCAAAATTATGCTTTTGTAACAGTACCTCGTTAAGGGGTGCTAATGACCCTTGTGACATGATCAGTCCAGTCGATCGACTTTTAGCTGGGCCGTTGACCCTACATCCTCTTGCAAACCTCTCCATGGAAAATATTTTGAAAAAACTTCTAACAGAAACATTATTCACCAAACTTTCCTTTTCCTTATATTCGAACTTCTCAACAAATCATCCAAAAAATTATCTTTCTACGTAATTATTAGATTATGAAATATAGAAAAAGTTGCAATTTGAGCAAACGTGCATGTCAATGATTATTGGTTATATGGTCAGTAATTGGTATCTTGAAAAAATTTCACAACCAAAAAAAACATTGTTAACAAATGAACATATTCTTTATCATGATTAATGCATCTATGTTAAATCAAGAAAACATCAAGCTAATTCTTCTTATTGAAATTAGTAAAAATGAACCATTTGTTTTAAGTGCAATAAGTGAATTTAATACTCTAGATTATAACTGTCAAAATTTCCTTAATCTCAGGTGAAAATAATCAAGTTTAATTAAAGGAAAGAATGACATGTTATTCAAAACTTCTTATTAATCTAATACAAAGGAAATTTTTTGAGACGAACATAAAAGTAATTTATCATAAAGTTCATGACTGATCAACTCATTTCATTTATTGCACTGTACCCTCTGCAGATATTATCATTTTCATGAAAGTTCCCATTAGATTAAATTATTAGAATTCTAATAAACATTTCCTCAAATTCCATCAAACTTCAACTTCATTTAATAAAATTTGAATAAACTTTTAAATAAAATTTAAGCTCACGCTGCTTAAATTGTAGCTAAAGGTAGACCCGAGTAACACTTCAAATCCCAATGAATATGGAAAAAGGTAGACCTGAGTAATTTAAATAGTAGTAACTTATATCTAGGAAAATGTAGACCTGAATAATATTTGCAGTCAACTGGAAATAAACAAAATTTGTTTGTTGACTCTCCTGGAAGATCCTAGCTAGTGCTTTGTTTTATTAATGTTATGTTATTATCAATTCAATTTTCTTTGTGTATAAATATTCTCATCTTCCATTACACAAATGGTACTCAAATGCATAAAATGGATACTCACAATTCACAATAAATCAAACCTTCTAGGTAAGAAATGAAACATAACCAAACTTGTCAGTAGTAAAATCAATAGGTTGCACCTTATCCACCAAACTAAACCCAACCACTACACTTTTTTTGGAACATTCACCACTATGATTGATCAAGTTTATACTATAATTAATTCTTTATTTTAGAATAAAAATCGTAAAACAATTTTCACATGATTAGGCACAATTATAATTTAAACAGTACAAAATAGTATAATGGTAAACATTATCTTAATCACGATAAGTTTGTAAGTTTTTCAAATTTGTGTAATTTGATTTAGAGTGAAACTTTAAATCCTAATAAATAAGTAAAAATCTTAATATGAAATCAAATTAAAAAAGAGAAACTTGATTTCAGACATTAATGGCTTCGGGCTACACCTCTTTGATTTATTTACGTATAGGAATTGATTTTGCAATATCTTCTCTCTTTGGTTTTTCCCTGCTATCACCTTCTACTATAAGTAGTTATTTTCAGTGTCAAATGTTTAAAATTTGAAGCAGATCATTAAAAATGAAAGATAATGATGAAGCTAATAAGAAAGATATATCACCTTTACATAATATTTATTCTCTCCACAAACTAATTGCCATCCCTACCTTCTTCTTCTAAATCATTGAATTTCCTGTTAAATTATTACAGCTATGAGTTTGAAAACATAAGAGAAAATATAACGACATACCTTGAATTTATTGTTAGGGAAACGGTTGAACTGGAAAAGATGAGGCAGTTGACATGAGATTGAAGAGAGAATGTAGATGCAGGGTTGTTGATCTAAAGAATTATGTAAAGGTATGTTGTAGGGGTAGAACGAGGAGTAGATGCATCATGATGGGGGCGTGCTTAGGTTTTTAGAGAAAAAGAATGACAAAAGTATTCTTTATATTAGCTTTGTAACGACCCGCCCTTCTGACCACCCCTAGTCGGTAATTAAACCAACTTGAAACGTTCAAAATGATGGATTGTTATTCAGTTTATAGAGTTTAAACAGAATCAGCCACAGAAACATAGAATAATTTTATTTCACATAAATGAATTTTTCATACATATATCAGAGTTTGTACAATGCATTAATTTATACAGCGGAATATTTCTTTTAAGTACAAAAATCCCTGAAAAGCTAAAGTAAGCGTTCCCCCCCCCTCTCTAACTTCGCTGCCCGAAAATCTTCAAGCTGTAAAATACTGGGTCTGACCCGAGTATTACATTCAAAAGAAAATAATACAAGGATCAGTCTAATTCAAACTCAGTTATTAGTGCGTAGAGGCAATAATAATCAAATAACAATTAGACGACAGTCAAATATAAATTCACCTATCCGATCCTTTAACAAAGAAATCGGATAACGGTAAATATGACACTTAACAGTGTTAAACAATAAATCAGCAGATTCAAATTATCAACGAAGATAGATGAAGGAATTATAAATGAAGATAATTTAGAGAAAAAACATCAAAATTGCCTAAACGGCAAATAACAACAAAGTCATCAATTTAAATCAAATTAAAATACGATTCAAAATATAATGAATTTGCAACATAAAACAATTTCATCAATTGAAATTAGTAAATTTAAACATCAGATCTAGTAGGGCTGCAGCACACGCACGCGTGTACTGCCTCGCCGCTACAGTATGAAATGCACAAAAGATCAACGGAAGTTCCAAACGAGCACCAGGTCAAACCCGAGCCATCGACTGGATTCAACACAGATACAAGTTAAAAAGGAGCACATCAAATATTTTTCCTTTTTTTTCATCAAAACAGAGTCAATCATAATGCTACAGGTCTGAAGCTTCAAGACCAGTTAAAACTCAAACCCGAGGCAACAATGACCAAGAGCTCACAACTGCTCAAAAATAAGGCAACGCAGCAGCGGCACAGCAAAGTGTATGTGCATATTAATTATGCAAACATATGTTGCAGTGAAACAACAAAAAGCTCACGTCGACATATAAAATCCAAAAATGCCACAAAAATGGAACTGCAGCCACCACAAGTTTTCAAGGGAAAAATTGCAATGAAAAATGCATCCACCAATTGAATACAAGGGCACAGCAAATACAAACTGCAACTACAACATGTTGCAATTATACTTGAAAACAAATGCACAACATACATAAAAATGAATGGCATCAAGGCACAAATTCCAGTGAAGTAAAAAATGAAAATCAAGACATCAAGTATGCATAAAGTTAATGCAACCCAGTACAGTTCAGTGAACTGAAGTGAGGACACAATTGTACAACTACACCAGACCAATTTCCATCAAGTAAACAAGACTCAAGTCAGTACACATGATCTGGCAACAGTTCAATGGCAAAGACAAGCAACATGGTCGGTTAAATTACAACAAAAATGCAAAAGGTCAAGTTAGCACAATCAACACAGTGCAAGCACAAGTGCATACAAGAGGTCAATCCAAGCAAACTCGGACTCAATGCAATTGAATCATTCAGTTTAAACAAATCAGTTCTATAAGGACATAATGCACGTACACAGTGCATAGAAATGCAACTCAGAGTTTCAGATGAACAAGTGTGCACTACAACAAGATCAGCCCAGAATACATTGTTCAGGCGACGGCAAGGTCAAACTGAAACAACGCTCAACTGTGCACCAGTAACAAGAATGCAGAGGCACATACAAGTGATGGACATACTACCAACATGTACAGAATGAAGACAACTATAGTCATACCAGCACCAAACTAGACACAATGAAGCAAGATGGTGATCGATATGCAATACTGTGAAGTACAAAAATAAGTACACAAACATGACCACAAGAGTCACAGCAAGGAAACACAAATGAAATAAGCAACTGAGAGAACCAGCTTCAAGCCGAAGTGAAACAGAATGTACAAAGTCACTGCAGTGCGCATCAGTAAGCCCTACAGGCATGTTGAAGGCAACGCAATGCAACTGCTAAATGTGGCCTCAATACTGAAGACCAAATGAAGACTCAATTTCAATGACCAATTCTACCAAGCAAAAAGATTATCACTGTCAACCAACACGAGTGCAACACCAACACAGCAGTGAGACAGCAATGTGCGAGTACAAAAACATGGTATCGAGTCCAACTACCAAAATAAATAAATGGAACAAGTCAAAACCAATTCAACTCACTTGCCGAAGACAAGATCATCGTCCATCAAAAAAAGGAACATCATGTAAAAAAACAAGTCGAGTATACTACTGGGGTGAACGCAAATGGTCAGAGCCAAGTACACCGAGACCACAAAAATCAAAATCGCGACAGCCAAAGAAATCACCAATTACCATGGCCGAAGCCAAAATACTATTTCAAAATCGAAGTCGAAGTTGAACAAGTCATAAGTCGACATCGTGGTGGCCAGCAAAGCCAAAATCGAAACAATGTTAAATTAAAACAAAATCAAATGGCCGAAGCCCAATTTTTATACGAACGAGAAAACAGGGATTCAAACCCTATATAAACAAAATTATCACAGTAAAAATCATCACAGCCGTGTAAAACAAGAAGACGAACCAAGATAGATAAAAATCATCAACACCTAAAAAAACTCGAATGACTGAAGAATGAAATTAGATGTGAGCGATAAATAATCACTCACCTTTGCCTGACGTGAATTGGAGCAACCGCGAGTGGAGAGAAAGCATCGATTGCCAAAGCAAGGAATCAGCGCCTTTGATTTTCACGAGCCCTAATTTCAGAGCGAACGAAAGAACGAGGCCGCCATTATTTTATTTTTCTCGTTTGGTTTTTTTTTCTTTCTGCTTTGAAATGATGGAGGAAAGGGGTATCAGCATGCTTTGAAGTGAAGGGTGCGTGATTTTGGGCACGATTTTGGGCGTGAGTTACGGCATAAGTGAAGGCATGATTTTAGGGGAGGAAAAACAGCTGATGTTATTAGATTATCATGTTTGTACTAAGGTAATTTTTTTTATTACTTTTGTTCTTTCTTTGCTTTGTTTTGTTTAATTATGTTGTTAAAATTTTAACTATGTGTATTTGTTTATTTATTTTGTATTGATAAAATTTATTCCACTTTATTTAAGTTAAAGAAAAAATGTTATTAAAACTAATCATCAATTTATTAATTTACATAAATAATAATTCTTAAATCCAAATTATTTTTCTAAGTCATTAGTTCGAATTTTATATACAAATTTTGATATTCAATTTCAAACTCCAAAGTCAAATTCAATTTTATTCAACTTTCACTAGACTAAATTCTAAAATTTAATCGCCAAATTCATTATGATAATTTGAAATCCAAGTCAAACCATCATTCAAATATTTAAAATTAATTAAATATTTTCAGTTTAAATTGTTCAAAATTCAGGGTCGTTACAATCTTCCCCTTTAAAAGAATTTCGTCCCGAAATTATAAGTTAGGAAAAACGATTGTTAAAATCTCAACGATATTTATACCTTACACAATTTTTTACCAAGTTCGAATCTTATTAAAAATAAATAAACATAGGATTCATTCCATTTATTTTATCTCCCAAGCTTTGTTCATTATTTTCTAAAATCAAGACGTAAAAGTCTTTTACCAAAATTTTTGACTTACAAAACTCAAATTTAAACTTGAAATTCTTCATGCTAAAGATTTGCATATTATATCTTTTCCAAAGCTGTGGACTTTCAAGATATTTTAAAGATCTTCTTCCTTAGCTTATTAGGTTGGAATTATATAATTTTAATTTTCAGACTATTGATTTGTTATCTAAAGTTTGAAAATACTTGCTAACTCGAAGTTTAACAAATCTATCGTCGTTCTCACAGACATTGGGCATACGCTGGCCAGGCACAGGACTAAAAATCTCCAAGTACTAAATATACTTGCTTCAACTCCCAGTGAAAATACCTTTAAAAATTCTTTTAAAAATGGATGTGGAAAGCACGTTCCCCCATGGATCACAGTTTTACCCGGTGGTTACGCTACTATCCCAGTAGAATCGCTTGTGACCGTAGGCATCTCGCCCCTCAAATTACGCTTTGGCCTCTAGATCGCAATTTACGCGGCGGTTGCGCCACTATCCCAGTGGAATCGCTTGTAACTTTAGGCATCACGCCCCACGAATTACATTAGCATACATCATCATCAATTCACGTGATCCCATCACAATGATCCATCATGAGGGATTCTAATCCAAATGGACATTCCAACTTATGGAAATTCTACGTAGCTACGAATTTCAAATGGACACTCACACCGAGTTCCAACACCTTCACAATTTTTAAATGGAAGGTACTTGTCCATATCCTCAGTTTAGAAAACATAATGTCATATACATATAGTACATCATTTCACATTTCGTACATATCATACCTATTAAACTTACATAGGATTTTCATAATAATGACTTTCCAAACTGATGGTTTTCGAATTATTACATTCACATATATATAAGTTCCGAAAACCATAATATCCCATACCCATAATAAATAGAGGATTTCTAAATTTTCCATCTCATTACCGATTTAAAATTTTCCTCTAAATCGATTTGAAAATTTAAGGCTATCTCAAACCCAATTCACATTCATAATCCAATTCATTATCGACTTCACATTCGATTTGGATTTCACGTTACATCGTCAATTCTCAACACATAATTGATGTCTACCGATATATAACCTCTAAGCTCGTACGTCTCAGAGAAGGGTGTATATAGCTAAAAGAATAAATTCTCCGCCCACCAAACGGATATATATTTAATAGAGATCAATTGCTATGTCATCAATTCACAATGTTAGACATACAATCCCAATCGACTATCCGAAATTTAAAGCTCAACTTATATTGTTTTTGGTGTCGAAGTTTAACTCAATTTAACTCAAAATTCAATCTTTTTGAAAAAATTCAAGTTGAACTAATTGTTCAAATTCTCCAAAAACATCTTTAGAAGATATATATAATTTTCCACACTTAACCATTTGAAACAAATTTCAAATATTCATTTTTCATTTTATCTTTAAAAGATAAAATTTCAAACTTTCCATTTCATATTGGAAAACATTTCCATACTGATCTAATAATAAGTAATTCACAAATCCATTTATTTTCAACACTTGAAAAATATTCAATATACTTAAATCATAATCAAGTATATATTCCATTCTTTAAGGAAAGCGTTCTTTTAAACACATTTATTTGAGTCAAAACGAATGTTACGTAAAACATCGTTACGACAACTCAAAATCTCTAGTATAGGGATTCGAATTTAAGATAGATATATAAATCCCAATACTATATAAAACATTTCCTTTCGGAAACCATTTACTATAACAACAGTGTTATAGTCCACCATTTCCTTTTATTTCTCTCAAAAACGTCTATTTCAACAATGAATGTTGAAATCTATGTATTCGATAGTTAATACATTTTTTTAAAACATCTTTTAAAACAATTAACTTCATTCTTTTAAATTTCACTTCTCCAAATCATACCCGTTTATTCAATAATATATTCACTGTCCAAAATCGTGAATATACATCGTTTACCAAATTCAACACTTGGACTTATTTCATAGTTTGAATTCCCGCATACTTTTCACAATATTGGTTTTAAACCGATTTCAAACTTTTCAATATTAAGTTTTTCACTTAACCTAATTCTCTGATGTTCAAATTCAAATTCATCACTGAATCTATTAAACCTATTATGGATTATCATGTTGACAACTTCAAATTTTAAATCTAAATTCCATTTGAATTTTTGTATTTGCTTTCTATTTCAAAATTAATCAACTAATTCTTTAGTAAGCCATTCATCGACTTGGTTTCATTAGATTCATATCTCCACATTCACTATTTTAGGCATTAGTTTAAACTTGAAATATAAGCTTTACATCAAAACTAGTTTGATTCATATAGTTAAGTCGACAAATAAATTTCCTTTCCAAGACGCTATTTTACTAAAATACTTCGTTCCGTACAACTAACCATAGCTTAATACTTTTAAAATACGTACATAGAAGATTTTGGATTACAAAAGATAGTATTACAAAATATATTGATTGGTTTAAGATTCAGAATTATTGAGGACTATCGACTTCCTGTTTGGTAGTACGCATCTTTGACAACTTCCCTCCTCGATTTACACTATTTCAAGTTGTATTGAAGGAGGATTTACACATTCAAAATCTACATGTCCCCAATTCCTGCAGTTCCCGCAAAAATATGAGATGCTTCCATCCTTATCTATCACCCTTACACTTTTTGCTCTAGCTGATCGGGCTATAGCTTGCTTTCCATGTTGTCTTTCGGTGCAGTTTCTGGCTATATGTCCAGTCTGGCGACAATGGTAGCAGATTGTCAATCTGTCGACGGGTAAATCGAGTACGCGCTTCTTCCTTTTCACTTTAGGGCAATGACTAAGAAAATGCCCTTTCTCCTGACATTTAAAACACACAATCTCAGGACGAGCGAACCGGACATCCACATTCCTTTTCTTTCTCTTCTCTCGGCACATAACAGCATAATGTCCCTTTTTATGACATCGATAATAGATAACATCATCATAGGGAACAGGTGCTTGCCTTTCATTTATTTTCCTTTCGATTTCCACACATGCCATTGCTGCTTCTCTACGGGCAATTTCTCTTTGTTCACAGCGTGCTGCTTTTTGTGCTTCGGTTTTCGCCATTTTAATTAACAAGATATTTTTGAAGTTTCCTATTAAAATTTACAATCATTATTATCAAAGGTTGGATTATTCAATCATTTTCCCAAGACAATTTGCAAATTTACATTATCCTGATAAATAGGATTATTATTCAACCAAATTTGAGATTCAACTCCGGATTTTATTTCAAACATTTGAAATATACATATATATATATATATATATATATACATACTTGCGTATTAAACTTTGCTTGAAACATAAAAACAAAATTTATTTTATTTTACTCTTTTCGGAAATATTTTCAAAAATTACTTGAAATTTTTTCTTCCTGTATATACTACTAGTATTTTTTTTCAAAACATTTGAAATCAATTTTTTTTTATACTTCATTAGATTTGAAATACGTTTTCTTTAAAATGATTCTAGTAACTATTCATATTAAACGCCATAAACTAAGCTTTGTATAAACCAAAGCTCTGATACCACATTTGTAGCGACCCTCCCTTCTGACCGCCCCTAGTCGGTAATTAAACCAACTTGAAACGTTCAAAATGACGGATTGTTATTCAGTTTATAGAGTTTAAACAGAATCAGCCACAGAAACACAGAATAATTTTATTTCACATAAATGAATTTTTCTTACATATATCAGAGTTTGTACAATGCATTAATTTATACAGCTGAATATTTCTTTTAAGTACAAAAATCCCTGAAAAGCTAAAGTAAGCGTTTCCCCCTCTCTCTAACTTCGCTGCCCGAAAATCTTCAAGCTGTAAAATACTGGGTCTGACCCGAGTATTACATTCAAAAGAAAATAATACACGGGTCAGTCTAATTCAAACTCAGTTATTAGTGCATAGAGGCAATAATAATCAAATAACAATTAGACGACAATCAAATATAAATTCACCTATCCGATCCTTTAACAAAGAAATCGAATAACGGTAAATATGACACTTAACAGTGTTAAACAACAAATCAGCAGATTCAAATTATCAACGAAGATAGATGAAGGAATTATAAATGAAGATAATTTAGAAAAAAAAAACATCAAAATTGCCTAAACGGCAAATAACAACAAAGTCATCAATATAAATCAAATTAAAATACTATTCAAAATATAATGAATTTGCAACATAAAACAATTTCATCAATTGAAATTAGTAAATTTAAACATCAGATCTAGTAGGGCTGCAGCACACGCATGCGTGTACTGCCTCGCCGCTATAGTACGAAATGCACAAAAGATCAACGGAAGTTCCAAACGAGCACCAGGTCAAACCCGAGCCATCGACTGGATTCAACACAGATACAAGTTAAAAAGGAGCACATTGAATATTTTTCCTTTTTTTTCCATCAAAACAGAGTCAATCATAATGCTACAGGTCTGAAGCTTCAAGACCAATTAAAACTCAAACCCGAGGCAACAATGACCAAGAGCTCACAACTGCTCAAAAATAAGGCAACGCAGCAGCGGCACAACAAAGTGTATCTGCATATTAATTATGCAAACATATGTCGCGGTGAAACAACAAAAAGCTCACGTCGACATATAAAATCCAAAAATGCCACAAAAATGGAACTGCAGCCACCACAAGTTTTCAAGGGAAAAATTGCAACGAAAAATGCAGCCACCAATTGAATACAAGGGCACAACAAATACAAACTGCAACTAGAACATGTTGCAATTATACTTGAAAACAAATGCACAACATACATAAAAATGAATGGCATCAAGGCACAAATTCCAGTGAAGTAAAAAATGAAAATCAAGACATCAAGTATGCATAAAGTTAATGCAACCCAGTACAGTTCAGTGAACTGAAGTGAGGACACAATTGTACAACTACACCAGACCAATTTCCATCAAGTAAACAAGATTCAAGTCAGTACACATGATCTGGCAACAGTTCAATGGCAAAGACAAGCAACATGCTCGGTTAAATTACAACAAAAATGCAAAAGGTCAAGTTAGCACACTCAACACAGTGCAAGCACAAGTGCATACAAGAGGTCAAACCCAAGAAAACTCAGACTCAACGCAATTGAATCATTCAGTTTAAACAAATCAGTTCTATAAGGACATAATGCACGTATACATTGCATAGAAATGCAACTCAGAGTTTCAGATGAACAAGTGTGCACTACAACAAGATCGGCCCAGAATACATTGTTTCAGGCGACGGCAAGGTCAAACTGAAACAAAACTCAACTGTGCACCAGAAACAAGAATGCAGAGGCACATACAAGTAATGGACATACTACCAACATGTACAGAATGAAGACAACTATAGTCATACCAGCACCAAACCAGACACAATGAAGCAAGATGGTGATCGATATGCAATACCGTGAAGTACAAAATTAAGTACACAAACATGACCACAAGAGTCACAGCAAGGAAACACAAATGAAATAAGCAACTGAGAGAACCAGCTTCAAGTCGAAGTGAAACAGAATGTACAAAGTCACTGTAGTGCGCATCAGTAAGCCCTACAGGCATGTTGGAGGCAACGCAATGCAACTGCTAAATGTGGCCTCAATAATGAAGACCAAATGAAGACTCAATTTCAATGACCAATTCTACCAAGCAAAAAGATTATCACTGTCAACCAACACGAGTGCAACACCAACATAGCAGTGAGACATCAATGTGCGAGTACAAAAACATGGTATCGAGTCCAACTACCAAAATAAATAAATGGAGCAAGTCAAAACCAATTCAACTCACTTGCCGAAGACAAGATAATCGTCCATCAAAAAAGGAACATCATGTAAAACAACAAGTCGAGTATACTACTGGGGTGAACGCAAATGGTCAGAGCCAAGTACACCGAGACCACAAAAATCAAAATCGCGACAGCCAAAAATCATATATAGCGAAAAATAAAATATTACATTAACAAATACATTTAAATGAGTATATCTATATATTTTTATTATCATCACACAAAAATCATATACTTGCATATTCAACAGTGATAAGGAGGGAGATAAAGCAACAATGTTTGGCGAATAGAAAATCTCGAGCCTTTCTATATCAGTACATAGGCAGTATAATTTAAATAAGGATTTACCTTTCGCATTTTATGGTATATTCAAAACCATTTAATACTTCATATAAGGGAAAGAGGCAGACCCTCAAACAACCACTTAGTACCTTAAGTCCTCAAAGCAGGTCCTTTGTATTATCCAATTGCATAATCAATAACCCATAACCATCGTTATTAGTCTCTATTAATGCAAAAGATAGTATCCAAGCCACTTAATACCTTTTAATGGAAAATAGGCAGACTCTGACCATTCAAGTCCTCAATTTATGTAGGCCTTCATCATTTAATTACCATTCCCAAGGCGAACTCCACACAAGCCCCTATCTAGCTGACATTGAATGGAAATCTCTTTGGGCACTTAATACGTCAATTAATGTGGACGTTTTCGAGACGTCCTCAGCCATTCCTAAACCTAACCCCGACTATTTAATACTTCTATAAGGCAAAGAGGCGAGCCCTTAAACAACCACTTAATACCATCAATTCTCTGAAGGAAGTCCTTCATATTATGACCTATACCCCATGGAAACGTCTCACATTTGTCCGACTATTTGTAGGAATTGGTAGCCTGATTAGCTGGGCAAATTTATCCTATAAAATTGGAACTAACCTCATGTCAACCATAGTTACTTATTATAGGCAATATCTCACATCGGCTCCAAAGTTGCACTGCCGGTAGCCAGATTAGCTTGGCATAATTTTGTGTGCTTTTGACCGACCTCACATCCTTATAACTTAGTCATATTTCATAACACTCTCTAAGTGTAATATAACACATCTCACCGATTTCATTATTTAGGCTTATAAGACATCCTTCTTATTTCGCTTAGTTATTTATCTTCCAATGTTAGACAAGTCTCGTTTCCATAATAGCATTTTTACCGTAAATTCAGTATTCCAAAATCAAATCAATAGGCTTGTACTTAGAATCCTACTCTAACTTATATTGTATTAAAATAGTAATAATGGAAACATACAATTTAATTAATTTTATGGTTTATTTAACTCCTTTTTTATGAAAGTAGACAAGGGATTTTTTGTTCATTTGTAGAAATAGGCAGTGCATGTAGGATCGATTTCATCCTAGAGGGGGGTGAATAAGGTGATACTATAAATTATAAAAACTATTGCGGAAGTTTATATAAAATGATTTCAACACAGAAATAGCAGAATAATAGTAGCATAGATAATAGCAGAATAATAAATGCAGAAATAAAACAACACAGATTTACCCAGCTTCGGCAAAGCCCTGCCTATGTGCTGTCCCCAAGGTTTCTATTAGAAATTAAGCAGTCAAACGCTTACACACGTAAACTCGTGACACCCGCTATCGACTAACCTTAACTCTATGCTCATAACCCTGCCATAACTCAGCCACCGAGTTACGAACTCTCGAACTACACCACCGTAGTTAGTCCCCTAGTCACAAGACTAGAAATTACAAGAATTTAATGGAAAATACAAAAATTAAGTACAATTTAAAAACAAAGAACCCTAGTTTTAAATTATTAAGGCCCAATCACCATCTTTAATAACCGGCGCAAAATAATCTTATCAGAGATAAAAATTTCCATCCCTTTTTCTTTTATCTCTAACCGGCCTGATTCTTTGTTCTTGGATGCTCGTTCCTCTTTGCTTTGAAATTAGGGCTTTTGGAAAATCTTTGAAGTATTCGACTTTTGTTGATTGATCGAATAGGTGATTATGCGTTGCTAGCTCTGTCGATTGACTTTCTCTGCGTAGCTTATTTTCGACCGCTTCGATCGAGTTCAATTTTACTTCGGTATGTAATTTATGCTTTTTTCTTTTTCTGATTTGCTCGCTTGAAGTCGATCTTGATTCGAGTTGAATGATTATTCCTTTTTGCTTGGACTTGAATTATTTTGGTAGTTGATGATGTTATGGTTTATATAGGGTTTTAATTCCCTATATTTTCGTTCGTATAAATTTCATTTGAATTCGTCAATGATTTTGCTCGACCGTATGATTTTGGTTGAATGTTTGAGATGATATCTGACTTATTCAATTTCGTATATGTGATTGCTTGGCTACTTGATAATCACAGCTTTGAATTTTCCTTGCTCGGTTTCTTGACCACCACGTCTCTGACTTGTTCATCGTATTTTTTGATCACGGCTTTGGTTTCTGGCATTCGAACTGACATTGACTTTGTTTGATTTGGTTTCTTTATGACTTTGGCCAGTGTCTTGCTCAATTTGAAACTCCTGATGTTGATTCGAAAATGCTACAGCTCATTCACTTGACACTTAAACTTGATATGTTTATTCAAATTCCCTGTATCATTATCTGGTTTGAAATTAACTTGCTATTATGATTTGAAACTGCTGCTACTTTGATATTGCAGTCGAGTTACTTGTGCGTTTTCAAACTATTGTGAATTGCTATATGATTCACTGGTTTACTTGTTCTTGCTTGGAGTCTGAAAACATTTGTACTGCACTGGGTTGTAGTCTCACTTGCACACTGCTTCCACTGTGGCCACACACACTTGTGTACCTTTCTTTTTTGACATGTGCATTTTCAAACTGCCGTGATAGCTCTATTTTCTTGGTACTGACTTGTGTGTTCGTAAGTCCGCACTACACATTAAACTTGTGAGCATGATGAACTTCTAGCTTGTGTTTGGTCTGTTGCAGTTTCATTGTGCATTGAGTCGTTGAACTTGTATAGCTTTGCATGTCACTGCTGCATTGTATTTGCATCATGTTTATATATATGTGTATCAGTGTGTATGCTCCTCTTGAAGTCTTTGTTGTACTGTCCATATGAGTTCATTTAGTTCAGACATTTGACTTTTTATGTGTGGTCTAGACTTGCTCGAATTATGTAGTTCATGTCTTGATTTTGACTGTTGCATTGCTTCTGATCATATATGTTGACTTCTTTATTACATGTCTGGATGTTTGAATGCAGTTTATCATCATGTTGTCTTTATGCCTTCACTAGTTCACGGGTCAGTTTCATCTAAAGATGTACATGTGTGTTCTTACTGCATTTGCTTGTATACTTCACTTGCTCTGGTCCTTTTTCTCATGTATACTTGTTGTATACACTTGATTTCTGTTGTCGTTTATTTGATGTTGAGGCCATCACTTGTTAAGGCTACTGCTGCTTACTTGTTTTCACGGTCATGCATTTGGGCTCGTACTTGAATGTGTAGTCTGATTGCTTGTGTGGCCATCTTCTGTTGCAAATGTTTGTGACTTGGTCTTGTAGCATTGAAACTGTACTGGTGCAATTTTGACAATTTGTTCATTTTGTTTGGGCTTTTGTTTCCAGTTCTGGTTATGGCCATTGCATTTTTGAGGCAGTGTTCCTTGATTGCTTTGATCAAGCATTTTCACTTGTACTTGACTTATGCTTTGTATTGCATCTGAGTTGAATACAGCTTATAGCTCGGGTTTGACCTTGTGTTGATATCATGACTTAATATTTATTGCACTTAAGTTGAACCCGGCTTTTGATTTGGATTTGACCTTGTGCTCACCTGTCCTTGTAATTGTATCAAGTGTATATATCGGTGTGCACGGACTTATGGAATGTACAGTGATACACTGTGCATGCCACAAGCTGTTCGTGTATGATGAATTCAAAACTAAATGAAGAACAACCAAATAACTAAGGCAAATAGTATTTTCAAAATCACATTTTATTTACACCGTAGAATAATTTATTTTCAATTTTACTACTTCAGTGTATATTTTTACAGATTGCTCAGCTGCTGGATTTAATCTAGAATGAAGTTGAAGATAAATACAAGTGAATGAGTGATATGTAGTGAGATGCATTTGAAAAAGAAAAAATTATGATATAGTCAAATTTGTATTGTAATCGAAATTGTGTGTATATATAGCGAGACCAAAAATTTGTACTACTCAAAATTGTAATAAAATATTTGTTTGAATAAAATATCTATTTGAATTTAAATTCTATGTTATTTATTTTATTCACCAAATATTTATTTAATTTTATGAAAAATAAAATAGTACATTAACAACTACATTTAAATGAATATATATATGTTTTGATGATATAAATCAAACAAAAATCATATACTCGAATATTCAACAATCTCTCCCTTTTAATGATAACAAACATATATTTTGAATTTTGAATTTGTTAAATGTATTTGATGATTCAATTTGCTCCCCCTATTTGAATGCTCCCTCTCTACACAAAGATCCCCTTCATATATGCATGAGAATAAATATTCAAATGAGCCTAGTTGCAAATATAAAAATATTTGACCTTTATTTGCCAAAATCTTTTGTTATCTCTCCCCCTTTTGTTATCAGCAAAAGGGTAATAGTGTTAGAAAAATAGTGATAAAGTGATAGACATTAATACATCATTAAAACTCAATCGAATATAAATATTAAATTTCAATAAAAAAATCAAACAAAAATCGTAAATACTTTGTTTGATGCATATTTCATTTTGGAATGATAGGGATGATGCCATCATATAAAACCATATAGTTGTGTCTATTTGTAATATATTTATATCAGGGATTTGAATATCTACCAACCATGAATAACCGTTAAGACTTTTAAATGAGATTTGTAGTATTCCAAATTTTTATTAAAAAATGAATTCAAGTATCTTCTAACCATGCATAATCGTAAGGACTTTTAAATGGGATTAGAATCAACATGTCTATTACATCAATCAATTTTGATTTGCATTCCATACATGCATAACCGTGAGGACTTTTAAATGAGCATGGAAGCACATAATCAAAAATCCCAAGTAATTCACTCATGCATAACCGTGAGGACCTTTAAATGAGAGTGGATACTTTGGATGTTTTTATTTGTTAAAAATAATGAAATGAAAAACAAATGATTCCCGTTTAAAACACCACGTATTGCCATGCTATATTGGATTTTGATGAGTGATGGTTGATAGAAATACGATAGAAATAGAAATGATTATGGAATTTCTGCCAACAAAAAGTGTTTATAAATCTTGTTTAAATTTCTAAAGAAATTTATTAATTATACTATCTCAAGTTATAATATATGACTAATATCAACACTCATCACTTTTTCAATCACTATTTATCTTTCGATAATCAATAGGGAGCGAGATTAGTTAATGTAATCATTTAAGCTCAAGTTCAAAAATATTTATCAAATTTTCTAAAAATGACTAATCTTAAACAAAGTCAAGAATGATTTTCTAGAAGGGGTTTTATAGGAAAAATGTCTGCTATTTGAAAAAAATTTGAAATGAAAAATATGCAGATATTTTCTTTGAAAAAGGTAAAATTACTGAATGTCTCAACATAAATCACGTTTCACTAGTAATTTTTCCATCAATTAGATTACCAGTGTTATCTGCATCTGAATCTTTCTTTAACTCAAGATTATCATTTGAATGTTAGAGACTGTTGCAACAAATTTCTTAAAATCATTTTTAACAGCTTCCACATGAAATTCTCTTAAATTTGAATAGAATTTACAAACACGACCATAGTGGTAGAACAAATATATCCACCTGTAACATGAGAAATCAAAAACCAATAAGACACCATCATTTGACCGAAAAAATTTATATGGATTAGTTCAAAGATGAAAAGATGATTAGTCAACATTTAAGCACAAATCATAGTCATAGATATGAACAAGTCAAAAAGAACATATGAATAAGTCAGAATCAATATCAACATTTATTTTATAATCACATAACTGGCCGATTAGATTACGGTGCAGATTTTCACATTAAATATATCGTTCAAAATAGATGTACCGTTACCTCTTTTACCATTACCGATAATATTTCATTGTTGCCCACTGTGATTCTGCCACCTTTGTACTAGGCTAACGAACTATGATTTGTCGTCTGTTGTGTGCCTGGAACAGCCAGAATCTAGATAACACGTTTTGTTGTTCCTTAGCCTGCCACCACACCTACACAAGTGAAGATTTTTGTGCCCTGTTTGTTATTATAGGTCCATGGTTGTTAGCGGCATTAAATTTTAAAAAATAATTTTGTGGAGACCCAAAGCTATTTATATATGTTCCTTTCGGCACCCAAATTTGTTTAACTTTAAGGAATTTTATATTTGTGCCTTTTGAAACCCAAATCAATATTGTTTTCACATTTTTGGGTCTATACCAACAAATATTTTGATTGTGTCCAATTTTTCTACAAATAGTGCACTCGGATTTTACTTGATTAATTTTTCTTCTAACATATTCAGAGTGAGCGTACCCATCTCCTTGTCTATCGTTATTAACAGTTTGTTTTGCTATTAGCATATTTAGTGATCTTTCACTTTTGAAAAAATTTCCTAAAGTTGTAGACAATTTTTGGACTTGTGTTTTGAGATATTCATTTTTGTTTGATAATTGTGTCACTTTTTAATAGAGTTCTCTCTACTACTGTTTCCACTTTCTTTCAAATCATAATTTCATTTTCAGGTGATTTTATTTTAATTTCTAATTTTTTAATCTCCTCTCCGAATGATGGACACTAATCACACTTAGGGATCCTACTTTGATAGTTTTTAACTAATTGATCAAGTTGTTTATTTAAATCTACCAAAGTATCTTTTTGTGATTCAAGTCTAGCGTACTTCTCCGTAAGTCATTCAAAACAGCCATTTACTTCGTGGAAATATATAAGTAATTCTGGGTGAGTGAGTTTTGAAACCTAGATTGCCACGTCATCGTCACTATCAGTTATATCACCTCTAAGACACATATTTGCTTTCTCACTCTCACTGCTAGTACTTTTCTTATCTTCATCACTTGTATTCCATGTGGCTGCAAAATTTATCCTTTTTGATTTCTTTTCTAAGCCGTGTCGATTCTGAGGACAATTTGGCTTGATGTGTCCGGGTTTGTTGCACTTATGATAGATGATCTCCCATTTTGCAGGGTTGCCCAGTGCTTTGAATATTATTCTTTTCAATTTCTGATTTAGAGCTGGATTTCTGTATTTTCGGTTTCACTTTTTGAATCTCTTCATTAGTAACGCCGGCTCATGTGCTTCATTTTCATCATCATCATTACTACCTTTTGTCAATCCTGTCAAGCATGTTTCTGTGTCGACTATGGGGGATCTCTCACAATTGTTGACTTTTGCACCATACATTGCGTCAAAAGTATTCCATATTTCCTATGCATTTTCACAATGAGAGATAAAGCTAAAATTATCTTGGTTAATATGAGAATATATTATGTGCATAGGAAGAGCATTAATCGATGTAATTTTCTCGTCTATTATATCACACCCATTTTCAATAATATCCCAACGTTTAATATTACAGATTTTAATAAAATTCCATTTTTAATTTCTAATTCAAAAAATCTGTTCCATCAAAAACAGGAGGAATAATATTGGAACGACCCTCAATAAAAGCAGTATTAAAAGAAGACAATAAAAATTCAAATTTGTAGCACAAAAAATTTTGAAAAATCAAATTTTTTTAAAACAAAAATGGCTTTTATTCCTAGCTCTGATACCATTTGTATGCTCGATTTCACCTTAGAGGGGGATGAATATGGTAATATAATAAATTATAAAAACTATTGCAGAAGTTTGCATAAAATGATTTCAGCACAGATATAGTAGAATAATCGCAGCAAAGATAATAGCAGAATAATAAATGCAGAAATAGAACAACACAGATTTACTCAGCTTCGGCAAAACCTGCCTACATGCTGCCCCCAAGGTTTCTACTAGAAACTAAGAAGTCAGACGCTTACACACGTAAACTCACGACACCCCTTATCGACTAACCTTAACTTTACGCTCAAAACCCTGCCACAACTCAGCCACCGAGTTGCGAATTCTCGAATGACACCACCGTAGTTCGTCCCCTAGTCACACGACTAGAAATTACAAGAGTTTAAAGGAAAATACAAAAATTAAATACAATTTAAAAACAAAGAACCCTAATTTTATATTATTAAGTCCTAATCACTATCTTTAATAACCGGCCTAAAATAATCTTATCAGAGAGAAAAATTACCGACCCATTTTCCTTTATCTCTAACCGGTCTGACTTCTTTGTTCTTAGATGCTCGCTCCTCTTTGCCCTGAAATTAGGGATTTTGGAAAATCTTTGAAGCGGTCGACTTTTGTTAATTGATCAAGTAGGTGATTATGTGCTGCTAGCTCTGTCGATCGACCGTCTCTATATAGCTTATTTTTAGATGCTTCGATCGAGTTCAATTTTACTTTGGTATGTAATTTATGCATTTTTCTTTTTCTGATTTTCTTGCTTAACTCGGTCTTGATTTGAGTTGAATGATTATTCCTTTTTGCTTGGACTTGAATGATTTTGGTAGCCGATGATGTTATGGTTTATGTAGGGTTTTAATTCCCTATATTTTCGTTCGTATAAATTCATTTGAATTCGTCAATGATTTTGCTCGGCCTTACGATTTTAATTGAATGTTTGAGATGATATCTGACTTATTCAATTTCGTATACTTGATTGCTTGGCTACTTGATTATCATGGCTTTAAATTTTCCTTGCTCGATTTCTTGACCACCACGTCTCTAACTTGTTCATCGTATTCTTTGATCACGGCTTTGGTTTGTGGCATTTGAACTTGACACTGACTTTGTTTGATTTGGTTTCTTTTTGACTTCGTCCACTGCCTTGCTCAATTTGAAATTCCTGATGCATTGAATTGATTCGAAACTGCTACAGCTCATTCACTTGACAGTTAAAATTGATATGTTTTATCGAATTCCCTGCATCATTATCTAGTTTGAAATTAACTTGCTACTATGATTTGAAACTGCTGCTACTTTGATATTGCAGTCGAGTTAGTTGTGCATTTTCAAACTATTGTGAGTTGCTGTGTGATTCACTGGTTCACTTGTTCTTGCTTGGAGTCTGAAAATATTTGTACTGCACTGGGTTGTAGTCTCACTTGCACACTGCTTCCGTTGTTGCCACACACACTTGTGTACCTTTCACTTTTTACATGTGCATTTTCAAACTACTATGATAGCTCTGTTTTCTTGAGTACTGACCTAGTGTGTTCGTAAGTCCACACTGTGCATTAAACTTGTGAGTATAATGAACTTCTATCTTGTGTCTGGTCTGGTGCAGTGTCATTGTGCATCGAGTCATTGAACTTGTATAGCTGTGCATGTCATTGTTGCATTGTATTTGCATCATGTTTATATATATGTGTACCAGTGTATATGCTCCTCTTGAAGTCTTTGTTGCACTGTCCACACAAGTTCATTTAGTCCAAACATTTTCCTTTTCATGTGTGGTCTGGACTTGCTCGAATTATGTAGTTCATGTCTTCATATTGATTGTTGCATTGCTTCTGATTATGTATGTTGACTTCTTCATGTTACATGTCTGGATGTTTGATTGCAGTTATCACCATATTGTCTTTATGCCTTCACTAGTTCACAAGTCTGTATCATTTAAAGCTGTACATGTGTATTTTTACTGCATTTGCTTGTATACTTCACTTGCTCTGGTCCTTTTACTCATGTATACTTGTTGTATACACTTGATTTCTATTGTCATTTATTTGATGTTGAGGCCATCACTTGTTAAGGCTGATGCTGCTTACTTGTTTTCGTGGTCATGCACTTGAGCTCGTACTTGAATGTGAAGTCTGATTGCTTGTGTAGCCTTCTTCTGTTGCAAATGTTTGTTACTTGGTCTTGTAGCATTAAAACTGTACTGATGCAATTTGGACAATCTGTTCATTCTGTTTGCGGCTTTTGTTTCCAGTTCTGGTTATGGCTATTGCATTTTTGAGGCTGTGTTGCTTGACTGCTTTGATCGAGCATTTTCACTTGTACTTGACTTGTGCTTCGTATTGCATCTGAGTTGAATCCTGCTTACTGCTCGGGTTTGACCTTGTGTTGATATCGTGACTTAATATTTACTATACTTGAGTTGAACCCGGCTTTTGATTTGGATTTGACCTTGTGCGCACCTGTCCATGTAATTTTATCAGGTGTATATATCGGTGTGCACGGCCTTATGGCATGTACAGTGATACACTGTGCATGTCACAAGCTGTTCGTGTATGATGAATTCAAAATTAAATAATGATGAACAACCCAAATAACCGAGGCAAATAATATTTTCAAAATCACATTTTATTTTACATTGTATAATATTTTATTTTCAGTTTTACCGCGTCAGTGTATATTTTTGCAGATTGCTCAGATGATGGATTCAATCTAGAATGAAGTTGAAGATAAATACGAGTGAATGAGTGATATGTAGTGAGATTCATTTGTAAAATAAAAAAATATGATATAGTCAACTTTGTGTTATAATCGAAATTGTGTGTATATATAGTGAGAGCACAAATTTGTGCTATTCAAAATTGTAATAAAATATTTGTTTGAATAAAATAACCGTTTGAATTAAAATTCTATGTTATTTATTTTGTTCACCAAATATTTATTTAATTATGTGAAAAAGTAAAATAGTATATTAACAAATACATTTAAATGAATATATATATATATATATGTTTATTATCATTAAACAAAAATCATATAGTCGCATATTCAATAGTGCAAACTACGAATAAGAATTTGTACCTTGCAAATCATTTCTTAATCAAATCCATCAATCAGATTCAAAGAAAAAGAATAAGAAGTAGAATAGAAGGTAAAATGCGTATATTGCAAAATCCACAAAAACACCATTATCTTAATACAAAAATAATTAAGATTCCCACCGAAGAATTGACATTTTGCTATGGGGGAATTTTGGGGATTTTTATAGTCATGTTTTCGTAATCCAAAACTGCCTAAGACATATATCAAATCCAAACTACAATATTCAATTACCAAAATAGAAAAAGTAAGATTTTCACTCATGGAGGTCCTTTGCTTTGCCTTCTCTTGGATTTGACATGCCTTTAATGAACCCTTTAAGATATCTTCTTTTGGATACATACAGCAAGGTTTTTTTTATATACATTAGATTGAAAGAAATAGAGGTTTAGAGGAGAAGAGATTGAGAAAGTAAAAAATTATAAAAGATATATATATAGAATTTCTTCCTTGAAACCCTAATGGAGTTTTCTAAATCTGCGGAGAGACAACCGGACAGAGCTTCGCTAATGTTCCTAAAATATTTAGTGAATAAAAGTAAGGGGCTAAACCCTTATTTATAGTGGTTGGAATACACCAAAACCGTCGGATGAAGGTCTGTTAATAATAATAAAATCTGGCATGTTAAAATTGCCAAAACCCTAGCTACAACTTGTCGACAGCTGTCAACCACCACCTTCCATCTGTCGGCGGCTAACGGTCGACCAGTCATGGTAAATGGATCGATCGCTCCCCTTATATTGGGAACATTAAAATTGTTGTTGTCATTAATTTATTTCTTCCTTAATCAATGTCTAACTTTAACGTTAATATTAACGTTTACTTAACCCCTAAGTATAATCACTATTAACTTTTGAATTTCATATTTAGGAATTAATTATTTATTTGAATGTCAATTCTATTTAAATTAATTTGAATCTAAAACTTCAAACATCCATAACTTTTCCATTTAAGATCCATTTTCAACATATTACATATGGAAATTGATCAAAAAATCATCACGAATACAACAACATAACTTTTGTAGTCAAATTCTAAATTTTACAAATTTTTAATTTTACCACTATCACATTTAAACCAATATATCCAATTTATTTATTTATCATTAATTTTATGGAGTGTTATATTCTTCCCTTTTAAAAGGATTTTGTCCCCAAAAGTTTTTGAATGGACGAATAGTATAACGCATAATAAACATCCATGTTTTTTAACCAAGTTATCTACTCAACCAAAGTACAATGTGATTACGTACTGCAGACACACTATAAGCGACCTCAATCCTAGCATGAGTATGTGATAGTGACATTTAAGTATGTATGTAAACACCCAAAACATGCAAAAAATTCTACATGAGTGCAAAGTTATAGTAAAAGTTGTAGCAGTATTCTCCTACCATCCAATCTAACAACCACGATGCAACCAAAATCTAATTTTGGAGAGAAATTTTTCCCAAAGATAAGCTTAGGACGAGAAGTCCGCTTATTTTTTGGGAAATTTTCTCCCTATTGTACTTGAACCAACTAATTACTTTGTTGCTGTAACACCCCATGGTTTTGTGACAATGAATTAAAAAGTAATTTAATAAATAAATAATAATGGTAAAAAAAGAATTTTTGCAAACATCAGAATTTGGCTACAAAACTTATATCATTGGGTTCATGGCAATTTTATAATCAATTTTCATACGTAAAATTTTCTGATCGGAGTTCGATCAAAAATGTTATTAGTGTTTAAAGTTTTTGAGTCAGAAATAATTATATATGTAATTTTGATAATAAAATTTAGTTAATGCTAATTACTAACATTAATGGAAACTTGAATGTTAATAAATGTTAACGTTAAATCAATTCTAATAAATGTATATAGGTGGAAACAAAAATTTGCATTTAGATTTAAAATGAATTAAACAAACGCAATCGTTTAAAACAAGCTGTAAAAATTAACAAAATCACACAGCTAATTAATCGCCACTCAAACAAATGGCGCTCGACCGAAGAATTACCCAGGTCGACAAGTTGTGGGCGACCCAAGGTAATAAATAATTAACCATTGATGTTTTAATTGGAGGATTAGGAGTGTAGATTGAATGATTTAGATGGAGCACAATATTTTTCTTCCATGCCAAGTTCCTGATATGTGTTTCTGATTAAAATAAAGATTGCATAGGGTAAACCTAATGCTCCAGTTAACATCAAACCCCTGTAAATATATATCTAGTTTCTCACTTCTCTTTTCATGTTTCATGGATCATAGAGCGAAGCTCTGCCATTCACTTTTCTTCACAATCTCTATAATTCTAAAAGTAGTAAATCTATCATATACATAAGAAGAGAAAAGTGGAGAATACAAGATGAGAAGAATATAGTCAATTTAGAATGCAAAAACAATGGTAAATCATGAATCTTAAACTCAAATCTAAATTTAACTCAACCCTTTCCCTACTTTTGTAATTCTAATAGGTATATACCCTTTTATATATTGGATTTAAAGTAAGAGAGAGTCCACTAAAAAGGGAACAGATATAGATCTGGAGAATTGGAGCTAAAAAGGAGAGTGGAAGTGATATGTAATTTTGTATGATATTAGATTTATATCGTTGTAAATTTATTCTTATATGCTGAAATGCAAATTAGGGCTATAGGCTAAACCTGTACACATGCAATGCAATTATAAGATGCACCTATGTATTCTGTAATTATTAACTTGACATATCTATATGTTATACGAACGTAAATCTTGAAAGTATTCAGGTATTAGAAATCCGTAAATTTATTATTGAATAATAATAGACGATGAATTTATAAATGGTGTAATAATTCTAGATTGTTACTTAAATGGATATTGAAGAAAAAGAACGTAAAATATAGAAATCACACTAAGATTTTAGGGGTTTAAGTGGTATTTGCATTCATTGGAATATAAGATGTTGCAGTATGATTTTTATACATTATCAAGTTTAAAGTAAATGGAAGTGTGTCATTTGAGATGACAAGGAATACACCTAAAAAGAAAGAGATGTATAAAATAAGGATGTTTACCATATCTTGTAATGTCTATTTTAATAATTACAAAAGGGGAATTCCTTGTAATTCCAAATGCAACATAAAATTTTCTTTTTGGATAAGATATAGAAATTTACAATGTAAATCTTTCCATCTGGAGAGACCTAATTCCAATGAATTAAAGTGCAGAAAATCCCTAAGAGTTAAATAAAGTGTTATAAATATGATAAGAATATTTTAATAGATAGATGTGCAATATAAATAAAGATGAGAATTAAATAAGGATAAGAAATTGAAGAATAGGAAAGAATAAATTAAATATTAAAAGGGGAATAGAAATAGGAATTGGAAAAAAAGGTGTAAAAGAATGTAAAAAGGCATTGTAATTTTTTAAAAAGAAAGTAATAAATAGTCTCAACCCAAGTAAGAAATAAACACATAAAGAAGTAAAGAATTACGGTTAACAATAAATTATGGAGGCAAAATAATTAAGTAAGAATGTGTGTGTGTGTGTGTGTGTGTATAGCCTCAAGTATGCATTTATGATGGGCTACACTGCCTACTAGTCTATGGTCCATGTTGATTCATGCATCGCCACATTATTTACTAGTTTGGTTGTTAGGAGGCAAGACTGGTTAACCCTATTAGAGAAGTCCTTCAAACCTACATGGGGTAGTCCGTGGAGCTGGGTCCACAGCCGATGGAGCCGAATCCACCATATATATAGTTCGTAGAGCTAAGTCCACAACCGGGAAGAAGATAATAAAAACCCCAAAATTGCAACATAGAGAACTACCAAGTTATTGTAAAGCATTAGTAAGCACTACGGAAGTGCCTCGGTATGTGCGGCGATGAGATCGTGATATGACGAGGGTGATGGATCCTTACGGGGTGCTGATATAGAGATACCAGTAGGGATATTATATAGGTGTAATATAGGACCATGGTACTTATAGTTATATATATGTACGTAGTTATAATTTTCTACGATAGATGGGATGTGTTGTATACATACGTGGAGTCGAAATGACAAAGCAAAACTAAAAGACATAACATGAAATCGATGATAATCGGCCTAAAGTGGTACTATTTATAAAGTGTATAATTTTCTAATCACTAAAACATTGTTCTAACACCCTCCATAGTACAATCCATGGGATAGCTTAGACAGATAGGTACTGGTACAACGCGGGAACAGTGAAAGGTCATGTTCCTTATCCATGCTCGACACTGCTAAGGACACTCGACATTAGAAGTGACAAATTTTGGTCAGTGACTATGTGACTTATTATATTTTATCATTCCACTATATGTTGTACCGTTAGTGCTCTGATATGCATTCATTTGATTATTTATAGAATACCAAACCAATGATCTTTACTTTGGTGGACTAGGGTTTTCGATTTACCAAAAATCTAGGACTACTGGGGTGCGGGGTGTTACATTTGGTATCAGAGCTTAAATTATTTGACCTTAAAATTAGGAAACATTAAGTGAATGTATTTGTATTTTTCCTATAAATATAAATATATAAACTCCAAATCCTATAAATCTTGACTATAAAATAAATACAACCATAAGCGAAAATACAGATAATTTGATTATGAATCAAAATAACGAAAGAAGTTGAAGATATACAACTACCTGATTACTCCATGGGAAGTAGGTCGTATATAAAGGCGTTGACTTAAAAAAAGAGAATGAGTGCAGTAAATTGATAGTACGTGACTCCATAGTCGTGCTTCCGATAACCCAATGGTTGTAGATCATTGTATGATTGCCGATTGATGATGTACATTAGGTCCAGGTAAAGGAAAAGTTAGAATCCATATGTTGGAGAGAAGATAAGTCAGCAAGTTGGAAAAAAGGTCTAAGAGAAAGGACAAATAGAAATATACTCTAAGTCCAGCCCAATAGAAAATAGTTAATATATTTGAAAAGGTAAATTAGTAAATATTGGATTTTGAGAAAATATTTATATAATAAATGTTTTGTTAGGAATATATATATGTGTGTGTGTATTTATATATAAATATGTATAGAGTTAAATTTAAAATTTCCATAAAATGGTTTTATAAAAGCAATTCACTTGAAAAGAATTATATAGCATGTATAGCGCGCTAGTATCTCTGTGAAGAAAGAAAATTTTAAATATAAAGTTTTGGTAGATATTAAAATTTGTTCAAATCTAAAATTTCAGTAAAGGAAATTTGTAGAAAGCTATTTCTCTTGGAAGAAAAATGGTAGTGCAATATAGCTCATGGGTTTTATCGTAATGAAAATTTCTAAGCTGTAAAATTCTTTTTAGGGGTGGACAGTATGAAGTAGTAGAAATTTTGAATAGAGTAAATAGTATAGGAAAGACGTAGTGGTCCAATATAGAGGATAGTCAATTGAGAGTAGAACTATATAAATGTAAGACATTTAAATAAGAGCAATTTAGTAGAAGAAAGTTAAATAATAGTTACATTAAAAAACAATGGTAGCAATTTATTATAAAACAATGTTAGTAATAAGAAATATCATTGGAGGTTGTATTGAAAATAATGCTAGTAATCTAAGTAGAAGAAACTTAGGAAATAAAAGGCAAAACAAAGGAAAATGAACATTTTCCATTGTTGTGCGCATTTATTTCAAGTATCTTTTGAAAGTCCCACTCAATGATATTAGAGACTCCGCCAAGGATTGGAAGTAGGGACAATATGAATAATGAAAAAAATTAAAGAATGAGAGTTGTTCTTATCTACTCTATTTTTTATTATTAAAAATTGTAAACGATGTTTAGAAATGTTGTAATGTACATTTTTTTTAAAATGGTTTGATGTAACCATTGAGCTTTTGGAATGAAAACTTAATAAATAGTCTGAATTAAAAATCCTAATTTCTAAGTGGTAAAAGTTGAAAAGGTCTTAAAAGGAAAAGTTGGTTTGAAGGAAAATGAAAGAATTTTTTTTAAAAAAAATTTAAATTTGCTAACATATTCTTTTAGATTTACTGAATAAAGAAAATCCATAAAAAATTAAAACTAAGACACCAAGAATTTTTGAATTTAGTAAAAGGTTTCTAAGATGTATTTTTTAAAGACAAAATTTTCAGGATTAGCTATTCAAAAACTTTAAAGCTTTTAGTTTTAGGAAAAAACAGCGAAGTCTAAACAAGATTTTTAAATATGTAGTAGATATGAATGACTACCTAGGTAATTTGGGATAAAAGGTAAAGCTAGGAAGAAGATAACAATGACTACTCATAATGTGGTAGTAAGAAATCCCCGTAGAGTGTAAGGAATATTAGAGAGAACCTAGGAATATTTGGTTAGACATATGTGTAAGCCGTAAAGAAGAACCCTCAAAGGAATGATAAGTGATATTAATGTACACTTCTATAAGTACTAAGGTATGTTCATAGGAAGAATAAAGGTAAAGAAAGTAAATACCAAAGTTTGTGAGTAATATCAAAACATTTGGATTAATAGAAGATAGTAGCAGAGAGTGGTGATAAGATAGAAAACACACATAAGTGACATTGGTAGAATCAAAGTTTAGGAAGGCAAGGTAAAGGGACTAGGGTATGCTCATATGAAGAATCAAGGGTAAAGAAAGTAAATACCAAGATTTGAGAATAATATTAAAATATTTGGATTAAGAGAAGACATCAACAGAGACTGGTAATAAGATGGCAAACATACATAAATGACATTGGTAGAATCATAGTTAAGGTAGGCAAGGATGGGTGGAAAAGTTATTCCGCCAAGCTAATTTGCAAATGAGTTAAGATTTGTAGGTTACAGAAGGAAGGCACGTTAGAATGGTCTATCCAATTTAAGTAAAAAGTGATAAGGCCACAACATCGTCTGTGTCTGTAGATGTTGAAGGGTGGTTTCTACTATTATTTCTTTAAGGTTTGGGTTGCAAGCACTATAAGTCTCTATTGGTATAAAAGCATGTACGATATCGTAGGAAATGTTCCCATTTATTAATTTCCTATTTAGACCACAATATTATGAGAAAACAATAAGATAAGCAAATTGCAAGAAAGACAATTAACTAATGCAAAACGAAAATTAAAATAAAAGAGACCAGAATTTAAGAAATAACTTAAGAAAATCTATTTAACTTGCTACTAAAATAAACATAAAATAAAATTATAAATGCCGGAAAAATTTTGAAAATAAATTTCAGTAAGCAGAGGACAGCTAAAGAATGTTGCGGAGCCACGGGATAATACCCATGCGCTTTAAGGCTAAAATTCTTTTGTAAAAAGTTTTTGAAAAAAACAGATTTGTGTTAGGAAATTTTTAAAAATATTTTAAAAGTAATATAAAAATATTTTTGAATTAAAAGCGAAGAAATTGTCAAAATTTGAAAATGCCACATACTTGATATGGGGGAATAGTCAACAAATTGGCTAGTATAGATTTTACTATGCAGCAGAAGTGACAACAAAGTAAAATATGGTTAGAGACAAGGAAGCTATTTTAGTTATGGAAACTTTTCCAATATATCTTGTCGATAAATGAAAAAAGTTGATTTTTAAAATGAACCCGTTTTAAAACTTTAGAACTCAAATATATTATGCAAGCTGTACTTGGAAAATTTGGAAGGAGATATCTGGGCATATGGGAAAGATCCAAAGTACAGTGGAAAATAAGGGTACATGAGGGAAAAAGAATGGAAATATAGAATTTTCCATTTCAAACTGTTTTCCCGGCATAAAGAAATAGGTTTAGAAAATTGGATTGTTCTAAATTTGGATGCTAGTAACAACGTGTGTGGACTTTGGATGGTAGGAATTGAATGAAGGATTGGTTGAAATATGCTTCTATTCGTAGAAGTGTGGGAAAATTTAGATGCAAATACAAGATTTGGTTTTCAGAGCTACATGTACTGGTATATTTAGGATATTTAAACCATGTTCTCGAAATTGATTTACTCTGCATATGTATCTTATGTATTATGACACACAGTGCACTTGTACCACAATTAGTTGCAAAATTATTTGTACATTTATTGGTTGGTTAGTTTAAAAGGTTGTATGTTATGTCATATCCTTCGGTCATTGAGGAATTTTGGAGGTGAAATTCTTTTAAGAATGGGAGAATGTAACACCCCATGATTTTACAACAATGAATTAAAAAGAAATTTAATAAGTAAATAAAAATGCAAACTTCAGAGTTTGGCTACAAAACTTATACTATTGGTTTCGTATCAATTTTCTAACCAATTTTCATATATAAAGTTTTTCAATCGGAGTTCAAATGAAAAAGTTACCAGCATTTGAAGTTTTTAAATTGAAAATAATTATATATTATGCTAATAAATGTTAATTGATGTTGGTTACTAACTTTGTAACGACCTGTCATTTCGAACCATCTAAATCGAAAATAATCAACACATGTCAAACTTGAATGACTCAAAACAACAGATTGTTATTTATATCTTGGCAAAACTTAGAATATATAGTAAATAAATCAATCATAGAATCGCAGACACTGCGTAATACAACAATACATAGCGGAATAGATAAATAGTATTTCATGAAGCTACTATGAAACATCAGAGTCTAAAGCAAAATACAGCATGAGTCCAAATACAAAGAAGTATCTAATACAAAAGAAAATGACAAATTTGAACATAAATAACTGGAAACAAGTAAAATAACCGGAAAACTAAATAGATAAAAGATAGATCTCCAAGCAAAGCTCCAAAGGCGGGTCTCAAATGCTGTGATACTCAGGCTGACCCAAGCATAAAAGAAAACACAAAACACTCGAGTCAAGATTAACATTCGTATGCAAGTAAATTAACTCAAGTGAAATGTCCAAGTGAAACGCGGTATAACTTAAAGGTTGTTTTGCATTCCCATCCTTTAAGGATCCATGGAACTATCTACATACATAATACAATATGCTACATAGATAATGTCTATCATTAATGTAAAATATTAAAATAGCATTACCCATATCCCCTTTGAACATTTTTATACGAATGTTATGGTCTACACGGTACCATAATTCCTATGTAAACTGGAGGACTATCAGAGGGCACTCCATTATGTATGATACGAACCAAACTTGTAATGGGCTCGATAAGGCATATGACAAGGCATGCGAGGCAATGCCTAAGGTAGGATACTACCGTTTTGCAGAACCTGCCTTTTGGTAACGCATAGCAGCTACTACCACCCACCTTGAGACACACTCAAATAATCAAAGGTGTGCACCAATCAAATCACTAAGTAATATATATTGTTTCGAAGAAGCATGCTCGATCGAAGGTGCGACCTCACTCGGTCCAGGTATAGCTCTTGTTTTAGTAATATCAAGCTGACTCGAGGGGGTCAGGGCTTCGTTCATACCTCATATTGCAGCGTTCGTCAAACCATCCTACTTCATTCTGGATTCTCCACCACATGCACAGTTGTTAAAGTGGTTTTCGGTATTGGCAGAGAATATGACAATATCCGGTCACGGTCTCTTTAACAACCAAATGCTTATTTCACACTGTGGTCATTTTATAAAATCACTTTTATAAACATTTTAAATAACATCTCAAATTTCAATTTATTTAAAATCAAAATAAAAAATTAAATATCTAACTTCAATTGTATTTAATTTTGAAAATATTAACCTAATCACCTGTTAATTAAATCAAGTTCTAAATTCATATCCTTTGAAATCTCAAATCAATAGGATTCAAATCAATTTTTATTTAAATTCAAGTCTTAAACAAATTAAATTACAAATCAACTTTGATTTATCTTTACAACCTTTTTTATTTAAGTTATTACAAAAAACTATTTTTAAAATAATGACATAAATCTTTATAAATATTTTAAACATGTTTTATATATATTAGTTAAATTAAATTTTTACTAAATCTTATCATATTAAACCTTACTACTAAATCTATTTTAAACTTATTTGTTATATTTAAAAAAAATAAAGTTCTAAGAATTTTTTTATAATTAACATTTTCAAAACTTAACTTATAATTTTGTAATTTCCAAAACATATAATTAAAAAAACTAAATTTTACACACATATTAAAATTAAAATTTCTATATATCATATTTTTTAAAATCAGCATTTTTCTAAAACACATATTTTCAAAATTTGGAAATCATTTTAAAATAGACCAATGGTATCCGTATATAGTTTTGTATCCTATGGTCAAGCGATACAGATATTTATCATTTCAACCTGAAATAATTAAAAATTTATAAGTATATATCATTTCAACCAGCAATTCCAAAATTAAAAATAGTAAAATCGCTTGGGTTTATCATTTCAACCCATAACGATTTTCCCTAATCTATTAGATCATTCGGGTATGCATCATTTCAACCCGCAGTGATTTTCCTAACTAATAGGGAACTTGCATTGTGAGAAACAATAAAGCAGTAACATAAATGACATACATATCAATGGCAAGCATATATCTTAATTAACAATTTAAATATAATATATATAATAGGTTATAGTTATCATATTCAATTAACATGTGTGAACAATTGCAAATAATAACATATCATACTTAACAATTTAATCACTAGTTAATTCTAATTTAACACCATGTTTCGATCGTCATTTCATGTGAATATAAATTAATTAAACATAAGAATGTCAATCTTGAATGATCTCTCACCATTCGAGGCTAGAGAAATAATAAGAATTAGATGCGACGATTCGCGGATACGAACACAAACTATTGCACACGGACACGCACACATACAATGGAACAACGACAGGCCAAGGGTTGCTGTAATAATCTTTGGACATCAACGAATGCAAGCACAGAAACTTGAAATTGATGAATCAAATATATATATATATATATATATATATATATTGAAGATGAAGAGAAGCTACTGCTCGGTTGGAGGAAGGCGAAGGTGGTTGCTGTGTTCTCGTTGGAGCAGGCTGTTGGAAGGTGGAGAGTCAAGGTGTTTCGGTGAGAAGTAGGCTATGTTGGAGGTGATCAGTTTAATGGCGGTGACGGAAAGTGGGCGTAGAGTGGCGCTTGGCGAAGGCTTGTGATGGCAGTCGGGGTTTGGACGGTGAGCTGCTGTCATGGGGAAGGGTGCTGGGTGGCGGATGGTTCGGGTCCTGGGTGGGGATCTGGCGGTGGGGCGGTTGTCAGGTGGAGACGAGGGATAGGCAGATGAGGAGGGGTGCGTCATGGAGGGGCTCTACCGAGGTTGGAGTAACAGGGAATTCCGTAGAGGAAAAGAGAGGAGGGTTTGGCGTTCGGTGGTCGAAATAGAGTGTAGGGCGGGCTATGGTGTTCGGCAATGTGAGGCAGAGGGTGCGGTGGGCTTTCAATAGGGTGGTGAGGGTCGAAGCAGGCTGACTAGAAGGTGGAGAGTTTCAGTGGTGGAAAAAAGGAAGGTGGTCAGCTATGTTCGATGGAGGGAGCATTGTCATGGCGGAAGACTAGGGTTTGCTGTGGTGTACGTGGGTGCAAGGCGGCTGTGGGGAGGCTTGCGTTCGGCTGACGGTGGGTCGACAGGGTTCAGGCGGGTCTGGTGCAAGGTCGAGAGAGAGAAGGGGAGATGTTGAGTTTAGTTGGCGGAGGAGATGGTGGAACGAAAGGAGGCACGACGAAGTGTAGAGGGGAAGCGGAGGATGTGGGTGATCGACAATGAAGGGAATGGACGCGCTGGTTACAGGCATGGGGAGAAGATCAGCAGGCTACAAAATAAACACGCAAACTTACATAAGCTTTATTTTTTTTAGAATGCACAGCAATGAAGGGAAAAGGGGAAGAGAACGAAACGAACCAGTATAGATATCAAACTAAGGGAATATTGACAGTCAAGTGTTGAATTCTGGGAATATTAAAAGTAAGTGGCCATTTACTTTCCTCGGTGGATAAATGAAAGGACACGGTGAAACCAAAAGGCTCAAAATGGGTACCAATACAGCTGACCATTTCGTAGATTTCGTCGTATACCGGACGCCGAACTACCCAAATGAATATACTGCAGAGATCAACACGATAAGACGAACAAGATGGTACATGGATAATAGAGACATGATCTACCTATCAAAAATCGATTTTTATTGCCAAAAATGCTGCTAAATTCTCGAAAATTAGATAAATGGACTAGAGTAGTCCAAATTTGGAGAAACGAATTATGATGTTTCTCTCAGAAAAAGGTCTACATATTTATTACGTAAAAATATTTTATTTCCTTCCAATTTTACTGATTTTAAATTAAAAGTTCACAAATAAAAAAACTTACATATTTTCTAATAAAAATCTACCACTTGCTATGTTTAAATAGACGTAACCCAAATATCAAATTTTCATTGTTAAAGTTGTATTATTTATTTTCATGAAAATTTTAGTTGATGTGACGAGCCAGAATTTCTGAACATTGGAAAATGAAATATTTAATTGATTTTAAATATTTGGAAGTTATTTTAACTTGAATTTCAAAATTAACTATGAATTGGAAATTTAATTATTGAATTTAATTTACTGAAGTTGGGTAAAAATTTGAATCTTCAATTTTAGGATTGTCAAAAATAATTTGATGGCTTAGAAAATTTATATTGACAAGACTGAAGATAATGGAAACTTCAGAATTGAATTTGGAAATGATTTATTCAGTTTTGAATTTTTATCATTTCAGTTGATATTTTAAAAAAAATAGCCTTCTGAGGCACAGTCTCAGAATTCGACGAAATCAATTCCACTGGATCCATAATATTGTTTTATTATCGGATTTCAATTTCTGTAGCATTTGGAGTTGTCGGGTGATCGTGCGATAAGCAAACGCGCTGAAATTTATATCAAAATTTAATTTAATAACCGGGTTCAAAAGGCTATCTTTCCCATATGATCAAATTTGGACTCGGAACCTTTTCCATTGCGTTTGGAATAGAGGTATTACATTATAAACGCCTAGCGGCACGTCTCGATACGATATCGAGATTTTAGGATGCGAAATCGAGACGATTTAAATTTAAATATATATATCTGATCAAAACCAAATCGCAACACCTTTTTGCAAAATGTAACGTACACGTTTCTATTGTCTTCCTCCACACGCCAACACCTCGTTCTTGTCTTCCCTCATAAGCCAAAATAAACGAAAAAAATAAAACAACGAATAGAAATAACAAAAAGGATGTCTTGTTCCTAATCGAAACAAAATCAAATTTATTCAGAGAAAAAAAAGCATGGCCTCCCCTTTCTCGTTCAAACAAATCAACTTCGAAAAACAAATGGTCGCGCACCCGAAATCGAGATAGAGGAGGGGACGAATTCGTCTTGTCTAATTTGTTGAAGACGCGCTCGAAGATTTAGGGGAGGACGGCGACGTAGGGTTTTTGCAGTGCTCGATAGAGCGGGGGAAAAGCAACAACAGCAAAACGAAGACGTGAAAGAGGGCAAGGCAAGGAGCGGCTGGAACTAGGGCAATGGAAGGTCAGGGTGCGATTGCATGGGCTCGCGATTGGGTCAGGAGGCTGGTGGTGGACGAGGCTGAGTTGACATCAAAGTTGCCGATGTTCGCACGCAAGTTAGTAAGGTATATTTGCAGAAGAGGAGGAGGGGGGAGGGGAGGAAGGGAGGGGAGGGAGAGAAGGGGAGAGAGGGAGAGAGAAGAGGGAGGGGGGAAAGAGAGGAGGAGAGGGGAGAGGGAGGGAGAGGAAGAGGGGAAGGAGAGGAGGGAGAGGAGGGGAGGAGGAGGAGAGGGGGGAGGGAGGAGGAAAAGAGAGAGATAAAATTTAATTTTAAACTAAAATTTTAGTTAAACAAATTTATTTAAAGAAGATTGGTTTGGAATAAAGATCATTAGTTAAGAAAATTAATTAAATGAAAATAAATTTTTCGATTTATTTCGGATATTAATAATTGTATAAATTGTTTATACAAGGTCGATAAATCGAGAAAATGAGTCAAAATGGAAAATGGATTGTATGCAAAGCAAAGGTGAGATCTTCTCACTAGATTAAAATCTCCAGTTAATTTCAAATAGTTAAATTTAAAAATTGATTAACTGTGTGCTTGGATGGTTGATTTATAATAATTATTTACTGGATGATATTATATATATATAGTAGTATATAGTATATATTGGGTGATTGATTTCCCGCATTATATAGCGGATGAGACCCTATTGCGCCGCATAATAGCAGATGATATTTTATAAAATCTTATATACTGCGATATTCCACCTCGAAGTGGAATTGGTATTTAATTGTTGTGCTAACGTCTGTGGATGCAGGGAAACATGTTGGAGGGATCCAACCGGATTCCTCAAATATTGAATTTGTTTCATATGTCGTGTGTTGATAATCTCTATGTGATTATATTGTAACTGAAATTATTGTAGGCTAAAATTTGGCCGAATATATTTTTGGTATCGTAAGATACCAGAAATAAATAAATTTTGATTTTTAAATTAAGTAGGAATTCTATAGTGAAATCCTATTATACAAATTCCAAGAAAATCGGAAAAGATTTGATAAAGGAATTTATTTTTAAAGGCAATAAATTTGTAAATCAAATAAAAAAAAATTAATTTGGTCTTTTAAAATAAATCTTTGGGAAATCAACTTGGGATTTGATTTGCTGTTTAAAATAAAATTTGAAATCAAATTGGAAATTGATTTGGTGTTGTATACGATTCTTGAAATCGATTTAAAAATCGTATGTCCGTGGATATTTGAAAATTTAAATTTACAATGGGAATTTTATAAAAGAAAGGAAAATTTGTTTTAAAAATAAATATTGTTTTATTTTTAAAGGTGTGAAAGGAAATTTACAGATTTGGAATGTAAATTAAAATAAATCGAGAAGATTTATTAATTGATATAAATGGAAAGAGAATTCCTCCCTGAAAAGCCGAATACCTTTTCAAAGTAACTTTTAAAGTATAAATTAAAAGTTTTAGAAATTATTTAGAAAAATATTATTAGAGAAATCATTTTTGGGAAATGTTTAAATCTTTAAAGTAAATATTTATTTAGTTAATTATAGAAGGGATTATTTTAAAGATAAAAAAATTGATATTTGTTTTAGGAAACGATTATTTAACTAGCTATATCCTATCTACTAATTTTATTTTAAAATTTGTTTTGAACTTGAAGTTTTATATGCGATATTAGTATAATATTGTTTTCTTAACTAATATTTAAGCAAGTACATTAAAATAGTTTTTATTCTAAATATTTCCAAGTATATTTTAGATAAGTGAATTGAATTATTTTAACTCGGCAGATTTTCAGTGGAAATACATAAAATTTGGAAATGTATTCCGCGTAAGGAAAAGTAATTTGAAATTTGTTTTCAAATGGTTGAAGTGTGAAATATATCTTGCAAAGATATTTTGAAAATAAAGAATTGGGAAAATTATTTAAATCTTGGTGTTTTTTGTGAATATTTATTGATAGTTAAATAATCGACTATCAATATTCGCCTTTTATTGGCATTTGAACTTCGATGTGACCGGGGGTCGGGTTCCAAGTGGATATCCGAAAACCACATCGAACCTTTGTGATTGTGATAGATATTTTATTAAAAAGATCAAAGTGTAAATTTTTGTGATTTGTTTGAAATCTGAATGAACACTTATTTTAAAAAAATAAGAGCTCGTTATTCAAATTAGCCGGGAGAGGACCTTGGGTCATAAAACCCATTCCAAATAACGATTTGACGAAATGGGAATACATTTAAAGACGGTGTTGAAGACCGGGTATTTTCGAAAGCGAAAGGATTACCTGTCGATTGTCTCTGCACCGGGTTGCTCTGGTATATAGATTCTATCACCCTTTGTGATGGGGATTCCGAGCGTGATTTGTGAATATCCGGATTTGCAAGGGCTTCTCTGAAGTGCCTTCGGTTCCGTTCGATCCCGGAACGGACTTGTATGGATGTATGTCTGACATTACACTTTGGGATGTAAAGATGGTTTATACCAAATACATTTCTGTTGGTGGCGGAGAATTTATTCTCTTAGCTTAACACTCTTCTCTGAGATGTACGAGCTCAGAGGTTATGTAGTTGATGGTGACTAGTGATACATTCCCAATTTGGTAACGTGACATACGAAGTGCTACTGATCATTTGTTGATCAAAGCATGACTTTGTGAAAGGTGTAGCTTTATGGACGAGACCTTATCGGACCTCACATCTCGAAAATGGTCGAAACAGGAAAGATGCGGCAAGGTTATGAGGGTCGCGACGTTTAGGGTATGTCATTTCCTTTTGGAAAAGGGTGGTGTCAGGTATAGAGCCCTGATATTTAACCTCTGTGGTTACTGCAAATACTTTTCTTTGTGGTTGTTGGTGTAGAGGATCCTCGGATAAAGGTCCAAAAGGACCGGGGGATGGCATACTCGTGTAGTAGTTACCTAGTTACAGAGGTAACCCGACCTTGTGTTGGCAGAGAGCTAGTTAAGTTCTCGAGGCGTCCCTCTAAAGGCGTACCCATGTGGCAGTAGGAAGTTCCTTAGCATGATCATTTGTTGGAAATCCAAAGAAACAATACGCGCCATGTACGGTTTTAGTTGTATAACCTGCCATTTACTTATCGTGGCGCCCTACTGTTTAGATGGTAGCTATAGTAGGCATACAATAATGGTTGTATGCTGGCTAAGATTAATATTATACTTTCGAAATTTTTTCTGCACTATGCACTAATAATAATATCGAAAGGAATTTGCGTATTATGCATGTTTGACTATCATAAGGAGAAATCTCCTCCAATTCTGCGTTTGCATTGTGTGTGTAGCGAGAGGCCTTATGGTAGTTTCATTTTCCAAAAGCATAGCGGATTTCTTTTTATTTTCTTTGTGAAATTAATTGTTTTTAAGATCTCACACCAGTCCCACGACTGACCTGGAGTTTATTGTTCCCTTTCTAAACTCTAGGTGCCCACAATTTTCCACACGGGCAGCCTAGAGTCAGGTTATCAGGTCATTCTGGAATTCAAGAGTTGCTGTGGAGCTCAAGAGGCAAGCTGGATGGCGAGACGTATTATTTATACTATGTAGTATCCGCTGCATTGGGATTGCTTTTGTTGCAAGTTCAGTTTACATATGGATTAGTTTCCATAAGTGTTGTATCATGTTGTTGTAAACTCTGATAATGTAATGTGATATAATGTAATAACTAATATAGTGATTCTGTTGAAAGGTATTTATTTATCCATTATATGTTGTTCCGCTACGAAATGTGAGATTCTGTTATTGGTTCTGTTTCTTCTTACTTCTTCCTTTACCTATTCTTCTTTAACCCTAATCGTTCGGTTTCCGGCATTCGGCTGTGCGCATTTGATACAGTGGACGTATTAATGTCGACTTTCGGGCGTCGAAAAAATTGGGACCGTTACAAAGTGGTATCAGAGCATTTGGTTAAGCGAAAACCTTGGCTCTGTTGGGTGTTACTCATTAGAGATAGAGTCAGCAGTACTCTAGAATGAGTGTGAGTGTAATATAGCGCATATTTGTTAGTGAATATAAAATTGATTTATACTGTGTCGATTGGTTTGCCGAGTGGTATATGGATTCTGGTCAATACGAGTAATTAACGTTGTTGATAGGGATCTCTAAACACTTGTACAGAACAAATTCGATACAATATTGCTTTAAAGTAGGGTACATGAAATAATTCTACCCAAAACTATTTTGTATATAAAAAGAATAATTTTTCATAAAAAATTACAGTAGTATATGGTTGACTGTTTGTTAGGAACTGATAATATTGAAGTATTATCATTATTGTTGAATAAGAATTGAAATCATAACAAAGAGCTAAGAAAATAAAATCCATATACAATTGGGATTTGTAAATATAAATTGTAAATGTGACTTGTAATTTGAAATAGAACTCCAGAGAAACATTTGGAAGTGTTTTGGAATTCGAAAAAAGTTTAAATTCTTTTTGGTTTGAAATTAATTTTCAAAGGTTTTTGAAAAAATGTTTTAGAGGGAGAAAAGCACTAATCTCTTTTCGGTCGCTGGAAAATAACGTCGGTGATGATTGCAGCTTCATCAATGTTCATTTTCGGGTTTCCAAAAGAGGAATTGCTGCCAAATTGTTTTAAATTAAAGTTGTTTGGAAAATTTAGGTTTGGTTTTGAAATTCAAAGGATAATTTGAATTGATTTCAAAAAATGGTTTTGAAAAGGTTGAAAAGACTCTGGAATGTTATATAAAATATTTATGGAATATCATTAAGTTGATAACTGGTAAAGTTTGAAGTTGTTAAAATAAAAATCTAACTTAAAGAGAAGTTGGATAAAAGTAAATGTGGAAGCGAAAATAAGTTGGATAAGAAATGAGTTGGATAAAAAGTGGATTGGAATAAAATTATTAAGGTGGAAAATAAATTGCAAATCAATGAATAAATTTGCAATTGTAAGTCAATGAAAATGAATTGAATGTTGAAATTCATTTCGAATTTTTAAGCAAATAGAATTGAATGGGAATTGAATTTGGTTTGTATTAAACAAAGTGAAATATTGAAATAAAATTAGTAAATAAAACTAATTAAAGGAATGACGAAATTGAATATGATTTGAAATGAATCGAAATTCAATAATTTTAAATGAAAGTAAATATATCAACAGAGGTGAATAAAATTGAATTTTTAATCAATTGGAATAATATGGGTTTCTTTAAAATAAAAAATGAATTGAATGTAAGCAAATGTGCTGTAAACCCTTCAAATTGAATGAAAATGGTATATGAATTGATTGAAAACAGTTGAATTAGTATTAAAACTATATAAATTGCTTATAGAAAGTGTTTAGTGTGTATTGCTTTTAGAATTCATGTGTTCAACTATTGCAAATAAGTGAAATGTTGTTAAATTTCATATATATGACATTGACATGTTTTAGTTAAGTAAGTACAGGTTCAGAGAAGTTGTTGTGATGGATTTGATTGCGCAAAATGCTAATTAAATAAGTCGCTTGCTCAAAATGCTAAATAAGGTACGCCTACGCAATATAATTAGGAAATATGAATTGTTTTTGTTTTTCCGACCGGGTGGGTCGATGTATATATATTTATATCTTTTGTTAAATTGCAAAAGCTCCTTCGTACAAAGGAGACTCTGCCAAAATTTTCTAAAATTTTTGGAATTAGAAAGTTTTTGAATTTTTTTTGTTAGCGACAAACGATTTCAAATTGGAAATTGAAGTAAATTAGTGAATGAAACTAATTTAAAATAATAATATGAATCAGTTATAATTGAAAGATAAAATTCAATATTCAGAGTTGAAGACAAATTGAATTCGTATGGTAATTGGAAAACTAATTTGAATAGAAGTAGATACGAAACTTCTGTAAAGAAATGTGTAAAAAAATGATATTTGAATGTTGTAATTGGATATTATGTTTAGCAGGATATACAGGTGTATTAAAGGAAATGGAATTGCCATATTGATTTCAAAGATAAAATTGAATTGCTCGACAAAAAGGTATGTATTTGAATTTCAGTATGAAATTTGATGATTTTCTTGTCCAACCACTTGGCTTTTTGTTTTCTTTTTGAATCTGAGGGCCTATGGTGCCATTTTGTAGTCGTACCGAGCTAGCTGCGCAAAGGAGACGCTGGCAAAAAACTTCGGAAATTTAGGGTGTTAGAAAAAAATTTAAGAAATTTTAGATAATTTAAACTTTGAATTTAAATTTAAATTTAAATTTTTAAAGGAAACAATGTTGTTTGGAACTTATAATTGAAATTGGAAAGTTAGTTGAATTAATAACAGGTCTCTGATAAAAAGATTTGTTTTGGGTAAAATGATAAAACTATTTGGATTGGAAAAATAGTTAACGGGTTGAGGATCATTCTTTTTAACTAGTAATTTCGGCACGAAATTCTTTTAAGGGGGGAAGGATGTGACGACCTAGAATTTCTGAACATTTGAAAATGAAATATTTAATTGATTTTAAATATTTGGAAGTTATTTTAACTTGAATTTCAAAATTAACTAGGAATTGGCAATTTAATTATTGAATTTAATTTACTGAAGTTGGGTAAAAATTTGAATCTTCAATTTTAAGCTTCTCAAAAATAATTTGATGGCTTTGAAAATTTATATTGACAACACTGAAGATAATGAAAACTTCAGAATTGAATTTGGAAATGATTTATTCAGTTTTGAATTTTTATCATTTCAATTGATATTTGAAAAAAAAAATAGCCTTCCGAGGCACAGTCTCGGAATTCGACGAAATCAGTTCCATTGGATCCATTGTTTTATTATCGGATTTCAATTTCTGTAGCATTTAGAGTTGTCGGGTGATCGTACGATAAGCAAACGCGCTGAAATTTATATCGAAATTTAATTTAATAACTAGGTTCAAAAAGCTGTCTTCCCCATACGATCAAATTTGGACTTGAAACCTTTTCCATTGCATTCAGAATAGAGGTATAACATTATAAACACCTAGTGGCACATCTCGATACGATATCGAGATTTTAGGATGCGAAATCGAGACGATTTAAATTTAATTATATATATCTGATCAAAATCAGATCGCAGCACCGTTTTGCAAAATGTAACGTACACGTTTCTATTGTCTTCTTCCATACGCCAACATCTCGTCCTTGTCTTCCCTCAGAAGCCAAAATAAACGAAAAAAAAGAAAACAACGAACAGAAATAACAAAAGGATGTCTCGTTCCCATTCAAAACAAAACCAAATTTATTCAGAGAAAAAAAAGTACGGCCACCCCTTTCTCGTTCAAAAAAATCTACTTCGTAAAACAAATGGCCACGCACTCGAAATCGAGATAGCGGAGGGGACGAATTCGTCTCGTCTAATTGTTGAAGGCTCGCTCGAAGATTTAGAGGCGCACAACGACGTAGGGTTTGCGCAGTGCTCGATCGAGCGGGGGAAAAGCAACAACAGCAAAACGAAGACGTGAAAGAGGGCAGGCAAGGAGCGGCTCGAACTAGGGCACTGGAAGGTCGGGGTGCGATTGCATGGGCTCGTGATTGGGTCAGGAGGCTGGTGGTAGACGAGGTTGAGTTGACATCAAAGTTGCCGATGTTCGCACGCAAGTTAGTAAGGTATATTTGCAAGTTTTATTTTGATTTCAGTTTAATGTTAATATATATATATATATATATATATATGAGAGAATAATAATAAATGTTTACAGTAAGGAAATTTATGAAATCTATCAAGATTATTTTTATAAGCATATCCATATAGTTTCAAAAGGAGGATGAATTTGTTTAATTTACTTGTTTAATTTTTTTTGAAATGATTAAAGAAAAATTTAGTTTTCAATTAAAATTTTAGTTAAACAAATTTATTTAAAGAAGATTGGTTTGGAATAAAGATCATTTGTTAAGCAAATTAATTAAATGAAAATAAATTTTCGATTTATTTGAATATTAATAATTGTATAAATTGTTTATACAAGGTCTATAAATCGAGAAAACGAGTCAGAATGGAAAATAGATTGTATGCAAAGCAAAGGTGAGATCTCCTCACTCAATTAAAATCTCCAGTTAATTTCAAATAGTTAAATTTAAAAATTGATTGACTGTGTGCTTGGATGGTTGATTTATAATAATTATTCACTGGATGATATTATATATATAGTAGTATATAGTATATATTGGGTGATTGATTTCTCGCATTATATAGCGGATGAGACCCTATTGCGCCGCATAATAGCGGATGATATTTTATAAAATCCCATATACCGCGATATTCCACCTCGAAGTGGAATTGGTATTTAATTGTTGTGCTAACGTCTATGGATGCTGGGAAACATGTTGGAGGGATCCAACCGGATTCCTCAAATATTGAATTTGTTTCATATGTTGTGTGTTGATAATCTCTGTGTGATTATATTGTAATTGAAACTATTGTAGGCTAAAATTTAGCCGAATATATTTTTGGTATCGTAAGATACCAGAAATAAATAAAATTTGATTTTTAAATAATGTAGGAAATCTATAGTGAAATCCTATTATACAAATTCCAAGAAAATAAGAAAAGATTTGATAAAGGAATTTATTTTTAAAGGCAATAAATTTGTAAATCAAATAAAAAAAATTAATTTGGTGTTTTAAAATAAATCTTTTGGAAATCAATTTGGGATTTGATTTGTTGTTTAAAATAAAATTTGAAATCAAATTGGAAATTGATTTGGTGTTGTACACGATTCTTGAAATCGATTTAAAAATCGTACGTCCGTGGATATTTGAAAATTTGAATTCACAATGGGAATTTTATAAAAGAAAGGAAAATTTGTTTTAAAAATAAATATTGTTTTATTTTTAAAGGTGTGAAATGAAATTTACAGATTTGGAATGTAAATTAAAATAAATCGAGAAGATTTATTAATTGATGTAAATGGAAAGAGAATTCCTCCCTGAAAAGCCGAATACTTTTTCAAAGTAACTTTTAAAGTATAAATTAAAAGTTTTAGAAATTATTTTGAAAAACATTGTTAGAGAAATCATTTTTGGGAAATGTTTAAATCTTTAAAGTAAAGATTTATTTAGTAAATTATAGAAGGGATTACTTTAAAGATAAAAAAATTGATATTTGTTTTAGGAGACGGTTATTTAAATAATTATATCCTATCTACTAATTTTATTTTAAAATTTGGTTTGAATTTGAAATTTTAAATGCGATGTTAGTATAATATTGTTTTCTTAACTAATATTTAAGCAAGTATTTTAAAATAGTTTTTATTCTAAATATTTCCAAGTATATTTTAGATAAGTGGATTGAATTATTTTAACTCGACAGATTTTCAGTGGAAATAAATAAATATTTGAAAATGTATTCCACGCAAGGAAAAGTAATTTGAAATTTGTTTTCAAATGGTTGAAGTGTGAAATATATCTTGCAAAGATATTTTGAAAATAAAGAATTGGGAAAATTATTTAAATCTTGGTGTTTGTTGTGAATATTTATTGATAGTTAAATAATCGACTATCAATATTTGCCTTTTATTGGCATTTGAACTTCGATGTGACCGGGGTTCGGATTCCAAGTGGATATGTAGTTGATGGTGACTAGTGATACATTCCCAATTTGGTAACGTGACATACGAAGTGCTGCTGATCATTTGTTGATCAAAGCATGACTTTGTGAAAGGTATAGCTTTGTGGACGAGACCTTGGACCTCACACCCCGGAATTGGTCGAAACAGGAAAGATGCGGCAAGGTTATGAGGGTCGCGCCCTTTAGGGTATGCCATTTCCTTCTGGAAAAGGGTGGTGTTAGGTATGGAGCCCTGATATTTAACCTTTGTGGTTATAGCAAATAATTTTCTTTGTGGTTGTTGGTGTAGAGGATCCTCGGATAAAGGTCACAAAGGACCGGGGGATGGCATACTCGTGTAGTAGTTACCTAGTTACAGAGGTAACCCGGCCTTGTGTTGGCAGAGAGCTGGTTAAGTTCTCGGGGCGTCCCTCTAAAGGCATACCCATGTGGCAGTAGGAAGTTCCTTAGCCTGACCATTTGTTGTATAACCTGCCATTTACTTATGGCGGCGCCCCACTATTTAGATGGTAGCTATAGTAGGCATACAATAATGGGTGTATGCTGGCTAAGATTAATATTATACTTTCAAAATGTTTCTGGACTATGCACTAATAATAATATCGAAAGGAATTTGCGTATTAAGCATGTTTGACTATCATAAGGAGAAATCTCCTCCAATTCTGCATTTGCATTGTGTGTGTAGCGAGAGGCCTTATGGTAGTTTCATTTTCCAAAAGCATAGCGGATTTCTTTTTATTTTCTTTGTGAAAATAACCTTTTTTAAGATCTCACACCAGTCCCATGACTGACCTGGAGTTTATTGTTCCCTTTTTAACTCTAGGTGCCTACAATTTTCCACACGGGCAGCCTAGAGTCAGGCTATCTGGTCATTCTCGAATTCAGGAGTTGCTGTGGGGCTCAAGAGGCAAGCTGGATGGCGAGATGTATTATTTATACTATGTAGTATTCGCTGCATTGGGATTGCTTTTGTTGCAAGTTCAGTTTACATATGGATTAGTTGTCATAAGTGTTATATCATGTTGTTGTAAACTCTGATAATTTAATGTGATATAATGTAATAACTGATATAGTGATTCTGTTGAAAGATATTTATTTACCTGTTATATGTTGTTCCGCTGCGAAATGTGAGATTCTGTTATTGGTTCTGTTTCTTCTGTCTTCTTCCTCTACCTCTTCTTCTTTAACCCTAAGCGTTCGGTTTTTCGGCATTCGGTTGTGCGGCATTTGATACAGTGGACGTATTGATGTCAACTTTCGGGAATCGAAAAAATTGGGACCGTTACAGTTAATTACCTTATTTAAATCGTTAAAATTCTGGGGTCGTTACGCTCTCCCTCGCTCAAAACTTTTCATCCTCAAAAAGGAACGAGATAGGAGAATAGCAGCAAACAGAAAGATAAGACAAATTTAGAAGAATGGTACCTGAGACAAACAATTCAGGATTCGAAGCACGCATGGATTCCTTAGTCTCCTATGTGCAGTGCTGATCATCTGTACTCCACTGTACTTTGACCAGACTGACAGTTTCCTCCTAAGCTACTTCATATCCCTATCGATAATACGAAGTCGCTTCCTCTCGATAGTGAGATTTGGCCCGATATCCAAATTCTCTAATAAAGCAGGCTGAACAATCAAAGATGGATCATAAAGATGTTCGTGAAGGTGAGATACGTGAACATGTTATGCACACCCGAGAGCTTCTCCTGCAAATCCACTCTACAAGCTAAAGGACTACCTCTTTCCAAGATGTGGAAAGGACCAATTAATCTAGGAGCAAGCTTCCCTCTCCGAACAAAGCGAACCACATTCTTCAGTGATGAGATCTTGAGAAAGACCTGATCACCCATTGAAAATTCCAAATCCCATGTACGCCTATCAGCATACTTCTTCTGCCTATCTTGAGCAATCTTAATCTTCCTCCTAATCTACTCAACCTTCTCAGATGATTCCAAAATCATATCAGTCCCAAGAACTAAATGATCATCGGATTCAATCCAGCAAGATGGAGATTTGCACGATCGTCCGTAAAGAGCGACAAACAAAAACATCTCGATACTTGCATGAACTCAAAAGAATGAGATTTAATTGATTTAAGCTTAAGATGATTTAAATTTCAAAATAAATTTACCTGATAGCTGTTGTTATACGTGAATTCAAAAAGATGGAGATGATCTTTCCAAGATCCTCCATAATCAAGAACATAGCCACGAAGGAGATCTTCCAAAATCTGATTCGCTCTTCCCATATGATAATTGGTCTGAGGATGGTAAGTCGTACTAAGGTTCAAACAAGTACCCAAAGCTTCCTAAAAAGCTTTTCAAAACTTGCTGGTAAAGATAGGATCACGATCACAAATAATGCCAGACGAAACACCATGGAATTGGACAATCTCTTGCATATAAACCTTGGCTAAGCTCGAAGCAGTTCAATTCGAGTTGATCGGAATAAAACGAGCTGATTTGGTCAACCGATCGATAACTACCCATATACTCTCATCGTCCCTTTCAATTCTAGGTAATCCATCAATAAAGTCCATAGAAACCTGATCCCGCTTCCAAATGGGAATCTCAAGGGTTGCAACAATCAAGCAGTCTTTTGATGATCAGCCTTAACCCGTTGACAAGTGGCACATCTACTAACATAGATAGAGATATCCTGCTTCATACCACTCCACCAATACAGCCTCTTCATATTCTAAAACATCTTCGTGACACCTGAATGGATAGTGAGTCTGGACTGACGATTCTCCCTAAGAACCTCTTGCCTCAAACCGTCGACATTCAAAACACAAATTCAGTTGTTAATCCTAAAAACTCCATTTTGATCAATTTGTGCTCCTAACTCACTCTGGTTATCACCTTCCCTATTCTGAATATTCTCCTTCATGAGCATAAGCATCTCATCTTCATCCTGCTTGGCTGCGATATGATCCATAAGAGACGAAGAAGCTACAATCTGACATAAAATGGCTATCTTCCAACTTAAGGCATCGGCCACAACATTGGCCTTCCAGGAGTGTATTTGATGTCGAGGTCATAAGATGCTAAGAACTCAAGCTATCTAACCTGACTTTGGCTCAAATCCTTTTGGGTGAAAATATACATAAGAGACCGATGATCCGTGAAAAGCTCAAACTTGGTTCCCAAAAGGTGATGCCTCCATAACATCAAAGCAAACACAACAACAAGAAATTACAAATCATGAGTGGCATAGTTAGCTTCGAGGGGCTTCAACTGACGATTGACATAGGCAATGACCTTCCCATCCTGTATCATGATAGCACCCAAACCTTTTCGACTAGCATCGGTATAAATTGATAATCCTTCACTCCATTTTGGAATAGTGAGAACAGAAGAAGAAGTAAGCTTTTTCTTTAGCTCATTAAATGCAACTTCACATTTATCACTCCAGACAAACTTAGCATTCTTACGAGTCAAAGCAGTAAAAGTGCAGCTATGCGTGCAAAAATTTTCAATGAATCTCCGATAATAATCGGTTAGGCCCAAAAAACTATGAATATCAGAAGGAGTTTTACTTTTCTCATGATATTGGAAATAGAATAAGGTGGATAAGTTCAAAGGAAGTTAAGATAATTAGATTACAAAAGAGGAAAGGTGGATAGACTTACATTAATCACGATGACCTTAATCGGGTTAACCGAGACTCCGTTTTCTGAAATAATGTTCCTAAGAAATCAAACTTCATCCCTCTAGAAATGGCATTTAGAAAATTTAGCTAGAGAACATAACTCAAATAGATTTGTGCTCCTTCTCTGACTTAGAAAAGATGGGAATATCATCAACGAAAACTAGGACAAACTTGTTGAGAACGTCGTGGAAAACACAATTCATGAGATCAACGAAGAAGGCCGGAGCATTAATTAATCCAAAGGGTATGACTAACCATTTATAGAAACCATTCTCTGTTCGAAAAGTTGTCTTGGGAATGCTCTCCTTAGCTACATGAAGCTGGTGAAAACCGGTAGCAAGATCAAGCTGATAGATACTTTAGCTCAATGATACGAGGCATACGATATCTGTTCTTAAGAGTAAGCTTGTTCAGCTCTCTAACACACATTCTTAAAGAACCATCAAATTTGGTGACAAAGACTGCGGCTACTCCCTATTTTGAAAAACTCTGTCGAATCAAACCCTTGGAGAACATGTCTTCAATCTGCTTCTTTAACTCAACTTTCTCTTTGGGTGCCATCCGTGTGGGAGGAAGAACAACAGATCGGGCTCCAAGGATAAGATCGATGTGGAATTTTATATTCCGCTTAGGAGGTAGAGAAGTGAATTCACCAAAAACATGCGGAAAGAGTTGAAAAACAGGGGTGGAGTCAAGATCACTAGGCAGAGAATCAAGCGAAAAGATAAAATTACGTGCATAAACCAAAGGCATTCAACATTCGATCTTAATAGAATCACCCTGGTCAGCTACTAAAGAAACGGCTCCGGCTTTGCAAGAAATAACTGCATCACAACGCTTTAAAAAAACAACCCCAAGTAAGATATCAAATGCATCAAAACCGAGGACATAGAAATCTCCGGTGAATCGATGTCCGTTGTAAAGGAATTTCACTCCTTTACAAATCATACTAAGGTTGGCAGGACCGTCGATGGGATTAGTCATACATAAGGATGAAGTGCCAATTAAGGTTGCAAGATGTGCTCAAATTTATTACAAAGATCAATGGAAATAAAGCTATGGGATGCTCCAGTGAATTTGGTACCACCAAGCTGAGAGTACTCCCTACAAAGAGTGGTGAACTTAACAGGCTGAAGTGATGGAACGGGAGCAACAACTGGTGGTGCAAGGGCATTTCCAAGACCCCTACCTTGAAAGTTCCTAAGCATACTCATCTAGAAAAAACAAGAATGGATTTTAGAACAAAGGTAAAGATCAAATTCAAAAGGAATCCTAATCAAAGACAATCCTAACCAAGAATTTCAAGCTTGAAGGAAGATGATTCTATAATTAATTCTACTCATTTTAGGGTATTACTACCTTATCTCTAATGATTTTTTTACTCCATAAGCTAAGTTTTGTCTAAACCAAAGCTCTGATACCAACTGTAATGACCCGTGATTTTGAACCATTCAAATCGATATTAATGCACACATGTCAGACTTGAATTGCTCAAAATAACATATTGTTATTTATATTTTGGCAAAACTTAGCATATACGGTAAATAAATCATTCACAGACACAGAGTAATACAACAATACGCAGCGGAATCGATAAATAGTAGTTCATGAAGCTACTATAGAAACACCAGCGTCAAAAGAAAAATACAACATAAGTCTAAATACAAAGAAGTATCTAACACAAAGGCAAATGAAAAGTCTGAACATAAATAACTCGAAACAGGTGAAATAACTGGAATGATGAATAGATAAAGATAATCTCAAAGCATAGCTCCAAGTTCCAAAAGTGAGTCTCAAATGTTGTGATACTCAAGCTGACTCGAGCATAAAATTAAACACAATGCACTCGAGTCAGGATTAACATTCTTATGCGAGTAAATCAACTATAACTTAAAGGATGTTTAGGATTCCCATCCTTTAATGATCCGTGGAACTATCTACATACATAATAGAATATGCTACACGAATAATGTTTATCACTAAAGTAAAATATTAAAATAGCGTTAAGGCGTTACCCATCTCCCTTAACACATTTTTATATGAATGTCGTAGTCTATACAGTACCATAATTTCTCTATAAAGTGGAGGGATATCAGAGGGCACTCCATAGTTTACAAAACAAACCAAACTCGTAGTGGCCTCGATAAGGTATATGACAGGGCACGCCAAGCAATGCCCAAGGTAGGATACGACCATTTTAAGGAACCGGGCTGGTGGTAACGCATAGCTGCTACTACCACTCGCCTTGAGACACATTCCCATAGTCAAAGGTGCGCACCAATCAAACCACAAAGTAATAGATATGGTTTCGAAGAAGCATGCTCAATCGGAGGTGCGACCTCACTTGGCCCAGGTATAGCTCCTGTTTTAGTCATATCAAGCTGATCCGAGGGGGTCTGGGCTGCGTTCATACCTCATAAGTAGCGTTTGCCAAACCATCCTACTTCGTTCTGGATTCTCCACCACGTGGACCGTTGTTAAAGTGGTTTTTGGTATTGACAGAGAGTATAACAATATTCGATCCTGGTCTCTTCAACAATCAAACGCTTATTCACACTGTGGTCATTTTATAAAATCACTTTTACTAACATTTTAAATAAAATCTTGAATTTTAGTTTTTTTAAAATAAAAATAAAAAATTAAATATCTAACTTTAATCATATTTAATTTTGAAAATATTCACTTAATCGCTTTTAATTAAATCAAGTTATAAAATCATATCCTTTGAAATCTCAAATCAATAAGTTTCAAATCATTTGTTATTTAAATTCAATTCCTAAATGAATTAAATTACAAATCAACTTTGATTTATCTTTACAACCTTTATTTATTTAAGTTAATACAAAAATCTATTTTCAAATTAGTACCATAAATCTAAATAAATATTTTAAACATATTTTATATATATCGGTTGAGTTAAATCTTTATTAAATTTTATTATACTATACCTTATTATTAAATCTATGTTAAATCTTGTGTTATATATCTAAGAAAATAAAGTTATAAGAAAATTTTGATAATTTACATTTTCAAAACTTAACTTATAATTTCCAAAACATATAATTTAAAAAAACTAAATTTTACGCACATAATAAAACTAAAATATCTATATATTATATTTTCACAAAATCAATATTTATATAAAACACATATTATCAAAATTTGGAAATCATTTTAAAATAGACCAACGGTGTCCATATATAGTTTTCTATCATATGGTTAAGTGATACAGATATTTATCATCTTAACCTGAAATAATTTAATTACAGGTATATATCATTTCAACCCGCAATCCCAAAATGAAAAATTAGTAAAATCGCTTGAGTTTATCATTTCAATCCATAAGGATTTTTCCTAATCTATAAGATCGTTCGGGTATGTATCATTTCAACCTGTAGTGATTTTCCTAACTAACAGGGAACTTGCATTGTGAGAAACAATAGAATAATGACATAAATGAAATACATATCAGTGACAAGCATATATCTTAATTAAAAATTTAAAAATAATATATATACAATAGGTTATGGTTATCATATGTCAATTAACATAGGTGAGCAATTGCAAATAATAACATATCATACTTAACAATTTAATCACTAGTCAATTCTACTTTAACAACACGTTTCAATCGTCATTTCATGTGAATATAAATTTACTAAACATAAGAATGTCAATCATAAGTGATCGCTCACCTTTCGAGGCTAGAGAAATAACAAGAATAAGGTGTGATGATCCACGGATATGGACATGAGCTAGTGCGTATGGAAACAGACACACGCAACGGGACAACGATAAGCCAAGAGTTGCTACAATAATCTCCAGACAACAACAAAAACAAGCAAAGCAGACTTGAACTTGATGAATCAAATATTATATATATATTAAAGATGAAGAGAAGCTGCTGCTCGGTTGGAGGAAGGCGAAGGTGGCTGCTGTGTTCTGGTCGGAGCAGGCCGTTGGAGGGTTGAGAGTTAGGTGTTTCGGTGAGAAGCAGGATATGTTGAACGTGATCGGTTCATTGGCGGAGAGAAAAAGCAGGCGGAGAGTGGCGTTTAGCGGAGGCTTGTGATGGCGGTCGGCGATTGGAGGGTGAGCTGCTGTTGTGGGGAATGGTGTTGGATGGCGAACGATTAAGGTATTGGGTAGAGTTTTGACGGTGAGGCAGCTGTCAGGTGGAGACGAGGGAAAGGCGAATGGGGAGGGGTGCGTGATGGAGGGGCACTACCGATATTAGAGGAAAAAGGAAGGCCGGAGGGGAAGAGAGAGCCGGGTTTGGCATTCGGTGATGGAAATAAGTGGAGGGCGAGAAGTGGTGTTCGGAAGTGTGAGGTGGAGGGTGTAGTGGGCTTTCAACAGGGTGGCGACGGTCGGAGCAGGCTGATTGGAAGATGGAGAGTTTCGGTGGTGGAAAAGTGAAAGGTAGCTGGGGATACGTGGTCGGCTATTTTTGGTGAAGGAGCACTGGCGTGGCGGATGGCTGGGGTTTGTTGTGGTGGACGTGGGTGCAAGGCGCTGTAGGGAGGCTTGCGTTCGGCTGATGGCAGGTCGACAAGGTTCAGGCTGATCTGGTGCAAGGTCGAGAGAGGGAAGGGGAGATGTTGAGTTAGGTTGGCGGAGGGGATGGCGGAAGGAAAGGCGGCACGGCGACAAAGGGTAGAGGGGAAGCGGAGGATGTAGGTGATCGATAATGAAGGGAAAGAACGTGCTGGTTACGAGTGGGGAGAGAAGATGTTCTGGCTATAGAATAAACCTACAAACTTATATAAGCTTTATTATTTTATTTTTTAGAATGCACTGCAACGAAGGGGAAATGGGAAGAGAAAGAAACGAACTGGTATAAATATCAAACCAAGGGAATAGTGACAATTAAGAGTTGAATTCTAGGAATATTAAAAATATGTTGCTATTTGCTTTCTCCGGTGGATAAATAAAAGGACATAGGAAAACCAAAAGGCTCAAAATGGGTACCGATACGACTAACCATTTCGCAGGTTTTATCACATACCGGACGCCGAAATAAACAAATGGATATACTGCGAGACTAATGCGATGAGACGAATAAGATGGTACATAGATATTAGAGACATGACCTACCTATCAAAACTCGATTTTCACTGCCAAAAATGTTGTTGATAATCGAAAACAAGATAAATGGGGATATAGCAGTCCAAATTTAACGAAATGAATTATGACGTCTCTCTTAGAAAAAGGTCAACAATTTTCTTATGTAAAAAGATTTAGGTTTCAAAAATATTTTATTTCCATCCAATTTTAACCGATTTTAAAGTAAAATTTCACAACTGAACAAACTTACATATTTTCTGATAAAAATCTATCACTTGCTATGTTTAAATAGACATAACCCAAATATCAATTTTCATTGCTAAAATTTTATTGTTTATTTTCATGAAAATTTTACTTCATTACGTTATTTAAATCGTTAAAATCTCGGATCGTTACGAACTTTAATAAAAACTTGAACATTAAGAAAAGTCAACGATAAATCAAATTAGAGAAAATATATATAAGTGTAAACAAATTATTGTAATAAGATTTAAAAGGAATTAAACAAACACAATCTTTTAAAACAAGCAATAAAAATTAACAAAGTCACATAGTTAGTTAATCATCACTCAGTCAAATGGCGGGTTGATTAAAGAGTACCCAGAGCGACCAATAGCGATCAACCCAATGTAATGTACTATCGACCATTAACACTTTAATTGGAGGACCTGGAGCGTAGATTAAATGGTTTAGATCGAACGAAGTATTTTTTTCTCATGCCAAGTTTTCTATGTGCCTCTACGATTAAACTGAAGATGCATAGGGAAAATCTAATGCTTCAAGCCAACTCCAAACCCCTATAAATATAGACCTAGTTTTTGACTTCTCTTCTTATATTTCTATATCACAAAGCAGAGCTCTGCCATTTTCTTTTCTCTGTAATCTCTAGAATTCAAAAAATAGTAAAAATAATTTATGTGTGTGTTTGTGAGTTTGGAAAAGCGAAGAATAAGAAAAGAGAAGGATATGATCGACTTAGAATGCATAAACAAAAATAAATCAATAATTTGAAAATCAAATCTAAATTTAATTCAATACTTTCCCTGATTAATAATTCTATTAGGTATTTACACTTTTTATATTTTGGATTTAAAGTAATATAAATTAAGATAAAAGGGGCATGGGTCTTGTTTTGGAGAATTGGAGCTAAAAAGGTGAGTGGGAATAATTATATACTTTTGTATAATATTTGATTTCTACCATTATAGATCAATTTCTATATGCCCGAAATATAAATTGGAGTTGTAGGCTAAACCTACACACATGCAATGAAATTATAAACTCTACTTACATGTTCTATAATTATTAACTAGATATATTTACATGTTATATGAATGCAAATCTGGAAAATATTTAGGTATTATCAATCCCTAAATTTATTATTGAATAATAGCAGACCATGAATTCATAAATGATCTAATAATTCCAAATTGTTATTTAAATGGATATTGAAATGAATGTAAAATAAAGAAATCACAGTAAGATTCTAGGGATTTAATCGGTATTTTAATTCGTTGGAATATAAGATGTTGTAGTATGAGTTTCTATACATTATCAAGTTTAAAATAAGTAAAAGTGTGTTGTTTGAATGATAAGGAATACATCTAAAAGGAAAGAGATATATAAATCAGGGATGTTTACCGTATTATGTACTGTCTATTTCAGTAACACCAAAAATATAATTCATTGTAGTTCCAAATGCAACATAAACCTTTCTTTTTGGATAATCTATAGAAATTTAAAGTGCAAATCTTTCCATTTGGGGAGGCGTAGTTCCAATGCTCTAAAATGTAAAAAATCCCTAAATGTTAATTAAAGAGATATAAATACGATAAGAATATTTTAAGAGAATGGATATGCGATATAAATAATGATGGGAATTAAATAAGGAAAAGAAGCTGAAGAATAGGAAAGCATAAATTAAATGTTAAAAAGGGAATAGGGAACTGGAAAAAAAGGTAAAAAAATGTTAAAAGATATTGTAAATCTTTTAAAAAGAATGCGGTAAATAGTCTTAAACCAAGTAAGATATAAACGCATAAAGAAGTGAATAATTATTGTTAACGGTAAATTGTGGAGGAAAAATAATTAAGTAAGAATGAATCAAGATATATATAAGATACATATATATAGCCTTAAGTATGCGTTTTTGATGGGTGTGAACTATTAAAGTTAATAAATGATTAAATGAATAAGAATGACAATTAGTCATTAAAATTGGTTAGAACATGAGGTCAGTAGTATTACACAATAGAAGCATGCCTACCATAAGGGGCTACCAGTAGTTGTGTATATGTTACTGAAGTGAGACATATCCAATCATGAGACCTATGGAGAGTATACGCTTGCGTATACGTAAAAGAATATCCCAATAAAAAGTAGTCTTCTTCAATAAAATAGGAAAAGGGGTATTGCTTTGATTGCAATAAGCAATCTAAATCAGATGATAAGAGAAGAACAGCTCTATAACAGAATGTCGGCTAAATTGGTGCCAAATAAAGGAGAAGGGTTGTGCATAGCTCATGAACATCATCAATCCTTAGCGATCAATGGGAAAAAAGGGGTTGCACATAATGGGCTACACTGTCTAATAGTGTACGGTCCACGTGGGGTCATGCATCACCAGCACATTGTTTGCTAGTTTGGTTGTTAGGAGGCATGGCTAGTTAACCCTATTAGAGAAGTCTTTCAAACTTGCATGGGGTAGCCCGTGGAGCTGAGTTCACAGCCGGTGGGGCTGAATCCACCATATTTATAGTTCGTAGAGCTAAGTCTACCACCAGAAAGAAGATAGTAAAAACCCTAAAATTGCAAAATAGAGAACATCTAAGTTATTGTAAAGCCGTTAGTAAGCACTATGGGAGTTCCTCAGTATATGTGACAATGAGATCGTGATACGGCGAGGGTGATGGATTTTGACAGGATGCTGATATAGTGATACTGGTGGGACAGTATCTAGGTACAATGGGGGACCATGTTTCTTACGTTTGTGTGTATATATATATATAAAATCTATTATGGATAGATGGGATGTATCATACGCATATCTAGAGTCGAAGTGATAAAGTAAAACTAAAAGACATAACATGAAATGGAAGACAATCAGCGTAACTACTATTATTTATAAAGTGTATAAATTACAAGTCACCAATTGTTCTATCCCCCTCCTCATTACAACCTATAGGACAGCTTAGGTGGAATGGTACTAGTACAAAGCGAGAATAGTGGAAGTTCATGTTGCTTATCCATGATCGACACTGGCAAGGACACTAGACAATAGAAGTGTCAAATCTTGATCAGTGACTATGTGGCTTTGTAACGACCCGATTTCTCAATGCCCGAAAATCGTCAATACGTCCATCGTATCGAATACTGAACATTCGAATGCTGGAAAACCGAACCATTAGGGTTAAAAAAGAAGGACGTAGAAGAAGAAATAAAAAACAACATCAAAATCTTACCAACGCAGCGGAATAATATATAATAGATAATAACTAATGTTTACACAAAAGAAACTATATCTGTTTAAACATTACATCATCAGAGTACAACAAAATTCATAACACACAACTGAACAGTTATCATAACTCGTCCTCACAAAATTAACTATACACAGCTTAAACTACACAGCGGAATATCCATCAAATGCGTATAACACATCTCGCCATCCAGCTCGACTCCTAAACTCCACAGCATCATATCCTATATTTTATAATACTCGGTCTGACCCAAGCATTATAGTTAAATAACACCCGAGTTAGTCTGGAAAACCAGCTTAAGAAAACACACTCAATTGGATTATTAAAGTTTTCAAAATCTTTTGAAATGAAAGGTATCTCGTAAGACCACACCACAAATAAACATGCCCAGCTTTTACCTTACAATAACCAAAACATTTTTATCAAAATCCGTCTGATATTATAATAGTGTCTATAGAAAGTAAAATAGAATCTAGCTGAAGTTCTTGCATCTCATGTTTTAGAAATAATTGGGCACAATCAAAACCGTACAGACACTTATTGGAGACTGGATTCTATACAATGGCAGGGCTACTAGGGTACCGCCCGTCATACTACGTGGTCTAGATCACCGTACTGAGGATCCACCCCGATCCCCTGTATCACAAGACCGAAGCTACCCCTTACTAGATAGTCCGAATAAGATCACCCCGCGGTTGGGATCAACAACCGCCCACACAGCCAAAATAAAGGGACCTCTAGACAGGGATGACCTTACCCTAATTGGTTGCTAGCCACTTAGCCTGTGTGCACCTCCCCTGTTTTAGCCATTCCCGGTTGATGAGGCTCGAGGCTATGCGTTACCATTTTAGCACACATACACTTAGAATGCTCATCGTCCTCTTTACGATGTTCCGAAAGCATTTATCCATACAAGTCCATTCCTGGTCTGAACGGTGCCGAAGGCACTACTCCTACATATTTTGGAATCACCCTCAGGATTAGTAGCGATTAGCCTTTGCACTTCACTGCTCCATGTTCGACTCCAAACTCTAGTCTTCCTAATGAAAACGCTAAACCGGATCGAAGTGGTTTTCGGGAAATTAATCTTGATCCCGGTCTCTTCGAAACGATCATCGCATTGTCCAAGGTTATTTAACTATCAAATAACATTCACAATTATTTATTTCAAAATATCTTCGCAAGATATTTCCCATACTTCAACCCTTTAAAAACAGTTTTCAAATCACTTTCCTTTTGCAGAATAAATTCCCAAATACTGCTTATTTTCACTGAAAATCACCAAGTCTAGCTACTTTAGATTTTTAAAATAATTTAATTCATTTTATCAAAAATATGTATATTTTAAAATATTCAAAATAAAAACTATTTAAAACACTTTATTTAAAATACTAACTATGAAATTTTCTAAAATTCTCAAGTTAAACATAAGCCAAAACAAATTTTAAAATAAAAATAAAATTTATGAAATTCTATACAAGTTTTCAAAAAAACTTTAGCCTACTATCTTTAAAATAAAACTACTTTATAAAATATAAATATTAATAATTATCTTTTTAAATCATAATACCAATTAGCTTTCAAAATAATTACTACTATAACTAATTTAATAAATATTTATCTTTAAAATTTTAAAAAAACTAAAATAATAATTTCTCAAAAAACATTTTTAAAACAACTTTAAAACTTTTAACTTATACTTAAAAATCTGCTTCGAAAACGTACTTGGCTTTTTTGGAAAATACACTATCCTTTCACACCTTTAAAAATAAACCACTATTTATTTTTAAAACAAATTACCCATTCCTTTATAAATTTCCATTGTGAATTTATACTTCCAAATATCCAATGATATCCTTATTTCACTTTATAAACCTAGTTTATAAATTCCGTAGTCTCATACTTCTTTTAACTCTTAGTTTCAACTACTAAATCGATTTCCAAATCGATTTCCAAAATTTACTCCATTTAAAAATTTCTCCTCTACTTATCCAAATTTATTTTAAAATCCACTAATTCCAAACTTACTTCTTATTTGTGATTCAAAATCTTATTTTAAACTGAAAATATCCATTTCATTCTTTATTCAAAATTCTCCCTTTTAATTCTTCCCAATCATTTTAAATGTTAAAATTTAAAATAAAATCCTTTAATTCTTAAACAATATCACTTAAGTCTCCAAAACTCCTTTAATTTCATTTATTTAAAATCTCTATATTTTTCTTTCCATACCCAGCATTTATTTAATAGAATTTAAATCAAACCTTTATTCTTTTCGAATTCATTCTTATTTATCTGAAATTATTTTCTTAATATTTCTCTCTTATATCTCTTTTAAAAATCGAATCTTTTATATTTTTCATATCTTCAAAATATCCAAATATATTTAGTCAAGCCATAGCAATCAATAATTTCCACTACTAATGTAATCAATATAATCATCACAGATTATCACATACATCACATTTCTGAAAATAAAATAAATTCAATGTTTTGAGGAATCTAGTTGGATCCCTCTAACATGTTTCCCTGCATCCACAGATATTTGTACAACTTAAAATACCAATTCCACTTCGAGGTGGAATATCGCGGTATAAAGGGTCATCCACTATTATGCAGGGCGCATAGGGTCTCATCCGCTATATAATGCGGGAAATCAGTCAATCAAATATATAAATACTATAATATATAATATCACGTCCAGTCAATTCAATCATTCAACCGGTAACTTAAATTTAACTATTTAAATTTTAAGGGTAATCCAAATGAGTGAGATTAACTCACCTTTGCTATTTGTTTTGCAATCTGACCCAGAACGACTTGTCTCTTCTCGATTTAAGACCTTGTATAAACATTATACGGTTTGGTAAATATTTGAAATAATCGAAGAGTAAATTACTATTTTAATAAATTTAATTTTAAACCAACTTTCTTATAATAAATATATATATTTTTCTCTGACCAAATTATGAATATATTTATAGGGTGTATATGTACATATCCCAATTACCATCTTCTTTATAAAATAACCTATATAGATTCAAAGAGCTAATTTTCATATAAACTTTCTTCTAGATTTTTTTCTGTAAATAACAATAATAATTTTACTTCACTGTATAAAAATTTCTCTGTATATATATTTACACACATATAAATTTATTTTAAAAGAGTTTTACCTTATTGCTCCAGATTAAACACTCTGGCCACCCATCCCCCCGTACGAGCTCTAGCCCTATTAAGACAAATCGTTACTGCGACACCTCATGCCCCACCTCATCTCGAGCTAGAACCACCTTGCCTCACGATCGACGAACTGACGAACTCGTGCAACCCCTCACTTCGTATACCAGGTCGCCGCCGATCGTAAGCAGCTTCATCCTTTCTAATCGACGAGTCGATTTACTTCCAAACGATTTGCCAATCCTGTGATGAAAATCGCTAAACCCCTCTCATACCCTTTTTGATTCACGACATTAGTTGAAATAAAAAAAATTGGTATCGCCATTTCTTCTTTTATATTTTTTTAGAGGAGGATTTCAATTTTGAAGAGGCGCTTGGAAGTGAATTCGCAGCCATTTTTTTTCTCTTTCGATTGTTATCTGATTTTGATCTGCGAATTAAAACTGAAGGGGGAAGAAGTTTTCGTGATTTTGAACGAAAAGGAAGGGGAGACTGATTTGTTTTCCATTAAAATTCGATGCAGCGATGAACATTTGATTTTCTTTTTCAAGCTTTTATTTTGCTATCTGAAATGCTTTTACTCTCTTACCACCACGCATGAGATTTAACAGGAAAGGTGAAACATGTATTTTAAATTTTCCTTGCATGCAGGCTGCTACAGTGTTTTCAATGCAATTATACTATCTATGTTTAAATTTAAATTAAAACGTCTTGAATTTGTAGCTAAAAATTTCAAGATCCTAATGAGGCGCGCCGCTAGGCATTCATAAGGTTATGCTCCTATTCCGAACGAAATGGAAAAGGTTTCAAGGCCTAACCCGATCGTATGGAGAAGATAGCTTTTTGGATCCGGTTATTATATTAAATTTCGATATAGATATCAGCGCGTTTACGTATCGTACGATCACACGACAATTCCAAATGCTATGAAAACTAAAATCCAATAACAAAACACTATTACGGATCCAACGGAACTAGTTTCGTCAAAATCCGAGATTGTGCCTTGGAAGGCTATTTTTAAATATCAATTTAAACAATGTATTTTTAAAAATTAACAAAACAATTCCAAATTCAATTCTTGTGATATCCCGGAATTTTTGGTAATATCAATTTAATAATTTGTATTTAAAATTTAAATTGATTTGATAATTTTTGTAAATAAATTTGAATTAATTTAATAATCTTCTTTTATTAAATATTTAATTAGTGAATTTATCTTTTAATAAGCTAATAAATTGTTTTCTATTTATAAAGTGTATATATATATATAAATATATATTTTAAATAGATGCGTTTGGTTTTAAATTTAATTAATATAGCATATTTTCTAATTCCAATATTTTGGCAATTGGGAAATTATGATTTATTTAATGTTTAGCTTTTCAAAGCTATTTTATAAATAACTATATGATTTTAAAATACATAAAATAAATGTTTAATTATTTAAAAAGGGTTTTGGCTAAAAGTTTAAATAAGATTAATAGTAAAGATTTGTTTCATTTCCTTTTTAAAATATTGATTAATAAATATGATTTGTAAATTAAATATGAAAGTTAAAATACAACTAATTAATGAAACATTTATTCATTTAAATAATAAGTAATTTATAATCTCTTTTATAAATTTATTTAAAATGATCAAAAATATTTTTTTCTTCAAATAATTGATATGTGTACTGTTTTTATTTATAATTATACTTGGTTTTATTCTTCAAAAATTATATATATAACTAAGTATTTAAAAACTAATTAATTTAGTTAAAAACTTTCATTAACACTTTGTTATAAATACTAATTAATAAAAGAACATGTGTTGCTTTCTTAGAAGCCTCATTTAAGATGTGTTAAGTTAACAAACAAAGAAATTAACAATTGTGAATACTAAAGACAAGTGTCATATTTCAATTTTTATTTTTCTTTGATTTTTAAATAAATCATAAATTTAGTTATATAAACTTGCTTTCTTCCATTATTTTTCTTTTCTCATTTTCATTTCTTAGCAAAGAAACTTTCAGCTGAAATTATTCCACTCTAAAAACAATCTTCATTTCATTTCCTCCAAGATCTGTAACCATCCACATTTTCAAAATGCAAAAGCCTTTGTCATCAATCTGTAACCATCCTCATGCAAATCTGTAACATTTTCTACATACAACTCAGTTTGTAAACAAGTTGCAAATCACTCTTCAAAAGTGCATATCAAATCCCTGATCCATTTTCAAATTGAAATCAAACTTCTGTAATCATCTTCAAACAAGGATCCCTGTAACATTTTCCAGCATGCATACAAAAGCCTACATTCATTTTTCAAAAATCTGGAAATCAAACAAACCTGCATTCTTCTAAAATCTGGAAGTCAAGCTACCTGCATGCATGTAGTTTTAAAAATCTGGAGCTAACCTGCACCCTTTTTAAATAAAAGCAACTCAAGCTTTCTGTATGCAATTCAAGTTTAAAGGTTTCTAATGATATTTCAAAGAGATGCCCTGTTCTTCATCTTCAAATCGGTGAGTAAAAATTCTTTTCTAAAATTTAAATATATGAATTTGGTTGCCTGATTTAAAATCTGGAATATGTATACCTGTTATATATGCATTGTTATTTATATATGGTTGTACTTCTGGTTGTATGAATCTGCCTGTTGTTTTTTTTATAGAATTTACTCTGTCATCTTTTCTTGTTCAAATTTAAATCTCTTGATTTAATCACTGTTAAATCTGAGTTACAAATCGAACTTGTTAGTTTGATTACAAACTTTAACTTAGAATTTTACTTAAGTTAAAAAACCTTAGATTGAAACTGGAAAACTAAATCAAATGATCAAGTTTAAAATAAGTGAAAATTTTAGTGTCACAATTTATTTTTTAGGGTTATAAACCAAAACATTATACTAAATTATGATTTTTAAAAGTAAGATTACAATTTTTAGAGTTAGAATCAGGGAGCAGTTCAAAATTTACTGTATTTTGCTTTTGGGGTTCTAACTGATGATCTAAGTGTTCGAATGGTTTGAATTTCCTCTTGGAGGTGGAGGAGTTATCATGGATGAGGGGAAAATTATCTGAATGATGATCATAGGGTTGTGGCGATGGTGGTTGTGATTTGCAGTCTAGAACCCTAGTTTTTATGGGTTTGAGAGATTGCTTTGGTTCGGCTTCCTCAGTTGATCGAGTTCAACAATAATTTGGGCATTGGAAGTTAGTGGGTTGTTGAAGACTTCTCTGGAGTTTCAGGGGAAACGGTGGTCGAAGCTTCCATGGGGAGGTGTTGACAAGTTTGGATGAAGTGGTTATTTCTTGTTCCAACACTTGTTCCAGGTTTGGGAATTTTACTCGATTTTGATTTCGAGCATGAGATGATTGGGTTGTTGTTTGGGTGATCTGAGTTGATGATTGTCGACTGTGGGGAGGTCGCGATGATGATCAGAGGTGGCCGGAGGCACTGTACATGTGCACAGAGCAATATGGATATGCTGGTGAATGTTGGGTTGGGATTTTGTTTACTCGAGTGATTCTCGGGTGATTCGAGTTTTAACTCGCAGCAGGGTAGGATCTGACTCGAAGTCATGTCAGGGAAGGCTCGGGGTAGATGTTGTTTCAGGTTTTAAAAACAGAAATATGTTCCTGTTTGTAAAAAAAATTTAAAAAATATAAGTTTAAATTGGTAAATCAAAACTTTAAACTAGGATTTAAACCTGAATTGAATCTGAATTCAAATAGTTTGAATCTTGGTTTTTGAAATGATTTAAATTTTGAAAATTTAATTTGGTTTTAACAACTTTTAAGTGTAAAAGTATTTTAGTTTTGAATTTAAACTGAAAGTATAAATTGTAAAATCGAAATTTAAAATAATTTTAAATCTGAGTTTTGAAATCTGGAATTTGAGTTGAATTTCAGTTTCTTTTAACATAAAATAAAGTTTAAATTTAAATTATTTAACTACTATAAGAATGGTTAAATGATTTGAATGAAGATTTGAAATGTAAGGAAAGCTTTAAAAATTTAAGTTAAATCTGGGATCAAGATTTAAGCTGTATTTTAGTTTTGAAATTAAAGGAAAATTTTGAATTGGAATTTGTTTTTAAGTAACTTGGAATGTTTAAAGTGTATGTTTAAATTGATTTGAATTTTATATTCTTTTAAACTTATTTTATAAAATGGTTATTTCTTTAACATATGAGACAAAAAGGTTTTGAATTGTTTTTTTAAACCTTGTTTAGATAAATTTGTATTCATTTTAAAAACCTAAAATTTAAAATGAAGTTTAAAATAGAATTTAAAGTAAATTTGAAAACAAATTGTTTTTTTAAATGTTTTGATTAAGTAAGAAATGTTTTCTTAAATTAAATTAGAATTTTAATAAATTTGGATTCATTAGTATTAAGATGAATAATTAATTATTTAATTAATTAATAATATGGTTAATTAATTAAATAATTAAGAATTTTTAAATTAATTAATTAAGACTTAAGATTAATTAATTAAGGTAAATTAATTTGTAATTAAGGATTATTAATTAGATTTTAATTAATAATTAAGATTAATTAATCAAATGATTAAGAATTAATTAAGTTAAAGTTAACACTTAATTAATTAAATAAATAGAGATTAATTAATTGGTAATTAAATATTAATTAATTTGTAATTAATAATGGTTAATCTGAGTTAGTTTCTTAATAAAGTAATTAAGAATAATTAATGAATGTCATTAACTTAAGATTATTTAACAATTAATTAATGTGATTAATTTTGATAATTAATTAGATTAATTAATTAATAATAATCATTTTTGAATTTGTTTAAGTTTAATTACTTAATAAATGTAATTAGTGAATTAATTACTTAATGTAATTAATTGAGTTTAATATGAGTAGTTTAGATTAATTAATTAAGTTTAATTAATTTAAACACTTGATGATTTGATAAATAATTACTTATTGTAATTAATGGAATTGTAATTACTTAGAGAAGCAATAAACTGATAATTACTGGATGTAATTAAAGATGTTTTAATAATGGAAGTAATTTGGAATAAATTACTGTGTAATTAATCAAGGGATTAATTGAGATAATTAATTAAGGGTAATTAATTTTTGAAATAAGTAATTAATGGTAGTTGATTACTGAATGGGATTAATCAATGGATTAATTAGAGAATAAATTAAGGAGTAATTTATTTGATGAAGTAATTAAGGTATTTAATTACTGGATGTTATTAATCAAGGTGATTAATATATGTGGTTTAATTGAAGATTAATTACTTAATGTAAATAATTTAAATAGTGAGATTAATTAAAAATGTAATTAGAAATCATTAATTAATAAAATAAATGATGTAAATTTAGAATTGATTAATTAAGGAATAATTAATTAAATGAAGTAATTAATTAATAAAGGATTAAATGTTATTAATTTTAGTTAATTAATTGATTAAGTAATTAAAAGTTAATTATTGTAAAGGGTTAAGTATAATTAACTTGTGTAATTAATTTAAAGGCTAATCACTTATTGTAATTAGAAATTTTTTAATCAGGAATGATTAATTGAAATGAGTAATGAGATGGTGATTAATTAATTGATTTGTAATTAATTAATGGTTAAGTTAAGCAGGATTATAATAATGAAGTAATTAATTTAATTCACTTTAAATTAATTAGAGATAAAGTAATAAATTTAATTCATTTTAAATTAATTATAGATAGTGTGATAAATCATTGCTTATGTTTGATGGATGATATTGGTTGCCTTGAATGGTTTGTAATCTCAGAAGTGAGATGAGTATGATGTGTGTTATGGATGCTTTGGTTGCATTGGAATGATAATATAGATTATCTATTTATAATGATGATATGGATTATCTGTTATGATGATAATGTTGATTTTCTATTGTGATGTTGAGAATTATCTATCTGTGTGTATATAGATACTGAATTGAATTGTTTTAAACTCTAAAACAACTTGGCCTTAAAAGATACATTTTGGATTCGGTGAGACCGGGATCGGGTTTCCATATTTGGATATTCGAAAACTACATCGATCCAAATTAATGATAGGTTGTGTATCTGAAGTGAAGGTGAAGATTCAGAGTGTAAGGGTTATCGTCGTTAACTCTAAGGGTGATTCCAAAATGAGTGTAACGAGATAATGCCTTCGGTTTCGTTCGAACCCGGAACAAACTTGTATGGATTGAACGCTTTCAGAACATCGTCAGGTGGACGATGAGCATTCTAAGTGATGTGTTCTCTAAAGGTAAACGTAACCTCAAGCCTCATCAATCGGGAATGGCTAAAACAGGGAAGGTGCAGCAAGGCTAAGTGGGTCATGCCCAAGTAGGATGAGATTTACCCCTGTCTAGATGTCTCTTTTTTACGGCTGTGTGGTGCGGTTGCTGATCCCAACTGTGGGGTGGTCTTGTTCGGGTCTGTTCAGTAAGGAATGGTTCCCGCTTTGTGTTGCAGGGGATTGGGAGTGATCCTCGGTACATTGATCTAGGCCACGTACTGTTACGGGCGGTACCCCGGTAGCCCTGCCATTGTATGGAAACCAAAATCCAATAATTGCCCTCGGTTTTGATTGTATTACCCACTTTTGTGGCTAGTAGCTGGAATTTAATGAATGTAACAATTTCGGCTATTTCTTATTTACTTGAAAACCTTAGACCTATTATAATATCATCGAATTTCCTATCAAATGTTTTGCTTAGCGTAAGGTAAAAACTTCTCCATGTTTATGTGTGGGAAGTCTTACGTGATACCTTTTGTTTTCAAAGGTTTTTGAAAGTTAAACAACTTTAACCTGTTACTCACACCAGACCCATGTCTGACCCGGAGTTAATTTGTGTTTTCTTAAACTCTTGGGTATTCAAATTTTTATGAGTAGCCAAGGGATTCAGGTTAGCTTTGACGAATTATGGAGGAGCAATGGAGCAGGAGGCTTCCGCATATACATATAGTTTTCCGCTGTGTTGGTATCTCTGAGTGGTTTCTTTGTATTGTATTGAGTTGTAATAACTAGGCAGGTGTTTATAACTGTCTAGTATGTGTTCTATTGTCTGTGTAACTCTGATAATTGTTGTACACTATGTAATACTTATGTAATTAATATAATTTATTCGTTCCGCTGTTGAGATCCTGATGTTGTTTCTTCTTTCTCTTCTTTCTTTTCTCTTTTCTATCCCTTTCTTTCTTAAAGATGATACGACTTTCTGGTCGTTGAAAGTCGGGTCGTCACAGGTGGTATCAGAGCGCTAGGTTGAGCAAATACCTAGGCTCTGGAGTGGTGTCTATCTTGAGAGAGCGTATTTGTATTTTTAATATATATATTTATAATTATTTCTACCTATCTATTGGGTTACCTGTTCGGGTTTTCCAATATAAGTTATAAAGGTAGATAAAGTAGTGGTGTGTGTAACACAACTACCATTGGTTGGAGTTTGAATGTTTGAGGTTGGAAGTGGATCTATCGAGACTGTAGGCCTAATACCGTCTCGAGTGAGTTTTGCTTGATGTAAGAATTTCATCGATCTCTGAAGGAAACCTGTTAAGGTTCGGAGTTCATCTTTGAAGTTGGATGAGTTGAGTTTGGATCTGTCGGTTTGGTAGAAGAGAGTAATGGTATCTTGATACCTCAGGAATTAATAGCTGCGTGATGAGACGCAGTGATTATAGATGTTTACGAAGATATTTCTTTGGAACAAGTTTAAGGAAGTGTGTTTGTTTCGGTGTTGTGGCTAAGTTCAGCAGGGTGTTTCTGTTTGCTTTGAGGTCCGAGTTTCTCGGAGAGTTTTTGGATTAGGAATTCTTTGGCTTTGGTGTTAGCAGAGCAGTCTGGAGTGTTATGTGTTGGCAGAAAGTCTTCTGGCTGAGAATTTTTTTTCCTGAAGAGGAGTTCAGAGCAGCAGTGTGAGTCCATTTCTTCGGTGGATTGGCTAGACCAGCATAAGCTGTTCTGATTGGTAAAGAGAGAGCAGTTTTCTTTGGAATTAGGCTGAGTTGATCGCAAAAGTGACTTGCGATAGTTTGAGTGTTCTCTTGGGTTGTTGGAGATTCTTCGGATGTCTTCACGGAAGTCAGAGGTTTGTTTGCATCTGGAGATCGAGTTTTCTTATCGGCTAGGATTCCAGAAGTGGAACCGGTGGTTCAGTTAGTTGAAGGATGGTCCCTTGAGATAGAAGTTGGTGAAGCAACTCGGGTTTCGGAGGAATTTCTGAGTTTTCTTTTATGGATCTATTGAACCATATTTCTGGGATGTGTTGTCTAGTTTGTGCTCATGTTCTTCATCAGCATTTTTTTCTGCTTCGAATCAGAGTTGTGCAGCGGAAGCAGTTAGGAGTGTTTCTGTTTTGTCTTTTCCGGATAAGGAGAAGTAAGTTCTGTTTTCTGTTGTTTATGGAGTAGAGTTGTGTTCTTGGTTTTGGATTGATCTTGAGGAGATCATTGTGTTGGGTTGTTTTAGTCTAGTCTGTTTCTAGAGGCATCAGCAAGGGTTGAGCTGATCAGGAAGGATGTTGGTAGCCTAGGATCGTTCGAAGAATTTTATGGATAAGGGACGAAGGAATTTGGATTCTGGAGTCGGAGATTTAGTTTGGTTAAGTTTTTCTCCGATCGAAGGAGCTATAAGTTTTGGTAAGTTTGAGAAGCTAGCTCCGAGGTGTTTTGGGTTTCTTCTGTGTTTTGGTAAGATAAGTGTTTGGTTTTCAAGAGTTGAATTGCCAGTTTGGATAACTGGGATTCAGTATGTTTCACGTATCTCTGAGGGAGTACGTGTTTGATCTATCTCTAGTTTTGAAACCAGCAGTTCAGGAGGTTTGGTTGATGAGTCAGACTCGTTTGTAGTCTGATATCCTGTTTGGAGTTGTAGATATAGATGAATAGGAGCTCTATAGCTTTGTAGTATTGATTATTTGGATTCTGTAGAGCGAGTATCTCGATATTTATACCGGGGAAACTCGTGGAAATTCTACCCAGAATTTTTTCTGGATAGTTAGATTTGTTTTGATTTTGCGAATTGGTTGCTATAATTATTAGCATATGATTAATATATGCTTTTGTTTTAAAATTAAATCTTTAATGAGATTATTAAATTACCTTTGTTTTAAATTTCGGGGACGAAATTCTTTTGAGTGGGAAGGAATGTGATATCCTAGAATTTTGGCAATATTAATTTAATAATCTGTATTTAAAATTTAAATTGATTTGATAATTTTGTAAATAAATTTGACTTGATTTAATAATCTTCTTTTATTAAATATTTATAGTGAATTTATCTTTTAATAAGCTAATAAATTGTTTTCAATTTATAATGTATATATGTATATATATTTATATATATTTTAAATAGATGAGTTTGGTTTTAAATTTAATTAATATAGCATATTTTATAATTCCAATATTTTGGCATTTGGGAAATTATGATTTATTTAATGTTTAGCTTTTCAAAGCTATTTTATAAATAACTATATGATTTTAAAATACATAAAATAAATGTTTAATTATTTAAAAAGGGTTTTAGCTTAAAGTTTAAATAAGATTAATAATAAAGATTTGTTTTATTTCTTTTAAAAATATTGATTAATAAATATGATTTGTAAATTAAATATGAAAGTTAAAATACAACTAATTAATGAAACATTTATTCATTTAAATAATAAGTAATTTACAATCTCTTTTATAAATTTATTTAAAATGATTAAAAATATTTTTTCCAAATAATTGATATGTATATTGTTTTTATTTATAATTATACTTGGTTTTATTCTTCAAAAATTATATATATATAACTAAGTATTTAAAAACTAATTAATAAGTAAAAAACTTTCATTGACACTTTATTATAAATACTAATTAATAAAAGAACATGTGTTGCTTTCTTAGAAGCCTCATTTAACATGTGTTAAGTTAACAAACAAAGAAATTAACAAGTGTGAATATTAAAGACAAAGGTCATGTTTTAATTTTTATTTTTCTTTGATTTTTAAATAAATCATAAATTTAGTTATATTAACTTGCTTTCTTCTATTCTTTTTCTTTTCTCATTTTCATTTCATAGCAAAGAAACTTTCAGCTGAAATTATTCCACTCTAAAAACAATCTTCATTTCATTTCCTCCAAGATCTGTAACCATCCACATTTTCAAAATGAAAAAGCCTTTCTCATCAATCTGTAACCATCCTCATGCAAATCTGTAATATTTTCTGCATACAACTCAGTTTCTAAAAAAGTTGCAAATCACTCTTCAAAAATGCATATCAAATCCTTGATCCATTTTCAAATTGAAATCAAACTTCTATAATCATCTTCAAATAAGGATCCCTGTAACATTTTCCATCATGCATATAAAAGCCTGCATTCATTTTTCAAAAATCTGGAAATCAAGCAAACCTGCATTCTTCTAAAATCTGGAAGTCAAGCTACCTGCATGCATGTAGTTTTAAAAATCTAGAGCTAACCTGCACCCTTTTCAAATAAAAGCAACTCAAGCTTTCTGCAAGCAATTCAAGTTTAAAGGTTTCTAATGCTATTTCAAAGATATGCCCTGTTCTTCATCTTCAAATCAGTGAGTAACAAATTCTTTTCTAAAAATTTAAATATATGAATTTGGTTGCCTGATTTAAAATCTGGAATATGTATACCTGTTATATATGCATTGTTATTTATATATGGTTGTACTTCTGGTTGTATGAATATGCCTGTTGTTTTTTTTTACAGAATTTACTCAATCATAGTTTCTTGTTCAAATTTAAATCTCTTGATTTAATCACTGTTAAATCTGAATTTCAAAGGGATTGTTAGTTTAATTACAAACTTTAACTTAGAATTTTACTTAAGTTAAAAGAACCTTAGATTATCACTGGAAAACTAAATCAAATGATCAAGCTTAAAATAAGTGAAAATTTTAGTGTCATAATTTATTGTTTAAGGGTTATAAATCAAAACATCATACAATATGATTTTTAAAAGTAAGATTACAATTTTTAGAGTTAGAATCGGAGAGCAGTTCAAAATTTACTGTATTTTGCTTTGGGGTTCTAACTGATGATCTAAGTGTTCGAATGGTTTGAATTTCCTTTTGGAGATGGAGGAGTTATCATGGATGAGGGGAAAATTATCTGAATGATGATCAAAGGTTGTGGCGATGGTGGTTGTGATTTGCATTCTAGAACCCTAGTTTTTATGGATTTGAGAATTTGCTTTGGTTCGGCTTCCTCAGTTGATCGAGTTATAACAATAATTTGGGCATTGGAAGTTAGTGGGTTGTTGTTTGGGTGATCTGAGTTGATGATTGTTGACTGTGATCAGAGGTGGCCGGAGGCACTGTACATGTGCACAGAGCAATGTGGATATGCTGGTGAATGTTGGGTTGGGATTTTGTTTACTCGAGTGATTCTCGGGTGATTCGAGTTTTAACTTGAAGCAGGGTAGGATCTGACTCAAAGTCATGTCAGGGAAGGCTTGGGTAGATGTTGTTTCAGGTTTTAAAAACAGAAACCTGATCTTGTTTGTAAATTTTTTTTTAAAAAAAATATAAGCTTAAATTGGTAAATCAAAACTTTAAACTAGGATTTAAACCTGAATTGAATCTGAATTCAAATAGTTTGAATCTTGGTTTTTCAAATGATTTAAATTTTGAAAATTTAATTCGGTTTTAACAACTTTTAAGTGTAAAAGTATTTTAGTTTTTAATTTAAACTGAAAGTATAAATTGTAAAATATAAATTTAAAATAAGTTTAAATCTGAGTTTTGAAATCTGGAATTTGATTTTCATTTAAGTTTCTTTTAAAATAAAATAAAGTTGAAATATAAATTATTTAACTACTATAAGAATGGTTAAATGATTTGAATGAAGATTTGAAATGTAAGGAAAGCTTTAAAAATTTAAGTTAAATCTAGGATCAAGATTTAAGCTGTATTTCAGTTTTGAAATTAGAGGAAATTTTTGAATTGGAATTTGTTTTTAAGTAACTTGGAATATTTAAAGTGTATGTTTAAATTGATTTGAATTTTATATTCTTTTAAACTTATTTTATAAAATGGTTATTTCTTTAACATATGAGATAAAAAAAAATTGAATTGTTTTTTAAACATTGTTTAGATAAATTTGTATTCATTTTAAAAACCTAAAAATTTAAAATGGAATTTAAAATGGAATTGAAAATGGAATTTAAAGCAAATTTGAAAACAAATTGTTTTTTTAAATGTTTTGATTAAGTAAGAAATGTTTTCTTCAATTAAATTAGAATTTTAATAAATTTGGATTCATTAAAGTATTAAGATGAATAATTAATTAATAATATGGAGGATTAATTAAATAATTAAGAATTTTTTAATTAATTAATTAAGACTTAAGATTAATTAATTAAGGTAAATTAATTTGTAATTAAGGATTATTAATTAGATTTTAATTAATGATTAAGATTAATTAATCAAGTGATCAAGAACTAATTAAGTTAAAGTTAACACTTAATTAATTAAATAATTAGAGATTAATTAATTGGTAATTAAATATTAATTAATTTGTAATTAATAAGGGTTAATTTCTTAATAAAGTAATTAAGAATAGTTAATGAATGTCATTAACTTAAGATTATTTAACAATTAACTAATGTGATTAATTTTGATAATTAATTAGATTAATTAATTAATAATAATCATTTTTGAAATTGTTTAATTTTATTTACTTAACAGAAGTAATTAATGAATTAATTACTTAATGTAATTAATTGAGTTTAATATGAGTTGTTTAGTTTAATTAATTAAGTTTAATTAATTTAAACACTTGATGATTTGATAAATAATTACTTATTGTAATTAATGGAATTGTAATTGCTTAGAGAAGTACTAAACTGATAATTACTGGATGTAATTAAAGATGTTTTAATAATGGAAGTAATTTGGAATAAATTACTGTGTAATTAATCCAGGGATTAATTGAGATAATTAATTACGGGTAATTAATGTTTGAAATAAGTAATTAATGGTAGTTAATTACTGAATGGGATTAATCAAGGGATTAATCATAGAATAAATTAAGGAGTAATTTATTTGATGAAGTAATTAAGGTAGTTAATTACTGGATGTTATTAATCAAGGTGATTAATATATGTGGTTTAATTGAAGAGTAATTACTTAATGTAATTAATTTAAATAGTGAGATTAATTAAAAATTTAATTAGAAATAATTAATTAATAAAATTAATGATGTAAATTTAGAATTGATTAATAAAGGAATAATTAAAAGGCTAATTACTTATTGTAATTAGAAAATTTTTAATCAGGAATGATTAACTGAAATGAGAAATGAGATGGTGATTAATTAATTGATTTGTAATAATGGTTAAGTTAAGCAGGATTATAATGATGAAGTAATTAATTTAATTCACTTTAAATTAATTAGAGATTAAGTAATTAATTTAATTCATTTAAAATTAATTATAGATAGTGTGATCATTAAATCATTGCTTATGTTTGATGGACGATATTAGTTGCCTTGAATGGTTTGTAATCTCAGAAATGAGATGAGTAATGTTGTGTGTTATGGATGCATTGGAATGATAATATAGATTATCTGTTTATAATGATGATATGGATTATCTGTTATGATGATAATGTTGATTATCTATTGTGATGTTGAGAATTATCTATCTATGTGTATATAGATAGTGAATTGAATTGTTTTAAACTCTAAAACAACTTGGCATTAAAAGATACATTTTGGATTCGGTGAGGCTGGGATCGGGTTTCCATATTTGGATATCCGAAAACCACATCGATCCAAATTAACGATAGGTCGTGTATCTGAAGTGAAGGTGAAGATTCACAGTGCAAGGGTTGTCGTCGTTAACTCTAAGGGTGATTCCTAAATGAGTGTAACGAGATAATGCCTTCGGTTTCGTTCGAACCCGGAACGAACTTGTATGGATTGAATGCTTCCAAAACATCATTAGGTGGACGATGAGCATTTTAAGTGATGTGTTCTCTAAAGGTAAACGTAGCCTCAAGCCTCATCAACCGGGAATGTCTAAAATAGGGGAGGTGCAACAAGGCTAAGTGGTTCATTCCCAAGTAGGACGAGATTCACCCATGTCTAGATGTCCCTTTTTTTGGCTATGTGGTGCGGTTGCTGATCACAACTGCGGGGTGGTCTTGTTCGGGACTGTTCAATAAGGAATGGTTCCGGCTTTGTGTTGCAGGGGGTTGGGAGTGATCCTTGGTACATTGATCTAGGCCACGTACTATGACGGGCGGTACCTTGGTAGCCCTGCCATTGTATGGAAACCAAAATCCAATAAGTGCCCTCGGTTTTGATTGTATTACCCACTTTTGTGGCTAGTAGCTGGAATTTAATGAATGTAACAATTTCGACTATTTCTTATTTACTTGAAAACCCTAGACCTATTATAATATCATCGGATTTCCTATCAAATGTTTTGCTTAGCGTAAGGTAAAAACTTTTCCATGTTTATGTGTGGGAAGTCTTACGTGATACCTTTTCTTTTCAAAGGTTTTTGAAAGTTAAGAAACTTTAACCTGTTACTCACACCAGACCCATGTCTGACCCGGAGTTTATTTGTGTTTTCTTAAACTCTTAGGTACTCAAATTTTTACAAGTAGCCAAGGGATTCAGGTTAGCTTTGACGAATTATGGAGGAGCAATGGAGCAGGAGGCTTCCGTGTATAGATATATAGTTTTCCGCTGTGTAGGTATCTCTGAGTGGTTTCTTTGTATTGTATTGAGTTGTAATAACTAGACAGGTGTTCATAACTGTCTAGTATGTGTTGTATTGTCTGTGTAACTCTGATAATTATTGTATACTATGTAATACTTATGTTGTTAATATAATTCATTCGTTCCGCTGTTGAGATCCTGATGTTGTTTCTTCTTTCTCTTTTTTCTTTTCTCTTTTCTATCCCTTTCTTTCTTAAAGATGATACGACTTTCTAGTCGTTGAAAGTTGAGTCGTCACAATTCTAAAGCTTTCATAATCTTCAGTATCATCAATATAAATTTTATAAGCCTTTAAAATATTTTTAACAGTTTAAAATCCAAGATTCGCTATTTTAACCAACTTCTAATTTATTAAATTCAATAATTTAATTACCAAAATGAATAGTGTTATTTGAAATTCGAGTTAAGCTAACTTCCAAATATTTAAAATCAATTAAATAATCCAATTTCAAATATCCAAAAATTCTAGGTCATCACAGGCTTATTATATTTTATCATTCCAATATAACTTATATCGTTAGTTCTCTGATATGTATTCATTTGTTTATTTGCGAGACTAAATCAATGATCCATACTTTGGTGGACTTCGGTTTCCAATTTAGCAAAATATGGACCACTGGGGTGTAGATTGTTACATTCTGAATGAGTGCTTAGGTTAGTCGATCTTAAAATTAGGAAACATTGAGTGAATGTATTTGCAATTTTTCTATAAATATAAGTATTTTTTTTAAATGCCAAATCCTATAAATTTTAACCATAGAATTGAGGCCATACACTAAAATATGGATAAGATGATTATGAGTCAAAATAATGGAAGAAATTGAAGATATACACTTACCTCGATTACCCCACGAGAAATGGGTCGTATGGAAAGGCTTTGACTTAAAAAAAGGAGAACTATTAGAACCTTGTATTTTAATGTTTTGATCGTGACAACTATTTAAGTATATATTATATGAACTAGCCAGATTTGCAGGAGAAGAAACTATTCTATGACAATAATAGAAGTTTCAAAGTTTATAATTGGTTTGTCAATAGTCTATTGTTACAATCTCTCATAACTGGTATATGTACACACATATGCTTTTAAATCATATTCAAAAATAGATACACACATTGATTTTTGATTATAAAAATTCTATACTCAGATTGCTTTCAAAAAGAAGTTTATTTGGCAGAAATCAACAGTTTTAGTCGACTAAATGAGGGAGTGTGGTCGACTGAACTAGATGTCTTATCAAAATAAATTTAAATCTCAAAATATTTTGAATTTTCAATTGACTGAATTTCTTTCCTTAGCCGACTAAATATTCATAACGGTTATTTTCTGAACGGTCACCACTTTTCAATGAATAGAAAGAACTTTTAATTCAATAGTTTTTTTCGTATCTCTTGGCCGAATCCTTTCACAAATAATTACATCCTTTTAACTCTATAAATAACCTTGAATTCAGATTGTTTATATAACATGATTCTATGATTCTGTTCTAAACTCTTGCTATCTAATTTCTGCCATTTGTTTTCATAAATGCTTTCAAATCACTTGCCCATTCAAGCACAAACTTATTTATGATTAAAATTACTTCCAATCTTCACGTATACCACAAAGGAGAAGATTATAGGAAGGGTGTACTCTAAAGACTCATCCGTGCTATCTGCAGAGCACAATCAGTCAAGAAATCTTATTGTATTATTGAAACCCTGTTCGGTTTCTTAGGCGGTAGAAGTCATATTCGGTTGTCTAGGCAGTAGATGTCCTATTCGGTTGCTCGGGTGGTGTGATACATGTTCCTTCCAGTTAAGTGAGGTTGATAGTTAAATTCCAAAAGGAGTCTAGGACTGGATGTAGAATGGGTGTTCGAACTAGTATGAAGATCCCTGGTGTCATTTATTTTACTATTTACTTTTTATATTCATATTCTGCACTAGTAGCTAACTCAGATTATATTCCGTACTATGATCCATAGCAGCACTTTCATTTGGTATCAGAGCAAGGCCAGCTTATAACCGTAACATGGTTGTTTGATACACAAATTAATCTGGAAAATAAAAGTAACACAATTTTTGTTGAAAGTTAATCCACTGAACTAGTAGTTAACACAAGATAGATTCAAGGATAAGAAGAACAAGAGCAAAGAGAAGCAGGCATTCTCAGTTACATGGGATATCTAGAATCATCTTCATCATCAGACAGTGACGCAGATAGTCATTCTGAACAAGCTAACATCTGCTTTATGGATTCAACCAACGATGTAAGTGATTTATCTTTTGATGATTTAATTGAGATAAATTCAAAATTGTTAGATAAACTCAAAGAGGTTATAGAAAAGTATAAACATGCACTATAAAAATTAAATAGAGCTGAAATAAAAGTTGATATACCAAGAGATCAAAAGAAAATTTTAAAAGAAGATCTTGTTAATGCACAAGAATCTTTGTGTAATATTTCTTCTCAACTCACTATGCCAACAAATGAAGTAGAAGTGCAAAAAGAAAAGAATATGACATTCGCTTCATAAATCATGATCTAAAATCAAATGTCAAAATTCTTGAATTGAAAAATACTGGTCTTAATATTGAACTAGAGAATATTGCTAAAAATGTAGCTAATTTTAATAAAGAAAGAGAAAATATTTCTAAAATCATTAGTAATTCTCAAACTACTTCAAATAAGAATGGATGAGGATACAAAAATTCTTCAAAAATAGTTTCAAAGAAGAATAGTACATTATATAAAAATTTCAATTTGAATAATAATTTTGTAAAAGCTAAAACAAAGTCAAAGTTTATAACTCAAAAGAAAGAATTGGTAAAGCAAGTACTATAAAAATTTGGGTGCTAAAACCAAATAATAATTTAATCAGAGATAAGGATATAAATCTTTTGTGACTACAGTTCATAGAGATAAAGATTTTACTTATAAAGGGAATTCTAAACCCTCTTGGATTTGGCTTCCTAAGATCTAACTCCTAGGACCTTAATAAAATTTGGGTACCAATGTCATTCATATTTTTCTTGTAGGTACCGACTAAGAAAAGAGGAAAGTGGATACTAGACAATGGTTGCTCAAAACACATGACATGAAATAAATATATGCTAACCAACATTATCTACTCGGATGGAGGATCTATCACATTTGGAGATAATTCCAAAGGCTACATCATCGGGAAATGTGATGTGAGCAATGACGGTACATCTAACTTATCTCTTATTACAAATATTTTATTAGTTAAAAATTTAAAACATAAATTGCTAGGTATAAGTCAGCTATGTGATAAAGGTTTTAATATAACTTTTTAAGAGAATAAATGCAACATTTTTGATCAAAATCATAATCTTATTTTTGAAGGAACAAGAGAAAGAAATATTTATATACCAGATATGAAAGTCAGTCACAACACAAATATATATTTAGTAGCCAAAGATAATGATCCTTGGTTACCGCACAAAAGATTTTGTCACTAGAATTTCAAAGCTATTAATAAATTATTTAAGAATAATTTAATTAGAGGTTTACCAAAATGAACTTTAAAGTAAAAAATATTTGTGATTCTTATCAATTAGGAAAATTAATTAATTCTTCTTTTAAATCAAAGAAAATGATTTCTACATTACAACCAATTGAGTTATTACATTTGGACCATTTTGGACCAATTCAAACTCAATCTATAAACCATAATAGATATATTTTTGTAATAGTAAAATATTTTTCAAGATATACCAGGACAATATTTTTGAAAAATAAAAGTGATACTTTTGAAAACTTTAAAATATTTGCTAAAAGAATTCAAAATATTAAGAATTTAAAAATTAAAAAATATCCAGAGTGATCATGTAACGACTCGTAAATTTTTAACTATTTTAATAATTTATTTAATTGAATTTTTGAGAAATTTTAATAATAATATTTTGAAATAAAAAATAGATATTTGAAATATGTATTTAAAAACATAGCAAATGGTAAATTTTCAATTAATAATATGGAAGTTTATTTTATTGTGTAATTTTTATTTCAATTCAAATCAATTAAAATTGATGATAATAAAATGTTTTCCAAACCTCGATATTTTAATACAATAAATTTGTAAATCATCTTCTGAGTGAGATGTCATATTTTATTTTCCCAAATTTGGATTGCTATTGCTTCGTTTATCTTATTTTTGGCAAATTAGCAGCATTTCTGGTACCGAATATCGATTTTTGATCGAATGATCGTACCACTGATACTTATATACCATATTGATCGTTTCGCCATGTTGGTCTCTACGGTATATTCAATTCTGCGTTTTGAAGTCTGACAAGTGGCGAAAACCATGAAATAGTTAATCACATCGATACCAATTTTGAGTCCTTTCATTTTTGAGTCCTTTTGTTTCCTTCGTCTATTCATTTTCCTTCGTGAAAGTTGTCAGCCACTTACTCAATATCAAAGTACACGCCCGTTATTTTATTCACGTTCATTCTTTTGCCTGACTTTTGGTTCTCATTCACGCTCAATTTTGTGGCCGTTCATTTTTTTATGCGTACAAAACAATTTTCCAGACTTCTCATTTTTACTCATTCCTTTCCACGTCATTTCTAATTGCCTACTTCACTTCTCTTCTTCTTTCTCTAATTCTCATTCTTCTTATGAAATATATATTTTACAATAACTTTTTTAAACCTTTCCCTTCTTTCTCTTTTCATTTTTGTCTAAAAAAATTCTACTTCTTCCTTATAGAGTTTGGCCACTCCTCCTCCTTGTCAAACCCGAGGTCCTCTCCCACGGCCACCACCACCGTGCTGTAGCCTCGCCCATCTTCTCCACAACCACCTAGTCGTGCCCATTCTTCTTCTTTGTTGTACCCAACCATCTCGGCCTCCACCGTCGGCCTAGTTCTGCAATCGAACCCCAAGCTTCTGCCTGCACTCTCTCCAAGTTCCCCTCCACCCTGTGACATGCCGCAACACTCCCCTAACCTCTGCTTTGTTCGCAACCCGCCTTCTCTTCTTTATATATACATGGTATGCACGTGATATATATTGTTTATAAGTATGTATATATTTTATATTATTTTTTCTTTTGCATCCCCAGATCTAGGCTTTTATTCTTCAAATATAATATGTATAGTATATATTATTGTTATAGTTTATATAGTATATATGTATGCATTCGTTGTTATACACGGAGTTGTCTGTAATGTGTGTGTATGCTGGTTTATATGCTACAACATTTATATACATTTAAACATGTAATGGTTTTAAAGGTTGTTTATAATATGTTCTTGTATATATAAAGTTATACAAGTTTAATTATTTTACTGTAAACATAAGTTTTAAAGATCTGTTAGTTTGTGTATATATGGTCAGTAGAAATTTTGTATATAATATACATATGTATGTTGATTTTAGATAAGTACATATATATGTATAAGTTTTTAAGCTTATATACATATGTTATATATCAGCTTGTGTACATAAGCGCATGCGCGTTGAATTTTCATATATATATATATAAAGGAGATTTTTGTGTGGTTTGAAAATTTATAAATATTTTACCCTTAAAATATGGATATGTATAAGTTGTGTTAGTTTATATCAGTTTGTAGTTTGTTTATTTTATGATGTATTATGTATGATATATATTATATAAAGCTTCTAACCAGTTTAGTCGTATATAAGTTATCTGTGAGTTATATATATGGGATTATATATTTTCTGCAGTTTATGTTGATGGTATGTTCAACAGTGAATATATATATATATAATGTGTACATATACGTGATATATATTTATACTTATAAGCTATATATATGACTGCTGAATTCATGTATATAATTTAATTTATATTAATTTTATAAAATTTTGTTTTTAAATATAGTAAATATTATATATTAGTCAATATATCTATTTGTTTATATAAGTATTGAATTTATATAATAATGTGTATATATATACATGTTTGATTTTTTCTATGTGTGTTTTAATTTGAAACAATGGATTTTGAAATACGTAAATATTTAATTTAATATATGTTTAAATTGGAATATGATTTTTATATATAAATAGTGGTATATATGAATTCACTTATACCAATTATCTTCATCGACCCCGTTCTGATTTGTTCCATCGATTCCTATTATCAGTTTTATTGTTGAATTCATGTCGATTTTACTTGGATTCGTAATTCAATTTCAGTGATTGTTTCAGTGTGCATATCCATGTCATCTTCTGTATTCTCTAGCCTTGAAAGGTGGGCAATCACTCACGATTAACGTTTTTATATTTATTAAGTTTGATTTCTATTAAAATGACAATTGAAATATGGCGCTGTTAGTTATTTAAATTGCTATATATATACTACTATCTGAATCTGTTCACCTGTGACATCTGACACATTATATGTTATTTATATTGATGATACATGCCTGTTATATTATTATCATATCTGTTATCACTCTGCAAGTTCCACGTTAGTTTAGAATTCCCTATGGGTTGAAATGATACATACCCGAACGATCTGTATAATAGGAGAAAATCGTTATGGGTTGAAATGATAAATCCAAGCGATTTCCATTGAATTGAATTTGGGATTGCGGGTTGAAATGATATATACCCGCATATATTTAAATTGCGAATTGAAATTATAAATATCCATATCACTTGACTATAGGATATAAAATTATAATACAGACATCGTTGGTCAATATATACATTTTGACATGATTTTCAAGGTTTTGAAATGAATACATTGGTTTTAATAAATATTGATTTTACGATATATATATATATATATATATATATATACATACATATGTTATTTTTATAAAGGTTTTAAAGTTTGATTTTTAAAATTTTATGTTTTGAAAATTTTAAAATTATAAGTTAGTTTTGGAATTATAAATTTTATGATTTTACTTACAATTTAACTATTTTAAAAAATATATATATAATAAGTTTAATAATAAGATTTTATTTATTAAAGTTGATTTAATTAATATATAATATGTTTAAATATTTATTTAAAATTTATATTTTCAAATATAGAGTTTATAATGATTTTAATAAAATTCAGGTTGGAAAGAGAAATAGAAATTGGTTTGAAATTGAATTTATTTAGGAATTATACTCAAATAAGTTTGATTTGAATTTTCTGAATTTGGGATTTTAAAGATATGATTTTATAACTTGATTTTGAGTAACGAATATTTCAAATTTACATGAATTAAAATGGTATATTTAGTGTTATTTAAATTTGAAATTTAAAGTTTTATTTAAATGTTATTTGAATGATTAAGTAAATATTTCAAAATAAATAATAGTAAAGTGAATTTGATTGATATATATATATATATATATATATATATATATGAAATTATCAAATCTAGTTTTGAAACGTTTGAATATTTAAAACTTTGAAAATATTGAAATTGAAATGGTTTAATTTGTGGTTAAAAATATGTATTTGAAATCAATATAATTTAAAATGGTTTATTGAGAAACTGAATTGAGTTGAAGTTGATGATTTGAGATTGGATTTAATTTGAATTTCGAGTTGATTTGGAATCGATTTGTGAAATTTGAGGAAGCTATTTTATTATATAAAGTATTTTTAAATTATATTTAAAACTATTTATATACTTTATTTTATAAATTTATTTTAATGTAAAATTATTTTTAATATAAACTATTTTAATATACATTATTTTTAGTATAAACTATTTTAATATACTGGTTATTTTTAATATAAACTATTTTATTTTATAAACTATTTTACTTTATAAACTATTTTATTTTATAAAATATTTTAATTTATAAACTATTTTATTTTATATACTGTTATTAATATCTAAACTTTTAAAAAAGGTGTTATGGTTTTCCAAGTAATATGATTTCAAAGTGTTATGATTTCAAAATGTTATGATTTCCAAAGTATTATGATTTATAATGTTTTGTTCGAAAGTGTTATAACTTTGAAAGCACTATGATTTTGGAAATGATATATTTGAAGTGAAAAATGATATCGTACTGATATGGTTTTGAAATGGAATGATATTTTGGTTTTGAAGTATAAACTGTTTTGAAATGACCATGGTGTTATAATAACGTTTGGTTGTCAAAGAGACTGTGATCGGTTATTGCCATACTCTCTACCAATGCCGAAAACCACTTTAACAATCATGTACATGGTGGAGATGCCAGAATGAAGAAGGATGATGGCGACGTCCTATTTGAGGTACATATGTGGACCCAACTCCCATGAGTTGGCATAAGGTGGCTAAAACAGGAGCAATCGACGTGAGATGACCCGACTTTCTACCACCAGAAAATCGCATCATCTTTAAAAAAGAAAGGGATAGAAAAGAGAATAGATAGAGAAGAAGAAAGAAACAACATCAGAATCTAAACAGCAGAACGAATAAATTATATTAATCACCTAATACTTTACATAGTATCATATACATCAGAGATACACAGCATAATCAACTCATACTAGACAGTTATAAACACCTGTCTAGTTATACAACTCGATACAACAACTCAGAGAACACACGACAGAATACTCTATAGCTAAACGTAGAAGCCTCATGCTCCCTTGCTCCTCCACAATTTGTCAAGCCAACCTAAAATCCTAACCTGAATCCCCTGGCTACTCGTAAAAATTTGAGTAACCAAGAGTTTAATAAAAACAGAAATAAACTCCGGGTCAGACATGGGTCTGGTGTGAGTAAACGGTTAAAGTTGCTTAACTTCAAAAACCTTTCGAAAGAAAAAGGTATCACGTAAGACTTCCCACACATAAACATGGAAAAGTTTTTACCTTACGCTAACCAAAATATTTGATAGGAAATTCAATGATATTATAATAAGGTCTAGGGTTTTCAAATAAATAAGAAATAGCTGAAATTGTTACATGATTAAATTCCAGCCACTAGCCACAAAAGTGGGTAATACAATCAAAACCGTTGGCACTTATGGGATTTTGGATTCCATACAATGGCAGGGCTACTGGGGTAGCGCCCGTCACAGTACGTGGCCTAGATCACCGTACCGAGGACCACTCCCGATCCCCTGCAACACAAAGCCGGACCCATTCCTTACTGAATAGTTCCGAATAAGACAACCCCTACGGTTGTAGCTATTCAACCGTCCACACAGCTGAAATAAAAGGGACCTCTAGACAGGGGTAAATCTTACTCTCCAGTGGTTGCGAACCACGAAGCCTTGCTGCACCTCCCCTGTTTTAGCCATTCCCGGTTGATGAGGCTTGAGGTCACGATTACCTTTATAGATCCTATCACTTAGAATGCTCATCGTCCACCTGACGATGTTCTGAAAGCATTCAATCCATACAAGTTCGTCCCGGGTTCGAACGAAACCGAAGGCATTATCTCGTTACACTCATTTTGGAATCACCCTCAGAGTTAACGACAATAACCCTTGCACTCCAAACCACCATCTCGAATCTATAAGTACTATTCCGTCAAACTCATTACGGAATCACCCACAGAGTTATACTAACGTATAGCCCTTACACCTCAAGTCTTCACAAAGCTCCACTTTGACTCACGACCTAACGTTATTTGGAATCGATGTGGTTTTCGGATATCCAAATATGGAAACCCAATCCCGGTCTCATCGAAATCCAAAGCGTGTCTTTCAAGTCCAAGTTGTTTTAAAGGTTTAAACAAATCAATTCAACTATCTATATACACACAGAATAGATAACTCACAAATCACAATTGATAATCAACATTATCAAATAACAGGTAATCCACATTATCAATATCATAACAGATAATTCATATATCAACATCCCAATTGATAATCTATGTAATCATCACAATGCAATCAAGCATTCATATCATACAACCATACTTATCTCATTACTGAGATCACAAAGCATTCAAGACAATCCATGTCATCCATTCATACATAAGCAATGATTTACTCATACCACAATATAATTAATTTAAAATGAATTAAATTAACTATCTCTAATCTTTAATTAATTTAAAGTGAATTAAATTAATTACTTCTTAATTAATTTAAAATTAATTAAATTAATTACCTTCATCAAAATAAATCTTGCTTAAATAACCATTAGTTAAACCAATTACTAAATCACCATCCTAAATAATCAACCATGATTAATTAACTCTTAATCAAGTAATTAATCCTTAATTATTCTCATTAATCATATCAATTAATGAACCTTAATTAATTAATCATGCTTAGATTAATTGCTTTTAATTAATCAACTTAAATACCGTAATTAATTATTCTTAATTACTTCTTAATTTCTTTATAAATCCTTTGATTTATTACACCATGTAATAAATCTTTAATTACTTTAACAAGTAATTACCCATTTAAAATTACTTTCCAATCAATAATTTACCTAACTCAATTACCTCTGTAATTAATCAATTACTTATCTTAACTAATTAACCTTATCAAAACTTTATTAAGTAATCATACTTAACCATTTATCAAGTGACCATATTTGATTAATTAAAAAATTAATTAATTACTTAATTTCAACCATCTCATAAAACAAAATTGAGTAATTCATCCCTAATTACTCATTAATCCAAATTAATCTTCAGTTAACAGATTAATTATCTTCGAATATTAATTAATAAACCTTAATTATTAATCAATTCTTTAATAAAAAGTAATTAATCACTAGTTACTTTTATAATTAATTAATTAAACTTAATTAATTAATTAAACTTAATTAACTAATTAATTATCTCTTAATCATTAATTAATAAACTTAATTATTAATTAACAATCTTAATTACAAATTAATTAATTCATAAATATAATTAATTAATCCTTAATTAAAATTAATTAACCTTAAATAAAAATAGTTAATTAATTCTTAATTAACTAGCATTATATTTTAATAATCCTTTAATTATTAATTAAGAAAAACCAATTAAAAATTAATAAAACCTTTATTAAGTATTAATTGATTACTATTTTAATTAACTCTTAATTACTTAATTAATTAAGTAATTACAATTTAATTAAACATTAGACATTAATTAAATCATCATCTTAATAATAGTTAATTAAATAAATAATTATACTTAATTAATTACTTAATTAACCCTTTTTTAAATAATAATTAAATAAACGAATTAACTTAGAATTCTTTAATTAATCAATTAATTACAAATTATTAATACTTAATTAATTATTTCAAGATAAAACATTATCTTAAATAAATCTTGAAATCTTTAACTTAACTTAATTCATAAATTAAATTAAATTGTAAGAAATCATTAATTACTTTCTCTAATTATTAATTAACAAATCTAATTTCAAGTTAATAAGTTATCTTAAACTTTATTTGTTAATTAATAAAAACAATTACAAATTTCCTTTATTATTTCCAAAATAAGTTTGAAAACAAGCTTAGCTAAAAATTTAAACAAATCATATAAATTTCATTTATAAAACATTTCAATTTCAAAAACAAGAATTTTACTTTAATTTAAACTATTGAAAGCTTGAAACTTATTTTATTTTAAATTTGAAATTTTTGTTAACACCTTAGTTTGGGTTCAAACCTTACTGGAATCTAAGGAAAGAAAGCACAAGGATTTTAAATCCTTAAAAACTGTTTTAAATTAAAACTTAAAAAAAACTGTTTTAATTTAAAAACTTAAAACGGTTAAACTAACAGTTTAACACAGCACATCATTACCCAGATCAACAGGAGTATAAACCCGAGCCACAACCAATAATGCTCGAGTTTCCCCCCGAGCTAAACCCCAGTACCCAAACCCAAACAAAACCCAGATCAAACAAACATCACCCAACTCCACCGTGCAACCTGCACCATTGTCAGGCCTCCTCCAGTCAACGGCAACACCTCCGACAAGTCACCCAAACACTTCGCAAGCCCCTACGACCAACCAAACACCACTTTATGTCTCGAATCAAAATCAAGACATCAGGTGAAACTGTGCCCAAAACCCATCATCAACAATTCCCAAAATCAACACCTCCGATCAATTACAATTGCTACAACTCCGGCCATGGTCCACTGATCCACCATGCATGCTCCTCCCCAAAAATCATACAGCTCGATGCAATATTGGGGATGCAGAAATCAATTTATAGACAGCTTCTAAAACTAGGTTTACATCCAATTTCAGAAAAAATCAAGCATCACAATGATTTAAAAATTCTTCTATTATTTTTGCTATACTCACAGATGCAAACACTAACTCCATGAAGATTTTCAAGCAATCCAAATGAATAGATCAACAGTTATAGATCAAAACCAAATTTGCAGTAAAAACCCAAATGAAAACTCAATACAGATTTAAAAATTTTGAATTTCTTTTCACAATTCATAACTTTCAATGATACTTTGATTTATGTAATTGTTTTAACCAAATTAAATACTAGTTTCCAAACATTGAAGATAAATTTGTTTACTGCATGCATTTTTTCCAGATGAGTTTAAATTTCAGAATCTTAGTTTTATTTTTTTTGTTTTTAATTTTAAACTTAAACTACTTATTTTGTTTTAAATCTATGTTCTAATAGTTGTTTAACAAAAATAGCTTGAAGTTTAGATTTAAACTTAATTCTGCAGTAAGTCAAAAACAGAGATGATCAAGGAAAACAAACATGCACAGTTTCAAAGCATAACCAACATATTAAACATTATATCTATACAAGGCAAACTTATATGTATATAAATATCATCATAAACTCAACAGCTACTTAACTAATTAAATTTTAGTAAAAATGTTTACTCACCTTATTTAAAAGATGACAGTGCAAAATTTTGAAGGTGACTGGAAATTTGCAAAACATTTTGAACTTGAAGCAGAAGCCTCTAAACTGAATTTGCTTTCAACAGAAAAGCTTCAGGTTGCCTTGACCCAGATAATTCACTTGCATGCAATGGAAATTGATGCAGACATTGAAATATGAAAAACTGGGTTGATAGCTTTGTAAAAATACTTGAAACATGATGCAGATATGGATTGATATTTGAAGAGTGTTCAGGTTTAATGACTTGAGCATTTGCTGTGATTTTGTTTTGAGAATAACTGCAAGCTTGCAGTTTTATTTGCACACAATAATGCAGGCTTTTGATATAAAGTTTCTGGTTTCAGACTTCTTATTTGAGGAGGTTACAGGGTTTAAGCATAAGCAATTTACAGAGTTGAATTGCATTTGAACTTTGAGGCAGATACTTGGGTTTGAGGAGTTAAATGCAGATTTTGTTTTTGAATCTGTAGGCTTTTGATTTTCTGAATTGCTTCAGTTTTACATGCATTGAGCATTGATCTGGGAAGAATGTTTACATGCTTTGATTTGTAAACATAATGGTTTCAGGCTCTTTGAATTTTGAAAACTGGATTGATTACAAGGATTGATATTTGACTTGGAGGAATGGATGCAGGCCTTGCATTTAAAAAGGCTTCAGGTTTTGGTATGTTTAATTTTTGAGCATGAAATTTTCAGATTTAGTTTGAGGATGGTTTGAATTGAGGAGCTTCAAAGTTGCATGCATATTCAAGTTTTCTTTTAGACATGAACAAAGATTTGAAAGAAAAGAAAATGAAGAGAAAGAATGTTGGTTTATATAAGTTAATTTCAGTTTTATTAAAGTCAAAAGAAAATAAAATAAATTTGACACATGTCTTCAACTTTCATTATTATGTTAACACATGTTATCATAGTGTTTTAAAATTAAACACTTGTCACTTTTTATTAAATTTTATTCTAAAAGAAATTTAAAAGCTTTTAAAATTATTTTCCTAATTAACAACATGTTTTTCTTAATTTTAAAAATACTTTCTAATTAAATATCAAATAAACAAATATATTTATACATTTATAAAAGCTTTCTAAATTTATACAAAATACAATCATTAAAAAGAATGAACCAAATATAATTTAATTTAAATTATACAACATTTCAACCTTACTTAAAAATGTTATTTCAAAAGCCTTGCATTTATTTTATTAAATAAATACAAATCAAATTTCTACAGATAAATTTCTATAAAAGAAATAAAACAAATCTTATTTTTAATTAAAACATTATCCAAAAAATTTATAACCAAACTATATATATTATTTTATTTTAATATGTATGTATTTCTTTGAATTCAAATTTATATTCATTTCAAAGTCAAATTTAAATATCCTAATCTAAAATAAATTTTAAATAAACATAAACATCTATTTTAAAATAAGCTCATTATTATTTACGAATAATATATCCTATTTTAAAATCAATTTAAAATACATAGATATAGATGCATTTTAAACATAGTTATAAATTTTGAAAACAATATACCAATTTATAACCATAATTAAAATATTACTTGGTTAATTATCTTTGAAAATAACAATTTATCAATTTTAAATAATTTAAATTAAGCGATTATCAGCATTTTAAACTCCTGGAAATTCTGGGATATTACAATCCTCCCCCCTTAACAGAATTTCGTCCTCGAAATTTAAAACAAAGATAATCCATAGTTTTATTTTATTTTCAACCAATTCAAACATTCATAACAGCCATACACAATCAATCAAACAAACAATTTCATCCAAACAACCAATTTAATCAAACAACACTAGTTATTCGGACACAGATCTGGATAATCCTCCTAAAATTATCTCGAGTTTCCCCAGTACAGACACAGGGGTACTCGCTCTACTAAACCCAAACTAGCTAAACTGCTAAGCTACTGAGTCTTCACTCAGCTAGATCTATAATCTACCCAAGATATCAGACCAAGACAAGTCTGATCGACAACTAAAACCTCATAGAACTACTGTTCTCAAAACCAGTGATAAACCAAAACATGTACTTCCTCAGAGACACGTGAAATAATTTGAATTCCAGTCTTCCAAACTGGCAATTCAACTCTTCAAACCAAAGCACTGATCCTACAAAAACTCAAAAGAATCCAATATCTCGAAGATCACCTCAAAATCCAATATACTTCAAAGCTTACCAAAACTTATTGCTTCCTTTACCAGAGGAAATCTCAACAACATCGAAGTCTCCAACTTCGAATTCCAAATTCTTCCGTTACTTAACCTCAAAACTTACCGGATGATCCGGGCTGCCAACAGATCCTTCCTGATCAGTTCAACCTTTGCTGATGCTTCTACAAACAAACTGGATCAACTCACAAACTGATCCTCACAAGATCAATCCAAAATCAAAACCAAACTTCACTATCAACAGAAGAAAACAACTTCTCCTATCCGAAAAAGACGGAACAGAATCACTCGCCAACTTGCCTCGGATCCTGAAAAATCCAGTAGAAACTCTCTAATCCAAAATACTGAAATTCCCAGTTGCTTCTACTCAAGAACAATAGTCACCTTGCTTCCGCTGCACAACTCTGATTTGGAGCAGATGAAAATGCCATAGAAGAACACAGGCACAGACTAAACATCACATCTCGGAAATAAGATTCAACAGAAATTCCAAGGAATACAGAGCTGCTACATCAAACAACCAACCTAGGAAACAACCTTCTATCCAGCTGAATCACCATTATCACTCCTGACATCAAGTCGATTCAGAACCCAATCTCCAATGCGGGAAATCTCTAACTCTCCTGAAGATATATCCAGAAAAATCTTCAGCAATCCCATAACTCTCACATCCTCTAGATATGCCACAAATCCAAGAAAAAGACTATCTGAGATAATCATCAAACTATCGCAAGTCACTTTTGCGATCAACTAATCCAATATCCAAGATATTGTTCTCTCTCCACTAATCAGAACAGTTTATCCTCGACAAACTAATCCATCTAAGAAACAGATCCTCACTGCTGCTTCTGAATTCCACTTCCAGGAAATGCTAAGCCAAAAAGAACTTCCTGCTGAAACACAGAACACTCCCGAGCTGCACTGCTAACACGGATGCCAAAAACTTCTTACCCAAAGCTCCTTGAGAAACTCGGACTTCCAACCAAACACATACATCCTGCTGAACTCAGCCACAACACCGAAGCAAACACACTTCTTTAAACTTGTCTCGAAAGAAAACATTTCTGGAGACTTCCCTAGTCACTGCATCTCATCACGCAGCTACTACTTCCTGAGGCATCAAAATACCATCACTTACTTCTGCCCAACCGACAGATCCAAATTCTCATAAATCCGCTCACACGAGCGCGATCAAACTTACACTTCAATGATGAACTCCGAACCTTAACAGGTTTCCTTCAGAGATCAAATGAAATCCTTACACCAAACTACAAAGATTACTCGAGACAGTATTAGGTCTACAGTCTCGACAAATACACTTCCAACCTCAAACATTCAAACTCCAACCAACGGTAGTCGTGTTACACACACTACTACCCTATCCACCTTTATAACTTATATTGGAAAACCTAAACAGGTAACCCAACAGATAGGTAGAAATAAATATATATAGTTATATAAAATTTACAACTACGCTCTCTCAAGAAAGACACCACTACAGGGCCTAGGTATTCACTCAACCTAATGCTCTGATACCAAGTGAGACGACCCGACTTTCTACCACCAGAAAATCGCATCATCTTTAAGAAAGAAAGGGATAGAAAAGAGAAAAGATAGAGAAGAAGAAAGAAACAACATCAGAATCTAAACAGCGGAACGAATAAATTATATTAATCACCTAATACTTTACATAGTATCATATACATCAGAGATACACAGCATAATCAACTCATACTAGACAGTTATAAACACCTGTCAAGTTATACAACTCGATACAACAACTCAGAGAACACACGACAGAATACTCTATAGCTAAACGTAGAAGCCTCATGCTCCCTTGCTCCTCCACAATTTGTCAAGCCAACCTAAAATCCTAACCTGAATCCCCTGGCTACTCGTAAAAATTTGAGTAACCAAGAGTTTAAGAAAAACAGAAATAAACTCCGGGTCAGACATGGGTCTGGTGTGAGTAAACGGTTAAAGTTGCTTAACTTTAAAAATCGTTCGAAAGAAAAAGGTATCACGTAAGACTTCCCACACATAAACATGGAAAAGTTTTTACCTTACGCTAACCAAAATATTTAATAGGAAATTCAGTGATATTATAATAGGGTCTAGGGTTTTCGAATAAATAAGAAATAGTCGAAATTGTTACATGATTAAATTCCAGCTACTAGCCACAAAAGTGGGTAATACAATCAAAACCGTTGACACTTATTGGATTTTGGATTCCATACGATGGCAGGGCTACTGGGGTACTGCCCGTCACAGTACGTGGCCTAAATCACCGTACCGAGGACCACTCTCGATCCCCTGCAACACAAAGCCGGACCCATTCCTTACTGAATAGTTCCGAATAAGACAACCCCGACGGTTGTAGCTATTCAACCGTCCACACAGCCGAAATAAAAGGGACCTCTAGACAGGGGTAAATCTTACTCTCCAGTAGGTGTGACCCACGAAGCCTTGCTGCACCTCCCCTGTTTTAGCCATTCCCGGTTGATGAGGCTTGAGGTTACGATTACCTTTATAGATCCTATCATTTAGAATGCTCATCGTCCACCTGACGATATTCTGAAAGCATTCAATCCATACAAGTTCATTCCGGGTTCGAAGAAACCGAAGGCATTATCTCGTTACACTCATTTTGGAATCACCTCAGAGTTGACGACAATAACCCTTGCACTCTAAACCACCATCTCGAATCTATAAGCACTATTCCATCAAACTCATTACGGAATCACCCACAGAGTTATACTAACGTATAGCCCTTACACCTCGAGTCTTCACAAAGCTCCACTTTGACTCACAACCTAACGTTATTTGGAATCGATGTGGTTTTCAGATATCCAAATATGGAAACCCGATCCCGGTCTCATCGAAATCCAAAGCGTGTCTTTTAAGTCCAAGTTGTTTTAAAGGTTTAAACAAATCAATTCAACTATCTATATACACACAGAATAGATAACTCACAAATCACAATTGATAATCAACATTATGAAATAACAGGTAATCCACATTATCAATATCATAACAGATAATCCATATATCAACATCCCAATTGATAATCTATGTAATCATCACAATGCAATCAAGCATTCATATCATACAACCATACTTATCTCATTACTGAGATCACAAAGCATTCAAGACATCCATGTCATCCATTCATACATAAGCAATGATTTACTCATACTACAATATAATTAATTTAAAATGAATTAAATTAACTATCTCTAATCTTTAATTAATTTAAAGTGAATTAAATTAATTACTTCTTAATTAATTTAAAATTAATTAAATTAATTACCTTCATCAAAATAAATCTTGCTTAAATAACCATTAGTTAAACCAATTACTAAATCACCATCCTAAATAATCAACGATGATTAGTTAACTCTTAATCAAGTAATTAATCCTTAATTATTCTCATTAATCATATCAATTAATGAACCTTAATTAATTAATCATGCTTAGATTAATTGCTTTTAATTAATCAACTTAAATACAGTAATTAATTATTCTTAATTACTTCTTAATTTCTTTATAAATCCTTTGATTTATTACACCAAGTAACAAATCTTTAATTACTTTAACAAGTAATTACCCATTTAAAATTACTTTCCAATCAATAATTTACCTAACTCAATTACCTCTGTAATTAATCACTTACTTATCTTAACTAATTAACCTTATCAAAACTTTATTAAGTAATCATACGTAACCATTTATCAAGTGACCATATTTGATTAATTAACAAATTAATTAATTACTTAATTTTAACCATCTCATAAAACAAAATTGAGTAATTCATCCCTAATTACTCATTAATCCAAATTAATCTTCAATTAACAGATTAATTATCTTCAAATATTAATTAATAAACCTTAATTATTAATCAATTCTTTAATCAAAAGTAATTAATCACTAATTACTTTTATAATTAATTAATTAAACTTAATTAACTAATTAATTATCTCTTAATCATTAATTAATAAGCTTAATTATTAATTAACAATCTTAATTACAAATTAATTAATTCATAAATATAATTAATTAATCCTTAATTAAAATTAATTAACCTTAAATAAAAATAGTTAATTAATTCTTAATTAACTAGCATTATATTTTAATAATCCTTTAATTATTAATTAAGAAAAACCAATTAAAACTTAATAAAACCTTTATTAAGTATTAATTGATTACTATTTTAATTAACTCTTAATTACTTAATTAATTAAGTAATTACAATTTAATTAAGCATTAGACATTAATTAAATCATCATCTTAATTAATAGTTAATTAAATAAATAATTATACTTAATTAATTACTTAATTAACTACTTTTTTTAAAATAATAATTAAATAAATGAATTAACTTAGAATTCTTTAATTAATCAACTAATTACAAATTATTAATACTTAATTAATTATTTCAAGATAAAACATTATCTAAAATAAATCTTGAAATCTTTAACTTAACTTAATTCATAAATTAAATTGTAAGAAATCATTAATTACTTTCTCTAATTATTAATTAACAAATCTAATTTCAAGTTAATAAGTTATCTTAAACTTTATTTGTTAATTAATAAAAACAATTATAAATTTCCTTTATTATTTCCAAAATAAGTTTGAAAACAACCTTAGCTAAAACATTTAAACAAATCATATAAATTTCATTTATAAAACAATTCAATTTCAAAAACAAGAATTTTACTTTAATTTAAACTATTTAAAGTTTAAAACTTATTTTATTTTAAATTTGAAATTTTTATTAACACCTTAGTTTGGGTTCAACCCTTACTGGAATCTAAGAAAACAAAGCACAAGGATTTTAAATCCTTAAAAACTGTTTTAAATTAAAACTTAAAAAAAACTGTTTTAATTTAAAAACTTAAAACTGTTAAACTAACAGTTTAACACAGCACATCATTACCCAGATCAACACGAGTATAAACCCGAGCCACAACCAAAAATGCTCGAGTTTCCCCCCGAGCTAAACCCCCGTAGCCAAACCCAAACAAAACCCAAATCAAACAGACATCGCCCAACTCCACCGTGCAACCTGCACCATTGCCGGGCCTCCTCCAGTCAACGGCAACACCTCCTACAAGTCACTCAAACACTTCGCAAGCCCCTACGACCAACCAAACACCACTTTATGTCTCGAATCAAAATCGAGACATCAGGTGAAACTGTGCCCAAAACCCATCATCAACAATTCCCAAAATCAACACCTCCGATCAACTACAATTGCTACAACTCCGGCCATGGTCCATGATCCACCATGCATGCTCCTCCCCAAAAATCATACAGCTCGATGCAATATTGGGGATGCAGAAATCAATTTACAGACAGCTTCTAAAACTAGGTTTACAACCAATTTCAGACAAAATCAAGCATCACAATGATTTAAAAATTCTTCTATTATTTTTGCTATACTCACAGATGCAAACACTAACTCCATGAAGATTTTCAAGCAATCCAAATGAATAGATCATCAGTTATAGATCAAAACCAAATTTGCAGTAAAAACCCAAATGCAAACTCAATACAGATTTAAAAATTTTGAATTTCTTTTCACAATACATAACTTCCAATGATACTTTGATTTATGTAATTGTTTTAACCAAATTAAATACTTGTTTCCAAACATTGAAGATAAATTTGTTTACTGCATGCATTTTTTCCATATGACTTTAAATTTCAGAATCTTAGTTTTATTTTTTTAGTTTTTAATTTTAAATTCATACTACTTATTTTGTTTTAAATCTATGTTCTAATAGTTGTTTAACAAAATAGCTTGAAGTTTAGATTTAAACTTAATTCTGCAGTAAGTCAAAAACAGAGATGATCAAGGCAAACAAACATGCACAGTTTCAAAGCATAACCAACATATTAAACATTATACCTATACAGGGCAAACTTATATGTATATAAATATCATCATAAACTCAACAACTACTTAACTAATTAAATTTTAGTAAAAATGTTTACTCGCCTCATTTAAAAGATGACAGTGCAGAATTTTGAAGGTGACTGGAAATTTGCAAAACATTTTGAACTTGAAGCAGAAGCCTCTAAACTGAATTTGCTTTCAACAGAAAAGCTTCAGGTTGCTTTGACCCAGATAATTCACTTGCATGCAATGGAAATTGATGCAAACATTGAAATATGAAAAACTGGGTTGATAGCTTTGCAAAAATACTTGAAACATGATGCAGATATGGATTGATATTTGAAGAGTGTTTCAGGTTTAATGACCTGATCATTTGCTGTGATTTTGTTTTGAGAATAACTGCAAGCTTGCAGTTTTATTTGCACACAATAATGCAGGCTTTTGATATAAAGTTTCTGGTTTCAGGCTTCTTGTTTGAGGAGGTTACAGGGTTTAAGCATAAGCAATTTACAGAATTGAATTGCATTTGAACTTTGAGGCAAATACTTGGGTTTGAGGAGTTAAATGCAGATTTCGTTTTTGAATTTGCAGGCTTTTGATTTTTTGGATTGCTTCAGTTTTACATGCTTTTAGCATTGATCTGGGAAGAATGTTTACATGCTTTGATTTGTAAACATAATGGTTTCAGGCTCTTTGAATTTTGAAAACTGGATTGATTACAGGGATTGATATTTGACTTAGAGGAATGGATGCAGGCCTTGCATTTAAAAAGGCTTCAGGTTTTGGTATGTTTAATTTTTGAGCATGAAATTTTCAGATTTAGTTTGGGGATGGTTTGAATTGAGGAGCTTCAAAGTTGCATGCATATTCAAGTTTCCTTTTAGACATGAATAAAGATTTGAAATAAAAGAAAATGAAGAGAAAGAATGTTGGTTTATATAAGTTAATTTCAGTTTTATTAAAGTTAAAAGAAAATAAAATAAATTTGACACATGTCTTCAACTTTCATTATTATGTTAACACATGTTATCATAGACTTGTCACTTTTTATTAAATTTTATTCTAAAAGAAATTTAAAAGCTTTTAAAATTATTTTCCTCATTAATAACATGTTTTTCTTAATTTTAAAAATACTTTCTAATTAAATATCAAATAAACAAATATATTTATGCATTTATAAAAGCTTTCTAAATTTATACAAAATACAATCATTAAAAAGAATGAACCAAATATAATTTAAATAAAATTATACAACATTTAAACCTTACTTAAAAATGTTATTTCAAAAGCCTTGCATTTATTTTATTAAATAAATACAAATCAAATTTCTATAGACAAATTTCTATAAAAGAAATAAAACAAATCTTATTTTTAATTAAAACATTATCTAAATTATTTAAAACCAAACTATATATATTATTTTATTTTAATATGTATGTATTTCTTTGAATTCAAATTTATATTCATTTCAAAGTCAAATTTAAAAATCCTAATCTAAAATAAATTTTAAATAAATATAAACATCTATTTTACAATAAGCTCATTATTATTTACAAATAATATATCCTATTTTAGAATCAATTTAAAATACATAGATATAAATGCATTTTAAACATACTTATAAATTTTGAAAACCATATACCAATTTATAACCATAATTAAAATATTAATTGGTTAATTATCTTTGAAAATAACAATTTATCAATTTTAAATAATTTAAATTAAGCGATTATCAGCATTTTAAACTCTTGGAAATTCCGGGATATTACACGACGGGCCAAGTGAGGTAGCTCCTTTGATCGAATACACTTTTTCGTATGCCATTCTATTACTTTGTGATTGATTTGGTGCACACCTTTGATTTGGGGTATGGCTCGAGGTGGGTGGTAACTGCGACTATGCGTTACCACCAACGTGCAAGTGTAATTGGTATATCTACCCTGACATTGCGTAGTTGTGCCGTGTCATCTACCCTATCAAGACCACAACGAGTTTGTTTTGTGTCGTACCAATGGAGTATCCTTTGATAGCCTCCCGATCAGAAGGTATAACTGCACTGTATAGACTATTGGAACTATAAAATGTGTTAAGGGGGAAAATGGGTAAAGCCTTAATGCTATTTTAATAGCTTACTTTACTATAGACATTATTATAATAGCGTATATTACTGCATAGTAGATAGTTTAACGGATCCTTAGAGGATGGTTATCCCAAACATACTTTAAGTTACTTGTATTTCATTTGATATTTCACTTGATTCGGATTTATTGATATATGAATGTTAATCCTGACTCGAGTGTTTTGTATTTTGCTTTACGCTCGGGTCAGTTTGAGTGTCACAGCATTCGAGACTCACCTTAGGAGTTTAGAGCTTCACTTGGAGATCCAACTCTCAATTCAGCTTTCAGATATTTAGTTGATTCAAGTGATGTATCCAGATCTTGTATTTGAATATTGTACTGACACTTCTATGTATTCGAGACTTCTGTTGTATCTTGTTTAAACTCTGTTATATGTATATATATAGTAGCTTCATTAACAACTATTCTTTTGTTTTCGCTGCTTATTGTTATATTACTCTGTATTTGTGATTTTGTGATTATTTATTTACTACATACGCAAAGTTTTGCCAAATATAAATTAACAATGCGATATTTTGAGCAACTCAAGTCCGACATGTATGGATGTGAATGGTTGAAAATATCGGCCCGTTACAGATCATGGTGGTGAATTCAAAAATGAATCTTTTGAAAATGACTGTAATAAGAAAGGAATTGTTCACAATTTTTCGTTTTCATGAACTCGACAACAAAATGGAGTTGTAGAAAGGAAAAATAGAACTCTTCAAGAATGCGCTAGAACATTATTAAATGGATGTACTCCACCAAATATATTTGGAAAGAAGCTGTAGCAACTGCTTGTTATGTTTTGAATAGAGTCTCCATTAGACCTTTAACTAAACATACTCCTTATGAACTTTTTAGTGGAAGAAAACCTAATATATCATATTTAAGAGTTTTTGGTTCGAAAATTTTTCTATTAAGTATAAAAGATAAGCTTGGCAAATTCGATCCAAAATCCGATGAAGGAATATTCATTAGTTATTCAAAACGAAGCAAAGTTTATAGAATTTATAATAAAAGAACTAAAGTTGTGATGTCCTGGAAATTTAGGCAATATTTATTTAATAATTTCCATTAATAGTCATTTTAAAATGTGAAATATTGATTTAATAATCTAATTCAAACAGAAATTATCTTTTGAAAACCCATAGTTATTTAATTTGACAAATTTTATCTTTTCAAAATTTATAATAATAATAATTTAATTTAGAAATTTTATTCTTTTCAAGGTTAAAAATATATTTTAATTGATAAAATCTATCTTTCTAAGCTAATTAAAAAGATATTCTATTTATAATGTATATTTGTGTATAAATTGTAAATAGGGAGTTTGATTTTAATTTTAATTTAAATTTAATAAGAATGTTTTCAAATTTATAATATATATGTGTATAAATTGTGAATTGGGAAATTTGATTAAAATTAATATAGAAACTTTTCAAAAGTTTATTTAAAAATCTACCTTATACTTTCAAAAGTAATTAAAGTAAATATTTATTTTGTTTAAAATTTTATATAATAGTTTAAATGGTATATTGTAATAAAAGTTTATTTTGTTTTCTTTTAAAAATTGTCTCTTTTGAAATAGACTTAGTTCATATACATTAAAGTACAATGTTTTAGTTGAAACTTTTAAATGAGGCATAATTCAATATTCTTTTCTTTTTAAAATTTTCTTTCCTTAAAATTTAGCTTTGAAAATATTATTTTAAAAGATACAAATAAACATTAAAATATGTAATTACATAAAGGAAATTCATATGCAAACATGTAAGGCTAGTTGAAAATAAACATAAAAACATGTTAAAATAAATAAGAAATTGATTTAAAATAATTTTTAAATATTTATAAATTTAATTAATTATTTTAATATTGAAATATAACATGTGTAAGGTTATTATACCATGAGGAAGACACTTGTAAATCATTCTACAACCTAATGTAACAAGTGGCAATATTAATTTATTTTTGAAAATAATTATTTATAAATATAGATAAGAGAACTTGGAAAAATCATGTGAGTTCAACCTTTATTCTCTTCAAAACTAAACTGAAAATTAGATTTAAAGAAAAGTTCAAAACCAAATACAACTCAAGTTCAAAAATCTGCAAACAACAATTCTATTGCAACTGTAAATCAACTACAGCAAATCTGCTGAAGTTTTCAAATCTGTAGTCTAAATGAAGATCATCAACAAATTTTCAAATCTGTCATAACAAAGAGAAGATCAACTCAAACTCTAAGCAAAAGAAAATGGAGGTTAACTATAAAATTTAAATCAACTACTGCACAATCTCTTTGGATCCACAGCATGTAGATTCAAAGCAGCAACAGGTTGAACTTCATCAATCAAATTTAGTTGTTACAAGAACAATGCTCTCTGCTTCTTCATAGGTGAGTAAACTTTTGTTTTTAAAAATAGTTATTTTTAATCTGGACGAATCTTATTGCATGTGTGGTAATATAGCCTCTAATGATTGCTTGAGTTTGAATATAAATGTGTGTATATGAGTATGATATGGCTTGCATACTTGTTTCTGAGTATTACATTTTTGTGCTCTGTTGTTGATAACAGACCCATCATTATCACAAGATAATTTATAACTTCCTGTATAATCAAAATTTGACATTGATCACTGAACAGAAATTGTTAATAACATTATATTCTTGTTTTTAAAAATAGTTTAAGGTAGAATTTTATAATAAATAAACTGTAAATATTGGGATTACAGTAAAACCAAGTTTTGGTTAAAAATTAACAACAACAATTTCACTTTTGAATTATGTAGTCTGATTCATCTAAACGAATTATGAATTTTAGTGAAAATCTTATGATTTTTAACATTGTTTTGATCTAGAATTTGTAAATTTCTCGGTTTTGGGTTTTTGGGGTATTGCCGTTGAACGGCGTCGACTGGAGCTTCGAGTTTTGGCACGGAGGAGGCTGGAGAATGGTAAAATGATGGAAAAATATTGCTGGAATTTTCTATTGGCTGTGGCGATCGTATTTGGTCGAGGTAGGGTTTTTGCGTTGTTTTGATAACGACGATGTTTAGTGGTTCGTACGACGATGGTAGCCCACCGAGTTCGATCGCGTAGGGGGAAATGTCTTCGGTGGCTTGAGGCGCATCTATGGTCATTGGCGTTGGGTTTCAGGAGGTGTGGGTGGTCGGCGATAAGGGGTTTTCTGATTGCATGCACCTTCCAGTTTTGGGTGTATGTGTGTCGTTTTTGAGTTTTGTTTCGTGATTCGCTGATCTGCGTAGTTGGAGAGTTTGATGAGGTCGTATGTGAGTTGTCGAAGATCTGAACTTGGTCGACGGTGAATCTTTATGGGCGTGCACGTGCACGTTGACATTTGCGTGCATCTGGGTTTCGAAGTTTGAGGAAGAAGGGGTGAGCTCGGGTGTGTCTTCTTGTTGATGCGGGTTTGTCTCAAAGCAGGGTTCGTGTGGTCGCTTGTGAGGGATTACGCGAGTGATGTTTGTAGATAACTTGGGAAATTTTTGTTTGCGCGGGTTGGTTTGTTTACAGGATTTTAAAACTTGTCCAGATTTTAAAAAAAAAAAGAAATGAATTTTCAAAATTTCAAAGCAAAGCTAAAGTTTAATCAAGATTTTTAACCAGTTTTTAAACATATAAAAATGTTGTGTTAGGAAATTATATTTAACAAATTAAAGTTTTTAAAGTAGGGATTTTTAATTTTTAATTTGGTTTTAAAATAATTTCGGTTTATATAAATATTACATTAGGATAATTTGGTGAATTTGTCCTTAAATGTTTTCAAATTAAAAAGGGTATTTTGTTGAAATTTAAATATGAATTATAATAAAGTTTTTAACTTTAATAATCAAAGAATGATGATTTTAATAAATCATATTCAAGCTTTTAAATTTATTTATTTTAAAATGAAAGTTATGAGTTAATGTAATAAATGATTATTTAACTAAAGTAATTAAAGTATAATTACTTAATTAACTAAGATGTTTAATTTGGGAAACTAAATTAAGGTAAATTAATTTGTGTAATTAACTAAGTGTAATTAATTACTTAATTAATATTTGATTAATCAAGGTTAATCAATTAAGAAATAATTAAGTAATAATTAATTAAGGGGTTAATTACTTAATGTTAAGAAGATTATTAAGGTAATTACTTAATGAAGTAATTAAATTCCTGGTGAAATTAATTAAGTTAATGTGAATTAATTTAAATTAATTAATCATGTTTAATTAGTTAAAGAGGATTACTTAATGATGGAATTAAGTATTATTACTTAATGTAATTAATGAGATGTAATTACTTAGTGAAGTAATTAATGAATAATTACTGGATGTAATTAATTAAGGGAAATTACTTGATGGGAAGTAATTAAGGAAATTACTTTATGGATAGTAATTAAAGGATAATTTCTTAAGGGAAGTAATTTAGTGATAATTACTCAGTGTGATTAAAGGATTAATTAATGTAATTAATCGATGGAGTTGGTTTAATTGAAGAAGTAATTAAGGAAAGTTAATTACTGATTGTGATTAATCAGGTTGATTAATGAATGTAGTTAAATTAAAGATTAATTATTAATTGTAATTAGAAAAATAATTAATTAATGGAAATTAATTAGAAGATCATTAATTAATGTAATTAATGATAATAATTAGAGGTTTAATTGATTAATAAATGTGATTAATTATGAGATAATTAATCAAGGAAGTGATTATTAAGATATAATTAATATAATTAATTAAGGATTAATGTAATTAATTATAATTAATTAATTAATGGAGGTAATTAAGGTTAATTACTAAATGATTGAAGCATAATGAATTTGTGTAATTATTTAAAGACTAATTATTTAATGTAATTAAGTAATAATTAATCAAGTGTGATTAATTTAGAGGATAATTAAAGGATAATTAATCTAATTAAAGATTAATTAATTGGTTTGTAAAGTGATTAAAGGTGATTAATTAATTAATTAATTAAGTGGTTAGTAATTAATTAATTAATGATTGTTTAAGCAGGATTATATGATTAATTCTCAAATAATTAATTTAATTTAAGATGATTAAATTAATTATAATTTGGATTAACGATTCCTGTTTGTGGATGATTGATTGAGTGGAATGGCTGAATTGGATGATGCTTATAGTTTGAATAATCTGTGATGTGCTATGATATGTTATTGATATAGCTGTGATAATGTGTAATATTCATCTGTGAATGATGTTGTATGAATTCAATGTTTTAAATTAAATTAATTGTTCAAACTAAAATCACTTGGACATTAAGATGGCGTTTGGATTTCGATGAGACCGGGATCGGGTTTCCAAATTTGGAATTTCGAAAACCACATCGATCCAAATTAAACGTTAGGTCGTGAATCTCAAGTGAAGAGTGAAGACTCGAGGTGTAAGGACTATTCGTTATTAATACTCTGAGGGTGATTCCAATACGAGTTTAACGGGGGTAGTACTTTCAGGTTAGAGATAAAGATTTAGAGTGCAAGGGCTATTGTCGTTAACTCTGAGGGTGATTCCAAAATGAGTGTAGCGAGATAGTGCCTTCGGTTTCGTTCAAACCCGGAAAGAACTTGTATGGATTGAATGCATTCAGAACATCGTCAGGTGGACGATGAGCATTCTAAGATTGATGTGTCCTATAAAGGTAATCGTAGCCTCAAGCCTCATCGACCGGGAATGGCTAAAACAGGGGAGGTGCAGCAAGGCTAAGTGCGTCATGCCTAAGTAGGACGAGATTTACCCCTGTCTAAAGGTCCCTTTTTATTCGGCTGTGTAGGCAGTTGGCGACGGCCATCTGCAGGGTTGTCTTGTTCGAGACTGTCCAGTAAGGGATGGTTCTGGCTTTGTGTTGCAGGGGATTGGGAGTAATCCTCGGTACGGTGATCTAGGCCCCGTCCTGTGACGGGCGGTACCCCAGTAGCTCTGCCATTGATGGAAACCCATTCTTCCTACGTGCCCTTACGGTTTTGATTGTATTACCCACTTTTGTGGCTAGTAGATGGAATTTAATAAATGTAACAATTTCAGCTATTTTCTATTTACTTGAAAACCCTAGACACTATTATAATATCACTGGATTTCCTATCAAATGTTCTGGTTAGCGTAAGGTAAAAACTTTTCCATGTTTACGTGTGGGAAGTCTTACGTGATACCTTTTGTTTTCAAAGGTTTTTCAAAGTTAAGCAACTATACCCCGTTTACTCACACCAGACCCATGTCTGACCCAAGTGTTTATTTTTTGTTTTATTAAACTCTTGGGTACTCATATTATATATGAGTAACCAAGGGATTTAGGATTTCCTTGATGAGTTCTGGAGGAGAAATGGAGCAGGAGGCTTCAGCGTGTAGATATATAGTGGTTCAGCTGTGCTAGTATTGTATCTGTTTTCAATGCCGTACTTGAGTTGTAATTGCTAGACAGGTGTTTATAACTGTCTAGTTTGTGTTGTATTAGCTGTATAACTCTGATGTATATGATACTATGTAATATCTTATGTGATATAATATAATTTATTCATTCCGCTGTGAGAATTCTGATGTTGTTGTTCTTTCTTTTCTATCTTTTCTCTTTATTATCCCTTTCTTTCTTCTTAATGATGCGTCTTTCTATGGAATGAAAGGCGGGTCGTCACAAAAGTAATCGAAGAAACACTCCATGTGTCATTCGATGAAAATTTCAAAGTTAATCATAAAATAAAAATGAAGAAATTATTTCTAAATCAAATAACTCAGTTGATGATCTTGAAAATAATACCGACAACAATTTTCAAAATGATAATGATATAAGATCCCCACCAAAACTTCTAAGAAATCTTCCTACTGAAAATATAATTGGAGAAATTCATACCAATGTACGAACTCGAAATTAACTAAATCAAATGGGTCACGGAGCTTTTCTTTCAAATATTGAACATAATAATCCCAAAGAAGCTTCAACGGATGAATGCTAGATTATAGTTATGCAAGAAGAATGTGACGCCCCACCTCTATACCCACGCTAGCCAAGAACATTACGGTGAATGCTGTCAACTAGCACGGAGAATAAGGCTGTTGAGGAGCGACCATCCATGAAATTGCTTTGTGCGAGCATCGATATGTCAGATAGTATAACATGCAAATCTTTTCAAGTGGAAATCCGACATGCCGACACAAACTCAAAGCTACTACACAGTGGCTATGATGTCTTCGGAAACAAATATAGAAATAAACATAACATAAATCAGTCACAGATAATTCATATCACAAAGGCTGAAATAGATATGAATATAACACATGAAAGTGTACATCAGAGTAGTGGTCAAACAAGATCCACAATAATACAAAGGAATAGATACAAGTGCTAGACAAAAGAATAAGTATACATCATAGAGTCTGTATCTCAAATGTATACAACAAAAACTACTAAACTAAAGTAGTTAGCCAAAAGTCAGAAGATGGTCCGATAAGGAGTCAAGCAGAAACACCTGTAAAATCTCAGTCTGACCCGAGTATTATTTAAGAAGAAAATAATAAACGGATCAGTCTAGCTATAAATATCAGATGAAGTGATATATAATAAGAGATATGACATAAACATATAATAATCACAATGCCAAGCTGTGATAAATAAGTAATTGAAAATCAACAAGCCACAATAAATGACATATAGATCAATGCCCATCGTAAAAGTTGGTGAAACATAAATTCCATAATGGCATACTACTATAAGCATGTAAATGATAGTCAACAAAAGATTAATCAATATCACAAGAATCTTCTCAAAGATCCAAAGAGGGCATCATACCCTAAACCTGTACTCATAACAAGTCAATGATATAAATTCCAGAAATCAACACACGAAATCCAGAAATCACAAAAATAGGTGAAGGATAAAAGTTCCAGAAATCAACACACGAAATCCAGAAATAATAAAAAAACAAAAAGATATGTGTGAGTCGAAATCACACAAATGGTGTCTAGGCTATCCAAAAAGCAAAAAGGTATGTGTGAGTCGAAATCACAGAAATGGTGTCTAGCCTAACCTTGCAAACAAAAAGATATGTGTGAGTCGAAATCACACAAATGGTGTCTAGGCTAACCAAAAAGCAAAAAGGTATGTGTGAGTCGAAATCACACAAATGGTGGTTAGCCTAACCTCGCAAACAAAGAGACATCGCACATTGCTAGTCTAAACCACAAAGATGATCGTCATGATCAACAAGAAGTGTCAATTACACTAAGCTAGTAAATATAAAAGTTTAGCTTCATGTCCCATAACCACTTGCTTAACTTAAACATTTACTAACAAACTGTAAATCTCCACTAGAAAAATGTCACAAGTGGTTCAATCGAACAAGTCCAAAAATTAACCAACGAAGTAAACGCAAGCGTTTCATACCACTTGTTTTACTAAGTCGTTTAATTAGATTTCTCATACGAGTGAGGTAAAGGTTTGTATATACTAATAGATTGGAAATCGGTTTTGAGAAAACGAGCTTTGTAATAAAATAGTGTTGAAATCATTTGAAGAAAGAGTTTTGTTATTTACTACTAGTATAGAAAACCTTTATATTTTAAAGTGACAAATCATAGAAGTGATTGTAGAAACAATCGGGCATAAAAATTCACATTCGAAGACGTGAATAAAATCCAAAGAAATCGATATAAAATCCATCAAAGTATCTAAAATTCCCAAAGAAAAGGTTATCAAAGTCGATAATAAATGACAACAATAAAAGGGAGACAATACGAATCGATTAAAGTTGGATAATCAAACGAATTAGCAATATAGGCTAATCTGGCAAATAGTAGCAGGTCGGTCGACCGGACTCCCTGAGTCGGTCGACCGAACCAGAGGTTGGAAGTGCTCGGGGCACCAGGTCGGTCGACCGGCCCAGGGGGCTCGGTCGGCCGAAGCCTGTAACCAGCACTTCCAAACAGAGGCAGGAAGTGCCTGGAATACAGGTCGGTCGACCGGCCCAGGGGGCTCGGTCGGCCGAACCTGTATACTTGCACTTCCTGCCCTATTTCAAAGGAGGTGCAAATCCCGACCAAATTGCAATCGCACGAGCAACGGTGCTAAGGGTTTATGCCAATCGACTATCCGGCCCTATAAGCTCCTCGATGCATCACCAAAAACATGTTCAAACATCAAAGTTAGGATTTTTAACGAATTGAACTCAAAACACTAAAAGTTGGAATATTCACAAAAGCAATCCAAATCAAAATCAAATGCACATGAATAAGTGTTAGGAATTCATACCTAACAATAGAAGAGAATTATAAGCATAGATGTGAGATTAAAAATCTCACATTTGAACTAAAATTTATGAAGAAGATGCTATGAAGCAATAGCAAGAACAAGCACTCTTCAATTCCAACTCAACAAGCTTGAATCTAAGCTTAAAAGAGAAACATTTCCTAAATTAGGTTTAGGAATTTCTGAAATCAAAAAGAGAATGAGTTGGAGAAGATGAAGAGAAAGCTTACCAATGGGTTCTCTTGAGTTTGGAGCTAGAAATTGATTTGCAAATGGAAACTAGGGTTTTGGATTTCTATTTCCCATTCTCTTCCCCCATTTTTGAAGAACCTTGAGTGTTAGGAAAATAGAAAAGAAGTGAATGAAGAGGAGAGGGGTTGGGACTGAATACATAAGTGGGCTCAGCCCAAACCAAAACCCTAAGTGAAAAGTAGCAAAATTCAACTTTCTCCAAACATATCGAAGTTTATACTCAAAAAGGTCGCAAACGTCATTTTGAACTCAATGGGGGTGGTCTCGAGTCCCAATTCGACTGTTTGCACAAAGTAGCTTTTCGGACCAAAATCCGATGAACGGTGAAATATTTAAATATATAATCGATAATTATGCGGGTTGTTACAGACTCCCCTCCTTAAAGAAATTGCGTCCTCGCAATAATTAAGAAGGAAATATATAGTAACAACCGTGGAAGCATATTAACACAAAAGAAAATTTGAATCAAGAAGTTCTCCACAAAGAGCACGAAGGAGTAAATCCGAAAGTTTTCGTTCGATGAATTCTCAAGATTTCACATGAACAATCCTTAGGATTTGAGAACCATTGAACTTTTATCAAAAAGAATATCTTTATATCGAAGGCGCTCAACCTCCAAAGCAATGATGTGAATAGAATGTTGCTCAAAAGTCAAATTTGGTGAAACTTCAATCCCTCAATAACACCGGGCTCAAGAATAAAAATCGGAAACATAAAAGCATTTCCGTAGTTAAAAGACGTGGAAAACATCATGAATATCAGAAAATTGAGCTGGTGCAACAACGTAGTATAAAAACGGTACGTCCAATGAACCGATAAACCGGAACAACGATGCAGTAAAATAATGGTGCATCCATTGATCCAGATAAGATGGAACATCGATGTATTATAATAACAATACCTCCGATGAACCGAACACCATAAAAGAACATCGGACACTAGTCCATAAAAGGAATGAGATAAGGCTCAATAAAACGAAGTATATCAAAACGTCCGGCGAACCTGATAAAAAAGATAATTCCATTCAGACATCATCAAAAAATCAACACTTGTTGCCTACGACAAAGCGCATTGGCAACACGATTTCCCCTTTCGGGAATAAAAGAATATCAAGATCATAAGATGCTAGGAACTCGAGTCAACATGGAGTTCCATATGAGAAAATAATTATTCCAAAGATTTATGATCGAGTTAGAGAACAAATTTCTCATCCAAACATGATGATGCCAAATTCCAAAAGTAAAAACAATAGCCGAGAGCACCAGATCATGAGTGGCGTATCTAGTCTCGATAAGCTAAAATGATTTAGAAGCACAAGTGATAGCACGTTCTCCTTTGCAAGAGAACGACATACAAACCAATACGACTAGCATCGGTACAAATAGCAAAGTCTTGGTTCCCCTCCAGGAATCACAAGAACAAGAGTAACGAAAAGAAAGAATTTCTTTTAAATAATCTTCTTTCCCATAAAGTTAAAACTTTCAAAATTACACTTATCTTTATGAAATTATCTTTCTAGAAAAACTTTACGTTTTACAAGTCAATACATCGTGTCTGATTGTCTCATCAAAGCGTTTAGGAAATTCCTATCGACAACGTTGATCAAGCGCATCGACCAAAATTCTTAAAGCACTCAACGGGCAATACAATCACAAAATCATCTTTTATAGGATAAATAAATCTCTTAAAAAGTTTTAAGAATATTCTTTGTTCGTTTCAAGAACAAAAATCCAGTTTTACTTATAAATAAATCTTATGAAAAAGATTTGCAAAATTTTAAATTACTATTTTCATCCAAAATAAGTAAATACAAGAATAGTCTAATCGAAATATTCATAGAATATTCGATTTATAAAATGGATGAAATAAGCTAGACAAATTGAATGACATAATAAGTCATTCATAAGAATCATAACGAGTGCGGAATGCGGTAAGTGGAATGCTAATTTCCGCAACTCGTAGCAAACGAAAATCGATGGCAAGGTCGAACTAGAAAGACCTTAACACCACACAAAAGATTTCTTAGGTAATAATCCTAAGACAAACTCAAAAATACCGGAAAATTTCTCAAACTACATGAATGAGAGAAATAACACTTTTCTTATAAGTGGGCTTAAGGAATAAAATGATGTCATCAAGTTGGAATCAAAATCATAAAGGAAAAATAGAAATCTTCTTATCAGATTGAAAATGTCGAAGATGAATAGTCCTCTCGAGAAAATAGGATATGGGCTTCACTATGATTAAGTTGATCCTTACAAAAAAATCAATTCCGAAGCCTAAGTAAAATTATCGGCTCGGAAAGAAAAATCTCATAAAGTAATTTCGATATCAATAAAAAGCAAATTGAGTGTTGCAGATCTACCATCCGGATTCGCAACTCTCAAAGAAGTCATCAAGCCCAAAATATTCAAAGAAAAAGAATCGACAAGTTCTTTTGATATAAAATAGTGAGATGAAACCCATATCAAAAGAACACGAACAAGATAATCAAAAAGCAAATGTCATCAAGGATTGAATGAGAAATACCTTGACCACGAGAAGAGTTGCTAGGGGCTTGCACAATATTTAGCTTTCTCATGTCCTTGTTCAAAAGTTTGGGACACGCAGATAAAAGATGACCCGGTTTCTTGCAATAGCGACAACAATGGGGTTTTGGACACATATTCGCATAGTGTTCCATAGAATTACAATTGTGGCATCCTCCACGATTAGGGATTGGAGTCTTTGCTACAAGAGTAGTTTGCTTCACTCTCTTATTGGGATTAAGGCTCTTGAACTTAATATGCCTCTTCTTGGAAGTCCCAATATCACAAACACTTCCTTTACCAACCTCTCCATGAAGAAGAGTAACATCCACAAGCTGATTGAAAGAAACTTCAAGTTTCAAAGGTAGAACCATTTCGGGGTTCTTACTCAAAGCATAGATAAACTCTTGATTCTTTACAAGATCCAAAAGTTGTTGAGCAGACATGAAAACTCCATCTTGGGGAGAGCACTAGATTGACCGGCGCTGGGACGGCCTGGTCTAACCATTTCTCTTCTTTAAGAAAGAAAGAAAGAAAGAAGAGGAAAAGGTTATTCTCAAAATAAATATCAAGCAATCTTGATAGATAAAACAAGGAATCATAAAAGAAAATAGGATAGGATAGTACGAAGACCCGAATAAAATCCTAAAGCACGACTCCTAAGAAAGACTTAGGACGATGATCCTTGTTATAATATTCCATATTGTTCCGAAGTTTGGCTCTGATACCAAGCTGTGGCGCCCCACCTCTATACCCACGCTAGCCAAGAACATTACGGTGAATGCTGTCAACTAGCACGGAGAATAAGGTTGTTGAGGAGCGACCATCCGTGTAATTGCTTTGTGCGAGCATCGATATGTCAGATAGTATAACATGCAAATCTTTTCAAGTGGAAATCCGACATGCCGACACAAACTCAAAGCTACTACACAGTGGCTATGATGTCTTCGGAAACAAATATAGAAATAAACATAACATAAATCAGTCACAGATAATTCATATCACAAAGGCGGAAATAGATATGAATATAACACATGAAAGTGTACATCAGAGTAGTGGTCAAACAAGATCCACAATAATACAAAGGAATAGATACAAGTGCTAGACAAAAGAATAAGTATACATCATAGAGTCTGTATCTCAAATGTATACAACAAAAACTACTAAACTAAAGTAGTTAGCCAAAAGTCAGAAGATGGTCCGATAAGGAGTCAAGCAGAAGCACTTGTAAAATCTCAGTCTGACCCGAGTATTATTTAAGAAGAAAATAATAAACGGATCAGTCTAGCTATAAATATCATATGAAGTGATATATAATAAGAGATATGACATAAACATATAATAATCACAATGCCAAGCTGTGATAAATAAGTAATTGAAAATCAACAAGCCACAATAAATGACATATATATCAATGCCCATCGTAAAAGTTGGTGAAACATAAATTCCATAATGGAACACTACTATAAGCATGTAAATGATAATCAACAAAAGATTAATCAATATCACAAGAATCTTCTCAAAGATCCAAAGAGGGCATCATACCCTAAACCTGTACTCATAACAAGTCAATGATATAAATTCCAGAAATCAACACACGAAATCCAGAAATCACAAAAATAGGTGAAGGATAAAATTTCCAGAAATCAACACACGAAATCCAGAAATAATAAAAAAACAAAAAGATATGTGTGAGTCGAAATCACACAAATGGTGTCTAGGCTAACCAAAAAGCAAAAAGGTATGTGTGAGTCGAAATCACACAAATGGTGTCTAGCCTAACCTTGCAAACAAAAAGATATGTGTGAGTCGAAATCACACAAATGGTGTCTAGGCTAACCAAAAAGCAAAAAGGTATGTGTGAGTCGAAATCACACAAATGGTGGTTAGCCTAACCTCACAAACAAAGAGACATCGCACATTGCTAGTCTAAACCACAAAGATGATCGTCATGATCAACGAGAAGTGTCAATTACAGTAAGCTAGTAAATATAAAAGTTTAGCTTCATGTCCCATAACCACTTGCTTAACTTAAACATTTACGAACAAATTGTAAATCTCCACTAGAAAAATGTCACAAGTGGTTCAATCGAACAAGTCCAAAAATTAACCAACGAAGTAAACGCAAGCGTTTCATACCACTTGTTTTACTAAGTCGTTTAATTAGATTTCTCATATGAGTGAGGTAAAGGTTTGTATATACTAATAGATTGGAAATCGGTTTGAGAAAACGAGCTTTGTAATAAAATAGTGTTGAAATCATTTGAAGAAAGAGTTTTGTTATTTACTACTAGTATAGAAAACCTTTATATTTTAAAGTGACAAATCATAGAAGTGATTGTAGAAACAATCGGGCATAAAAATTCACATTCGAAGACGTGAATAAAATCCAAAGAAATCGATATAAACTCCATCAAAGTATCTAAACTTCCCAAAGAAAAGGTTATCAAAGTCGATAATAAATGACAACAATAAAAGGGAGACAAGACGAATCGATTAAAGTTGGATAATCAAACGAATTAGCAATATAGGCTAATCTGGCAAATAGTAGCAGGTCGGTCGACCGGACTCCCTGAGTCGGTCAACCGAACCAGAGGTTGGAAGTGCTCGGGGCACCAGGTCAGTCGACCGGCCCAGGGGGCTCGGTCGGCCGAAGCCTGTAACCAGCACTTCCAAACAGAGGCAGGAAGTGCCTGGAATACAGGTCGGTCGACCGGCCCAGGGGGCTCGGTCGGCCGAACCTGTATACTTGCACTTCCTGCCCTATTTCAAAGGAGGTGCAAATCCCGACCAAATTGCAATCGCACGAGCAACGGTGCTAAGGGTTTATGCCAATCGACTATCCGGCCCTATAAGCTCCTCGATGCATCACCAAAAACATGTTCAAACATCAAAGTTAGGATTTTTAACGAATTGAACTCAAAACACTAAAAGTTGGAATATTCACAAAAGCAATCCAAATCAAAATCAAATGCACATGAATAAGTGTTAGGAATTCATACCTAACAATAGAAGAGAATTATAAGCATAGATGTGAGATTAAAAATCTCACATTTGAACTAAAATTTATGAAGAAGATGCTATGAAGCAATAGCAAGAACAAGCACTCTTCAATTCTAACTCAACAAGCTTGAATCTAAGCTTAAAAGAGAAACATTTCCTAAATTAGTTTTAGGAATTTCTGAAATCAAAAAGAGAATGAGTTGGAGAAGATGAAGAGAAAGCTTACCAATGGGTTCTCTTGAGTTTGGAGCTAGAAATTGATTTGCAAATGGAAACTAGGGTTTTGGATTTCTATTTCTCATTCTCTTTCCCCATTTTTGAAGAAGCTTGAGCGTTAGGAAAATAGAAAAGAAGTGAATGAAGAGGAGAGGGGTTGGGACTGAATACATAAGTGGGCTCAGCTCAAACCAAAACCCTAAGTGAAAAGTAGCAAAATTCAACTTTCTCCAAACATATCGAAGTTTATACTCAAAAAGGTCGCAAACATCATTTTGAACTCAATGGGGGTGGTCTCGAGTCCCAATTCGACTGTTTGCACAAAGTAGCTTTTCGGACCAAAATCCGATGAACGGTGAAATATTTAAATAAAATATTTAAATATATAATCGATAAATATGCGGGTTGTTACAAAGAATTAAACCAATTTGAACGTAACGAAGTTTGGGACTTAGTTCCTAGACCAAGTAACCAAGCAGTTATCGGTATAAAATGAGTTTATAAAAATAAAGCTGATGAGCAAGGAAATATTTATAGAAATAATGCAGACTAGTTGCTCAAGGTTATAATCAAGAAGAAGGAATTGACTATGATGAAATATTTGCACCCGTAGCTCGTCTAGAAGCTATACGTATTTTATTAGCATATGCTTGTTTTAATAATTTTAAACTTTACCAAATGGATGTGAAAAGTACTTCTTAAATGGTTTTATAAAAGAAAGTGTTTATGCAGAACATCCTTCTTTATTCACACATGAAAAATATCCAGATCAGGTTTACAAATTAAACAAGGCTTTATACAATTTAAAACAAGCACCTCGTGCTTGATATGACCATCTTAAAAGTTACTTAATTAATTTTGGTTTTAAAATTGGTAAAGTAGATCAAACTCTATTTATAAAACAAGACAAAAATGATATTTTAATCATTCAAATTTATGTAGATGACATTATTTTTTGTTCCACTAACAAAAAATATATCAAGAATTTTCAGAAATTATGACAAGAGAATTTGAAATGTCTCACATGGGGAACTTTCATATTTTCTTAGCTTACAAATTAAACAATTGAAAAATGGAATTTTTATTAATCAAGTAAAATATTGCAATAATCTCTTAAAATGATTTAGTATGGAAAATACTTCTGCTAAACCTACTCCTATGAGTACTACATTACATCTCGACAGAGATGAAAATGGCAAAAGTGTGGACCAAAAACTGTATCGTAGTACGATTGGTTCATTACTATGTTTAATTGCTAGTAGACTAATGACGAGTGTCTGCTAGCGTGCATGATTTCAAACAAATCCCAAAGAATCACATTTGTGGGCGGTGAAGCGAATTTTGCGATACTTAAGTAAAATAAAAGACTACGGTCTCTTTTATCCAAAGAATGTCCTTTTAAGTTTGTATCATATAGTGATGCTGATTTTGGAGGATGTCGAACGGATCGGAAGAGTACTAGTGGTACTTGTCACTTTGTTGGACAATCTTTAGTATCTTGGTTTAGTAAGAAATAAATTTGTGTTTCACTTTCGACATGTGAAGCAGAATACATCTCTACTGCTTGGGCATGTGCTCAAGTAATCTACATGCGGCAAGATTAGAGTAAATCTTTCAAATTCAACAGCTTACTGTGATAATCAAGTGCAATAAATTTATGAAAAAATCCAATAAATCACTCTAGAACTAAACACATGAATATAAGACATCATTTCCTCAGAGATAGTGTAGAAAACGCCAATATTTCATTAAAAAAATTTAATTAAGAAAATTGGATAAGTGACATATTTACAAAACCTTCAATGAAAATATGTTTATAAAATTACGTCGAGAATTGGGTATTATATCTTTACATGATTTATAATTTTTTTATTTTCTGAGGAAAATAATTTTTTTTTTTAAAACTATTGTTGTTGGCACTCGAAGTCAGGATTGCTAGTAAGGAGTTACATGTTTTTCCATTTTATTATAGTATTTCTAGTTACACTAACCACTATCTTCCTCATATTAGCTGAATGGTTCTTATCTCCTAATCCTTTCCTACCTCATAATGTTTACTGGATATAATCGTTTAAAAATTTTCATTCTCAGATTGAAATACCTGAATATAGCCTACTCTCTTATATATAAAGTGCTAACTCTTATCATTTTTATTCATAAACATTTCTCAATATAATTTTTTTCTAGCTTAAAAAACCTTTAGTTCTTTTTCTAGAGACATCAACATGTCTTTGCAAGATGAATCCAACCAATCATATATCAGTTTCAGCACACCTTCTTTAAAATCATCAAAGCACTCCAACAACTCCACAACGGTTTATATTCCTGTTAAGGTCACACCGTCACCTACTCATCATACAGGATATACTCCTCAAAGAAACAAAACTAAGAATACTCTACATTTTGGTTCTCCATCAACTAAGGAGAAAATAGACGATATTCATCATTATTAGAGAGAGACTATGGAGCTGCGGCGTGAACTATACTACAAAAAAGTAAACGTTAAGCGTTTAAGTTTTCTGGAGCAGGTCGCATTAATGTTTTATGGGTCTTCGCCGAAGGATAGCATAAATCAACCTTCGTCAAACCATTCTCAAGCTCCATAAAAATCTTAGGAACGAAGTCCAGAACATCCTTAGGTATCACCGAACTCCTGGGAACGCAGTAATGTTTAGTAACCAATCCAACCATTACAGGAAATAATGAAGATTGAACGGCAATCCATTGACTCTCATTCTTCAAAAAATTAGTTTTTTATCGAATAAATGTTGAATGTTCATATTGTTTTTAATAATGTTTTTAATATAAATAATTATCAAATTATCAAATTTATAATATTAAGTAAGCTTTATTAGAAAATTATTTTCTTCATAGGCTAAAAAAAGCTTACAGGCATAGTTTCAATCGACTCACACCAGACCCAGTCAACTAAAACTTCAAAGCATAATTTTCTATATAAGGAATTTCAGTTGACCGTCCAAGCAAATTCAACCGACTGAATTAAGGTTTTTAGGCTATTTGATGTAGGAAAAGTTTCTCTACAAAATAGTCGACTGAATTTAAATTTCAGTCAACTAAACAATCATAGTTTCCGGATTTCAGTCGACTGATCCTATATTTTAAGTCGATTGAATTAGGCAATTTTTAGGCTAAAACTTTTGGGTTGGAAACATGATAATTTTGGTCAACTGCCCCATGTCATTTAGTTGACTGAATTGACGAATTATGGTTTTTAAAAAATGAAATGGCACAACTTTCCACACAGCTTTTCACCAACCATATAAATCATCTCCTTCTCTCCAAAAACCCTACTTCATTTTCAGAAACAAAATCCTAGCCTGCAATCTCCTCAAATCAAAATTTTCTTCTTCAAATCCATTCAAAATAAATGGCTCTAAGAACAAAACAATCTTGCCAATCAACCGCCGGACCATCAGAAACCAAGGTAGGTCTTGGCTACATGATGAAACTGCCATCACTCAACTCAAATCCACGCATAGCTCTAGAATATTTCATGGTTCATTTGTCAACTACCAGGATTTCAATGCCTATGGGATCCAAGAAACGGCGGAAGCAAGTGGTTTGAGAGCTTGCTTAGCTTTGGTGCCAACAACATCAGGATCTACCCTCTTCTAATTAAGCTATTATTTGCCAATATGAACTTGGATCATCAAGGTCCAAGGAATAAGGACGACTGCATTTGGACTCTTGTTTGTGTCATTCGGATCTCCTTCCCCTCCAACGACTTAGCCATATCCTTTAATGTCCGTACAAAGGCGTTGACATCAAACATTAATGATTTTGAAGTCGATATAGGCAACCAGGATGAGGTCTCTTATCGGTTCCTTTCCGATGATATAACTAATCTCAAATGTGTCGCCTTGCGACCGAAAGCGTAAATCCTTCATCGTATTCTTGTCCGCTCCATCCAACCTCGTATGGGAAGCTACAAGAAGGTCTGCAAGCGCGACTTTCAAGCGCTTTATGCAATCCACTCCTCCCTAATCATCAATTTGGCCAAGGTCATTCTTGATGAATTCCATATTGTCAACTACAAAAGGAGCTTCAAGACTATCTTCTATGGAGCTTACATTATATGGATTCTCCAGAACTTCAATGTCCCATCCTCCATGCCGATTTCATTACTATAGGTGGGCTTGACCTCAAGACTTTAAGTCTTATGGGCTTTCCAAAATGTCCACCTCCTCAAGATATAATTAGCTTCCAACAATGGGCGGCTATTAGGCTCAAAGGATTCTGTAACCCCATGTGACTCATATTGGCTCCTCCTCCTCCTCCTCCCAACCTTCCCGCCAAGTATAGGAAGCAAAAGACGACGACATTATAAAAGTCCATAGTGATTTTCCTCCTAAGAAAGGTCTTATCACCCTCTCGAGAAATCAAAGTAAGCTAAATCAAGTTTGGTCAACTTTGATAAAACCGTCCACAAGACCAACAAGAAGCTCAACTCATAAAGGGCTTCTTAAATAAAATTTAGGAAAAAATCTCTTGTACCGGCTCTACTTCCACAATTTTAGTCGAAAATCCTCCCACCCCTTTCTCTTGGACAACATCTAAGGAAGAAGGAGAGGAAGAATCTAGTAGTGAAGAAGTTTGGTCTATTTATTTATTTTCTTATGTATGTTTTTTACCATGTTGTACCCATGAACAAGTATTGTTTTTTTTGCTTATTTTAATGTTAAATCAATATTGATAACTACGACGTTGTTCTATTTTTCTTTTGTTCTAATCCATGATATCTATATTGCTTATTGAGTCTATGATTGATTAGGAATATAGTTTGGTTAAATTCAAGTTTCTATATTATCATTTGTTTACTTGAAAGTACTCATATTTACCATGCTATCATTGTTTAACAATATTCATATTCATCTATACTCTATGGTTATGCAACTAGTATTCCATTTTCTCGATGACAAAGCCAAAGAAATATGAAGATAAGCAGGTAGTTCATTGATTTAGGGGGAGTTTTATTTACTTTTTATAAATTTTATAAATTTTGGAACTTACATAGTTGTCATCATCAAAAATGCAGAGAATGTTAGAACCTCATATTTTTATGTTTTGATCGTGACAACTATGTAAGTATATATTATATGAACTAATCAAATTTGCAGGAGAAGAAACTATTCTACTCAACGATAGATTGAAGACCAAAGATTTCAAATAGAAGTTTCAAAGTTTGTAATTGGTTTGTCTATAATCTAGTTATTTGTTGAAATCTTTCCTAAGTGGTATATGCACATACACATGTTTTTGAATCATATTCAAAGACAGATACACACTCTAAGTTTTGACTATAAAAAGTTTATACTCACATTGCTTTCAAAAAGAAGTTAATTTGGAAGAAATCAACAATTTTAGTCGAATGAACGAGGGTGTGCAGTCAATTGAAACATGCATACGTGCATAAATTATTTTGAAGGTTTAGTCGATTTAACAGCCCCATTAGTCGACTGAACCATGTGTCTTTTCAAAATAAATTTAAATTTCAAAATATTTTGTTTTTTCAATTGACTGAATTTCTTTCCTCAGTCGACTGAATATTCATAACGGCTATTTTATGAACGATCGCCACTTTTCAATAAACAAAAACAACTTTTAATTCCACGTTTGTTTCCTTATCCCTTGGCTGAATGATTAGATCCTTTTAACTCAGCCTTGAATTCAAATTGTTTATATAACATAATTCTCTGATTCTATTATATATTCTTATATCTAATTTCTTCCATTTGCTTTCATAAACGCTTTCAAATCACTTGCACATTCAAGCACAAACTTATTTGTGATTAAAATTACTTCCAATCTTCACGTACTACACTATATACCACAAACGAGAAGACTATAGGAAGGGTGTACTCTAAAGACTCATCCGTGGTATCCACATAGCACAATCAGTCATGAAATATTATTGTATTATTGAAGTCTTGTCTGGTTGCTCAGGCGGTAAAAATCCTATTTAGTTCTAGGTGGTAGAAGTCATGTTCGATTGCTCAGGCGGTGTAATATCTGTTCCTCTGGGTTAAGTGAGGGTTGATGGTTAAATTTCAAAAGGAGTCTGGGATTGGTCGTAGAACGGGAGTTTGAACCAGTATAAAAATCCCTAGTGTCACTTGCGTTACTATTTACCTTTTATATTCATATTCCGCACTAGTAATTAACTTAGATTATATTCCATATTATGATCCATAGCAACGCTTTCAAGCATGAGTATAGCAAATGGATGGTCCTTGAAGATGAATAGGACGTGACTCCCTAGTTAGGCTTCCAATAGCCTAGTGGTTGTAGATCCCCGTTTGATTACTGATTGATGGTGTACAGTAGATCTTGATATGGGGAAAGTAAGAATCATATATTGCAAAGAAGATAAGTCAACAAGTTGAAGAAAAATGTCTAAGAGAAATGACAAATCGAAATCCATTCTGAGTCCAACCCAATAGAAAATAGTTTTGAGAGTTGATAAAAATATATAAATAATATATTTGAAAAGGTAAACATTAGATTTAAGAAAATATTTATATAATAAAAGTTTTCTTAGGAATACACACACATTTATATAGTTAAATTTAAAATTTCCATAAAATGGTTTTACAAAAGTAATTCGTTTGAAAAGAATTATATGGCATGTATATCTTTCTAGCATCTCTGTGAAGAAAGAAAATTTTGAATATAAAATTTTAGTATAAATTAAAACTAGTTAAAATCTATAATTTCAGTAAAGGAAATTTTGTAAAAAGCTATTTCTCTTGGAAGAAAAATAGTAGAGCAATATAGCTCATGGGTTTTACTGTAATGAAAATTTCTAAGCTGTAAAATTCTTTGTAGGGGTGGACAATACAAGTGGCACAAGTTTTGAATGTGGTAAATAGTACGTAATAAGATTGAAACCCAAAAATAAAGTAGTAAGCGGACACACTGTACAGGTCCATTATAAAGGATAGTCAATTAAGAGTAGAACTATATAAATATAAGTCATTTAAATAAGTGCAGTTTAGGTAAAAGAAAGTTAAATAATAATATTAACAAATAATATTAGCAATTTATATAAAATAATGTTAGTATCAGAAATAACATTGGAGATTATATTGAAAATAATGTTAGTAATCTAATTGTAATGACCCGCTATTTCGAACCATTCAAATCGACAATAATTCACACATGTCGGACTTGAATTGATCAACATAATAGATTGTTAATTTATAATTGGCAAAACTTAGCATATACAATAAATAAATCAATCACAGAATCACAGATCTAGAGTTTTACAACAATAAGCGGCAGACAAGATAAATAATAGTTCATGAAGCTATTACAGAAATAACATAGTCCAAAATAGAATACATTAGAAATCCCAATACACAGAAGTCTCTAACACAAAAGCAAATGACAAGTCTGAAACATACAACTAAAATAATAGAAAAAATTAAAAGCTAAAATAGATAAGATAGATGTGAACTCCAAGCTCTAAAAGATGAGTTCCAAAAGCTGTGACACTCAGACTGGCCCGAGCATAAAGCAAAACATAAAACACTCGAGTCAGAATTAACATTCTTATGCAAGTAAACCAAACTCGAGTGAAATGTCAAGTGAGATGCAATATAACTTAAAGGATAGTGGGACTACATCCTTTAAGGGTCCGATAAACTATCTACATACATAGTACAGTACACTACATAAATAATGTCTACAGTAAAGTAAAATATCAAAACAGCATTAAGGCACTATCCATATCCCCTTAACACATTTTATATATTTCCATAGTCTATATAGATTTTGTAAGCCCCACCAAACTGATGGGATACTCAGGGAGCACTCCATAGGTACGGTACAAAAACAAATTTGTAGAGGGAGTGATAAGGCATGTCACAAAGCACACAGGCAATGCCAGGGTAAGATTCTACCGTTTGCACTCCGGGACTGGTGGCAACGCATAGCAGCTACTACCGTCCACCTCGAGACACGCTCCCAATCAAAGGTGTGCACACCAAATCGAATCACAAAAGCAATAGATATGGTTTCAAAGAAATGTGCTCGATAGTGGGAGCGACCCCACTTGGTCCAGTATATCTCCTGTTTTAGCCACATCAAGTTAACTCAAGGGAGTCAGGGTAACGTTCATACCTCAAATAGATGCTCACCAAACCATCCTACTTTGTTATGGAAAGTGCACCACTTACATAGTTATTAAAGTGGTTTTCGGTATTGGCAGAGAATATAATAATATCCGATCCTGGTCTCTTTAACAACCAAATGCTTATTTCACACTGTGGTCATTTATAAAATCACTTTTATAAATTTCTAAACAAAATCTCAGTTAACCCACGTAAGTCAAAATTAAATATTCAATTTTAATTTTATTTAAATTTGAAAATATCATTTAATCAACTTTAATCAAATCGGGTTATAAATCATACTTTTGACTTTCCAAAATCATTAAGTTCCAATTAAATCCTTATTTAAATACAATTATTAATTAATTGAAATCACAAACCAATTTCAATCTACTTTTCCACTTTTAATTGATTAAAGTTATAAAAAATTCATTTTAAATATTAATATAAATTTTAAATAAACATTTACAAATGTTATACATGCGCGCGCGCACACACACACATATATATAAATTAAAAATAAATTTTATAAAATTAAATTAAATTGAACATTTTTATTTAAATCTTATTTTATATATTTAAAAATAATAAAAATTATAAGTAAAATTTTATAATTAACATTTTAAACCAAACTTATAATTTTAAAATTTTCAAAACATATAATTTTAAAATACTAAATTTTCACGTATTAAATAAAATATTTATAATATTTCAAAATCAAAACTCATATATTTCCTTTCAAAACCTTGAACATCATTTTTCAAAAATAGACCGATGGTGTCCGTATAAAATTTTATGACCTATGGCCAAGTGATATAGATATTTATCATTTCAATCCGTGATAATTTAAATTTATGGATTTATATCATTTCAACCTGTAATCCCATAATTTTAAATCAACGAAAATCGCTTGGGTTTATCATTTCAACCCATAACGATTTTCTCTTAATCTATATGATCATTCAAGTATGTATTATTTCAACCCATGGTGATTTCTAAAAGCAAGGGAACTTGTAGAGTGAGAACAATAAAATGAAATAGCATGACATATCAATTACTAGCATATATGATCAACAAGAGTTTAAATATAATAGTCAGTCAACATGTAATAGTGTCAATTTACATAAGTGATCAATTTAAAATATCAACATATCATAGTCAATAGTTAAATAACTAAAAAATTCAATTTAACAACATATTTAAACTGTCATTTCATATGAAATCATTTTACTAAGCATAAGAACATTTATCGTGAGTGATTTCTCACCTTTCGTGGCTAGAAAATGATGGAAATGAAAAGCAACTAACATGGATACGGATACGGACACGACACGAAATGTCAAATAGCTGCGCTAAGCAAAGAGCAGATTTAGCATGAAAATTCGATGAAACAAATATATATATACATATATGATATATATACACACACATTTTTTTCAAAGTAGAAGGAAAAATTATATTTATATATATGACATATATAATTTCTCAGCACAAAATCATACATAGGCAACATATATGCAACATATACATTCACATCAATATATACTAGTCTGCACAAAACACATATACATACATACATATACATATACATGTACATACATACATATATATATCAATGTATAAACCTTTAGCCAAAATATATACATCATAAATATACAACACTTCACATATATATGTTTTGTATCAAGTGGATTGTGTATATGTATATGAAACACACATAAGAACATCACACGTGCACATCAGTATGGAAATTTGTGCAAGAGTATACATCAATATATACAAACTATTATATCCCAAAAACAAATGTAAGAAAATTTCTCCATAGTATATATGCATTCAAACAGAGGACAGTTTGTAACACATGAAAACGAGCAACGGGAAGCTTCTGACACCATATATATATATATACATATATATATACATATCTATATATATAACGACCCGATTTTTCGACGTCCGAAAGTCGACATCAATACATCCACTATATCTAATGCCGAACAATCGAATGCCAGAAAGCCGAACCATTAGGGTTAAAGAAGAAGGAGGTAGTAGAAGAAATAGAAAAATTATCAGAATCTCACAACCGCAGCGGAACAATATATAATAGATAGATGACTAATCTTTAAAACAAAAGAACTATATATGTTTATACATTACATCGTCAGAGTACAACATCAACATAACAAAACACTAGGCAGTTATGATAACTTGCCCATATGGAAACTGAATTTGTAGCAAACCATGCACAGCGGATAATACATCATATATGTGTGATATGTCTCGCCCTCCAGCTTGTCTCTTGATCTCCATAGCATACTTTCCTGACTTAGCTCCAGAACTACTGATAACCTGACTCTAGGCTGCACGTGTGGAAAATTAGGGGAACCCAGAGTTCAGAAAAGGGAACAATAAACTCCGAGTCAGTCATGGAACTGGTGTGAGATCTTAAAACAGTTATTTGTACAAAAAGAAATAAAAAGAAATCCATTCATGCTTTTGGAAAATGAAGCTACCATAAGGTCTCCCGGCACACATAGAATGCAATCGCACACTTGGGGAAGGTTTCTCCTTATAGTAGTCAAACATGCTTAATACGCGAAAATCCTTGCCAGCATACATACCATTATAGTATGCCTACTATAGCTACCATGTTAGATGGCAGGTTCTACAACTAAAACCGTACAGGATCGTATTGAGTGATTGGATTTCCAACAAATGGTCAAGGCTAAGGAACTTCCTTTATCCGAAGGGTACGCCTCTGGAGGGATGCCCCAAGAACCTAATCGGATCTCTGGCAACACAAAACCGAGTTACCTCTGTAACTAGGTAACTAACTGTCACGAATATGCCATCCCCCTGTCGTAGCCAACCTTTACCCGAGGCTCCTCAATTCCAACATCTACACAAGTTAAATATCTAGGCTCCATACTAGAATACCACTTTTTATCCAAAAGGAAATACACATCCCATAAGGGGCACGACCCCATAACCTTACCGCATCCTTCATATTTCGATCATTTTTGGGATGTGAGGTTCGATGAAGTCTCGTCCTACAAAGCTACACTCTTCACAAAACCATGTTTCGATTAATCATTGCTCAACACTTAGCATGCCACATCGCCAAATTGGGAATATATCACTAATAACTATCAACTACATAACCTATGAGCTCGTACATCTCAGTGAAGGGTGTTAAGCTAAGAGAATAAATTCCCCACCGCCAAAAAAAATGTATTTGATAGAAACCAGCTTTATACCTCAAAGTGTAATGTCAGACATACATCTATACAAGTCCATCCTGGGTCTGAATGGAACCGAAGGCACTTCGTCCAATTAAGGAAAAAGTCCTTGAAAATCTGGATATCCCCAATAATGACCTGACTCCCCATCACATAGGGAAATCTCTATACCGGAGCAACTCGGTGTAGAGACAATCAATAGGCAATCCTTTCGTTCTCGAAAATACCCGGTCTTCAACCACCATCTTCAATTGCAATCCCATTTCGTCGTATCATTATTCGAAATGGGTTTTATGACTCAATATCCTCTCCCGGCTTATCCGAATAATGAGCGTTTATTTTAAAAACATGCGGATACAAATTTCCACTTTTAGACAAAAGATCCACCTTTAAGATTTGATTGGTTTTCGGATAACCATTTGGAATCCGACCCCCCGTCTCATAGAAATTCAAATGTCGTCTTAAAGGCCAATATTGATAGTCGGCTAATTAACAATCAATTGACATCCATAAACAACCTTCAGATTTAAATAATTTCTCTAAATTATTCATTTATTTATAAATATCTTTGTAAGATATATTTCCACACTTCAACCCTTTGAAAACAATTTTCAAATCACTTTCCTCTCGTGGAATAAATTCTAAATATTTTTTATTTCCATATAAAATTTGCAAAGTCTGAATACTTTAGGTTTTTAAAATAATTTAAATCACTTATCCAAAAATATATAATTGGAAACACTTAAAACAAAAACTATTTTAAACACTTCATTTAAAATATTAGTTATGGAATTTTATACTAATATCTCATGTAAAACTTAAGCCCAAACAAATTCCTAAAATAAAATTATTAGATAGAGTAAAAAAAATTTAAATAACGATCTTCTAAATAAAATACTAGTTAAATCTTTAAAATATCACTTCTATAATTAACTTAATAAATATTTACTTTAAAATTTTAAAAATAATTTCAGAAACTAATTTCTCAAAAAAATTCTTTTTAAAACCAACTTTAGAACTTTTAATTTATACTTAAAAACTACTTTGAAAGCATACTCGGCTTTCGAAAAACACACTTTCCATTCCAAAAGAATTCATTTAAATCAAATAATAAATCCTTCACGATTTATCTCAATTTACATCCCAAATTCATAAATTTTCTTTCCACACATTTAAAAATAAACCATTATTTATTTTTAATACAAATATCCATTCCATTAAAAATTCCCATCCTGAATTTACACTTCCAAATTATCCTTTGATAAATATTTCACTTTATTTATAAACCCCGTTTATAAATTTCATAGTCTCATTCTTCTTTCTCAAAACATAGTTTCAAATACTAAATCGATTTTAAAATCGATTTCCAAAATTTACTCCCTTTAAAATAAATTCCTTTGTTTCTCCCAAAGCATTTAAAAACTGAATTTTTAAATAAATTCTTCAAATTTTAAATAATACTGCTTAAATTCTCAAAATCCATTCATTTCCATTTATAAAAAATTATTTTTCCCCATACGTGGAATTTATTCAATAGGATTTCAAAAATCAACCGTTATCCTTTCCAAATCCCTTCTTTTAATTTATCCGATTCTCTAAAATTATTTTACTTAAAATTCTCTACTTTAATTACCTTCTAAAAAATCCAGTTTTTTATATTCTGGTATCTTAAAATACCAAAATATATTCGGCCAAACCATAACCTTTAATAATTTCAATTACCAATATTATCAATCATAGATTATTAATAAATCATGTCACAGCATATGAAATAAATTCAAACATTTGAGGAATCCGGTTGGATCCCTCCAACCTGTTTCCCTGCATCCATAGATGTTAGCACAACAAATTAAATACCAATCATGCTTCAAGGTGGGATATCACGGTATATGGGGTCATCCGCTATTATGTGGGACGCATAGGGTCTCATCCGCTATATAATGCGGAAATCAATCACACCAATATATATATATATATATATATATATATAATATCACATCCAAACAATCAATCAATAGTTTAAATTCTAACTCTTCCGATTGAGTGAGAAGATCTCATCTTTGCTTTTGTTTTGCAACCCATTTCCGTTCCAGCTTGTTTTCATGATTTTTTTTGGACCCTGTATCAAACATTATACGATTTATTAATATTTTAATTAATCGAACAATTAAATGCCATTTGATAAATTTAATTAACCAATGATTTTATTTAAACTAGTAATTTAATTTTAACTAATTTTCCACTTTTAAAAACCCTTTAGTAACTAAAAATAATCAAATTAGTTTATTAAAAAAGTTAATAAAACAAATTAATCCCCATAACCTATTATTTTTAAAATTAAACTAAAAAGTTAAAAATATGTATATTTATTTTCTATATGAAACTATATATATATATATATATATATGCACGTGTAAAATAACCTATACAGATTTAAAATCTAATCTTTACATATAAACCTTCAACATTCCAAATTATTTTCAAAATCTTAAACGTATAACTTCTGTTTACAATTTAAAATAGGCATGTATATATACATATTTCTTACTCATATATACATATATATTAAATCGAACAGAAATGTTTATATATCTTATTGTATAATATTTATTTTTATTCCCTTTTAAATTTAAAAATAGGAATTACCTCACTGTCAAGTGCAAGACGATCGAAACCCTAATCGCCTCGACGTCGAGCCTCCTTGCGAAGCATAAACGACGCCTTACGCAAAATCGAACGCGTGAACCTGGCACCGCATGCTCGAAAACCTAAATTTGCTGTAGCAATAACCTACGAACCCCAGTCGCGACTGCCACCAATGTCGCGTGCCACCAGACGCTCGAGACCACATCGACGCCTGCTGCGCGCGCGTGCTCCCTTCTCCAGCGGCCCACTATCGCGCAGCCCTTACTCTCAATCGATTTTGTTCAAGCTTAGGCTCGATTCCCTCTATGTGGCCACATTTGCAAGCCCGAGCTTGCCTTAACTCCTAGATTTGGTCAGAGGGTTAGGAAATGGAAGTCGTGGCTCTGAAGTATAAATCTAAATCAAGGATTCTGAATTTGGGATAAATTTGATTGCTCGATTTTGGGAAATAAATGAGAGTAGCCGTTGCTTGATTAAATTGAAATCAAATTTGGAATGAAAAGGGGTAGGGAATGGAGGAAGGTGGTATTAATTTCATGAATTTTAGCTCGGCCATTTATTTTCTGATTTACGAACGAATTCGTTTAGCTATTGATTTTATTTTTGAAGAGGAAATCGATTTTTGTTTTATTTATTTATCTAGTTTCGAATTTTACAAAGAGGAAGGGGACGCGTGTAAAAAATAAAGGACAAGTATAAAAAAATAAATTACGTGTTAGAAGAGAACAAACGTGTATAATTTATCTTGTGAAAACATTATTAAATTCAAAATTTAAATTTAAATCGTTTAGAAAACGAAGCCTAAAATCTCGATCTCCTATCGAGGCGTGCCGCTAGGTGTTTATAATGTTACACCCCAATTTCAAATGCACTGGAAAAGGTCTCGAGTCCTAATTCGATCATATGGAGAAGATAGCTTTTGGACCCAAATATTATATTAAATTTTCGATATAAATCTAGCGCGTTTATCTACCGTACAACCACACGACAACTACAAATGCTGTGAAAATTTAAATCCGATAATAATGCACTATTACGGATCCAATGGAACAGGTTTCGTCGAAATCCGAGACTGTGCCTCAGAAGGCTATTTTTTAAATATCGATTTAAACTATACATTTTTAAAACTGAACAAAACATTTCCAAATCCAAATTTAAAACTTCTATTATCTCCAGTGCTATAAATATAAAATTTCCAAGCTTTTGAAATATTTTTAACCAGCTTAAAAATCAAGATTCAATATTTTACCCAACTTTCAATAATTAAATTCAATAATTTATCTACCAAATAAATGATTGTATTTGAAATTCACATTAAAACTAACTTTCAAATATTTAAAATTAATTAAATATTTCAATTTGAAATATCCGAAAAATTTGGGTCATCACAATATATATAGACACACACACACGTACATACATACATATATATATATATAAACAAGAAAAGAAGGCTTTCAAGGAAAGCGGAGTTTGCTTGCGGTTAGGCTTCGAGTCAGGGGAAGGTTTTCTCGAATTTGGCTTCAGGTCATGGCAGTGGGCGCTCAGGTCAGAGAAGGGAAAATTGATGGTGGTTGTTGCTCCGAGTGGAGCTTCGGGTCAAGAGGAGTGGCACTTCGGGTCAGGTAAGGAAAGGACTCGGGATGGCTACGGTCAGTGGAATGGATGGCGACTGGGTGGAGATCTAGGGTCTCGGGATTGTTTTGGGTTAAAAGAAGGGGAGGATTGGGTTAGGAAGGTGGATAACTCGACCCAAGCATAGGAAAACGTGCAGATCTGGGTGGTGATGAGGAGTTTAAGGCGAAGGGAAAACTTTGGGTTTACTTCGAGTGAAAGGAAAAGTGGCTTGAGAGAATACACGGCCAGAAGAAGAAAGAGGAGATGACCATCTTATCTCTTTTTGCTTTTATTTCCTTTTAGAATGAATAGGAAAAGCAAAATAAAAAAGCATGAGAATATATATAAAAATCAATGAAATGTGAAGGGCCAAAGGTTGTTTTCAAAATTTATTTAAAGCAAGGTTACACGATTGTACATACGAAAAGACATAGGAAAACAAAAGGACACAAATACAGTACCGATAAGAAAAATAGTTTTGTCGTTTTCGTCGTGTATCGGTCGCTGAATTACAGAAATGGATATATTATGGAGATTAGCACGACGAGACGAGTAGAATGGTGTATAAATATCAACGATACGACCAAGTTATAAAAACTCAATTTCGCTGCCGAAAATGCTGCTAAAATGCCGAAAATAAGATAAACGGGGATATAGCAGCCCAAATTTGACAAAACGAATTACGACATCTTACTCAGAAAATGATTTATATTTTTATAATATAAAAATATTCAAATTTGGAAAATATTAAATTTTCAACACTTTAACTAATTAATTTTAAGTTTTGAAATTTCACAAATAAACTAGCTTTCATATTTTCCAATAAAAAATTTCCATTTGCTTTGTTTAAATAGACGTATTTCAAATATCAAATTTTTATTTCAAAATTTTATTGTTTAAATTTCAATAAAATTTAGTTAATTATGCTATAAAAATCGTCAAAATTCTCGGGTAGTTACACCAAATATAAGCAACATTGACAATAAAAGAAAAACGAACATTTTCCATTATTGTGTGCATTTATTACTGGCATCTTTTGAAAGTCCTGCTCGTATGATATTAGAGACCACCAAGGGTTGAAAATGGAGATAATATGAGTAATAAGAAATGATTGAGTGAGAGTTCTTCTTATCTGCTCCAATTTTTATTTTTAAAAATTATAGAGGATGTTTAGAAACACTGTAATGTACATTTTTTTTAAAAATGGTTTGGTGTAACAAATGAGTTTTTGGAATGAAAACTTAATAAATAGTCTGAATTAAAAATCCTAATTTTTAAGAAGTAAAAGTTGAAAAGGTTTTTAAAAGGAAAAGTTGGTTTGAAGGAAAAAGAAAGAAACTTTTTTCTCAAAAAAATTAAATTTGCTAACATTTTCTTTTTGATTCAATGAATAAGCTAAATCCAAAATATTTAAAACATAGTTTTAAAAATTAAGACACTAAGAACTTTTGAATTTAATAAAAGGTCTTTTTGAAAGACAAAGGTTTTGAAATTAAGCATTTCAACAACTTTGAAGCTTTCAGTTTTTAGAAAAATGGCCAAGACTAATTTTTTCAATATATATTAGACAAGATTGACTCCTTAGGTAAAACAGGGTAGAAGTTAACACTAGAAGAAGATAGCGATGACTACTCGTAGAGTAACAATCGGAAGTCCCCATAGAGTATATGGAATACTGATGAGAACCTAGAAATATTTGGTTAGACATGTGTGCAAGCCACAAGAAGAACCATCAAACAAACGATAAATGATATTAAAGTACACTTTTATTAGTACTAGAATATGCTCATATGAAGAATCAAGGGTAAAGAAAGTAAATATCAAAATTTGAGAACACAATCAGAAGACTTGGATTAAGAGAAGATAGTAACAAAGAGTGGTAATAAGATGGAAAACACATATAGAGGACATTGGTAGACTCAAAGTTAATGAAGTCAAGGTAAAGGGTGTAAATGCTATTCCCCCAAACCAATTTGCCAATAAGTTATTTAAGAGTTGTGGGTTGCAAAAGGATGACACATTAGAAAGGTCTAGTCAATTTATGTAAGAAGTGATAGGGCCACAACGTCGTTGATGTCGGCAGATGTTGAAGGTCGGCTTCCATCAGTTATTTCTTTAAGATTTGGGTTGTAAGCATTAATTGTCTCTATTAGTACAAAAGCAAATACGATATTATCAAAAATGTTTATTATGTGTTTTCTGCGTAAACTGCAATATTATAGGAAAAAAATAAGTCATCGAAATTTCAAGAAAGACAATTAACTAATACAAAAGGAAAAGAAAATAGTAGAGGTAGGAAGTTAAGAAATAAATTAAGAAAATTTATTAAACTTATTGCTAAGATAAAAATAAAACAAAAATTATAAGTGTCCATAAAATTCAAAAAATAAAATTGCTAGCGAAGGATAGGG